>CAWUFW010000108.1:3702941-4937255 GCA_963921515.1 Calotriton arnoldi | reverse complement strand
CGAGCCGGCGGATTGCAACAAGTTTCAGGACTTCTTTCTTCGGAAAGTTAGGGATATTCTAGCCGAGATAGATAACACTCCTACAAATCAGGTAGCCCTGGACCGGACCCTAGCACCCCGTACTCCGGGCGAGCAACTTACCTTCTTCCCTAATTTAGACTCAGCGATCCTGACATGTCTGATGAATCCCGTCAAATCTGGTTCCCCTGCAGATCCTTGCCCCCCAAGGATTTTTTGAATGGCCCTCCCCGGGCTAGAAAGAGAGATCCTCTCTCTACTTAATCATTCCCTGGAGACAGGCTACCTGCCCACCAGCATGAAGGAAGCCAGGGTCATTCCCCTGCAGAAGAAACCAGGGGCAGACGTGGCCAATCTTAAAAACTATAGGCCCATTCCCCAGCTCCCTTTTCTGGCAAAAGTAATGGAGCAACATGTCCTCAAAACACTTTCATCTTTCATAGAGGAACACCAGCTACTCCAGGTGCAGCAGGCTGGTTTCAGGGCCCACCATAGCACTGAACTGGTGATGTTGGCTGTGCCCCATGATCTCAGAGTTAGGGCCGATAAATTTCGAGCGCCCTGATTTTGTTAGATCTGTCAGCGGCGTTTGATACGGTTGATCACGCCCAACTCTTGTTTCGGATTGCCAATATGGGCATTTGCGGGTTGGCTCTCCAGTGGCTTGAGTCCTTTTTGCTAGGGCGGCCCCAAAGGGTACAACTGGGTGAGCAGTTACAAATAGCGGCGCTCTCACCTGTGGTGTCCCTCAGGGCTCAGCTCTGTCCCCTCTCCTTTTTAATGTGTATCTCCAGCCATTGGTGGCTGCCCTAGCTTGCATGGACTGTCAAGTATTTAACTACTCGGATGACACCCAACTTATTCTGCAGATCAATAACTCCCCGCATGCCCACACCTGCGTGCAAAATATTCTTAGACATACTGTGAGTTGGATGACAGCCAACTCGTTAAAAGTCAATCCGGACAAAGCGGAGGTCCTTGTAATCTCCTCCAAAGGCAACCCCTGGAATGACCTCTTCTGGCCACAAGAGCTCGGCACCGCTCCTACGCCAGTTCCCGTCGTAAAAAGCCTGGGCATCAAGATTGATGCCAACCTCTCCATGACCAATCAAATCGCTACTGTGGTTTGCACCTGTCTGGGCTTAATGAGACAGTTACGGAAACTTGCCCCCCTTCTCTCACCCACCACTCTACAGATGATCGTGTTGGCCACGATCGTGTCCAGGCTGGACTATGGCAATGCCTTATATATTGGTCTCCCTGAGAAACTAATCTGCAAGCTGCAGGTGACCATGAATGATGCAGCCAGGCTGATTTTTAGGCTCCCTAGAAGGGCTCATGCTACCCCTCTGCTGCACAAGTTGCACTGGCTTTCGGTCAAACAGAGAGCAAAGTTCAAGGGCCTCTGCATTGCCCATAAAGCCATTTACGGCCAGGCTCCAGCTTACATCAAGGAGCGCCTGGTGAACTATGTGCCAGGACGCACACTTTGATCGTCCGAGGCAGGCCTCCTAGCCTACTCACGGGTCACAACTGCATCTAAAGGTGGCAGAGCTTTCTCTGTTTTAATTCCCCAACTCTGGAACCAACTGCCTGAGAACCTCCGCAAGGAACCCGCCCTTCTTCCTTTTAGGAAACGCCTCAAGACTCATCTGTTTAGGGAGGCACTGGACACTGTCTAACTCCTCTGCTTAGGTGCTTATCGGGATGGCAGATGGATTTTGGGTTTTCTCAACAAGCACTAAGAGACCTGCAGGTGATTATGCGCTATATAAATTGTAGTTAACATAACATAACATAAAACGACTGTACAAAAAAGTGTCCTACACTTGCCAATTATATGGCCATGTGTCACAGAATTAGGATTTCTAATATTTATAGATGCAAATAAAACATAGCATAACATAGCAGTGCTAAGCATTTTCTGTAGAACTAAGTTTAGTATTGGGATAGCATGCAAGTGTCACTTCCATTCCTCTCTGTGGCGCATGGACCAAGCACAGATTGATTCAACTGAATCAGTGCCCGTCTGCTGCTCCCACCGTGATAAAGGTACTATTTCTTCTTCCCCCTCCTGCTCCCCCTGCCCCTGTCTGGTACTCCCTCCTCGCCCACACCTTCCTCGTTTTGCTTTCCTCATACCCCCTCCTCCCGCTGTCACTTATTTTTGCTCCCTCATGCTGGTTGCCCCCCACCCCAGGGCTGTTTTTAAACATTTAGTACAGCAGCTCGGGCTGCTGTACAACATGGCTTGAAGGAAGAAAAGCAATATGACGCGGTCAAAGCTGGCTGCGTCATAGCACTTCCTTACTTATATCTATTTGTTTTTACTCCAAGCCGTCGCGCACTACTGTGCTGTCTTAAAAACATTGACAAAGCCAATAGATCTCGCATAAGAGAGACCTATTAGCTTTGCCATTGCTGGTTCCTTTTAGCGGGCAGCATAGGAAAACATGATTCTTTTTAGTGCAAAGAAAAGGTACTATTGGTTTTGAATTACTGCAACCTGACATAATAGTTTAAGCCTCAAAGGGCAATTAAAATAAAAAGAAAATAAGAATGGAAAGGGGGAAAAAAAGCATTGGCAAAGGAAAATATTGTCCCACCAGTCCAAGCATTGAAATGCACATCTTTTTACAGTGCAAGAGAGCCAGTGACTGAAGTGGGCCGAACCATTGCCCATGCGGTGTGATGTGTTGAGCGGAAGCAAAATGTGAACGACACTTGAACAGAACAACAGATAAAGAGTGCTGATGAAAAGCCCCCCTATGTATGCATTTACACATTTATGTTTTTATTACACGAGGCTGGTGAGACATTAAAATCTGTCTCTAGCATGCATGACCCTGACAAACAATCATTCAGCCTTTACTTGCTTCTAATAACTACTATTCATCAGATTTGGCTTTGATTAGTAGTGCTTAGTAGTGCTTAAAGCTGAAATACTTGATAAAGGCAGCGGCGAGATAATCTTTGAATCACCCACAACACCATTCGCAGCACCACAAATTGCGCGTGGTGACTGGGTTTCCTCAAAACCAAATTTAATGCAAGAAGATCTTTCACAACAATAAAGCACGTTATTCTCACACATTGTTTTGCAAACCATCTTGCTACAGGAATGATTCTCCTTTATTAACACACCTTAAGAGAGAGACAGTAAAGAGGAGCTAAGCTCAAACCCATCCATAGTGTGATCCAAAGACATCTGGCTCGAGTCCTGCATCAGTCAACCTCCATTGAATTCGGCTCCTTCCCTCTCACCTGGCGGCATAGGTGTGAGGTGTTGAATGTGGAGCGGACAGCAGAATGACTGATGTGGCTCAACGTGGGAATGTTGCTCCGAATTCACTATTCGTAAACACTGCCTGAGGGCTTGTTGTCTGTTTATGTTTCATGGCAAAAGATAAGGTGGGTGTGGACGTCTGCTGGAGGCACCTCCCTGCTATTTTTTGCGTGCATTGTTGTTCAATTTCGGCTTTAAGTTTGAATGCCCAGAGGATGAACATCTGGTGCGTCTTCTGTAATTGTTTTGTTATCAGTCAGAAGTGAGATAACAGTCGGTGTCAGCAAAGGCCAAAAAAGTATATACATGGCTTAAGGCTCAAAGATGTGTGGAGCTGGGGTAATATTTAATGCACCCAGGAAATGCCTACGTGCACCAGGTAAATACGGATACCCCAGGTGGGGTACCCAATTGGTTTGGTAAAGAAATCCTATCTGGAGTATCTTTGCATGGAAATGAGATATAAAAAACACTCAATTTTGCACGTTTTGCCCTTTTTCCTGCCACTTCCCTTGACAACCTTTGCTAGGTTTATGCTAGTGAAATAAAAACTGGGGGCTGTGCATTAATTTTAACACTACATGGAATTCTGGTCCCTCCGCAAACTCCTGATTGCGCAGGGATTTAACTATATACTTTCAATAGGAGCCTAAAATGGTCAATTTCATTATAAAAAAGTAAATTGCATGCAAAAGGGGGAAAAAGTAGTGCAAATTGAAATATTTAAATATAGTAATTCTTTTTCGGAGAATGATATTTAAAAGCTGGTTTTCTATTGTACATCTGCCATCTAAATTAAAACTTTTGATTGATGGTTAAGACCTCTCAACTTTTAAAAGTATTCAAATTGTGCTCATTGCATGGGAATTGTCCTAAAATGTGAACCCAATAACTGAGCAATTGATTAACTGCTTTTAAGGTGATATGTAAAATCAAAGAATATGTTGAGTGGCAAGATTGCATTCTTACCTGAAACAAAGACATACCAACAAATATATTTATAATAAATTCGAAAATAAAAAATGGACAATAAAATATAAATTAGGAAACAAATATAAACTCGAGAACACAATCGTCTAAGTCAAGAAAAACCCAAAGACTGGACTACTCTCACACTCTTGTATGATTAGTGAAATGCTAGAATTCAACTACAAAACTGTTTCATACCTCAAAAGCAGGGCCACTGGAATTATGTGGCAAGGAGGGACCAGGAGAGACCACATTATGAGACTTCAAGTGACTTTAGTCATTGTATTATTTCATTATATTGTCATTTTTGCACGTAAACACTTTCTGAGGAAAGTTTTCTCCTTACTAGTGTCGGTTAACACCCATATAGTTATAGTAATAAGCAACTGAAATGTATGTAACCAGTCAACCTTTGCAAAGAGCCTTCTATTGTGCGGCAACGTGTCAGCAGGTTTTCAGTAACATTTGATCCATTTGAGCTAGAAACATTTTGTTTTTAAAATCTGCAGATAATGCAGCAAATGGTGCATTATCTTGCAAATCCATACATTTGCATATAAAATGCTGCAGCACCGCATAATTCCAGTGGCCCTGATCAAAAATGTATATATTAGGAATAGTGCATGTTTTATTTACTTTTTATCCAGGTTTGTAAATATGTTAGTGAACCACGGAATTACACGTGGCATTTAGTTATCGCCCTCTCCCGTCAGAGTTGTAATCAATACATGTCACTGCTTTGAAAGAATGAAAAGCAAGGAGGTGTCTATGCCGAACGTGCCTTGTTTGTTCTGCGCGTGTTTATTTCCATATCCCATTTCAGGGTTCCGAAGTTCCCTTCTGCTGGCAGCTGCTGCTGCTCATTGACTATCATCTGGCACCGGGAGGCGGCAGACGGCAGCAGGCAGTTGTCTGCACAGCGGAAGCCAGCGTAGTCCCAGGCTCGAGACAGAACGTCTCTCCTCTTCAACACGTGCAGCCTAAAAGTGACCGGCTCAAGGAGGCGGCCATGTTGTCGCAGCTGCGCTGACACGCACCACACGCAACCACAGCCGACTGGGTAAAGAATACATTTTGTGAAAAAGAAATTAACCATAAATTGTGTAATGAGGAGATCAATAAATGTTTCTTCAGAGGAAGGCGAGCATGAGTTGGTTTGTGCTTGTCACTGCGTTTATATAGCACTTACTACCCCTGACGAGGTATTGAAGCGCTTTATGCCGGGCCGCACACTGCTTTGGAACCCAAGGTTAGCGGTTAGTCCCGTGATTATTGGTTATCATGGGTTACGGGGTTAGCCTTGCACTCACTCTCAAGGAAACCATTGCAGGCAATCACTCCTATTTCTTAGGTGGTAGAAAGAAACACACAAAAGATACTAAGGCCGCCATTGCGATGCACCGAGTAATTTCAGCATCAACTGTTGCTGATACTGGGGCATCTGTAATTCTGAGTTGTGTTACGAGGCAGGAACACCAAGTAATGTCCCTATGAGCTCCCGTGGAATGAGGGATATCTTGCAGAAACCAGTGCAATTCACCTGTAACTTCGGGCCTCTTCCTGGTTCGACCTGGAGGATTTGCCCCAGGAAACCAACCTGGTATGACCACGTGTAGTATTACTGCAAGCAGACGTAACACAGGCGTTTTGGGACGAAGATCATGTTTCCATACAAAAAGGTAGTCAAAGGGCCTAAGATATGCTCCCTTTCTTTTTAAGAAAAAGAGTTTTAGAATAACTAAAACGGTTAAACAATGTCATAGCGTTGTGACGCTTTACCATGTACTACGTAAACAGAACAAATGGGAGATAAGCCGTCTGCTAGCAGACAAAGAGACATTAAGAATGAATTTATTTTCAGTACTAGTCTGGCACAGAAACTCGACTCGCCTGTAGAAACAGCAGCATTATTTGTGACCCAGACTTTGGTAGACCACCGACAGAGCCGCCCCGCAACAACACAAATGACCAGATCCCAGGTCAATGGAATGGTCTATCCTTGATTGGGCACAAGGACATCTCCAAGAATGCCTCGCTTGAATTCATGGACGCTTTGCAAAACAGTTTTCACCAGGAATCCCGCCCTACAATGGAAAACAAAAAGAAACGTCTCTTTCTAATTGCCATGCAGAATGTTTCACATATTTCTTTTGAGGCAGCCTCCTATTGACGATTATGTACACTGCGTCCCCGGTCTGATGCTCTCGCTCCGGCTGTCCAGGCACACAGCATCTTTTGTACTTCTTCACAGTAAAAACATAGTCTGAAGGCTTTGTGTTCAAAGGAAACCTCCAGTTCAGTAAGCACCAGAAACATCTTTAGAGGATGGAAATTTTGAATTATATACACAAATATTATTATGTATTTCTATTACACCCAATGCAGGTTCATTCTGCATGTACACAGAAACGTAATACACTGTTTTTATTTGTTGTTGCAGTTTTATATAGCGAAACTCGACCACTTTACAAGAGCACCAGTTACATTACAGAAGGACGCATTCATATTTTTTGCAGGCCCGGGACATTAAGTCATTTGCCCAGAATCACAGAATGTTGAGCCGACCCAGAGACTCAAACCTAGTTCCCCAGTTCCAGAGTCGGCAGCTCTGGCCTTTATACCACAGTCTCTCCAGTTGAATATAAAAATTTCCCTCAATATTTTGAGAAAAAAATAATGCCCTTGGGTTTTGCAAATGAAACGAGAAGGTATATTAGAAGAGTTTCTGTAGTTATATGAGAGTTGGTTAGTCTCTAGGAAAAACATATCTCAGTAATAATAACTTGATGGATTATGACACAAACAACTATAATTAACCTTTGGCTGATTCTGGGCTGATACGCTTTTCAAATAGGTGGTTAATGCCCAGTTTCCCCAAAATTTGATACTTATGATTGCTCAGCGAATGCACTGAAATTCAGGTCTGTGACCCACACATTTTTTTTAATTCCCTGACAAACGTAGGGTGAGTTTGCATAAATGTCCCTCTCCCCTGTAACTAACCCTGCACTGGTACTAGTTTCTACTGTGGAATGAGTGGTATCTTGCAGAAATCAGTGCAAGATCAGTGGTATTAGTTGATAATGGTACATTAGAACTGAGTGAAGAAGTTGAAAAATGTTTGGCTCGGTTACGTGTAACTTTGGCTCTGTATGATGATCATGTACAAAATCTTTCTGAAAAATTACATCTATCAAAGTTTGATCTTGGAAAATTGCAGCCATATTGGCCAATGAAAAAAAGAGTTAGAATGGGGTTTTGAAAACAGTAAATTGCTTTGCAATTCAATAGGGAATGTTTGGAAAGTGAGAATACAAAAATCAGCAGGGTTGGGTGCTGCTCATGGAACATAGCAGAAGGTCCCACAGTTTTCCCAGATCTTGTTTCATAGAGCAGCTGGTACTGAGGTAAGGATATGGCCAGAGGCTACACCCTGTGCCTTGTATCCAAGGTATTGGGCAGTGTTGAAGGCCGCGCCCAGAAGATACTGGGGACAGGATTTCTGGGCACAAGACATGTTCGAAGACTACATCTTGTGTATACTGCTGGCTGAGGACATTTGAGGACTTTTTTACTTGTTTTTCCTGCAGTTCACAATCACTTTTTTTTGTGCATATTTATATAGCGCAAACTCGACCCGAAGGTATTGGAGCGCTTTACATGAGCACTGTATTTACATTACACATTCAGGCACGGGGAGATTAAGTGATTTGCCCAGAATCACAGGATGTGGACGCGACCCCGAGGCTCGAACCCTGGTTTCCAGCACCAAAGTCGGCAGTCTAGCCGACGGACCACATCCTCTCCCCTCACTTAATGCATGTGTCAAACTCAGACACATGCAACATCTTTAAAAAACGTACGTGCTCCAGAATGTTAGAGACCCTCTGAATGTCAGACATTACAGAAGACAGCTTGTACAAATATATATCGACTTATTGTTGAGGCCAGGATAAAACGTACATGTCCGCGTCCGATTTATAAACACCCGTCCAAAAAGCTCCTTTTTCCACATGGGCAAAAAGAATTTGCTACGATCCGACTGGAGCTTTTCAGTCATCTTATAAGTTACCACCTGTCTGAGCCCTCTCCACGTCTATCCACCATGGGGGACTGCCATTTGGCCACAGCAGGTCATGGATCTGGAGTGCCTTTCTGGGCCAACGTCTTTCATTACCTTTCCATGCAACGTTCTGTGCTATGCTCAAGACATACTTTTTGTAAGAAGTGAAGTTTTTGTCTTAACTAGATTACAAGACTTTGGAAGAATAGCACCTAGCAGTGCTAGTGCCCTAACCAAAAGTTATTGCTAACACACTCATGTACATATTGCATATCCAAACACACTCATGTATAGGTACACAGCTAACAGAAAATTGCAAGCCTCTCATATGGAAAACATTTTATTCTTTTTGTAACATTTCCCAAACTGAGCTACTCCTCAAGAACTTTCACTCAGATTTCTATATAGCCATATTTTCCGCAACGTTTTGAGAAATGTTTAAGTGATAACGGATATGGTAAAGCAATTACAGAGAAATATTTTCACTTCTTGTTCTATTTTTAATATATCCTCTTTTCATTAACCAACTATTTCAAATTTCCATAATTGTCAGATAGGCCAGAAAAATTAACATTTGCTCACTTTTATGTGGCTCGTAAATGCACAAAGTATCCTAAACACGTGCTTGCCATGCTGCCAATTTTACATCACCTGTAAGTAGTATTTGCTTTCAGGCACTTGCGTTGGCCATAAAGCAATATATGATTCTGGAGTCTAGCTTTTGAAGAACACATTTATCAAGCATGACTACTCCAGACTTCCACTAGTCAACAGGTGAAAACTCCTTCCTGTCACCGGCTGAGATTGGTTGTAGAGCATTCTGTCCTCAGGTCTCCAGTATGTGGGACACTCGGTCTGGCTACCTCAACTGCAAGAAACTACTAAGCTCCATAAGTGCATGCAAACATTGCAAATTTTCTAGTTACTTCAGTCCATAATTAATTTTCTGTGTAACAGCCTGCAGCATTACAGAAAGGTCTTACAAACGTGGACAGACACTTAAAGTAACAGTGTTCTGCATTTGATGCATGGGTTGTGGGATGTTCTTGCACATTCATAGGATGTGTCTGCAGCACACACGATCTCACAAAGATTGCTAAGTCTAACGTTTCTGCATGTAAGCAGACACTTAACACATGTGTCTAGAGAAAAAGATCACTGCTGCTTGTGTGCGTGGTCAGCGTAGTGGAGGAGAAAACCAAGCGATCTTTAGTCTGAAGGGATTGTTTGATAACAAGCATTATTTTTCATTGGTGGAAGTGATGGATTAGATTTGTCGTGCTGTTAAACTCAAGTTTGTACATCATTTTTATTAATTCAATTTGTTATCCATGAATGGGGCAAATCTATTGTCCCCATGTATCCCCTGTGTCTGCAACTAGAACTGTCACTCATAAGGAAATGGTTCTTTTTTTTTTTTAGTTTAAAAACATATTTATTGAGATTTTAATGTTTACAGAAAAACAATGAGGAAATGGTTCTTGATGAGTACTTTCCTGCCTCAGGACATCATCAATCAGGTAGGTAATCTGTTGGAATGTGTTCTAGTGTTTGAGACTAGTTGCAATATACCAGAGACTCCTCCTGTGAGACGTTAGCGTAGAAGAGTGAACCAATGTCTAGAGAGGTATCTGTTCTCTAGATTATATAATGTTCAGAAGGGTGGAATTCCCATCAGATATAGTTGCAGGAAATATTCTGTGAGGATAGATAAAAGGGTCCAGTTTTGAACTGAAATATGACCCAGTCCAGTGTCCAGGGTTTTTAGTGAACTTTGATAGAGGCAGATTAGGTTTCACATGGTTTACGGTCATTACGTTTCTGACCTTTGATTAAAAAGCCATTGCACCACACCTTTATCATCGAATGGCCAATGCACTATAAGCATAACTGAGTTCTTGCGCCCTTTTATAAAATGGCCATGAGATATTTTGAAGTTTATTTAAAGATTTTTGTCATGTGGATAACACCATGTTTTGTATCAAAAAGTGTAATGTTGAATATTAAATACCCTTATAACAAATCCGCCCTGGGTATGATGCCTGCGATCTAATGTCACCTCCCATAAATGTGGATTCCAAACATATTGAATGTCACATTTGTGAGGTAATAATGCTTTGAAAATACGATCCAACACATTTTGCTTATGGGTAAATATTGCTCACTCAGATGTTATGCCCTAGAAAATAAAGAAACGATCTGTTACTCCATATATATAAGCACTCCTCAAGAAAATACGTTTGAAACAAATGTACAGAAGTAAGGTCAAATACACACCATTCCGCAGATAATTTCTGTCTAAATAAATGCTTGAGAAGATACTTTAGACATACATGTTGATAATTTTAAAGTCATGTCTCATTAGCCAAACTACAACAAATATATTTGAACACAATAGGTGAAAACACAGTCCCCTATCACACATCGACAAAGCAAATTTTCAATGAAAATAAACAGTTTTTGGAAACCTCAGAAAATAAGCATATTTGAACCGACTACCAGAAGCAAGCACTGGGGCTCATCCACAAAGCGTACAATATATCTAGCATCATAGACGGGAGACTGCCTTTGTCCTACATATACGTTTTTACAGAACTCCAGAGGATTACACTCAGAAAGCTATGATATTTGGTTTTATTTGAAGGCATAAGCCCCTTAGCCTCCTAATGAGTCGTAAAATCAAGTTTACAGTCTGTGCCACTCTTATCTGTACAGCCCAATTCATTTGTCCACATGGAAAATACTATTCCCTTTAGAGAAAACCTTTGTCACCACATTCATTAAACATAGGAAAGTTCCCCCCAGTAAATGCGGTAGTTTTATGTGGTCTTTCATGCCCCGGAAAAAACAAATTCTGTTATTTGCCGAAACAGCATGTAAACAATTTCCCCCAAAATATTCTCCACCAACATTTCCTCCTCTACAGTATGATTTTCAACCTGCTAACTCATTACCCTATTATCCTGGCCATTTCTGTGGTTTCCTTCTGGTTTTACTATGGCAACAGCATCTGTGGCAGTGTTGGATTGGGATCAGAAATAGGCCCGGGCACCCGAAAAAAAAGTGGCCCACACTTGTGGCTTGCGCCTTTTCGCAAAACACTGCTTCAGTGTTTTAAGTATTATGAAAAGGAGAAGAGAGGCTTCTCTAAAAGAGGCATGTTTTCTAAACTTTACTGAGATAAAAAAAAAATGCATGTTTCCAGGACTCTTTATGCACGGATTAGATCACAATGGTGAACTATACCTGAATATAAGTGAGGCCATTACTGCTCAGGCCCCCTGCCCTTGCTCAATCTAAATACATGAATGGGCTGGTCCAGCGAGTGACTGGGAATGACACCTCTGCCCCAATGGTAAAAGGAAGGTAACAGAGGCCCATCTGCCTCCAGAAAGGCCGCTTAGACCCCCACTTGGCCGCTGGCGGCATTTGAACAGCACAGACACAGCCCAAATCGGCCACCTTGCTGGCCATAAAAGCGTCCCACAGCTGCAACTTAGATAATGGCCCATCGCCCATTGCCTGGGTGACCGTCTTACGGATCAGACACCGTCTGTGGCAACATCCTATCCAAAACTGACAAACCTCCATTTAGCAGAAATCTATACTGTCTACCTAGTCTTATCACATCACCGCTTTATTAGGCTGTTTGCCAAGCATATGGATGTATTAAAAAAATCTCTGCCTTGTACATAAATCCCTGCACAATTGTACTCCGGGCTAAATCACTGTTACCGTGTCACCATATCAAACATTGAAGCTTGGCCTGCCATAATACATCATAATGCTGATCAAAATACAGAGGCTTTGGGAAAAGATCAATAGTCTAGCTTAGTCGCTTTGGGCAGACTTCAGAAAACGGTCGAAATGCCTTCTAAACTTTCCTTGCCTCCAAACTCACCGCCCACCATTTCTGCAGTATAATGAAGAAGCTGAATAGGAGAAAAAAAACTGTAAATAAAAAATAAATAATACGTTAATGTGATCATTCCTTCCTGTGACCCTGCCTCTATAATATTTTAGACATTTATATGTGGTGTGTGCTACAGAAGTAGGATCAGTCAATCATTGAAAGTTACATTTTATATTTATATATATTTTAGATTTGGTTCATTATTTGTATGTGGTACACAGGGGCGTAGCTTGGTCAATAAGATTGGGGGGCGTGAGCTTTAGATTTTCCAACAGTCATGCTGGGATATCTTGTTAAAACACATTATATGAGAAGTAGGGCATGAGGGGGGCTTGAGGGGCAGTGGAAAGTGAGAGGAGGGTGGATTATTAGGGGCATTTAAAACACAACATTTTTAAGGGCTTCAAAACAGAGTCGAGAGCGAATGTGTGTGTGTCTGTTTTTGTCAGTGTGGGCATGTAAAAATCCCAGGTAAAATCCGATAGAAACTCCATCATAACCGATCGAAAGCCCTTGCACCCAACTATTTACTACAGAATAATATTTTTTTTTAGGGGGGTGTAACACCCCTAACACCACCCCCAGAAGCTGGTGGTGCACAACATTGTTGAGGGAGCTGGAATTGCTAGGCCCGTCTGAGAGAGGTTTACTGTTCTGACAGTATAGCTCGGCACAAAGCTTGATGATGATTCTGAAAACCTATTAAATATCATTACAGTGCTCAGATGACAATATTTTTGCCTAAAGAAATCGCTACTCCAGTGATTTATAAAATCCATGGTCAAGCAGGCCTGCACACAACAAGTATGTATTTTGGACCATTGATGGCATCTAATTCACTGATATCGGGATGAAGCATACCACCTGGTGTGGGTGAGGAATACTCATCCTTTTAATAAAATAATCAGAACATAGCTGCTCACTGCAAGCCAGCATCAAGTGTGACATACCACTATTATGCCACAGGATGTCACACATTGATTGTGAGATGCGACTATTAAACTCCAGAATGTCACGCATAAAGTGTGGGATAACACCATGACACCCCGCACTGTCTAAGCCAGTAGTCTAGTATACATAGTAGGGAAGAAGCATTGTCCTAAACCTTATGTTTCCTCTCCATTCCCTTGAAAGCTGTTATATATATATATATATATAAGCTGTAATATATATATATATATATATATTACAGCTTTCAAGGGGAATGGAGAGGAAACATAAGGTTTAACATCAGAAAATGTTGCTGGCAGCCATTACAGGACTTGGGGATTTAGTCCCCTGAAGTAAAAACTGAAAAGTAATATAAGGGGGCAGAGTAGGGATACCTTGACCCCATAGGCTCCATGGGGGACCCAGAGGGACCCTCCCCACCCCTGAGGCCAAAAACAAAATGAACAAAATAAATAGACAAAAATTCCAGCGATCCAGCGGGACTCCCTCTGGATCAAAATAAAAATGATGGCCTGGCTCCATTCATTAATTATATACTCTGGGGAGCCCATCCCTGGGAATGTATTCAATAGGGGGAGGGAGGGCGGCATGGCCTACCTCCCCAGATCATTAAAGGCCCCTGGGACCCCACCCCCAGTGCCGAAATCATATAAAAAGGGGAGGGAGATGCGCGCCCCCCTCCCTGAATGATAACAGGCCCTGAGGAGCCCATCTCCAGGGCTGAAATTAAAGTATAAGGGGCCACACCTGGGGCCAATATTTCAAAAAATGGGGAGGGGACATGAATGGCTCCAGTGACCCAATCCCCTGGGGCCAGCTCACATGCTATGTCCCTGGGAGCCCCCCCCCTAAAACAGAACTGTTTCCCTGCTCTCACCGGCGCTGTGTTTGCTCCTGCATGCTGCCAAGCGGGAGCAAACACAAAATGTGCTCTCAGCCCGCGGGAGCTTTTAAAATGCTCCCGCCAGCTGGGAGCAGACTTTTGATCTGTGTCTCTGTCCACACTGATGTAGGCAGGGAAACCAATCAAAATATTGCTCCCGCCCAGAGGGAGCAGCAAAAGTAGCTGCTCCCTCTGGGTGGGAGAAATGCCGGCTCCAGCTGCATGCAGGGAGCCGAGTTGGGCCTCAGGGGCCTTGGGGCTCCCCCCTGCAGCTCCCAACAAGTATATGGTGGGCACCGTAGGTGGGAACCAGGGCACCAACCTTTAATAGCATGGGCCCTAGGGATGGGGTCCCTGGGGTCAGAAAAGCTTTGGGTAGAGGGCAGCGCAGCCCCACCCCCCTTAAATTTTCATAGTGGCCCTGGGATATGGGGTCCTCAGGGCCTAACAAGGCTCGGGTAGGGGGACGCGTGCTCCCCCCTTCACTTTTAAAAAAAAGTTTTGGGCCTTTTTATTTTATTAACGGAGAGGGGAGCCCATCTCCTTCTGCTCCTTCCTTTCCCATCCCACAAGGCCATTTGTTTTTTGCCTTTATTTTCACAGCTCTAATGCTATACCCAATTGTAGAACAATATGTAGAAAAGAAGTTTGGATGATGTCTTAGTGATGTCATCAATGCAGTCATTTGAGACGTCATCAGTGATGTCATAATGATGTCATAGAACAGGACATGAGTGATGTAATATGTGAGGTCATAAGCAGTGCACGGCGGGGGTGCAAGATATAGGTATAACTGTTGAATTTTTGTGCTTTTTTAGTTCAAAATTTTAATATTGTCACTGACATATATTCACCTAACTGACATTACTTTAACCTTTTGTTTTTTCAGTGAATTTTTAAAGATTGTTTTTTAAACAAAAACAAATCTATTTTTTTTTATCACACCCTACTATAGCATCACTTTAACCTTTGGCTTTTTCAGTGAAATATATGTCTATGTATACATATCTGATTTTTTTAAAATTTTTACTACAAGCATTATCGTCATTTCCAGTTTTTTTTCCTGCGGTTATTATGGGAAGCTAAATAGGTTTGCTGTTTTTGATCAATAGAAATATTGTTTGAACAGCATTCTATATTGGAAACCCGATCACACACGCCTCTGAAGCCTGCCGCTTCACTTAATTCTAAAATGTGCTATGAACGTTCACCTTTGAAAGGAGCAAGGCTTGATTTTTATTAATTCATAATGTTCTAGCAATGGCCATATAAATAAATAGATTCATTGTAGCCTCACAAACGTGTTTCGGGGTCTCTGCAGTTTAGACGTGGGCACACTTCTAGTTTTAACACTTTGCTTAATTATTAATCCCAGCTTTAATTTTGAGGCAATTTTTACGGCAGTGTTTTATGTCTAGTAATTTGTGGAGATTATTAAACCTCGGTGTTGACAGAACAGGGAGTTGTTGAGCGAGACGTGAGGGACTTAATCTAAGGATAAATCTCCCGAATGGAGAATTGATTACACCAGCTGTGTGCCTTAAAAGTGATTTCACATCTTCCACGTACCAAAACCCGCGCTGCCCAAATTTATTAGATCTGGTGCCAAGGTCGGATCTTGGGAGACTTTAGGAAGGGCTTAACACAAGAGGAAGATTGCTAAAACGTCACTGTTAAAATAATAAGCTGAAATGCATATTTTAACATGCTGATTTATTCTTAAACAAAATGTGAACGCCATCAAAAGAATAACTGTTTTTGTAGCTCTGCTGTTCAAGGCGTGAACTTAAAACATCTGTGCAAACTTCAGCTTCACAGCATAGGATCTTTTGAAGGTCGGCTCAACCTTTCATAAACTGGCTCAAAACTAAATGAAGAGCAGTTGCAATTAGTTGATCAGAATATGCCAATAATCTTTGAAGTGTTTTGACATGCTACGCAGCATAAGATAATTTCAAGTTTCGTTTTTAAAAGTAAAACTTCTTGCTTGATATGGAGGTGTATTTTAATACTAAAGCTTCAGATCTCAGGCTGGAAACATTATGGTAGATGCTTTTTATGAACAAGAAGTATTACTTTACGCTTATGACTATACGAAAGACATGCTTATATATATTTTGTAAATCTAGAAAGAATACACATGAAAGCAGCAAATTATGCTTATGCATCAGAGTTTGAGTTGGCACAGCTGAATATTGCCAGGGTGAACACGCCAATAAGCATAAAACTTGCAGCAATGCAGCAGCACATATCTTGTAAACGAGAGCACCCTCCACCCAATCAAGTGATGTCTCTGGAGTAGATTATGAGAGCCACATTCACAAAATAGTTTTTGCAACTAAGGGCCTCATTACAAGGTCCCCAGAGTTTGGACCAATAACCTACCCCACAACTGGAGTTACTGATCCCTGTGGCATCAATAATTCAGGTTGGGGTGTTATGGGGCAGCATTAGGTGGTATTTATGCTCTAAGAAATAAGGAATTACCTGGGCAGTCTGTAATTCTCCATCTGATTCCCCTGGTAATTTCTCATTTTTCACTAGCATTTTTCAGTAGCTAAAACATCTGGTAGCCCATTTGCTAGAAGGTGCCACATCCCTCGAGGGCACTAATTGAGCATAAAAGTGGCACCCCTGGCAGCCAGACCTTAGATCACGTCTGTACTGAAGAGTGGACTGAAGAAGACCTGCCCTGCTGTTTCTAGCAAAGAGAGACTGCACCAGAACTGGACGACTCTTGCTGCTCCTTGGGTTTGCAAATAGAGCACTGTGCCCGTGGTGCCATGCTTGAGGAAAAGTCGTCTATGAGCGTAAGACATAAGAGGTGACTTCCTGTTACAGTGCCACAAAAGCTGAAGAAGCCCTGCCTTTGTGAGTTGGTAGCAAAGAACGCCTGACTACCAACTGCAGCCTGGGAGACCAAGACCCTACCCTAAAATGTTGTACCCAAGTCTGCTGTACTCCGGAGTGTCATCAGAGTGCAGTTTGGTCGCCCAAGACGGAAGCTACAACCCTTTAAAGGTAACCTTTGGCTACCAGTGAAATTAGATTCAATGTGCTCTGCAGTGCAAACAAAAATAAAGAATAACTAGGGCCAAGGCCTAGGATGAGGATCAACACATATGACCCAATTACACATTCATGCTTAGCAACTGGCCACCTCATTTACCGACACATATACAAGCAGACGAGGCAAGGAAGCTGATCCACAGTAGTACCAGTCCCCAGATTGTGTAATTTCCTAAACTCACACTTGCAGAACCAAACCATAAGCATTGAAGGAAACCTCTTAAGGTGGGTCAGTTCACACTTTCTTTCAATAGAAATCTGCACAGAACAGGGAGCAAAAATGAAGAATGTCAGACACAGTTCCTACCTAGCTTTCTCTTTTCCTACATGATTATGTCTTTGCCTAAACCTCTAGCACTATTAAGTAACTGAAAAGCAAGATGCAGCAAACATATAAACTTTTTAATGAAGCAATCAATCAAAGGCTGCCATACAAGTTATTTAATTAATCCAGTCTATGCACAAACGTTCTATTCAGTTGTACTAAGTGTACAAGTGGGATGAAAGTGTGAAAGGAAAACTTTTCCCTATCGCAATATGTAAGAAATTGGGTTATTAGTTGCAAAGGATGAAAGTCCTTCACAAGTAATAGGTCCGCAATTGTCTCTTTACTGGGAACCAAGTGTCCCATTATAGCACTTGACTTATTCAGGGTAGCGAAGCTGAACAGTCCAAGGCCCAATCAGAAGAGGTGGTGCAGGCTAGTAATCGCCAATAACTAGCAAGCAAAAACACTCAAATTATTGTCCTCTTACTGCTTTTTCTTTTAAAAAGGAAAAATACTTTTATTACCTGCACACTACTAAATACTATGCATTAAATTACAAATATGTACATCAGGTAGATTGAATTCGGTGACACCCTTATATCCCATTTTACCCATAGTCGGCCCTGAACCCCACAATCGCGATGCCTCCCATCTGTACTAGATGCAACATCACAGTATAAGGGGGTGTCATTTTTAAATAAGGCAGGGGTACTGGCTTCATCAATGGGTCACTAGATCAATATATAAGACAGGTCTATTGCCTTTGTCAGGTGCCACATTAAAATCAATAATCACATCTTATAGTTGGACATTAAATCTAATAGAATCAATAACATATTCAAATTCTTTGCATTGTTCATTAATAATCATTGACAATAAAACATTCTAAATAAAGCATTTTAATGCAATCAGAAATGTGTGGCTGAGTCTTTCTTTTACATTGTTCAAGCACCATAATGTAGCCATAGGACCAGCCACTAAGGGTCTCTGCACTCCAGAGCAGAAGCTCAGCGAATGTTAAAATCACTACTAAACCTCTGCTGGTGGCATGCCTATTGCTCCAAGGGAGACAAAGTCAGTTTCATGAAGAGAATGTTAAAGGGGGGCTGCTGCCCTAGTGCCACCCCCACACAAAGGACAAAGGGCTGGGCAAAGTTTGTGGAGCCCCAAGGCCCCTGCAACCACATGACTCCACACATGCCTTTCTCACAGGGCGTGGGAGCCAGCATCAGTGCTTCCAGCTCCAGCCTCAGGCGAGAGCCAGCAAACGCTCTTCAGGACTCCTGATTGGAGCAAATGCAGCATGGTTTTGGCTCCCGCATGAGGCGAGAACATCGTTTTCATTTCCACTGTCTGTGTGCTCTGCTCACCCCAGACATGGTGGGTGGGCAACACTTGTGGAGTTGGACTCCGCTGCTGTATCTTGGGGGATGGGGCACCCAGGGAATTTTCTACTTAAAGTCAGGCCCTGGCAGAAGGTTGCCTTGGGTAGGGGGCACATGCACACCATGCGTTGCAAGTCACTGTCAGTGTGTTGCGCGGGGACCACTGCTCCGGTGCAGGCAGCCGTGCGGTTTCGATGGGTGGTGCCGGCTCAAAAGTGACACTCGAAGTCGATGTACTGGTTTCTTCTTGTTTAGCACAGCAAACTCACTTCCAAGGGCCCAAGAACTCCATTTGGCACCACTTGGCAGAGTAGGGCTTTCAGCAGAAAAATCCAGGCATTGCAGGTGAAGTCTTTGATGGCCCTGAGACTTCCAACAGGAGGCAAGCTCAACTCAAGCCCTTGGAGAACCTCAGAAAGCAGGATGCAGAGAGCTAAGTCCAGTCCTATCACTCCCAAGACAGAAGCAGCAGGCCAACACAGCAAAGCAAGCAGCAAAGTGGCAGTCCCTCCTTACAGCACAACAGCTCTTTTTCTTGGCAGAATGTTCTCATTCCAGAAGTGTTCCAAGTATATGGTGTCAGAGGTCCGGTACTTATACCCATTTTAGCCTTCGAAGTAGGGATACTTCAATGGAAGGTATTTGAAGTGCACAAGACCATTCCCCTCCTGGCCCTGGTTCCAGACACACTACAGGGGGTAAGCAGCTCTTTGTGAGGGGACAGGCACTGCCCTATTGAGGTTTAAGTGTCACCTGCTCTCACCACTCTAGCTCAGGAAGACCTATCAGCCTGGTGATGGGCCATCAGGATATGCAGGGCACACCTCAGCTCCCTTTGTGTGTGACTGTTTAGAGTGAGTTCACAAATCCCAGCTGCCATCCAACCCAGACGTTAATTCTAGGGATAGGTAGAGGCACAGATTGGTTAAGTAAGAAAATGCCACTTTTCTAAAAAGTGGCATTTTCACACCTGAAATTTAAAAACAAACTTCGATAAAAGATGTGGTTTTAAATTGTGAGTCCAGAGGCACTAAACTCCAATTTTCTATATGTTTCCAATTGGAAGATATACGTGTAAAGAGTTACAAGGCAGCTCCAATGCTAACATTGTATTATATTGTATTGTAATTGCATTTATATAGCGCTTACTACCCCTGACGAGGCGTCAAAGCGCTTTTTCGGCGAGCAGCACACTACTCCGGAACCCATAAAGGATTAGCATTGGATTAGTATAGTGAAATATGAAAGTAATTTGAGTGGTGGATAGGTTAGTCAGTTATTTGGAGTCAGAAGGATAGTGGAGGGTTAGAAGAGGGAAAAAGGTTTGCATTTATATAGCGCTTGTTACCCCTGATTGTGTGTTTAAGCGCTTTTTTGGCGAGTAGCACGCTACTCTGGAACCCATAAAAGATTAGTGTTGAATTAGTATTGTGAAATATGAAAGTAATTTGAGTGGTGGATATGTTAGTCAGTTATTTGGATTGAGAAGGGTAGGGGAGGGATAGAAGAGGGAAAAAGGTTTGCATTTATATAGCACCTGTTACCCCCCTAGGGTGTTGACGCGCTTTTTTGGCGAGTAGCACGCTACTCTGGAACCCTTAAAGGATTAGTGTTGAATTAGTATAGTGACATATGAAAGTAATTTGAGTGGTGGATATGTTATTCAGTTATTTGGATAGAGAAGGGTAGCGGAGGGATAGAGGAGGGAAAAAGGTTTGCATTTATATAGTGCTTGCTACCCCTGAGGAGGTGTTGAAGCACTTTTTCGATGAGTAGCTTGCTACTCTGGAACCCATAAAGGATTAGTGGTGAATTAGTATAGTAAAATATGAAATTTGAGAAGTCGACATGTTAGTCTGTTACTTTGATTGAAAAGGATAGTGGAGGGATAGAAGAGTGAAGAATTTAGATGTTTTTTTTTTTGGGGAGGTCATAGCAGTAGGAGGAGTAAAAAAAGGGATGTGGAGTGGAAGAGTCAGAGGGAAAAGTTTAGAAAGGCTTGTTTTGGGGGATCGGTATAGTAAAAGAGGTGTCAGATGATGTAAGGAGGGGTAGAGGGGAGTGTCTAGAAAGGGTTATTTTGGGGATCATAGTAGTGGTATGGGGTTTGGGATGAATAAGAGAGTGGATGTAGAGGATATATTGATAGAGGTATAGGGTGAGAAATAGGGTAGTGCATTGGAAAGAGTAGTAGAAAGAGGTTTGAGATGAGTCAGAGTTGAGGTAGAATATATATTGAGATGGTGCTGGGAGTTTGTAATTACTAAGTCCACAGCACCATAGTGGCTTTACTGAAAACTGGAAAGTTTGGTATCAAACTTCTCAGCAAATTAAACCCACTCTGATGTCAGTGTGGGATTTAATGAAAAATGCACTCAGAGGGCATCTTAGAGATGCCCCCTGAAAACGACCATCCTCTGGTGGGTTCCCTGACTGGTACACACCAGCCTGCCACCACAAGACATGTTTCTGGACCCCTGGGGTGGGAGCCTTCGCTCCCTGAGCCCAAAAACAAAGCCTTTCCTGGGCGGGGTGTCCACACCTCCCCCAGGCCAGGAAGAGCCATCTGTGGAAGGGGAGCTTCAAAGGTCTTGCAGCCTTTGTAATGGCACCCCCAGCCTCTCCTGCTAGCAGGAGCAGGCCCCCTTCCTGTCTCCCCTCCTTTTCGGTGGGAAGACAGGCGGGAAAAATTAGCCAGCCCAGAAGGTGTGCCCCCTCTGCCAACCCCACCCCTCAGGTGGGGGAGGTGAGGTGAAGCCCACTCTTCAGTGCCCGCCATCTTGCAGATGGCAGGCACTCCCCAATCAGGATTAGGGCTTGTGCTCACTCCCCCAAGTGGGGTGAGCACACCAAGGGTGTAGTCACCCTAAGGTCAGTAGCCTGTTGGCTACTGACCTCAAGACCCCTAACACGCCCCCTAATTCAGTATTTAGGGGGCAGCCCTGAACCAAGAAGACAGATTCCCGCAACCTATGAAGAAGGACGAAAGAAGACCCCCAGCAGAGGAGACTGCAGAGAAAAACTGACTTGGCCCCAGCCCTACCGGCCCATCTGCAGTATCCAGAGATCATGCACCAAAAGTCACCTTGCCCTGCAGCCAGAGACCTCCAGAACCCTGGGAGGACTGACTGCCTCCTTGTGTTTGCTTTGTTCGCCCTAAGTTGGCAGGGTATGCCCAGACGTGGGTCCCTTGCTCACTTTGCCACTGGATTCAAGCTAGCCTGGCTGATGAGGGCTGTTAGCCCGAAACCGGTCCCAGGATGCTTGATTCCGGTCCAGGGAAGACATGGATTGGCAGTTCGGTCTGGACTGTTCCCATGAGGCACAGGGTCAAGACTGATTTGCATATAGCTGTGTCTGAACTGGGGTGGCAAAGTGAGCTAAAGAATGATGATGGATTCAACCCAGATCTGTGACTGGGGGTGAGTGTTTGAAAAGTTTCAGCATTCCGTCCATCATCTCCTTGTGTTTGCTTTGTTCGCCCTAAGTTGGCAGGGTATGCCCAGACGTGGGTCCCTTGCTCACTTTGCCACTGGATTCAAGCTAGCCTGGCTGATGAGGGCTGTTAGCCCGAAACCGGTCCCAGGATGCTTGATTCCGGTCCAGGGAAGACATGGCTTGGCGGTTCGGTCTGGACTGTTCCCATGAGGCACAGGGTCAAGACTGATTTGCATATAGCTGTGTCTGAACTGGGGTGGCAAAGTCAGCTAAAGAATGATGATGGATTCAACCCAGATCTGGGGGTGAGTGTTTGAAAAGATTCAGCACTCCGTCCATCATCTCCTTGTGTTTGCTTTGTTCGCCCTAAGTTGGCAGGGTATGCCCAGACGTGGGTCCCTTGCTCACTTTGCCACTGGATTCAAGCTAGCCTGGCTGATGAGGGCTGTTAGCCCTAAACCGGTCCCAGGATGCTTGATTCCGGTCCAGGGAAGACATGGCTTGGCAGTTCGGTCTGGACTGTTCCCATGAGGCACAGGGTCAAGACTGATTTGCATATAGCTGTGTCTGAACTGGGGTGGCAAAGTCAGCTAAAGAATGATGATGGATTCAACCCAGATCTGTGACTGGGGGTGAGTGTTTGAAAAGTTTCAGCACTCTGTCCATCATCTCCTTGTGTTTGCCTTCAACAAAGACCAGATCTCCTGTGAACAGTAGCTCTGTTCAAAAGAAACTCCCAAGACAGACTCTGAGCCTGCTGAGGACAAAGAAACCCAATGCCTGGAACCACCACTGCACCAGTCGCCTACGGCCCGAATCCGGGTGGCCCACCGGTCCTAGCGAGGTCCCCCAGTGCTCCAAAGCCAGAGTCCACCGTGGGTTGACCCCTCCAGGACTCCCCAATATCGCCTGCAGACTCTGCATGGAGACCCCACCCAACCGCGAGTGGCCCGGTAAGGTGAAAACCGACCTCAAAAGACACCCCTGCATCCAGCCGCCCTGCCCCATGGAGAAAAGAACCCGAGGTGCACCTACGTCCCTGAGCCTTCCAAATTACCTGCCCAGCTGTTGGTTCCTCCCGAAAGTCTTCCTGGACCGAGCCTGCAGCTAAAAGCCAAAACCGAGATTCCCAATTGAAAACAACAGGGCACTTGATGCCGAAACAGTGCCCTGCACCCAGCCGCCGCTGCGGGTGCACCTTGTGTGCTAAAATGGATCCCCCTTTGCTCTGAACTAAACACCAAGAGCTTTGCTCCCACAACCCAATGGCCTGCTCGTAATCAGCCACCAAACAGAGGCCCCCTATCACCCTTTGGATAACATTGGGCATCGGGCACTCTGCACCCGGCCGCCCTAGTGCTGCTGAGGGCAATTTGAGAGTGCATCCTAGACCCTGGGGGAACCCTTGTTCTACCCCCAGAAACTCAACCCCAAAGACAGAGTACTTACCTGGCAACCGGTAACTTCATTTCTCTCCATAGGAATCCATTGACTGTTTTTCTCTGAAAAATGTTCTAAGTGTGGAGTTGATTTGTATGGAAACCTGAAAAATTACAATTGTGCAAAACTGATTTTACTTACCTTTTCTCTAGGAAATGTCCCAGTGTGATATCTAGGCATATCACACTGAGTAGAAAAAGTAACTTTAAAAGTAATCTAAAAAGTAACTAAAAAGTAATCTGTACAGTATTTCAATACCTTTACTTACCTGTATTTCAAACAACTGCATTTGAACTTGCATTCACTTGTAAACACTGCATAATATTTTGCAAAGCATTTATTTCACTTACCTGTGGCAGGCTTGGCTTGGTTCTAGAAATAAAATAACTTAATATTTTTATACAAACAAAATTGGTCTGAGTTCAGTCTTTGAGTGTGTGACATCACCTGCTGACCGAGTGTGCACAACAAATGCCCAACACTACCCCCCGACAAAGCCCTACTGCTCGGCCACACACCACCACAAACAAAGATGAAGGTGCCATCCACCCTTACCTCTGCCCACCTCTGGGGCTCCACCGGACTCCGTGCACACCACACCTCACTATATTGGAGAGAGAGGCCTAGCTGTAGTGAAAAACGAATGTAGCAGTTTTTCACTACCAGGACAAAGAAAACTTAAAATCACATGTCCTACCTTTAAAATACACTGCATCCTGCACATGGGGCTAGCTAAGGCCTACCTTAGGGGTGCCTTACATGTCATAAAAGGGAAGGTTTGGGCCTGGCAAGTAGGTGTACTTGCCAGGTCGACATGGCAGTTAAAAACTGTGCACACAGGGTCTGCAGTAGCAGGCCTGAGACATGTTTGAAGGGCTAGTTATGCAGGTGGCACAATTGGTGCTGCAGGCCCATTAGTAGCATTTAATTTACAGGCCATGGGCACACACAGTGCACTGTACTAGGGACTTATTAGTAATCAAATATGCCAATCATGGAGAAACCAAATGCCATCACGTTTTAGACACAGAGCACATGCACTTTAGCACTGATCACCAGTGGTAAAGTGCCCAGAGTCCTAAAACCAGGAAAAACTAAGTTCAGCACACAGTCAAAAACAGGAGGCGGGAAGCAAAAAGACAGGGGAAACCACACCAAAAGATGCCAGGTTTAACAAATACATATCCCTGTGAGAAGTTGGCCTGGCATATGCTGTCCACTAATTATAGTGGGCACCTTGCACCAGTCCAAATCGACTCTTATGGTAGATAGGTTAAAGACAACCTTATTGAAAGCTATCCTAGTGGTAGCTATGGAGAGCAGCCTTCAGGCTAAGTCTTGAAGGAATGTAAAGCAGCTTGTTTTACCAGTCTATAATCTCTTGAGTGACCAAATGAAAGAGCACCACACCAGGTATATATTCAAAATATATGTATTTATTACTAAACACACCCCTCTAGTCTCTTTGTGAGGCTAGAGTTCGAAGTACATAGGTTATAAGATCTTAAATCACAATAATAGCACAAATACACGTTTGGGCCCTAGGGGCGTACCAAACCATATACCAATAAAGTGGTATGCGAACCACGACTGAACTAGACACTAGGTCTAGAGCCTCTAGAAGTGCTTGGACCACAAGGAACCACCTAAGGTAGTGACACAGGGGACCCACGGGAGACGCGTGCAGTGTAAATACACAACCGCGATACGCCGTTAACTTCTATGGAGAAAGTCGGGCTCGGGAAAATAGAGGAAAGGGACACTTAAAAGAGGACTAGGACAAAACCCTTTGAGATCTAGGACTTTGAAGAGTCTCTACCCACGGGAGCACCGGAGTACTCGTGTTACCTCACCCAGGGAAGCCGGGTGCATAGGTGCCTTTCGGGGTCGGGTTTCGTCGTCGATTCGAATGGTGATCTGCTGCAAAGTGCTGCTGGCGGCCAAGAGAAAAGTGTCCGGGTGGATCCAAGAGTGGATCGGAGTTCTGGTGAACCTGAAAGCAGAGGGGACAGAGTCTGGGTCACTAGCCAGTGACCAGGAAGGCGATGGACAGATGCCCACCGATGTCGAGTGCTTCAGGTGCGTTGACGGTCGTCTTGACTCTTCAGCCACGAGGTCCGGGAGGCGTTGTCGGCGACCAGGAGCAGGATTTGGGCTGGTGCTCGATGTCTGTCGAGTGCTGAGGTGTCGGCGACTGGATTGGACCCAACAAGCCTTGGCAACGGCAAGTCTCGAGGAAGATGAAGATCGTCGATGGTGCAGACCAGCAAGGTCTGTGGAACTCACCCAGCGAGGGTAAGTGAGGGCAGGCCTGGAGCAACCAGGATGCCAAGTAAGGAAAAGATTGGCCTTCGTTAAGGGCTACTAGCCAACGGGCTAGTGACCGCGAAGGAGCCTCGTGACGCCGCACGTGGAGCTGGCCTACCGGACACTCGTGGAGTGGGGGCCAGTGATCTTCGGTGCAGGTGGTGCTGGAGGCTAGGGCTACTCGGAGCCCAAAGCACGACTTCTTGGGAGACCCAGAAGATGGTGCACTTGCAAATGTGCTCGGTGTCCAGGGGTCACGGTCTCACGTCACCCACAATAGCCACGGGCCTCAGCTTTGCTGGGGACTCAGGGTAGCCTCGGGGAAGTCTGAGAATCCACCTCTGGTGATGCGATGACTTCGGCGTCCGACGGGAGCTTCACTAATGCGAACCGGACAGATGCTTCTTTGGTGCCTGCCAAGCAGGGGAGTCACTCCTTGACCCCAAGGGAGATTCTTCAGTCCTCTAATCTTGTCGTAGAGCGTCGAAGGTCCAGGATTCAGTGTCAGAGTTTCGTCCAGGTATAATCTAAAGTCCTAAGGACTGGGTTCCTACCTTTATACTAAAGATAGGGGTTGGACTACTCTGTGGCCCCACCTATGGGTGGGTCAGGGCAGAGGGGTGGCTACACCCCTTTCCCTTTGTCCAGTTCGCGCCAAAGCAGGGGCTGCAAGCCCCTGATCCGGTTTGAACTGGGGTATGCACAGGGACACCAAATGTGCCCCCAGTGCAGGACTTCAAAGCACCCGAAAGTGCTCCCGCCCAGCCCCAATACACATTATCCTGTCTGGGGAGGTGGTCACACCTCCCTGGGACAGGAAACCTATTGTCCAGGCCTCCCCTGCCGGAGTTTCGTCCAGCAGCAGGAGGCCAGACTCGTGTCTGTGGCAGCAGCATCCATTTTGTGATGCCAGGGCTCTGGAAAGAAGTTACCGGACTCGTCAGAGTTAACATGTCTTTCCCTCTAGAAGGGTGGAATGCTACCCCCGCCGCCAGGATTGGCGGGGGGTAGTATTCCAAGATGTTTGACACCAAACACGACATGTTTAGGTGCAGCCATTCCAAAGTTAGCATTTTACCGCGAGGATATAATGCGCTTAAGAGTATATGGTCAGGCTGCACTACAAACAGCATCAGAGATGGTCTCCGAACGCTGCAGAGGGGCCCTGCTCATGCAGGGCACCCTCTCACATAGGAACCATGCACTCTGCCTTTAGGATTGATAAGGCCTGCCTTAGGAGTGACTTATAGGTTTATATGTGTGTATGTGTTTCGTGATATAGGTAACCTATATCACAGTAAGGGGTGCTTGCACCACCTTACCCAGGCTGCAGTAGCAGACCTGTGGTGTCAGTTTGGATGGCCTTCCAGGGGTGGCATAATACATGCTGCAGCCCCTGGCAGGCCTCTGAGGTACCTATGCCCTTGGTACATAGTATACCATATACTAGGGACTTATAAGGGCACTCCAGATCCCAATCAGAGATGTGCCTAAGGCACATGGAAACCATTTTAGAGAGGAAGCAGCTAGGCTGGGGTTCTGATTAGCAGGGCCCCAGCCAGACTAATGTCGAAAAACAGTGAAGCATCAGCAAAAAGTGGGGGTACCCATGTGAAGCAGATCCTACTCTCCTACACAACCCCCCCAAACGTAGGGACATTAAACTAACCTTGCCCAGTTAAGTCTTCATGTTCTAAGTGGAAATACCTAGAGAGTCCATCTGCATTCGCATGGTTACTCCCAGGCCTATGTTCCACTGTAAAGTCCATCCCCTGTAGGGAAATGGACCACCTAAGCAGTTTGGGGTTTTCACCCTTCATTTGTTTTAGCCATAAGAGGGGCTTATGGTCTGTCTGAACCAGGAAGTGTGTACCAAACAAGTATGGCCTCAACTTCTTCAGAGCCCAGACCACAGCAAAGGCCTCCCTCTCTATGGCTGACCAACGTTTCTCTCTAGGGGTCAGCCTTCTGCTAATAAAAGCTACTGGCTGATCCTGACCTTCTTCATTCAATTGTGACAGTACAGCCCCTACCCCCAATTCAGATGCATCAGTTTGAACAATGAACTTCTTGGAGTAATCAGGACTCTGCAGAATTGGAGCAGTGCACATGGCCTGCTTGAGGTCATCAAATGCCTTTTGACAGCTAACTGTCCACTGAACCTTTTTGGGCATTTTCTTAGAAGTTAAGTCATTCAAGGGTGTCACTATTGATCCATACCCCTTGACAAATCTCCTATAGTACCCAGTCAGGCCTAAGAAGGCTCTCACCTGAGTCTGGGTAGTGGGAGCAGTCCAGTCCATGATGGTCTGGATCTTGCTCTGCAAAGGTTGAACCTGGCCTCCACCCACAAGGTGGCCCAGGTACACAACCTGACTCTGCCCTATCTGGCACTTAGTGGCCTTGATAGTCAGGCCTGCCTTTTGCAGGGCCTGTAAAACATTCCTGAGGTGGACCAGGTGATCCTCCCAGGTGGAGCTAAAGACAGCAATATCATCTAGATAAGCTGCACTATAGGCTTCCAGTCCTGTGAGAACTGTGTTCACCAACCTCTGGAAAGTGGCAGGTGCATTCTTCAGACCAAAGGGCATTACCACAAATTGATAATGCCCACTAGGGGTTGAGAATGCTGTCTTGGGCTTTGCAGTATCAGCTAGTCTGATCTGCCAGTAGCCAGCTGTTAGGTCAAATGTGCTGAGATATTTGGCAGAGGCCAAAGTATCTATGAGCTCATCTGCCCTGGGTATTGGATGGGCATCAGTCCTAGTGACTGCATTGAGACCCCTGTAGTCTACACAAAACCTCATCTCTCTTTTTCCACCACTGGTGTGAGGTTTTGGTACTAGGACTACTGGACTAGCCCAAGGGCTATCTGAGGGCTCAATTACTCCCAATTCCAACATTTTCTGGACTTCAGTCCTGATACAGTCCCTGACATGGTCAGGTTGCCTATAAATCTTGTTTTTAATAGGCAGACTGTCCCCAGTGTCCACTTCATGAGTGCACCAGGTGGTCTGACTGGGTGTCAGTGAAAACATATGTCGAAACTGATTGAGGACTTGCCTGCAATCAGTTTGTTGCTGGGTAGTGAGGCTGCCTGCCAAGGCTACACCATCAACTGACCCATCGTCAGGGTTCTGTGAGAGCAGGTCAGGGAGTGGGTCACTCTCTTCCTCCTGCCCTTCATCAGTAGCCATGAGCAAGCCCATGTCTGCCCTGTCCACATATGGTTTTAACCTGTTGACATGGAGAACCCTGTGGGGACTCCTGGGTGTTCCTAGGTCCACTAAATAAGTGACCTCACCCTTCTGCTCAACAATAGTGTGGGGTCCACTCCATTTATCTTGGAGAGCTGCTGGGGCCACTGGCTCCAACACCCACACCTTCTGTCCTGGCTGGTAAACAGTCAGAACAGCCTTTTGGTCATGCCAGGCCTTCTGAAGTTCCTGGCTAGCCTCAAGGTTTTTGGTTGCCTTTTTCATGTACTCAGCCATCCTGGAGCGGAGACCAAGTACATAGTCCACTATATCTTGTTTTGGGGGCTTGAGAGGTAACTCCCATCCTTCCTTCACCAAGCACAGTGGACCCCTCACAGGGTGGCCAAACAGAAGTTCAAAAGGGCTGTAACCAACCCCCTTCTGAGGCACCTCCCTATATGCGAATAAAAGGCAGGGCAAGAGTATGTCCCATCTACGCCTAAGCTTTTCTGGGAGCCCTTTAATCATGCCCTTCAAGGTTTTGTTGAATCTCTCAACTAAACCATTGCATTGTGGGTGATAGGGTGTGGTGAACTTATAAGTCACTCCACACTCCTTCCACATTGCTTTTAAGTACCCAGACATGAAGTTAGCACCCCTGTCTGATACTACCTCCTTAGGAAAGCCCACTCTTGAGAAGATTCCCAGGAGGGCCCTTGCCACCACAGGTGCTGTAGTGGTCCTTAGGGGAATAGCTTCTGGGTACCTGGTGGCATGATCCACTACCACCAGGATAAACCTGTGCCCAGAGGCTGTTTGGGGATCCATGGGACCAACAATGTCAATCCCTACCCTTTCAAAGGGCACCCCCACCACAGGTAGTGGTATCAGGGGGCCTTTGTAGTGCCACCTGCTTTGCCACTGGCTTGGCAGGTTACACAGGAGCGACAAAACTCCTTACTGTCTTCAGACATGTGGGGCCAGTGAAAGTGAGGGACAATTCTGTCCCAAGTCTTGTTCTGGCCCAGGTGTCCTGCTAAGGGAATATCATGGGCTAGGGTCAATAGGAAGCCCCTGAACTTCAAAGGTATTACCAACCTCCTGGTAGCACCAGGCTTGGGGTCTCTACTCTCTGAGTACAGGAGTCCATCATCCCAATACACTGTATGGGGACCACTAGCTTTCCCAGCAGCCTCAGCAGCAGCTTGCTGTCTGAGGGGTTCAAGGGAGGGGCAGCTCTGCTGCTCCTGGCTCAGATCTGCCCTAGAAGGTCCCCCTGTCCCCAAGAACTCAACCTGGTCAGGTTCCAGTTCCTCTGGGACAGTTCCTTCTTCAGGGCTGAGATCATCCCCCTCAAGGGACTGATCTTCCTCCTGAGCCAAGGGGAAGGCACTGCCTTAACCCTACTACTCCTCCTCTTGGAAGGCACTTGGTCCATTATTCCAGAATCCAAGGCCTGTTCAGTGCTAGACATTTTGGCTTGTGACCTGGTCACAGCAAACACATCTGCAGCGATCCCCAGCATTTCTGCATGGGTCCTGAGCTCCACTTCTGCCCAAGCAGAAGTCTCTAAGTCATTGCCAAGCAAGCATTCGACTGGTAGGTTTGCACTTACCACAACCTTCTTAAGGCCAGTTACCCCTCCCCAGGAGAAGTTAACAACTGCCAGAGTATGGTCTGTTCTGACATTGCTAGCATTGGTCACTTGGTACATTTCACCAAGCATAACTTGCCCAGGTAGCACAAGGTCTTGTGTCACCATTGTGACACTTGCCCCTGTGTCCCTAAATGCCAAAGCCTCACGTCCATTAATTAAAGGCTGTTGTCTGTACTTGCCCAGATTACTGGGACTCACAGTGGAGGTCACATCCATGCCTCCATCACAGACTAACACAGCCTGAGTCAGTTCCCTGACTAAGTCAGAGCCCAACTCAGTTCCCAGGGTGAACCCTACTAAACCCTTTGCTGGAGCACTTCCACCAACTGTACTAGGGGGAACAGGTGCCTTAGGGGCATTGGTGGGTGCTGGACTGGAGTCTTTGGACTTGGTGCAATCACTGGTCCAGTGGGTCTTTTGCTTACAGACCTTGCACCATGGTTTTCTTTGGCCTTTACCCTTGGTAGACTGGGAATCCCCACCAGAAGAAGATTTTTGGGGGCCTGATGAAGACTTTTGATCTTTACCCTTCTCCCCACCCTTGTCAGAGTTCTTAGCATCTTGCTTCTTGGTTTCCCCACCTTGGTTCTGTACCTTCTGCTTCACCCTGGTTCTGACCCATTTGTCTGCCTTCTTTCCCAATTCTTGGGGAGAGGTCAGATCAGAGTCAACCAGGTATTGATGCAACAGCTGATTTTGACAGTTATTAAGAATCTGCTCCCTCATTATCAGATTATACAATCCTGAGAAGTCACACACCTTACTGCCCATCAACCAGCCTTCCAGAGCCTTGGCAGAACAATCCACATAGTCTACCCAGTCTTGAGTCTGTGCTTTTTGGGTGTCTCTGAACTTCAACCTGTACTGTTCAGTGGTTAGGCCAAACCCATCAATAAGAGCACTCTTCAAGACCTTGTAATTGTCAGCATCCTCCTCTCTAACAGTGAGGAGCTTGTCTCTACCTTTGTCAGCAAAGGAGAGCCACAAGATTGCTGCCCACTGCTCCTGAGGGACCTTCTGTACTTTACAGGCCCTCTCTAAAGCAGTTATCCATTTGTGGATATCATCCCCACTCTGGTAGGGAGGGACAATCTTGCTCAGGTTCCTATGGTCATAGGACCTTTCCCTATCTCTAGGGACATGGCTGCCACCATGGGACTCTAGTCCCAACTTTCTTCTCTCTCTAAGGAGATCTAGGGATTCTCTATCTAAAGCTAATTGCTTTTTTCTGAGTTCCAGCTGAGTTTCCTCATACTGGACTAGCCTCTTTCTTCTCTCATGAGAGGATTCTCTCCTATGAGATGAGACAGAGCTCCCTATAGAGGTGCCAGAGTGGTTAGACTCCTGAGAAGGAGACCTAGACCTTCTGGGCACACTCTTAATCCTTCCTGGGGGACAAAGAGGGCATCATTTTGATCATCCTCATCATCATCCACAGGAGGGATTGGGTTTTCCAGGTCAGGGTCATTGTCACCCTCCTGGCCAGTGTCAGAGGGGGGGCTGGGGGTACTGGTACCCCTAGCGTCCTCCTCTTCTTCTGCCCCACCCTCAGCTCCTACCCCTTCAGTCCCTACAGGCTTACTAAGGTCATAAGCCACCAACAACTCCTTGAGGTGTTGGGTGGTGGGGCTTTGGCCTGTCCTTATTTTTCTCAAGTTGCATAAAGCTCTCAATTCCAAGAATGGGAGTGTATCATACTTGGAGGGTGGAAGCTCACTGGCTTCCTGCAAGGATTCTTTGGATCCTCCCTTTAAAGACATTACTAGTGTGGTGTGGTGTGGTGTATGCACTACCTACTCTAGTGTGGCCTACTAAACTCTCTTGAGTTGTAGAAAGGGTTGTGCTATCCCTTAACACACAACTCTAAGTTCAGTAGAACTTACTGTTATTCTAAGCTTAAATTATATGTACCTTAGGTACCTTTAGTGGTTTTCAGTTGATCAATTCAATTGAGATTATCTGGTAAAACAATAGCAAGCTGGAATCCCACACGCTGCACACCAATGTGAGAAGTTGGCCTGGCATATGCTGTCCACTAATTATAGTGGGCACCTTGCACCAGTCCAAATCGACTCTTATGGTAGATAGGTTAAAGACAACCTTATTGAAAGCTATCCTAGTGGTAGCTATGGAGAGCAGCCTTCAGGCTAAGTCTTGAAGGAATGTAAAGCAGCTTGTTTTACCAGTCTATAATCTCTTGAGTGACCAAATGAAAGAGCACCACACCAGGTATATATTCAAAATATATGTATTTATTACTAAACACACCCCTCTAGTCTCTTTATGAGGCTAGAGTTCGAAGTACATAGGTTATAAGATCTTAAATCACAATAATAGCACAAATACACGTTTGGGCCCTAGGGGCGTACCAAACCATATACCAATAAAGTGGTATGCGAACCACGACTGAACTAGACACTAGGCCTAGAGCCTCTAGAAGTGCTTGGACCACAAGGAACCACCCAAGGTAGTGACACAGGGGACCCACGGGAGACGCGTGCAGTGTAAATACACAACCGCGATACGCCGTTAACTTCTATGGAGAAAGTCGGGATCGGGAAAATAGAGGAAAGGGACACTTAAAAGAGGACTAGGACAAAACCCTTTGAGATCTAGGACTTTGAAGAGTCTCTACCCACGGGAGCACCGGAGTACTCGTGTTACCTCACCCAGGGAAGCCGGGTGCATAGGTGCCTTTCGGGGTCGGGTTTCGTCGTCGATTCGAATGGCGATCTGCTGCAAAGTGCTGCTGGCGGCCAAGAGAAAAGTGTCCGGGTGGATCCAAGAGTGGATCGGAGTTCTGGTGAACCTGAAAGCAGAGGGGACAGAGTCTGGGTCACTAGCCAGTGACCAGGAAGGCGATGGACAGATGCCCACCGATGTCGAGTGCTTCAGGTGCGTTGACGGTCGTCTTGACTCTTCAGCCACGAGGTCCGGGAGGCGTTGTCGGCGACCAGGAGCAGGATTCGGGCTGGTGCTCGATGTCTGTCGAGTGCTGAGGTGTCGGCGACCGGATTGGACCCAACAAGCCTTGGCAACGGCAAGTCTCGAGGAAGATGTAGATCGTCGATGGTGCAGACCAGCAAGGTCTGTGGAACTCACCCAGCGAGGGTAAGTGAGGGCAGGCCTGGAGCAACCAGGATGCCAAGTAAGGAAAAGATTGGCCTTCGTTAAGGGCTACTAGCCAACGGGCTAGTGACCGCGAAGGAGCCTCGTGACGCCGCACGTGGAGCTGGCCTACCGGACACTCGTGGAGTGGGGGCCAGTGATCTTCGGTGCAGGTGGTGCTGGAGGCTAGGGCTACTCGGAGCCCAAAGCACGACTTCTTGGGAGACCCAGAAGATGGTGCACTTGCAAATGTGCTCGGTGTCCAGGGGTCACGGTCTCACGTCACCCACGATAGCCACGGGCCTCAGCTTTGCTGGGGACTCAGGGTAGCCTCGGGGAAGTCTGAGAATCCACCTCTGGTGATGCGATGACTTCGGCGTCCGACGGGAGCTTCAGTAATGCGAACCGGACAGATGCTTCTTTGGTGCCTGCCAAGCAGGGGAGTCACTCCTTGACCCCAAGGGAGATTCTTCAGTCCTCTAATCTTGTCGTAGAGCGTCGAAGGTCCAGGATTCAGTGTCAGAGTTTCGTCCAGGTATAATCTAAAGTCCTAAGGACTGGGTTCCTACCTTTATACTAAAGATAGGGGTTGGACTACTCTGTGGCCCCACCTATGGGTGGGTCAGGGCAGAGGGGTGGCTACACCCCTTTCCCTTTGTCCAGTTCGCGCCAAAGCAGGGGCTGCAAGCCCCTGATCCGGTTTGAACTGGGGTATGCACTGAGGACACCAAATGTGCCCCCAGTGCAGGACTTCAAAGCACCCGAAAGTGCTCCCGCCCAGCCCCAATACACATTATCCTGTCTGGGGAGGTGGTCACACCTCCCTGGGACAGGAAACCTATTGTCCAGGCCTCCCCTGCCGGAGTTTCGTCCAGCAGCAGGAGGCCAGACTCGTGTCTGTGGCAGCAGCATCCATTTTGTGATGCCAGGGCTCTGGAAAGAAGTTACCGGACTCGTCAGAGTTAACATGTCTTTCCCTCTAGAAGGGTGGAATGCTACCCCCGCCGCCAGGATTGGCGGGGGGTAGTATTCCAAGATGTTTGACACCAAACACGACATGTTTAGGTGCAGCCATTCCAAAGTTAGCATTTTACCGCGAGGATATAATGCGCTTAAGAGTATATGGTCAGGCTGCACTACAAACAGCATCAGAGATGGTCTCCGAACGCTGCAGAGGGGCCCTGCTCATGCAGGGGCACCCTCTCACATAGGAACCATGCACTCTGCCTTTAGGATTGATAAGGCCTGCCTTAGGAGTGACTTATAGGTTTATATGTGTGTATGTGTTTCGTGATATAGGTAACCTATATCACAGTAAGGGGTGCTTGCACCACCTTACCCAGGCTGCAGTAGCAGACCTGTGGTGTCAGTTTGGATGGCCTTCCAGGGGTGGCATAATACATGCTGCAGCCCCTGGCAGGCCTCTGAGGTACCTATGCCCTTGGTACATAGTATACCATATACTAGGGACTTATAAGGGCACTCCAGATCCCAATCAGAGATGTGCCTAAGGCACATGGAAACCATTTTAGAGAGGAAGCAGCTAGGCTGGGGTTCTGATTAGCAGGGCCCCAGCCAGACTAATGTCGAAAAACAGTGAAGCATCAGCAAAAAGTGGGGGTACCCATGTGAAGCAGATCCTACTCTCCTACACACCCCGTTCTTATTTTACAGTCCCAAGTTTTAATTTAGAATCCATTAATCACAGGTGTAACTCTTCATCTGTTTGAAACCTTAGCGCAGATGCCATTTTTTTTAGCGTTGAATAAAGCCAGGAATGCAGTGGCTGTACATCAATGAACATTAAAAAGTATTTAAATAGGCCATTATATTTAAAAATATTTACAGATATTTAGACAGTAGATGCATATTTATGTGCATAGGTACATAGAACGCTACTTAAAGAAAGTATTTTACTTAAAAGCAGCAGTGGCATTTATCTTCTTAAGAAGAAAGATTTTTGTACGGGATTATACAAACTAATTTAAAATTCTCATCCAATTTTTCTTTGGCAGAATCAATACGTTCAGACTGCAAAGAGGTGACATACTGGCCCATTGAGATGGAAGCGAGGTGTTTCAGTGATTAATCAGGAATCAATAATTTGATTGTGCCTAATCATCCTTGTCTGTGCTTGAAACAATGACTTTCACATCTGTCTTTCATCAGGGCAATTTGAAAATGCAGGACACGGCATAGTGGAAAAAGCTCACTCAAAGACTGGCCCGCCTCCCCCTCTACTGAAATGTTTTACTGAGATTTATTGTTTTATATGTTTGACAGAAAGTAAATTACTAAAACACAAGAGATCTCCGAAGATTTGTGATCCTTGAAGAAAGGTTAATATGAGTCAAGCAAGATCAGAGTTTAGGATATATAAGTAATATAAATGCTGTCAGTCATTGTCTAATAATGGTAGTTCTATTTTGTCTTGAACAAATGTGGGTTACTGTATTTGAGTCTGAAGACCATGCCCAGCTTGAAGAGACAGAACGGTTTGTTGTGTGTGCTTCTGAGAAGCCTCTACAATTTTACATTTTAGTCGATTACAAAGAACAGACAAACGTGCAGGACAACTTGGCCCAACAATTTCAAGTGGGAATGAATGCACCAGAGAGTAAGCAGTTCATGCACTGGTTTTTCTCTTTTTGAATAAGTACCCACTGCACACATCTGTTGTGAGCAGAGTTACCATAAGTGTGCAGTGCAGTTTCCTTTAAGAGCATATTTATTCGGCTCATGCGCTAAAGCCTACAATTTGCATTGCCATGTGCTTGTCGGTATACTGAGAAATTGGCAATTTGCAAAATATGTTTTCATTTCTTCCGTTAATTAAATGCAGTGGCCACCTCTAGCAAGTTCTGCTTGTTTCCTGATGTTGAAGTCATACACATGCCAGAGTTTACAAAATGGCTGCCTTGACATCTCTTCTAAAGAGACAGAAGTCCCAGTCAGTGGTAAAAAAGCAGTAAAACGCACTCTACTCAGTGTGTTGCAGCCAACTGACCTCATGTCACCGAATGGCTCCTTCATACATTCCTGGCTCTAGAATTATAGTACCTGTGTTTTCACGTTTCTCTTTTAAAGAGTCGACATAAACCTCAGCAAGCAAAGTCGTGCTGCCTAAAACAAAAAACAAAAACTGCATCCGGTTGAATGTGATGACCGGGAGGCAGTTGATTGCTATTGGCTTCCATTATGATCAATGAGGCAGCAGTGAATTTGCAGGGGTGCCACTGTTGTTCCCTCTTTCGCAACATTTACAAGTGCACCTTATAAAAAAACCGACGTCAGTCTATTTCGACTTCTTTTTATTTTCAATATTCAATCTCATTGCTGAAGATGTTTTCAAGAAAACGATATAGGAAATATGTTATGAGAGTTGTTTTTTTTTTTTTGAGAATTCGAGTGTTAGAAATGATGCACAGATGGAATAACATCTCTAACCTTATTGTCTATTCATAGCTTTTATTTTAAATAACGGGCTTGGTTTTGTTTGATGTTGGAACGCATTTGTCCAACAAGGAAAGGGAACGCAGAACCAGCAGCGCAGCCTGGCATGTTACTCAGATGCGAACAAATATTCGAAGCTAATTTAACTATGCGATTTATTTCCTTTTCCATGTGTTTTCTTTGAGCACTCAAATGGATTTAGAGCTAGAAACCGGAGAAAATTGTGCACCGTCGTGGGTCACTGGTAATCCTGCTATATTTTCTCCTAGGATAATGGAACTTAGCAGATGAAGCAGCTGAAAGAATCACCGATTTGTGGTTTAATACATTCCTGCCGGATAGCATCCTGCCCTGCAAAGTCATCCCGCAGTGTCGCGCAACTCGACGTCTAGGGGGTCAGCTGAAAAAACACCCTGCTTACGACATACAGGACGTCCACAGTATGCCATTATTTTATTTTGGTGTTTTGCATAATCTTGGTATTAAACCTCATGGCCGCAAGAGTTAGAACCTGGGGATATCTTACCTCAGGGGCGATGAGATCTAATGCCCATTTCTCGGGCACACATGATACCAATTTATACCGACAGAACAGGCATTCACAGCTCTTGTAGTTAAGAACAGGATTTTTTTTTTCTATGAAGTCTTTGAAGTGCATATTTCACTTATTCAGTTGATGTCGGCCCTTGGGCAATCTACATTCATAACGCGTATGTAGTTAAATTGTGAGTATAACTTTAGATGAGGGGAAACCAGGAAAGGCTGGGTGTTATCAGAATACAGCACTGTGTGGAGAATTGTGCCTACCAGTGGGCCGTATCACATACAGTGCCCCCAAGGCATCTTCTTCTGTGATTTAGATGGCGCTGGGGCTAGCTGAAAGGGGCATTCTCTCACTTGCTTGGGGCTGTGGCCATGGCAACAGTCTAGAGCTGGGTTCTCCAAAGTCGGAACTGGAGGACTGGATCCATGCCAGATCTATAGGATAACTAAATTTATCTAAATGGGAATATGCTAAAAATCTGGCATGGATATGGTGCCTCCAGGACCGACTTTGGAGAACCCTGGTCTAGAGAAAAGGGAATTTTGGCTAAGAAAAAAGTCTACGTTGAAGGATTGCCATGGGCTGAGGACTAAAAGGCAAAGTCATTTTTCTCTGGGTGTGTTAAGCACCCCAGTGTCCCAAAGGTCAGGATCACTCAAGATAGTGTGCAACCAGGCACCTTCAGCATTGTTAGACTTATCCAAGGGCCCATACCAATCTAAAATCGGGGCCAGAGCAGGTTCCATTCGCAACCCACTACAACTCTAAAAACTCCAAATTCAATGAATAGTCGGGATAGCCCTGTGAGAAAACTTATTACGGATGCCTCGGGGCATAAATAGAGACAATACTCATGTATAAAAAATGCTCAATTGCCTTCTGAATCTGCACACCGTTGAGAAATGTATGTTCTAAAGATTTCTGAATTGGAAGTGCTATGCCACATTTCTTCAAGCTACAATGAGTAGGATCATGTTGACCATGTGGGTTTCTCAATCTACTACGGACTCCTTGCCCCACCCAGTGGTTCTTTGTCATTCAAAAGCAGAGAGATGCATTTCCTGTAGGGCAATATCTTCATTTTGATGTAATGGGGGAGCCCATTCATCTTCTTGAAGAGAATATTCACAGATATAGCTCGTGAAGGGGCCATATGTATGAGATGTCTAGAATGCAGTGCTTAATTTGTGCCGGTGGTTTCCGGTGCTGAGCACCAGTACTTAATCATCAACACCGTTGCTTTGCACAAGAACCAGTTTAGGACACGCTTTGCACAAGCACCAGTTCAGGACACATTCACAAGCATTTATGAGGCATGGGGAGATCACAGAATATTGAGCCGACCCGAGACTCGAACCTGGTTCCCCAGCTCCTAAGTCAGCGGCTCTGGCCATTAAGCTACACCCTCTCTCCTCTTGCATGGTTGGTAGTTGGTTCTGGTTTTGGCGGCGCTAACAGGAGAGCCGGGGCTCTTGTCAGGAGTCAAGCTGCCTCCTCACAAGAGCCCCGGCACTTATTTTTTTACAAATGAACCACTGCTAGAATTAAGTTGTGAAGCCTAATCAGGTGAGTCCCCTGTGTCCTGCGTGTGATGAGTAATGGTTACGGGAAGGAGATGGGTGAGAAATAAATGTGAAGTGTAAGATGGGGTGAAGAAATAAACCAGGGACAGTAAGGGTATACCCAGCTGATCTAGGGAAGCAAAAGAGAGTGGGACAGATGGGAAATCACAGGAGAAATATTACCCCCAAAGAATTCAATCATAGGCTGTGTGCCCAACTCTGGTGAAACTGCCCAGCAGCCTCTGCACCTGAATCAGAGCTATACACTGAGGGACAAGAGGATCAAATCTCTAGGATCTTGGAGAGGTGCAGATAAAATGTCTCTCCAGCAATAAATCCACAGGGACACTTAAAGGGGGCTAGTCCAGTCCGTAGAGGCTGTAATATAGGATGGCTGGTGATGTTGTTTACTAGTAGGAAATTCTTCCCAAGAGGAATAGTACCATAAGGTGGTATCAAAGACAACAGCGGACCACATGCAACTCACACATTATGCAGTCTTTCAGGGGGTAGGAAACCATGGAGGGGGATCTATTAACAATAAAAGGGCTGCATATGTCATAGGGCATTTTATGAAATGGATCGCAGTCATAACCTGAGTCTCAGATGATAAGGTATTGTAAAGATATCACACAGCAGCTTCGATCATGCTACATCTTCAAAAGCACTTATTTAAAATAGGATCGGGAAGTGTTTTTTTAAAACATCAAAGTTTCAAAGAGTTTGTGCAAGCCTTCTCAGTTGGAACTTTTCATCATCATCCCTAATGTTATTGGCTTGTCCCAATGGCGATAATGCTGGGCCATTTGTGAAAGTCTAGTAGGATCTCACGTGCGTCTGGCTGTTCAGTATTCAAGTCAATTGAAACCGGATTGAGAGAAGCAAGAAAGTCTTCAAAGACATATGGATTGGCGTTTTCAGTTGCCCCATATAGAGATTAGATACTTAAGGAATCTTGTGGGAATATTGGATGATTCAAATCCAGTGCAAGTATATCCATTGAGAGTGATGTGAACCAGTTAGATTCATGCAAGGAGTGTCTTTCGGCCTATGTCCCTCATTAAAGATTACTGCTAGTCTACAGTTTTGAGTGGGGATAATCTTCACTATGTATGCTACAGATAAATGTGTCATGAAGTAAAAGATACTATTGCAAGGTCTTGCCCGTGCACTGATTCGCTGTTTGGAGCCCTGTTGGTGCTCTGCAAATGGAAGTTCAGCGTAATCCAACCGCGGGTTCACTCCCCTGCCAGGTGGCACAGGTCCAATAGCTAGCAGCCATCTTGTTCATGGCTGGATTTGTCACCGTTGTAATTGTCTTTCTAAGGGAAGGGTGATAGTCTGAAAGCCTTTGTGAACTGCTCTTTGCACTTTTAACACTTGCTTAAATAATTCCCACTGAAAACATTTTTAGAATGATCAGGCTAAAGTCAAAAGAAATAGGTCTGTCAGACGTACCTATATTTACTACTCAAGTAAAAATGTTGTAGCTTACGTTATCATTCTGAAATTTCTCGCCTCAATGCACACCTTTATTTAATTTAGTCTATAGGCATGACAGGTTGCTAACTGGGCAAACGTGACTGTGAATTGCTAGACAACTGAGAGGTGCACGATTTCGGCTGCTAGACATATTTATTGGAGCCCAGCTCCAGTGACAATGTAACACATTCTATTCACGCGAGCCTTGTCTCTTGTGTGAAAAGCCTTGAAAATGGGTGTACCAATGTGTGCGGTGTGCAGATAAACATGGTAAATGTTCATTATCAGCACAACACTAAAGTGGACATTTTCCCGATCTTTCTTTAACTGTCATAACATCATCAAAAAATTGGAGGAAGTAACTTTCAGCTTTGCATGCTTTTGTCACTATGTATTACTGATCACCAACGTCGTCCTGTCTTCACCTAGAGGGTAGGCGAATCCTGCACTTGGCAGCACACAGGTCTGACTTACTTTAATGTGGTAGAAACAGGACATTGAAAAATGCTACATTAAACACATTTTTCGAACAGCAGGAGAATTTGCTGACCTCTCAATCCTATGCTGCTGTCTCACCTGCCCCACCACAATATCAGATGTATGTGTGTATTTCAAAATAATCTGTGCACAGGGCTAAATATAGAAATGAAAACAAGTTTAATTAAAATTCTTATTATCTCCTTCATTTATTTCTTGCACATAACAAGTAGTCCACCCTTGACTCAATAGAAATTTTCCAATCCGCAAAAAGGGGAGCTGACGGGTATAATTTTTTTTTGCAGCGCCTCCTTCTGGGGCTATTCTGAGGACCCTTTGAATCTTGAGAGGCTTCCTAAATTGGTTTCCTGGGACAACTTCTCTTGCAAGTCATGCCCTAATTTGCACTCCATAATTTACAGCCCTGCATGTGAGGCATTGTGCTCAGCCTGAACAAGAAAATTCTCATCATAATTAATTGTTAAGGCAGCGGGGACTTAGAAGGATAGAGGACGGCTGCAACAGAAGCGGCGGTGGGATGAGGCAGTGGGCCACAACATGGCAGCTGAACATTTAATGCCATTAGTATGTTAATATAGTGCTGTAAAAATCTTGTTCCCCTCCCAAATTTTTCCATGCACTCGACGTCAGTTTCTTCGAATGACTAAATGGATGCGGTCACCTAAAAATACACCTTTATGGAAATAAATGACCCTGCTTCCCACGAGATTCACAACTGCCCATCAGTCCAAATAATAGTGCAAAGCTGGGTTTTTAATGAGAAGTAATGCCTGCAGCTTTTGTGTCACACTCATTGCACTTCTCAAATTAATCAGCTTTGAATAAATATGATTTAATATCCAAGATAAAATGCAGTACCAAAGAACTAAAGTCTGCAGCAAACTACCTTTAATAAAACATTGCAGTTTTGAGAGGTTGATAATACTGTGAAAAGAAACGCACACAAAATTTGTATTTTATGTGCTAATATCACTGGCATAATTTATTAGTATTGAGCCAAAATAAAATCTTGATCAACTACTTATATTTGCAAAGTCTTAAAAAGTGGTCCACAATAAACATGAAACAATATATTTAATGACGTTTTAGGGTCTTCGATGTAACCCACGGCTTTGAACTAAGCATGTCCCTTTCTACCACTGCCTTTTTCAATTGATAAATGGTCACACCAACCAACACACTTCTTCTACATTCGTGCATGCCCCTGTGTGCCTCCCATGGCAAGCCACCAGCAGTAGCAATGCGCAGTCACAATGACAACGGCAATAAATGGAGATTAAGCAAATACTGAGAAATTGGTTAACTGAACTCTGCCACAGACGGGGAAACAGCTTTAACAACGCGGGCTAAGCCACGCGTGCCATTTCCTCGCAAGCCGAACCACGCTTACCCCGCATATGCTTTAACCATGCATATGCATGATTAAGGCAGTGCGCTGTCTAGATGCTGGAATGAGCGGCCAGGAAGAGGAAGGATCGGGAGAGGACACGCTCTGGTAACTGGGGCGTGTGCTGTGTTTTGGGGGTGTGGGCTGTAGTTTTTCGGGGTGGGGTAGATTTTACGGCTTAGGGGGAATCGGGGTTCTTTATAGGACAGTGGGCCGGATTTTAGGGCTCAGGTTGTGGGGGGAATCGGGGTAGTTTTCAAGGACAGGGGGTCAGTTTTTGGGCTCAGGGTGGGGGGGCTGGGGTATTTTTTAGGGCGTGGGATCAGTTTTTAAGGCTCATGGTGGGGCAGGGGAAAAGGGACAGTTTTCAGGGCTGGGGCAGTTTTAGGCCTCAGGGTGGGGGGGCTGGGTTAGTTTACAGGGGTAGGGGTCAGTTTTTAGGGCTCTGGGCAGGAGGGCTGGGGTCAGGATAGTTTTTAAGACTTGGGGTAAATGTTTTGGGCTCGGGGTGTTGCGGGGGAAAAGGGACAGTTTTCAGGGCTGGGGGCAGGGGTGTGATCTTTACCACACATGTCCCTTTACCAATCATGTCTTTACCACAAAATTGCATGGTAAAAACATGCATAGTAAAGACATGCCTGGTAAAGACGCGGTCGTGGTTGAGACCGCGTAGTTCAGGCATGCGTTGTTGAGTCATGCGTTGCACCATCATACAACCCAAACACAAGGAGATGATGGACGGAGCGCTGAAACTTTTCAGACACTCACCCCCAGTCACAGATCTGGGTTGAATCCATCATCGTTCTTTAGCTCACTTCGCCACCCCAGTTCAGACACAGCTATATGCAAATCAGTCTTGACCCTGTGCCTCATGGGAACAATCCAGACTGAACCGCCAAGCCATGTCTTCCCTGGACCGGAAACAAGCATCCTGGGACCGGTTTCGGGCTAACAGCCCTCATCAGCCAGGCTAGCTTGAATCCAGTGGCAAAGGGAGCAAGGGACCCACGTCTTGGCATACCCTGCCAAATTAGGGCGAACAAAGCAAACACAAAGAGATGATGGCGGAGCGCTGAAACTTTTCAGACACTCAACCCCAGTCACATATCTGGGTTGAATCCATCATCGTTCTTTATCTCACTTCGCCACTCCAGTTCAGACACAGCTATATGCAAATCAGTCTTGACCCTGAGCCTCATGGGAACAGTCCTGACTGAACCGCCAAGCCATGTCTTCCCTGGACCGGAAACAAGCATCCTGGGACCGGTTTCGGGCTAACAGCCCTCATCAGCCAGGCTAGCTTGAATCCAGTGGCAAAGTGAGCAAGGGACCCACGTCTGGGCATACCCTGCCAACTTAGGGCGAACAAAGCAAACACAAGGAGATGATGGACGGAGTGCTGAAACTTTTCAAACACTCACCCCCAGTCACAGATCTGGGTTGAATCCATCATCATTCTTTAGCTGACTTTGCCACCCCAGTTCAGACACAGCTATATGCAAATCAGTCTTGACCCTGTGCCTCATGGGAACAGTCCAGACCGAACTGCCAAGCCATGTCTTACCTGGACCGGAATCAAGCATCCTGGGACCGGTTTCGGGCTAACAGCCTTCATCAGCCAGGCTAGCTTGAATCCAGTGGCAAAGTGTGCAAGGGACCCACGACTGGGCATACCCTGCCAACTTAGGGCAAACAAATCAAACACAAGGAGATGATGGACGGAGTGCTGAAACTTTTGGTTCCGGTCCAGGGAAGACATGGCTTGGCAGTTCGGGCTGGACTGTTCCCATGAGGCACTTCCAATAAAGCGAGTTTGAAAACATTATTCATTAGGCTTGAACGATTAAAAAAGCAGGAGCTATCCCGTTGGTGGGACGGGGTGACACTCCAACAGTATTTAGCTAATAAAAAAATACCAAGGGGTTTAAGAATTTTAATCTTCCCAACTTTCGAAGATTTAAGTGAGGATCTTCTAAATGAGTGGGAGGGTAACCTTGAGCATGCATCACAGGTTATGATGCAAATACTGACACGTCATGCTAAGGAAAAGGGAGAAAAACTACAGGGGAAATTGAGGCCCTGGAAAAGAAATTAATAATATGGAGTCTAAAGATCTTATTGAAAAAATTTTTACCATCCTGAAAAAAGTTATGGAAGAACATCAGGTATATTTGAAGGAGAAAAAACTCAAAAAGATTAGGAGGGACGATAGAGACTACCGGGACGGACGTGTGTACACGTTCGCAAAGAAGTTTGATAATGTCCAAGGGGGGATGAGAGAAAAAGAACTCGTGAGGAGAGGGAAGAAAGTGAGGATGTTCGCTCTGGTAGCAGTATATCATCTTCCTCGATGAGCAGTACCGCCTCGAATATACCATCTGAGACCCCTTTGGGGGAAGGAGCTTCTTCTTTTCAGAAGGAGCTCGCCAAATTGAGAATCAGCAGCAGACTACAACAAAAACTAGACCAACCAAAACCCGGAGGGGAGGGAGGAGGTCTAAGGGCAGGTATGGGAAGAGGTTTAGCCAGCAAACAGAATGGTGTGACGAAAATAAAATAATGAATGATAATGTAATTGGTAATATCATGGGTTTTGACGATTTAAACAATGAATATGATTTGAAAATTGTAAATTTGTCAAATAAAAATTTGGATAAAAATGAACTGTCTGTTCTCAGTAAGGGTTTGAACTTTTGTCCTACACAAGGAGGGGATTTGACTGAAGTTCATATTGATCTATATAAATTTGTAAGAACTTTGAAACTGAAAGATTTCTTCTCTCAACAAATCCCTAGAACATCTAATCCCTCTGCTGAGTCAGATAATATATCGCACTCTGTAAGTGATATCCGCAATATACAACTTTTGCTTAGTCTAGATGATGATGGCAAAAACGATATGTCGACTCTACTGAGGGACTTTGGTATTGAACAAAACTGTGACTTTGATAGTCATTTAAAACCTAGATCTAAATTTGTACCCACGTATAATTACCATCCGAGCATAGACACTTTCTATGATAGAGTTAGTAAAGATCTGTACAAATTGGAGGCATCCTGTGGATCAATAGTACGTAGTAACCACAACATTACCGCCAATGAAAGGCAGGCGTTAAATAGACTTAAAGCTGACAAAACTATTGTCATAAAAGAAGCCGACAAGGGCGGTAATGTTGTGGTTATGAACCACTGTGATTATATGTCTGAAATTGAGCGACAATTGAACAATAATTTGTGTTATCAACGAATTCCAGTGAATCCCATTAAAGGTGTCACCTTGATGATAAATATAAAACTGAGTGAATGGAGGGACATCGGTTTATTGACGGAAGACGAGTTCAGATATCTCAGAATCGAAAATCCTAAATACCCATGCATTTACATTTTACCCAAGATCCATAAGGGGGGTAAATTTCCCCCTGGCCGTCCCATAATATCAGGGATAAACTCTCCTACGGAGAAAATTTCCGAATTTGTGGACCTTCGACTTCAAGGATATGTTAGTGACCTTCCCTCGTATATCAGGGATAGTAAAGATATCTTGAATAAGTTCAAGGACCTCCAGTGGTCCGATGAGCTTTCATTTGTTACATTTGATGTAGAAAGCCTTTATACTTGTATTTGTAAGGAGTTTGGAGTACTTGCGGTTCGTTCCTTTTTGGACAGGGAAAGTGCTGAGCACTACGAATTTAATGAAATGCTATTAGAGATGATAGATCTCATTTTGAGTAACAACTTCTTTCTACATGATACCACCTGGTTCCATCAGATACTTGGGACTGCCATGGGTTCGAAATTTGCTCCCTCGTACGCCTGCCTCTTTATGGGGTGGTTTGAGAGGGAGTATGCTTGGAACAGACGTGCCTCCCCCTGGACCGAGCATATCGTTTTCTGGGGGAGGTATATTGATGATATCATTGTTCTATGGTCAGGGTCCATGGAACAGCTAGACCATTATCATAGTTACTTGAATTCCAACAATTTCAATGTGAAACTCACCATGACTCATAATAAAGACAAAATCAATTTTTTGGACATACATTTTTATGTCAAAGAGGGAGTTGTACAAAGCTCTCTCTACAGAAAGGAAACAGCTTGTAACGCTCTTTTACGTGCAGATAGTGCTCACTCACGCACAGTCATCAACAACATTCCCTATGGCGAAATGACGAGATTAAGAAGAAACTGCAGTGAGGAAGACACGTATTTTAAGAACATTCAGGACACTAGGTACAGATTTCTAAAGAGAGGTTATGACAGAAAGGTTATTGACAAAGCAATAGATAAGGCGCAACACCTTAAACGGGAGGATACCCTGTGCAATAAGCCTGCGGTGACAACTGGAAATAGGAAGGAACGACCAGCTAGTTTTGTCACCCAATACAATCTAAACAGTGGCAGGATATACAATATTTTGGAAAAAAATTGGGGCAATCTGACTTCTATCCCTGGCCTAAGTAAGAGTATAACTGACAAACCCTCCATGACATATCGTAGAGGGAGGTCCCTACGCGACGCTTTGTGTCCAAGTTATATAATGAATCCACGTGATACATGGTTGCCACCTAAACCACTTGGCTTTTTTACTTGTGGTACCTGTAACATCTGTCCTTTTGGCAGAAATAAAATTACCAATTTTTCGTATAATACCTCTAATTCCCATAGAATTGCACATTTTATTAATTGCAATACTACCCACGTTATATACATTTTAGGTTGCAAATGTGATATCATCTACGTGGGCAGCACTGTACGCTCTTTAAAAGTTCGCATTCAGGAACACCGTAGAGCTATACTCAACAAGGATAGCCGGTACCCTGTGAGCGACCATTATATGAAGGTACATCCCGATGATAATTCTTTCTGGTTTCATGGTATTGACCATGTACCCCAGGGAGCTAGGGGTGGCGATCGTGAACTGCTATGTAGGCAGAGGGAAGCCAAATGGATATGTCGTCTTAAAGCCACTGAGAAAGGCCACAATACTGATAAAGAATTACACTATTTTCTTGGATAGAAGGGTGTATATTGTGTACATTGATGTGGCCTTAAGTATCTGTTAATACTCTCTAATAAGGTTTCTTATCATATCTCTGTAGAAGGGAATAGCCTTTTGAGTAAATCCTTTGAAGAAAAAATCTCCTCATTGGGACTGTAGTTTTATTTATTTTTTTCAATTTGTAACCTTTAATATTTTTCTTTTGTTTCAAAATGACAATTAATGTATGTATCCAATTTATCCTTTCTTTTTCTTTCCCCTCTTTCTCACTATGTATCCCTTTTCTAAGGTTTCTATATTGATTTACAAGAAATTTTCCTGGTAATATGCGGTTTCGTCAGTGAGTTAGAAAATACTGTGATAAGATTACTTTAGAAACTGATTTTTGAACACACTACAAGATGGCCCCTGGGTTTGTCATCATCTATGTGAGATTTGTCGGCATAAGATGACATTCCCATAACCATCTGGGTTTTTTGTTCTATGGAATTATTTACCGTGTCTCGAGTCAAGTCTATAAACTAGATTATTTAACGTTTTAAGAAAGTATGGTATTATGGCTATGATACGTTGGAAACTTACCAGTGTAGTTTTCCGAAAACTGAAAATCAGTTAATTATGATATCCGAGTTGGGTTTTTGTATTACAAAACCAACCAGACAATATCTCTCTTTCATATCATCGTTATATTCAAACTGCATGGCAATAATATGTTTTTCCATTTTTGGATTACATTTTCATGATGGCCGCCAGACTCGCGGTCCTTTTCTCTTGCATTTACGTGATGCATTTCGGTCGCATGAATTTTGACGTCATTTTGCGCCTTCGGGATTGCTTAAATTGATTCTAGTAATGGCGTGGGAGCTTGTATTATCGTGTTGCCGGTTATCATGCCGTCGGAAAACTTTCTCGTTGGAGAATAGGTGATTACTGGGTACGTCAGTATGTTTGTTTGTATTTAGTCGTACTAAATGATATTACGCTGGTTAGTATTATGTTCTATGTGCCTCTTTGTTTTTATTGTAGAATTCTACGGGGCACTGTTCACCTTTTTTTAATACCCTTTGGGAACTTTTAATATACTATGACAAAAACGGGCCGTTTATTGATCGTTAATTGATATTGAAATATTTTAGGCCTCTTGTTTATAATTGAATATTGGTCTAATTTTTCGAGTATTTTTATATGGCTGTACAGGCTGGGTGAGATACTATTATATCGCTATTTTCTGGGTGCTTGTTCCCTCGCATATAATTGCCTGCTAATTCTTATTTGTGGTCCATTGTATACATGACTGTCTCACATTGAGAATTTTTCTGTGTATTGTTAGGTATACTGGCTCAGTTGTCACTTAGGACCTGTATTTTTCAGACTGTGATACTATTTATACACTGATTATTGTCAGTATGTTGGTCTTTTACATAATCAGGGCCATGGTATATAAGTCATATAAACACTGGTCCGTTTTTGTTTGATAGTCACGTGTCATATGGAGTAAAATAATTTTCTCGTATCTTTTTGGGATATATATTTCTTTTTCTTTATAAACTGTTTATTTCTCGGCAGTTGACCTCTTGAAATTTAAAGAGCAGTGCGCCGTTTGGGACTCCTTATTTTCGGACTCCCCCACTATAACTGATCAATCTCAAGGTGAGATAGCCCAAGGTCCGAAATTTTCTAATTTTTGATAAAGATCGGCGAGTTTAAATCTCGCCTCTTTTTACCTCTCTTGCTTATATACTGTCTAGTATTTGCTCTGTTTATTTTAATTTATTTACAGGAATATTCTTTAAAGACCTTTTATATAGGGTGTCTTGACCATATCAGGGGACGTACGATCTTTATTTTGAAACAGCACCCCGTGACAACCATTGGACCTGTGACTGATTTGTGTACGTTCTCTCTATATTACCCATAAGGTGAGATACATAGAATATCCTTTTCTTGCCCCTTTTGGGTCTTGTTAATCGCGATCTATGGTGACGTTTTGGACACATCTACACACGACCTTTTAACCTGTCACCTTTTTAGGCTTGTGCTTTCAGGTGGATTATGGTCCTCCCCCTTTCTTTTTATTCCTCTCAGATTCATTGCTTTCTAACTCTCTCCTCTTTTTTGTCTTGCTTATTTAGGCTTTATACTTTATCCTTTTTTCTCATTTTTCTCTTTGTATTATTGTTCTTTTCTCCTTTTGTGTACTGTTTTTCATATTTATATATTTTTTTATTTTCCCACTTTTTATATATTTGGTTCAGATTTTTGTCTGTTTAAATATTGTATGTTTTTAGTATATTTTGGTGTTATATGATTTATATATATATCCTCTTGCGCTTTCTTTATGTGATATTTTAGCAAATTCAAGTGGCACCTTTTAAAAAAACAAATTTTCTTAAAAACAGGTTTTTGTCTTTTAAGGGATGGTGTATCCTTGAACACTTTGTTGGTTCATGTTTTCTTTCGCTTTTTGGGTCTTTGTATGTGTTTTAAATTTGTTTGTGTGTTATATATAATTTCACTCTAGTGGATGGTGTATGTATATGTTATTTCTATATGTATATTTATGTTATATATGTTGTGATTATTACAGCCCTGACGAAGTTCCCGTGGCACAAGGGAACGAAACGCGTTGGCTGTGTGCCGGTTTTAACCAAACTACGTAAATAAAGAAAAGAAACTTTGGACAATATATGTTTCCTGATTGCTTTCATTTAGAGTGCGCCTTCCTTTCTTATGGACTTGTTCCCATGAGGCACAGGGTCAAGAGTGATTTGCATATAGCTGTGTCTGAACTGGGGTGGCAAAGTGAGCTAAAGAATGATGATGGATTCAACCCAGATCTGTGACTGGGGGTGAGTGTTTGAAAAGTTTCAACACTCCGTCCATCATCTCCTTATGTTTACCATCATACAACCCCACAGATGAACACATATATGGAAATGATATTATTACCTTACAATGATAGGAAGGTACATTTGTTAACACAAGGCGCTGGATTACATAAATCCCACGAGTACTGCAGATATTTTGTCCTGTGCAAAATGTCTATACTGTCCTTCGTTTGGGCCGCCTCATGAAAAGCGCATAGTTTGTGATGCGGATTAAAGTTGCAGACCAATACTCTCTCAAGTGTCTATTTTATAAAAGGATAAACCATTAGAGTGTAATTAATACTTCATACTTGCAGACTTCGGCATACAGTAGGTTTCATGTATGCTGGAGTGCTCGCTTCTCACAAATTAGATACAGAAAAAGTTGTGATGGTATACTACAAGTTTTTGGTTGTTTAATTCGTAAAAGTGTTGCAACTCAGCATAAAAATAGCTAAATGCAGTATAAAGTACTACTTTTTACAAATAAGACATAAGTTTTCATAGACAAAAATGTTTTAAAAAGTATCTACTTCAGCCTCAACATCACCAAAACCTACTCGTCGTTTAGATTACAGAGGCAATTATCACTACAGAACCATACGGCATAGAAAAAAGATGGCGCCATCTGTCGTTGTTCATCAAATTTCGACCCAGAGGTTGCAGAGTATTCCAACAAGATTTCAAGACAAGTTACGGACGAAAAGGTGAAATTTCGAATTGTTAACATTTCCTTCAGGCTTCATGGAACAACCTACCCTTTGATCTTCGCTTAACAGACGATTATCTACTGTTTAGGAAAACATTGAAAACCTACCTGTTCCCTAGAGACTGACCTTACCAATGATTAATCACATCTCACTCTAATCCGTCCTAGCGCCGTGATGTCCCCCGGAATGATTGATGCGCTTTACAAATACTGTTACAAAAAAAATACAAAATGGTAGGTTTCGCCTAAAAAGAATATTTCTCTAGCTGTTGCCAAACGCTGCATGCCAATTAAGAAACCTTTAAATGTTTCAGAAATATTCTTTACATCAGCCTTACACGTTCATTAATAATATGTAAAGGTCTTTCATTGCAGCCGTCTAGCTTGCTATATGCAGTTCACTCACACTCTGGAAAATCCAGATGTCACGGATATGGGTAGTAGTATACTTGAGTCCTTGAAAACAAGCACAAACAGAGAGATTATCTGGCAAAAGATGGGTGCAATTTACTTCCTCTTTTGTGCTCTATGGAAAATCCAATGGATGAAAAATACAGATTGCAGCCCACTACCGAGGGGAATACCCGCCATTAAAGGCCCTCTCACTGAGGACTATACTGGTTGCTAAAGGCTCTGTATAGGAGTAATAGGCTCAAGCCCTGGGCTTGGGCCTTTAGTCAGGATGAGGGCACTTAATGAACACTAACCATTGAATGAGAAAGGCTTTAATGAGCATTCCACTCAGAGGGTAACATTTTCTAAATAAAACGGAGAAACAAAAAGACACATTGGAATGTTAAAGTTGAAGTCATGTACCAGCCATTATTGACTCTTGCAAAAACAACAATTGATGGACAGAATGCAGAACAATGTCATACATTCACCCCAGTCAAGAGATCTGGGCCTAAATCCATCGTTTTTTTGCTCACCATGCCATTCCAGTTTGGACCCAGCCATATGCAAATCAGTCTTGACCCTGCGCCCAATGGGAACAGTCCAGCCCGAACTGCCAGGCCAGGTCCTCCCTGGACTGGAAACAAGCATCCTAGGACCGGTTTCGGGCATTCAGCCCTCATCAGCCAGGATAGCTTGACTCCAGTGGCATGGAGAGCACGGGACCCACGTCTGGGCATACCCGTCCCACTCGGGGTGACAAATGCAAAAACAACAACTGATGGACAGAATGCAGAACAATGTCATACATTCACCCCAGTACAGAGTTCTGGGCCTAAATCTGGGGGTGAATGTTTTGATTTGTTCTGCATTCGGTCCATCAATTGTGTGTCTTTTGCTTTCTCGCCCTAAGTGCGCCAGGTATGCCCAGACGTGGGTCCTGGGCTCACTGTGCCACTGGAATCAAACTATCCTGGCTGAAGAGGGGTGAAACCCCGAAACCGGGCCTAGGATGCTTGTTTCCGGTCCAGGGAGGACCTGGCTTGGCAGTTCGGGCTGGACTGTTCCCATGAGACACAGGGTCAAGACTGATTTGCATATGGCCAGGTCTAAACTGGGGTGGCATGGTGAGCAAAAGAATGATGGATTTAACCCAGATCTCTTGAGTGAGGGTTAATGTTTTGATTTGTTCTGTATTCCGTCCATCAATTGTGTGTCTTTGCTTTCTCGCCCTAAGTGCGCCAGGTATGCCCAGACGTGGGTCCTGGGCTCACTGTGCCACTGGAATCAAGCTATCCTGGCTGAAGAGGGGTGAAACCCCGAAACCGGTCCTAGGATGCTTGTTTCCGGTCCAGGGAGGACCTGGCTTGGCAGTTCGGGCTGGACTGTTCCCATGAGACACAGGGTCAAGACTGATTTGCATATGGCCAGGTCTAAACTGGGGTGGCATGGCGAGCAAAAGAATGATGGATTTAACCCAGATCTCTTGACTGGGGGTGAATGTTTTGATTTGTTCTGCATTCCGTCCATCAATTGTGTGTCTTTTGCTTTCTCGCCCTAAGTGCGCCAGGTATGCCCAGACGAGGGTCCTGGGCTCACTGTGCCACTGGAATCAAGTTATCCTGGCTGAAGAGGGGTGAAACCCCGAAACCGGTCCTAGGATGCTTGTTTCCGGTCCAGGGAGGACCTGGCTTGGCAGTTCGGGCTGGACTGTTCCCATGAGGCACAGGGTCAAGACTGATTTGCATATGGCCAGGTCTAAACTGGGGTGGCATGGTGAGCAAAAGAATGTTGGATTTAACCCAGATCTCTTGACTGGGGGTGAATGTTTTGATTTGTTCTGCATTCTGTCCATCAATTGTGTGTCTTTTGCTTTCTCGCCCTAAGTGCGCCAGGTATGCCCAGACGTGGGTCCTGGGCTCACTGTGCCACTGGAATCAAGCTATCCTGGCTGAAGAGGGGTGAAACCCCGAAACCGGTCCTAGGATGCTTGTTTCCGGTCCAGGGAGGACCTGGCTTGACTGTTCGGGCTGGACTGTTCCCATGAGGCACAGGGTCAAGACTGATTTGCATATGGCCAGGTCTAAACTGGGGTGGCATGGTGAGCAAAAGAATGATGGATTTAACCCAGATCTCTTGACTGGGGGTGAATGTTTTGATTTGTTCTGCATTCCGTCCATCAATTGTGTGTCTTTTGCATTATTGACTCTTGGGCAGTCTACTGTCTTCAATGGAGCTTCTCACATTCCAATGATCTAACACAGCCTTATGCCAAGAGGTATAGCAGATGTTACATGGCCTCACCATAACTCCCTCAGTTACAGCTGCAAGCACCATGTCAGGGACCATAACAAACTGAGTAGGTATTTAAGAAAAGGTATAGCTGAGACCAATGTTTTAGCCACAGAAGGTGGAATGTTCTAAATTAAAAAGGGAGAAACATTGGAATGTTGGAGCAGAAGGCATATTCCAGGCATTATTGCCCACCTACTATGCCATTGCCATCATTGGAGTTGCCAACATTTCAATGTTCCAATATAGGCTTATAGCCCGCTGTAGCGGGCTATACTGGCCATTAAAGGCCCGCTCCAGCGTTAAAGACCCGAGCCGAAGGCGAAGGCCTTTAACAAGAAAGCGGGACTTTAATGGCCAGTATAGCCCAGCTACGAAGGGCTATAACGCTATTAGAACATTCTGCCACTAGAGGGCAGAATGTTCTAACAAATAAAACAAAGGCCTCTAGGAGCCCAAGGGGGTTTAAATGCCCTCAGGCTCCGAGAGGCCTTTGTTCACAGCAACAGCTATGAACAAACACAACCTGGAATGTTGCTCTGCAGGCGTTTACCGTCCCGTAGAAGCACTGAGCACTCCATTATATTAACGGAGTGCTCCACATTCCAATGTTCTAATATAGCATTATAGACACTGCCAAGGGCTATATGCTTCTTTAAAGACTCTCGTCTGGCCTATAAAAGGGACAAGTCCTTTAACAACTGGTACAACCTGAGGCACAAGGGCTATGTTCTAAATTAAAAAGGGATAACCAGAATGCCAAACAACGGAATGTTGGTGCAGAAGGTCTAGATAGGACATTCTTGGCCCTCTGCGACTCTGGTGTCTTCAATGTAGCACCAACATTCAAATGTTCCAATATATGCTACACAACTTGCAAAGTGTAATCCACTTTTTCACTGAAGCATTGACTCAAGACTGCTTAGGCCGCCATGTGTATATTGTTTATAAATGGGAACCGTTATTCCTGGTGGATGGACATGTTTGTGTTTTACAAGGCCCTGCTTAGATGCCATGTTCAATTTCATTCAACACAAACCAGCTGCAACAAATATACACCTGAATGGGACAGTCAAAGGCTGATTAAATTATAAAAAAGAAAGTAAACAAATATCTTTCCAAATGTAAGATCAAAGTAATTTTCAGCAGAACTAGAATTCGAGGTCAGAACAATAAGCAGGAGGGAAGGGGGCTAGAAACAACAATTCAGCAAGAATGATGGTGGCAAAGCATTTCTCAGATATAGAGGAAAGGGGACTGGGAAAGAAGGTCAACACTAGGCCAGGTTAAATAAACTTTGCATCGGTTAGCAATTAGAACCATGCATATATACATTTTTATGGACTAGCAGCTGCTGAACATAGTATCTACTGCCCTACCGATGCAAATGTTGACTTGTGCAGCAGTTGGTACAAATGTGTTCTTTTACCGTGTTTAATCCGTGCAAAAATTAGCACAAAATGAGGCTGCACTCGTGCAACGTTTACAAACAGAAGTTTTGTGATTTGTCTTTCGCGGGTTATAAATGATGCTATACAAAGCTCCCTCCAAAATCTACAGTCATGGGCATATGTATAGAATGACTATGTAGGTCACAGTAGATTCCAGACACTCGTGAATGAGGATGATCATCAATGCAGAGTAACTTTTGGACTAGCCCCTCCCCCTTTCATATAACACACGACCTGTAAACAATTGTGCCAAAGACATATGCATGAACATATAAATAATCAGCGAAACTTGAACAGTATTAGATTTTCTTTTTTAATGTAGAGTTCATCCAGCTTTCCCAGTGCTTAACACCACTGGTGCAGGAGTTTAAGGCCATGACGTAGATAATGCAGTTCTGTATGAATTCGTTTCTAGGATTGGGGAATATGTGGTTTTCAAGACTCCGCTGTACTTTTCAAAGATAACTTCAAAGCAAAGATTCGAGCAAACCATAGGGGTTACTTTTGGTAGTGATATACTCACCAACTTAATGAAAAGGCCAGTTTCTTATTTTATGGATTCATACATGGGCTCGGGAAGTCGATTCACAAACTGCTTTTAAAAATTTAACATTTTCTCATCATAGGTTTAGTCCTACTCCTCTATTCCTGCTTTTAGGGATTTTACAACTATCCGCCGGGGAGCTCTCTGCAACGAGTACATCTGCCCGTCCTCCTGTGAATTGTCAAGCAGGGCAGCCTTCCTGCATGAGAAAACATGCCGACATTTTGCAACAGCACATGAAACGATAACATTTTCTGCAAAGAGAAAGGCATCTTTCTCTGCGGGGAAAACTCTTCTTGTATAGCTGCATGAAATCAATGGCCTCTCCAGAATTGGATTTTAGAGGTAGGTGGGGTGGGCTGGGGGGGCATACATTGGGCAACACACACACACATATGCTTAAAAGGTTTCATTCTAACTGTGCATGTGTGTATGCATCTGTATATATACACACACACACAAAGTTGGATTTAAACATTGTAAACAAACAACACTAGTTTGCAATGAGAGGTACTTGGACACATTAATGTGTGTGACAAGGTACAAGGTGCAGTGTCTTTGTTTTTTGTGCCGCCTCCTGGCACGTTAAGCGGCGTAACAAAGGCCCCCGCAGCCCCCGCGGTGCGGGGGGGCCCCCCGAGCTCCAGGGGCCCCCGCAGCACACAGTGCACTCACAATGTAAGTGTCCGTCTTTCGGACCTAGTTTGAAAGTTATGCTCGTCGATCGTCGTCGCTTTTCACAAATTTTATGATGCATTCTGCGCGCGCGCTTCAGCCTCAGGGTAGGGCATAGGGTGAGGCAGAGCTGCGCTGGTGTGACTGAATTGTCATGCGCAGTGTAAACTACACGTGCAGGCCGGGGCCGATGGGTCCGTGATGTCGGACATTTGTTGGGACCAAAGCAAAATGGAATTGGCAGCTGCCGTGTCTGTCACCGGCACCGGCCTGTGCCTTGGGAGGGAGGGGTGGGGGGGGGAAGCAGACCACAAACCAGTGACTGTGTGTAAAAGGCCGCTTTTATTGAAACAGGTGCACATAACAATATAAATACCTCGGCAAACAGCCTTACAAAACTAGGCCTCACTAAATAAACCATTTACCTAACACCCCCGAGCCCCGCCCCCACCCCAAGCATTTTCTTTGAGCCCGCCCCCACCCGTACATTACAACATTACAAACCATAGCAAACAATACATCAACGTATAACCCTATAAATTCAACCCGTCCGTTAAACGCCTTCCCCTGCCTGCCCCTTTCCAGCTGTCAAACCCCCAACCTGTGTAACCGAAATAACAAGTAACCTGCCTACCCTTTCCCTGTCGATAAACCCAACTTCAAAATTAATCACCAAACCCCTGCCAACCCTGGCAAACTTCAAATGACCCCCGCACAGCACCTGTTCCAAGCGACAGTACATAATAGCACCCTGTACACCTGTCCCAAAAAAGCCCCCTCAAAAAAATTTTAGCCCAGGAAAAAAGGGGGAAAACCCAGTAATGAACCAGTTATAAAATTATATAATAAAGGGGGGGAGGGTGGGACAAAAATTCCCCACGCTAAAGCTCCCGGCCACCAGGTCACCAAACCTAAAATGGTGGCCGGGAGCAGGAGCCCAAAGCATTTATGCTTGGGCTCCAATTGGGCTACAAAAAACAAGCCCAAAGCTAAAATGGCTGTCTTGCAGCCCGCTCCCCCCCGCCCCTCCCAAACTGCCCGGGGGGGGGACCTCCCTGCGGTCGGCTACCCCCCCCAAGCCCCCCTTGGGAGGGAGGGGTGGGGGGGGAAGCAGACCACAAACCAGTGACTGTGTGTAAAAGGCCGCTTTTATTGAAACAGGTGCACATAACAATATAAATACCTCGGCAAACAGCCTTACAAAACTAGGCCTCACTAAATAAACCATTTACCTAACACCCCCGAGCCCCGCCCCCACCCCTAGCATTTTCTTTGAGCACGCCCCCACCCGTACATTACAACATTACAAACCATAGCAAACAATACATCAACGTATAACCCTATAAATTCAACCCGTCCGTTAAACGCCTTCCCCTGCCTGCCCCTTTCCAGCTGTCAAACCCCCAACCTGTGTAACCGAAATAACAAGTAACCTGCCTACCCTTTCCCTGTCGATAAACCCAACTTCAAAATTAATCACCAAACCCCTGCCAACCCTGGCAAACTTCAAATGAGCCCCGCCAGCCAGAGGGTAGGGGGGGAAACTACCCACCCCCTCTTTCTGCCCCCCCCAGAGTAGGCTATCCCCTCTCCAACTTAAACCGCATGTCTCTGAACATTCAAGCATCTCGCCAATACCTCCCGAATCTCAAGTAGATATAGGTCCATTGCAAGCCTGGATAAATGCACTCCGTCATCCCGAAAAAACTCCCCATTCTCAAATCGTATCTCTTTGTGTGTCACTCTCCCAAAACCTAGTCCCCGACAAAACCTAGAAATTTCCGAGTTCACTTTCCTCCGTGCCTTGTCAATAGCCCGGGGGTTCACAGCCCCCCTCCAAACCCTGCGCGGGACCAATTCAGTCCACAAAACGTGGCACCCTGACCATCGCTCCCTTAAAAGAGACAGATCCCTCTTCATTGCCCTCAGCAACACCACCCCCTTTACTCCGCATAAATCATTCTCGCCCAGGTGAATCAACAGGACATCCGGGCACTGACCCCTCACCATCCATTTATTTAGACATGTTAACAATTCTTTCCAAAGCATCCCTCCCTTGCCTTTCCAAACAATTCTAAATACACTGTCATTGAAACCCAACATTTCCCCAAAATAACTGCGTTGTGCCTGAATCTGCGCCCATTTGATGAATGAATGCCCCACTATCCAAATGGTCAATTCCTTGGATTGAGGCCCAGCCACCGAACCTGAAATGAGAAAATTAGAATAAGACTCACAACAAAGAGGATGACGCATGCGCCTCCTCCGCGGTCCTTCTCACATAGCGCTGAAAACAGTCTGACGACCAGCGCCCCAGCCGCATAATGTCCCCTGTGACCAACCTCGGTTGTGCGCTTCTGTTGCTGCCCCGATCCTGAATGAATGTGTCCCATAACGCGCCCCATCCAGCCCAATACTCTGCAATGCCTTACGCAGTACCATGCGCAACTGATAATCCGTTACCCGGGACCCATTGTGGTGCCGAAAAACCCCATCGGCCCCAACACCTCCCGCCAAAGATCTCCAACGGCGCGCCCACTGCAAAGGACATGTTGCAACTGGGGCCGCTGCCTCCAACCAAATTCCTTTCCCTAGGCTTCTCTGATCAGTTTTAGAATTGGCCAGCCAAATTTGTATCCCCTTCTCCGCAAAAAACACATCGTGCCAACTGATGCCCCTTTTTAACTTGGTACCCAGGAGTTCCGAGACTCTAAACGCCCCAAGAAACACGAACACCATCAAAATAGAAAACAAACATGTTTCAAAACCGTCCCTACAAACCCCTGGTAAAGCTTCCAACAACCTGGCCAGAATCTGCCATGAAAGGGGGCTCCTAGAAAAACGCACCCCTCCCCGCTCCCTAGCCCAGCCTTCCAGCATCCTCCTCCCCACTTCCCCTGCTGAGGGGGAGTAACCCCAAAAGAGTTTTCCCATAAAAGAGATTCCCGCCAATTTCCCGGCGATAGTCACCCTGGAAAGGCCTCTCTCTATAAGGCCTAGGATAAACTGGATCACATCCTCAGACCGCCGCCAACTTTCCTCCCGCCTGCAGGCTCCTGATGCCAGGAAATCCCTCCATGCCAGCGCATAAGCCGCCCGCGTGGCCACAGACAAAGAACCTACCACCAATTGTAGCACCCTACGTTGCCTACATACCAAAGATGCTCCGGCATTGGTGTCGGTGTCCTGTCCGCCTCCTTGGCCAGCCCACGGAATCTCCCCCACTGCGAACGAGACAAGGCATCCGCTATGTCATTGTCCACACCAGGGATGTGCAAGGCCCTGAATGCAATGTCGTGTCTAAGGCAGCCTAACACAAACACTCGCAGCAACTTGAGAATCTGTTCATCTCTGGCCGACTGTCTGTTAACAATCTCTACCACTGCCATGTTGTCCACACGAAACAAGACCCTCTTGTGCGCCAACTCCTCGCCCCACAGGGTCAAAGCCACCAATAACGGGAAAAGCTCCAGAAAGGCTATGCTCCTCCCCCATCCTTCCATTGTGGAGGCCACTTCTCAGCACACCACCTACCTTGCCAATAAATGCCAAAGCCGTCACTGCCTGCGGCATCAGAAAAGATTTGCACGTCCCACCGGACATCATCCCCCTGGCCAATGGCACTCCATTAAAAGAGTGTAGAAAAACTGACCACATCCGCAAATCCTCCTTCACCCCTGCCGCCAAGCGCACATGGTGATGCGGCAAATGCTGTCCTGCTAGTGCCCGGCCCAACCTCCTACAAAACGTCCTCCCCGCTCTGACTACCCTACAGGCAAAATTAAGGTGACCCAGCAACACCTGAATGCTCTTTACTGTCACTTTCTGCTTTGCCAACATCATGTCCAGTAACTCCAACATTTTCACTTTTTATCCTCTGGCAAGCGAGCCCGCATTGCCACTGCATCAATTTCGATCCCCAAAAAGGACAAAGTTGTAGATGGACCCATTGTCTTCTCGGGTGCCAATGGCACCCCCAGTTCCCTCATGAGCTCATGGAAAGTGTCCAGAGCTATCTGGCATTCCGTGGAGCCGGGGGAACCTACAAAGAAGAAATCGTCCAAGTAGTGCGTCACCAATGTGTGACCCGTGTGCTGCGTGAAATGCCACTGCAAAAAGGTGCTGAAACGTTCAAATAAAGCACATGACATAGAGCAACCCATCGGCAATGCTTTGTCCACGTACCATTTACCCTCAAAATGGATACCCAGAAGATCCCAATCATCTGGATGGACTGGAAGCAGCCGGAATGCAGATTTAATGTCACACTTTGCCATTTTTGCAGTTGCGCCCGCGGTCACAACAAGTGACATGGCCACGTCAACCGAAGAATATGACACTGAGGCAGCCTCCTCATCGATAAAATCATTAACTGACGCCCCCTCCGGCCATGACAAGTGTTGAATCAGTCTGTATTGTCCTTCTTCCTTTTTGGGGACCACCCCGATGGGTGATATGATCAAGTTGTCTACTGGCCAGTCGTCAAAGGGGCCCGCCATCCTCCCTTCCCTTACCTCCTTGTTTAATTTATCCTGGACTACCTCCCTGTGTTCTGCCGCTGACTTCAGGTTATCTGCCCACCTTCTCTGCCTTGGACCCTGGTAACCCAAACGAAACCCCCACTGAAATCCCTCCAGAAGCACCCGTTGAGCCCCCAAATCCCCATACCCCTGGAGTACTTCCGCCAGCTTTGGTACCCTAACTGGCGTAGGAGCCTTTGGCCCCAGTACCCTGTGGTCCTTTCCCACCCCTGCCGCTCTGGAATTGATGCGGAGGGGCAGACGTGCCGGCGCCTGACTGCTGCCACTGCTGACCTCCCTGTGGCTTAACGCCCCAACAGTTAACCAGGGGATGGCGCTTCCCGCATTTGGAACATTCGTGGCGGTACTTGCAATACTCCCTCGTGCATAAGCCCTTATTGAAGTCCCAGCACGCCCCGTTCCAGCTTGTGTCGTGGCTGCGCCTCCCACCCCTCCCCGGGTGGGCTTCCCCTGAAAGGGCCGGTATACCAACGGCAATCCGCTAGCTGTAAAAATGGTCTTACCACCCGACGCTGCCCCCATTGTATGCTGCCATAAGTCTGTATCTAACTCCCCCCATTTTGCCTCAGGGTCCCAAGCCATACGAGCCCTGAACTCTTCGTCGTATTGGGCCCAAGCGTACCCTCCACTTGTGATTTGCGCCTTCCGTATCACATCGATATATTTAAATATGGCTACGCTGCGCTCCGGGAACTTTTTGCAGTACACACTAGCATATATTAAAAATGCTGCCGTCCAATTCTCAATGGTCAACGGCACCTTAGGCCGCTTGGCCAGCTCATATTCCTCCTCTTTTGAGCCCTCTTTGGACCTCACCTCCCTATGCAGGAGCTTCAGTATCTCCACATATTCCCCTTTCCATATACGTTCTTTGGTTAAAAGCATTAAATGGGCCCCCAAAGGTTTTGTCACACCCATGTAGGGCAGCTTCTTAATCTTCAATTCCTTACTCTCCAACGGTTCTTTACCCCCACCGCTGCTTCCGTGTTTGTCCCACTTTCTACCTTGTCGCCCAGTGCTATCCCCCTTCTCCTGTTCCCACCCCCGTATCCTTCACATATTTCCCCTTGTATAATCTCCCTTCCGTCACTCCCCCCAACCCCCCGTCCCCCGTCCCCACAGACACCATCTTTGGTTTGGCCTGTGTTCTACCGGTCTCACCTGGCTCTAACGAGGATGCCCGGACGGACACCGACCTCCTTGCCCCAGTCTCTGCCTGATCCACACTCCGGGGAACCCTCACTGCGGGGCCGCGCTCCCTCCTGGATCCAGACGCCACTGCCGTTCTGTGCGGCACCACTCCCGGAACCTGCAAAAAACTAGCAAAAACATGAGAGGGCCCCCCTCCTCAGTCTCCCGCAATTCCCCTTCCTCGGGGCTCTCCTCGTCATAGTCCAACACAATGGGCTCCTCCACTTGGAGCACCTCTGGATCAAATACCACAGCACGGGCCCTACCGGACCCAACCTGCCCCGCACTGGCCCTAACGGCCCCAGAATGTCCTCCTTGCGGGGAGCCGACTGTACTCGCCGATACTCCCCCATGCGTTGACCTCTCCGTGCATCCATCACCGCTGTAATGTCGGACCACCGTGACCTGTCCTTCGGTGGGGCCAGCGAGGTCGTACTGGACCTTCGTGTGCTGGCCGCGACGGGATCCCCCGCCGGTACGGGATGCGCCGCGCAAGGCTCCACCCTCCCTTCTCCTCGGTGTAATTGGGCCGCACCGCGCCCTGCCGAGTCCGCAACACTGCGACACTCCCTGCCCTGTGAAGAAAAAGTTTGGACTGATGTGCCGGTTCCCTCACACCTGCCTGAAAACACGGCCCCCCGCAAATCCGGCGAAAGCTCCCTATTATGACTAAACCGCCTAGACCTCACCGAACCCCCCGGGGGGGGAATCCCCCCCTCTTCCTCCCCACTCCATACCAGCCCCGCCTGTACCCCTGCTGCCGCTGGGTCCCAACCCCGGCCTGTACCCCTCCCTTCCAACGTATCCCCAAACCCTACCTGTCCCGCTCCCTTGCCCCCCTCCACCACCGGTGGCCTCCTTAGCCCCCGCGTTCCCCCCTAAGCTCCTGCGCCCGCTGTGCCTCTTGCCTCTCTCCCACACCCAGGCCCCGCACCCCTCCGCCCAAGACGGAAAGATATCTAACCCCTCCCAAGCCTGGTCCCCTCCGGCCGAATCTAAATTCCCCAAATTAATATCCCCCCTGCCCCTCCCCACCCCCCAGCCCGAAACCTCACCGCCCATCCCAAGGTGCCCACTCCCCCCAGCTCATATGGGTACCCTCCCTGGCTGCCCCATCTCCGACCGAGGGGAAAAAGGTCTGCTGGCTGCCCCACCCTCCCACTTGGGCCCACTCTCCCTCCCCCAAGGAGCTGCCCCCACCGACCCCATCTCGGCCCTTCCAGAATAAGGGGTGAAAAAGGAGGGGACTGTATATCTGCCGATCACCTGCCTCCCCCTCCCTGCCTGCCACAAAATCAGCGCTGCCCCTGCTCTCCACAACAATCTCAGCCCAGTCCAATACCCCATGGCCACTGACACCAGGTCCAGCTTCCCCACCCCACTCCCTACTAGCTAGATCTGCTGCCTCCATCGCACGAGCAGGAGGGGGGGGCATAAGCTCCTCCCCCCCCCCCATGTCGCTGCTGGCTGCCCTGCTCACAAACCCTGCCTCAGGCTCCCCAGCCTCCCCAGATGCTGTCACTACCATCGCGCAAGGAACAGAGGCGGATCGCCGCTTCCCGCCCCGCCTTCCCCCACGCTGAAACACCCCGCGGGAGAGGAACACGAGCGCGCAACTGGCGCTAAGGCCGCTACCGGCCCTACAGATGCAGTGGCCCTTTCCCTTGCCTTAGCCGGTGTTACACCACCCCCGCGCCTCACAACTCCTGAGGCCCCTGCCCTACCACCCTCCCCAGGCTCCAAAAACACTGTCGGGCCGTCTTTTCGCTCGCGGGCGGCCCCGCTCACTTACCGCCAGTCGTTGTCGCTTCGGCGACGTGCAGGCGGCAACGGCCGCTGCCACTCCCGCCGAGGCCTGCCGCACCGGGCGCGCCGTCCCTGCCCCTGCGCCAATTACAAGGTCCATCCGGCCCGCCTCGCTCAGGAGCCGGAGGGCCTCCAAAACGCGGTAGTCTTCTCCCGACATCACGCGACTGCCTCTACTGTACTCCCGACGCTGAACAACAGTAAAAACCCTAGAGACCCTACCTGACAAAAATTCCCCACGCTAAAGCTCCCGGCCACCAGGTCACCAAACCTAAAATGGTGGCCGGGAGCAGGAGCCCAAAGCATTTATGCTTGGGCTCCAATTGGGCTACAAAAAACAAGCCCAAAGCTAAAATGGATGTCTTGCAGCCCGCTCCCCCCCGCCCCCCCGCCCCTCCCAAACTGCCCGGGGGGGGGACCTCCCTGCGGTCGGCTACCCCCCCCAAGCCCCTCTTCCACCGAAGCTGCAGGTCTCAGGCCAGGAGACGGAAGTCGAGGGGTCAGGGGTGGAAATAAGGCAGCGGGGACGAGGATGAGCGGTTCCAACGTGAAAGTGGAGGTGGGACTTCGTCCCATGAACAAGCGAGGTGAGCGGAGGTCCTTCGGGGAGGCAGGCTGCAGTAAGCTGCTTGTCAGAAACCAGTGGGAGGAAAGCGAAAATCCCATTGGCGTTTTGTATGACAACGAATTGCCCGTGTTGAAGCATGGCTTAAAACCTTTGTGCGTGGCTGTCTTTTGATGAAAGAGCCTTACACAACTATTCTGTTAAAAGCAATCCGGCCCCTCATTAATGCCTGATTTGCATTTCAAGAGGTTTAAATTCCAAAAAGTATTGTGGCTTTCATCACGCATTTTATTTACTTTGTATGTGTGAAAAAGAACTCTTATGATTCAATGGCAACCAAGCTAGTAGCCTCTAGGTGAATGATAAGCAATATGGAAAAGAAATACAAAGACAGTTGAGATAGCTCGAAACGCACCCTCTTTGATGTTGCTTGTGTGCTGGTTTCAGCCTGCAGCCCGCACCCCTGGTTGAAAACTTTTGGGTGCTTCCTGGGTGGCAGGGCAAGGTGCTGCCCGGCACTGACCACTCAGACTGACTGCAGGCGGGGGACCTGGGAGTGAGCTCGCTGTACCTGCCTGCACCTGTGCGTACAGACCAGGGAGAACTGGCTGCGAGTCCTGGAGAAGGCGGGGTGACCAGGCTGGACATTCCTGCAGCTGTGACATACTTGGCAGCTAGTTTAGATTGAGAGTAAACAAACATTGACAGTAACTTTTAACACTCCGCAACTCTTTTTTAAGGAAGCACCGCTTCCTCCCTGGGCCACGCATTGTCTCATTTAATGCAAAAGGCACCCCTCGCCCTATTTTTTGGGGAAGTAAAACTTTACTGTTTCTTCCCAAAAACCTTCCCAGACAAACGCAGACTCACCACTTATCACAATGAAGAAGGCATTACTCTCTTCCTCCCTCAATATAAGGCACACCTCTCCCCTCCTTCAAAATCACACCTGCCCCTTTTTCTTCAGGGGGAAGACATCCTTCTTCATCTACGATTCTATTTTCCACAAAGACGTACACACTACCACCCACCCCACTATCCAACAGAACGTGCAAATGAATGTGTTCTTGTGTAACGTAACGTAACTGGTGCTCATTTAAAGCGCTCCAATACCTTCGGGTCGAGTTCACGCTATATAAATCTGCAGCAAAAAAAATACCACCTCACTTATACAATACAAACCACTTTGCTGGTACAAGTTAAACAAGTTTTGACCAAGTAACAGCGTAAAATTCTTTAAACCTCACTGTCTTGCCAACAGTGGTAGTTTCAGTTTCCATGTTTTATACACTCTGTCTTTTTGATAATGTGTGCAGATTTGTTTTTTTGGGTCCTTTAGGGTGACAGAGGTTTCCTACTTCACTTGTAACTGCAAATACTTGATTTTCTTTTCGGAATATGGGGAAATAGATGGCCCAAGTGTACGTTGGACAGTGCAGAAGAAAGTGTTTGTTTCTCCAAAGTCTACCTATTGACAACTTGTATCCTCTATGCATTTGTGGTCTGATCTGTGCCGGTATTTGGTGTTTATGCTGTCAGTTTTTGACCAGTGAAGTATTCTTCAAGCTAATGGTTCTTGCAAGTGATCTGTTGCATTTTAGCTTGTTGTCTCCAACTAAAACTTGTAGTGCTTCTTTTGGGCTGGTTGTATGCCTGAGGGAAGGCTCGACTCCTGCTTGTGGTCTCCTATTTTAGGATTCTCTGTGACTACTCCAGAGGGAGTTTGCAGCTGCGAGGGCGTGTTTGTTTACTTTCAACACTTGGTCGTGGAGGACGTTTGGTTACTTTCTTGATGTAGCACCAGATTTTTTAAACCTTTATTTATAGGATGTTTAATTATACGAGCAAAAACGCCCCACAGAAGAACACAAACAGTACCAGAATTTTAACACGCACTTGTGGATAGTTAGCAGCAGAAGACATCTCCCTATTTCTGCTCTCCAACCTTTATTTTGGCAGTTTCTGTTTCAACCTAGAACTTAATTCAGAATTAGAGATATAGAATTTCGGTTGTAGATTGCTCACCGTAACTACACGTTTTTTAGGGACCCTGGGCGTAACACAGGCCCCCGCAGCCCCACGTTGCGGGGGGGCCCCTGCGCTCCTGGGCCCCCTCACTCAGCAGAGCCAGCAAGCTTCTTCATTATGATGGTGCGCACGCCCGGCCTCTTAATAAATTAAATGGTGCGCACGCGCAGGCCCCGGCCGGGCCTCTGAGGCTCTTCATTAATTAAATGGTGGGTGCGCAGCATGCAGTTGTCTCTGCGTCGGCACGGTCCTAAGGGTGGGGCTGTTGACCAATGCTGTTGAATTTGACATGTGCATTACGGAGCGCAATTAAAAGTGTGCATGACTTGTGAGGTGAGGCATCCCAGGACCCAGCCACGCCAGAGACTGAGAAGGACCGTCCGTCACCGGCCATAATTTTAATTATTACTAGCCCCTGCCTGGCTAGCCTTGCCCTGTCTTCTGCTGCTCGCTCGCGCATGCCTCTGAAGCTGCAGCCCAGGCCAGGCCTCAGCCCTCAGGTGAGTCTGTCCGAGGCAGGAGTGGTCCGTGGGGAGAGGCGGGTGTGAGAGGAAAAGGCACAGTCGGGTAATTCTTAGGCTAGAGGAGGAACGCTACGCCCAGGGCCGCAGGCAGAGGGAGTAGTCGAGGGCTGGGCTGCTGATGCTGCTAATTATCCATGTGCCAGTATCGGGGAAGGGGAGACATGATAACGTTAGTGGCCTAACTGGAGATTGTGAGCTGAAATGGCAACCTCTATCAAAACATGTCTCAAACCTCATGTAAACTCGTAGCAAAATATTGTGGTACAGGTAACTAGAGAGCGATGGGGACTCAGCTGTGAACAAGGATCCCTGAGCTCTAAATGTGCATGTTAATAGAGCAGAGCCACACGACTATGTGCCAACGGAAACCATAAATGGGACAGTGAGAAACTAGTGAACTTGGCAGAGTGAGCTGTGAATATGTGTCAGAGTGATCAGTGAAAACAAGGCCGATGACTCAGCAATGTTTAGTACATGTAAGGTACGTTATGACGTGAATATGAGACAGAGTGCTCAAAGATTGATGCAAAGGACCAATAAATGAGGCAAAGTGGCCTGTGACGTGGCACAGTACGCTGTGAATAGACAGAGTGACCAGTTAACAGTGGAGAGTTTCCAATTAATAAAGCAGAGTGACCACTTGTAGTATCGGGGTAGGCTAACTGACCGAGGCAGGAAACAGCTGTGATAAAGTAAAGCAGTTTATTCCATGAGTCCAATAAAGACCGGCTACTGAGGCGAAGGACAAAAGTAAACTGACCCTCACCTAGCAAGCAGCGGTAAAGTTCTACAAAGAATACAGAACCATCAGTGACACATAACCATTCTATAACCAACTTAAAGAAACAGGATACATATTAGCACACTACTCCACTGAATTTATGGGATAATAAACAGTGATAGTGCTAGTTTGTGACCTGTTTAATTGTTCATTTAGTTGTTTGCAGTTTAAATTAAAAAAAAATCTGTGAGGTTCTCAGCATTGCGCTGGGATGCCTTCGGGTAACCAGGCGCTTTATAAGTGCTACCTCATTCATTCATTCATTCATTGTATCTTGAAGTCTGTTATGAAGCTCTGTGGTTATACTGAATAAGCAGCTATCATGTTGTTGTTATGTGACATCCCTTTATTAATGTAATAACTGCACTTTCACAATTGCTTTATTAACCTTCTTGCTTCTCAAACTTGCTTGAAAATGCACCATTTACCCACTATTTTTTCAAAATTTTCTCGGGGGAGAACCCCTCCCAACCCCCCTTTAATTGTTCAGGCTCGCTCGCTGCGCTCGCTCGCCACGGTGCTCTCCCACAGAACGTTTCCGCCCCACTACCACTTTCAAATGTCACCAGCCAGCACTGATTGCCAGTCGAGTTTTTATGGAATTGCAGGTTTGGGTTTGTCTTTCAAAGTTTCATGTTATTGTCCATTAATGTCAATTCTAATTCAGACCCTTCATAGTTATTCTTCAGCCATAGGCAGTTCCTGAGACAATAGGACCGCTCTTTGGCATTGTTCTGATTGCTGCCGTTCCTGAGACAATAGGATCGCTCCTTGGTATTGTTCTGATTGCTGCAGTTCCTGAGACAATAGGATCGCTCCTTGGCATTGTTCTGATTGCTGCCTCAGTTAAATAATCTGCTTTTGACATTATTGTTACAAATGGCGTAGCCTATATGTTAAGAGGGTTTCCCACTTTCTCATTAGAACTTTGAGAAAGACAATATAGAGGCATTTCATTTAAATGTTGGAGGTTTCAAATCAAAATATGCCAGATTTGTGGGCGGCGGGGCAAAGTGGTAGGTCGTGGCCCGGGCTGCCGGGGGGGGGGCCCCCCTCCATGTGTTTTGCAGGGGGGCCCCCTCAAGTTTCGTTACGCCACTGAGCTGTGGTGGTGGAGCACAAGGAAGGGCCAGGGCAAATAGACCAGGGTCCCCCTCTAGAGATGCCACTGCGTCATTACGGTAGTGTTAATTTCTAGTTTTTCACACTGGAACCACACGAACCTTCTTGCAGTACTATCATTTCCGATGCGTATTTGGACATGCAGAATCTGTACCAAGAAACATATCCCTTCTGACACTAAATGCAATACTGCAGAAAGTCATTATTGTGACCCATTGTAAGGCGAAAAATCCGCAGACCCTTATTCTGTTGTCTTGGAATTTAAGACGGCAGTTGAGGATTTTCAACAGGTACCCAGAACCTGGCAACGCACAGTAAGATTGTGAGTCGGAGTGAGCGCTGGCTCTCACAGTACAACAACTATTTGCTGCGAATTAACTATGTCAGCTGCACTTCTATCTCCTTATATTGTTTAGACTGTTTAGAAAAGTATATATAATTGAATACTTCCTCATTTAAAGATTGTGACAGCATTATAAAAATCAAATTTGCTGTCAGTCTTGCAAAAAGTAGCCAGCTGCGCATAATGAGATAACAATCACAGCAAACATGGACCTGACCACCGGGTCATTGTAGGCTGCATGTTCCACTTTCTGCTGCAACAGGCTTAGTCACCATATATGTTTTTTTTACTGTTTCACTGTGAATAAAGAGATTATCTTTGAAAACATTTCTCGCTATAAATACCCTGCAATGTTTCTTCTATCAACTAATAACAAGCTACATTCTCTTATTCCATCTAGGTTAAACACACATCCCATCTCTTTGCCAGAAAGAATGGCTCAGTGAGTTGTATGCTCGCTGACGCCAAATCTGGTGAGCTAGCGTCCACAAGTTCAAATCGTTGCAAAACTAAGCCTTCCATCCTTTCAAGGTCGATAAATTAAGTATTATAAATCGTATAATAGTAACCTGTTATTTACAGCATTTTTCCCCCCCAAATAACACCTTTACATACTCAATCTGAAGGGAAAAAACACCGCGCAGAGAGCTAGAACAAGTCAGTGATTTGTAGGAACCGAATTAGGTTTCCACATTGCTCTTCAATACCCCGAGGAAGCCGAAAACGTTACAGATACCACAGATCTGACTTCATAAAACAAGAGTGGTAAGTTAACCACTAAATTAGGAGCCACAAGGCGCTCTTAAGCACAACCCGGTCCTGACGAAAGCCTCTAGAATACACCAGGAGGCTGAAACATGTTGACCAATAATAGTGCGGTAGATTAGTAACTGGGTCTACATACGCACCACTTCACTTTTTAATTTCTCACATCACGATTTCTCTAATAAATATTCGTGACAAAGTGATGTAAGGAATTTTAACCTCAACACACTTGAGCACACACACGCCCTCTTTTTTCATTTCTGGACGCTACTGACAAACCAGTTGGTCTTCCTCCAGGTGGAGGTCAGCATATATACTATCTAAGACCCTATGATGATGCTGTAACAGTACACTCAGGCGGAGAATCAAGATATACCACCAATTGCCTGTGTACGTATATGAGGGTTTTTTATGACGGTTCCAATATGACCAAGACCCTGGTTATACAGGATAAGAGGTCCATTCTCCCCCCATTTTGATTTTTTGTACTAACCATTGGAAGCCGAATGGATCACAGCTTCTCTTTCCCTTCTTATTGATTATAACGAAAAAAAAACATCTTCATGCTCAACACAAAACCGAATCTATTAGCGTTGTCGGTTTTTGTTGCCCTAACACAGTCAAAAAAGATTTTCAAATGAGAATTCTAGAAGATAGTCCGGTCTGACTAGCATGGTGTTGGAGGAGCATATTCGGATTTTTATAATGATTGTCCGCAGTCCACTTGGCACTATAATTTACCACTACATGGGCTACTAAACCATGTGCTATAATGTCATCCCGTATCAGGTGAATAACATGCAGGATTATTCAGGTGAACACACGGAATTTATCAGATAAATTACACATGCAGCGAGAGGAGCCAGCTCTCCATAAAAAGTAATAAGAACTGATTCTTAAACCAATTCCACGTCGGTGATTTCATGAATATAACAAATCTCCAGATAAATGTGCAAATAAATATCTAAATGACATTCGAAGTATTGGTCTGACATGTTGGAAATACTAATGGCTGTGGAAGACTTCTTGACAGAGTGTTGACCTGTTTTGTCTTGTCTCCTTTCTAAAACTGTGCGTAAGTTTTTACCTATTTTTTCTGCTTAAGTAATATTTATCTCTGTACAAGAAAGATTCCAATATCACAAAGTGGAAAAAATAACATTAAATTGCAATTAATTTCATATGTGCTTAATGGAAATGTGATTTTACCTGGATCCTTGCACGGTGCTCAGATGTGTCTCTAGGACCTATGCAGATAACATTTAACCCTTTTCAGTGTAAGAAGGTGCGGCAGTCTTAAAATGGTTGCAGTGACCACTGTATATACGCTGAGAAATATTTCCACCACCCCTTTAAATCTCTTTAACAGTATTAAAGGTGGGGCCCAATGTCCTAGTTTAAGAAGCTGCAACACTCAATTCAACTGTTCCCATGAGCCGTATGAATTGGGATTCTCTCCAAGTCCAGCACAGATTGGCAATCATTTCCCTCTGCTTTGAAGTCTGGCATGTCGCAGGTGGTACAACAGCCGTGTCCATGTCAATGTTGATTTTAATGTACAGTGATGGTCTTCATGTACCATTTGCATTAAATTGCATCTGCGACGTATCCAGGAGTTCCTTCGTTCTGACCATCAGTGACGTGCTATGCTCGGTACAGGAGTGCTGATGAAGGCAGGCTGTTAGAGCATGTGAGCTGGGCCTGCTTTCATGCGGCACTGAATCCTTGTCAAGGGACGTTCTCATGGTGTTTTCTGTGGACCTTAAAGCACAGCCTTTTTTATGCTATAGTCAACAGTGCCCTGGGAGAATATGGGGGTGAATTAGATTAGTAGTAGTAAAATAGTTCATTTAGCTTTCGCCATTGAATAGGCCACGTTACACTACATGCAATTAGATCGCATGCCATTACAACGCGGTCATTACAAAGACCGCGTTGTTACATCGCAAACCATTACAACGCAAGTAGGGGGGGTGCTGGATGTTGGAATAGTATAATTTACTATTCCAACTCCAGTCTGTGCAACAGTAGGGAAGGTGTTGGATTTTAAATCCAACACCTTCTGCCCCCTACAGCAAGTCGTTGTAACAGCTTGCGTTGCGTTGTAACAACACGGTCTTTGTAATGGCATGCGATGTGTAAACATCGTTGTAAACAATGTTTACCTTCGCCATTACAACAATTCCACACATTTAGCTCTGTTATTTCTCCGTGGAGGAGGGAATTAATGTGATACTTCTCCTAGGAAGTTGAAATTCACACAGGCATAAAGTTGCTAACTTTTCACATGTGATGATCTACATGGAACCATGTATCACCATCATGCTCATTTCTTCTTATTTAAAAGTAACTTTTTTTCATTCCACTCTTAACTCCATAATTACTGGTTTTACTTTTTCAATCTCATTTTTATATCCTAACTTATTTTTTAGTTGCAATAAACGGCAATTTTAACCTAAAGTGTTGGTTCCAAACATGTCTTGTTAACTATTTTTATTTTAAAATCCCACTTGACCCCAATGTTATTACCTTGATTCTAATTAAATCCAAATTAGAAAGCTTTATTTACATGTGAAGTTTCATTTAACACAGTGAGTTTGGGATACACATTTTAAGATTATGCTGATCATCTCTGCATTACCAACCTCTCCTTTTTGAATGAAGTATGCAACCATCACGTCATTCTGATAAATTGTCATCCATTGTGGGTGTCATGGAGTAAACAAACTTCAGCATATTTAATATTTTGGTCATTGCCTCTAAGTTCCTGCTTAATGACACTCGTCTCTCAATGATTTTGCAGTTTCCATCAAGCCCACCTATTGCTTGGGATATTCATACAATTGTTAACGTCCTCTTGTCGTGGAGCAATGTGAACTGCTGCAAAGTGTGCACTTGGCGTCTTACTGCATTTTATCAATCTTGATTCAGCTATCAGTATAACAGCATGCCACAGTGCGCTAGAATGCTACACACCTCTTTTCAGTACATTCCTATTCATGGGTATACCTGCCCTGCAGGTTTCTACGAAAATTCACCCATATCTGAGCAGATAACTGATAATATTGAGTAACTATCAGTAGTAAAATACATATTACATACATTTATAAATTCCATTTGATGTAATCCTAAAATTTAGCCCCAATTTTTTCAACAGTCATTCATTTAATCCTCATTCATTTTATTTACTACTAAATCCATTTTTTTCCCCAAATTGTTTTTACTTTCAAAAATAAAAGCGGATTTTTAAAATTCAAAATTCAGTGTATTTAATTTCCATTGCTTTACAAATCTTTTCCAACTACCCACCATTTTTAACGGGTTGGAAAATTCCATGGTGAAAATAGATTTTCTTTACTGGAAATTCGAGAGAATTTAGGTACAGTTTGCTTCATTTATTTTTTAAGACAAATGATGCTCTGTTAAATCGAACATGGAATGCGGATCAGTCAACCAATCTTGGTTGACAATTATAAATAGACATCGAATGCATTCATCTGCAAGGGTGATACTTTGACCTAGTACATGTGGACACAACACTGAGTGAAACTATCTGACCTAGACCTGAAATTTATGCACAAAGGGATTAAGATGTACAGCAAGAAAAACATTAGTTATAAGAATAGCACAGCGAGGGCGTGGCCGGCAGCCGATGGAAATGGCTGCCGCCTAGAGAAGCTCCGGACCTCCGCAGGCTTCCCCGACTATCCGTCCAGCCATCCACAGTTGACTCCAACCAAAAAAACGACGTGACGACGTCGGAAGGCGTCGGGCACCGACCTAAAGGATTGTGGTATTCAAAGCCCCAAAATTGTTCAAGTCTGGTCGTGTGAAGCAACCGCGGCCTACACACCACGCTGAAGCAGAGGCCTCGAGTAAATCACCGGCCCAGAAAGACAGGACCTACCGTCTCCCCCCATGAGAGGCAAGCACAACAATAGCCCAGACGGCGAGTGGGGGCACGACTCGCTGCAGTGACGAACGACCAGGCATCCGACCGGCGGAGTCCCGACGCACCCTGAGAGAACACCCGGAGCCGTATCCGAGATGCAGCGCGCCGGTCTCACGCAGTGAGAAGCGAGACCGGGCAAGGCTTGACTGCACTGGCCCAGGGAAAAAAGATAAGTGAATATAAGGGCCTACTTAGCGCAACGAGGCGACCCTCGCTGCCCGACATTTCTACATACCGCACATGCGGCGACGAGGAAAGACGACACGCCTGGTGCTAATTGCCCATTGCCAGGCGCACTGTGGCTTGCTCTCAGCGAGGGAGGGCCCCAGCTGAAACACCCCGCTAAAGCAACTAGAAACAAGACCAGACTGCTGGGGACAATACAAAAAGTGATCCCACGTGCCCCACGAAACTTTTACTTATCAAAGCTAGAACAATGAGCATAATCACTGCAAGGGCGCTCGTGGACTACACAGGCCTCCACGTAAATCCTGAGCAGCGGAGGAAGGGCGCAAGTTCGCCTACAACGCAGATTAAGTACAATAAGATATCCTACCGGCGTAACCCCTAATGCGAAGCCCGTTAACATTCGTGAAGACCAGCGTAATAATCTAGGGGTAGGAAACCCGAAAGGCTGCGTGTGACTACCCTTCGCACTGGCAGGCAGCGGTGAGTACTACCACCTATATCTTCACTAATACAAAAACTCAGTCTGCACCCGGAACAATGGGAGGAAGGGGTCAGTGCGTCACACATCAAACCAAATTAGACAAATACGCTTGTACTAAATCAAACCAGGAGCAACCAGATCAAACTGCGACGGCCACAGAAGATCGCAATGTAACGGACAACAAAGAAGTCACGCTACAAGACATAATGGCCACACTCAACAAGGTGCATACGTCCTTAGAGTCCAGAATAGACACCGTTGCCACTGAACTTACGTTAATCCGTGGGGACTTCCGAAAATTGAGCACAAGGGTGTCAGATGTAGAAACAACGACAACAAATCTATGTGTGGACACTGCTGCCCTCAAACGACAAATGGCGCACCTAGAAACCGAAAACAAAGCCATGGCGGCAAAATTGTACGATTATGAAGGCCGCTCTCGGCGCAATAATGTGCGCATCGTAGGTGTGCCAGAAGGAACAGGAGGGCCAGCAATCGACCTCTTGGTAGAGGACCTTATTAAAAACCATTTACAACCTCGAGGTCTCTCCGACTACTTTTCAGTCGAAAGAGCCCATCGCGTCCCGGGGGGTAGGCCTAAGCCAGGTGCGCCCCCTAGGCCTATATTAGCCCGAATCTTCAATTTTCGAGATCGCGACCTCATTTTACAGACTGTCAGAGTGGCCTCTCCGGTTCAATATGAGCAGAGTACAATCTCCTTCTTTCCTGACTACACGGCTGCCGTAGCAAAACAAAGGCGTAACTTCTTTGCAATAAAGAAAGAATTGCGAGCTCGCGAGCTCAAATACTCGATGATGTTCCCCTCGAAGTTAAGAGTGGTAGCAAACGGGAAAGTATGGTTCTTCACAACGCCGGAGGAGGCGCAAGACTGGCTTGAAGGATGGCGCCAAGTCCCTACTCATGGGAGAGTCAGGACGGACTACGGAAGACAAACATCAAGTGCGTCACAGTTAGAACAGCAAGAAGAAGTGACCACACACGAGGGCCCCGATAGAGAGAACTACTCAAAATAGAAGGATACCTCCCACTAGAGGCTAGTGGCCTCAGACACAACCTGTCGAGATGCCATGTCTACTTCTGCAACGAGGTTGGAATGATCCAACCATCATAAAGGGCCCTGAGAGTTAAGACCAACGGTCAGACGCTCATGGATATCCAAAGCAACGTTAGCAGTACCCGACGGCACTTCCAGACCGGCCCTTATGAGTGCCCTGCAAGACGTCGTGGTGATCGTAATCACCATTGTGGACTCATGGACAACTGAACGTACAGTATACCAGATAAGAAGGGGTTCTGGGGAGGGTACCGGGGTGGTCTCCCCCCTACTAAGGTATCAGGAAATGGGTATTAGGCACTCTGCAATGTTGGGGAGTCGGGTAGTTTTCAAACCGTCATGCAGGGAGGCAGGGAGGGGGTGGGACTACTGTTCATCTTCACTAGTTCTAGTTTGTTCTTTCTTTTTTCTTTCTATGTTATGGTTTATGGTACAACATTCCAATACTCGCAGGAGACCGTGTTCCGTAGATCAGAATCACTATCCCGACACAGACAACTCTAATGACACATATAGCCACACACCCTGGCCCCGTTGCTCCCCCGCCTACACATATACAGCACCTACCACTGGTTTCCTGGAACGTGAACGGCCTCAGAGATAAAGTAAAGAGAGGATTGGTATTACAACATCTTAAGCGTAAGGCACCAGCAGTAATACTCCTGCAGGAGACCCACCTTGTCGGACCCACATGTAAGGCCCTCGACAGATGGGGCTTTAGACTGATAGTACATTCCGAATTTGCATCCCGCTCACGAGGGGTGAGGATCTTGATTAAGAAACAGTACCCACTCATCATCAAACACACGTACACAGATGAGCAAGGCCGCTTCGCGGCCGTAAACTGGCAATGGGAGGGACGGTCGATCAACATCTTGACAGCATATATTCCCCCAGCACTCCACTCACTAGCATTCCCGGTGCTTAGTGCATTTCTACTCTGACTTCCAGAGGGAGAGCTTATCTTGGGGGGCGACTTCAATGCGACCGTCAATGACAACTTAGACCGAACGCCCCCACGGCAACAACCCCGCACTCACTCCATGCTAGCAGACTTTCTTGAAACGATAGGCCTAGTGGACGTCTGGCATTCACACTTCCCGCAAACACGACAGTATACATATCACATGTTTCTGCCTGCTGGCCCCGAGGGGTCCGTGGCATTCATCAGGACCAATACTGCACAATCGAGCTCCACCCTTACCGTACTATGTTGGTGAAGGTTCCACTTGGTGGGGTGAACACTTTCACAGTCCACCGTATGTGCGGCTAAAGTTTTTACGCCCTAACTGATGGGACCTACTAGCCCCATAGGAGAGTGAGGAGGGGAGACCCCTTTGGTCAAGCGTGTAGGTAGGGAGATCTCCCGCTTCTGCACCTATGCAGCGGCCAAGTGGAACCCTCACCAACATAGTACGGTAAGGGTGCAGCCCGATTGTGCAGTATTGGTCCTGATGAATGCCACGGACCCCTCGGGGCCAGCAGGCAGATACATGTTGACCACTTATAGTACGGTGGGGGGACAATAGAATCCCCAACACACCGACCATTTATTTTAAACACCATACAGATGCCAGTTACATTAAAATAAGTATGACATCTGTAATGGCCTTTTAACCTCACTTTTTTTGTAAGGGCCCCCACTTAGCTTTAGAAGTGCATCCTTGTCTTCAGGTGTATGCCCGTCCTCTATCAAACCAAGTTTTTAGAGGGCGAGGACTGGTCAATGATGAAGCATGACACCAGGTGGTGTGTGAGACCAGACTTTCACTTTTTGTGAGATGTCTGCACTCACAAGATAACACTGTAACACTACAGCACTTAGGTCATCACACTAGGAGTGGCTCTATTGTGTTAAACATTATAGTTTGGAGGCTGCCTACTCCTAGCACCCCGTGCCTCTGGTTCCCTTCCCCAGGTCCTCCCTGGGGTTTTGTGGTTAAGCACATAATAGTCTCTCAAGAATAGATTATATACTGACGCCAGCGGACACTGTGGGGAGATTTGAAGACATGACACACTTACCACAGGGAATATCGGATCACTCCCCCATATTTGTTAAATATACACAGAACACGTCCATACAACGTCGTGTATTTCCGTTATACCCAGGCTACCTTAAAAACCCCAAGATTTGGAAAGGTCTAACCGCGGCCACAAAACACTACTTTAACAAAAATGAACCCTCGGTCCCCTCGCCCCTCACTTTGTGGGAGGCGTACAAGACCGTTCTACGTGGACAGGCCATCTCTCTAATCACAGACCATAAAAGAGAAAAGGCAAGAACGATATCGACACTTGAGCAGGAACTGAACGCACTAGAAACACCACATTCCCAAGACCCCTCAGACATAAACACACACCAACTTCATCTTAAAAAACAGGACTAAGGGGCTGGACTCAGCGGGGTTTTGGCACTGGACTAAAGAGGGAAGTCGATCTATAGGACACCTATTCGATCTCGCAGGGCCTCGATCCTTCGCCGATCTCCGCAAGGATCAAGACATGCCCGAAACGGAGCGTTACCGCTACCTACAGGTTCGACATTGGGTTCTCCATGATGAGGTACGGGCGGGTGCTGAGAGACTACTTACGCCTTTCGAGAAGTGGCTACTAACGCGACACAATGACTCATCTGACCTCGGACTTATATAAGTTTACCAAACACATCCCTATCTCCAGGAAAACACCGGTGTCAGTTGCGCTGGGAAGGGGAATTGGGTCGAGCAATGACGCAGAAAGAATGGACTGACATTTACTATAGGGCCCGACGCACAGCCTGTAACGTAGCATCCACCGAGACAGCCACAAAAGTGGCTACCTACTGGTATTTGGCCCCAGTCCGGCTCCATAGAGGCAACCCCTCTCGTAGCCCGCACTGTTGGAAAGCCTGTGGTTCGTTGGGCACTCTCGCCCATCTACTGTGGGACTGTCCTGTCCTAGGGGACTATTGGAAGCAGATTCTGGATGATGTTGACTCCCACTTTGATACTCAAATTCCCCGCCTTCCGGTGTATGTCCTTCTGGGCCTCCCGAATGCTATCACCTTCCCCCTTAGATCCCGGAGGGGTAAACAAATTGCACTTGCTCTGGGAGCGGCAGTACAAAACATACTTTCCCATTGGGGTACTAAGACATTCCCAACTCGATTGGGATGGCTCCATAGACTCTGGGGAATACTGGGGATGGAGAAGATTTCTCTCTCTCTGGCACACCCGGGGGCCTCCTTTCATGACCTATGGGAGCCTTTTCTTACTCTTTTGACTACCGTGTTTACGGAGCTTACTTGCCCCAAATACCTGAGACTTCTGCGACTTGCAGACCCACCTAAGCAACCAGACCCGAACACCACTACCCCTTAGTGTAGTTACCCCCACAGGGTCCTTCCCTATTATATCTCGACACTTATCGCTTCAGAATGTCTAACCGACCCAGGGGGGGATGGGGAAGGAGGGGTGAGAGGGTTTTTTTTTCTATTGTTGTTGTACGATTGGCCAAACGCACTAACTCTAATACCGGACTGTACTCTGATGACCAAGAAGCATGTCGGCCTGTTTGTTGATTTTTCTGTGTTGAAAACCAATAAAAGAAATTTAAACCAAAAAAAACAGGAACATAAGGAATATTTATGGGAAGACGCAAAAACCCGACTGACAGCTACGCTCCATACCATATACGAAGTAGGAGATAAAGCCGGCAGGCTTCTGGCATGGCTTGATAAACAGGAGCGAGCAAGTCGCTGGGTGGCAGAACTTCAACGCACCACGGGTGAAATAGTAACAGACCCCCAAACCATAGCAGACACACTGGCTCTTCACTACGCCAAGGTGTATACCCCAGCTGCCACAGTACAGCAGGACGAAGTAGAAGCGTTCCTCCGAGATATCCAGCTCCCAGACTTACAGAAGAGGACACAATATTACTGGAGTCAGAACTTACTGCCGAAGAATTAACGACAGCGATAGGAAACATACAGTCGGGGAAAGCTCTGGGGCCGAATGGCATCCCTATCGAATTATATTAAAAAAGTGCAACCGTAATCACCCCACACCTACTGAAAATGTATAATGCAGGCTTAGAAATGGGAGAGCTCCCTAAAGACCAGAGGATAGCAACGGTGGTGGCCATACACAAACCGGGGAGGCCATCCCGAGAATGCGCCTCCTACAGGCCCATCTCCCTAATTAACGCCGAAGCCAAGGTCCTGGCCAAAGCACTGGCAAATAGACTGACACCTCACCTAGCTAAATTAATACACCCGGACCAGTCTGGGCTCATGCCAGACAGAAACACAGCCCTAAATCTAAGGCGACTCCACAATGTACTAGGACGCAAATACACGATACTGGAAGAGGCCATAATACTATCTCTTGACGCTCGTATGGCCTTTGATACAGTCGAGTGGCCTTTCCTCTTTGCAGTTCTCGCGCAGCAGGGATTCGGACCTAAGTTTTGCTCATGGGTAAGACTGCTGTACACGAAACTCCTTGCACACATAGCGGCGAATGGGCATATATCCAAGGAATTCCCGTTAGGACGAGGCACAAGACAAGGCTGTCCACTATCACCGCTGCTTTTTGCCCTGCGGCATGGATAAGACGGGATCCGATTATTCGCGGGCTCCGTTGGACAGAGGGCTGGGAGGATCGCATATCTCTGTATGCAGATGATATCCTGCTATATATGGCCTCCCCAACCGCTCATTGCATAGAATCCTGAATATATGTGACGCTTATGGGAAACGCTCAGGGTACACGATCAATTGGAGCAAATCAATACCGTACGTTCTGCAGTGTCCGCCGCCGAAGCTACCTAAAGGGTGCGCAGTAAATATAGTGGAGGATAGTTTCAAATATTTGGGGATTCATATCACTTCGGATTCAGAGCATTTCATGACCCTCAATCTGCTGGAACCCCTAAAGAGATTACGTAGAGACACTAAACATTGGCAATCCCTACCATTAACACTACTAGGAAGAGCGGCGCTCTTCAAAATGATGGCGCTCCCACGATTTCTTTATGCTTTACAGAATACCCCATTCTTGGTCCCCCCATCCTACTTCCGAGCAATAGAGGCAGAAGTGACCAAACCTCTGTGGAATGGAAAACCAGCCCGGATAGCAATGACCAAACTGGTTAGAACCTGGTATGACAGTGGCATTGCGCTTCCAAATATACATATGTACTATTGGGCGTCCCAACTGACCGTAATAAATCAATGGATCCATGTCTCCCATACTGACCCGGCCTACCGCCTCGATAGACTTGTTTTAGGTACAGGAGGGCTCAACCGAGCACTGTATAACACTAACCATAAGATGGCTTTATTAGGACCGACAAAACATACGATTCATCTTTGGCATACAGTGCTCAAAAAGCTAGGATGGGATAAGAAGATCACGCAGGCAACGCCCCTCTGGGATACCGGCAAGCTAGGCACATTACGCAATAGCAAAGGGTTCAGGCAGTGGGACACCATAGGAATATCGCGGGTGGGAGATCTGTGGGCCAAGGGAAAAGTAATTCCGTTCACTCAACTCCAAGACCAATACGAGTTGGCACCTACAGAAAGGTTTCGTTATCATCAAATCAAGCATGCGCTAGAGGCGGTCAGCCCACCTGACACCGTCCTCCCTGAGGCTTCCCCCTTAGAAGACAGACTACTGACGGAATATATGAACAAAAAAGCTGTATCTTTAACATATCGCAAACTTGTCAATAATCATCCTGACCCCACACAATCTCTCCGGGATAAATGGCAGAAAGATGTGGGAGAACTAGACGAGACTGACTGGCAAGAGGCACTAGAATCCCCGAGGGAGGTGGCAATCTCCTCGAAACTACGCCTAGCCCAACTTAAAGTGCTACATCGGATCTACTATACTAGGGTGACACTATGCAAAATAGGAAAGACTGACAATCAACTTTGCCTGCGGCAGTGTGGAGCAATAGGCCATTTTATCATACATTGTGGGAGTGTCCAGAAATAGCGTCATACTGGGAGGCAGTTATGTCCACAATAACAAGAGTAAGCGAGGCCCCTGTACCACCAGAACCTAGGCGATGTCTATTGAATATATGGAAAGCCACAGACCTTAACACCACAGCACAAACCCGGGCAACACTGGGTATGACCATAGCTAAGAGAAACATCGCCAGACAATGGGGGACACGAAACACTCCCACTGTAAGGGACTGGAGCAATGACATGGATATGGCTATGGTGGCCGAAAGGGCGGTATACATGAATAGGGGATGCCCCAAAAAATGGGAACAACTATGGGGAAAGTGGAACACTTTCAGAGGCGGCATATGTGCTATACCGGCTGGGGAGTCATTATCGGAGGACAGTTAATGACCGTGAAGTGGAGAAGGATTCTGACTGTAAATGAACTCATGAACCCATAATGCACAATTCTTATTGTAACGGAATGATAGAATGGAAATGTGTAATGTATAACGGTCTCAGTGATTACTGAAGATAATAATGTAGTTATGTCCAAAATAAAAAGAGTTTTTAAAAAAACAAAAAGAATAGCACAGTGAGTTTAATTGCTGAATGATCAATGAGTTCCCGGTGCCTGTTGTTAGCAAATAAGTAAGAGTTCTACATGGGGTAGCTGTAGGGCTTCTTGTTGAAACACAAGTGCAGTCACCTGACTACAAATCACATTTTGATGATCCGCTAGCCCCACATCCTTATTTGTTCCAGGGCGTTTCATGTGAAAACAGCTCATTTATTGTAGACCGTTACCAACGCTACGAAACCTCCACAAATCCAATGACCTTAGTTATTGTTCTAAACAGAGCATGTACATTTCTCTCACAGCTATCATTTTATCATGGTTTGCCTCATGATTTATTGACCCTTGAGTGGCTCAATATGAAATACCTTGGGGGGAGCATGAAGAACAACAAGCACAAATACCCTTGCCACCACTCTATCCAGAAAAATGGTTCCACTCAGAGAACACTTAAAGGTCAGGCTGCCAGGAGTGAAGCAAATTCACAAGGGGAGGAGGAGGGGTGGGAGTGAGTAATTGCAGTCACTTGTTTTCCTAAGCCCATTTTATTGATACCTTTGTTGCCACTGGCTAGCTATAGCCTATATTAAGCCACCTCAAAAAATCTCGATTTACGGACTGTGACTTGCATTCATAACAGAACTAAATGTTCAATCAATTCAAATTACCTAGAGTTTATGTTGTGCTAATTGGAGAAGTAAACCAGTATTGAGCGACATTAAGCTGCAGAAGAAATGCTATGCTTTGTACAGCACTTTTATCTAGTTCTAGCTAATAAGATAAGGCGCATCTGAATGTTTTTATTTTATGGCCGATTTTGGAAGCTCTATGCTTCAGCGAGGCTCAGGTGGATAAACAGCAGGGCCCGCCTGTTTTTACCTCTGTCATCTGAAAGCTGTTCAAAATGAGCAGCTCCCTGGATAACGTAATAGAAGAGGCTTTTCAGTAAATAAGAACTGAGTATCATTAAAAGCATCTCAGAAGCAGGTACAGAAAGATCAGAAAAACCACAAGAAGATTATTAATAATCTACGCGGACAGTTTCTTTACAGCTACAACAAGCCTTTCAGACCCTCACAATAATGCTCAGCTTAAAAAAAGCAATAGATGTTCATGGCTCCATCACCTCACTCCAACCACATCCTCAGTATCTGGTTCCACACACTTGGCTCCCCAGCAATTTGGACACCGACTACCTTTTTTTCTCAAACTGTACCCACATTATATACTGGGAGCACACTGCCCATGGTACTCCCACCCTTTCATTTACTCCTCCTTCATTCTGCCCAGTTCAACTCTTTCCATCACCTGCCCTGTCACTAGAGGGCATGGCAGATGAATGTAAGTCTTCTCCATGCGCTAGTCTGCCATGCCTTCTTGTGGTCCATCAGACACCTTCAGCTCTCAAACAATTAGGTTTGTGACAGTCACATCAGCAGCTGAACTCATTCATCTCTATCTAAAACCAGTCTAAATTTACTGCTGATGGTCATGCATATCAATGCACATTGATAGGGAAAAGCATCTCACATTAAAGACATCATCACTCATGATAAGTTTGAAATCCTGTTAGTCAATTGGTCATATCATACAACCACATCCTCCTCGTTTTTTGATGAGCTAATTCTTAACAATAGCAAAATCACACATATACACAGAACAAGTGGTGCCTAGCGACTATGTGCAGGTCCTGCAGCTTACAACTCTTCAAGCCCCACCTTCAGTTTACTTCTCTAGCTCATCTTGACAGTCACTACCCCATACTCCCAACATGCCCTACCTTGTTTACTTCAATTTCCCAGATAACAACTCCATCACAAATCGAATGTGTTCATTTTGGCAATCATTGCCTCAGTCTAACTGCCCTTACATGTCACTATAACCTGATTCCAAAGGAAATGTTCGAGATCGCATCATTTCATCAGTCCTTTGCCTGACCTGTCTACGCCCAATACATCACTCGATTGTTTACTACCTTCAGCCTCTTGCATCAAAGGCAATCAAAACCAATTGTAATAACTACATAGATTGAACTTCAGAGTTCTAATCAACAGAAAAAACAAAAAATATTTTACCACAGTACACGTCAACTGTGACTGAGTCCCATAGATCTCTTTTCAAGAGGGAAGAAGACAGACTAAAGGCAGTCCAGGGGTAAGTGGCGTGATTGGTAAAATACTATTATAAGGGGATAACAGCTGGACAATTTGCATATCACATACAAAATGATGTACAGCATTGCCTAAATGCATTGGCAAATCCAATAGGTCCCAAAGGCAAGACCTTTTGTCTTTGCCAATGCTTGCTACAAAGCCATGTAGGGCCAGTCAAAAAAATCTTGGGAAACTGGTGGAGTTGAAGACAATTAGGGAGTGAAGAAGTCTAATGGAGGCTAGTGGGTCGGTCAACAAAGGAGAACAAAGGACACAAAATAAACCATCTCTGTGATGGTCTTTTTTTTTTAAATTTTCATGTGTACAGGTTTCATGTTACAGATAATGGCGCTGTTTGACGTTTTGGTCATTGCATAGTTATTGAAAATGTTGCTTTGGATCTAGAAAGTTTTAAAATGTCTCCAAAGACTGAAGCCATCATCTTGAACTTGATTCTTTTATCCAACTGAGTATCAAAGTACCCACGTAAATTGGCAGGCCCTACTCTTAGATTAGGACTGGCGACAAACTTTCTACATCAGCTTTGGTTGCTTAAAATTTATGGAGTACAAAGATGTCTGGAAACATGCGACTAAAAGATGTCATACCACATCAATACGTTTACTCTTTATAGAAATTATTCATGTGGACAGGACGTTGGAATTCCGGCAGTCCATACAGTGCCATAGAATCATATTTTTCAGAATTAATTGTTTCTGTTCAAGAAAGTGAGGGAAGAAGCTTCGATCTGGCCATCTCTACATGTAATCCGTAAAACCCCAAGGCTCATCTTTGCGCTGAGACTTAATCTGATCATTATCGTTTTGGCAAAATGTATTTAATGCTGCACAAATAGTTTTTGTGTCATTTACGGTGTTGTTGCTACTGTGGTAACATATGACTAGGTTTGTAGGCATAAAGGAAAGACAACAATAGCATCAAATGAAATTCACTACTAGTAGTACAACTACTACTCAGCTCATTGTCGTTCCCCACCCCCTGTGCGTGTATAGCACTACTCTCTACTCGTAAATATGGACTATCTTGTATGGGTGCACCCATGGGGTGAATGACTATGAAATTTAAAGGTGGTGCCCTCACACATGCAGCAGAATTATAAAGAGAAGATCCTCAGTTTAACTATTAACCCTTGTGGTATGACCAAGACCAGTTCCCCAGCAAGGCTGGAGCGGCCACACGAAGCCCCATCTTAGATCCTCTGCTCCTTCTCCTCGACCTTAAGTGCAGCAGATGACTGCTCTTTTATGATAAATCCATGGTCTCTAGGTAATCTACTGGCATTGGAGATAGTACAGTTCAGTAAATTGCCACAAAAGTATACAACAAACAATAAATGAGCATTAAAATAAATGATTAACAAACATGCCCTTCCTTTAACTCGGCAGAGGCTCTCAATCACTCTAAACCTTTTGCAGAGATGGCTCTTCATTTCAATGCAAATTATTGGTCAACCTCCTCTGTGTTTTATATAACTTTGCATTTGCTTTTAGATTTTTTATCTAAGTCTCAGAATCATGATTTTGCAATAAGAATAATTTTAAAGCTGGTGCCTGCTGCCATCTGTACACAGTGTGTGTACCTACCATGCTGGGCCCGGAGGCAATGTCGGCAGAAGGGAAAGAATATCTGAAAAAGAACCACACAAAATGTTGTGAATCCCAAACCTGAAGCATCTTCAAATATTGTACCGGCTCTGTAAATGCCTGAGTGCTAATGGTTTCTGCATGTATGTCACCGCTGTTGGACGTCGGCAGAGTCTGAGCTATTCGCTTTGTGTTGAAGCCTTCTCAGCTGGTTACAAGCCATGCAGGGTCCTATTCAGGACAAGAAAGCCTGCTCAGATTCGGCACTTCTGCTGTCAACAGCTCTTGCTTAGACGGTGATGTGACTCGGTGCGAATTAAAAGAGTTTTCAGACTTAGACCTACACAGGAGTTCATGTGAATGTATCAGACATGCCTAATGGGTGGCACCCCACTGCTTCCCTTCACCTCATAGTACGGTTTATCACAACTTCACACCAAAGATTCATGAAAGGGGTGCGAGCCGCGACTCCAAGCTCACTGATAATAGCGGCAAACAAAATGGGGACTTGGGTGGTCCTTTTATGCCTGGTAACTTGACATGAAATTAATGCACCTTCCATAGCAGCATACGGCAAAGACCACCTGTACTAATTAACTGTTGTGTAAAAGGTTAGATATCACAGTCAGGGGCCTACAGGCCCAAATCTAACAATCTCACTGGTATAAAGATTCAACACCGCAATTTCTTCAGGGAAATGCTCGCATTTAAGTGTTGGAATTATACCAGAGCAGGCTAAATAAGTATTAGATTATATCGTCCTAAACTTTTTGAGAAAAATACTTTATTCATAAAAGTGCATCTGTTCTAAAATCGACAGTAGGTGAAAAAGGAATATAGCAGCTTTCTGCAAGCTTCTGGTCTTTCATAAGGAATCCCACAACACATCTTGCTAGATCTGTGTGCGACAGCAGCAGCACAAGAAGGAAAACTTGATTCCAGAAAATGCTACACTGCAGTAATATTTATTAGCAGTTTGGGATGCTTTACAGGTGACACATTAATTCTAAAGTAAATGGTGAGCAATAAAGTCAACGTATTATTCTATCTTTTAATGACTAAAGGTAACCTGACCGATCCAATTCAGGATGCTCAAAGACATGCAAAAACCTCAGTCATGTGGCAGCGGGTTGCCAATACTAAAAACAAATATAGGTAAATTATTCAACACTATGTTGAACTCACCCCAACTATAAAACACAAAGAGGCCAGGGACCGTAGTTAATACTAAGAAGGAATTGCTATGTGATTTCTGATATAGGTGATGTTTTCATAATATAACACCATATTCCTGCCAAGAGACGGCTCAACACTCAGAGAGTTACAACAATGTACAATGCAAGACGCTGCTTGGATTGATCTTAGACACGAATCTTAATTGTCACTCTTTTCTCTTCTTCAATGACCTAGAGGAAGTGGCACTATATCATCTGAGATTGCTTCGACATATAAAACCTCCTGTTCCCAATGTAGCGATATAGCCAGAAAATGTAGAAAGAGCTCATTTTCTGAAAGAAAAGAGCAGAGGAAATGTGTTGGAAGATACCCCTTGTTTGTTGGAAGGATTGCTTCCATATAACGATTTACTTAATTTGATTGAATAATTGTTCTTGATACTCCTAGAATACAAGGGGTTTCACTATTTATGTGGGGTATCCATGACAAATGCGCCACTTGTTATTATTGTAAACTGATAACACTAATATACAAGTTTAAAAACCCTAATTCCAGAAGAACCCTTCAAGTAAGTGATTCAATCTCTGGTGCTGTTGAGATTGAAATATAGCAACTCTCTTCTCTAAGGAATTCCCAAGAACCACCAAACCCCGCTAAATGTTTCATACTACAGCTAGACCAGCCTTTAGGGCAAGACAATATGACCACATCTACTTTGATCACACTTAAATGGCGTCCAATAGAAGCAAGAAGCCACTTTTAACTAGCCTGCATGAGCTTTGCACACTGGAGCTGAGAGCTATCTCATCCACAAACTGAGCGCCTTGTGCAGTCAGCATTCTCGGATTAGCCCAGACACACTTCTGGTGCGAACTCCAGCTTTCATTAAAGAAAAAAATTCAAAGCAAGCCTTCTCAAGATTTGCATCCAAAATCGTGAATTCCATTTCACCAGCACTCAGAACATGATTGCCTTACGAAGTCTCCAAGAAAGAACTTAAATCCTTCTGTATCAATGTCATTTCTACTTAAAAGTGATCCTAAACTGCAAAGATTTATTGCCTTTTAAAAAAAAAAACTTTATTTATTGTTTTTCAATAAAGTCACAGTGGGTATTCAGTTACGAGCGTGCGGTCAAATGGGATCCAAAGCACAATTACTTAAACAGTACATTATCACTTATTGCATTACCAGTTGCCTTATATCTAAGAGCTTGACAATGAGTATATCAAGGACATCAGCTTCCCTCATCCTCAGTCATACTGTCGTTCGCATCTGAAGCATGCTGATCACGCCCATTTGCCTCGGGGTTTAAGAACACTCTGCATAGCTCCCTCTACGTCCCTAGATGCTTTTCTAACTTTTCATCCCTCCTGCTGGCCTTCATATGGGCCTCCTCCGCAAGTATCCACTCACGCACATCCCTCAAACCATTCACAGTCTGTGGGGGATCGCTCCCCCTATCCATATTATGGTGATCCTACGCCTTGCTAAAAACAGGAGTGATTGCAAGAGTTTGCTATCTTGCATTTTTTGGGTTTCGCGACTTGCCCCAATAGGCAGTGCAGTGGGGATAGCTCCACTCGGAAACTGGTACCACCCTTAACCTGCTCAACCACCTGGGTCCAAAACTGGTGCACCCCTGGATACCCCCTTGCTAGATGCAGAAAATCTGCCTCGTATGTACCACATCTAAGGCAAGTATCTAATCGGTCTGGGTCAATACGGTGCAGTCTCGCCGGGGTCAAGTATGTGCGGTATAAGAAGTTGAAATGTATCAACTTAAAACGCATATTGCAGGATACTGTGTGCGTGAGTACACTTATTGCTTTCCACTTCTTATCGCTTAGGGGTATCATCATGTCCCTATCCCATTCTGCCCGTGCCCTAAGGGGTGGGCCCGTTGAGTCGGCCCTCATGGCTCTGTATAATAGGGAAGACATGGCTTGGCAGTTCGGGCTGGACCGTTCCCATGAGGCACAGGGTCAAGGCTGATTTGCATATAGCTGTGTCTGAACTGGGGTGGCAAAGTGAGCTAAAGAACGATGATGGATTCAACCCAGATCTGTGACTGAGGGTGAGTGTCAGAAAAGTTTGGGTGCTCCGTCCATCATCTCCTTGTGTTTGCTTTGTTCGCCCTAAGTTGGCAGGGTATGCCCAGACGTGGGTCCCTTGTTCACTTTGCCACTGGATTCAAGCTAGCCTGGCTGATGAGGGCTGTTAGCCTGCAACCGGTCCCAGGATGCTTGTTTCCGGTCCACGGAAGACATGGCTTGGCAGTTCGGGCTGGACTGTTCCCATGAGGCACAGGGTCAAGACTGATTTGCATATAGCTGTGTCTGAACTGGGGTGGCGAAGTGAGCTAAAGAACGATGATGGATTCAACCCAGATCTGTGACTGGGGGTGAGTGTCTGAAAAGTTTCAGCGCTCCGTCCATCATCTCCTTGTGTTTGCTCTGTATAATAGCGACATAAGCAGACGCCCGGTTCCGCAAGTAAGCATTATGTCGAGCATTTGAGTCATCTACGGAACATTAGGATATGTGAGCCAGGTCGCTCTAGCCTGGTCTGTGAGGCCAGCATACTGTAGATATTGGCCCTGACCCAGTGTAAAATACTCACAGGCCTGCTCATACGAGAAGTTAAAAAACAAGGGAGATACCCTTCTATTGAGAAAAGGGACAGGGCAAATACACACAAAAAAACACAAGAGTCCCTAATCGTTAAAAAACCTAATTAGGATCATGGGCATTACACAGTATTGTGACTATTAATAAAGATAGAAATTACATATAGGCATACAGTATTCAATAAAAAAAATCAGTATTCCACAAAAAAACAATAACAAGCTAAATGGGACAAGTCAAATTTATTTCATAAAAATACACAAATAAAGTTAAAAACATTTCATAATAAAATACAGAAATACACTGATGTATATCACAAGAAAACAGAAAAAGTCGACGCTGCGTTTCGGTGAGTTGATAATCAGTCACCTTTTTCAGGACAGTTTTCAGAGGTAGGAGGGTGCTCGGGTAAAATTCACTAGGCACTTGTGGATACAATATGCCTGAGTTGTAGACGGGGTTTGACAATATCCCGCTTCGTATTTAAAAATTACTGTAGCAACCCTTAAACTAAAAGCCAATGGGGATTTGTTGGATTCTTTGGTGCCACCGCTATATATATGTTCATTGGTTAAAAGGTCCAAAAAAAGGAAGAAACTGGTACATGTACACCAACCAATAGATATGCCGTGATTGGAGATATCACATTTATAATTTAAGACTTCCCCGCCGGTTTCACATGTAGTAGAAAAGGGACTGGTATAGTTGCTGTAATGTTCATGCAACCAGTAAATTGAAACCTGGTATAGTTGCTGTAATATTCATGCAACCAGTCAATTAAAACTTGTTAAAAATATTACGGCCTCCCCGCCGTATCCTGACCCGGAAGCTGTTCGTTGGTGCGGGGAGGCCGTAATATTTTTAACAAGTTTTAATTGACTGGTTGCATGAATATTACAGCAACTATACCAGGTTTCAATTTACCGGTTGCATGAACATTACAGCAACTATACCAGTCCCTTTGCTACTACATGTGAACCGGCGAGAAGTCTTAAATTATAAATGTGATATCTCCAATCACGGCATATCTATTGGTTGGTGTACATGTACCAGTTTATTCCTTTTTGGACCTTTTAACCAATGAACATATATATAGCGGTGGCACCAAGAATCCAACAAATGCCCATTGGCTTTTAGTTTAAGGGTTGCTACAGTAATTTTTAAATACGAGCGGGATATTGTCAAACCCCTACAACTCAGGCATATTGTATCCACAAGTGCCTAGTGAATTTTACCCGAGCACCTCCTACCTCTGAAAACTGTCCTGAAAAGGTGACTGATTATCAACTCACCGAAACGCAGCGTCGACTTTTCTGTTTTCTTGTGATATACATCAGTGTATTTCTGTATTTTATTATGAAATGTTTTTAACTTTGTGTATTTTTATGAAATAAATTTGACATGTCCCATTTAGCTTGTTATTGTTTTTTCGTGGAATACTGACTTTTTATTGAATACTGTATGCCTATATGTAATTTCTATCTTTATTAATAGTCACAATACTGTGTAATGCCCATGATCCTAATTAGGTTTTTTAACGATTAGGGACTCTTGTGTTTTTTTGTCTCCTCATACGAGATACAGGTCTCATTAGGGTACAAGTCTGCTAGTACCTGGCAGCCCCCCTCCATCCATGCTTGAAATGACATACTTTCCATCATTTTCCGCACTGGGGCGAGACTCCATACATTGAGCTCCCAGTGAAACAGCGCATGCCTTAGTATGGGTTCTACAAAGGATTGCCATATATACGTGGTCTGTCATTGGGCAAGTCGCCTGTGGCACCTGCACCTTCCATCAGCCATGTTTGTAGCCTATCTGGCTGGGCTCACCCCCTCAATAATCTTTTTTCCCAATTGTCTCCCTCATCCAGTCACTGGGTCGCATGTTGTAAGTGAGCATAGTAATATAAATCCAACCTGGGGGCTTCCAGACCCCCTTCACACCGCCCCGTTAAGGTGTCCACTCTGCTGTGACGATCAGCCCAGTACAGGGATACCAGTACTGAGTTCAATTGCCTGAACACTCTCATGGGGAAACTGCACAATGAGTTTTGGAGCACATACAGGCAACGCAGGAGGACAACCATCCTAGACACTGCTATTCTGCCCATGAGAGAGAGCGGCAAGGTGTTCCAGAAGGCCACTGATCGCTTTAATGCTTCAATCACCCCATTTACATTGAGTTGTAGCAATTGTGAGTTCTCAAGTGCCACCCGTACACTCGGATATCGAAAGTGCCCCATCTCCCATCTCAATCCAAGCCTCGGAAGTCTCTCCAGCAGCAGCACAGACAGTCCAGCTGGTGGGAAGAGCAGGGACTTGTGCCTATTTAGGCGCAATCCGGAATAGTCATCTAGGAGCTGTAATAGGCTAAGAATCGCATCTCGGGGGGAGTGATATAGAACAGGGCATCGTCTGCATACAGTGATATTAAATGGGATCTCTCCCCTATGTACTTGCCCCATCGCTCAAGTTCCTGTCGAGCTCATACTGCCATAGGCTCAATGGCAAGCACAAAGAGCAATGGCGACACTGGGCAGCCCTGATGCGTGCCTCGCTCCAATGTCCATTTTTTCGACCGGCTCTGGCCTACTCATACCTGTACGCTCGGCTCAATATAAAGAAGTTTGAGCGACCAGCAGACCCGCGGGCCAAATCCAGTCACCCTTAATACCTCCTGAAGGTATCCCCAGTCAACGGTATCAAACGCTTTCTCGATGTCGACAGCGACCAGCGCCAGTTCCTCATCCCATTGTTGTACCTCATGCATGACATGCGTTAATCGCCTTATATTCATGCTTGTGTTATGGCCGGGAATAAACCCACATTGATCCTCGTGAATTAGGTGGGGCATATGTGGGGCCAGTCGCCTCGCCATTGCTTTGCACAGTATTTTAGCATCCGAGTTAATCATAGTGAGCGGGCGATACGCCGCCGGGTCGCGACCGTCATCCCCCTGTTTCAATAGCATGAATATTTCCCCTTCTCGCAGAGATGGGGGCAGAAGTCCAATTTGAAACGCCTCCTTCTAAACTTGTAATAGTGGTTGTGCCAATTTCTCCAAGTAGGCCTGATAAAATTCAGACGGGAATCCACCCCCCCACCCCCGGTGACTTGGCCCTGGGCAGCTCCCGCAGTGCCTCAAGTATCTCCTCAGCTGTCAGTTGTGCCTCCAACTCCTTCTTCCCCGCCAGTGGGAGGCACGTCAATGCCTCAAGAGTGGGACATAGCGGTCCGCCCGGACAGCCAGATCTACAGTGTACACCTTCTGTAAATTCTTTTGAAACACGTCCAGTATACCTGCCCTGGTGTGTACCATGTCTCCCATTGTGTTGTGCAAGAGGTCGTTAGCGGGGGTGTCTGTTCCCTACGCAAAATCCATGCAAGTAGGCATCCGGATTTGTCGCCTTCAGCATGGAGCCTCTGACGGTAACGGCAGAGGGTGTATTTGTCCAGCCTGTCCCAGATGCCGCTAAATTGATCATGTAGCAAACGCTCTCCGACACTGTCGGTGGGGTGTGCTTGGTCGCCAGTCTGGACCTCTGCTAAGGCGTCCTCCCTGTACCTCAACTCTCGCTGTAGCTGTTGACGGACCCCGCAAGTTTGTCCCATACCCACACCCTTCAATATCATTTTCATTGCCTCCCACTCCGTGCTTCTACTGGACGTCCCCCTCCAGTTGAGGATAATATGCTCGATTAGCGTCTGGGACAGTGTCTCCCTCCCTTCTTGATCCTCCAGTATATTGGAAGGCTACCTCCACCTTCGAGGTCCGTGGATGGGGGCATTTCACTGTACCACGCAAATTACAGGAGCGTGATCAGATAGGAATCGGGCAAAGTGGGTCACCTCAGCCTCCGGAAAGGCGGGTGCCTCCATCACCAGCACCCGTTCCAGTCTGCTATGTGTATTATGTGTGGGGGAATAGCATGTAAAGAGCTTAAGAGTTGGGTGTCATCTTTCCTGACAGGCGTCCTGTAGCCCCATTCCCTCATTACTGCTCACAACATTTTGGTCATTTGTGGTTTTGTGCTGGTTCTGGGGAGGTGTCTGTCCAGGTCAGGATTGAGTACGCAATTAAAATCACCCAACCATATAAGCAGAACGTCAAGTTCTGCGGCTATTAAGTCTTGCATTGCCTGGTAGAAGGCAGGCTCATCTGTGTTAGGGGCATATGTATTCAAAATTGCGATGTAACGGCCATCTAGCTTACTGCGCAGTAGCACGTATCTACCCCCAACATCGGCCTCTATGAATGTGAGAGTGAACAGAGTTCTTGGAGCCACCCACACCGGTGTGCCCCCTTGCATATGTGGAATAGGAGGAATGAAATGTCTGACCCCGCCAAAGATTTACGGACTTAAAAGACACAGAACTAAGCACTCTACTGCAAATACTGTACTTTTGTCAATATCTTTTGTTCAGTATTTACTTTCCAGACTCTCCTCCTATAATTTACCCTTTGTTGTGTATCAAGCAGAATGAAACTATGTAAACCCAATGTTTCAATTGAACAAGAAAATATGTAAAGCTCTCAGTTACGTTTTTTGTCTGAAGCTCCAAGATAATGTTCCCTTGCCTCATCCAGGACACTGTTGTTGCTGGAGGACTTTTTTCACTAATCCACTGCCTACAAATATTTAGATTTACAAACAGCTTCCAAAGTAACTTGAATGATACAAAGTATTCAGTTTTGGCGAGGAGGTTTCACAATCCTTCATTCTGGTTAACTGTAGTCCCTGTCCGTAAGACTTCAAAAAAAATAACCACTTGCAAACTACAGTTACTGCATTTGTACTGCACTGCATTCCCAATTTGTAATTTCTGCTTCTAGACACACATTCTGAAGTTTGCAAACATTAGAGCTTTGTGAACATAAGAATTTTGCAACTATAGTTTAGGTCTGGTCCTTGATTTGATAGCTATTGTGTTTTAAATATGATCTGACGGTGCCCCATATTCTCACAAGAGTTGCCTTTCTCATCTCCTTAGGCTCATAGAAAGACTGTCTGCGATTGCGAGTTTTGCCTCTTTCTCACTGTCATGTGACCTGTGTTAATCACATTGAAGTGGTTGCCAGGATGAAGGCTTTCTATGAAAAATGTCTTTATGGGACATGTTACTTTTCAAGTCTTGCGTTCTTCCAATGGCCAGTCTTATTGTGCCTCTGAGCCTTTGCAGTGTACAGTTTATAACTCTTCTTATTCTACTCTGGGTTATTTACTCTTAGAACTTGTTATGACAGAATCAATGTCATCTTAACTGTTTGTTCCTGTCTCCTTGTAATTGGGACAAATCTGCCATCTTCGCAACCAGTTGTTGTTGGCATCTAGTCCTTTGTCCTTATGTCTTTACTCAGCCACTTTAGGACCTGGTTTTGTAGTGTCAAAATGCCCATTGCCTCAAAGTCTGTTCTAGTTCATTATTTTGTATGCAACACTCAGCCTGAGACAGCCACAGGGACATATCCTTCCTCACCTACCCTACATAGAAACGTTTACCAGCTTGGCCATGTGTTGTGAAACAAAGAGGGGAAGCTAGAAGGCTGCTTGCTCTACTCTCCTGCTTTTTCATAGGAATTCATGGCTTGGGGTGAAAGTGACATCAGTAATTGTGGGAGAAGCACTCTTTCATGCAATGGGGCAGAAATCCATATTCAAGTGACTGGAATACAGAAGAAAGAAATGTTGTAGTCTGAATTCAGCACTACCTCTGTCTTCACGTCTCCTTCTCTTCTATTACATTATCAGGTATTTCAGGTCTTTGAACAAGGTATGAAGGAGCTCTAACACTTGTTCTAAATGCCTCTTGATCCCTAATCTCTACATTTCCATATCTACACATACCAAAAATTCCAGTTTATAACTTCCAGATATTCAATCTCTCCTGTTACTCCCTGTTAAGTAATGTTTCAACAGTAAAACCTGAAATGGCCACATGGCATCATTGGCAGGACTCTGACCAAATGACCAAATTAGTCTTTAATTACTTATACAAGTACATCACTCTCACATCCTTTGTGCGTGGTAGCCCGAGGACATTGGAAGATTGGGACTCTTGTCTTAACCTGATAAGCGCATTCACATGCCACAATATTAATTAATACATTGATTGTATATGAAGCAATAAATCAGAAAACTAGACACACCAGTTCTTGCTCACATCTTTACTTTCTCTTTCGCTCATATACCTAACCCTTCATCAGTAAGTCTCGAATCTACTCAGCCTATTACCCAGTCGCTCACTTAAGGCCTGATTTATATATTGGAGGAGGTAAAACCTGGCTGTAAAGAACAGTAAAACCATTCTAATGTTCTCCCTGCCATGTGAGAAGCCTCCCATGGTGAGGGGAGCATTACTTTTTTCTTTTAAAAAAGAATACTGTCTGCTGCAGGGCTGCATCCTTCTGAAGCAGCCCTGCAGCAAACAGTAAAATGCATTGACAGGCATTGCAGTGACGGCAGTTCCTGCCAATGCCTTTATAAATGCCCACCTGCTTGGTGGTCATTTATAAATTTGGTGGGCGGCTTCTCTACCATGGGGACAAGTAATTTACTCCGTCCCCATTGGGACCCATGGGCAATCCGCCAGGGTTTAAATCAGGCCCTTAATACCTCAGCAACTGATTATTTCAAACAGTTATTCAGTCACTCATCAACTTGCTGCCTTTTGCAACTTGGTATATCACTCAATTACTTAGTTGTTCTTTCACAAGCTCAAATATTTACTCACTCCATCACTGACTGAGTTTATGCACTCCATTATTCATTGGAACTCTATCCAAACGATTCTTTTTACCACTGGCTCACATCTTCAATGCTTGACACAGTTCACTTATAACTACCACAAATACACATTTAATATGTCAATAAATATTAAACATACTGCCCAAATAATATCTCCTAGACCATAAGACACGGTTGTACAACTGATGCCATCATGCTGGCTCCAGGTGGGCTATAGCACATGGTAATATTAAACAACTTGCTGTATCTTATCTCTACACACTTTCAGATAATAGGCACTGTAGCAAAAGGTATTGATAATGCATATTAGCACCCACAGTGTAAGCTCAGCCTACAGGTGCAGACAGGTGAACTGTCTTGGTCTGCTGTATGCTCCTCTTTCACACACTCACTGGACCTAGAATCCGGGCACACACCAGTAGTTTTTGCCCATATTCTAAGCATTCTGTTTGATTGAGCCAATCTTAACATTCCATACAGGGTGATGGTGTTAATTGTATGCAATAGATATTTACTGTCACGTATAATCACAACACACCCTAAATTATCCTCTGCTCCCTCTCTGGTAGCTTGGCCCAGAGCAGTCGGGCTTAATTTAAGAGGCAATGAGTAAAGCTTTTGTGCAACACTTCAAACAGTAAAACAGTGAAGACACCACACAAAAAGATACCACACCTGATTAGAATAATAGAGCTTAATTTATTGAACAAAACAAGAACTGGATGACAAACATCCAATAAGTATAACCGTAGTTATACATTTTTTGAGAATCAATTGAAATGTAATGCTTAAAAGCATAAAGCGCCAACCGGAGCTACCTCGTCATGCTAGACTGGGTCAAATCCAAAAGTTCAAGCCGACTGCATCATGTACAGGTACCAGCCTTGGCCCACTGAAACAGTACCTGGGTTTGCGGTTCCATCGATGTCGAGGACGAGATGCGAGGCGCAAAGGAGGCAATATGTTGGCGTCCATCCTTCAGATGTAGGCGAGGCATCGGCTCTGAGCTGCACAAAGTCGGGATGTGTCGGGAATGGAGGTGATGCGCCACACCATCGGTGATGCAATGTCTTTGATCTTCGCAGCAGCAGTGATGCATCGGCATAGATGGGGATGCGCCAATTCCGAGCAGCGCAACATCATTGATTTTGGCAGTTGCAGCACTTTATACCCACTTCCAATGGCACAAGACTGGATTGGCACCACGTGGCAGGGCAAGACTCACGTGGCAGAGTCCAGGTGCTGTAGGAGGGTCATTGGAAGTCTTTGATATCCCTGAGACTTCAAACAGGATGCAAAGCCAGCAAGCCCTTAGAGCCACTTTGTTTCTGGGTTGGAGAGATACATGTCCAGTCCTTCTCACTCCAAGGCAAGGAGGGCAGCAGGTCAGCAGAGCAGGAGCGCAGCAAAGTAGCAGTCCAGCAGAGTGGCAGTCCTTGTAGCAGTACAGCAGTGCTTCTTCCTGGCAGAGTATCCACAGGCCTATAAGTGTTGGTGGTATCAGAGGTCCAGTACTTATTCCCATTTTGCGCCTTTGAAGTGGGGGTGATTTAAAAGAGAGGCCTTTGAAGTGCACAAAGTTCCTGCTCTTCCTGCCCTGGCTCCAGACTCACCACAGAGGGGTATTCAGCCCTTTGTGTGGGGACAGCGCACAGCCTATTCAGGTGTGTCAGCTACTCCCTCCCATCCTGCCCAGGAAGTCCCATCAGTCACGCCTATGCTGTCTAAGGGGAATGTACAAAGCCCAGCTGTCATCCACCCCAAATGTGTATTCAGAGACAGGCAGAAGGAATCAAATGGTTAAAGTAAGAAAATGCAAATTTTCTAAAACTGGCATTTTCAGAGTTACAATTTATAATCTAATTCCACCATAAGTTAGGATTTTAAATTGTGATCCCAGAGACACCAAACTTGGGGGTCACATCTCTTCCCAATTGGAAATTACGTTTATAATGTTTAATAAGCTAATGCTGATGTTAACCTATGGGAGGGATACACCTTGCTGTATTGAAAAATGAATTTAAGAGTTTTTCACTACTAGTACATGTCCTACTTTTCAAACGCACTGCACCCTGCCCTTTTCCTGTCGAGGGCCTACCTTAGGGGTGGCCTATATGTATTAAAAGGCAGGTTTAGGTCCGGCAAGATTGTTAATTCGCAGTTTGAAACTGCACACACAGGCTCTGCAAAGACAGGCCTGAGACACATTTAAAGGGATTCTGAAGTGGGTGGCACAGTCAGTGCTGCAGGCCCACTAGTAGCATTTAATTTACAGGCCCTGGGCACAAGTAGTGCACTTTATTAGGGACTTATAAGTAAATTAAATATGCAAATTGTGGCTAAGCCAATGTTACCATGTTTAAAGCAGAGAGCACATGCACTTTAGCACTGGCCAGCAGTGGTAAAGTGCCCAGAGTACTAAGGCAAGTAAAAATGAAGTCAGCAAAAACAGGAGGTCTGACAGCAAAAGTCAGGGGAAACCATGTCAAGATGCCAGGTCTAATAGAGCTCATAAACAAATGTTTATTCAGGAGATAGTGCAGCTTACAACTTACTTCTACATTTCTAGGAGTAAGACAAATCTGCTCACACAAAACTTATAAATTGGGTACCAGTAGGGCACCATCATTTTAAGTACAACTTACCAATGTGTACGATAAATCATTAAACAATAAGGCTTTAACTGTGACAGTAGTGTTTTATTTACCAAGCAGAAATGTTAGAGGGATTCTCCTTTGCCAAATAAAATATGTTTGCAAGTGATCCACTGAGGCACTGCTCAAACAACATTTCCCTGAAGCAGTTATTCTACTGGCAGGAAAACTGCTGGCATTGTATAACGAACCTTCATCTAGTCTCATCTGCTGTCTTGCGATTTTCTGGACATTGCCCATTTTGATGAGATAAAACTTGCAAAGAAAAAGCTTTCTTACCAGTTACATGGAAACACATGAAAATGACACTGTCCGAGAAGGTCTTTGTAACAATAAGTGTAGTTCGGCCTACATTTTTTCCCCTACATTTGCTCAGTGACAGTATATCATCAGTTTCTGAGGGAGAACAGTAAAAACCTATCAATTGATTATGTTATGTGCATTTATATAGTGCGAACATTTATATGGTTCTGTAGCGCATTCAGAATCTGGGAACCATTTAAAGTCTTGCAACTGTATTGTACAAAGTGCCCCGGGGCGCAACAGGCATGTGCGCTTGCTTTGCATGCCCCTGGGGCACTTTGGAATTACAGAAAGGGCCGCAGATGCTTGTATGGCCCTTTCTGTAATACTGATCGCGCTGGCACACATATAGTGCCAGGGCTATCACTAGAGGGTGTTCCCTCATTTACATGGGTGCGTGGCCCCAGGCAAATGATGGAATCTCTTTATCTCTGAGCCCACGCCGTATTATAGACGTGGGTGAAGAGGCAAAGAAACTGTCATGAGGTGCACTGACATGGTGCCACCTAAAAGGTGGCGTAGTGTCAGTGCGACCCCCTGATGGAAGCCCTCTAGATGGGGGGAAAGGGAGGTCCTATGGACCCCGCAGACATCCCCTTGAAGGTGGGTGCAGTCACTCACTGCACTTGCCTCCAAGGGATATCTAATCCTCCTGAAAAGTGCAGGCAGGCTGCCACCTGCACGGTGAAACACGGAGCAGCTGCTTCAAAGCTGCTCTGTATTTCACTTGAATTCACAGCCCCAGAGTAGCTCGACTACAAGGCTGCAATGGAGGCAGTGCATTCAATATAATAAAGCGCAATCTCCTTGTTTGCGCAGGGTGCACCTTTTGAAAGGTGCACTCGGCGCTAACGGGGAGAATGCACCATATTCTATAATAAGGCCCCTGGTATATTCGTTGACTGCAAAGTGATCTTTTAACATTGTATTTGGTTGAGTTTTGCTTTGTCTAAAGTAGAGGCAAGTCATATTAAATAGTGACTTACGAGGTGAGTATAAACTAGTGTGCTGAGTGGCTCTGGTCATGAACATGAGGGCCCGTATGAGGATTTATGGCAGCATGTAGTAACTAAGATTACCTGCCTTATCAAGAATATATCACAAAAGCCGGGTAAGCCTGCTTCTGCAACATATAAATAGATCTAGCAGTGCAGAACGAGGCCCTTAAAAGATTGGCTGGGGCAAGTCGCCCAGACTGCTCCTCCAATATGACTACCAGATTCACCAAGGGGTGGGGACACAGTTTAAAAGGGAGGTCAAAAAAGTGTTTCTTTGCTAGTAACTGTGGCATCTTTTTCAAATCCACACAGTATTTGTATAGTATTTTTATTCTTACATGTAAGTGACTAGTTTCGTGCAGATCCAGCACAGGGGGCAAAGTTATATGGGGGCAAAAACCTTTTCATGTGCTCATAAAATTGGTGCTGTTTTATGAATCTGCATTAAATTTGGCAGACTCTTAGCAAGTTAAACTTAAATCAGAAATTTCAGGTTTAATGCAGCTTTGACAACTGGGGAAATGCTAAAGTGGGGGGGGTCAAAAATCTTTTATTTGCTATTAACTTTGGCACAGTTTTATGGATTTGCACAACACCTGGTAAACACCATGTTTAGCTTACCTTGATATTTTCAGCTTCATAGAAACCCATAAAGGGCAGAAATGCTTAGCGTAGGGAGTTGGAAAAAGCTCCTTTTCTGAATTTAACTTTTTGCTACAAAAATACGAAATTACACTGCACTTGGAATTAAATTAGAACTATACTCAGGGAACTCCCTTTGTTTGGGATGGTATAAATAAATTTAGTAATATGATAAATTAGCGTTACAAAAATATGTCAAGTGGACATGAAAAGGTTAGAGATATCTGGACTGTCACTTCTCAAATCAAGGTTCTCCAACTGTTCGCAAACTTAAATTCCAGAACTAAACTCGTCCCACATTGGACAAGGGAGTTTTTTCACTCTCATCTCCCATATCAGTTTGTGGTACCAAAAATGGGTCAGCGGATACAAAGGCTCTGATTGGTTGCCCGCGATAAAAAAAGTATTTTGCAATCACCATTATAGAATGAAGTTTTCTGCATTTTTTCTTGCATTAAACAATTGTATTGTAGTCTTAACATTTATCTATATGGTAGGCCCGGTTTAATGATTGGTTATGATGGCTTTTACCGTGAAGAATGCAATTAGTCGCTGTTTCTTTTCTAAAGAGCGGTGTTTCTATTTTGCCATCCTGTACATAATACAAACATAAGATAGTGGGATCACCAAAGAAGTGTGCAGTTTGTGAAAGTAAAAACTAGCTTGGATGTGTCCGTGGTACTATTTAATTCCTGGACCACCTGGCCAGGGTTAAAAACGTGAAGGATGGTAGTGAAAGGAGAAAGTTTTAACTTTCACAAACTGCACAATTATTTGGTGATCCCACTATTTTATGTTTGTATTGTCTTCCCCTCCCTTTTGCTCCACCCCAGGCGTTGGTCTGCGCAGGGGTGTCAGTTAGCAAGCCCGATGATGAAGCATGTCACAATTTGTGAGTGAGGGCAGTCTTTTCTCACAGAGCACGTGCACCTACAGAACCATAATACACATTCCTACCTCTCGTTTGTGTGTAATAGATTGTGACTGGGGAGGTTGGGGTTGGAAGGCAACCTCTCCCCCCTTCTTTGAGTGTATCCGTTTGAAAAGAAGTTCTAAACATTGGGCTCCTCTCATTTTTGGGACATTTATTTTAAATTCTGAGTCCTGCGGGTGTCCTGCGGGACCTGGAAAAGGAAGTAAATGCCCCACAGGAGTGACACAGCACTCTGTCATTGGCTCTATGGGTTCCATGGGAGTACCGAAGGACCTACGAAAAAATTAAAAACGGTGAAAGAAGCCATTTCATTGGCCACTCAGAGAGCACTAGTCAAAAAAACAAACCACAGCCTTTAGAAACAAACTCAAATGATTATCCGACCCACCATTACCAGACTCATATTTTAGTGAGCCAGTTTGGCGGGAATGGACTCACAGTTCATCATGGCCCGGGACAAAAATGGACACCAGCCGATATCAAGCACATCATCCACCAGACCTATCAAAAGTCCAGCATCAGAAGATGACAACATTATTGTCATTCCATCAACTTCAGTAACACTACAACAACCGAGGCCTAAGAAAGAATCAGTGATTTGACAGTTTTTTCAACCCAAAAAATAAATGGTTAGGAAGTTACGTGCACTTTATGCAACTAGGTCTCCATGGAGGAAAAGCTGGACACTACTCAATGGGAATCAGTGGGATGTTTAAGTACTGGAGCGCTATGCATCCCAACAGCATTGCTCGTGGTTGAGATGTAGAAGAGTCAAGTGGCTAAGGGACAACAGACTGCTCTAGAGGAACTGCTGTGTTAACAATGATAGGAAAGTGAGGAGAAGATGCAGCATTTTGCAACATACTGCAGGCAATTCCTCAGACTTGTGGCCTCAGGGAAACTAATAAAAGAATATATTTTCCAAGACTATGGAAGTTCATCTTCATAGAGAACATAAAGACGTATTGATAAAATAAATTAAATTAAAAAAATTGAAAATTACAATTCAAAAGTAAAATTATACAAAGTTTTAAAAAAGTAATTCAAAACTGAAAAAAAAGAAATTACAAAAAAACAAACAAAAACTTGTAAACAACACACATAAAAGAAATTTGAAGGTAAATCTGTGCATTCAATCTCCTCTACACAGGTTGTGTGCAGATGAGGTGAGTGTGAGGTTAGATGGCTTCACATAGCTGGGCACAACTTCTAGTCAGACACCAGGCCTTTTACCCAAAGACATGTTAAATGGCATCAGTGATGCCAATTAACATGTCATAGAGGTCAAAAGCATGGCATGACAGAAGGCACAAGTTCTACTTAGCTCAATTAACTGTAATGCAAGGGGTTAAATGGTTAAATTTGTGCAGTAAAGGTAAATTCATGTTGAAAACTTTTGATGACTATTAGGTGACTTGTCATGTGAAAAGTAATTGTAACATGAAAACGATGAGGCAGTACAGTGCTTTCTCATGTCAACTTCATGGAACCGTAGTAACAAAGGTGCAAATTGGTGGATGGGTTTTTTAAAATTCCAGTTGCTATGAAAAACATGGGTCACCTTTATATTTATTCATATTATATTTTCATTCACAAATATACATGATGAGCACGTGTTTATTATATGTATATAGGCATTAGCACACAATGCATCTAACATTCGACTAAACTGCCATTGTTTAAGTCTTGAATATGCTCCTTGTGGTGCATAAATATATAATTTGTTAACTCATGCCTAACAGTATTATTACCTATTACAATATTGAAAGGTGCCACTATTGCCTAACTCAATAGTAATCAGCCCATAAATGAAAGGCTGAGTTGATCCTGCCGAAAGTCAATCCTTTGACCTTAATATTATTCACAGATCTCTGCAGAGCCCTTTAATCCCCAGGTGATAGTATTAGCTTGTTATATAATATGTTGTTAGATATAATATCTATATAATTGATCCCAAGCTCATCACTTTGGGGCAAGTCTTTTGTTAAAAGGACATGAACTATGGCCTCAGACAATGCTTTGCTGAAAATGTAATAAACCACTTTACAATTACATTAATACCACCGTAGGTGATACAGCGGATGATTTACACAACACAACAAATTACCTTCTGCTTGCAGGGCAGGCGATAATCCATAGTGACGTTGCTTCGCAGTTGTAAATCCTCCCTCACAGGTACAGATATTTTTAGAGTAATATTTCCGTTGTGCTTGCTAATTTATTAGTCTCAATGTGTAGTGTGAAAGCAAATCGTGCATCGCTTGTTTTCTGTGAATCATTAGATTGTGTTAGAAATCAATTGTTTACGTGTGGATGCTCAAGTAATTTTTTTTTTTTATGCAGGCATAACTGTCCATCATTGCTTCCATGTGCCATTTTTGAATGTATATTTGTAGCCACGATTGCTGCATCGAAACACTACTTTGACACTGATTTCTATTATACAGCAAGGCTGTGATAACATTTAAGTTGGTATTTTAAAGGAGACTTTCAAATAAACAGATGCACCAATTCACACCACTTGCACAAAAGACTCATTTACACAATGTGATATTCCACCCTCGAAAATACAGTGTTAATTCGTTCATCTACCTTTGTGCTACAGGTGACAAATATTCAATATGGACTAATTAGAAAAATTGTTTCTGTTTTGGATGTAAATTACATCAGCTTCTGAAAGTGTAGGGGAAGTGTGGATTCCTGTTAATTCCAATTCAATATGTCCCCACTTTTTGCACTATGAAGGCCAAGAGGGCTGCAACAGTCTTCCCATCAGTCTTCAAAGGCAGCAATATCACATATGTATTCCCTCTTAGGGTTAGCATTACAGCACATATTATATTAAAATTAGAGCTCCTGGTTTTATGGCATTAATCTGTATTTATCCATAGTTATCTTTTGGCTATTTTATTGGTATTTATCCATATTTATTTTATGTTTTGAGAATAAATTGAGTCATAAAATGGTATATTTCCACATTTATTTAACTGAGAAACATGCACTCATATGCCTGACGCGTTTTAGCAAATTAAGCAGGCTAATATAACAAAACACTACTCTAAATATTAGCATTACATACAAATATACGTCTAAATATGCCTGTATTTAAGGGAATCTCATCCTTTTTTAAATCCCCATGGTGTCCATCTGCTTAGCAGCTGGTCTGGAATTCATGAAGAACAACAAGGAGAGTCACTCACAAGAAGCACACTTTTCTGTATTTTTCCGCTTTTAAAAATAAATACAGACAGGAAATAGATTGTTTTCTGTCTGTATTTATACGCACAAATCAGTAGAAACAGACATTTGGAAGCCTTAATTATAATTTACTCTAGCGCTAGTTTTTAATTATATCTACTGATTTGATCATTTATAAAAGTCAAATTTCCTTTACTAGACACATTAAAAAAAGAAACAACATGGGGATTGCAGCTGCAACTAGCATCTTTTTCAAAACACAAAATAGTCTAGACATTCACAGTAATCATTAAAAAGTAGAACATAGGAAACATGGCTCGGGATTGAGAGAAGCATTGAGTTGATTATGCACAGAAGCAAATGCCAGAAATGTCACTACTAAATTGCCATCCATTTTTACACTTCAGAATTCAACCCTTGCAATATAATGAGTGTCTATGAAAGTTCTTATATTTTATGATGTAAATACCAGAAGAAGAGAATGGTGGAATAAGAAGGCCTTATACACTTTCCGACAATATTTGCCCGTTTACTCAATGGTGATAATTTAATATATATTGCAAAATATAGTGTGTACTATGCTGTCCGCTTTCTGGATCCTTTCTGAATGGAATATGTGTAAGAAAACCCTTGAAGGTAATATTTCCCACTGAACTGTATTTCATTTAATTTGGTTATTCTTAAAATATTTGAACAATATATTTTTATGGGTGACAATACCAAGAGACATAGTGCAGCAAGGTAGAGCTTTCGAATAACGCTTACATCTATGTGTCATTTATGGCAGCCCTAAGGCAATACACTGCCTAAGGCTCAGCCCATCCAGAGGGATGTGAGAGCTGATATTAAGATCCAATTCAAGGAATTATGAGGCACGGATAATTACAAAAATGGACCCTATGACAAGGGTGTATGTTGATGTTATATCTGACATCGTAACATGCATGCTCTTGAAGCGATCATGGTTTGGGCCAAGTTATTCCACCTAAAGACACTGTTTCAAAAACTACTGTTGGCACTGGACCTGGAGTTATGATTCCATGAACATTCATTTACAGCAGGAGCAGGAGGACTCAGGCAAGTCTTTACATGGTAACCAATGTGTCAAATTACGCTTTAGGACATTGGAATCACCACTTTGCATGCTACTATACTGGAGAACTTGGCCCAAAGATCATAGGTGATGTCTAACCAAGCCAGAATAAAGTTATTTCACCAAAGAGTGAGATGTTGAATGGGAACTTAGTTACAAGTCCTTTCTGGTTCATCAGATTTGCTTGTTTTTCTGTTTGGCATTTACCTCTTGAGTTTTCTACACTACTTTCCTCGCAACATTATTCCAAAAACACTCATCCTCCTTTGAGTGAGATCATGTTTTCCAGTACAACTACACATCGTGACGATTCAAAAACACGACTAGTTGGGCAGTGTAGTTGAAGAGTAAGAACAACATTTGAAACTCCAAAGTCAATTTAAGGGAACCCCATTTAAGGCACTAAGCACACTCCACTGTTCATGAGTGGGAACTGTATATAGAGCTTCTCAGTTCTTAACTTGAGCTTCCACTTAGCTCCAAAAAGGTTTGGGGCTGATTAACAAAAAGCAGACTTTTACAGAAGTAACTAAGATTAGGTTCTGTGATCCACAAACATTTTGAACTTATGCATGTGTAATGTATGCAGGTTTTAGTTCATATGCATAAGCGTATGGTTTTCACATACTTTGGTAAATTTAGACTGTTCTGTAAACCTCATGTATACATACCATTAGGTTTACAGTATACGTCTCATCTTCTGTGCACACCTTGTGCCTGGGAAGCCTGTGAACATATAGCTTTCACCTGAAAAAAGCACTGCGACTGACTCTTAATTTCTAATGTACTCAATATTATTTACACGAAGTATGAGAGAAAACGTTTAGAAACCAACGCATACAATAAAGTACTTTTATTTTATATAATGATGAAGTTGAATATTTTATGCACATCTGTTAAATAAGAATTAAAAATCATAGGCCCAAATTCAGAAATAGTTTTGGATAGACAGAACATTTTGCACCCCTCTAAAATGGAAATGGGAATCTGGCCTATTGAAAATCCAGCAAATAAGGTTGCTCTTGTGCATATCAGCGACACAGTAAATGTTGGTTTAGGGGCCTGACCATGCACAAAATGGGGCAGGACAATCAACAAAAATTTATGCAGGAGCAAAACCATGCACAAAATGCTGATGTAGGAGCAGATTCATGGACAAAATATTTTTTTAGAGAAGTGCCCATGCACACAATCTTGACATTGAAGCAAGGTCAAAAATGTGCCATGTGAAAACCTAGGCAAATCCCTTAGTCAAAGAGGTATTTATCAGACTCGGCACTCGCCTCCACTTTTTCTTCCACTGTATTTGTCCAAACTTGACGCTAGACTTGTGCAGAGGAAAGTACAATGGAGTCAGGCGACAAATATGGCTCCTGCATGCACTTTGCGGTGATCTTCAAAAACACTGATGCAGGCAGTTTATGTAGGCAATTCCATGCCCTCTCCTAATTTAAGGGTAGACTTAACTAACATAATTTACGCTTCCCTGAAAAAGCCTTTAACAGCCCCTTGAAGGAAATATGGCTTGTGAATCAAGTGGGTGGAGATCTGAAGCTCTGCTCAAAGTAGCAAGACCAAGACTGTTTAAACACTTGTCCTCCCTTACATGCACCTCCCTCTGCTTTCAGGTCAGGAGTCAGTATGTGGTAAAAGCGCTTGCCTGTCTTCAAGGAGTAGAATACAAGGAGCAGTTGTGTGTGGTAGCCACAGTTCTGTGAATTTATCCCATGGGATTTAGGAGTTGGCAGGGTTAATTTTCACCTAACGCCATCTAAACGGTAATGATGTTAGATTAGCTACATAGGTTTTATCACACCAGGCCTTCGTTGTCCACCTTATGTAAATTCATTTCTTTTGGAATTGTATTAAATATATATATATTAGAAGAATCGATATTAATGTGTTACTCACTGACAGGAATCAGTGAGCTATTTCTCCATTGTAGTTACAGTGCAGGTAATCTTTTATAATGAAATACAGTGCGCCGTCACCACTTTTTTCTGGTCTATTCTCCATCAATCCCCTGACATTGTCTATGCTCAGGTCAGCTTACACTCCTCTTCACAGGTCTCCTTGACGCTACCACATTTACATACATAATATTCGGCTACCTTGCATAACACATTGTGATTAAATATTTACACTTTAAGATTCATCACATCTGTTTATTTCACTCATGTTACCATGGTGACCATACATAGGTACATTCATTTCCGACTAGCTCGAGTGGGGCTCCATAAGTTATAATTTTTTTATCTACTTGTTATTGTTTTTAAAGTCAATGTACATAATCTGCAACCTAAATGTTTTCTTAAAAAGTCTCACAACATTTTATATTTTTGCGCTTTTGATCTTTCGATATATTTATACTATTTTAGTACATAAAATATAAAATCAAATTGCACATTCACAGATTTCTCTTCCATAAGAAATCTACATATCATTCAATTCATTGATTAGAATTCATGTTTATTCCAATTACAACATTCACACTAAATCCTTTTCTTTATAAATGCCTTACTTTTTTCAATGTATAGCCATTATTGAAAAACAGCAGTATTTACAAAACATGAAATTCACTAGCATGACGATTCCTGTGAATAACATATGCAATCAAGCCTAGGAAAACATTACTGAAGAATTTCCCTTCCCCTAAGCTTTGGGCTCATGAAAAAGGAAAGGTTTAGGATTTATCTGTGGTGAAACATTTTAAATGGTTTTGTTCTTGACAATGATAGGCAAGAGGACACTCTGGATTTTAGGACGCCTCATAGGAATGCATTAGCACACTTGGTCTTCATACATTCCTGGGCAATGACTAGGATATTGGACTAGATAAATTTAGTGATTGTAAAGGGTAATTGTATTGACCAACTGTGTGGGACCTACTCCATGCACACAACCAGGGGAGGGCGAAACTCGCAAAGTTTCACTCTCTGGACTTCCACGGAGTTACATATAAACTCTGTGAGATTCCGTGGAGTTCTGTCAACGGGCAGAAAATATGCATGTTGCACTGCTCGCGCTGCAATATGGTGCTGGTAGCGTGAGCAGCGCTGAAAAATCAGTGCCGATGGCATCATGCAGTGCACAAGAGTACACTGCCATTCAAGTTGATTTTGCTGCAGCTCGAGTATAAAATCTACTCATGCGGCGACAAATCTACCAAAGAAGCAGCTCTCTGACCACGACCGCTGGCGACTGCCTGTGTTAGAAAATAGCTCTAGAGGACGCCAAATCTCACTCGCACTTGCCAGCTCACTTTTCTGGAGTCTCACTGGGAAAAGAATTCCACCACATGGCGATTGGCAGAATTTGGGCAAAACTCTGCGTTACAAGGAGAACGTAGAGTCGCCAAATTCCGGCAATTCTGCAGGCGAAATGAAACATTTCACCCACTCCTACACACAACTATGTACTAGGCAAACGGCTTTAATAGAAAATGTAAGTTCCACAGCTACTCAGAATACATTGACTATGGCTTCATTAACATTGTGCCAATTATGCACTTCTGTTGTCAGCAGAGCCACTGATTTTTGGGATCTAGGAGTCAGTTAAAAGCTTCTTCCTAAAAGCATTGATGAACTAGACCTAATAGGATGATACCGCCACAATTTTTCAATGATTCAGGATAAGGTGGCTTATTAGACCCAGGATATGGAACAACATAACATCCCTGTATGCATTAGATCCACTGCAACTCTGTGCCGATTTAGGAATCGTTGAAGATACACCACTTGAAAGAACACTGTACCACAATGCAGTAACCGTACACTTCTACAAAAATCCAGCTACCTCTCCCATCACTCGTTGACTTAATGCAGAACACTGACTGTGCACAGAGTTATGCTGGCTTTTAGCTAGGTTTGCTTTAAAGAAAAAACACATGAATAAATACATATATACATCGTATGTACTTCTAATAGCCATGCAGGAATGGGGTTAATTGGCGTACTTGTGACTTTGTTTTTTTAGGCAAAATGCAAATGGTTTTTTGGGGGGGACAATGAAATTTAAATAATTGTTCTTGACAAGTAAAAAAGCATAAGGACCTAAAATGTTTCCATCTATAGGATTCTCAGTCACCTTATTTCTATTTTGGGTCCTGAAATAGATATCACTGGTGTCACAGAGATGATGTGCAAAGTAGTAGGAAATGTCTAAAATGGTGCAAGGTTAAATCGTAAGCCAGTATTTGAAACCGCTCCTGGGGATATTTTGTGCAGAGCAGAATTGTTAGCTGAGTTGCTGTTAACCATAATGAGGCCTTAGTTGAATAGAAAACTCTGGATAAGATATCATGGTCATCATATCACGAAGTTCTATTCAAAGATTAGATTGTTAGAAATGCATTGTTGCATATTCAAAGAGAACCACTGAGCTCTGCTGAAGAGGGTTGACTGGCTAAGGAAGTGGCAGCATGAAAGTGAAGGCAGGACAGAGTAATTAAAACAGGAGCAAAGCATAGGTTGTATGAGGAATTGAGACCATGAGGAAATGGACCCAAATAGGCCACACACATTGTCTCTAGTACCCTCATACACAATTCCTGCCATATGAGCCTACAACAGAGTGGATCAAGCCTCTTTATTCAGTTTAGTGCCACAACGTATCATAGAAGCCTGTAGAAAGCATGTAGAAGACTTGGTGACACTGTTGAAGTGGAAGTAATTTAAAAACATACACGAGGTGCAGGGATTGAAAAGTCCAGTGTTGTAGGGATTCTGCACATACACAGAGCTATGCACAGGATAATAGGACCTCGGAGTATAGTGGTGAACCAACCATGCACCTTAGTACCCACAATCCCAATCCGACTAGCTTTAGCGTCTCATGAGCAGCAATGCTACCAATGATTAGACAACCCAGAACACGGTCTCTCTCTCTCTCTCAGGACTCGTGGGAGCAAGAACACCCTTTCATAACTCACTCATACCTGTCCACAACGTGCGTAATAAGAGACACTGTATAGTTTAAAATGTTTATTTCAACTAACGTGCTCTAAGATACAGTACACGTGCCAGTACTATCAGCATAATGCATAAGGATAAAATAATAAGCATAGTTACAATTCCATAGAATACAAACGGGAAAGCATTTCATAAAGCAGTGGATATAGGGCTAAATGACCATACCACCCTCACCGTGCTATTAGCTAGTTTATTATAAAAATAGAAGACCTCTGGGCATTGTCAGGCGGACCCTCATACCTCAATATCTAGATGCAAGGTTTACATCATCAGACAAGCACAGCTCTTCTCCCTGGAAAGGTTTTTCTCCAAGTGCCTCTAACAGTGAAATCACAATATTAAAAGCACACGAATTTCTCCAGTGCAGCTGTACTTAGTGTTATGTCTAAGTGCGAGGGACTGGCCAGATCAGCAAGAACAAGGGACGTTGTTTTTTGACCTTGTACATGTTGTGCAGACGTAACCCACAGGGAACAGGAGAAAAGGTGAAAGGCAGAAATGCAGACAGTCCTAATATAGCCGGGCAGAAGCAGAGGCTGGAAAAACAAAGTCACAAAGTAACATGCGCAAAAAAGCATCATGGCAGCCAGGCCTAAGCCAACTTAGCAAGGCAGACCATGAGGCCACAAACCACATGACACCCTCCCCTGGTCAGTCCATTGGCGAAGACATAGGACGAAGACTGAGTTCAATAGTTGGAGCAGAACGGAAACGTCAGTTGTGGAACAGTCCCCCGTGAAGGACCATGAACGGGGAAAAAAAAAAATCCAGTGAGGCAGGACGCTGAACGCGGAGCGCCCCTAATCCAATAGAGTGTAAGTGCAGAAAAACGCCACACCTTCCAAGAGGACATCGTTGGAATCGTCAGAAAAAAGAGAGGCCATCCAGTTCAACAAATCAAAACTGCATTCATGGTCCTCGCAAGAGGGAGCAGTGATCAGCCATGCGGGACAACTTGCGTGATACTCAATATAACTTTGTTGTAGGAGATTCTGAGCAGCCGCCCAGATATTCCATTGTGCCAAAATCCCAAGTGCAGCCGCACGCGCCATGAAGTCATCCCCGGAACAGTCTTGTTCATGGGCCTCTAAGGGACCCACTAACTGGACAAAATCCGGGTCAGACAGAGACGTATTGGATAGGCAATAATCCAAGGACCATGAGAAAGGACATCGGATGCAAGACAGCACAGTGAAATACGCAAGTGAAATACGCAAAGCGAAAAGAAAGTCTGTAGGACACACAGTGTCGCCAATGGCAGGATGCCGAAGCCAGCGAGGATGCGTTCACGGAGCATCCGGAGACGACCTTGGTGGAGGATGCCCCCAGGAAGTGCAGCCATTGCGGAGCAAACAGACCAAAAGCAATATACCAGCCGCCAAGGCGAGGATCAACGGAAAGCCGCCAAAGACGCTGGAAAAAATGGAATGAATAAAAGCCGGTATTACACCAAAGATAGTTTGAAAGGAGGTAACAAGGCCTGAGCCAACAACTTTAAAAAAGTGCACAAGACCTTCGGTGCGTGAGGCATTGAAAACACGGTGAATCAGTTCACCGAAATGCTGTGGGAGGTTTGTGTTCAAAAGGGCCTGTATTTCACTGTGGGTACTAGCCACCTGGAGGATGAATGTCTCCCGTGCAGATGTGAGCATAACCTCCTGGTTCAATAATAGCACCTTTATTCTGCTTAATTTATTGAAATCTGCCTTCAAAGTCGGAATGGAAGGCCAAATGGAACTATCTATGATGTCGTGCGGGGGAAGAAAAAGCACATTTTTGCAGCAGACAACCCTGTGCGAAACTGTTACAATATAGGGAATGCCGGCTAGCATGCCACAGCAGTCCTGATTATTCAGAAGGAGATAGCTACCGTTTGCAAGCACAGTGAAAGTAGGAGAGATAGCAGGAGCAGGAATGCCCTTTAAAACACAAGCAAGATTCGGAGCCGAAACATTACAAGCTCCGTGCAATTTAATGTTTTTGCAAATAAGGGAATGACCCACAGTAGAATCGCATGACTCCCTTGTGAGAAAAACTTCCTTACCGTCCCTAAGGCATTTATACATGAAAGGCAGGGACCAAAGTTCATGCAGGAAGGCACTGCCCAAGGGCTGAAAACGGCCCACAGGATAATGTTTCATGCACAAACTAAATTCAAATAAAGAAAAAGGCAAGGTGATAACCCCGTGAACTAGCCACACGGCAGAATCCAATTCCGCCACAGAGAATGGTAAGGGCTCTATTTTTTCGATATGTAATAGAGTGTATGTTGCATCTTTCATGGACATGAATTGCTGTTTTTCAGTTAAATTAAAAGGCAGGAATAAGGCAGAGGTGTTCAAAAAGTGCCAAGGAACTTTACCCATTTTAAGTGTTTGCAAAGTCCATGCAAACTGCATTACTGCACGCAATTGATTTTGACCATGATATAACACAGAAACATCATCTTGTACAATATCAACAACAGAGGAAACAATATTCTCTAATGTGTAAATGCGGGAAGACAGGGTATTAATACTATTGTCAACAACAGCAAGCACCTTTTCTAAATTTGCTTGATCTATTTCCCGTAGACGGGAAGCAGCTTCAATTTGCGAAAGCTTCCAGAGTTCATTGTAAGTCTCATAAATGAACCTCTTAGGTCGAGGGCCACGAGGACCGAGAACAAAATCGGACAGATCAATGTTGCCTGATAGCAGGGATAAATGCTGTTTCACAGAATCTAATGAAGAGTGCTGCAACCACTGTTTAACTAATTTACCAACAGAATATGTTGTAACAGTACGAGAGTCAGAAAACCTCGGGTCTGGCCTATCCTGTTTGTACCCAGGAGCTGAGTCATGAAAACGCAGTTGGCGGGCATCTGTTGCCGTCGGCCAAGCCAACCAGGGTGACTGAACAAACGTGGAGATATTAAACAAATTGTTCTGAAACAAAGCTTGCACAGATGTAAGGGAGATATTGAAATGCAAGCTTTCGTTAGGAGTGGAAGACAATACAGGAATGGAAGGTGCATTCAATTGTTTGGAAGTAGCCAAACCCCAACACGTTGTTTGATAGATTGTACGATTTAAAAATTTAATTTGGGCCGGAATGAGGCAAGCACGGTGCAAGGCTTCCGTGCCTTGCACCTGCCATGTCTTGGAGCCCCAAATAGATTTCAAGTCAATGGTGTCCTTCCAGTACTCATAACCACCCACAGCTAAGGCGTTCAAAAAGGAACCCGAATATAGCAATTTGGTGTGGGTCAACATGATTTTCTGAGTGGATGAAGTGTTTAATTTAAAATAATAGGACCCAGGGTTCGATCTATCAAAGTCTGTAAAATAAGTTAACTTATTTCTAAGAGTCTGGGAGCTACCTGGCAAAGGGGTCAGACAATGCTCCCATTGGGTGTAATTAAAAGGACCCCGAAGGGTACTTGGTTTATGGAGAAAGTGGTTGCCCCAATGCTGGTAACAATATAAAATCGGCATAACTTGCAGAATTCATGTACAAATCTTCAGCATTAAAAGCAGCATAATATTTCAAATCAGTAAATAACGATTCAACTGCATGCACATCCCAATCGTCAGAATGAATATTACTTTTAACGACATCACCCATTGAAACACGGAGGACATTGGGTACATTAATAATCTCGGTAGGTCCATGGATTTGGAAATTTACTGCATCCCATACGATGCCATCGGCGACTGGGAAAGCTGAAATGTTCACAAATGTGTGGTCACGCTTCATGATGTGAGATGAAGAATGCGGAGCCAAAGTTCCAGCGACACAGTTCACTGCAGAGCGTTCTGGTAAATAGTGACCATTGATGAGTAGAAAAAAAACTGTGACAAAGCCAATGGACATGAACAGAAAAATCAGGAATAATACCAACCAGATGTATGTCCAGGGGGGAATCAAAAAATTGTCTCTGAACCAGGATACAAAAATACTGAATATGGACGGGATAAGTGATGAGGTGGAATCCGAATCAAAGGAATAACTGGTGGGGCTCAGTGGCGTTGTTGGTAGGTGAGCCACCAACTCGGTGGCGGGGTATACTCAGTCTCCTCGTTGCAGGGGGAATCCGGGCAGTCGAGTAAGCGATCAGGCAAATCTACCATCTCGATAGCAACATCAGTGACCGTTCGGGCTGGAGGGCCACAAACATTTGTCCGGGAAATGACTGGACAAGAGACCGCTGGTGTTACACTATTCAGGATCGGCCAGATGTTGTAGCTTGACATTTTCCACTGAGATGTATCTGTTCTCTTTGCGACCAGGAAGCGGTGGTAAGATGACTGTACGAGTACCCTTCAAGCCAATGACTGGAACCGGTGCACGATAAGAGGGGCCAAATTCTTTTTTGTTCTCCACCTTCTCTCGGACCAGGTCTCCAACCTTTGGAAGCCAGCCGGCAACCGGAATCTGCAGCGCAGCGTCTGTGGCTGAAGGTAAATGTTCGTTTGCAAGTTTGTCTCAGGCTTCTTGTAAGTCCTGTAACATAGTAGAATGGTTATCTACATCAAAGATTGCGGATTGCGCCGCCATGTCTAGACCATCAAGGTCAGGCACAAACATTCTTATGCCAAAGAGCATTTCGTATGGGGTCCGCCCACCCAGAGGTGTTCTAGAGAGATTATTAAGTGCACGTTGTACGGTATACAAGTGGGCCAGCCAGTTCCTGCCAGTACCTAAGACTCTAGCTGTCAAGGATTGCTTTAAGTCACGGTTCATTCGTTCAACAATCGAATTGCCCTCAGGCCGATATGGAGACGAAAATTTCACCCGCACCCCCAGTGACCCCATTGCGTCCTTGTACGCCTTAGAGGCGAACGCCGGACCTTGGTCAGAATGGAAGGTGCCACAGGCAAAAATTCCCACAAAGACACGCAAATCCCTTATGACATTTCGAGCGTCAGCACTCCGTTGTGGCCAAACCCAGATGAAACGTGTGCACGAATCCACTGCAACCAAGATGTACTTATATGCAGTGTCAGAAGAAAATGGACCGCAGTGATCCAGGTAAACACACCCAAAAGGTCTGTTAGAAATGCAGAGCGGTGTCTGTGGTGGCCGTGTAACCGTGGAAGGCTTAATTTGCTGACAAACGTCCCAAGAAAGCACATAAGTACGGGTCTGTTTGTATAAACCACGCCACCAGTAACGCTGCTGCAAGATGGAAACCGTCGCAGACACGCCAGCATGAGCCGAAGCCATGCCTTTGTGTGCGGCCGTTATCAAGGAAAGTCTGCGGTCCGCGTTGGGAATCAGCCGATCACCAACGTTTGGAATGTTTACGTAAGGAACCTGATCGGGACCTACTTGATAAGAGTATTTGGAAGGGAAACCCTGTGGGTAATTAGCACCTTCCTTTGTTGCAGCAATAGCTGCCAAAATATCATTATCTATTTTAGTCATGGATCTTGTAACTGCTGCTACTGAGCACGTGGTTACTGCTGATTTGGCAGCTTCATCTGCCAAACCGTTACCGACAGCGTGTGCGCCCACACGCTGGTGGCCAAGAGTGTGAATCACCTTTGTGAGAGGCAGACGTTGTTTCCGATCTGCCACTGGAACCCAAAGCATTTTATGCTTAATTGTGCTGCCTTTTGCATCTCTATAGTCGTTTTGCGACCAAAAGAAGAGATTGTCATTGAAAGACTGAACACAGTAGTAAGAATCGCATACAATAAGGGTTGTCACATCTGGATTTGAGAACTCAAGCGCGAGCACCAAAGTGCGCAGCTCGGCTAATTGTGCAGTACTGTCTCCTAGTGCCTGAGTGTGCACTACAGTCGATTTGAACTCACCGTTCACCATGGTACCTGCAACAATAGCACATGCTGCTGAATAAGCATGCTTGGAACCCGTGGCCGGTTGTGCCGAACCATCGGTATAGATAATACATTCGTACTCCTCAAGCGGTAGCAAGGACAGAGGAGGAGGATGAACAAATTCATACTGTAAAAACTCCTGTGTCTGAAGAGAGGAATCAAAGATAAAAGTGACATCCGGAGACGTCAGAGATGTAGCCCATTGTATCCAACGGGGGTGCAAAGCCTTAGAGTTCGGAACACTTGCTTTCGTCACTGCTTCCAGGGCAGGATATGGTGTTACCACCAAAATGCGTATTCCCTGTGCCAGTGCGCGTTCCTTTAGAATCGCCATTTGCACTGCAGTCAAAACTTTCTCAACAGAGGAGAAGCGCATTTCCGCGGAAGTGTAAAGATGTGACTTGTGTGCAATCGGTACTGTGCCACCTTCGTTAAAGGTTAAGTACGTGAAACCCACTGCCCCTGGAACGATTCTAATCACCAGGTTTGTGTGGTTGTCACGAGTCAACAAGAATTTAGATTCAAGTAGATCTGACTGCAAAGACTGCAGTATAGAGGAATGCTCGGGAAGCCAGCATGACTTCGAAAAGTTAGGTTGTATCAAGGCATAAAGTGGCTTGATACGCTGGGCATATTCGGGAATGTAAATACGCCCGAAGTTTAGAAAGCCCAGTAAAGACTGAAGCTTCTTCAGAGTGGTTGGAGGGCACAAGAGTGCGCATTTCTCCAAAAAATGGGGAGCTAAGCCCTTACCTTCATTGTTGAACTCATAGCCCAAAAACAAAACGGTAAATTCAGCAATGTGAGATTTGGCAAAGTTAAATTTGTAACCTAAAACCGCAAATTCAAGAATAATGCGGTCCACTCGGGAAAGATGCAGCCATAATTCGTCGTCCGTCAGATAGATATCGTCTACGTACGAACACGCGTCTGGGTCTATGCCGTCTAACAAAGAGACAACACGGGCGGCGAATACACCCGGACTGTTCTTGTAGCCCATGGGTAAACACCAGAATTTGAATTGTTTACCACCGGAAGTGAAAGCGCTCCATTGGCTGCACTCCGAGGACAAGTTGTGCGTGTAAAATCCATTGGATAGGTCAAGTGTCGTTTTATATTTTTTACGAACAAGACTGTCTACAAGCGCAGAACTGTGTGTATTTTGTACCGCAAAGGTCCGACAATGAGAGTTCAAATGTCGGTAATCCAAAACTAAGCGGTATGATCCGGCGGGTTTAGAAACCGCGAAAAGGGGATTATTCATGGGTGACACGCATGTTTCAATCACTCCTTGATATTCTAACTGTGTCAGAATTTCGGAAACGGGACCTTTAGCTTCCCGCTTGATTGGATATTGGGGTTGTGGCTGTGGCAGCAACCGCAAAGGAATATCATGGGGGGGGGAAGAGTCTTCATCCCAGCCCACGTGGTTGCGGTATAACGCCGGAGCCAGGGACACAGCCCATTCAGCTGCGAGAGCCTCCGCTTTGTCCTTGGGGACATGACGAGAAAAGCTCGGAAGGATTACCTCCTCCCCTCTACGCGCAAGTACGAATGGGGGCGGCCAATCCGCCTCTGCCAACAGAATGTCGTAAGAAGAGGTCAGATTCTCCCAAAAAATCCCTTTAATAACACGCTGTATGTCACCTTCAATTTGAATGACAATATTATATAGTCTGTCAGGGGGTGCCACTCTGGTGTCTGCTGTCTCAACAGTAATGAATGTATCAGTTGCTGTCGCCTCCACATTAGGACGTAGTGCCTCCCGCACTATGGTAACTTCTGCGGCGCTGTCTAGGAGCGTCACTGCCCACGTCCAATTCAGGAGTCTCGTTCTCACCGTTTGTGGCATACCTCGCTGTTACAGCTGCAACTTTCTTCTTCTGAAACTGGGGGCGAGAACGTGGAAATTCTTCTGGTTTCCCTCGGACTTGTTGTCGAGGTTGGTCTCGTCCCTGTGGAGCCTCTCGACCCCTGCCTCTATCCTGGCGTTCTCCTCCACCTGTCTGGGAGGTCGATGGTGCCTGTGAAGAACGAGGAGAACGATAATCAGGGACTTGAAATCTCTCTGGAGATTTAATTCTCGCTCTATCGCGCAAATCATAAGTGCATTCAGAAGAGACGAAACCGGGGATGCGCCTCGCGACCCTGGCTTCTTCTGTTGCTTACCCTGTTTTTTCAACCTCCAGCTCTTTTTTAGTAAAGAACGGTTTCTCATCTTTCTCCGATTGAGTTTTCGGTTGAGGTTGCGATTGTGTTTTAGCAAAAGGCTTAACTCCCAGGCTATTGCGGCCAATAGTTGTGTAAGCCTGTGCAATAATTTTCGGTAATTCGCGCGGCTTGTCCGGTTCTGGGATCAAAGCCAAAGCATTAGCTACTTGAAAGTTAACTGCATCGCCCTTGACATTCGCAAGGATCAAATCAGCTACTACATCGAACACTCCCACCAGTCTCATCCCTAATTCCACAGCCGCTTCAGGGCCATGCTCATCCTGCACTCGTTTAATTACAGAGGGGAGAACCGTCATGGAAGGAGTGCCGAAACACTTCGCATATACTGCTGCGAATACCTTACCCCAGTTGTTGCAATCTGCCAACTCGGGGATCAAGTCTTTTGGCAAACTAATCGTCAAAATCCTGTGTTTTTCCACAGGAGAAGTATTTGGAAAAACTGCCTCCAGCTGGTCAAATTTTTCTGCAAGCCAATAAGGCAAATCGTCCTTATTTTGTGGGCGCTTGCCCATCACTGAATTAACCATGACGGGACTTATGGTTACACCGCCCGGTCCAGCTGGATGCGCTGCAACTCCAGGCGGGGCTCCCTGGATATTGCCTGTAACATACTGTACTAAAGCTCTGTGCACACGTATCAAAGACGTATGCAATTCACGCAGTTCAGCAACTGCTAGCGTCATATAACTCGGATGTGGGGTATACCCGGCCAAAACTGGCCAAGTGGCCCCTTCAATCGATAAGGGGCCTAAACGAATCAAGGTAACCGGTTGGGGGAGGGCGCCATTAAAACACGGTGTTGCCATGCCGTGAGCGGTACTTCAAGATTTCGATAAGGCCTATAAATTATAGGAACAGCGGTGGCTGTATATTCATGGAACACATTATCAGTCCCATCCACCGCCGGGAAGGTGACCCAAGAGTAAAACACCTCAAAGTGGTAAGCAGGATCCGCTTGACCCACAAAGATCAGATCGACACCCGCGTCAGGCACTCCATACACTGTCAAGTGAGCCCGGAGTGCTGCGCGGCTATGTGCCGCAATTTGGACAGTCATTTAAGGCTAACAATATTCGACAACCTAGTATGAGGCAGCACAATATAGGGTTTTATTTAAACCTTTTAACAACTTCAAGCTTGAAAGAACCTATAAAAATGTCAATATAGGAGGTATCACCCTCACACACGCTTCCGGAAGCGTCTGCGAAGGGAGTTGTGGACAAGCACAAGTACTACTCAAGCGTCTCGCAGATAAGCAGCCCACTCGTTGGTGGCGCCATGTTGTAGGGATTCTGCACATACACAGAGCTATGCACAGGATAATAGGACCTCGGAGTATAGTGGTGAACCAACCATGCACCTTAGTACCCACAATCCCAATCCGACTAGCTTTAGCGTCTCATGAGCAGCGATGCTACCAATGGTTAGACAACCCAGAACACGGTCTCTCTCTCTCTCAGGACTCGCGGGAGCAAGAACACCCTTTCATAACTCACTCATACCTGTCCACAACATGCGTAATAAGAGACACTGTATAGTTTAAAATGTTTATTTCAACTACCGTGCTCTAAGATACAGTACACGTGCCAGTACTATCAGCATAATGCATAAGGATAAAATAATAAGCATAGTTACAATTCCATAGAATACAAACGGGGAAAGCATTTCATAAAGCAGTGGATATAGGGCTAAATGACCATACCACCCTCACCGTGCTATTAGCTAGTTTATTATAAAAATAGAAGAACTCTGGGCATTGTCAGGCGGACCCTCATACCTCAATATCTAGATGCAAGGTTTACATCATCAGACAAGCACAGCTCTTCTCCCTGGAAAGGTTTTTCTCCAAGTGCCTCTAACAGTGAAATCACAATATTAAAAGCACACGAATTTCTCCAGTGCAGCTGTACTTAGTGTTATGTCTAAGTGCGAGGGACTGGCCAGATCAGCAAGAACAAGGGACGTTGTTTTTCGACCTTGTACATGTTGTGCAGACGTAACCCACAGGGAACAGGAGAAAAGGTGAAAGGCAGAAATGCAGACAGTCCTAATATAGCCGGGCAGAAGCAGAGGCTGGAAAAACAAAGTCACAAAGTAACGTGCGCAAAAAAGCATCATGGCAGCCAGGCCTAAGCCAACTTAGCAAGGCAGACCATGAGGCCACAAACCACATGACACCAGATGGTCTCCCTTCACTTTCCAACCATTCACCGAGTTTTCTGTCAGCAGTAGCATGGGCACAACCACATAGTGGCACCATTATCTTTTACATACGATTTATTTAACCTTCCATATTTATTATGCTTCAGTAATGTCATCTTGAGGTTCAGATGTCTTCTATAAACCACCATTTACCATGCCATGAGAACTGCTCACAACAGGGGACAGAGACAGAAAAAACGAGGGAAATAAAGATTCAACACCTCCTGAATATGACTTTTGCAGATCCTTTGAAATTTCACCCCTGAAATTTCGAGTGCTGCGTATCTCTCCAAACTAAGCAAAAAGAAATCTCAGCTTGCACTCGCAATTGATTTCATCTTGCTATTTGGTAGAAGGAACCACCTATGCTTATAGGTTATGTTTTTATGATGACATTGTTTATAAAAGAAACAAAATATTTTAGAGTCATCCAACCTTATCATAAAACAATATTTATATACAATTGAATTAAATCTCGAAGAAAGATCTGATTTACACAACTTTTTCTAATGAATGAATTCACTTCTAAGTGATGTTCTTATTCGTTTACAAAATACGAATTTCTTCATCTTGTCCTTAAACACACTTTGCTCCAGTAAACCCAATCTTGATCCAAAGAAATCTGCCATATTTAACTGCAAATCATATCTTTCATTATGGGACAATATTATGTAGGGGGGATTCCTGAAAGATTCCTTCCTTATTTGGAGGAAAGCAAATTTCATGGGTTTCTAAATTGTAACTCCGCCTTGTCCAGTTGCTTTTGAATGGAGTAGAATCTGCTGGCTTTATTGTACTTTATATTTGCAACACATTTGATTCCATTAGCATTTATGTTCCTAGGCCTCAATTACAAGTTGTGTGAAGTGGAATTCCAGTATGGAGTTCGACTGTGCACTATTATCATTGGCTTGATGTTCCAGCACACAGCTTTCTAGGGTATGGAAAGACTAAACCAGATTCTGCCAGTGATAAAAATACAGCTGGTAAACTCACTTTGGGAAATGTCTACATTGTAGCCTGGACCAGTTTCCCTTCCCCACATGATCCCTCAACTCAATCTTCAGCCTGGGCATGGGAGAGCATGTAATGATCCTAACTCTTCCCTGACCTCCACTACCCTTCCAACCCCCTCACTTCTCCCTCCACATGGAGGTCCTGCAGACATTTACTACCTGCTTGGAACAGTCTGAAATATCTGCATTAATGTGCTTGGATTCAGGAATACCATGCACAATGTCACCCGCCAATTCAGCTCTGCACAATTATTCCCTATACTGAGGGGTCCAGCACATAATTCTTGGAATTCTGTGCAGAGAGTCCTGTTGATATCAATAATTCCGGCCACCTAGAATCTGTGCAGAGAATTTCTCCAAACGCCTACTGGGGGCCTTCGATGGAACTCTAACCATGATGTAGTTAGAAGACTAGATGCATTGCTTGTTTTAATACTGCACATTGCATGCTGTGCTCATATGTTTCTACTTACTTCCCTTGTATAAGTTATTGACTCAACATATGAGTGGGGACTTCATCTCCCAGCATGCAAAGATTGAGAGCATTTGCTTTGTCTCATGAGAGGCTTAATAGAAGCTATGGCTAAGAAGCAGAACTTTACCTCTTGCTTTCTGTGGCAGAGACAAACAGAAGATGGCTAAAGTGACAAGTTTTTATTTTTCATTTACATTGTCGATATTTGTTGCTGACTATTATTCTTCATTCCCAAGAATGTGAGAAATGCTGGTTCAGAAAACAACCAGAATTCCGTGCAAATCTATTGAAAAAAAACTAGCTGAGAACGAAAATTATGGAAACACTGTGCCTCTATCAGCTTGCATTTATATTTGAGGTATTTAAATATAGCATAAGGAGTTCACCCAGATTTGATCAATTATTGATATTATGAACTTCAGCTAGTCTAACTCCAGACTGTTAAAAGTACCTTTTCAAATCTTGAAAATGCAGAATGCAGGGGCGGATTCTCCATTAGGCCTCTGGCGCTGCACCCCCCTGAAATTATTTCCTTCACATACCTGTACAAATATTAAATAGATCGATTAATTTAGAGATACGATTGTATCTCTAAATAAATCGATGTATTTAAGTCTGGGCTGTGTGTCCCAGGCTGCCTGCCCCACGTCGCTCTGAATCAGGAGACGGAAGCCAGGCAGTAACTCAACTTTCTGAACTGGGACGCAGGGCTTACTGTTCTAAAGCTCATCGTAATGAATCATTGCCATTGTATGCTATGGCAGTATTTTCTACAGGACAGTGACGCTGTCAGCATCATGGTTTGGGGCGTTGGAGTCTCCCACCCTGCGTGAGACCAGCAGTCCATCATTCACAGGCATAGATCCCACCCTTCCCATTCGTCACACGTAGGAGTGGATGCAAGCACTGGTGCACATGTGTTTTGGTGCCTTGTCCTCGGTAATGGTAAGTGTTTGTATGCTAATCTTCTATTATGTATTTTGTTCTGAGACCCCTCGCCACGCTAACCTCCCACACTGCGACACCCCAGGCCCTGGCTGCACTTCGCTTGTTCTGTTTTAAGTGGAGCTGCAGCATTTGTTCCCCTGTGAAATGGATGCTAAAGACGAGCAGGCCAGTGTGCTTGTTCCCTTGTGAAGTTGATACAAATATCCGAGTCAAGGGAAAAGACGAGATATGTGCTTACAATAGACAGTTATCTGCTGTATGACATTAAAACAGGCCCGATTTTCATGCCTTTAACAACATTAATTCCAAAAACATGGATTGATTTATGAACAATGAGTGTTAAAAATGTTAGGCAATACATGTCAGTGATTTAGTTCCTCTCTTATTTCAAGTTTTGCTTAATCTTGCCTCCCTCAAAAGTTAGCTATTTAATCATGTGTTTCTTTCTGCATTTTTGTCCGTGCATATGAAGCCAAAGCAAAGTGCCTGTCAGTGGATTTGCCTCTCTGCAGAGCACACAGGACAATGGTCATGTATTCCAGTTGTAATTACAATTTTGTGAAAATGTGTGTCAAGGGGGTGCACAGATGGCAAAATATTTACAGGGCAAAAGCAAAAGTAAAATAAATTGCCTAAATGTGAGCGAGTGCAGTGTATGGACGTGATGAAGTGAGGGAGATGGAAGGAAGTGCATTCAGGGAAGAGTGAAAAGAGGGTGCTGAAGAGGAGAGAAGTGGTTGAAGATGTGCAGATCTTTTTCTTCTGGAGGAGGATCCAGCCTAGACCCAATATTTGTCCATTAAGCTTGCCCGCATTGCTCGCTACATAAAAGTCATACCAAAATGTACGCCCCACCACTTTCAAATATCACCAGTCGCCACTGGCAGAATGTAGTGTTTATGAATCCCCACACCCTCCAGTTCATATCTGTGGAAGTGGTTACCTTAACCTTAAGCAAACCAATGTCAACATCGTTTTATGATTAATGAAGAAGTTAAACAAATATTGCTGAAGGACATGCTAATGATGGCCATCGGCTCAGAGAATGAAAAGGCTTCAGATCAAGTTAACTATACATCTAGCTCAGCAAGACTGAATTATTAAACTGTGTTAGATGCTTTGACTAACAATCTTGTACCCAATTGCTTCAAATTCCAGAGGTGAAGTTGGCAGGGCTGCCCAGCCCATTTTCATTTGAGAAGGTTCTGCAGATTGCATTATATATACTATAGGCGGAGAATCTTGTCCAAACCTTTGGGCATACGGATCTTAAAGTCTTAACAGACACTGACAAAGCCATAATTTTCTTACCAAATTCTTCCAATGCTTTACTTGAGAAGGGTAGAAATAATTTAGAGGAGACTATAGCAGGATCACAGGCTATTGAACAGTCAGTAAATGCAGTGACATATTTGGGTATGAGAGTTAAATCTAAACCAGCAAATGGGGCACAACATAATTTACAGGCAATTCAGGAGTGCAAATAAAGATATTTTGGGGAACAGAACATTTTGTCTTGTAGGGGCATAATAAACATGCCAATGAACTAAATATAGACACACACAGATCCCGATAAGCCAACAGTTGCAACAGACTCAAAATCTGCCAGAACCTCTTCTCTGTAGATTGGTGCAGTGTGAGGAAAAGTCCACAACCTTAAAATACCAATGGTGGTGCACAATAAAGAAAACATTTGTTTTTAATGTCAAGCTCACTTTGCCTGATTTACTGAGCTGTCTTTACCAAAGAACACAAGGAACCAAACACAAAACTCTGCCTACACTTCCAGAAATACAATTATTTAAAAATGTGCACATTATGGAAGGAGGACAAGCCGATTTCTGAAATAAATTGCCCTGCAGTCTTCAATGCCAACAGAATGATCTGCATTTTTACCCACTGTGACATGCCTATCTGCCATCAAATGAGAACACCTTTGTCATTCTATGCATGTGTCGGCATGCGTTTCCTGCTCGTCTCTATATATCCCTTATATGTTGATCTGGCTCGATTAAGTGTAAGGAGGATATGTGTTCTTGTTGCAGTTGTATATATTCCTTCCCTTCCATACTCACTCACATTTAGGTTGACAAACCTTTTAACAAAGCAAACCACTGAGTCTACATCGCAGAAGATACCAGCTAAATCACCTTTTTGCAATTGCATCAAGTGCTAAAAGGGAAAGAGATGAGAAAGAAATATGTAAAATGGAGGGATGGGGTGTGAGAAGCTGGCCTGGTATATGATATCCACTAATGTAGTGGGCACCTTGCACCAGTCCAGACAACGCTTATGGTGATTTATGAGGTCTTAGACAACCTTAGAAAACTCTCTAAGTGGTAGCTGTGGAGAGTAGCCTTCAGGCTTAGTCCAGAAGGAGTGTAAAGCAGCTTGTTTCAAAAGAATGCAATCTTATAGTATAGATTAAGTGAAAAGAACCACACCAAGTATTTGTAAAAATATGTATTTATTATATAATACTCTCTAGTACGTTTCAAATATCTCCTACACAGAGATAAACACAATGCACACAATACTTTAGCAAAGAAATACAGTAAATAGCACAGAATACACAGTGGACCCCAGGGGGGAGCCAAACCATATACTAAGAAAGTGGTATAAGAACCACGACTCGGGTCAAGACCATGTCGAGAGTACGTAGAAGTGCTGGGGACCCACAGAACAACCCAAGATAAGTAGATAGGGACCCCACGGAGAGTGTGTGCAGTGTGGGAACACAGCTGTGTGCTCCGTACAAGTCTATGTGCAAGTCGCGGTTGGATTTTTAAACATTAAGGACCCTTCCCCGTGGACCCTGAAGAAACCCTGTGGAAGACATAAGGTTGGAGAGCCACCCCACCCGTGGATACCCTAGTACCCATGTTATCTACACCAGGGAAGCCGGGTGCATACGTGTGAAATGGTGTTGGAAACCGCAGTCGAGCCCAATGGAGGACTTTAGGAAAGTGCCACTGTGGAAGAAGGAAGAAGTGTCCGGTGGAATCCGAGGATGGATTCTTGATGAGAGGGACCTGCAAGCAGTGGGGACAGAGTCTATGTCACTCAGGAGTGACCAGGAGACTTGGAAGACAAATGCCCTCCGATGTCGGGTGTTGCAGGATGGATGACAAAGACCTTGACTCTGCAGCTGTGAGGACCAGGCGACGCTGAGGAGGACCAGGAGCCATGCACGAGCTGTCCCACGAAGGATGTCGAGTGCTGAGGGGTCAGTGTCCGGCGGGAGCACCAACAAGCCTTGGCAAATGCAACCAACGCAGGAATCGAAGAAGGAGAAACATAGGGACCAGCAAGGTCCAGGGGACGCACTAAAAGCAAGGGAGTCAGGGCAGGCCCGAGCAATCAGGGGAGCTCAAAGGAAGCAAGTGTGAACCTCAAGTGGACCCATAGGCCAGAGGCACTGGAGTCGAGAGAGGACCTCAAGCAGCTCCCCAAAAGATGTAGTCCACGATGCACACGATGCGGTGTGGCTGAAGATTCTGGTCACTGGAGGTGGTCGAGGTTGGCGGCTACTTGGAGCCCGAAGATCTCCTTGGAAGGAAGTCAACAAGCCTTTGCAACTGCAAGTTGACGCGATGCACAGGGGTTTGGTTATTGCAACCCCCACGAGGGATACTGGCCTCAAACTTGGTTAAATGGCAGGGCAGGCCTTGGGAGCTGTGGAAAACCACCACCTGTGTTGCAGAACCTTACAGAGTCCGGAGGAGCTCAGGATCAGCAGACTGGTCGACTTAGTTGCGGTGCCTGCGAATGCAGCGGAGTGACTCCTTCATTCCAAGGGACATTCCTTCAAGTGTCTTTGATGCTTCACAGGCCTTGGAAGGTTCCTGTATGATGCACAGGCACAGACGATGCAGCAGACTGGAAGGGAGACGAAGTCAGGCCCAAACGCAGTCCAGCGAAGTCCAGAGTGCCCAGACGGAAGAAGTAGAAGTGGTGTTTGATCTGAATCTATCCCACGACGTATCAAGGTACCTACACCCAGGTAAGCCTTTAAGTACCCTAAGGAAAGGGTTGGGAAGATTCAGGGGACCCTCCCAGGGGAGGGCCTGGACAGGGGGGAGGTTACTCCCATGTACTTTGTCCAGTTTCAAGCCAGAGCGGGAGCCAACGGCTCCCAGGACTGGTTTGAACTGGACTACGCACGGGGACACCAAATGTGCCCCTCATGCAGACTTTGTGGCGCTAGCAAGTGCACCCGCCCGGTCCCAATACACTAAATCCTGTCTGGGAGGTGGTCACACCTCCCTGTGACAGGATGCCTATTGTTCTGCCTTCCCCTGCTCGAGCTTGGCTCAGCAGCAGGAGGGCAGAAATGTGTCTCTGGTCGGCAGCAACCATTTTGTGCTGTCCGGGTCTAGAAGGTTGGCACCGGGAACACGGAGAGCCTAACAGAGGGCTCCTCCAGTGCTTGGAATCATGATTTCAACATGTTTGATACCAACCATGATAGGATATGTTGCAGCCAGTTTCGAGATGGCCATCGCGTAATTGCGCAGTGCCCCTCTATATAGTATATGGCTGCTTCACTGACAACCAGGGAGAATGGACTCCTTAGGCTGCAGGGGTGTCCGGATCATGCAGGGGCACCCTCTCACTTAGAACCAAGCACCCTGCCTTCAGGATTGCAAAGGCCTGCTATAGGGGTGACTTATAGGTTTTAAGTGCAGTGACCCTAGATATAGGAAACCTATATCTTTAGTCAGGGCCGGCTGTAGGGCGGTGCGACTGGTGCCACTGAACTGGGCGCTGACTTCGGGTGGGGGCGCCATATATTATGGTTTTAAAAGCACCTGCTGCTGCGTTCTTTGCCGCCAGCAATTTTCAAGCAACAATAAAAATGTCACGATAATTCCAGTGATTAATGTTCTTTCTAGAGAGAGAGAAAGAGAGGGATAGGGGTTTTGTCTAGTGGAAGTTTTGGCTCATGGTAAGGTAGCACAGAGGGTTAACATGTCTGCTGCAAAGAACGTTTACATGCAGATCACAAAGAGCATATAATGTAAATAGGTCAGTTGGTTTTGTCAGACAGAGCCTATTGTTACTTGCAGATTATAAGTTAAAATCCTAATGTAGAACAGTGAGCAATTAACTTTCATCAAAGAGCTGCATGAAAACTGCATGGTATAGGTTAGAGCTTCATGATATTTTTCCCCCGTCTTTCATCATCCTAATGTTGCAAAATGGGTTCATTTGGGTAGAAATCAATTCTTAGTATTAAAGAGAACCCCCAACCATGGTGTTAAGTTTTATATTCTAAGTTTGTGCTTCTGCAGACCAAGCACTCAAACTATACTGCTTACAAGTATGGATGATATGACTTCTACTGTAGTCCTCTGTCTTATGTAATGTTTCTTGTACACTGATTTATACACGTATGATTGATTGTCTCTGTGTAATATGTGTGTGGTGTAAAGTGCTCCGACACCCTTCATTGGTGTGAGTGGCGCTATATATCTAATTAAATGCATCTGAGAGAGAGTGGTTATGAGACGAGGAGCACTGTTGAAGGGTGGTAGTGAGAGAATCCATGACAGAGGTGGTCATTGGGGGGGCGCCAGCAAACATTGTCGCACCAGGCGCCACCAGCGCTAAAGCCAGCCCTGTCTTTAGTAAGTGGTGCAAGCACCAGCTTACACAGGCTGCAATGGCAGGCCTGTAGTTCCATTTTAAATGGTTTCTCGCGGATGTCATAATACATGCTTCAGCCCATGGGAGACCTCTGGGGTACCTATGTCCTTGGTACATGGGTACCATATACTAGGGACTTATAAGGGTACCCCAGTATACAATCTGGGGATGTACCTAGGTACTGAACATAACAATTTAGGGAGAAAGCAGATAGACTGGGATCCTGATTAGCAGGATCCCAGTCAGACTAGTCAAATACAGCTTAGCACGAGGCAAAAAGTGGGGGAAACCATAGAAGCAGAATCTACTTTCCTACATGGGGTAAAACAGAATTATTGAATGGTGTATGCAACTGTAAGGCAAATAATAAAATAACATAATTCCTTCGTGTTAGGCAGCTTAGACTTTCCCTGATTTCACCAAAGTGTCCCAAAACTTTGGTATTTGCTCACCAAGATTTTGTCACCATTTTGAAAACATACCAATGTGGGTTATCAAAAGTCAAAACCATCTTTCCGTTGGCTGAATGAGTAGTCCATCTAACTCCAAGTGGATTGACTTTTGCAACTCTGATATATAGCACTATCACCAAGTGTTCTGAGGCTACCATTGGGTTGTCTGTAGCACTGTATACAAAAAAAATAAAATAAATAAAAGTTAAAAAAAGTTAGGTGGAGGGAGAACAGACACAATTACATCTGTAAAAAGCATTGGCAAAGCCGATAGGTCAGCATTGGCTCCCAATCCTTCTTTTGTTTTGTCATGATTAGTGCACAACTTTATTGTTGGCAGAGTTGCTGAACACTCAACAATATTAAAATGAAATTGGCTAAAAGCAGAGTTTTTACCCAAATAGCACACATTGATATAATAGCCCTTGCAATTAATGGAAATAGTTTAAGGCTGATTTGTAAGCAGAATGCTGTCACTCACAGGCAAGATGGAGGACGGAACAGGTGCTCCAATACCATTGGATTGTGCAAATAAATTAAAATAAACAAGTGCTGTTTACGTTTTAACAACTTTTTAAGAAATGCATTTGTTTATGTACACTTGCATGCATTTTAGTGGTATGTGTGCATGTGTACAAGGGAGACTCAAGAACTCCTGTGGAGTGCTAGAAAACAAAGAAAAAATAGCTCCGCAAATCGGGAGCACTGTAAGGAGGCATGTACTTGGTACATGCACTATGGGGAGGCCAAACACAAGATGAGAGCATGACACCCACATGCCATGACGAATGGCAACAAAGAAAATGACAGCGATGCTGAAGTTTACCAATGGTAGGAAATGGGTGGCCTCTAAGCCCACATATAGAACACAACCTATCTATTCGGCATGCGCTGTCTAGCCGAGACCTAAAGAGGGATTTTCTTTTTTACAGAGTTTTATATAGCACGAACTTGACCCGAATCGGGTATCAGAGCGCTTTACATAGCACCAGTTGCATTACATGAGGATACATTCTTTTTTTTTTTTTTTGTTAGGCACAGGGAGATTAAGTGATTTGCCCAGAATCACAGGATGTTCAGCGTCATTGCCGAGACTCGAACCCAGTTCCCCAGATTCGAGGTCGACCGCCCTAGCCGTTAGGCCAACTCCTCTCCCCTAGGATTTCAAGAAACACACATTCAAGTACCAGTTGATTATTTTGTAATGGCATAAAGCAGCAAAAAAGCTCTTTTTTCACAATATTAATATAGCAGTGGAATTTGCATTCTGCAATCCGGCTGTGCAATGATTAGGCCTGCTCCGCCTGTCATCGGCATTCCTCCTGTAGCGCTAGCACATCCCGGAGCTCAACGAATGCTCTCTGCTAGGTTTGTTGATTGCTTTGATGTATGAATTTAATCTCTATTCCATGTAAAGCTCGGAACTCGCTAAAAGGTGAGAAGTTATGGTGCTTTGAAGTGCTTGTGGCTATAATAAATATTTTTGATAAAAACCATTACACTGACCAAAGACTGAGAAAAATGCGGTCAAAGCTTCTAATTCCAAAGAGAAAATATTATAAAACATCGGGCAAGTGAATAAGTGCAATACACTCGTGTCCACTTTCCAGAAAGAAATTTCAACAATTCAGATAAACACTGGAAAGCTACAAGCTAAAAAGCAGAGCAAAAGTGATAAATGCATGGATTTGCTACATACATTATTTTTAATTTCAACAGCCTTTCAATTGTGTTTTCTAAATAAATGGTAAATGCTTGCTTCTCAAAAAAACTATCAAAGCATGTACCTCCTTTTTTTGGAACTATAGCAGCACTTGCTAACTAACATATCTAAAGTAAACAGCAGAACATCACAGAATTACATACACAAAGAAACATAACATGATTAAAATATATTGCGGTACAATATAACAAAACAGAAAGCAACACAACAAACACAAGTATCATCACAAAAAATGCCACATAACAAGTATGGCAAATATTCTTGCCACATTTTACCACCTCCAGAAACCTGTTTTCATAACAGGGTGGTATAAAGTGTTTGCACCGTAAACTGCTACAACTTACTACCAAAGACATGAAATAGGACCATTCAAAAATGTCTTATGATCCAGACCACAGTCTCTAAGGCAATGATGCACATGTCTATGAATTTAAGAAATACTCACTACAAGGTAGCAAAACTGAAAATATTTGCTGTTTGAGTCCAATTAAAAAAACAGGAGTACATAGCGTAACTTTGTGATTTGTGAACTCAATTTCAAATAGTGGAACATTATGCATAGGTTTTACACAGATCATCATAGCAATATTGCACACAGCAATGAAGTCATAGAGAGAACTGAATGTCTGTAGTATATGCAGAGGTTAATGTGTAAAAGAATGAGTGCCAGTTTCTAAAGCTCTGCCCAGAAGCTCATGGCCGGTGCAATTAAATGTTAAATACTTGGGCTGCATAGTCTTAAATTTACTTCATGCGTCTTAAATCCACCATCAAAAACTCACTAACCCTTTATTTCACTCTTGCAGGTTCCTGCTTTCTCCCTTTATGACGATTTCAGTCTTTCTCTTCTTCAGTCTTTCCGCCTTGTTTATTTTTTTCTCTCTAAATTTTTCAGATGCAGAAAAATAAGTGCTGATTCCCAAAAATGAGTGCAGGAGGACCCCACCGGCAACCACCAGCTCAAATTATGTACTGAGTATCCGAAAGACATTTGGGAAAGGAAGCCACTGACATTCAAACACGAAGACAAACACTCAGACAGAAGCACACCAACAGGATGAGACAGACAGTGGGTCAGGGAGACACGAACACATGGAAGGAAATGCACATACATCAGAAATCGGGTTCCTTGCTACAGAAAACACCACATTCATATGGAATTTCAACCTCAAAGAGAGATTGACAGTGGCAGAATGTTTAAATGCAAATAAGAAGCAGCATACTAAATTATAGTTCTAGCGGAATTTGTCTCAATATTACACTTAATTTGAGGTTATGAGAATACATTAACACAAATACTTTCTATGTGGGTGCTTTGAGCCCAGCTTGTTATAGAGAGGGCATATTTTTGTTAGTTCATCAGCATGCCTTTAGTTGAAATTTCACTTGGACACCTAGGGAAACAAGCATTTGCAATGCAGTAGGTCTCGCATTTGCGAAATTTTAAGCTATTGGCATTGTAAATGACAATGCGTTTTATTTATGTTTTCAAAACCAACACATAGATAAAAGGTTTGTCATTTACAATGCCAGTAGCTGAAAGTCTCGCAAATGCGAGACCTATTGCATTGCAAATGCTTGTTTTTTTGGCTGCGGACTCACAAGCATTTCGTCTGTCTATGTAGGAGGAACCACGTGAAGTGTGGAAGAAAAACGGGGCGAGCATTGAAACGGATATCTGTTGATTAAAGTAAAAGAGAAATCCAGGTATTAAAAAGAGCTGACCAAGAAAGTGAAATCAAGGGGTGATCGTGTACAAGATGTCGAGGAATGTTAATGAGAGAAAAATAAAGGCTTTAAAAGGGATAACAGTGAAAGTGAGCTCGGAGGTGACCGCGAAAGATATATTAAGGGAGAGAGTCCGTGAAAGATAATCCAGGGGTGTAACTGTTAAAGAGAAGCCGAGAGGTGACGGGAATGGAACCATAATGGTGACAAGAGAAATTGCGAGGTCACCATGAAAAATGAATCCATGGGTAACTGAAAAAAAAAATCGATGTTTAAGTGGAAAAGTATTCAACAAGTGACGCATTGTGAAAGGGAAATAGTGGGGCGACATGGACGGGAAATCAGCTTGGTGTATGTGACGCTGTAAGAACAAGCGCGCGCGCCTCGCGCTGCAAGTTAAAAAAAAAAAAGGAGGCACGTCTGGCGAGTGGTGTGCGCGCACCATGACGAGAGAGGAAAGCCAGATGGCGCCTCTGCTCGTAATTGTGCGCGTAACCGCACGCTCTAGGCCACACAAAAAGCTGTGGTCGGCTTTTTAAAGCCCACTCACTAAATGTCTCGCCAGAGCAGCGCATGCGCTGGCTCAGGCAAGACCTAAAAACTATGGGCAAGTGACAGCGCTAATGATTACTGTCACCTGAGGACATCATTGCATAAGGCGCACAGCCCAATACTCTTGGAACCAACTTTCCCTCTGAAAGCTGTTCATAGAACAGTTTATTGATAAATCAATCTGAGAGTTTTACTTACCACACTCCAAACCTATGGTTGAAATTTTAGGACCACCTTGGTTTGATATAACATGCCTTCAAATCTTCATTCTTAAGGAGATCCCCATGCAATCATCTATTTCAACTTGCAGTTTCCTAGCCACCATCCAAAGTCAGCTATTTCAATGTTCTTTTACTGAAAAGTCTTTTAGAGAGATGTACCGTATTGTCTTGATTTTTAAATAGACTCTTATATGTCCTCTATTACTGACATTTCTCGTGATCTGCTTAAAATTTGAGACCATGGTACAGAGACCTGTTCCTTTGAAGAATCCCTACCATTATGAAGTGTTTTTAATTACACTTTGTTGAGTTTTCTTTGAAAAGGTTGGTTCTTTGTCCTTAGAAAGGATGCAAACTGCCCATAAAAAAAGATGCCCCGTCATTAAATGTTGGACAAATCCCTAATCCTTTTTTTATTTCTCACAAGACATCCAAAACTTTAATCACAAGAATTTGCTTTTTAACGGTTGTACATTTTGTTGGATGACTGTAGAGAGATGATTTCCTAGATTCTCTCAAGAGAAAGATTACGATAAACTCAATCACCTGTTTGTCGGTCGAGGTGATTACAACATACATAATTATAGACAGATGTGGTAGTTTTCCACTGAAGTGTACCAAGCAACATCAAACAAAGAACAAGAACCAAGCTCAAACTCTCTTTCGTATCACATGGGACCCTGAAGAGAAAACGTCCACATATAGATAGCTAAACATATACTAATTTAGGTTATATGTGACATCCAAAATTCCTCTCCTGCACACCTGACCTAGTGAATCAACTGACGAGGTATCAAGGGGAAGCCACACACAACATGACCTCACCTCCTTCAGCCACATTCCTAAGGTGTACTTTAAAGATAAATAGACACCATGTGGTCTGCCACCATACACCATCTTCCTAAATGCCTTTCCTCTCCCTATCCTGAAATTTAAATAACATTTATACATGGTATTTTTACATCCTTCCACCCCACTGGAAAAAAACGGCTCCTTCCACCATTCAAGATTAACTCTCAATGCCACTGAAAGCAATGCTTTGGGTGCCATATCAATGCAGTTTTGAATTCACTGGCAGCGCTGGTCTGCAGGGGCATATGGTTGACAGGTGAGATGGTAACTGAAAGAGACTAAATGATGTTTGTGTTCTCGTACTTCCCTCGGGTCTTTGGATATATGAGATATGTGGGAGAAGGTGGGTTAGACCACCAGAGACCATCGCACTGACTTGCTCAAGTCTGTAGTCACCAGGGAGAGGCAGAGGGAATACTGGGGAAGCTAGTGCACCCCCAGGGCACATCTCGGTAGTGGAAAGAACTTTTGTTTTTTCCACTGCTGTGACACAGCTGAAGTGATTGACCAGTTTCAAATGAGAGCCATACATTTGAAAGATATCCACACTGCCAACTATTGAGTTTAAAACAAGTAAGTATTGAGCAAATTTCATTGCACTTATGTCCCCTTCTTGCGCCACCACTGGTTTAAGCTGTGCTGAAGATCTAATTTAAAAATATATATATTTCCCAACATGCCCATAATGCAATGCGGGTCTTCGTTTAACAGCAGTAAGTTTGATTGTGCAGTGAGTGGTACTCTTTGCTGTAGAACATAAGCCAAAAGTCTCTTTGCTGAAATACCACAGTGTGGGGAAGAAGTATACTTGCAACAGATAAAGAAAGACTGTATTTTCAACTTTGTTTACACGAGACTTACGAGAATAAAGGGCCTTCATACTTTCAAAAGCTAACCTACAACTTATCTCCACTAGGAGCCTACATTCAGGACCAACGCACCCCATTCCACGAAGGCCAGTACCCAGTGTAGGACAGTTTAGACCCCACCATAAAGTTGAAATTAATTACCTTTGAATTGGGGAAGGTCCTCGAAATCGAATTATTCAGCAACCCTGCCCTGCCTGGACCTGTGAATTAAGAATGCAGGATGGGATCTCTTTCCATTTCCTGGTGGGCTTTGGTAGCCATTACACACTCTTATAGTTGCTGTGTGGTTTATTCTCAGATTCATGCAAACAGGTGTGCTGGGAGGGAAGAAGTCCCACCAAGCTGAAGGGAGCACTTGGTTCCTTGGTAGCAAACGGGAACGCGTTTTCGTAGTCAGGACGTTTCACAACACTGTTTCAAACATGTTGATGAGACCCCTGATGAAGGGCCATGATTTACCCGAAATGCATTGGGTTGAATAAATATTCGGGTTGAAAATTATTTGTTACTAAGGAATCATTGGTAGAATGATAGCGATTTATTGAATAAAATTTAAGAAGAAGCTTCAGCAATGGATAAAGTGTTTTAATTTGGTTAAACTGTTGAATTGAATTTAGAAAACATCGTTGTTTTCCAGATAAGTGCTCCCGTCAGCTTGGTGTGACTTCTTCCCTCCCAGCACACCTGTTTGCATCGTTCATTTGGCGCCTTTGGACGCGGCGCACTGACAGGGACGCACACAGATGAAATTGACTTACCAAGTTTTACTTGTTGCAGTCTGAGTGCACGTTGGCAACATTGCTAAATTCACATTATTCTCAGATTTACCCACATTCTGCATGACTAAATGCTCTGAGGTTTGCACAAGGTGACAGAGGGTTAGAAACTACTTAATTAACGAATATGTTGCTTACATTGCTAATTTAGCCAAGCTATATGAATTGCACGCCAAGTTTTTGTCCATGGAGAAAAGCAAACATTTTAAACTGCCATGGCTCCTCTCTTGACAGACAGTTTTTTTTCTGTGGGAGGGAATGCTAACTCTGCGTCTTCTGTCCTTTTCTTCTACTGCAAAGTCTGCAGACTAACCATATAAACAATTAGCTATGATGATGCAAGCTCCTTTTATTTTTTTACCTGTTATCCTTGTTTTGTAGAACACTGGTTCAAGCTTTGCTACCCAGCGCCAGCTCACGTCATTGACTTGTGCTCCTTAAAAAAAACAAAAAAACTAATGGCTATGTATGCTTAACATGCACCCTACATATTTCCTTTTATCATAAGAATGTGTATCTGCCGCTGGCAAAATATGGCACGTTTTGTAGTGCACCATTGCATGATATGCACATCAAAATGGTGACTTCTGCTGAAGGGATACCAGATAAGCAGTCATTCGGATGACTGATATTACATGGACTGATGCAATCAGAGAAATTCCAGGTAGATGCTGTCATGTCTCAGGTCCTTAGCCGAGGCCGTCATGGTAGTGACAGTCTGCTATGATTGATGTACAAGGTAAACAGTGCTGAAGAAGGAATGCAGATAAGTCTTACCGAGAGGAATGTGTAACAGAATAATTTAACAACCCTTTGCCGCCTCAGATAAGTGTTTAAATACAGGTGCAGAGCATTTCAACTGACATCACTGATAAGGCAGAAGTGTATTGATCCTGTTGGAGAATTTATTGAGGTTTAAATGGCGACATCATTCAGTCGTTGTGAAAATGTTACAAGCGAGGGGCAAAGTTTGAGATCACATCAGCATTTACCATTAGTGAACACTTTACATATCAAATGTCCAATAGTCAAAGCACTTGCCATGGTTTGCCACGGATCTCTTACACTGAAATACCTTCAAGAAACTCGTAGTCCTCAGCAAAGGAGGATCTCACTCGATTTACTTTCGGATATGGTAATATCCTGTTTTTATACTGCGTTTCTTAAAGCATTCCTGCAGTGTGTAAGAGCTGTAGAGAATAGGTTCTACTTTAACTGACATAATGGTGCCCAGTTTAATGGTACTCGATTTACCGGCCCAGGAAGTACGTTAGCCGGAGTTGAGAAGGCTGGATTAGTATTTGTGACCTGTAGGCAGGAGTGGCCCGTGCAGGTAAGAGCAGTGGGGCGGATTCGACAGACAACAACGAGGGGAAATTAAATAAATAATTAACTTTCCCTCTTCGTCATCTGTCGAATATCCCCACCCCACCGTCCCAGCCCTCTTACCTGCATGGGACGCTCCTGCATGTAGGTATCACAAGATGGAACTCTGCTTTAAATAAGCTATCACAATCAGCAACTTAGAACGGATCAGGTGCAGTCATCTCTTGGGAAATTTTCTCTTTCATGCTAGAATCATAATACAGACAGCAGGGAGCAAAATACCATATGCACAACATTCCTCCGCTTCTATGCCCCCATATAAGTCTCTGTCTCTCACGTCCCTAATCTTAGCCATCCTTCCAAACCCTTTATTCATAAGTGCAACGCTACTGACTGTCGTGAATCTGAAGTGGACAAAGAGCAGCCCTTAATTAGGGACCACACTCCGTTACCGGTCAAAGGGCAAAGGTAAAGGTATTTAATAGACGAGACAGCTTCCACTTAAAAACATAATATGGCACTCAAAAATGGTGCTCTGTGATTGTGCACTTGAGATCCTTTGGGGTGCTTTGCCAAGCCAATCATATAATAGCTATTTCAATACAATTTTCCAGTCATAGGAACTTTTTAGCAAATCGTGCTTTAAGAGTATTTCTAAATTTGTGTGACTATAAATTAGTGCTTTCCCTCTTGCTTTGCTTTCAATGGCCCCACACCCATCTAGCCGCTTGACCGCGGCTCGAATTCCGCCGCGGTGCTGGTTAAATAATGAGTGGGCGTGTCTCGGACGGCCCCCGGCCGTCCTCCGCACACACCCACCATGACGTCGGACGGCCGGGGGCCGTCCGACGCATCTAACGGGTTAAACCTCCTTCAGACAAGCCGATGCCATTGTGACCAGCTTTATTTCAGTTGTTCAAATTTATATAGAGGGCTTCATGCAGTGCAGAAGGTTTCTAAGTGCTTGAGTTAGGCTTATAAGGTAGCCCTGATATTATCAACCTCAGAAGGAGAACCTCGGTTGGTGATCAAACCCTTGCCTTCAGGTGAAGGGTCAAGATTCACCTGGTACAGCTGAGCTATCCTCCCGCCTGCCTATTGAAAACATACCCATGGTGCTCTTCGACAGAAAAATGTTGCATCACAAACACTCATTATTGGGCACTATCCCATCTCTAAAATCTCTAATTCAGATGAGAAATGACAAAGAAATCTCTGTGAGTCGAGAAGTAGTGGTCTCCTCTAATGCCACTCCCAAGAAGAGTGGAAAACAGATGGTGGATCTGCACAAGCACAGAGGGGTCACAATTGTGGCCTGCAGGAGGTATACTAGCGCTAAGAACACTAACACTAGAACTGCACTGCGTCATGAAGGCTACAATTCTTGTTCCCTTACTGCAAGACGCACTATAAGAAGGAGGCAATCCCCTTAGAGGGAACTGGCAGACGGGAAAGCCTACATTATCAGTGTTTACTGATGACCTTCAAATGCATTTTTACTCAAGCTAAAAGGCATGTTTACAAATAGGAGAGGGCATTTGGAAAATGCTTCCTTTGGATTATCCAAATGGCCTCCAACATCAAACTACTGCTCATTTCTTGGTCCATTTTTTGTATTCACTATAGAAATGTCTAACATTTTCCAAGGATCCTAGACCCAATCACTAAGGGGCTGATTCACAAACGCATTGATGAGTTCAGGAAGTAGTACCATAGGACGATTCTTTTATGTACTTTCACACCCTTTGGTGAATTTCAAAGTCTACATTAGTAAAAGTGCACATTGAGCACAGCCCTTACTATATTTACTCAATGTACATAAATATTCCCTAAATATTCCACAAGTCGTCTAATTTTAGTTGTTTTGGAGTCACTTCACAAAAGCATTTAAGAGTACATAGAACAGTGCCTCAGGAGTACTACTTCATGCACTATAAAAGGCCTGCTTGAATAAGCTCCTGAATGCATTTTGGTACCTTGATGTGACGTGCAAGGTAAGAGTTTCAATCTCTGGAAGATCCAAGGCTTTCATCCATCCAAGATTGATAACTTCACACTATCAAATAAGGTAGTACGGACACTTGTTAAATACAGTGCATAGGAGAGGCACACACATTTGTAAGAAGCTCTGTACTAAAAAGCATGTTACTATAATTAAATCGACTTTAGGTGCAATAGATAATCCACCATGCCCACATTCTCTTACGCAGACTTACAAAAAGAATCTTGAGTCAAACATAACGTGTACACATTATGGTAACAGTGCAATGATTTAAATGCACTACTTTGTATCAATTTCCCTTTTTATGCTAAAATGATAACCAAACACAGAAGAAAAGGCAGGGTAAAAACGTAATAGAATAAGTTTTATAATGAGACTACGGGGAGGAATGAGTGCAATGGGATGTTAAGGTAAATGAACGAAAACTAATTAAAACCACCAGTTAAAATGAATATTTTATTAAGCAGAACAGAGCTTCCATTGTGGCAGCTAACCTATGTTAAAATATTTAAACAATCAAGAATATCCAGCTATTTAGCCAAGGCTCTCTTGCTCTAGATAACTATTAATAGCATTCCGTGCATGTTAATTACAGACAGTAAGTATGACATATAGTTCTTAGTCATACTGCTGCACTTAATTGGTGTTTTTCATTCCTTTGATCCAGTGGGATTATCTTTATTAATCACAACAAGTGAAACGAATGATAATGGGATGTATATATATATATATATATATATATATATATATATATATATATATATATATACATACACACTAAAAAAACAAAGGTTACAGAGACGGTATAATTAGGTTCAGATTTTACATACACAAAACCATAAACATTCAGCTGGGTATCTCAAGTAACTATAACTCATGGCCTAAGCTAACTATAACTCGTGCCCTAAGGTAACTATAACTTGCACCTCTGCCATGCACAGTTTTCTCATCAATAATTTCACTGCAAATGTTGCAGTGATATTATCAATGATGTCATAGAAGATGTCATGACTGATGTAATATGCGGGGTAATTAGCAGTACCTGGGGAGGGCATGTTATAGTGACCTTAGGGTATATGCATAAATGTACGGCTCAGAGGATTGTGATCTTTATTTATGTTCTCATTTTCTATGCAAAAATGTCTATATGTTTAACATCTTTCTTCTACAAAAACATTAATATCACATAACCAGGCAATATGTCCTGAATGTTTTCAGCACAGGTCTCAATGGAAACATAAATTTTCATTCATATAAAATGACATTTACAAACATTTATACCACATACACATTCAATCTTCCATACATCCATGCATATGCTAAAATGGTTTCTCATATCTATAACAAAACAGGTCTTGATGACTTTTTCCATCACTTAATTTCATTTTCATACAATTCTATTTTAACTTTTTTATATACTACTGTGGCTTAAATACAATGCTTTCAACAGCGTTCATCAGGAATGCCACATGTTCAAGACTCTGCTTTACTGCATAAACACAAAAACCACACATTCTATGATACAAAAATGTACTCACAAACTATACAATAGAATAGGGAACCACCACCTACCGGAAACTCCTTCACCAGAAAAAGACACCTTGCCCCAAGTGAAAGACACCAACCCTAACCACCAGTGTAACCATCCAATAATAATGTGAAATATATATAAAGTGACTTATATTTCACTACAAAATTGCTCAACACCAAATGCAAAAAGGAACAAATAAAATCAAAAACAAATTTTTACACCTAAGCCTACTGACAAAGAGTGAAATGAAGGAAGTATATTGTGAAAAAAATCCCTTATAAGGTATCAAACGACATGCATCGAAGCTGTCACAGATAACAGAATGAAAACATGATTAAAGTCATCATAAGTGCAGATTTATCTTAATGGACCAAAATAAAGTGGGTCTTGTAGCAGGACGGTAGAAGGTGAATCTTGGTGTACAACTTTAGCACAGTGTTTAAGAATGTATGCTGTCTCAGAGTAGGGTCTATCACCTCTTGGCTGGTTCAGCACACACCATCTGTGAAGACTGTTGTCATCTACCTTCTTGTGTGCCAAATAAACCTACAGAGACAAAGGTCCAATAGCCTGAAATCCTCAAAAAGACATTATGACTAACTTAAACCAGATGAGGAAGATAACAGTTAATCAAGGGTTGATAACTATGCTTGAAGTGAGAGACTTATGTCCGCATCTGAGCAGCAGCATTGTGCACTATCTGGATCATCTGCATTAAGAACAAGAGAAATCTTGCTTGAAGGGCATTGTTGTTGTTTAAATTCACCAGCACAAATACCCAAATAAATGGCATTTCTGTAGTTTAAAATCACCAGCACAAACGGCCGAATGATTCCAAGTCTGTGCCAACAACAGTGGGACATGCCCTCTGCTTGTCTTAGAACAAAAAATGTCCTAATAAAGATCTATTTGAGTACAAAAACAGTGATTGCAAAGGACATTTAAGTTGGGCATCTGGGTCATGGGTAGAGGGCACACACCATTTTTAGCAACTTAAACCCCCTGTAGCCCAATCTAAGATAGCTCTCTGAAACAACAATCCAAGTTCAATTTTGTTTTTATTATGCATAGTTACTAAAAACCATTGCAAAGTTATGTGTTGTCAGTAAAAAACATTAATACAGATGATAAAAGTGCTGTGCGGTGCTTACATACAAATGTGCAAAAAGGTTAATAAAACCATTCGATGAGTGCCATTAAAATGTAACAAAATTAAGAGCCCCAAGTATGCCCTGCAGTACTGTATAGCTGCGATGATGATGGTTAGTGTGGCCTGCGATGTGCATCTATTGTATAAGACAGTAGTGCCAAACAGCCACAGCGCAAGATGCTGAAAATGCGTACATATCAGGAGAAGATTCCTGATAGCTAAGCGGCAGGACGGAGTTTCCAATATTGGCGGGCTTTTTTTTTTTTTTTTTTTAAGAGTTGTAAAAGTTGAGTTTTAGGTAGCAGCCTCCAGTTGACGTATCGGGTTCTTCATTGTCCGCTTAATGCTGGAGGGGTTTGTACGCTCCTATTATGTTTGATCAAATGTTTTTGTTCCGCCAGTGTGAGGAATTTGACCACTCTGCAATTCAGTTGTGTGGCCCCTGAGTCGAAACATGCCAGCACCGCTTGCCGCCTGGTGCGGATCCCTAACTGCTTGAGCGGGAACTTTAGCAATTGTATCCATTCTTGCTCCTGTGCCGTGCATGTGCAGATTAAGTGCAAAATGTCTCCTGGGCCAGTGTCGCACAAACTGCAAGTGCTTGGTGAGCATGCCCTCTGCCATGGTGGGAGGTGTTCGGCGCACGGTAGGATGCCCAGGCAATGCTTTAAAAACGTTGTTTTGAGAGTTTTAGAGTAACCCTGATTGAAGTATTTTTGAGGTGCAGATGTTTTGTAAGAATTCAGGGTCATCCAGGCATGAGATCTGGCTGAGAACAGAGCCTTGTCTTCCAGCAGTGAGAGTTGTTTTACTGACTTCCAGACCAATTTTTTGAAGGATGTGTGTTGTAACCGACTGTTCCAGAGGTTAGTGAGCTTTGTGATTTCAAGAGATTCTTGCAGGTAGCGCCTGCCCGGAGAAGAATCCCTGTGCTGGAGTTCTTGCCATAGCAGCTGATTTAAGGTATTTGAGGCAGATAGTCTTATCTTATTCCAGCAGATGATGTAGGTGCCGTGCCTGGCCAGCGACTGTTTCACTAAGACGAACTCCAGCCTTATCTGAGCTGGTGAAGTGTATCTTGGGAGGCTGAACATGGTTCTGTACGCCATTATCAGGGAGCGTGCCAGTTGCTTCGCGTCTCTCCCCCACATTGCTTCGCTGCCGAAGGTTAGCGTGGGGAATAGCTTGGCCTGTGCTACCTTCAGGAGGGGGCATAGTGAGGGCCCCATCAGGGCTGAAGACAGATTTTTCAGTGTTATTGCTACGACCAGGCCTCTCCTTCTGATTTCTTCTTTCTGGCGCGTAAAGGACCCTTCATTATCAATAATGGCGCCTAGATATTTGTAGTCTGTGGTGGGTTCAATAAGAACACCTCCCAGGTGCCACTTCTTCTGCCACCTTCTTTTGTTGTTTATCGTCATAGCTCGAGTTTTTTTAAAATTAATTTTTAGACTATTCTCTGCGGCGTATTACTGCATTTCATCAAGCAGATGTTGGAGACCGACATATGTATGGCTGAGCAGCACCACGTCATCAGCAAACATAAGGTTTGTCAGTGGTTTACCGCCGAGCCTGGGTGCGTGTGTACTGTTGATGTTGAGAGCTTGAGGGAGGTGGGCCATGTAGAGTTTGAACAGAGTGGGTGCCAGCATGCAACCCTGCTTCAGGCCTTTAGTTGTGGAGACTTTTCTAGAAAGGTGACTTCCCCCTCCCAGTTTCACCTGCACCCAGTGTCAGTGTGTAGATGCAGCAGGGTGTCCAGGATGTCCTGAGGGATTCCCCAGCGTGCCAACTTCCCCCAAAGTTTCCCCCTCTCAACATTATCGAATGCAGCACGAAAGTCAATGAAGCATAGATGTAGTTGCAGGTTGGCTATTTTGTTCGCATCGTTAAGAATAGAGAGTGCAAGGATATTTGTTGTCGTACCAGAAACCGGTCTGGTTTGGCTGAATTATTTTGTTGGCATCTGCCCAGGCTATGAGATCCTCCAAGATGGTGCCTGCAAAATTCTTTGCCTCGTTGTCGATCAGGGCCACTAGGCGGTAGTTGCTGGGCTGGGGCTTGTCACCGCTCTTATAGATCGGTGCAATCATTGAGCCTTTCCATAATTCAGGTATTCTGCATTGTGACCAGATTTCCGAAAATAGGGGTTGCAGGAAGTTTGCCCAGTTGACCGGTTTGTGTTTGGACAGGGCCGGTGGGATTCCATTCGGGTCCGGAGCCCCTTCTCTTCTCCCTTTTGCAATTTGCTACTTGATTACCGATGGGGGTGAGTCACTAGGCTCGCGCCCTGATGATTTTACTTGATTTGGCATGTTCAACCCCCTCAATGCATCGGAGCCTGCTCCTGGACGATCGCATGGCTTCCATCCATTAGGGTCCATTGGGAAGGTGTCCCCGGCATCGTTGTTAAAATGCTCAAATAGAAATTTAAGCCAAATTTCCTCTGAGATGTGAGACGAGATTCCCTCGTGGTGTGGGCGGATTATAGCATTCACCTTTTTCCAGAAACGGGCGCTGTCGTTGTGGTTAGCATCATGAAGCAGCTTTGCCCAAATTGTGTCTTCTTGCTCTTTCTTGATTTCCCAGTTCAATTTCCTCAGAAGCTTCCGTCGGTCTCGCACGAGTGTGCGGGCGCTTATGTCCCCTGGGAGTCTTCTCAGACGTCTTAGGATGCAGTTTATTGGTTTGAGCGTTTTTTGTTGGTCCCTTTGAGCTGTGGGTATCCTGTTTCTTAGGCCGCTTGTCCGGCAAGAGTCTGCTTTCGGAGGTGTTGTTCCCCTGAGGCTTAAGAGCTTTGCGGTAAAGTGTTCCCAGTGTGTTATTCTGTCAGTTGTGCCTGTTGCTGTTGACTAAAAAAGCTTGATTGCTATTTTTGAAAGAGACTCCGTAGTTGTTACTGCGCATTTGATCCTCCTTAAATTTGAGGTGTAGGTAGGCACCAGAGCTAGTTATTGTTGGATGGTGAAGGTTGCGGTGGTTGACAGTAGGATTTCCTGTGGGGGGGTGGGGGGGTGGCCACTATCCCCCTTGTCTCCCATTCAAAATCCTTGGATGAAGGGGGATAATGAGAGGCTTGCGAGCGTGTAGTCTAAGATTGAACATGATGAGTTGGTGTAATGTGAGGGAACGGGGGGCGGGGGGGGGGGAGGGAGTCCTCAGGGAATCTGCCATTGAGAGCCCTGAGGTTTAGATGTTCTAGATCTTCCAAAAGGTGGTTTTTCTTTCGGCTCTTGCTTGCAATTTGCGAAGCACATTGTGGCGGAATGTTGCAGAGTAAAGTGAGGATGGTGGTCTCTTTGCCCCCCGATGTGCCAAGAAGATGTTGATTTAGATCCCCGGTTACGATGAAGTATGGGGTTTCCATTTCAATTATGAAGCTAGATACTTTGTCTATTAGGTTCTCTGAATCTTTGGCTTTCTGTTTTGGGTTGACATAAGTGCTGACTAGGACCACCTCGTCTTGCCCTCCGTAGAGAGAGAGGGCAATCTTCACTGCGAAGGTAGCTGGTGCAGGGGAGCCATCCGGGGCCGCTGAGGTGACTTTCGTTGTGGAGATGTAGGTCGCCAGCCCTCCCGAGTGATGTCCAAATTTGTTGCTCATTGTGGCTGGAGTGGAGAAACACAAAGCCTTGGATATGATGCGGTAGTGTGAGCCATGTTTCGTGCAGCATAATTATGTCGAAAGATTGAAGATATTGTAAGAAGCTCTGATCCATGATTTTCGTCGACAAGCCGTTTATATTCCACAAGCATAGGCGGAGTGGGTTGGGGTCTGCTCTGTCCCTTAAGCTGTTTTGTGTTGGTCGTCATTGCCTTCCTGCGGAGATGGTTATTGTCTGAGTGATTGGCCTGAAGGCAGGTGATCTGCTCCGCGTAGCTGGTGCTGCCCAAGAGCTGTTTTGTATGTCCGTCCTCGTGTTGGCCCCCCGCTGAGGTGATTGGTCTAGCGCCCCTCTAAGAACTGAATTTGGGACCCCCTGGGGTTTTGAAGCTACTGGCCTCAGAGTGGGGGCCAGAAAAGGTGTCGGATACACTGGAGTTAGATACGGGGCAATATCTATCCCCCAGGCTTTGAAGATGCCATGTTCAGCTAGAACCTTCTGGGCAGCTGTTGCTGATTTTCCATGTGGCCTTTGTGGCCTCTGGTACTGTAGGGTCTGCAGGGCGAATGAATTCTATTGAGAGTATGTCAGCTGAGCTCAGATCAGTGAGAGTTTGAATTTCTTGCAGCAGCCTTATGATGTTCCCCCTGTTCAGGGTGTCCTGGTGTCCTCTTGATGTAAACATAGGGTGGAGGAGAGTGGCATGAGTGGGCAACTGCTTATCTCCCTTCAGAGGAGTTTCCTGCTGAAGGTCGCTGGCAGGTGCTGGAGTGCCAGGTTGGTGAAAGTCTTGTGATGCTGCCTTTGGCTGGGGTTCCCTTCTGTCACATGGCAAACTTACAGTTGAGTTCCTTAGCTCCATCTCGAGTGTTATTGGCCCGGAGCTTGTCTCTGTCAGAGGATGCTTAGGGAGGTGCAGTGTGTTCTGTTCAGGCTGAACTGCATGATTCTCTCTCTGATCTGCAAGATGTTTTCCAGACATGAGAGTGGGCGATAAGGGCCAGTTTTCCGGGTTGGGCACTGCCGTCCTGGATTGCCCAGTTTTGCTCTTGAGGACTTCAGTGCTGATCTCCTTGCTTATATCCTTTTGTGGCTTAGGGCTCTTTGAGGCTGCCTCCAGCGACAGTGATCTGTGCCCATCCGTTGCTGTAGACTGTCGCAGTTGCTCTGGATTTGTGAAGGGGGGCAGAGTCCCCCCGTTTGGTTCTAATCGTTCGAGCCTCAGTTGGCAGCTGCTCTGGGGGGGCCTTCTTATATTAAGGTGAAGTTAGGTTCCCATTTCCTTTATCTCTTTTGTTTGGCATGTGCTCCTGTTCCGGATTTTGTGAGAAAAAGGGGCTTCCTTGGTCCGATTGGTTATTCGGCAGGGGGTCTCTGGTATGAGTATTGGCTGAAACAGGTTTAATGGGCAGCTGTGTTTTTTGATGGGAGAAGATTGGGTAGAAGATTGTGGGCTTCTCAGCGGTTTTCTGATTGCGCCCTTTCCTTCTCTGTAGGCGTTGCTGTTTGTCGTTTGGCTTCAAGGCATGCGTTTCTTCTTGGGGCTCTGTCGTCTTGTCTTTATGAGACCCTGGCAGTCCGGCAGATTCCTTAGTGTCAGGTCTAGTCTGCTGATTTTGGTGGTACAGCGTCCCACTGTTCAGAGTTGCCTGATGCCCCTCGAGCGGTCCTGGTGCCATAGCACTGCCACTTAGCAGCTTGTTTCCGAGTCCGATTTATGCAGATCTCATCTCCCTTAGTAGGTTGTGTAACATTGAGGGCAGGGTAGAAAGTTTATCAACTATGTAGCTGCAACCGCAGTTGAGTTGGACCTCAGATTGAGCCCTCGTGATTAAGCCGTTGAGAACCCCAAATTTCTCATCGATGCCTGCGGTGAACAGAGCCAAGGTGTTCAAGAGTGAGTGTTGCATATCTATCTTTTCAGACTGATATTGGAGTGCCTCAACGGCCCGTTGTATCATGTTTAAGAGGGAGGCCCAGGTCCTGCTGACTTGCTCTTTGGGGTGCGTTCCCCTCTTAGGTTTGTCTGAGGACTCCTCCCCGGGTGATCGGCTGGGGCTTAGGGAGCGTAGTTGGGGGACCGTGAATGGGGTAGCACTCTGTTGTGGGTCAGGTGAGTAAGCGGCGAGCAATTCCTCCCATACTTGTGAGTTCAGATAGGATAGAATTGCCCCCCCCCCCCTTGATGAATCAGGTCGGCGGACCCCCCTATTTCTTCAGAAGGTCTAGGCGGAAGGGGGGTTGTCCAAAGTTGTGGGTGTAACGACTCTGGGGTTGATACATTTGTGCCTGCTGGCCGCTGCGATCCTGCCGGCGTGGTATCCCTGCTCGTCAGTGATTCGCTGGAACTGCTTTCCAGGTCTCGTTCTGCTTGCTGAGTCCTCTCAGAGCGTGTTGGACAAGATGCGCTGTTCTCCCTTTGTGTCCGGGAAGGGCAGCACTCTAGGTCGCTTTCTGTAGTACATTCTGAAGCGGATAGTTGGTTAAACTGCATGGTCCTTTTATGGCAGTGATCCTCTTGTGTGGGACCCAATGGGCTGGCTGCCTTTGGTGGTGGGATCTTGTAGGATATTGCCTCCCCCGCTGTGACTGTGGCCAGCCGTGGGGCCAGTTCCAGAGCTGATTCTGATTCTAGTTCTGGATCCAAGCAGTTGGCTGCCCAGGGCTTGTTTTGGCCCTGGTGTACTAGTGCTTGTACTTGACGTGAGTTGGTCGGACTCCAGGTTCTATGGGGCTTTGCAGGACTGGAAGGGGTCAGATTTTTCCCCCTGTGCTGAGACGGGCCTTTGGGAGCCCCAGCTGGCTGTGGCAGTTAGAGCAGGGGAGCAGTGGGTTTTGCAGATCTCTAGAGCCCTTTGGGCACACTGGGGAGGTCAGCATTCTTGTGGCTGAGTTGTTAGCTGGCGGCAGGTTTAGCGGCTCCTCTGCACTTGGGCTGGTCTTCTCTTGCATCTGAGTGATTGGTGGAGGCGACTCAGTTTGTAAGGGAAGTAGAGGGGACTGCAAACCTTTGAGGGTGGCATTGCTCGAACAGATTGCGGAGCCTGCATCGGAGAGGAAGCTGAATTTTGTGTATATTTTTGGTTGGGTTAAGTCAGTTAAACCGCTTAGCAAAACTTTTGATTGAGGGTCTGTTGAAATTAATGCAGTGCTGGTTCGAGCAGGAGGGCATGATTTTTGTTTTTTCCCTTTCTTCGCCCCCGGCCTCGGGGAAGTAGCCACTCTGGCTTTCCCCAACCTCATCTGTGCCCGCCGGTAGACTGCTGGTTGGGCTGGTTGGGCAGGGGAGGAGGGAGGGAAAGGGTGGCTGCAGGAGCTTCGGTTTGGGGCGTTGGGGGCGTTGTTAGTCTGATATTAAGAGTTTGTATAATCGTCCAGGGGGTCCAATTGCCTTCTGTTATGCAGTCAAGTGTACGCACCCCCGTTGCCACCACTGAGCGAAGGACCTCAAGAGAGGTGCTGGAGCTGTGCTGGAGCTGGAGCTGGTGCTTGGGCTGGTATAAGTGGGTTCCCAATTAATTGGCGCCTCCCTGCTTTCCCCTGTGAGGGGAGACTGTGCGGAGCGATGCGCTGGGAAGTTGTAGTGACTGGCGGGGTGACGTTTAAGGACCGGTTAGGTACTGCTTCCTGTCCTTAATTGGACCCCCGCATTGGGTTACGCCAAACTGCCTGTGGTGCGGGGCCTGCAGGTATATGTCTATTCAGATCGAGTGGAATTGAGAAAGCTGTTATGGAGGGTGACCTCTATTGAGGAGGGAGGGGGTCCAGCAGGGCCTCAGCTGCCTTTATGGTATTCTAGGAGCTCTTCCGACAGCGTTAGGGAGAGAGAGAGAGTTTGGAAGGACCAGAAGAACCGGAAACAACAATCCAATTTGTTGTCCTGTCGGAGTTGAGATTTAACCAATTCCTGTACATCCAGGACAACACTTTATCCAGGCTTTCTAACAAGGCTGTGAAGCTTGGCTTGGACTTACCTTTGAGTGAGACAATAGCATAGGTTGTCAGGAAACACCGTCCAAGATTCTTCAGCTTATTTCCTTTAATTTTATTTCTGCCATGCATTGTTGAACTACACACTGAATGAAAGTGATAAAGCTCCCAAGTCAGAGTGAAAATGTCTACTGCTGATATGAGAGGACACATTCTTCAGTAGAGCTTGAAGATTAAGTTCTGAAATAAAATTGAAGGAAATGAGCAGAGAGGCCTTGACTGATGCATCTTTGCAAGTTGTTTTTATGTCTTGCAACACACAGCCTGTTTAGAACAAAATATCTAAGTGACTGCGGGTGTGGCAGGAGAGCATTCAAAATTCAGAGTTTTCGCAACCTAGATGCCATGTCTAGAGGTAGGAGACAGACAGAGCGAACAAAAGCATGAAAGTATGCTCACGTAGAAGACCTCAAAATGGGACAAATCAAAAAATGACACCTAAAAACCCCAAAGAATCCTGTGGCATCCTCCTCAGCAGAAACATGCCTGCCAATCAGTATTCTCAACCTCTTTTCTCAAATGCTGACTAGGCGCAACCATGATTGTAACAACAGATCATGGTCAGTATTCTATCAGTATCTCTCTGACTAGATGATAATCACTTTATCCAGCATTTTGTCTAGGAAGGCTTATATAATCTTATGCAATAGTTGGTGGATCGATAAAATTCCAAACCTATTTTGTCTAGGTGTGCCAGTACCAGTACCTTTGTAAATTACAGCAGACCTTCTATGCCAAGACAGAACAGTGGTAGCCTTACGCTATGGAACGAATGCTCCAAAAATCTCTCTAAGTAGCCATTACTTTGAGGGATCCGAGTGATGTATGTGATACACACTGGGGGAGGGAGCTATTCCTCCAGAAATAGATACACCTCTGCCTGGAGTCTTAAGCTCTCTGTCTCGTTTTAGAGACAGAGAGCTTCACATATTTTTATGGATATGCTGCTGCCCCAACCCTAATTAATTAAAGAGGGTTGATGGGCAGAAAAGGGAGAATCCTGAACTTTTAACGTTCAGTCAAGACCATTAAGACAACCTGCACAACAATGCTTTTCCTGTTAACAGTATTTGTAGATTTATTCAAATAATAGTATCATTCCAGAAAGCAAAAGTTGGTTAATCGAGGGAATTAGCATAAAACCAAAATCCTAATTACTGCAATACTGCCATGTGCCTTTATATCTGGCAATCAATCAAATTAATAATAGTAATTAGTAATGAGCCTAAATATAGAAAGGACCACAAACATCCAGCCCTATCTAAGCAACAAGCAGAAGAAGATGGTCTTTTTCCCAAATAGCATAAAGTTCTTCTCAAAGGAAACACAAATTCAAAGCATATATTTAGGAAGATGCGCAGCACTAAACATTTTACTTTCACGAACACTTGTAGCTCGTGAACAACAAATAAACGTGCACTTTTCTGGAATATGACAAGCACTCTTGTTAATGGGGCCTTGCTAAGGTTTACTAAGCCAAAGCTATAATAGGCACTATTTTCTAATAAAATTGTACTTATACAGGTTGTCACCACAGAGATACAGTGGAAATCACTCCTAAGGATGGCAAGACTTCTTTGCTGTGATGCAACCACACCCACTGTTGTTCCATCAGCTCTAGTATCTATGAAAGATCCCAGCGCTCTCTGGAATCCTAGAACATCCCCAGAACTCTCTTCAGAGGAGTTTTGCAGAGAAGAGACAATGTGTCAATGGACGTTTGGAGTACGTATTCTGTGACTCTGTTGCCATACACATGTGAGTTTAAATGGAAATACGGCTGTAAATGGTCATGTGACTGGTAGGTTAACACACAGCACTTATGGGCTTCACACCTGGGAAACGGGCCAGAAGGGGGAGGCACACTGATCCAGAGAAGCCACTGAAAGGTGGAAGAAATAAAACAATGAAAATTAAATGGCATGCTAACTCTTTTGCAAGCCTATTTATATATTGCCATTTAAAAGAGATGTTAGGGAGAATCTACAGTAAGTTTCTATAAGACTCCCAGAAATGACCAGTATCTGTACCTTTTCTTTGGGTATTCCAAAGTGATTGATGTCTTCAGCTGATACAGTACTAAATGCCATATTTTTTATTATCACTTTTCACAATTCTAAATCAGTAAACTGTGCAGCCGCGGCCTGTCCTAATGGGCAGAGGTGCCACACCCCGCCTCTCCTGCTTAACAAGAAGAGTGCCTGTCAGGCAGAGCTTTATTTTCAGGTCAGGCAGCCAGGAGCTATACATGCGCTATATGGGCAGGCTCCTGACTGCCTCAGCTGAACTTTGCAGGGCCATGGCTCCTGTTGGCATGACCGGTCGCTCAGGCCAGTAAGGACTCTGATTTTCAGTCTTCCCTTGTTTCTCTTTTGAAATCAGAGCACTCGTGCCTAGACACCCTCGGGTATTAGTGCACGTTACAAATAAGAATTTCATTTCATTTCTTTCATTTCAGCCTGGCAAAGCACCTCAAGGCCCTCCCCGTTGTGACGAGGGCAGTGTCACTGCCTTGGACCTGGGCACTTCAGTTTTAAGCCCGACGTGTTTAGGGCAGAGTGTCACAGAGAGGGGTGGGGTCACCAACTCTCACTGACCCCATCCCACTCTGTGACGAGGGAGGGACTGCTGCCGCCCCTCGTTGGCTGAGCTGAGGTCAGCCAATGAGAGAAGGCAGCAGTCCCAACACTCTTGGGTCCTCTGAGGCAGAGCTGCGTAGGTAAGCGTAATTTTTTTTTTTTTATGTTTGGTGCGTCCCTGTATGTATGTTTGAATATTTGGGAGTGAGTGTTGTGAATGGATGTGTGTGTGTGCATGTATGTGAATGCATGCGTGTGAAAGTATACGTGTGCGTGTGTGACCCATCTGCCCCCCTCCCTGCTAAAATGACCAGCTCCACTGATACTGTCGTATATAAGGGTCAAAGATTTTGTGTTTCATTTCAGCCATAATGTCACCAAGTGTTGCTGGCCATATTGCACAAAAGTTCGAACATTGATTATTACTTAAATTGCAGCACACATGCAGAAGAGCAAGTTGTGTTTTCACTGAATCTGCTTGTGTGAGTCAGCAGCGTCGCCAAGCCAGATCATTATAATGACCAAAATAATCCTGCACGAGAATACAGAGTGGATTTAAACTGACACGTTCAGTGTGTTTTGGCATTTCAATTGTTGACTGCACAGCTTTTTCCAAATTAAATGCACAACAAAAATAAAGAAAATATTAAAAATAAATGTGGACTTCTAAATTTCTGAAATCTGGGATATCAAATGGAGCGCTCGTGCAGTGACGTAGGGTAAAACACTGCTAGAGCATCTGGTGTAGAAGCTGAAACCTTAACTGTACCCTCCTACATGATCTTGTTAACCCTTGTTATACCAGAGCGCTGTAGAGCAACAATACAATCCCTACCGCGCCTGCGCAACCTCCTCTTGGCCTTTTGTTGTATATGCTTGCGTGTCCTGCTACCTAGGTGACAATGTTCATGCTTGAGGGAGCCCCACCTAAACCTCCTTCCTCCTACTCTCCCTCGGTGCAAATTTTGTGGCCGAGTGGGAATACTGTTGAAAATATTTGTTTTAATATGCCAAGGAAGGCTGGCTGCGCAAAGTAGGAAGGGGTTGCTTTTTTGTTTCATTGCTCTGCTGTGCAACTTTTCCTTTCAAGAGGAACTTCAGCAACACATTTCCTATTGAATTAAGAATATTAAAAACTTACAGACCTCAACAGTGCTATTTATGGTGATGCTGAAAATGCACTTTGAAAATATTTAGCACTTCATGACATCGCGTGACTCTTCATTTAGCAGTTGGACCACATTAGGACGGCCCACTGACTCCACCCTCCTGATTGACATGCCACCCTCTTAAACTATATGCGTGAGGGCACTGGGGACCATACCATTTTCAGCTCTAACCAGGAATCCCAAACACATGGCCTTTTTTTTGTTCAGTCTGAGTGCTGGTGGGCTTGGGTAAGAGCAGGACTTGATAACAAATTACCATGGCTCACCTAAGATGCTGCACCTTTTTGCAGTTTGGAGTACTTTGGCAGTGCAGGCCAATGTTAATCCAACAAGGCTTCAATAGCACAAAAAGATAAAAAGGCCAATTTTAAAGCTATATAGAATGTTAACAACATGAACACCAGCACAAGTGCAGCTAGCACGTTGAGATCTCCGACAGACGCTGCTCACACCCGCACTGCATTTCCCAAAATGCTGTGTACATCCATTTGCTTCAGAAGTGTCATATGAAGGATGAATCAATGCTCTGAGAATTGCTTGATAATATTGTTGTGGGATTAATCTCACAGAAGGGATCAGCGGCACGATTACCTTTGGCATTCTGTGCGCACGCAGCTCCATTCCCAGCATGGAAGCATGCCAGTGCCTATGTATGAGGGCCCATCTATTGAATGATCCGCCGCCATTCAATATTTAATCCCGCAATTGAAGTCACTAAAGGGATTGAGCAAAGTAACAAGATGAATGAATTGTGACCTCAAACTTGCAAAAACACAACCCGAGCGATTTATCTTGCTGGCCCCGGCTGCATCCTGAAGCCAACAGTCCTATCACTTTGCCGGGTTTAGGATTTGTAGATAGATCAATGCCACATTAGCAAAGTACCTCAGCAGACAGGTTAGGAAGTCAGAGCATACGACGCATCTCAATCAAGAATATATGGCCCAAATTGGTTTATTAGGGGATTGAAATATGTAACTCATAATGAGAAAGCTTTGCTACTTCGCCAACGTATGCTTAAGTCAACGGGAGAGGGCTTGTAGGGAGGCCTTTATCAATTTTATCTTGTTTTATATTTCTTTGGGTATTTATACAGTGCACAGTCCGCTACCCTGTCACTTCTGATTACAAAGGGAGCGACAGAAAGAAGAGAGATGGAGAAAACATTATTATAAACCATAAATTAAAATAAACTCACTCATTCAAATGTGTTTTTATATACATGTATAGATGGATGTATGGATGTATGTATGTATGGATGGATGGATAGATAGACAGACATACAGACTCAGGTGTCTGCTTATTGGTACAAGGCCTTGGCTTTGATCACTGTAACTCCACGAAGTGGATAGTTTTTGTTTTGTAATTTATTAGAAGAAAGTTGGGTTATTCTTAAAATAAACAGCATTGGAAAGGTTGAATGAAAACCTGATGCCCGGTATAACATGTCTTTCAACAAGAATCAATAACATTAGTATTCGGATTTGGAAGTAATGCAATTCAATCTTCTTTTCTATTGATGTCCTCAAATCTATAATATAGGCAAGTTAAGTAGTAATATTCGGTTTGAGGCTACTAGGGCCTACTACTGTCTAAAGTGCAGCAATGCTCTATGTGCACACACAAACACACTATTCAACACTCAAGTGGAGGGCTACCAAAAGTGATGCTTCCAATAACTTCTTAAGGTACACCTTGACAGAAATGCCTCATAGGCCAGATACCTGGACACTCCTGGCTATGGGGTTTAATAACCAGTTTCACATCACCTCTTCAAAAAATAGTTTTACCAGTTTCCAACAGTTAGGAAGAGTTGTGGGGGGACAAACATTCCCTGAGAATATAGTAGCAGGACCTCATATTAAGTTGAGATCATATGCATAAAGAGCAGAGCACACTAGAGACAACTGAAGAAACCTTGGGTTGATGGTGGTCACTTGCAGGAACATGCAGTTTGCTAGAAGCACCGTTGCAGACAATGTACCAATTTTAAAGACGTTTTATACCCGACCTTGAGAATAACTCAAGATCCCGGCATCACTCGTTAGACTCTGAAAAAGCTTTGCATTGCAAACAACTGTTGTAGTCTATGCATTTTGTCACAAGAAAGATCCAGGACTTCATATGGGAGAACAATCTTTTTATCAGTTGCTAGTCAGGCTTTAGACAACTGAACATCAGAGAATTGCACCTCTCCATGCCCTGGATCAGCCTCTGACAAATAAAAGCTGAAGAGTGATTCGGAATGCAATGGTATTACTCAGAACCACAGAACACACCATTTATATTAACATCCTGAACACGAAGGGGATCCAGTAGGGAACTCTGTCCTAAAATGGCTGCACTCTTTCCAAGGTTACTACAGAGTAGTAATGGACAAACCCCAAGTCCCCTAAGTCCATTGAGGCATGCAGCATCAACACTGACCCTTCTGCCTCCAGCCTACACTGGCTCTGCCTCCCTACACGCAATCCACACACAGGAACTGTTGCTCACTATCCCCCACCTAAAGTAAGATGATGAGTACAGACTTCCAGGTGGCATCCTTCCCTCCTAGACAACCTCTGTCAATAATGACTTGTGGTGCGTTAATTGCCAGTGAATTCCTTGCAGTTAATTGAGGAGTTCACATCCATATGAATCCATATTGCAGAAAAGGCTATCAACTACAGCCATAGACTTCTTGGCTTCTGAATGGAGGGTGTAGTGGTTTTGTCTAGGATCTGGAGTGGAATTTCAAACATTCATTTCTACTGGTGGAGACACAAGCCTGAGAATCCTAGTTCTCTAGTGAAGTACACTGATGGGTAGAGACGTCCAGCAAGGTGGGTCTCACTGATGCTGTTGCTATCAGTGAGTGTGAGAGGGAGGCAGCATGTACAATTTGGTGATATCTCACAGACAGGGACAACTGTAGGTGTCACACTAACCCTTACAGACTCATACCACTTCAAGAGTGAATTTACTTGGATCAACCATGTTCATTTAGTTAACTGCCTCTATTTATTTATTTGCTTATTTTAGAGTTTTATACAGAGCTAGCTAGACCCGAAGCTATCAGAGCGCTTTACAACAGTAAACATTCACATCAAAGATAACAAGTCTACACAGAGCATGTGGGAGAGGATGTGGCCTAACGGCTAGAGCGGTCGTCCTCGAAGCTGGGGAACAGGGTTCAAGTCTCGGCAGGGACGCTCAACACAATATGATTCTAGGCAGATCACTTAATCCCCGTGCCTAACAAAAAAAATTAATGTGTCCATCCGCAACGCACCTGGTGCTCATGTACAGCGCTCTGATACCTTCGGGTCAAGTTTGCACTATATAAAACTCCAAAAACAAAATAAAAAGACAATCAGAGTCAGTGCGCTCCACAACAGCAAATGTTCACAACATAGATAACAAGCATAGTAGACATATATGCTGCACAATGTGAAATCAAGTGCCTCCAGATACAAGGCGTCACCGCCCGGAATTGCGCAAAGCCTCCTGTACATGCGCTGCGGCTGAATCCGGATATAGTGACAGTATGTAACTGAAGTATACAATGCAAGGTCACTACAGTAAATACATTTGATCTTGGTGATAATGACTGCTTTTATTTAAATGCCAAGGTACTGTGGCTTTTACGATGTGTACTGTATAAATTGTCAGTATTTTTAAGAATATTTCTATAGTGGAAGTTATGCCCCTTCCCTTATAGTCCATCTCTGAAAACTTGTCCAGCCTTCCCCTTTGCTACGGTATCTGAAAGAGACTTTGGCCAAGTGAGTGTGTCTGGCATGTGAGTGGGTGTCAGAGTGTTTTTCTTTATAGTAGCAACATCCACAAAATTAAGAAAATATGTTGCTGTGAAGCAAATGAGGATGTTTGTATAATGTCTGTATAATATTTAAGGTATCCTATTATTGTGTAGTTGTTGCTGAAAATTATTTAACAACATCTTACTGTAGCACTATTTCTCAACAACGTTTTCAAGAGAGAAACGTGGAATATTACAGAAGTATGTTAGGGCAATACAAGAAGAGATCTGAAATAAGCATGAAACAGACGGACACCAGCAAGCCACAAACTGAAATACATTTACCACACACAGAAACGAACAGCACGTCAAACATAACCCTCTGATCAAACATTATACCGCATGCCAAATTGGTGCGATCATTTTTCAAAGTGGATGCTTGGATAAATAAACACATGGAATGCTGATTTCTCAAATTGAGTTAATTGATTATCCCATCACAGTCTTAATTATACCATGTACGGGATAGGACAATGGAACATAAGAAAATCCATACTAAATGTGACAATACAACAAACAGCAAATTATCTGGTAAAGATCCTCGTGCAGCGATGGATAGGATCCATATTTCTGCTGAATTGGTTCTTCCTCCTGTTTTATTTGGCTTGCCTTGACAAATCAGCAGGGTTTCCGTTTCACCAATCTCAAAGCAAAGTCAACCTCACCACACTGACGATTCTATGAAAGAGCTCAAAATGCTTGTGGCTTCTGCACTTGCACGAGATCTTAGCTGTGGCTGAGCTATTTCACAAATGTATGCTGTCTCGTGTGCTGGTTTTCAAAGAGATCATCCTTGGGATGGAAAAAGAGCAGCTTTGCCCATAGGATGCGCCTGCCCTACTCAGAAAGATGCATATTAACAGTACAGTGGTTTATTATCACAAGTTTTATTCTGTTCTTGCTGTCTTCTCAATGCTAATGGAGTGGAATCACTTTATATACTCCCCAGGACTTTATATGTTAATTTTGTCAGTTGTTGCTAGTAGTTTTCATGATTACAATGCCTGATTTAAGGTTTGACAGATGGGTTACTTAAAAACAAACGTGACAGAAATCCCAACCACCCTACTACAAGAGCAATACAGCATATTTCACTTGGAATCCAGCACACTGCATATCCATCACATTTGAAATGGAGTGTCCCATCCTCGAAACTTTTAATTAGGCCCTATGTAAAGTGAATTCAAGGGAGCCTCTGAAAACCAAATTTAACACAAGTATGTCTGCCTGATTATGGCTATGGTGAGTTGCTCCAAGATTAACACTTATAGTGCATGCAGGAGCATTACCTCTTAGGGATGCACATATATAGGGATGTATTTCTTGTTCATCAATCTTTAAATGTGTCTATGTTTATATATATATATCTCCGTACTTTCCCTCGTGCAGCAATTGCCAGCTCCAAAACGAAAGTTGCGTCGTCGATCAGGACCCCACGAGAGTGGGTCCCGTTACATCCAACTCACTACTCAAAAAGGATGACGACGCCGTGTGCGGTTTTTCAAAATTTATTTTCGGCCACCATCAAACGCGTTTCGACTGCACAGCAGTATTGCTCACTGATACCGAGGTATCGAACGCGGCCATTTTTTAAACTTACTTCCGTGCAACAAACGTGTCACATGATAACTACAAACACAGTGCTAGTGAAAACAGACTCGTAGATTTTCAATTCATTACACAGTGTTTCACAAACATATTTGCAATTCTTTTTTAGGTCTCGCCTAGCGACGCAGCGCAAAGCGCTGCTCGCTATGCGAGATCTATTGTTGTCGACTTCGTTTGGAAGGGGGACAGGACATGTGCACGCGTACGGCACGGCCTGGACAGGAGATGTGCACGCGTATGGTGCGAGCAGGAGTTGTAATAACGCCGCACGCGTGCACATCAACTGTCTGTGCCGAAGCTTAACAGACAGGAGATGTGCACGCGTACGGCTCGCGGCGTTATCACAACTCCTGCTCGCACCATACACGTGCACATCTCCTGTCCAGACGCGGCGCGCTTGTATGCACCACTCACCGGCTCTTCTGGGGACTCTGCGCTGCTCCCCGGCTGGTCTCCCCGATGGCAGGGGGACTCGCCTCTTCACCTTCACTCTTTGTGGCGCATGAACACGCGGGGCTCCGTCTTGCTCACAGGAGCCCCGCATGAAATCCTGCTCCGGCCGCATCATGCGGCATTCACGAAGGCGGGGTGGGCTCCCGCCGGACTTCCTTTACTGCTTACAAGTGCGGGGTGGGCTCCCGCCTCGCTTCTCCGACACGCGGGGCTCCCTCAGCTCACGGGAGCCCCGGACACTTCCGGACGCGCGCTCCATGCCCCGCCCATGTCCCAGGCAAGGTTGCCTGACTTCCGGGTCGCGCTGAGAGCGGCCCGGAGACAGTGTTACCAGATTGGCTAGCTCGCACGGGAGCGGGACAGGAACCTCCATCGGACGGGCTCGGCGTCTCCTCAGGGCTGCCAGGCGCTGCGTGTCCTGGGCTCTGTCGGTGCCGACACGGAGCTCGACCGGCGCTTCCGGGACTGGTGCCTTCGGACTCGGCCAAGACGGTGACCCGGAGCAAGTACAAGCGGATCGCCAAGGTACTGCGGCGACCCGAGCCGGGCTCCGCCAACAGAGGCAAATTCCAGTTCTGGGTCCGGTCCAAGGGCTTTCTGGCTGGGGAGGAGCGGCGAGGAGCAGCAGAAGCTGAAGGCAGCCAAGGCCGTCTATATGCCCGTCAAAGGGGGAACGGTTAGTGCCTACCCGTCAGTGTCCGTGGTACGTGTCTGTGTCCATCCGTCCTGTGTCTGCGGCCACGGGGCAGAGCGCCAGGCCTCTAGCTACTGCCACTGTCCACGTCTGCCCAACCATTGCCGTCTCTGCCCACCTTTGCCTATTTGGTTCATCCCCTGGCCCACCTCTGACCCAGCGTTGGCCATCGCTGCCCCAGCCCTGGCTGTCCAAATACCCCATCTCTCTGTCTGTCCTTCTCAGACTAACAGAAGTGCCTTTCTGTGCCCGAGACCCTTTCTGCCCCTTTACCCCAGCTTGGTCCATATGTCCATCTCTGCCCCACACCTGCCCATCAATGCACCATACCACTGTGCCCCTCCCTCCCCATCTCTTCCCCAAACCTTTCCCTACTCTGCATCCCTTTCCTGCCCCTCTTTCAATCTCTGCTCTACTCTGCTGCCCGCCTAAGTCAAAGAACTCTGTCCCTCTCCGCCCTATATCATTACATCCTGTTCATAGGCCCTGTTTCTCCGTACCAGTGCCCATTTCTATCCTTCCTCCTGCACCCTTGTATATGTCTGGCCTACAACTCCATCCGCCTCTATACCTGTAATCTGTCCCATACAACTGCCCCAAACCCTGTCTATCTCTGTTCAACGCCTCTACCGATCTCTAACCCCAGCCCACTGCCAATCTCTCCCACACCTGTCTCTGCCCACACACGTTATTTCTGTCCCTGTCCCACACCTATCTCTCAACCCCACTACAGTGCCAGTCTCTCCTCCACACCTCCTTCTCTGTCCACGGCTCTGTCCTTCCCTGACCCCACGTCACTTCCAATCTCTCCCCCCACCCCCACTGTCCCACGTCTCTGTCCATCTCTACCCCAGCCCACTGCCAGTCTCTCCCCCACACCACCTGTCTGTCTCAGCCCCACGCCTCTGACCATCTCTAATCCAGTTCACTACCAATCTCTCCCACACCTCTGTCTCTGTGTCCCACACCTCTGACCATTTCTAATCCCACGCCACTTCCAATCTCTGTCCCACACTTCTGTCAACGTCTCACACCCGCACCACAACCAATCGTGGTGTCGCATCTCTGTTCTGCCTGTCTACCTCTGTCCCACACCTCAGTTCATCTCAGTGCCACGCTGCTTGCCCAGGTCTGTCCTTCTTCCTCGTCCGTCCGCGGCCCACCTCTGCCTCACAATACTGTCCAACAACGATCCGGACCCCTGCCCACCCCTAGCACCTTTGTCCTCCGTGCAAGGAGTCAGCAGGAAAGCCCTCTGGGAGGTTAGTAACCATGATATCCACCAAAATAGCCAACAAGCATTTGCAATGCAATAGGTCTCGCATTTGTGAAACTTTAAGCTACTGGCATTATAAATGACAAACCTTTTATCTATGTGTTGGTTTAGAAAACATAAATAAAACGCATTGTCATTTACAATGCCAATAGCTTAAAATTTCGCAAATGCGAGACCTATTGCATTGCAAATGCTTGTTCTTTTTTACAATCGATGTCAAATTCACAGACTGAAAAATCTATTTCATTTAGTACCATCAATGATGTAAAATTATTAAACTCGAAAAAATCAATCAAATTCGGCATTTGTCGACACAGCGCATTATTGTTTGCAGGAATTGCATAATCAAGCTCAAGTGAGCATGCGCTATGTTCTGACATACCAAACATAATTTCGTAAACCAACTAATGGGTGAAATGACACTTGTAGAATCCTAAAGTTCATCACTGATGTACATTACAATATATAAATTAACAGTCTGTGGTTCATAACTTTACAGAGTCAATATATACATATGTATATATTAGATCTTTATATATATATATTCATAAATTAGATCTAGATTTGTGTGTATGTCTATATGCATGTTGATATTGATTTTATTTGGTTATAACAAAGAAAGGGAAAAACATACTTGTCCCTGTAAATGGAACTGTGCTTCCATTTCTAAGCAGTTACATAAATATAGTCAAAAAATAAGACTCCTTGTATTTTTAGCCACAAAATATATGTGTACATCAGGCCATGTAAATATTTCAGCTTCTGTATACACATGGGTATGTATATATAGAGGGTCATACACCTGGTACTAAAACGTTACTAAGTGTCATGTGTATATATGTCTTGTATGCTTGTGTATCACTACATATTTATGTGTATATTAATTTTCAGTTATTTGTTAAACATAAATAAATAATTTTCATTCCCTTCGACCTCATTCCCATCCCAAACCGTTTTGAATACTACAGATTCCCAAGCATCCTTTTCAAAATTCTCTCTTCTTTTATGTGATTGACTTAACTAACAGGCGCACACATCCACTACTCCCATTATCAAGTTTCATTTTCTAATCAACTTCGATTATTCTATACATACTCGAAACACTTCTTAGCGCATGAGCCCACAAGAGCACAAGGTTAACACAACTAATCCACAAGGAAAAAAGGAAGCATATAATACTAACCTACTACCTATTTAACAGTAATCTTTTGTTCCGTTGTAGCATGTTACTCATTGCAAAGCACTTCAACGTCTTGTTAGAGGTAGTAAGCGCTATATAAATAAAATTTACAATTACAATTAAACATTTCTTTGAAAACTGAGGCTCCAAACCAAAATAACGAATACGTAGTACGAGTACGCCTTCTGACTTTCATCATACTTCCTGTGGTGGGCTAGTTATATACTCTAGTAAGGCAGTGCAGACTCTACCACTAAGAAGTTAGACAATAAACAGTGCTAGCACTCAGAAGGGCAACATTCAAAGGCAGACATAGCTGACTGTGTCATGTGTGGAATTCCCCTTTGGCCACCTTTGTCCATTTAATTTTAAACATTTTTTGATTTTCCTTCAAGAGTCTCTGTAGAGGATATGTCCTATACTCATGGTAGACTGTCGATGCTGCCCAAATCATTCGTAAAGATCACTTTCGGTGTTTGTTGAATCATGGATGAGGCAAACTGACTCCAGTTAAACACCTCAAAAACAAAAGCTCTTCTTTTTTGTTACTGCACTTTGTTGAGCTAAAGGATCACCGTCTATCCCCATTCCGCTGACTTTTGGCTAGATTTGCGGTAAAGAAATACCATTTACATACATATACATACATAGATTCAGTCTTCTCTTTTTCACTCAAGAGGAAATACCGGGACCACAAAGTCAAAGACTCGGGTGTCATATTAAAAGAAGCATTAACTCACGGGCCACGGACCGACAAAGAATATTGCTCGTACCCTCTGGCAGAAGAAATGAGTGAAAGGTGGAGTCCATAGTGGCCCACTACTTAAAGGCTTCTAAGTGACATCTTGTCAAACTCTACAAAACCCTGAATACATATGTCTGTCTCACAGTGGGACGCATGGGAGAGAACACATCTGATGTTAACTAACTTTGCATAATTTGTGGTGGAAATTAGATCTAAATGCAACAGTGTCTGTCTGATGTTCAGATGTGGGTTTTGTCCCACCTCTATGAATATGAGGCATAAACGACACCTCAACCGCAGAGCCAAAACCATTTAGTCTCCTGATGTTTACTTCGAGGATAAAGGCCTTCCAACTCTCATATTTAGGGAGCAGCCAATAGAATAAACTTTAAAAAGTCTGGAGCCAGCAAAATCTCTTAAAGTATTGAGACATTGCTCAAACCCCATGTGTTCTAGATCACCTCTTGCCCGCTTGAGTATTGCTTGCAATAATCAGTACAGAAGTGCCTAGAGACGGCTTGCAATATCAGCTGCGGTCCGAGCAGGTAACAGCGGTCGGGCGGTGGGGCCTGGTAAGGGGGGATTTCGAGGGACAATGCAGAGGGAAAATTGAATAAATAATTAATTTTCCCTCAGAATCGTCCCTCAAAATCCCCCCTTACCCGGCTCCACCGCCACACCGCTGTTACCTGCACGGACCGCGGCTGTGCAATATAGCCTGTACAAAAAAATTGAAACTTCACTTGATCCCATCCTGCTTCTATTTAAAAAAAAATAAAAAAAAATTTACAGAGTTTTATATAGCGCGAACTTGACCCGAATCGGGTATCAGAGTGCTTTACATAGCACCAGTTGCATTACATGAGGACACATTCATTTTTGTTAGGCACGGGGAGATTAAGTGATTTGCCCAGAATCACAGGATGTTCAGCGTCATTGCCGAGACTCGAACCCAGTTCCCCAGATTCGAGGTCGACCGCCCTAGCCGTTAGGCCAACTCCTCTTCTATAAATTGTGTCGAAAAAGGATATGTGCTGTGGTAATTTTGTGTCAAGAAATTAGAGGAATACTGAGCCTGTAGCAGAGGTCTGTTCATAAAATGAGGGAAACTTAGGTAAAAATTAAAACAAGCCTTTGTTTAAATCAACAATAATTCACTCTTGACGCTCCCTCCTTGATAATCCTGGCCGTTTGTTATTTTGTCATGTTCCATCAGTATAATGAATTTAGGAAGAGAGATTCAAGGACCTGGAATAATATACACTTAAACAGTTTTATCTTTTGTGCCACTGCAGCCTGGAACAACCTACCGGTTCATCTTAGGAACTCCACGGAACTCCTGTCTTTCAGGAAGGGGTTGAAAACGTGGTTGTTCGTAGACTAAGTCTAGATGCCGAGGGTTACCAGTCAGACAGTGCTTAGCGCCAGGACACCCTTGGGTAAAAGCGCGCTTTAAAAGCTTAAAATACAATACAATACAGTGAGGGACAGAGGAGGGTTGATATACACATTTAAATACCTTAACTTTGATAGAGAAAGCAAGAATGTATTGTATTTCTATGTATTAAATGAGCGCACTTTCATGAGAAATGATTTCCAACAGACATGGCAAACAAAGTAGAATAGAAATAGATAGAAAGTGATGCATTATGCAGAAATGGTCAAAGTATGGTGACAGAGTTTGACAGTGTAAACAATCACAAAACAAGCAGTAAGGAGGATTTTGGTACATCCAATATAGTTGTGGTAAGGGACAATGTCAAAAAAGGACATTTGCTGAAAGAAAATTTGTAAGTGAAATAAGTTCGTAGTTTTCACTACAAACAGTCGAAAATCGATTGAGCTGGAGTTGAGGGCAGGAGTCCACAATGTAGAAGGATGTGCTAATGTCTCCAACACCATTTCAGTGTTTAAAAATGACCCCTTCTAGTGCATGACATTTTACGACCCCTTGCAAAACAACAATTTGCCAATTGACTGCTCCCCTCTCCCCCCTCCCCAACCCCCACTATGCACACAGGCCTTGTTGAGGCTGGTTGTTGCACTCTGGCTCTCTTTTTTTCCTCTTGAGACATCTTGTGGTGCCATGAGGCGGCTCTTAACAGTGGCCCTAATGTGGACACTCGCTAGGATGCTGTATGCCAGCAGACTCAGAACCAGTCCAGCAGTCCACCTTTACAAAGCAGAGAATGTTTTTACCTCTCAACCACGTACACCAGCAAGACTGCAAAGCAGGCGTCAGCGAGGACCCCTCGTTTTTAAGAAAACGCAATGGCTAACCTCTGTGTACTTCTCAGCATTGATGTCGCCACAGCATCATGAAGATAAAGCCCACAGGAAATGTAGCAGTTAATAAATTATTAATCCACTCTCCTTTACAACATCAGCAATGGTCCAGAACAAAGGCTTGGCTGACCTGTCAAATGCAAAAGCATCTGCAAATCTCAAAAAGAGGAATTATCTGAGCCGTGGAACAGCTGGCTCTGCAGATCCCGTCCCACCTGGGATCTACTTCCAGCAGCCTGTCATTCTCACAGAGTTTAATGCTAATACTGTGTAGGAAACATGAAACTAAGCCAAGGGATATTGTCAATGGACGCCCTCAAAGAATCAATCGTGCACTTTGTAGAGTGACATCAAAACAGTCTTGTGCTGGTAAAGACACTCTCAGCTTTGTTGCCCTGTAACTGATGTTCGTGATATGTGAAAGCCCTGAACACCATGTTTGACAGGCTCTGGCTGCTGAACTCACAGCTAAATAACATATCAGAATGATGTTCACTCGCCCCTCACAAACTACATCCTGGCAGGTCAGCTTTATTTCAACGGGGAGCCGGCACCGGTGCTTCAGATGGAGTATTTGTAAGGAGGTGTACAACTCCTACTGCCTACGTCTACAAAAAAAACCCAAGTGAGACTTACTTAGACTCCACCTGATCCTACTTTCATACATGACACTGTCGGGCAGGAAAACGACTTAAATCTTAGTTTAAAATACGCAACAAACTAAATGGGATTATGTTTACTTGATCTGAGAGCGAAACTAAGGCCCATCCATAGCAATTACGGTAACCAAAAGGCTAAATATTTATGATATTAGAGGTCACAAAAGTCAGAACTACATGGAAAATAACCAGGAATTTCAATTGGTCGTATTGCTTTTGGTTTATGTAGTCAAAGGCTACACACCTATGGAGTGAGGTGAAAAAGAGACGCAGACATGTATTTATACATGTATCTTGCTATTGTTTGGCAATCTGTGGGTGCCCACGTGCGATTATAAGACTTCAGTAGGGCGCAAGCACTTGTTTCATACCAGCAAGATTCATGAAATAGGTGTACTGCAATTGAGTTTAATAGATAATAGAGGTCGTGCATTAAATATGACTTGGTGACTCGCCCAAATACCGATATTGATAATAAACATACACCTAGTGTTGGTATCCTTTGGTGGAGAAAGATTAAAAAATGCACAGGGTAAGATATAGGTCACTGCACACTGAGAAGTTTATCACTCTAGATATCTATCTAGGGTGAACTGGTTGTCATTCGAAGATCTGACATACAAGGACTGAGTCGGCCTAGTTTATTTAATCTTAGGTGGCCATGTTGAGCTCTTTGCTGTTTTCAATCACCCTCCTGCAAGCAAATGTACTATAGTTGTCAATTGGTGAGATTGCATATATTTGTTCATTTTGATACCAGGCAGATGTGGTTACCAGTCGGGTGTATGTATTATCCTATCACTGGAATCATTCCTGGGCCATTCTGTTCTGTCCTTCGAGGTTTATGGTGCACAAGTAATTCCATTTGAAGATGATATCATCCAAGAATGTGTGCTTCTTTCCTTGTGCATTCTTTAATTATTAGTCATAATGCACCTTTTGCTCTCTTTGAAACTCTTTTCTGGATGTGGGCAGTAACCTATGGCAGGCATTCTTGAGATGATGTTCTCTCACACCGCTTTATTTCTGATAATGAATTCTAATTTTGTTTTTACAATGATAACAATATTAATCTAAAGATGTTCGGTTAAAACTTCTCTGAGGACCTAAGTAGGCAGTGGGCTATGTACTAAGTACTATGAATGTGGACAACTCTATTGGAGGTCCCATGTCAGTGAAACTCCTATCTTATGCACGGATGCTTTACATTATATAACCTGTATTTATATAAAAAAATTATTAAAATGCAAACAAGAAATAGTGCATACACTTGCCAAAACTGTCCCATGAATTCTTCTAGTACATTCTATAAGGAAGAGCTTTGTTTTGGAAATACATCGTTATTTTCCAGATTTATCAGAGGTGTTGTTGTCAGTATTTCCCGTCAGCTATATCCATAACAAACCAAAACATATTGCTGCCTTCCTCAGATCATCCATTTTCTAAAGCATTTGATCATAAGTGCATCTCTGCAGGGCCCACCACAGTGCGTTCATAATGAAGTTAATTGAAGCGGGGTTTAAGAGTTCAAATGCAGCCTCCGAAGTTGCCTAACAATCAAAGGCATTAGAAAATTGCAGATTACTTAATGCGTTGGCTTTCACCAAGCCGCCAGGTGTTTAAATGTACACTTGGATGAGTGCCAGAGCATCTCTCTCAGTCTAGCCTGCTCCCCAAGATAAATACATGCTTTAGCAAATTCTCTGAAGTTGGACATCCCAAAGTGTGGAAAAGGCAGGAAGGATACTCAACAGCATGGTGCATACCTCTGAGGACGTAAGCAAGAAAGCTAGCAAGAAGGGTGAAGAATCTACATATAGTACTAAAAAGGAAAATATGGAAACCAGTGAGTTGATGGACTGATACAACAGAAAAAGGAAAATTGAAGGGAAGGAATGCAGATGGAAGTAAGCTACAATGAGAGGAAAAAGGAGCCCAAAGCGCGAGTCAGGAATGAGAAGTCTAAATAAACATAAGACGACTCCAGCAACCAGCGTCCTCCACATAGTCTAAAGCATGCAATTTGTGGGTAGTGTTTTGAAATGAATATTCAAAGCACTATTTTAAATTGTTGCTTTCTTTCATAAATGGTTTAAAGATTTAGCTTTATAGTGTCAGATCATTGCAATGTAATTCAATGCATAGTTTCTCTGCAAGAAGCTGCCTTTGTCGGCCCCCTGCCTCGTCACTCCCCACACTTTCTCTCCCTGTATGTTAGTGTGACTGTTTCATGCTGCCTTTCGTACACAATCCCTTTAGTCTTCTAAGAAATGTTCAATTTGCAAAACTTTCATGTCAGAAATGATTCAGAATGTTTGGTCGGTTGTTTTCCAATGTTTGAGTTAGGAAAGCTTTGGATGTAGCCCATTCGTTAATATAATTCATGCTTACACTAAGTGAAGCCCCATATTCTGCATTTAGGGGTTGCATTACACTAACAGAGTGCATAGTCATGGTCTTGGTCAATGCCAGGCGCACCCTCATCAGGTGTGCCTTGGACAGACCGGAACAGTTCACCGGATTACAGAAAAAAATTAACTCCTGAGTTTGTCTCTGTAAGATGGGGGATGCACATGATATTAAAAAAAATGCATCGCTCAAAACAGCGAATCATTGGATTTTCAAGAGGGGGGGGCAGAGATCCCTTTGCAGGCAACTACAGTGTAGAACTGCACCCAACTGTCGAAGTGGGGAGGATGGTTGACCGGTCTCTAGAACCCTATATTCACTCTCAAAGAACAGACCACAGGGTCACATTTAAAGTGTGAAACGTGGTTCTTATCATTTAGTATGATATGGTAAACCTCTAGTTGCACTGTCAATTGCAAAACAATTTCCCAACATATTAGGAGGGCCCTGGAAAAGTGTTACTCCAAATAGGACAAAATAATGAAATGTCATTGGAGAAATAGCTGCAGAATACCTTGCCTATAATGTAGAAAGCTAATTATGTGATGGAGCAGGGTTTTCGAAAAATAAAACCTGCTCGGATTGAGACCCCTTGTAACATTTTCTAACTTTTCTAACAGTGTGCAGTGAAAAAACGTGTGGTTTTAATAACTAACATGAGGGAAAATTATACTGCGCAAGCGCGTACTAAAGCACTGAACTAGGACGCAAATGCTTGACTAATGAAGATAAAGAGACTAATGCTGCTTTTTGTGCATGATTATTAATATTTGTCAGACAAACCTAACCTCGGTTGCTCATGGTTAGATGCCGCATTTGGGAGGGTGCGTAAAGAAGATCATTTTAAAGTAATTAATTATATTTGTTTTATTTTCCGTGTAAGCATGGGTTAAGCAAAATAAAGAATTATTAACTGAAAAAGTAAAAGAGAATGTGGAGGGAGAGCTGATGTGAGCGACCTTCGAAATTATGTGTGCCTGCCAAAAGTTAAACGTGAAGACGAAAAACAATTGACAAGTGATGAACGTTTCCTCTAGAAGCGCATGAGTGGCACAAGAAGTAACTGAATTTGACACAATTCCGGAGAGAGAAGGAAACTGAAGTCTGATATTATATACTTATATTTCCTGGGATGATGTAGTTCTAATGATGAAAAAACAAAACAATAGAACATTGAGAGAGATGGACATGCCGAGTGTGGTGTGACAGTACACCCCCTTCCTTAACCAATCACGATGTAAATTTTACTCTGAAATGAAACAAGTGTGGGTTGGACATTTGGGTTTTAGGGTATAATTTGAGGTGCCTTGGTGGGAGGGGTTAGCTAGCATTGCTTCTATTCCGAGAGGTGCTGATGGTGTTAGGTGTGATCGTCGCTGTCGTCGGTTTGCTGTAGAAGCCTACCTGTTCCTTTCCCTGTTCCTGATTTAGACTTTGCCCTTACAAATCTTCTTGAAGGGCCCTGCTGCTCCCCTGGCCAGTGAGCAGATTTCCTGTTTCCTCCTGCGTTAGTATAGATAGAAACCTGAATTTGCATAATCATTTACAAATGTATTTTGTCTCTGAAACTTTTCTCTCTTCGCCTTTCCACTCCTTCAATGCACTGTCGATGTGATTTGTCATTTTCTCTTTGCGAGTTGTTTATTCAGTGATATTCCATGATTTGATTTGTACTATGTATTGGTACTTGATGAGCATTTATTTTCACATTATTTAGATAAAACATTATAAATATACACTCTGTGTTCCTCTTTATTTAGAGAATGTACATTATTATTGACATCAACTATTCAACTATCCCGATTATTGAATATTGTATTAATTGCCCTTCTGCTCTGCTCAATAAAAAATTATAAAAAAATAAAATAAAAAAACTATTCAACTATATAAAGATGCCATCGTCACATTATTTTCTATGAGTAATGCAGGTTCGGTTGGAGATTGGTAAGTTAGGTTTGAACTTTGCATTTTACACTGAACCCAGCGTTTAGGGATTTTGTTGGGTAATGTAGTTGGGCCTTGTTTAGTTGCAAATTTATTGATCTCTGAGCGCTGGATCATATGTATGCTCAGGAATACACACTATTTTATGTAAACCATAACTCTCACTCCAAATGCAGTGCTCATGGCTTCACTATTGAAGGAACAGAGGCAATTATAAATGCCCTAAATGATCTTGCATGCCATATTACATATCATATTACTATTAACACTATGAATGAGAGGTCTATAAATGTAGCATTATTTATTTATGTTAGTATGTGTTGTGATTTAATGATGTTGTGCTTTTAGGTGCGGTTATTTATAAGTATAAATATTTAGGGTCATAAGCATGCATTCGATGTGGTACCTATGGTTTGGTGGCTGTTGTGTGAGTTATGGATGGTGTATTATTGCCGTGAATTTATTTGTTGTTGATGCAGCATGATTTTAAAAATCATAATACACATGTTTATACACAGAAGACATGGAAAGTTGAAAGTACACGTTACACATGTTAGACACAGTGACACACGAAACAGAGACAAGTGTAGTAGAAGCACGGTAAAAGCGTGCTTTAATGCATGAGATAAAGAAAACACATCGATAAGACAACACTAATACATATTAACAAGTTGCAATAATGAAATTTGAATGCATAGTTTGATTATTAACGTATATTGATGAAAATTGTGATGCTTAGTGAAGTGGCCAAGTGTTTTCAAGCTCTTTGCCTAGAATGCACTAGTTAGAAAAGTTGGTGCAAAAATGTGTAGCAGTGAAATACAACTTGATATTTTCCTATATAATACTGGAGACTCTGTAGTTTATGAAATATTGGAAACAATTTTTGTAGGATGAAAATAGAAAAACGTGCATTTATATAAATGTTGAGAAAAACTGTGGTAGTATGGCATGTCTAACGTAAGCCATTTCCACATAATAATATTTTGTGGAAATTTATACATTTTTCATATGAACTGATTTAATTTCATTATATTTAAAGAAAAGTTGAAGCTCATTTCATTTAAAAGTGAAATGCTAATTTAAAGGTCTTCTCAAAATGATTTTTCTCTAATGCTGACCTTTCCCCTCTTGGCAGGTGAAGTGTTGCCTATTTCTCCCATACACGTAAACACCCTGACATTCTTGAATGTTTTTTTCGACATTCATAGTGAAATATTCCTGCGGGAATAGAATTTCAGCTATGGCTATAAGTCACAACTTTGTATTTCTTTGCTACCAATGTTAGGCTTGTGTGGACTCGCAAACTTTTGTTTCTCATGACTAGCATGGGAAACCAGCTTTATGTTTCAACCATCTCAGGTGATATGATGTAAACATGGACATGTGATAGTCTTTAGATGGTGGTGTGATGCCACGCCAGTGGAACTTGCTAAAACCTCTATAAAAGAAACCCCACAGGAGGGGCAACAACAGCCATTCTGATTTTTGCTTCTTGAGACCCGGATGTTATGCTGATCGAACTTTTACTTTGGACTGTTTATCAATGATACAATAGGTAGCTGATGGACTGAGACCTTCTTTGCTGAACCATTTCTATTTTTCAATTTCCATTATATCTTTGGCTAAAGGACTCATCCCTAATGGACTTTAAGTTTGAACTTTCCCCCTTTTGTAGGACCTGAGCTGTTAGAAATTTGAACCATCCTTCTGCCTTAGTGGTGGCAGGACTCTGTAAATCTGCAACGGAACTTTATAACCACTCAATAGAGATGTGTTTAAATGTTTGGTGCTTTAATGCAAGTTGTGATATTCTTGACCGAAGTGCTGATTTGAATGCATTTTGATTCTTTAATACAATCACCAAATTAAGCTAATCTTGTCTGAGTCTATTATTGAGTCCTTTTGGTTCTCCCATTCAAACTGTGCTTCTGTTTAAATGCGTTGCACGGAGAATCAACGAGCTCTTTCAGAATGTCAGGTTTTGCTTCTTTTGTTCTGTGTTGCTATTGCAGAGCTTTTGGTTTGCATGATCCTCACTTGACTTAACTTCTTCAGAAAGTTGAGTCTTCCAGTTGCTATTCTTTATTTCTACAGTATGGTCTTAAGAATGGGGTATCTAAATTTGATTTCTAACTTGTGAGTTGGCTGTCAATAAATGGTCCTCATTGCACAGCTAACTTGGAGTTTAGTCACCCTAATTTCCATCCCTCTTATCGGCGGAGAAAGATTCATCATAGGATCATTGCCTCTGCTGTAATGGAAACGCTTCAGACTGTCTAATCATAAGGGGCCCAGTATGGTTAGAGTAGTGAGGAGAGTAAGTGTATAATTAAACATTTTGTGCACCCTTCATGTTGTAACACTACCAAAATTCTTTTAATAATAGTGTGCAAAAGCTTACATTTAAATAAGACATATATTAAATGCTAAATTTGTAGTAGGTAATCATACTTAAATGTTATAGGCATGCAAATGAATAAAAGTGTTGATTTAAGTTAACCGAACAAGAATGCATTAAGGCCTGTTTCCCCACATTGAATAGTTATTTGTGCACTATGTTTATCCTTTCATTATAGATGTTGTATTTTCCAGTAGCCTTCTGTTAGCTAGTGAACAGGCCTTTGTCATGTATTAGATAACTGATAGTGAGTACTCACTGAGAGAAGGGGAGATGACCGGAAGAATGATTTGTGGGTAGAAGTATCTGGACCACATAACATCAACGCTGTAACTTTCAAGGTTCAATGTCTGAACACCTATTGTGTTCCTCTGAGAAAATGGGGAGTTTGCCTAATCCAAGGTGTTGGGACGGGAAGTCTTCTGCATGTCTCTGGAGAGAGTGCTTCCCCTGCCTTATGCTAATCTCCAGGCAAGTCACTCAAAAGCTGCTGTATGGATTCTAGATCCCTACCTCAGTGAGCATGACAATCATACATGTCCACTGAGGGTCTCCCTGTTTACATGGATTGAGACCCTAGAGCTTGGCTCTGAGGTCGAGGGGACATGCCTAGTTCGCCCCCATTTCCCAGAGAGTGACTACTGCCCTCTCTACCCAGGCTGTGGTAGACTGACAGTGGTGGCGGCAATAAATCTATAGTCGGGAGGAGTGAGTCACTAGCCACCCTCCTGATCAATTCTGTGCAGTCTATCCCTTGCCTGGGGTCCTGGTTCCTTTGTCTACCTGACTTGTGTTTATGAGCCAGTAGGTGCACTGGGTAGATATGGTGAGTTGAGCAATGGTGTGGAATGTGAGCTGTTCTGCTGGACATCCCTGCTCCCCCGTGCCCCTCCCCATTTCTTTGGAGAGGCCTGGTGGGCTGGGGTAGACACTCAGCTCTTATCTAGGTTTAGCTGCACTAACTCTGCTAAGAGGACCCTCCCCCCTGGTCAGTGCCTCCTGGTCTGGAGTTAATTAAAATTCCTCTTTAGGGAATAGCACAGGCTGGTAGCAGGAAAGACAGTAGGTCATCTGTGCATGCTTAGGTCATGCATTGAACACGCCATGAATGGTTTGTGATTGGAGGTGTAATCGGGATGCAAAAGTAGCAGACCCTCTGATTGGATCAGCCTATCAAACAGAGGTGATAAACGTCTGGCCTGAGTGGTCAGCCGTTGTTCAAGACTGGTATGTGACTGAAGAGGTGGCCGCACAAGGTCTGTCCAAAGGAAGCCAGGCGCGACCCGTGGTGTGAAGGTAAGATAAAGACACTTGCTCACTGCGTCTGGATTCTGCTGCCTGGAGTTCGATGAAGATCCAGGGCACCAGCAGCATGGGAGAAGACCAGCTGTTTCTGTGAGACTTTGTGAGCGGGCGCTTTCAACAAGGAAATTGCAGACAGCTGCACAAGGAGAAAAGGAAGCTTGCAGCACATCAAGGGAGCCAGAGAAGGGGAAGCTTGAATCTAGTCCTTGAAGGTGAGATCAAATCCCCTCTAAACTCAACCCCTGCGTTGTGGTAGACTGTACAAGCCGTATCTGGGGAATAGAGGCCAGTGAAACAGGCCCCCACCTTTCTTTTTGTGATATCTGGGGGTATCAGGGTGAACTGGTACTCTGTCCAGCCACTACCCCACTACAGGTATCCAGTGGGTACTGGACTAGTGGGACTCCAGTAAACTGTGCTAGACATCAGGCACCTGTGATGAGATCAGATCTGATCCCTCACTCAGGACGGGAGGGCACTTCTGTTTCTTTGGGTGGGGGTTATCGGGCTGATCAAGAACCTTTGACTTCACATCATATGTTGAAACTATATCCTTTCAATCAAAGATTGGTATCAAGGCTCTAGCGAATGAGAGCCACACTGTGCAACATGGTCTGTAATATGCAATGCTAATTGTGTGTTTTCATGTTAACTGTGTTTTTACAGTGCTTGGCGTCTAGGCGCTATAATACTGCTCGGGGTTAGAACTCTGGCCCAGAGGGTTGTAGAGACATCTGGTTTTCACACTTTATCCTAGTTTTATGTGTAGTATAATTCTCTTGTGTGTATTAAAGTACTTTTCTTTGATAAAAAGTAAAGCACTGACTGGAGATTGATTTTATCAGCTGGTAGTACGGTGTGAATTGTATTCTGAATGTCTAACCCCACCACACCTCCTTGAGTAAGCCTTAGACTGCTCTGTCTCGCTACCCTGAGAGAGTCAAGTGCTGGAGAGGAGTACTTGCTTATCCAGTTTTGAGTCTACTAGTACTGTGGCCCCAGGGCACCAGAGGGGAACACTCCAGTTGATGCGATTGGAGCACAGTAACCCCTGATTGCCCTGCTGCCCAGGAAGCCGGGTCTAACACAAGGAGTTTGCTGAAATTGTATTGGAGGATGAAGAAGAGGAAAGAAAATAATGTTGCATCATAGAATGTGTGTTTTTATATTAGTGAGTGTTGCTAGAGTAGAGTAGGATTCCTTCCCCGACATTCTGGCCAAAGATCCAATCTCTGAGTTTCTTAGACTTCTCTATATGTGAGGTTATTTAGCTTATTTCTATATGTCTAGTGATTTATGACTGTGAACAATTTTCAGTCTGATATGTAAAGGCTTTATGTTTGTGCATTCATCATCTCACCAGAACTCTTTATTGGGTATTGGAATTGACACCTTTTTCTCTCTTTATCCCAAATTAATTTAGATTAGGGAATTTCCTTTCTGGAACACGTTGTGATTCTAACATTTTGTTCTATTTTATAATCCAATCCCTATTCATAGATGATATTAACTTTTAATGTTGAAATTTAAAGATTAATGCCTAATGAATAACTGGATGAAAGGCTAAAAGATTAGAAAATAAAACCCTTTACCTCACACTAACTCTCTTTACTGACTGAATTTAAAGTCTTTAATGATTTATTGTTATGCAGATGTTTGCTCCTCATTTCTCTTTGTCGACCATCAACGGTCCATACGACCAGTGGCAGAGGTTATTTACTGAATACACCAGAAATTTGCGATATAGAAAACCCCGCTCCCTCAGAAGCTAACCTTAACTGATAAATTTCAGTGGTTTTCAGGTTTTGTTATCATAACTTCACTTTAACTGTGGTTTAAAGTGAATTTCAGAGTTTTTTTTAAAAACAAATATTAAGGTGTTAAAACCAATCCTTACCATAACTTCATTTAAACTTTGCTTTAGATTTACTTTAACTGCATTGTATTTCTGTTCTTCTTGCTATAATAGACCCAACTTCTTTTAAATTATCCTCTTCTGCAGTGCAAAGTGGGGTTAGTCGCAGGGCCTTCGGCCAGGCCCCAAGGGCAGGCAATCTCCTCTGCACAGAACCTCCAGCTTGGCTGCACGGCCTAGCCTTCTCTCATGACTCCCGGCCCTTTCACACCCTGAGCCATAGTACTGGACTGCCCACCTCCCTTCTGTATATATACATTTCCGTTTTCAAAGAAGTGTTCTGGTAGTTTATGGTGGGCAGGCCACCCATATTTTAGCCACTCACCTCAGAACTAGTTAAATGAAGGTGCTTACTTGCTGCTGGCAGGAATTGATGAATTAATGAAGCATGTTAGAGGATGGGACCTATTTAACAAGCTGCCTACTCCTTACACGCATATATTGAGTGTGGCAGTGGTAATGTTACCAAGCAGGTTTAGTGTAAATATTGCAGTGGAGTTCATAACGTGTATACCTGAATGACAGCATGTCTGGACTGTTGGGCCAGTGACACTGCTTCATTAGGGCAGGAGAACGTCAATTAAGTCTGCATGACAGCAGCATTCCTTGTTCTTATGTGATGCCATATTGAATATCATGCCTAAAGGAGTGCAAAAGATAAGCATTTACTTTTTGCAAGCTTATTAAATTCAAAGAAAACTTAGATACTATTAGCTCAATTATGTTGAATTTGTACACCTATTATCACACAGGCATTGCATTACCCATCATCTCTAGATGATTTACATAATACTGTTTATAGGACTATTCTACAGTTATTGTTTGTTAATTTTATTGATAGCACTTGGTATATACGATACACAGTGCTTTGCAACATGTGAAAAATACACCAACGTTTAAAAGCACATCTGAAACAGTGCAGACCACAACTCCCTGGCAATCCTACTGAGTTGAAAAAAAAGATATTATAGCTAGGTATGACCAAGTAACTTTGACCTTATTACGGTATATTTATTTGTTTAGTGTCCCTACACTAATTTTAGTGGTAGTAAATTGACTCATTCCTCTAATGTCTATTGATGGTCTCTCTTAAGTCTATATTAAGTATTAATTATATATGTGCATCTTGAGAAAAATGTATCTTTGGGGTTTTCATGTAAAGAGTTAGATGCTTCACCTCTTTGCAGCTCTCACAGAAATATTTTACAATTTTCTCTACTTCTCTGATTAGGTCCTGTTGTCTATTATCTGCAACCCAGTCTGGAATGACCGGCTTCAAATCTTAAAGTGCATTACTCTACTTGTTGTCCTCATTCTTTCTTCACTTCCTACCCACAATAGTCACGTCTCTGCAGTCTTTGGATTCCCTTAGGTGTTCACTACATCCTAGCAGCCATTTTGCTTTCAAAAGTTGCTTTAAGATGTATACTTCGGTCCATGATTGTGTCTTTTTAAATATGAACTACTGAAAGCTGTGTTTGTTGAGCCATGTTTTACCTCCAACAGAGCCACAATGTAGATTTAAAACTGTATTTATTACCAGGTCTTTGATGACAGATGCATCTTACCTTCTCCCACCACAAGTTCTAAACATAATTGTGCTCCATTTTACTCACTGTTAATACTAACCAGATCATTCCTATAACATAAAGTGTTTTGTTGAATGTTACACACTGCACCATCAAACATTATTCATGTCACTCACAATGAACTTCACAAGGTGAGCCATTGCTACACTCGGCTAAAACCAGTCTGCCTCGGAGGTATGTTCTATTGGCCAGTATGGGAGTCAGCCATAGCTATGGCACTTCTACACATGACAATTATAGACTATCAGCATTCTACCTGCAACATACCAGCGCAGTATTTCATAGGTGCATTCACAAGGTAGTCAATTTCATGATAAGTAATGCTTTGGAAAAACTCATTCCCTACTGAAAAATCCCCTCCCTTCATTCCAATAAAGTAAGTATTGGTTTAGTTGATAGACCTTGAATGAAAGGATCCCGTGAGTTATTCATTCACATCTTACTCGTATCAAACCGATGAAGTGGATGTTCCACTTTATTTTAATCTACAGAGCCTTTTAAAATGCTTTAAAGTGGCCTGAGGCAGGTAGAATTGTAGGTGAACGGGAACTGCAGACAAATACTAAGGAGCATGCTCAGAGAGAGAATTGGGCAGTGTAGGTGGGGCACTGTCTGCTAGCAACAGCTGTGAGTTGTTGTAATGGTTATACGCAGAGCAACTGCAGACACCACTAGAGGAATTGGTTCCAGCAGCTGTCCGTGCAGGTAAGCGCAGTGGCGGGATGTTGACAGATGACGGTTTAGGATTTAATTTGTCCTAGTCTATCGTGTGTTGACTTCCCCGGACTGCACCCGCCCCGCTCCACCGTGCTTACCTGCACGGACCGACACTGATTGGTTCTGCCCCACTTTGACTCTGATCTCTGCTCTCTGTACTTCGAACTCTGTTAACCTAACTTTCCATTTCCCCCTTTAACATAATTTATTCCAGATCGTAAATTTTTACTACACCAATGCTGTTGATATAAATAAAACTAACATCCAAACTACTAACCTGGTGCATTCCATTATCCTGCCTCACCCTGGAGGGCACAGAGGTGTAGGCGCAGTGGATTTTTGGATTAACCGGCCCTACCCGGCACCTTCACTTCACTGGCACAAAACATACAGCGCCAGGATTACTGAAAAGGTGCAGCTCTACAATGAATGAGCTGCTATGTGACAATTCTGAGACCTTCTACTCCCTGTTAAATTTGGCATAAATAATCACTTTCCGATTCAGTCACTAAATTGGAATTCCAAACAGATTGCTGACACAGCAATCATTTTCAATATGTTTGTGGTGGCTGTTTTTGATTTCCTGCACATTACAGCAGGACTGTTGCCAATACACAGATGGAACACTTTAAACAGAAAGACATCCTTAGCATGCTGTCCTAACCACAGGCTTTATAGAGCAGATGGCTGGAGAAGAGAACGATGTTTAATACGTCTTTATATACCTGTTTATTTAAAGTTTGTCCCCAATGTAAGTTTAGCCAACGTTTTTATAGTATATTGAGTGCTCCACTTTTAACATTGCCAATGTTCTTTGTTACAGATGAAGCTGGTTTACAAAAATCAACAGAATCACTTCGGCTTAATGCCAAATGCATTTACAAATACAATAGAGCAGACTTACAGCATCATGGCAGGCTCAGATGAAGCCTGTCTTGGACAGCCAACATCTGTTCCTTCTGCTGCTTGTCTGTATGAGAAGCCCCGCCTTCGATCACCAATCCACACTGCCCAACCATTTTCATGTTCCATCATATTTATTGGCCTTCTGCACAATGTACCGAATAAACATAGTATTTCACAGAAAGATACAGGTAATATAACAAAACACATCATCTCCTCACGAACTACCCCAAACATGCCAACCACAAAAGAAAGCCCCCAACAGGAGAGGAACAAAGGAGAAGGGAAGGGGGAAGAAAAAATCAAAAGAGTGATTGCCACACATGAAGTAGACATGTCGTCAGCTTGTTCTTGGGAAACTGGATCGAAAATCAAACAAGTATCCACTCCTTTGCTTGCTTTTTATCCTGAGGATGTGCATCCTTGCTTTTCAAAATGTCGTTTATAGCTTGAAGATCTGTAAAGATATGGACCTTGCTACTCCTTGATATTTTATGCAGGAAACCAAAGTGACACCTCATGCCCTACCACCATCACTTTTGCTTTTATGTCCTGAGCTTCCTTCTATAGACTTGAGTAGCTTGACTGAGATCTGGGTAAAACAAAACACCACAACCTAGGAATTTTAAACCTCTGTTCCGAGCCACCACTCGAGTGGCTATTTCACAATGTATATGCACTTGAACCTCCACCAGCACAGCTCTGGCTCCTAGAATTCTCCCCAGGGGGTCCCTATGTTGGTCAACAGGTAACTTTGCTACCTCCAGCTAAATTGCATACTGTAGTCCCTGCACATCTGTGAAAAGGAGATGGAGCATCACTCCTCTGATGTCCTCTGACTTCATTTTGTTCACATAAAACATATCCGTGACCTCACGATCATAGCTACAGTGTGAATTTTTACCACTTTTTGCAGATGTGTCCATTCGGGATCTAACTCGAAACAACATGCAATGGCAGATTGTTGGCCACGGAAATTCTACTCTCACAGCAACATTTCTGTGTTATGTTGATCTCATTTACTTTCATTAATGCTGCCATTTGCCGAACTAGTTTCACTTAGATGTGCAATAACTTTATGAATCGAGCCCTGTGTGAGAGTCTAATGCAGTGGCAGCTCCTCTGCTACGGTGGAGGAGCACTGCCCCACTGCTCTCTGAGCAGTGCAAAGGAAAAATAAAATGATAATAACAGAACATTATGATTTTATTTTTAATATGCAGCCTGGTTAGAGTAGGGCAGGGCTGGGCTCCCGTCAGAGGGAGGAGGAGTTGGTGCACCATAAGTGCGTATGACTGTTCGGCCGGCCGTGTTGGGCCGGCCAAACCATCAAGCGCACTTAGCATGGTTTCCACCCGGCTGTATTGCACAGCCTGGGAGGAGAACATGCACAGGCTCCCACTCCCTGTTTGAGCACCGAACCAGGCTGCTCAGACCAAACACTACGCTGCTGTCATGCTGGTGACAGCAGGGTCGTGATTGGCTAGGAACGTCTGTGAGCCTGGGTACTGCCGGGAGCGAGGAAAACAGGAAGGACAGAGGAGAGGCGATGGCTGGCGACCAGCAGGTAAGTCTTCTTTTTTCTTCTTCTTCTTTTTTTTCTAACACGCCTCACCCTTCCACCACTGTTCCCTACCAGCCGCCACTGGTCTATTGCTTTGATGTGACTGTGACTCAGACGTGGAGACCGGCGATGTGGGCAATTAATCAGGTTCTCAAATCTCTAACGGAAACTGAAGCACATTTGAGTGCCATAGGCAGGGTTAAACATACTTTTATTTCCTGTTTTGGGTGCACAGTGCAGGGAAGACATTTTTTAAGAAAAACTGTTTCCATAGTAATGATAAACAACAATATAGCAACTTTTCTATTTTCCCCAGTGATATCCAAGTTAGTTCAAGCACAGTAAGTTTGCAGGAATTTGACCAAAATTTCCCATTTTCACAGGAAGCATGTGGATAGAGGGATTTTGTTTTTCTGTAATGATACCTTTGTAGGGGCCTTCAAGACCACCTGCCTTTGTAAGCAATACCACGTGGATGCTGGGACTTCATGGTTTTGTGATTCACAACATGGTCTGCAAACTGCCATATTGCAAAGTAAAATCTAATAAGCCCCAGAACCAAATGCTGGTTGCTGGTATCCCGCACAGAATAGGGTCACTTGGCAATTAGAAAATCAGCTCCTGTGCCTAAAGTGCTATTGCAAAGCTCATAGGTTTTTCCATGTTAGGCGTGGGTAGCTTATGCGGTGCTTGAGCCTTGTCCTGTGAGTGATTAAAATTATTTTCAGCATATAACACCCGATGCAAATTGATTGCTCTTTCCATAAAGACACAAACCAACACTATTTAAATGGTTGGGCATAGATAGGTACACAGGCAAAATGTGATCACCCAACTAGAAAATTCCACTAACAGTATCCACTAACTTACCAAAATGACTAATCAGTATATTCTACAGGGACATTCAATCAGCATGATTCCCTACCTGAACTAAGCTCTGAGCATGCAGCGTTAAGTGGAAATGTCTCCATAGCACCAATTCAGGAGATAAAATGAAGAAAAGGCAAATCACGTCAAGTAATTGAACATGGTAACCAGCAAAGTGTTCGAAAGTTTGCCATCTTTCAAATCATACTTCACTTTGGGTGTTACGAAATTCAGCAGGTTCGGCTCCCCCAGGACTCCGCATGGGTATTTGTACACAGGGAAACACCAGTAGCAGAACCAGAAAAGAGCAGTAGTTCAAGACATTAACATAAGAAAGCATGGAATGCTTAGAGGACAGGCAGAGTATTGGCCACTGCTTTTTGGGGTATAAAAGTAATGATCTCTTCAAGTGTAGTTTGAGCGTATCCTATGGCAACGGAAATGTGTTTGTAAATTAATTGGTAATTTTGGTTTCAATTTTCTTCTGCAACTATTATTATTCAATTGTTGTTGCTGGATAACCAAAACTAGTAATTGAATGTAACAAGCTTCTCACTTATTGCAGAAGGGTGAGAAGAGGAAACAGCATCAGCACCACCAAAGTACGCAATGCGGAATAAGATTCGTCCATTCTGCTCCAGATTGGTACATATGGTTATACCATATTCCGTGTCAGACCCACGTAATGAAAAAATGCTTTTACATATTCTGCAATGTAGCTTTTTATGTAAATTTGTGGCGATTTGTTTCTCTGTGTGCATGGACTTAAATGTTATCTTACTTGTCGAATGCTCAGACGCCTAATGGTTTTCTGGTGCTAGAGGAAAGCACCAGACCCCACCCACTTAAACCTGAAAAAGATGAGTTTTGAGAGCCCAATGGAAAGCAAAATTAAAAGAAATAAACATAAGAGACAATGGAGGAGCATTCAGCAGGGTACGGACCAAACCCAAACAAACGAATGCCACCAATCGAGAAATCAGCAGAGCAGCTGAAGCAGATCCGAACGCTCCACGTGGAATATACGGCACTAGACACTTCCAAATGAACACTTAAGCAGCGACATAAATGACACGGGCCAGATCTACAAACATTAGGAATACTGATTTCCTAATTGCGATTACCTGTAAATCACAATTAGGAAATCAGTATTCCTAATGTATGAATTTTTGTATTTGCAAATAGTGATTCCTATTAAGTCGCAAATCGACTTACCTCATGAATACTACTGAGGTAGGAATCGCTGCCATCACAATGATGGTGGCCTGCTGGGGTCAACAGACCACCATGTCTCTGATTGCTTTTTAATACAGCATTATTATTTTTTTTTTAAATGCAACCCATTTTTCTTAAAGGAAAATCTGATGTGTTTAAAAAAAAATGAAAATGAAACGTTTTAGTTTCATTTTTTAGCGCAGGCAGTGGTCTTTTAGACCACTGACTGCTCTTAAAAATATTTTTTCACATTTTCAAGGGGGAAAGATGTCCCAAAGGGCCCCCTTCCCATTTGCAAATGGATTACCACCACTTTTAAACTAGAAGCCAAGTATTACTGATTTGCGACTGGAATTCAGTGTCAAAACAGTAATACATACCATACCGATTAAGTATCGCCCCTTCCAAATTCCGAATGGAAAATGCAAATTGTGATTTGGTAACAAGATACCAACTCGCATTTTGCCTTTTGTACATGTGAATTGGCCCGTTTGCGACCGCAAACATGCATTGTACATCTTACCCCCTGGTGACCAATCATAAATCATGAAAGGTAATACAGTATCTCATGGGCAACCAATGAACTGCAAAGTAAAGAAGTTTTGCTTTGAAGAAGCTCTAGAGTTTGTGATCATTGTTTGCATGGTTTTTCAGTGCTTGCAATCTCTGAACGGGGGAGTGTCCGACCTTAATATAACGAGCTGGCATCATTTAAGCGGGACACTATCATTATTTTGCCACCAGCATTCAGAAGAGGAAAAACATTTTTAATCTACGTAAGAGAAAGGTGCAGTTGGACACTACTGAAGAGCCCTGGGAGGGCACACTGACTGAGGGAGCAAATATTACACCAATGTTGCATACTAATTGGGCATGAGAAGGGCAGAGGCTCATGGCAAAGGATCGGAAAGATGCTAATAATCATTCATAAAAAGATGGATTTAGAATGGTCTCTTCCCTGCTATTCAGAGATTGTGATGAAAACGTATTGTGCTCTCCTGGGAAAAATGGTGAGAATTATTTCCTTTCAATTTGCCTGGCAATATTAGTTAATTCTGTCAAATGTTTGTTACTAGGGCCTTCTGTTAAGCAACAACTAATTTGTATTGTTCACTTTGTCCTCAGATTTCAAAAGAATTCGCTCTTAAAAGTATTTATGCTTGCAATTTAGTTTCCTCATGCAATACTAAATCTCCCAAATCCCTTTGTTGTTTGTACTATCTTTTCAGCACCTTTAGACTAGGACAATTTCCTACTCACGGTGCCAGTTTGACTACAATTTTTTTGCAGATGTCTAGAGAGCTATATTGAAGCAAGCATAGATCTAAAGTTGCTTGATATTACATACAGTGAGGGAAAACCGATCTATTGGGCAAGGCGGCGCCCATAATTGCATGGTTTGACTAATTTTAATAGTGTTGATTCCCTTCTGAACAAGCACAAATGAGCGAAAAAGTGGAGGAAAGCCGCCTGAATGCCATAAAGGCAAGAGACCTACCGGTTAAATTATTGGCTAAAACTGTTCCATCATATTATGTGTCCTGCCATCTGCCCTCTCACAACCTCTACATGAAAGGTTGGGGTTGACCAGCCTCCAAGTCTCGGAGAGGAGACTTCAGACTACAGTATTGCTCCAGCAAGGGGATGGAAACAACTGTGCAGCTCTGATTAGATTTCTGCTCTTGTGCATGATGGCCACACTTTTGTTGTTGCTTTTCCTTTCAGCTTCCCCTGTAATTTACCAATAATAGAAATCTCAGTACTAGTTTCTACATAGGAATTGAGTTTCTGAGTTGTCTGGATGGTGCGTGATTGGAAGAAAGGTTTGACCGAGGCACCACCGGCTTGAATCTGACATCAATTACTCATGGCCTTTTACTCCATCTGACTCCTGCAGACTGTTGATCTCCTTTCCTTTGGATTTCTTGTCTTCATGCTTGCTTCTCTAATTATTTGCTTAAGCCCTGTACAGATACAATTCACAGTTTAAGGAATGGACAAAACACTCTAAAAACTTTATAGCATGAGGAATCCAGTCGGCGAGGAAACCTCAGACACATACAGGAACACCTCTGTGATTTTTCATGGATCTAGATTTGCATGTTCAGATTTGCTGCTTTGCCTATGTGAACAAATAGTAATTTGTCCATGAAGAAACGTTTGAGATGTATCCAATATCTTTTTTCCATTCAGTGTTCACTCAGTCCTGGTTGGGTCATCTGAAGATAATGTCGGTGCTGGAAGAATGAAATAAAGTTTTGGTAGTTCTAGAGTGTGGTGGCCAAACAACTATTGAGGAAAGGCTTCCATTCTTACTTTCACTCTTTCCCTTACACTTGAATTATCTCTGAAATGACTTCAAATGCTAGGGTGTCATATTTAGTTTACATTTGCAAACCAATCGCATTATGGTATATATGCAATAGATGGAGTTAAAATATTAACACAGAAGCAGTGATATTCTACAATATATAGAACATCTAATCTCAACATTGAGAAAAATAATAATTACGGGCAAATGTCTCATAATTAAAAAGAATTCCTGTAATCCAGGCCATACTGTGGACTTTAAACAAGACTGTAATATTTTTAAATGTCTTGAGGAAGCAATGTTGTAAGTAAGGTATTACAACATATGGGAGGCAGGATGGTATCAGTAATCAGGTTTGTACAAACAGACAAGGAACATAACAAGAAAGCCCTATATAACATTAATAGAAAGCAATTAAAATAATGGCTGTATGCAAAACAGTGTTTCTATTTCTATAATATAACTGATTAACCCTACCATCTAGAGAGGCAAAGGACATAATGCTATTTCTTTGTAGATTTGCTGGGATGTTGCTAGCTTAAATGCTTGGTGCCTCGCTGTTAAAGATCAACAGGCGGTGCACAGATGGAACACATTAATAAAAAGGCCTGGTTTCAAACAGAAACACAGAAATCTGCACAGGGAAAATGCTGCCAGGCTGGAGAACTAGCTAAAGAGAAGACCAGCGTAAATTAAAGTAGAAGGTCAGTTTGACTCGTTTGCCACTAACCCCTTATGTTAGACTGAATATAAGTGCGGTATCTCAAAAGTGCAAATAGGCTTGCAGGACCTCCACAGAAATGTATATAAGTGCACCCTTTCCTATTGTGTTGATTCTACGAGTAGTGGTAGTAAAACTTTATTTCGGCCAAGAGGCCATAAAAGTACAGAATAACAACAAAATACACAAACTTAGCAGCAATCATTAATCAGAGGAAGTCACAATGATTGAAGGTCACAAGTTGCAGGTATAAAAATACATTAAGAGGAATAACACCCAGATAAAGTGCATAGTGGCATAGCATCACATATCAGTATAGTCAGACCCCCCAGGATATTGCGGCATGGATTAGCAAATTTAGCGGCACAAATATGGAAATTTAGCGGCACAAATATGGAAATTTAGCGGCATTTTTGCGGCACTTTATTTTACTCATAATCATTCATTTTCAGCCTGAAATCAATGGAAGCTGTTTTAGCAGAGTATTCCACTTTGAAATAGGCATGTTTAAAGTGTCTGACACCAATCATGAGCTGTCTTAGGCTGAAGGACCTCTGAGGTACAGAGAAAAACTTAATTACGATACGAAAAAACAAGGTACTACACATGTTTTAATAAAACAATTTTCTGACATACAAAGCAAATTTGTTGCAACCAGGAGTTGAAAATAGCTCTGTCAGAGAGGAAGTCAGAACATGCACTGGCAAACCGTAGAACACAGCTTTTGAGATCTAAAGCTTTAAATAAGCCTAAATCATATCGAATACATCAACTAAATATGTGTAATTCATGGTACTACGAGCCCTAGCCGCTGCGCTGAGCTAGCCATCAATTTCAAGGTAGCAGAGGACATTAATCTGGATCTCATTCTATTACACTCTTGTCTTGTCTCTGGAAATATACTCAATTGATGGGGTAGGCTCCTGTTTTCACATGTGTACTAAGAACCTTTCATATATGGTGGACTCTTAAGACCTCGCTCTTGCATGATGCAGTGCGGTCTCTGGGTTAACAATGGTGAGTTTCTTTCTTACCTGCATAAAGAAGCCTTCTGGTTAGTTTTGGCCCGCATATAGTTTTCTATTGGCCCCCAGACCCTTGAACGGGTCTTGTAGCTCTGTGGAGTGGAGAAAGCAGACAGGAGTCTTACTGACCTAACCCTGGACTGTTACATAGGAAGACTTTCAGGATCTGCCAGAGACCCTAGCAAGGTTATTTTGGGTGGCAGCCTCCCTAAGATGGTTCTAAGAAGTCGAGAAGCATGACAACATAGCATCTACAACTCGTTATTATCCACTAACCTCCATGTCCTCCTTGGAATTTCTTCTCCTCCTTCCCCTTTCAGTTTCCTCACATTTCCTACTCTCGCCCACTGTGTTGTCCTCCCACTCATTCCTTCTCTCCTTCCTTTTTCTCTTCTTCCTCCCATCCTTTCTTTCTCTGCCCTTGTAGTCTCTCCATCCTCATTCGTCCTCTCAACTCCCTTTCTTGTTTCTCTTCATCGGTTCCTCCCTTCCCTCTCTGCCCTCTTTGCATCTATCTTCTTCCTCCCATGTTTTCTCTTCTGCCTTTTTCTTTAATTTCTATCTCTATTTCTTCTCACTTTCAAAGTCATTCTCCGGTCAGTCCCCTTGTTCATTCTCTCCGTTTTCTCTCCTTCTCTCTCTCTCCTTTCTTCCAATAATTCTGTTATTTCCATTTCAATCGTTGACTCATTCCTTCTCTCTCTTCGTTTTCTTGCTTTTCTGTTATTTTTCTCAATCCTTGTCGCTCCTCTTCCTTTACTCCGTTTTCATTGCCCCTTCCCTTTCTCTTCTCTTTATTTCCTTCCTCCCCTTTCTCTTTTCTCGTTTTCAGTTTTGTTCTTGCTTCCATCACTTCTCATCCCTATAATTCCCACTCCAGTGCTTATTGTTCTCTTTCAAATTCTCTTTCCTCCTTACTCGCTCTGTTCTCTTCTTCGTTGTTTTTTCTCTCTTTTTCACTCCAATTTTCTGCCTCGGTTCTTTTCAGTGCACGGCTCTTCCTTTCATGCCCTCCTGCTTTCAGTTTGTCCAACCTCCACCTCCGAACTATAGCCATTTTCTCTTCTCTCCCCCCTGGATCTCACTTCAGCTCTCAAGCTCTCCCTCCCCCCCCTCTCTATTTCCGCTCGGGGAACCTTTTACTCAATCTCCTCGCATCTCTATTCTCCTGTCCCACCGCTCTCTACATCTTGTACTCTTTCTCCCTTCTTCTCCCATCTCTTCCGCTCCTCTTTTCCCCATCTCAACCTCGTTGTGCCCCCCTCAAGGCCTCTCCCTTCCCTCCCCTCTTTCGCCTCCTTTCGCACACCTAATTCTTCTATCCCATCTCTCCTTTGCCATCTCTATCTTCCTTCCCACCGACATTCCAGCAGGTCGGGCGAGATCTGCTAAAAAGAGACCTCCCCCCAGCTCCTGAAACATTAGAAAGACATCATATCTCTGATGCCGAAGCATGTACTTCTCAGCCACTAAGCCACACATACTGACATTGCAGACAGCTGTACTGTCAACACAGACCTAAAAGGGGCCTCCTTCCAAGAGCTGACCAACCGTCCAAATTTCGCGGGCAGTTTTGTAAAAATCGCGGCATTTTTACAAAACTGCCGATTTCGCGATTTTTTTGCAAATCGTGAAATCGCGAAATCCTGGAGGGTCTGAATAGTGCTCAATTAGATAAAAACACAATACAACAAAATACCCCCTAGGCATAAAAATACAGTTACTGTCCAGATATGTCTGAAAAGTTATATAGGAGAAATGGAACAATGAAAAGCACTGGTGTGAATTAACACACCAATGAACCAAAACATCGAGGATAGATGGATTGCATGTTCAAGTTAAAAGGGAAGGAGGACAAAAACCGCAATTAAGGGTCAGCTGTGTGCTCCTACAATGTTAGTGATTGAATCTATATATTCGAGAACAAGGCTTGGAAAGGAGTCAATAAACCCATTGTAACCGCTAGAAAGACCAACTGGGAAATAGCATCTTTCGGCAGCTGGAAATATAAGGTCATGCAACCGTGGCCTATTGCCAGGCTATCCTCCCTCAGAGGCAACAAAAGGGTAAAGCTCACCAAGGTAGGCAATGTGGTTAGGGAGTCTACGAACTGCAAAACCAATGATGCCATAGATAGGAGGTGAAGTAGGATATAAAGAGAACCTACATTCACTCATCTATCCTTTAGAGATCAGATAAAGTTCATACAAGTAAAACACACAGTCCGGCTGTGTTTTCATCACTATGTATAAGGAATAAGGAGTACAGAAATCAAATGAAAGTCGAAAATGTAACATAAGTTCAAGGAATCAATGGGAAGAAATCTGGAATATATGGACCAAGATGCAAATAGATATCTACTGATGGTGAATCCTGGCGGGATCAGTTGTAAAAATCCTAAGAAGCCACCAGGAATCTATCAATACCCAAAATGAGGCACATCTGCTGGATCCGACTATTATATACTATTATATACAGAACCCACAGCCAGGGGTTGACCTGGAGGGCTAATATCAGAGGAGTGGGACAAAGAGCACTGTGAGGACAGTCTTATACACTTTTCACACTAGCAATGGAACCGCTTGCACTATAATTGAGAGGGGCATTATGAGAATGGGAAACAGGCTTAAGATTACATACACATTGATGTACACTGATGACACAATGGTGTACTGTAAGCAACCACTCCGAATGGTACCCATTCTGTGAAAAGTAGAGCAGGATTGGTGAAGTCGCAAGACTCTGATTAAATTGTGACATACAATCTTATTTTGTTAGACCTGTCATCTTTAGGGAGATCTTCCCCAAGGAACCCCCAGAAATTTTGCCTTTTAGCTCCTGTTTTGCGGATTCTTTTTGTTGGCCTTAGGACTCTGAGCCCTTTACCACTGCTAACCAATGCTAAAGTGCACGTGCTTCTCCCCTAAACATGGTGACATTGGTGTATATCTGATTAGCATATTTTATCTATTAGTAGGTCCCTTGTGAAGTGGTATCACATATACCTAGGGCCTGTAAGGCAAATACTGCTAGAAGGCCTGCAGCACTGATTGTGCCACCCACATAAGTGACTTTTCAAACCTGTCTCAGGCCTGCCAATGGAGGGCCTGAGTGTGCAGCTTGCTGCCACTTCAACTTGGCATTTAAAACTACATGGAAGGAAGATGGCGGGTTGACTCCGCCGAGAGCTCAGCTCCATCCCTCATTTCCCCGCTCACGGCTACCGCATGGCCAGTGGTTCTGGGCAGTAACCTAGAAGCAGAGTGCCGAACACTGGCTCCTGGACGGCGTTCCCCGGCTGGTTTGCAGTCAGCGCTGCCACCGCGGTTTCTCACGCCGATGCTGCTGCTTTGTGGTCGGCAAATATACAGCCAATTATACTTGGCTGCATGTCTGCGATTAGACTGGCTAAGAACCATCTTCCAGAACTCTGCAATAGCCCCACAGAAGGCTAGTGTTTCACGAGGAGTTTGTGGGACACGAGGGGCAGCGAAGAACCGTATGGAATAACTCGGTACACAGCCGGAGGAAGACGTAGTATCGAACCTGGTAGACACACCCCTGGTCACGACATCCTCACAGGTGGGGCGCCATATTCTGAAGATGCTAAAAACAGGGGCAGTGAAAGATCTGATGGAAGCTGCATCTAAAGCACCGGGAGAAGTATCCTATTTGGCAGTAGCCCTGATGGCGGCAGCAGTAACTACTCTGGCGAGTACACCTCCTCCCCCACCACTTCAGGAGTGGGGCTAGGACCAGGATCACGAGCAAGACCCCAACAGTACCAAGCCGATGTTGGACCTCTCACAACTTTGTAGCCTTTATTCACTGACTCCTTCTCAAGCAGGGCTTTCATCCGGGTGTGGTAGTGTACCAACCATGCAAGATGTCTTACCAGAAGCTTTGTGAGGTACCTCACAGCCAACAAATGTAAGTCTCGCTTTTGGTATTCTTCAGCTCCCCGTGAGGGGTACGGATGATGCTGGTCAGTCATGTTGCGCTCCTAGTGAGGAGATAGATGAGGATTTAACAGGCGAAGGCAATTTGGGAATGTTAAGATGTCACTCCAAGACAGGGGTGGGCTTGAAGATAACTGGTGCAAGAGATCATCTATCTGCTCCTGGGAGTCATGAGTCCCCTACTCTACAGCCTGAGAATAGCATGCTGCAAGTCTTACAAGTGGATATTACCTCTACGCAAGGGGGTGTGCTGCCCAAAGAGCAGAATATATCAAGACAATATAAGAAGAAAAAACGTACTGATCAGAGCATGACTCTCCAATTAGCTAAGCCTGCAAGGCAGCGCCAGCCTAGTAAGACAGGCGCCCAGATCGCTAAGAGCAGTCCACTTAGGAAATGGGTGCCTTCAAAGAGAGAAGTAAAATCAATTATTTCTCGATTATCTGCTACGCTCCCAGGATCAGAAGGGAAAAAACAGTGCCCTGAACGACATGCTCAACACTCTCAGCACATATGTTCCACGCCAAATATCGGTTTTCCCTCAGATATATCCCCTATCACCCCAAAACCCATATCCTCACTAAACCCTAAAATTACTCTTGCCACCCAAAAACCCATATCCATCCTAAACCCTACAAATTATAAATATATATAAATATTCACTGAAGAAAAATAAAGGTTACAGGGGCGTTATAGTTAGGAAATAGTATTTTTTTAAAACACAGAAATTCACTGGGGGAAAATAAAGGATACAGGGACGTTATAGTTAGGCTCACATTTCACTCTTACAAAACCAGTGAAATTCAGCAGTCATAATTACCTGAGCTAACTATAACTCATGCCCCACAAGGCACTGCTTTGACCTCACATATGACATCACTCATGACATGGTCAGTGACATCACTGATGAGTAAACTTAAAAGGAATAGAGTCACCGCTGAGGTTATTTTTGAACTACAACACTCTCAATCAATCAATCAATCAGTCATTTGTAAAGCGCACTACATACCCGCGAGGGTCTCAAGGCGCTGGGGGGGGGGCGCTACTGATCGAACATCCAGGTCTTGAGCATCCTCCTGAAGGTCAGCAGGTCTTGGGTCTGTCGTAGGCTCAGTGGGAGGGTGTTCCATGTCTTGGCAGCGAGGTGGGAGAAGGATCTCCCGCCGGTGGTTGTTCTTCAGATGCGCGGGACGGTGGCGAGTGATAGGTCGGCGGAGCGTAGCTGGCGGTTGGGGATGTAGAAGGAGAGCCGTCTGTTGAGGTAGGCTGGGCCGGTGTTGTGGAGTGCCTTGTGTGCGTGGATGAGGAGCTTGAAGGATATCCTCTTGCTGACGGGGAGCCAGTGCAGGTCCCTCAGGTGGGGGGTGATGTGGCCGTGGCGTGGTACGTCGAGGATCAGTCGTGCCGAGGCGTTTTGGATGCGTTGTAGTCGTTTGATGAGCTTGGTCGGGGCTCCTGCGTAGAGGGCGTTTCCGTAGTCGAGTCTGCTGCTGACGAGGGCCTGGGTGACTGTCTTTCTTGTATCTGTCGGGATCCATCTGTAGATCTTGCGGAGCATGCGGAGGGTGTTGAAGCAGGAGGAGGAGACGGCGTTGACCTGCTTGGTCATTGAGAGGGTTGAGTCGAGGATGATTCCCAGGTTGCGTGCGTGGTCGGTGGGTGTCGGGGCTGCTCCCAGTGCCGTCGGCCACCAGGAGTCATCCCAGGCTGAAGGGTTGGAGCCGAGGATGAGGACCTCCGTCTTGCCAGAGTTCAGCTTCAGACGGCTGGTCTTCATCCAGTCGGCGACGGCCTTCATTCCTTCGTGGAGGTTGGCTTTGGCGGTGATGGGGTCCTTGGTGAGGGAGAGGATCAGTTGAGTGTCGTCGGCGTAGGAGATTATGTCGAGGTCATGCTGTCGGGCGACGTGTGCGAGCGGGGCCATGTAAATGTTGAACAGTGTCGGGCTGAGGGAGGATTCCTGGGGTACGCCGCAGATGATCTCTGAGGCTTCGGACCGGAATGGGGGGAGGCGGACGCTCTGGGTTCTGCCGGAGAGGAAGGAGGTGGTCCATTCCAGAGCCTTGTCTCGGATCCCTGCGGCGTGGAGGCGTGCGCGTAGTGTGCGGTGGCAGACGGTGTCGAAGGCGGCGGAGAGGTCTAGGAGGATGAGTGCTGCGGTCTCGCCGTTGTCCAGCAGAGTCCTGATGTCATCGGTGGCGGCGATGAGGGCGGTCTCGGTGCTGTGGTTGCTGCGGAACCCTGACTGGGAAGGGTCCAGGATTCTGTTTTCTTCGAGGTATTGGGTTAGCTGTCTGTTGATGATTTTCTCGATGACCTTGGCTGGGAAGGGGAGCAGAGAGATGGGCCGGAAGTTCTTGAGGTCTCTTGGGTCAGCCTTGGGTTTTTTCAGTAGGGCGTTGATCTCGGCGTGTTTCCAGCTCTCTGGGAAGGTCGCGGTCTCGAGGGAGAGGTTGATGACGTTGCGCAGGTGGGGTGCGATGGAGCTGCTTGCTTTGTTGTAGACGTGGTGCGGGAAGGGATCTGACGGAGAGCCGGAGTGGATTGTGCTCATGGTCTTGATGGTGTCATCGATGCTCACGCTGGCCCAGGCTAGCAGGGGGTCGTGGTCGATGGTGTGCGGAGGGTCTGTTGTGTTGCTGTCTGTTGGGTCTGTCTGGGTGTTGAAGCTGTCGTGGATGTCTGCTATCTTGCGGTGGAAGAAGGTGGCGAAGAAGTCGCACACGGCTTGTGACGGCGGGATGTCGTTGGTGTTGGAGCTGGGGTTGGAGAGTTCCTTCACGATGTTGAAGAGCTCCTTGCTATTGTGTGCGTTGTTGTCGAGGCGGTCTTTGAACGAGGTTCTCTTGGCGGCCCTGATGAGGTGGTGGTGGTTGCGGATGGCGTCCTTGTGTGCTGCGCGGTTGTCTGGAGTTTGTTCGCTGTGCCATTTCTTCTCTCGTTGCCGGCAGGCTTGCTTGGAGGCTAGGAGTTCTGGGGTGAACCAGCTGGCCCTCTTGCTGGTGTCTCTGTGGGGGGGTTTCTTCAGCGGGGCGAGGGTGTTGGCGCAGTCTTCGATCCAGCGTCTGAGGCTGTGGGCAGCGTCGTCGGTGTTGGAGGGTTCGGTGGGTGGGCTGAGAGCAAGGTTTGCATGTAGTTGGTCTTCGGTGATTTTGCTCCAGCAGCGGCGGGGGATCTGTTGGGTGCGGTGGTGTGTGGTGGGTTTCTGGAAGGTGAAGTGGATGCAGCGGTGGTCGGTCCAGAGGAGTTCGGTGGTGTGGCTGATGGAGACGTGCGGGCTTGAGGAGACGATGGGGTCGAGCGTGTGGCCGGCGGAGTGGGTGGGTGTTGTGACGAGTTGCTTTAGTCCGAGGTTGGCGAGGTTATCGATCAGGGTTGTGGAATTGTTGTCGTTGTTGTTCTCAAGGTGAAAGTTCAGGTCTCCGAGGAGGATGTAGTCGGTGGAGGTCAGGGCGTGCGTGCTGATGAAGTCGGCGATGGAGTCGCTGAACTGGGGGCGGGGTCCGGGGGGTCGGTAGACGAGGGTGCCTCTGAGGGTGGAGTTGGGGTCTGTGTGGATCTGGAAGTGCATGTGTTCGGCGGTGCTGAGCGCGTCGTCGGTGCTAGTCGAGACCCTGATGCTGTTCTTGTGGACGATGGCGATTCCTCCTCCGACTCCATTGGTGCGGTCTCTGCGGGTGATCTTGTAGACGTCTGGGATGGCTATGGCGATGTCGGGTGCGGAGGAGTCGTTCAACCAGGTCTCTGTCAGGAAGGCGACGTCCGGGGATGTTGTGTCGAGCAAGTCCCAGAGCTCGACGGCATGTCTGCGCGCGGAGCGGGTGTTCGGTAGTATGCATCGCAGGTGGGTGCGGTCTTCCTTGGCGGGTGGTTCGTCGGTTCTGAGGCTGGTGTAGCTGCAGTTCCGGCAGGTGAAGGGACCGTGTGTGCGTTTCGGGGCGGCCTGGACGAAGTTGGTCCGTCCAGGGTTGAGGGCGTGGAGTGTGCTGGCATCATAGCGGCGGCGGTCGTGGCAAGAGCTGGGACCAGGGCTTCTGGCGCGGTCCAGGCGCGGACGGGCGTAGACGGGCTTGCCTTAGGCGCGCCCCAGTGGCGCGGCCGCGCAGCGGCCGGCATATATGGGGAGGTGGGAGGGAAGAGCAGCTGGGAGGCGGGAGGCGGGGGCAGCGAATGGGCAGTGGGCAGTCAGGGGGGCGGGGCCGCAGGGGACACAGCGGCGGGGGCGGTGAGGGGCGATGGAGGGAACAAAAGGAGAAAAAAGGGCACAAAATCAATGAAAAAACGAGAGGCACAGAAGGCAAAAAGGGCACAAAAACGAGGGGGGAACGAGTGGCACAGAAGGCAAAAAGGGCACAAAATCAATGAAAAAACGAGTGGCACAGAAGGCAAAGAGGGCACAAAAACGAGGGGGGAACGAGTGGCACAGAAGGCAAAAAGGGCACAAAATCAATGAAAAAACGAGTGGCACAGAAGGCAAAGAGGGCACAAAAACGAGGGGGGAATGAGTGTCACAGAAGGCAAAAAGGGCACAAAATCAGTGAAAAAACGAGTGGCACAGAAGGCAAAGAGGGCACAAAAACGAGGGGGGAACGAGTGGCACAGAAGGCAAAAAGGGCACAAAATCAGTGAAAAAACGAGTGGTACAGAAGGCAAAAAGGGCACAAAACGAGGGGGAAACGAGTGGCACAGAGGCAAAAAGGGCACAGAAATACAAGGGCAGCTAGGAATCAGTAGGCAAAAACGGGCAGAGAGGCACGGGGCAGCGAGGGGAACAGAAGGGAAAACCGGGCAGAGGGACACGGGGCAGCGAGGGGTACAGAAGGAAAAACCGGGCAGAGACACGGGGGCAGCGAGGGGTACAGAAGGAAGAAAACGGGCAAGGACTAGGTACAGGCAGCGGGGGAAGACTAAGATCACCGTAGCCTAAGATCATCCAATGCAAATCTACTGACCATTCCATCTTTTAGATTGGTGACAAAGGGAGGAAAATCACTTGTAGTCATAGGCTCAAAGGCTTGGAATCAACTTCCATCTCAGCTCCGTCAGATTGTTTCCGAGTCTGTCTTTAGGAAGGCACTTAAAACTTGGATCTACAGTGCACCTGATACATTATGCAATACACTGATTTAAACACCTATCTCCCCTCTGGCATGAGTAGTATACCAGTTTTCGCCATCTCTGGGTTTCCGTCCCAGCGCCAAGATGCTCCTTGGAGTGATAGTAGCGCTATACAAGTTTCCATTTACATTACATTACATTACAAGACAGACAACAGCAGTCACAGACACAACAATGAAAGTACAGGCAATACAGTAAAAACAATAAGGGGGAAGATGAACAAACTTACGGCATACCACTGGCCACCAGGGATGAGGCGCAGGTGGTAGCCTGCGGGTGGAGGAGGGCCTCGAACAGTGGCGTAGCAAGGTCAGGTGGTACCCGGTGCGGAAAATTTCTTGTCACCCCCGGCTTGACAAAATGGCAAAAATATGTGTTTAAAACACATATTTTTGCCATTTTGTCACCCCCCTCAGTGAAGACACCCGGGGCGGCCCGCACCCCCCTTCCTACGCCACTGGCCTCGAACTTCCTCAGCAGCGGCAGCTGGGGCAGGGGCACACAGGCGGAGCTGTGTGGAGGGGGAGCGACCTACCTGGTGGGTCAAGGGTCGCTCACTCTCTTCTTGAATGTGGTCTGGTTTAAAGAGTATCAAGGCTGTGATATTACTATTGATTGGGTTCCTCAGTAAAAATAAGTTAAATATTATTACTATGAAAAGTGGCCAATTGCATACAACTGCTTCCAAGTTGTCTGAAAATAGAGCGGTGTGAAAAGTGAATATAATTTACAGCAGAAGAAGAGTCGAATAACAGGATCTACGTCTTTTTTTTGCCTTGGGCACATACAGCAAAAAGACAATCAAACATCTGGATTGTCCTTTTTAAGTGCAAAACAAAAAAATGTGAATGCCTTTTACTTTTTCAATGTACTGGAACTGTTACTAAATGATGTTTCAAAGCGTGCTGGTTGACTCTGTGAGACTGTAGGATGCCAACACTGCTACAACCGAATTCCACTTCTGCACTGCATTAAAATAAATGAAAGGCAGGAGGGGGCAGGAGCCATGCAGGGCTGCCATGGAAGCAGCGCGTTGAGCAGGGCCTGCTGATAGGCCAGAGATAAGAAAAGGTCTGCCGTCCGCGCTCTTTGACTCCCTCCCAACGCTTCAAGGCTGGCTGGCAGCTACTTTCTGCTGTTGTTTTGCAACTTAATAATGGAGTGAATTCTAGGAAGCTTCGCTGTCTTTCCTTCTGACCGTCTCACACTTTGGTGCAACAACAGCTTGAGAATCCACACAGAACAGAGAACAACAACGTCCTGCTTTAGAGTTCTTTGTGAAAATGTATTTATTTTGCGTTCAAAGGCTGCACACTAGTTAGAAGCAAACAGCGTAGTTTGAGGTTGAGAGCAGCTAAACGAAGAATGCTCTCCCTGCTCCAAACAAACCACAAAGTGCACCGAAGTCTGCCTTGGAATTCCAGGCCTGTTGTTTGCATCCAGGCCTTCCAGAAATTAACTGGGTGGGTGGGTGGGGGGCACACAGGCCTGTGCGTGGACGGCTGCTTTGTGTGCTCCTTCCCTGACAGCAGACAGGGAGAAAGGATACTCAACAGTGTCTGCGTTCTCTGGGGAGCTGGAAATCACAGCCCTCGCCGAATAAAAAAACATAACATATTTACAGCAACAAACCCACAGAATTCTGAGACTGTCAGCAACAGCAAGTCAGCAAAATGATTAATACAGCTGCATATTACGAGCAGGGGAGAGCCCAGGCGCGAATCAGCAGGGGATTTATTTTATCAAGCGCAATTGTCTGACACAACGGATTTGCTTGTGTGCCTTTCATACTGAAAAGGCAACAGAAGTCTCTGAGTGAATTACTTCCCGCGCTCGGAATCGAAGCAAATACAAAGCAATCATGCATCTGTTTTTTCTTTGGTAGAAATATGGGTTTCTAGTTCCTCCCAGATCGTAACACCAAAAAATGAAAAATATCGTTAATTTGTATACTGCTTATGCATGTGGAAATATAACATTCGTACAAAGGTACAGAGAAATAGGGGGCGTGCACTGGGGATGTCGTAAACCAACTGTGGACTGCAACAGCAAACAATTTCATGGTGCATAGATTGTATTTACACACATACCGAAAATATAATTTCTAGCAGTTCATATATGTCTCACCAAATATCTCAGTATTTCAGAATATGACTTGTTGACCAGCACTGATCTCAGCTGTGTGCTGGACATAGTACATTATTTTTATTTATTTATTTTATGCGTTTTTATATAGCGCGGACTTTACCCGAAGGTGTCAGAGCGCTTCACAATAGGAACAGTAACATTACATGAGGAGAAAATTACAAGTGAGCATAATACAAAAGCAAGCGTTACATTACATGGAAAAAGTGACAATTGCGCAAATAACAAAAACAAACAAGATACAAAAAGAGGTAGCATATGATACGTTACAAGAGGAAAAAGTGACAAGTGTGCATGATACATAAGATACAAAATACAAATAGAGGTATAATACTGCAATAAGTGGCAGTCACTCAGAACACACTGGGAAGGCACTTCTATAGGCATGGAGTACAGAATTTCCTATAGTGGAAGAACTTCCTTGAGGGAGTAGTGAGGGTGTGAATTAGGTTTGGAAGTGTCTTTGGAGAAGGAGAAATATGAGGTCAGTTTTGAAGGACCGGGAAGAGGTGGTGGTCCGGAGCTGAGGCGGAAGTGAGTTCCAGATTATCACTGCGTTGCCTGAAAAGGATTGGGCCATCGATCTTTCCTTTTTGAAAGTGGGAGGTTCAAGCAATAAGTTTTCCGCATTACGTGATGGTCTAGAGCCTCCAGAGAGTTTCAGTTTATTCGCCAAGTAGCGAGGAGAGGAGGAATGCAAGGCTTTGTGGGTGATACAGGCAGTCTTGTAGATAGATCTTGCCTCGATGGGAAGCCAACGGAGGGAGGATAAAATGGGTGTGATGTGGTCGCTTCTTTTGGTCCCATATATGAAACGAGCTGCTGAATGGAGCACAGATTTGAGGGGGGACATTTGGGATTTGGGGAGGCCAGTAAGAAGAGATTTGCAGTAGTCCAGTCTAGAGAGAACCAGCGATTGGACCAGGGTTTTTCGGTCTTGCTCTGGGAAGAAGCGTCGAATCCCCCAGAGAAAGCGCAGTTGGTATTGAGCAGACTTTGCAATGGAATTGATGTGGGAGAGTAGATTGAGTTTTCTGTCGAGTATGACACCAAGGGATTTTGCGCTGTCGACAATGATAGGTTTATTGTTAAGTAGATTCATCTGATCCATCCATAATTGAACCGGAGGAGGAGAGAGTGAGGAGGCGAGGAGGAGGAATTCAGTTTTGGAGGGATTCAGAATCAATTGATGAGTTAGCATCCAGTTTTGAATGGAGTCGAGAGTAGAGTTTAGGATGGAGAGATCGTGTGTGGAGGACACCTTGAGGTAGATTTGAGTGTCGTCCGCATAGAGATGATAGAGGATCCCAGATTTACTTAGGAGATTTCCCAATGGTTCCAAATAGAGGTTGAACAAAGTGGGTGCAAGTAAAGAGCCTTGAGGAACACCTTGACCTACCGCCAAAGGAGATGAAAGACTGTTCGCTATTTTGATCATTTGGGATCTATCAGAGAGGAAGGAAGCAAACCATTTAAGCACTGTGCCTTCCATGCCCATTCTCTGTTGAAGAGTGTTAAGGAGAGTGTTGTGATTGACAGTGTCAAAGGCTGCAGAAAGGTCAAGGAGAATTAGAAGACAAGACTCCCTGAATCGAGTATCCGCAGTGCGTCATCAATCACTTGCAGCAGGGCTGTTTCAGTGCTGCAGTTTTGAATGAAGCCAGACTGGAAATTGTCAAGAAGATCATTGTCCTTGATATGGCGGGAGAGTTGTTTCGCTACACATCTTTCTGTGATTTTCGCAAGAAAAGGTAGGTTAGTGATGGGGCGGAAGTTGTTGAGGTCGTTCGCATCAGCAGTGGGTTTTTTAAGAAGAGGGGTAACCTGCCCAGTTTTGAAGGGAACAGGAAGGGAGCCTTGACAGAGGGAGAGGTTAACCAGAGTGGTCCAATAGGAAAGAGAATGGGTGTAGAAGTCGATTGCAATGGCACTAGGGATGGGGTCAAGAGAATGGTTGGAGGGCTTTGTTTCGAGGATGCATTTGAGGAGGGCATCTTCAGCGATGGAGTCAAAGTTCTGCCAAATGGCTAAGGATTTGCGCTCCTCTGGAGGGGTAGGATGAATGACCTGATCCACAAGTGATTTCACTTTTTCGTCAAAGAATAAAGCGAATTCCGCTGCTTTCTTTGTAGAATCCTCCAACTTGGAGGTTGGGGGAGGGCAGTTTGGATTCTTGATGAGGTCGAATAGTTTTTTGGGTCTATTTTTGGCTGAGTCGAGGAGGGTTCTGAAGTGCGATGCTTTTTCAAGGAAGATGTGCTTGTGGTACTTGGATCTTGCTGAACGAAGCGTGGCCAAATTATTGGTGGAGGGCGCTTGTCTCCATTGTTTCTCCAGGATTCTTAGGTACTTCCTTTCTTCATAAAGGGATTTGTTGAACCAAGGTGCTGAGGGAGTAGGCCTTTTCCTTTTGCTTTGAAGAGGAGCGACGTTGTTGATTTCGACTGCAAGGACTGAGAGGCATTGGGAGGTGAGTTTATTCACATCCAGGTTCGGGTCTAGCCTTGGAAGTGATAGCAAAGCCGAATCACAGAGGGTACCGAGGTCAATATTTTTCGTGTTACGGAACCATGAAGTAGTCCTCTTAGGTTGGCCGAGAGTTATAGAGTGTGATAGGTGAAGAGAGAATAGGATGAGGAGGTGGTCAGACCAGTCTACATGAATAGGGATAGCGATAGTAAGCATGTCTGCTTTAGAAATAACAAGGTCCAGGATTGAGCCCTTAGAGTGTGTTGTTTCTGTGCAGTGTTGGATAAGATCGTTTGCAGAGAGAAAGGTGGCCAGCATATTCGCAGAAGAGTCTTCCAGCGAGCCCCAGTGGAGATTGAAGTCACCCACGAAGATCTGATTGTCACTTTGCGAGTATTGGTCAATGATGAAGTCAGTGAGTTCCTCCATAAACGAAGGGCCGCTGCCAGGCGGGTGGTAAATGGCATGGAATCTGAGGGGTGAGCGTTGGTGCAATTGAAGCTCAAGAGATAGGCATTCAAAAGTGCGGAAGGAGCTGTTAGGAAAAGCCTTGAGTTGAAGGGAGTTTCTAAAGATGACTGCAACACCTCCCCCAACTTTGTCTATTCTGTCATTTCTCAATACAGAATAGCCTGTGGGTAATAGGAGATCAAACATAGAGTGAGAGGTATCGTTTATCCAGGTCTCTGTGAGGAAGAGCATGTCGATATTGTGAAGGGTGATGGTATCGGAGATTTCAAGTTTGTGTTTTATTGCAGATCTGCAGTTGTGGAGCAGACAGCGCAACTCTGCCGAGACTGTTTTGGTAACAGGGGCACTTGGGCTATGAGGGGGGATAGGGATATTGTACTTATATGAGGGTGCTCGGGAGGATTTAGGTGGATGATTGGTTCTGACAGAGGAGATGGTCAGAATAGTGTAGATAGTAGGGTTACTTGGAGAGGAAAGTGGAAGAAGGGTGGCGTTCGAGGACTTGAGTGAGTTTGCGATGTTTGCAGGCGACAGGTTATGATTGGCTATTTTGGGATGTGGGGGCGAGGTGCATCTCGTGGGAAGGTGAGTGTTTTCCAAAGGAATTGAGGTGTATGGAAAGGTGGAAATCTTGGAGCTTAAGAGTGAAATGGTAGCTTCAAGCTGGGCGATGGAGGTGATGAGAACCTAGCTTATTTTCCAGAGAGAGTAGGGCAGAGCACGGCATGTTGGGTGGCTCGATAGAAACAGGAGGGGGTGCAATTGGCGGCGGAGGGCAGGGAGAGGTGGGGGAACGGGAGGGGAGTTGGGGTACAGGGTTCAGGGGTGGGGAAAGGTGGTGGTTGAGAGCGGGCGTTGGTGCATCAGAGGTGAAAGGAGAGTTGTTTTTGTTGACGTTGCAAGAAGGATAGGAATTGAGGACATAATTAGGGGGAGATAGGTGAGGAACGAGGCAGTGGGGCAGAAAGGGAGGGGGGGAATGAGTGGAGTCATAGGAAGGGAGGAGGTTTGGGCGGAAGAGAGGAGGGGGTTGGAGGGGTCCTGTAAGCTAGATGAGGTGAATGTGAGGGAACGGGCACCTGGCAGAGTGAGGGGGTTGGGAGATAGGGAAGTTGAAGAGAGAAAGTGGTTCTGCTGGGTCCGAGGGAGGGAAAGGGTTACCAAGGGGGAAAGGGGGTAGCACAGCATTACTGGAGTGGGGTGGAAGAAGAGAGATGCAATGGGTTTGTAAAGAATTCGGGGTACATAGCAAGGGGAGGAGGGGGTAGAAAAGAGGAGAAGAGGAGGGAATAGGGGGAACGTAAGGAAAGTTGACTAGGGGAGAAGGTTGGAGGAGAGGTGGACAAAATAGGGGGTGGTAGGTAGGGATAGGGGGAGGAGATAAGATTGGAGTACCGGGATGGTGCAGATTGGACGAGGAGCGTATTAGCTAGCGGTAAGGCTGATGTGATGGAGGGGGGGCACACTGTGAGGGGGGAAGAATGGGAGAGGAGGGAACAGGGGAGGGGGGGAAGAGGGTCAGCCTGTGCCTCCCGAGGGTGCAGCCTATGTAGGGGGGTCAGGGGAGGAGATAGGGAGTAATGGGTGGAGTTAGATCAAGAGTCAAGGGAGAGTCCGGTCGCAGGGGAGGGGAGTAGGGAGGGGAAGAGGTGGTCAAAGAGAGAGAGACAGGTGTCTTTAGCTTGGATCATGACAGTACCGTTGTTATAGAGTGAGATAGTGAGGGATCCGTTAAAACACGCAGAGGGGGAAATCTTTAGCTGTTTTCCATGAGGGATAGAAGAGGAGTAGATGACGTTAAGGGAATTATATAAGCTGGTGGACCAGGAGGGATGTCGTGAGTGAAAAAAATGAGATCGTTTTTGAGCCTCCCATACCGACCATTGTAGAATTGATCAACAAAGAGGGAATCAGGGAAACATTCAATGGTGTTATGCTTGAATCGTTTTGCTGACGCTTTAGTCAGGTTAGGAGGATAAATGATTTTGTAGCAATTAATTCCAGACTTAACTCGCGAGGTGGCCATGTTGGGAAAGTGAGGAGGAGGTGGGTGGTGGGGATATGAGAAGGGTGTTACTAGGGCATCGGTGATGAGGAGAAGTATAAGGAGGGGAAGGGGGCACATATTCCAGAAGTCGGGTGAAGATTACATTATAATCACTGGCAGCCCATGTGGGGCTGTATCTGCAGCATATATTTTATTTATTTTTTGCAGTTTTTATATAGCTTGAACTCGACCCGAATGTATTGAAGCACTTTACATGAGCACCAGTTACATTACACAAGGATGCATTCATTTTTGGTAGGCATAGGGAGATTAAGTGATTTGCTCAGAATCGCAGGATGTTGAGCAGATGCAGAGACTCCAATTTGGTTCCCCTCCTCGAAAGTCGGCAGCTCTGGCGCACCACATAGGCCTAAGTGCACCACCTTTATTACACCAACTTAAAGGCCCAGGATGTGCTTAGGGAAAGGAGCAACAGGGCATTCCTTATTTTTCCTTTCTCTGGGTCTCTAGGCACGTCTAACTGCTGCAGCTCACACTGTTGCTGGTTTTCTGCAAAGTGTTAATGTTTGTCCATTAGCAGTCAAATGCTCATTTGCAACTGAAGGCCAGGAGCTAAATTTTATTTTGCATTTCACAACTTTGCACTTTGGCTCTATGACAGAGGATGCCATCATCTATTTTTTTTCCAGCCAACAGCATGTTGCATTCTGGTGCTTGCAGCTTTGATTTTTACCGCTTCATTATGGAATCGAAACACTAGCATGCAAAGAGCTGTTGACCAAAATGGCAGAATTTCTCTAGGGCCAGTGGTCAGCAACGTTTTATAGTTTTACAGCCACACACTCCATTTCAAAAACTGCTTGTTTCATGCATAAAACCAAAAGGAAACTCTGCTCACATATTTCATGATGGTTTACTCTTCACTAACATAATGCATTAAAACAAACATTGGCAATGTGAATATTTTTGTTCTTGTGTAGTAGACATTTTGGTTCAGAACTTCAAAGCACAATAAAGGTAGAATATGAACAGCAGTAGTGCAAGCTTCCCTAAGAGAAAGAATAAGAAAGGAACAGATAGCAGTAGCAGAAGGAACATCACGGGATTCTCTCACACATGCCGGACAGGTAAAATACAGGTATCTAACACATTAAAGAGGGAGTGAGAGGAGGTGAAGGACTGTTTTACACTTTTGGTCAACAGATATAAACATACAAGAAGTAGAAAACTCCTTGAGAAAATAGCCAAACCTCTTACAGAATTACCATACATTTATATAGAACTCCGTACTCATAGAGGATAATGACCCTTTATTTGACTTGTGTGGTGTGCTTCATCCGTGGCTTCCATATCTTACAGTGAGAAGCATTGGAGAGTAATACTTTTCACTGGTTTTACAGTGTCATAGTTATGGGTTCTAAAGCTTGAGTGAGATTATGTACCTTATGTTGATGTTTATGTTCTTCCTTTGTTATATTGTCTGACATATATTAAAATTGTATGAGGGTGATGTAAATATGTTTTATTACTGGTCTCTCCTTAACACAAGATTAAAAACAGGATGGCTGAGCATCGAACCCTCCTTCTCTTTTTCAACCACATGTTTTGGTGCTCGAATATTGCTCCTATGGAGTCAAGCTTCTTCTCCTGGAATATAGGTATCTCACATCAAATATTGTGAAACAGTCCCTGATTCATGTGGGCAGGGTGAGTGCATAGGCCTTGAGACTGCGAAACAAGTGCCTAACACCAAAGCATCTTCTGCCACGCTATCAGCACCAATAGGGGAGTGGTGGTAAGGCGGCGACAACCTAGCCCCATAATTCTCCGCAACCCTATCTGTGTTGCATCCTGTCTGGAATAGCAGCGGCCTGCAGGGTGAAGAGAACAGCTTTTGTGGATTACAACAGAGAGGCTGAGGCACAGGGAAACCGCACTCAACCCATTCGTGGGTAAATTATTACTCAAAGCATTGTGGTGCTAGAGTCTTGATGACCAGCCATCTTAGTCCCCACAACAGGAGAAAAACTCCATTAACTTAACAAAGGTGACTCAATCACACACATATGGTCAATATATTGAGTTCCTGTAAAATGTATATATTCATATGATGCTACTAGGAACAGTATACATTCGTAATTAGGCTACAAGATGCACAGACTCCCGGAATCTTTTCCGTGTTAAAAACAGATTCTTTATTTATGATTTTTCATATAAAATATTTCTTCGTTTTCGAAGAGAACAGCTGATGCTCAGCTTGGACCTCCTGCTCTGCTGTAGTGTCACTGACTGCCACCCCCCCCCCCTTTTTTTTTAATAGGTGATGTACAAACTTTTGCTTTAAGAAAGTGTATTTTGGATTGTTCCACTTTAAAATATATCACTGCACTGATTGGCCTTTATTAGAATGAGTGAACCACTGCCTTTCTGCTGTGACACTTTTATTAATGACCTAAGATTACAAGTATTTCTCTTCTTTCTCCTGTATAAGCCCTTATTTTTTATAAATGGAGCAACGTTATGGTCTATTAAACCATATACAAGAAATATTTTTGCATTGGTGTGCATCCTGAACTGAATTGTTTCAACGTGCTCTCAAATGTGATGGTCATGGAGAGGATGCAGAGTGAAGAAAAGTAATTGAATAGGGTCACACTGTTTGATCAAGCTTGGAAGCCAGGGTTGAAAACAGGTTTCCAGATTGGACATTGTTCAATACAAATCCTAGATGTAAATTACATTCTTTTTCCCTCGTGTCCTGATCGCAATTATATTAGTGACTCAAGGCAAGTCAGTTGTCTTGTGCCACCTATGCAAGGCCATTATTGCTGATGGAACAACATTACGATTCATTAAACTATATAGTTTTGCACAGTGTGCATCCTTAATTGATTAATTTCAAGGCACAAAAGTCAGATAGAAGAAAGCTAACTGGCTACACAGTTTGGTCAAGTTGGGATGCAGTGATTTAAAGCAAGTCTCTGGGTCAGGGACCTGCAACAAGTTTTTTTATGGGTCCAACAAAAACCTCTGAGTAGGATAGGCATGTTATGCAGCTGCACAAAAATAGCCTTTGTTTTTTCTAAGACAGAAAAGCTGCAGTGGAAGCACCCCTCTTCATAGAACAGGAACACCTTGGGCAGATACCGTGCAAGCTTCCCTCCTTAGGAGCACAGACACAGCTAGTGTAGATTCATCACAAACCTTTCCCATCACAGGACTGGTAGAAAGCAGGCGGCAGCAGTGCAAGGTTTACTTCCTTACAGAATAGGGACAGCACAACAGTAGCAAAGCAAGATTCCCTCACTCATAGCAGGCAGCAAGTACAATATTCCATTTCCTGCAGGACAGATCCCGCCGGACAGACTAGTACACACATTCATTTCTCAAAAAACATGAACAGCTAAGGCATGAGTGACAGATCTATGCAGAGGATGCTAAACTTATAAATGGGGAATGTATAGATGGATGAGTGAGTAAATATTTGCATGCTGACACCATTATCATCTAGGTGATGCATGTGACTCGAAGGAACTGCGCGATCTGAAATCTTCCCCGAATTTCATTCGTAAAGGGTGTTGAAGAAAACATCAATATACAGGCTGTATTAGGAACAGTCAATGACCACCTCGCGTCTGAGTTACTTTAGTTAAGGAGGCCTACAGTGGTGTCGGCATGCACCATTGTACCACAGTAAAACTAATTGACTGTTGAAAAAATCAAGCATTCAAATATTTAGTTTCTTCTCTGTCTGCTTATGAATTGCCACTTTTGGGGAATTGACAAACTCCAGAATGACGCTTGTGTATCTACTAACGTCATAGACTTCTGAGCAAAATACTCGACTCAAGTATTTTCTGTAGTGCAGACAACCAACCCATAAGACTAACTAGTAAGGGCATGTGCATTTGTTTATGTACTGTTTTTTTTACTCCACCAATAATCAATCAATCAATCACGGCATTTATAGAGCGCGCTACTCACCCGGGAGGGTCTCAAGGCGCTGGGGGAGGGGGTAAGTTACTGCTCGAACAGCCAGGTCTTGAGCTGCTTCCTGAAGGAGAGATGGTCCTGGGTTCGCCGAAGGTGAGTGGGGAGGGAGTTCCAGGTCTTGGCTGCCAGGTAGGAGAAGGATCTTCCTCCGGCGGTGGTTCTGCGGATGCGTGGTACGGTGGCGAGGGCGTGGCTGGTTGATCGTAGCTGGCGTGTGGGCGTGTAGAAGGTCATGCGGTCGTTGAGGTACTTTGGGCCCAGGTCGTGGAGGGCCTTGTGTGCGTGGGTGAGGAGTCTGAACGTTATTCTCTTGCTGACGGGGAGCCAGTGCAGGTCTTTCAGGTGTCCGGTGATGTGGCTGTGTCGGGGGATGTCCAGGATGAGTCGTGCGGAGGCGTTCTGGATGCGCTGGAGTCTTTTTGAAGTTTGGCTGTGGTTCCGGCGTAGAGGGTGTTCCCATAGTCCAGTCGGCTGGTGACGAGTGCCTGGGTGACGGTCTTCCTGGTTTCAGTGGGGATCCATCTGAAGATCTTGCGGAGCATGCGCAGGGTGTTGAAGCATGAAGATGAGACGGCGTTGACTTGTCTGGTCATCGACAGGGAGGAGTCCAGGATGAAGCCCAGGTTGCGTGCGTGGTCCGTTGGCTTGGGCGCGGTGCCCAGGGCCGGGGGCCACCAGGAGTCGTCCCAGGCGGAGGGTGATGAGCCCAGGATGAGGACTTCCGTCTTGTCTGAGTTCAGTTTAAGGCGGCTGTTCCTCATCCAGTCGGCGACGTCTCTCATCCCGTCGTGTAGGTTGGCTCTGGCGGTGGTGGGGTCGTTGGTGAGGGAGAGGATCAGCTGGGTGTCGTCGGCGTAGGAGATGATGTTGAGGTTGTGTCGGCGTGCGATGGCTGCGAGGGGGCTCATGTAGACGTTGAAGAGGGTTGGGCTGAGTGAGGATCCCTGTGGAACGCCGCAGATGACTTCGGTGGCTTCGGATCTGAACGGGGGGAGGCGGACTCTCTGGGTTCTTCCGGCGAGGAACGAGATGATCCATTCCAGTGCTTTCTCTCGGATTCCGATGTTGCTGAGGCGCTTCACTAGGGTGCGGTGGCAGACGGTGTCGAACGCCGCGGAGAGGTCCAAGAGGATGAGGGCAGCTGTTTCCCCGTTGTCGGTTAGGGTTCTGATGTCGTCGGTGGCTGCGATAAGGGCGGTCTCGGTGCTGTGGTTGGCCCGAAACCCGGACTGCGAGGGGTCGAGGGATCCATTCGTCTCGAGGAAGGCGGCAAGCTGTCTGTTGACGGTCTTCTCGATGACTTTGGCCGGAAACGGAAGGAGCGAGATGGGACGGTAGTTCTTAAGGTCGGTGGGGTCCGCCGTTGGTTTCTTCAGGAGGGCGGTAAGCTCGGCGTGCTTCCAGCTCTCCGGGAAGGTGGCGGTGTGGAAGGAGGAGTTGATGATGTCCCGGAGATGGGGTGCGATGGTGGCGTCGGCTTTGTTGAAGACGTGGTGTGGGCAGGGGTCGGTTGGTGATCCGGAGTGGATGGAGTTCATCATGCGGGTGGTGTCTTCGGTGCTGATCGGGGTCCAGTTGCAGAGGGTGGTGGTGGCGGGCGTTGGTTCGGCGGTAGGGTGCGTTTTGTGCGTCGAAGCTGTTATGTATGTCGGTGATCTTGCGGTGGAAGAACGCGGAGAGTGAGTTGCAGAGGTCTTGCGAGGGGGTGATGTCGTTGTTTCCGGCGCTGGGGTTGGAGAACTCTTTGACGATGCTGAAAAGTTCCTTGCTGTCATGGGCGTTGTTGTCCAGTCGTTCTTTGAGTGCCGACTTCTTGGTGGCACGGATCAGCTGGTGGTGTTTGCGGGTGGCGTGCTTGAGGGCGGTCCTGTTGTCTGTGGTCTGGTAGAGTCGCCAGGTTTTCTCGAGAGTGCGGCAGTTCTTCTTGGATTCCTTGAGTTCGTTGGTGAACCAAGGGGTTTTCTTGCTTCCGGGTCTGCGGTGGCGGTGTGGCGGTGTGAGGGTAAGACCCTCACACCGCCAAAGCCCACCTCCACGAAGGAATGAAGGCCGTCGCCGAATGGATGAGGACCAGCCGCCTGAAGCTGAACTCGGACAAGACGGAGGTCCTCATCCTTGGTTCCAACCCTTCAGCCTGGGACGACTCCTGGTGGCCAACATCACTGGGAACAGCCCCGCCACCCACCGACCACGTACGCAACCTAGGGGTCATCCTCGACCCCACCCTCTCCATGACTAAGCAGGTCAACGCCGTTTCCTCATCCTGCTTCAACATCCTCCGAATGCTCCGCAGGATCTTCAAGTGGATCCCCACCGAAACAAGAAAAACAGTCACCCAGGCCCTCGTCACCAGCAGGCTGGACTACGGAAACGCCCTCTACGCAGGAACGACGGCTAAGCTCCTGAGACGGCTGCAACGCATCCAGAACGCCTCTGCACGTCTTATCCTCGACATCCCCCGACGCAGCCACATCACACCCCACCTGAGAGACCTGCACTGGCTCCCTGTCAACAAGAGGATAACCTTCAAGCTCCTCACCCACGCACACAAAGCACTCCACAACTCCGGACCAGCCTACCTCAACAGACGACTCAGCTTCTACACCCCCACCCGCCAGCTCCGCTCGACCAGCCTCGCCCTCGCCACAGTCCCCCGCATCCGGAAAACGACCGCCGGCGGCAGATCCTTCTCCCACCTCGCCGCCAAGACCTGGAACACCCTCCCCACCAACCTCCGACAGACCCAAGACCTACTGGCCTTCAGAAGACTCCTCAAGACCTGGCTCTTCGATCAGTAGCAGCACCACCCCCCTCTTCCCCCAGCGCCTTGAGACCCTCGCGGGTATGTAGTGCGCTTTATAAGTGACATGGTTGATTGATTGATTGAAAGTGGAGAAATTCCATAACTTACTTTCATCCATATCAAGTCATTTTTGTGTCAGACTGCGTGGTCCACAAACTGGGTGCGACAAACCAATGCGGTAATGATCTTGTGGGTGTTCTCAAGTGGGTCACGCCTCTCTGCCTTTCCAATATGACTAGAAACACATATTCTTCGTCCTAAAACCAAACCAAAGCCAGCTGCAAATCTGCCACACTTGGGAATTTTCCCCAGTCGTAGGTTTCATTTGCAGGTGTAAATGTCCAGATCCCGATTTACGAATCAAGCAGTAACAAAAGACTGTAATTTTTCCACAAATGTGTTGGACTTAGGAGCTCACATTTTTTGTCACCATACCTTCAGAATATTAAATTCTCTCTAGTATATGATGCCCATGTAATACGGGTATTTGGCTGTTGAATGTAAGAAAAATTTAAGATAAGGTTAATAAAGTATAGGGGGCATGGAAAACATTAAAGGCTTATAAAATGGAGAAGAAATTCCAGTATCAGGACGTCAACTAAAACTGCGACATATTGGAAGGCCAAAATACCAGCCTTTGAATGCACCACGAATACTGAGAAAATGCTTTGTGCCTAATATGCAAAGCTATATAGCACAGCCTACTTGTACTTAAGCAAAGCACTTCTACAAAGTACTCCATCCACTTAAATACCCCTTCACCAAACTTCTCCGATACAAAACTGATGTGACCAATTCATATTGTTAGACTGATAAATTAAGTTTGCGAGCTCACAGCATGGTGCCGAGGAGAACGTGCAGGGTCAGACTCTGTGCAGAGAACAGGATTTACAAGAAGTCAGACGAGTGTTACAGACTGGAAATCTTTGGAATCGCCTGAGCTCAAGATGTAATCAGAACCGTGCAATACCTTCCCCACAGACTCATACGGTGATGTGAATGCCAACATTTCTATTAAAACCAAATGCTGCGCTTACTGTTTATTTTCAAACCTTTACCCAGTCACAACTCTGCTCATAATAATTGTGTGTTACCAAATCAACAGAATAGAAATAAAACAAAATAGATTATGATTAAACATCTTCTCAGAAATCAGCTAACTATGACAGGCTAACAGCAAGGCCCCGAATGAAGTCAAAAGAGGTTTTAAATACGCAGCACAGAAACCCTTGGAAAACTAAAAATAGGCTGGCTTTACCAGAATATAACATAGTCAGATCAGCATTAACAAGCATTGACAGTCTTGCCTTTGGAACGCCTTTTGGCGATGCTGTGCAGCATGGAAAAAAGTAAATAAATAAAAAGCAAAAAAGCAGGATGATGTGCCTGCACCGTCTGCTTCGTTTTCTAAGCACTTGCACATGTGATGACGTGCGCAGGTGCGTATGTCATCATGCATGTGCGTCCACAAAATTCTTCAGGTACCATTTTTTTATTTACTGATCTGAGCTGCATGAATAAAAACATTATAAAAATGAAAATGCTATTTTTTAAAGCAGAGGGGCCGACAGCAATTTGTTACATGTCTCCTCCCCCAAAATGTATTTATAAAAAAAAAGATGGTGAGCGTGGAGGACAATAGCGGAGCAGGTGAGGGGGAAGTTACGGGGAGTAGGTGAGAAAGGGAAAAACCAGCACACAAGGGAAAGCAACATTGGCAGCTAGGAAAGAAGCACGAGTGAGAAAGCAGCATGGACTACTGAGGAGCATGGAGTTTGTTGGGGGAGAAGCACACAAAAGAGACCATGCAACATGAGTGAGACAGCCAGTGCTTAATTTGAGCCAATGGTTTCCGGTGTTCGGCACCAGCACTTAATTGTCAACACCAGCGCCTGTGACAGTCTGACCACAACAACAGTAATTACTAATTCAATATACATTAAAAATTCCTGATGGCCAAGCCATTCTTATAGCTTTCGGGGCCTGAAATAGTCAGAATTGTCACACTTGTAGGAGTGTGATGGTTAGTAGTTGTGCTGTTACTATGAGTGGCAACATGGCAGTGACAACGTGTGGTGCACGCTGCAGTGGCCTCCTGACGAGAGCCATGGCACTTATATTTTTAACAAGTTAAGCACTGGAGACAGCAACCTGAAGTGCAGGGACTAAGGTTAATGGCAAGGGGAGAAATACATGAGAGCGAGAGAGCTGGAAAATGCATGCACAAGCAAAAAGTAGTTCCCTAAAAGTAAGCAGTGGAAGGATAGAAGAGATGGTAAGAGGCTAAAGAGGTTATGTTACAGGGGGGGACAAACACAAAATGGGCAAGCTGGGAAAGTGAAAGCCATTGAATAAGAAGCAAGCAAATATTAATGGTGACATTAAAGCCTACCAATGGTAAGCAGTAGGCAGGCTGCAAGCCCCTGTGAGTTTTTGGCAGGCCCCCAATAAGCATTTTGCAAGCAGACCGCTTGTGCTGTATGATGGGCGCGATCTATAAACTGGTATTTTTATGAAGTCGCCTCATAACAATTCTAGTGTGTTGCCTTCGGTCACTATCAATAGCACATGCTCTCTAAACACTTTACACCAGCTATGGAATTATATTGCTCTATTAATTAAACCATTTGATACTTTAAAGGGGAGGCTAGCAAGCCAAAAGAAAAGGGTAGTCAACTACAAACATTTGGCAAGAAATGTCCTAAAGAGAAATGATGTGTCTCACAGTTTCTTTTTCTTACCATTCGTGAATAGTAAATCATATTTGCCACCAACTTCAGGGTAGTGCTTTAGACCCTTGCTATAATGGGGTGTGTCTATTTTTTTAGCTGTAGCACTGCAGACCATTTAACAGGACTGCTAACACTAATGAATACTGAGAAGCCCCCATCATAGTCTTAAGATGGTTTGAGTAAAACCACATTCAAGAAAAGAATGGTGGAGTTCCACAATAACATCTGGGATCTCTTGATTCAGCTTGCATTCTGATGAGACTAGGCAACAACCTTCTTTACCCAACGTCAGCTAGCTCCATAGAGGGCTCAGAAGCTGAGAATTTACCTCTGGCATGGATAGTACAAGCATTTGTAACACACCAGTTCACTGGCTTTGATATCAAATATATTACTGAATAGGCAATCTGGCCCCAGGAGAGGAGCCAGGTAGTATTGTCTTGCCTTACGACAAGCCCAGTTTATTAAAATTAAGCAAGAATATAATTAGTGCAGGCTCCACTCATGTGGCAAACAAATGATGATTGGGATGTGGCCCAAGTAATTTCCAATAGCTGAGATTAATTCAAGCATTCTACCATTCACTATTCAGTGGGATGCCCTAAATTTGTGGAGTATACCCAGTGCTTAATTTGAGCCGGTGGGGGCCACCACCACTTATTTCTGGGGACTAACATTTCCTAAGAGCAAGAGAGGGAAAACACACAAAGCAGAAAGAAGGAGGAAGAGAAAGACTGAAAAACTGTGAGAAAGAAAAGAAAATGAACCTGTAAGAGTGAGTTAAAAGGCAGGAGTGTTTGGCAGTGATTAAAGATGCCTAGGGTGAATTGAAGGCTACGCAGCCTTGGTATTTGGTGTGCTGACATGTAAGAGCACCGGGTGTGGGCTGCTGAACAGAGCTTTGGGGACTAGAGCATGTGCTAATATAAATGAAGCACTGGTATACCCAGATGTGAATCTTGTGTGTGCTCTAACCCTGGAACCAAGCTGCACCTACTGAAGAGGACCAAATAGGTGGGTTGTGTTCAGGTTCAGAGAGGATGGAGTCTGGCAGTTCAGGCTGGTTCCTGATGTGTCATGGTAGGCAAAAAAATGATCGGCTTGGATGCAGCCCCTAGTCATTACCAGTGGCTTAGATTAATTAATGCATTTCACCCATCATTTTTTTGCATTTCTCCACTAATCAGTGAAACAGTCACCAACTAACGTAATAGCAGTAAAGTGAACAGCTCCCGGAAGGCATGGTCATTTTAATCAGCCATTGCTTTATCTCCAGTGATCAAGTCATCAAAATGTAAAGAAAAGAAAAATGATGTAACAATTTGGTCTGTTCCTCGAAAGTCTTCATATGTAAAGAGGAGGCGCTATGAGGTGAAGTGAATAACAAGCCCAGCACCAGACAGTCTGAAGAGAGGCTCCTTTGCCTTAACCCATTGAAATGTTTTTTACTCCCCCCACAGACTGTACAGTTCCCATTGCTTTATATGTACGCCAATGCTCTACAAGTACCCTATGTAAATACAATGAAGAGGAGTGCTACTTTGGCGATGAACACAAGTGTAGGCTGGGGGCAAGCACTTACTCATATGTGATTCATACAGCATTCATTTTAGGACGTCTTTATTCCACATCCCTTATTCCTCAGTAGTCACTCCTTACCCGTCTCTCCTCATGACTGATTCCTCATGCCCTGTTCATCAGGCCTCATCCTGGTTTCCTCATCTCTTAAACCTTTATCTACCACTCTTCCTCCCTTAGTCCTCCTACCCCCAGAATGGCTGTATGAGTGGACAGGACCAGAGAATGTGGAACATGTCAAACCAGGGTTGGTCGCACCACCAACAGTTAGAGAAGCAAAAGGCTTTGAAAAGCCTGCTGTGTGACCAATGCCATCCATGTAAGACCTTGAAGATGCTACATTTCCCATGCATCTCGCCTAAGCTCTTGCCATGTGATTGTAGGAGGTCTGACCAGTCTTCCATGGAGTAATCCTTCTGTAGGGCCTCTTCCCTTTTGGCTTTCAAAGCGGCTCTTATGGGTCTGGAATAGAGATCCCCTATCATTGTTTCATTGAGTCTTGTTAAGAGCTTCTTGTAGCTGCTCCATTTGGATAAGTAGCTGTGCAAAGAGGAGGTAACAGGAGAGTCCAAATGACCCCCTACTGCAGACAATGTTTCGGTTGATGGAATCGCCAGTATTGATTAGCCGGTAGCTCAAATTATATTTGCATTTGGTGGAAGGTTTTAAAGTGCCCGTCTGTGTATAAGTGATCTAACATGTGTACACCTCTAGAAATCCAGAGGGGCCACTGAATGGGCCTGTGGTCAATGAGGATATCAGAATTATGTCAAATTGGAGCTAGTTGGTGTAGGAATCCATGCAAGCCCTGTTTTCCAAGGGCACATCTCCAGGTAGTCATCAAGCTATGAAGAATCTGGTTACGCAGGTCTCTAACTGCGTTTTGACACCTGTATAAAATGTGTGAACCACTTACTTTCTTTCCAAAGTAATCAATAGTTCCCTTCTTTTGAGCATATGAATCAACAAAATATCCTCTTGAGAAAACAAAATTATCAGATGTCATTAATGCTGCAAATGTAAGATGTAAAACACTAAACAAAGTGTGTCTGTGTGTGTATACCACAAATAGGCATGAAAACTGAAGTGACATGGTTTAAATAGGGCTCCGAGTCTGCAATATTCCAGGAAGCGATCCAGCTTGATTGTCTCAGGTCTTACAGGAGTATGGGCCTCATCTATTGATATTTCTTTATTTTAAAAATAATTGTTATCCGCTCTCTGAATGCTTGAGTTGAAAGTAAATAAACAATGTAAAGCAGGTCTTTCACTTCCATTCTTCTCTATTTTGGGCACACTAATAAATTCAGCACTTACACTCAGCATTACTAGAGGAAGGAATGATCAGAAGATGTGACAAATTTGGAGTGAAAGATGAGGATATTCTAAGAGATGGTCAGCTAAGAGTACATTTTATGACATTATCTTTTGTTCATTTTACTTTTCAATTGAAGAGAGAAGAGGAGCCAATCGGTAAGGGACGATATATGAGGTGTGAGGAGTCGGGGATGAAGAGTAAGAGATCAGGAGTAGGGTATAGGAAGTAAAAGAAAAGGAGTAAGGGACGAGGATTGAGGGAGGAGGCGTATCACCTGAGGGATGAGGGTGAAGAGGCATGAGGTCTAAAGGATAAAGAGTAAGAAATATGGGATAAGGTGCAAGCAATGAGGACTTGGATGAGGAATGAGAAGTGGAGGAATGAGAAGTGAAGGATGAGAGATGAGGAATGAGAGATGAGGAATGAGGGGCGAGACGTGAGGGATGACGACTGATGGATGAGCATTAAGGGATCAAGACTGATGGATCAGAAGTCATTAATGAAAAAAGCAGAAGAGGAATGAGTCCTATGGAATGAAGAATGAGAATGGGTGTTGCGCATCAGCTATTTCATGTTGAGCTGTATTTTGCCTCAAATGATAATCTGGCTTGTTTTCTCTGCTTAGGCTCTTTTTGTCGTTTTTGAGTCTTGCTGTACAGTCACACAGCTGTATTACCTTTCAGCACGTTCCGGCCATCTCCTGATAATAGTAAACGATCAATTGAACATTCATGAGACAACTCATGAACTGTATAAATAAATAGTAAACAATAAACACTAAAAACATCCTTTTAATACTAGCCAGTCTGCTGAACAAACAATCTTCCCTGCTCTTGGTGGCAGTGCAACACTTCAGGATTTGCAAATTTAATTGTTTGCTTTCTAATCTGATTTATCTCTACACTCCCTTCTCTAGCTTTCTCTTTCCTCCCCCTTTAAGTTAGAACTTTCTAGAATACCTAATTCCCATTGACTTTTAAAAAAAAATCTGTACAATTTAAACCCAATGAAAACATGTTTCTTTGTGCAGTTTTCTTGATTTATGATGGCGCCCGTGGTGGCTCGCCCTTTTGGGCATTGGGACTCTAACCTCATTGCTTTCTGCCTCTATTTTTATACCAATATTGAATATCAGCCTATTTTTCAATATTGGTGTAGTTAGAAAAGAATGCTTACCCTTGCTTGGAGGGTAAAACAACAGTATCAGACAGGTAGAAAAACTGTCTGATGGCTGGTGCAGATGCATAGTGGCAACTGCACCAGTAACCAGAAAGCTTATCCATGGCTTTTAGGACCCAGCCCTGACCTCACGGCTTTGACGTGCCTCAGTGCCTCCCAATTAGTGATGCTCTGCAGTGCCACATATACTGACTGCCCCAAGCTTTAGGCTTAAGCCCTGCAGAGCCTGCCACCTCATCCTCTCCCATCTCATCACAGGGTAGGATGGGAACAGGAGCCTCACTGAACCCACCTCACTCTGTGGTGAGATGGGAGTGGAAGAGGTGAAAAAGCAAGAAAACAAAAGCTGGATTCATTCTGTAAGATAGTCTATTCATTGAGTGGATGTCAGCTTTCAGTTTCCTGTTTCAGAGGCTGAGACAGGAAGGAACTGTGTGCCTACCCATGGGCGTCCGCAGAAATTTTTCCAGAGGGGGCAAAATGTTAACGTCATCACCATCCTCCGACATGATGTGTGCCAGGTGGGGCACAAGAAACACTGGGGCGCAGGAGGAGCCATGGGGGGCAGGAAGCAGGCCGCATATGTTCTCATACACCATAGGGTTGTTGTGCCACAGCCATCTTTCTTTTGTGGCACCCCAAAATCCATACCCACCCTGAACCCTAAAATTACCCCTGCCCCCCCCCAAAACTCATACTTGCCCTGAACCCTAAAATTACGCCCCTGGCACCCCAAAACCCATACCCACCCTGAACCCTAAAATTACCCCCTAGCACCCCAAAACCCATACCCACCCTGAACCCTAAAATTACCCCTGCCCCCCAAAACTCATACCCGCCCTGAACCCTAAAATTATCCCCTGGCACCCATAACCCATACCCGCCCTGACCTCTAAAATTGTCCCCTGGCACCCCAAAACCAATATCCACCCTGAACCCTAAAATTCCCCCTGGCACCCCAAAACCCATACCCGCCCTGACCCCTAAAATTGTCCCCCTGGCACCCCAAAACCCATACCCACCCTGAACCCTAAAATTTCCCCCTTGCACCCCAAAACCCCTACCCGCCCTGAACCCTAAAATTACCCCCTGGTACCCCAAAACCCATACCCACCCTGAACCCTAAAATTATCCCCCTGGCACCCCAAACCCATACCCGCCCTGAACCCTAAAATTTCCCCCCCCTTGCACCCCAAAACCCCTACCCGCCCTGAACCCTAAAATTACCCCCCCTGGTACCCCAAAACCCATACCCACCCTGAACCCTAAAAATATCCCCCTGACACCCCAATCCCTAACCCACCCTGAACCTTAAAATTACTCCCTGGCACCCTAAAACCCACACCCACCCTGAACCCTAAAGTTACCCCCGGGCACCCCAAAAGCTGAACACTACATTCTGATTGTGTATCGCGCCGTCTCCCTGCTCAGGGGGATCTGCTGGTCCGGATCTGCTCGCCCTGGTCCGGTTCTGCTCGCCCTTCTCTGGAGCTGTTCTGCCTGCCCTGTCCCTCTTCCGGACCCACCGAGCCTGCCTCCGTGCACACTGCCTGGACCTACTCTGTCTGGCCTGGTTCTTTCTCCTTTGGACCCGCTGTCTTCACTGGCGGACACAGGTCTCACTTCTCTGAAGCTGCTCTCCCTCACCCAGGTCCCCCTCACCCCCCCTCCACTTGCTCTCTCATCTTCCTTCCTCCCTACTTCTCGGTCTCTCTTTCCCCACTGCTTCTCTCTCTCTTTCTCTCCCCCTCTTCCTTCACTCTCACCCCCACCGTATCCGTCTCCCCGACCCCCCAAAGTCTTCCTCTGTCCCCCTCTCTCTTCCTCCTCCTCATGTCGGTGATAGAGAGCCCGGGGGCCCTCTCTGAAAATGCGAGCTGGAGGTGATGTTAAGTGTGAAAGCATCAAGGTGTGAACCGGGAGAAGAGGCGGGGGAGGGGGTGGGCGGCAGTTAGAGGGTCAAAGGGGGCACTGGCTCTCAGAGAGGTGAGAAGGGGCGGGGAGCAGCCTGAGGACAAAAACAACACCGGAGCAAGAGGCAGACGCTCCGCGGGGAGCCTGGTGTTGTATAATGAAGAAACGCACACTTCTTAGCACAACAAAGCAGCCGAAGGGCGCCTTTCACTAGAGCCAAGAACCAGACCCATCGCGAACAAACATCAGCCACCTGAGAAACCAGCGGTGTCATGAAAACAACAAAGGACAGAGACAGACGACTGCCGCCGAAACCTGGAAGTACAACTTACACCTTTAACAAAAGGCAATTCCTGATGCAAGCACCACACGCCAGAACACTATAAATATATAATAATAATACAAACATTTGTAAAGCGCGACAGCTACCTCAAACAGAGGTGTCCCGGCGCTAAGCGGAAAATAGTACAGCACTGGACCGCTCAAGGGCCAAGTCTTAGGCCCTCAGTCTTCCTTAAAAAGCCAAGTTTTCACCATTTTCCTGAAAAGGGGCTCCGAATCAATAGTGCGGAGATTGCTCGGCAGAGAGTTCCACAGTTTAGCAGCCCCGAGCGTAAAGGATCTACCACCCATACGTGCCTTTTTAAAACGAGGGATACATAGTAGATTTTGGGAATTGGATCTCAAGGTTCTGGATTGTTGGTAACCACGCAATCTGTGTTTCAAGTAGATAGGGCAGTTACCATGCATAGCACGGAACGCCAAAGTCAAAGCCTTGAATTTGACTCTTTTCCTCACTGGGAGCCAGTGTAATGCTTTTAAATGCGGAGAGACATGCTCGCGAAACGGCACTCGCCTAATTAGTCTCGCAGCCGCATTTTGCACTATCTGCAGGCGTTTGATCAGATACTCTGGCTGACCCAGATAGAGGCCATTTGCATAGTCTAGCCTGGAAGTTACCACAGCATGTACTATGTTTTTCCGACACTCCTCTGGAAGCAGATACAGAAATTTCTTCAGATTCCTCAGTTGGCAAAAACAGGTGGCCGTCACCTGACGAATCTGAGCCGAGAAGGAGAGGTCAGACTCCCACTTAACACCTAGATTTTTTATACAATCTGCCGGTGAGGGAGGTGGACCCATTTCGGTAGGCCACCAGAGCTCCGAAGCTGGGTGTGGCTCTTTCCCGAAAAACAACACCTCAGTCTTTCCTGCATTCAGCCTGAGTTTGTTGTTATTCATCCACCACGCTATGTCTCTCAGGCAGCCCTTGAAACTCTCAAAGGCAGCCACGGTCTGCTCTTTGAAAGAGAAAACCAATTGTGTATCGTCTGCGTAGGAGATCGCTCTTATCCCCCAATTGGCTATCAGGGTAAACAGAGGAGCCAGGTACACATTGAACAAAAAGGGCTGAGTGCTGACCCCTGAGGGACTCCACACCAGAGCTGTTTTGGCTTGGATAAAAAAGGTTGAAGCGCAACCCACTGAGTGCGATTCTCCAAATAGGATTTCAACCAGGCCAGGGCCGAACCTCCAATACCGCTATCCAACAGTCTCTCTAACAACAAGGTATGGTCAACGGTGTCGAAAGCGGCCGACAGATCCAGGAGCACCAGCATCGCAGAGGCCCCTGAATCTGCAGCCTGCCTAACTAATTCCGCCACCTCCAGGAGGGCCGTCTCAGTGCTAAATCCCGACCTGAAGCCAGATTGGGTATCGTGTAGAATGCCCTCCTTTTCAATAAAACTAGACAATTGCCTCTGCACCAGTTTTTCCAACATCTTAGCCGGAGCTGGTAGCAAAGAGATGGGTCTATAATTGGTCAGATCCCCAGGGTCCCCATTCGGTTTTTTCCTTAACGGTAGAAGAGTGGCATGTTTCCAGACATCTGGAAAGATACCCGTTGACAGGGAGGCGTTCCAAATATGCAACAGAGTGTGTGACACGGAATGAGCCATCACTTTCCATAATGTTGGGGGGCAAGGGTCATCAGGTGCCCCCGACTTACACCTCACAATTTCAGACATAGCATCCTGTTGGGAAATGCAGGCAAACGACAGCAAAGACGGTTCGGGGACTCTGACTTCCCTCTTGTCACATTTCTCTGTATCTGACCGCCCTGAGAAAGATTTATACACTTCCTGAATTTTATCGTCAAAAAAGATGGAAATACTATCGCATAAGGCGAGTGAGGGTTGCACAGTGGACTCCACAGCTCTAGGTTTCATGAAGGATTTAACCACTTTGAACACCTCCTTAGTCGAGTTATCAGCTTTATAAATACAGTCTGCCAGATACTCTCTTCTAGCTACTCTTATCATGCTGTGGAATTCTTTCAAAGCATTTCTATAGATGTTTTTAGCATGCTCGCTGTAGCTAGACCTCCACTGCCGCTCCAATCGTTTACAGCTACTCTTGGTCACCCTAAGAGCCTCCGTGAACCAAGGGGCGGATGGAGAGATCCTAGATGATCTAGTAGACTTGGCAGGGGCTGCGGCTTCGACCACTGTCGCAATCCACTGATTTAAAATTATGGAATCAGCGTTCGGGTCAGATGACAGTGTGGGTTGGCTGGCCTGTAACATATAATCTCCCATCAATGCACACCTGAGAGTGAATAAAAAGATGAGCAGCAAACTAAGGCAGTGACTGACAGACACGAAGCATGGGCGTCCGCAGGGGGGGCAAGGAGGGGCGCTCCAGGGGGGGCAAGCGCCCCTCCTTGCCCCCCCGCGGACGCCCATGTGCCTACCTGAGGTTCTGACCACCAGTATCCGAAGAGCTAAAGCAGACTGGCACAGGCAGGGCAAGCAAGGTAACCAGAAAAAAATCTGTTAAGTGTTGTATGTGTGCAGGTGTGTGTGAGAAAGAAAATGTTTATGAATGAGTCAGAGTGTGTGAGTTTGTGTGAAATTGAGTGAGAGGGAAGTGAGTGAAAATGAGTGAGTGTGAGAGAAACTGAGTGAGAAGGAGGGAGTGGAAGACAATAAGTGAGTGTGAGGCTCTGAAAGAGAGTACTTCAGAATATGAGTAAGTGCAAGGGAGTGAAAGTGAGAATGAATGAGTGTGAGGGAGTGAGTGAGTGTTAATAAGAATGAGTCAGTGAATGTAAGTGGGCATGAGTGAGTGGGTGAAAGTTAGAATGAATAGTAGGAAAATGTGTGAATGATTGAGAGTGAGTGAAACTGAGAGTGCAGAGGATGAGCCCGAGTCACTTTGATAATTCCCGGCATATGGGATACCCATAGCAGAATGGTGCCTCCGTATTGTATGTAATTTTTGGCACACGGCGTACCCGTCCGTGGCAAAATGTTGATGCTGTCATGGTGAAGGTAATAGTTAGTAAAATGGAAGATAACCACAGAAAATGGGGCAGGGCATATAACCATGACAAAAAGCTTGTCCCGACATTCTAGAGGTAATTTTTGACATACAAGTCACACATGGTATATGAACGGCATTAATGACAAAATTCGGCCAATTGCATATTTATGTAGTTTTTGGTATACAGGGCCCCCATTTCATAAGGGGCACCCATGACAAAATGCTGGCCCTGGCACAATGGAGGCAAGGAATGATTTATGGGACAACTCTCTGTGCACTTTGAAAAAATAGGGTCAACTCCTTGACTTGGCCTACCAATGGCTTTTGAGTCGATTTGTGTGAAAATTAAAATGTTTTAAAATTCACTATTTGACCTTACTTTAAACAAATATTCATTTGATGGGGAATCCCCTTAGAACCTCCCTAAAATAAGTCAGGTTGTCGCTCCATACTCACTGGAATTGGCAGCTATCATTACACCCTATCACTCTCAAAGATCACCAGTCTCGGTTTAAGTAATCCTGATAAAAAGATCTGCTACGTGAAAAGAAATTTGAATTATTCCTGAACAATGTCATGATTGATTCTATATAGGTGATTACAGCTTCTATTGAACAGCAGAAGCAAAAGACCTATGTAACAGATACATGCATACACTTCTGTGACCTCACATGACCTTCCTAGGCCTGTGGGTCCTGTGAGGTCTCGAAAGCTAATATAAAGATATTGTGTGCATTCAACAGAAAGTCACTATTACCTCTACAAAAAGGCAATGGTACCATTTTCATCGACTAACACCACATTTAAACGTTAATTTGTATTCATGGAGAAAAATATGCATTTGTTATTTATTTTTTGTACCTATAAAAGTAAGAGTCTTGGCCACACCTCAGTATCTTGTAATTAAATTGTTTATGTAACACAAGACATGTACATTTCTGACAGAATAAGTAATCCCAGGCAATAATCCTTCATGTTTACTAATGTTATTGATAATAAAGTTCTTACATTAGAACACAGATTAATAAAGAAAAGGGAACATTAAAGTCATGTTAGACAGTGTTGAGCATCCCACTACAAAGATTGCTTGATGTAGCTGTCTGATGAGGGTTTCTCAATCTTTGCTCATCGCAACAATAAACCAAACTCAAACTTAGATTGTCCCAATGGAAAGAGTAAAACTATGCACAGAATGGGGCTTCTAGTTAAAACTTTCCACGGAACGCGACTGAGCGTTTTTGGAAAGCATATAGAAGGCCTACAACCTACCAAAGCTCCAATATAACAAATATATATAACTTACAGCCATGTTTTAAGCAGTCTACAACATGATGCGTGCCAACTTCCACAAACTGAAGTGGCTAAAGTGCAATGTACTGGTGATACATACAGCATAAAAAGCACTAATACATTTTAACATTGCCAGAGTTTCCTGTTCGTGTCTTGGGTGGAGCATGTGTTTGTGAGGCATATGTGTGGGTTAGGACCTTTTGCCAAATTTGAATTTTTTGGGAGTAGAAAGGTGGGGAAAAGCCTTCCCTTGTTGATTGATGGGCTCCGCGCTCTTAGTCCAGCTCTCCACCTCTTCTTTTCATTGGCCAAGCCTTAGAGAGGAGGAGGTGGGATCTGGGTGGGAAAACACTGAGCACCCACTGCTGTCTAAGCCTGCCACTGCTAATACTGCTGTGTCTTTTCACTATGCCTGGACCATAGCGGCCAAATCAATATATCCTCTGCCCTACCTGTCTGCATTGCTGTTGGCACTACAGCCTTCCTTGGACTCACAAGAAAGAGAACCTGGAATGCAACTTTCTTCTAAGCCATTCAGAATCCTAGAATCACAAGACGTAGCCAGGTTGGGCTTGATGGTCCACCCAACCCATTGCTGGATCTGCATTCAATATCTAGAAATGACTCCCATGTTATAGTGATGCAGTGAAGCTGCTGCAGCACAGGTGCATGTGGGGAGAGAAGCAGAGGATGAGGCACATTATGTGTGTGTCTGTGTGTGCCTGTGTATGTGTTCATGTGTACTTCTGCATGTATGAATGTTGATAAATAGATATCCATCAATCTCTAAGCTAAATCCCTGGTATCTGCTAGCTGCGCCTTTGTCTGGTGTCCTCTGGTGGCATCCAGGTGCTACTTTTGTCCGTTTATGAGCACTCGTGTCAGAATAAGAGAGATTTATTTGGTGGAGATCCATGATATCTGGTGGACATTCTTAGCCTTAGGACGTTGACCCCTCATTTAAGGTAGGGATTCCTCAAATAAGATACACGATCACAACAGCCATTAGGGAAACTTCCCTGGCATGAAGTGATAATCGTAGGCATATGTTACATCACCTAAACATGGCAAATGGTGGGAATTCTTAGCATAAGGTAGACATCCCTAGAAAACGGTGTACATCCCTAGGAAGAGCTGAACATCCCTGGTGAAAGGGTATCCCAAACACCCCTGGCATAATGTGGCTATTCCGGACATCTGATGGGCTCTCCTGGTATAAGGAGGGGACCCCTGTCATACATTGGACATCGTCTGGCATATTGCATCAGATACTAGTGGTTATGGGCATGTCAGGCACTACTGGATCATGTGGGGGCAGTAGTAAATGAATTTGAAAATAGGATAAAATTGCAAATGTTTGATTGAGAACCATACTAATGAAATCACTAAAATTATTTTTCTTGAGGGGATCGTGTGAGTTTATTTAAAGGATAAATTGTAATTGAGCAAAAAATGTTTTGGGAAATAGCTTTGCTGATGTTTTCAGACTAAGCTGGAGTATTTCCAAAATATATAATCGTCTCTGATCTACATTTCTGAGATGGGAATGCTTGTTGGTAATGTAGGTGACGAAGAACACTTGCTGGTACTACTGTTACAGCATGACCCAAGTGAAGCATATGCATTATCTAGATTGCTAGCTTTTTATAACATTACCAGCACTGCTGATGAGGCCTGAACCTGTAATATTGAGAACTAATGTATATAATGTGATGGCTAGATCTCAAGTTGTCCCTGTTCTTTTCATTTACCCATTCATCCACTTACACGTATATTCTCTGTCATATATTATGGCTGACAATCTGCCTCGAAGGGGTAGGTTGACAAATGAGAGACGTGGAAGGAGCCATGAAGGAAGGCGCTATATACGTTTTTTTTAAATCTCCGCCAAATTGAACCTATACCAGCTGCAGCTGCACTGAAATGGTGCACATTTTGGGCATTTACAAAATGTTAATTCTGAAGCTATGTTGTGCACTAGATACAAAAATATGCCCCTGATCTGCGGTCCACTTGTTTGCAATATACACATGCAAACCCCTCATCCTTCCCACATATGAAGTTCTTGTCTAGCTTAAGAGCTCTTGTCAATCTACAAGTATCTACACACACTCCTGAGAGCTCTTATCTTCTCATGACCCAACATCGAAAAGTAGTCCCCAACATTTTAAAAGGAAATCTAGCTTTAGGGCTTTGATTTTAAGATTATCGAAAATTTATAAAAGTCAAATTGCACAACTGTGTAATAAATGTACGCTAACCTGAGTTTTTAATATTATGACATTTTAAAGCACCAATGCACATCAATTTTAAAGCATATCATGAGAGAAAAACAGCTAGTAATCCCCGCATCCACGTACAATATTTAACATTGGACTCCTAATAGATATTTTTTAATAAATATTTTTGGGGGGTCCTGAGAGAATATAAAACTAAACACATTGCATAAAGCAAATGACACTTCTTGCTAACACATGGTTAGTGACCTGTCCATTAGAATCACAGCGCAAAGATTCTATAGTATAAAATGTTATGAGGCAGAGACGCAGACACACTTGAGTAGCAGTGCGTGCTTATCCTGGCTTGCTGCAGGTTGAATTTGTTAATTTAAGAACAAATTGTATTGTGCAAAAAACGTGATTCAAGAATGAAATGCCTCCTTTCAGACAGAGGTACATTGTTACCTGAGCAGCATGGTATGCTTGTGTAATGGCAGTACACACCTGAAGGTTGTGATCTGCACTGACATTAGCACATGAACTGATGCTGCACTCCATGTAATACAATCAGATCCATGTCTTCCCTGTTTGAGATGCATCTACAGAGCACCGTGTGATACTGACAAACAGCACCCAACAAACTTACCACATCTTTATCAAATGAACCTGCTTTTCATACATAGGTGTCGTCTTGAATGCCAGAATGATACCACGAGCCAGTCTAAAATAATAAAATAAAACACACACACATTGCTGCTGAATTGACATTTATTAAACCCTGAACAGAAGGGGCTCTATCTATACATTGAGAAAATCTCCTTGTACACGGGCCTACAGGCTCACTAAAATAGACCTTACCAGTAGCATAAACAAACATGACTAACAAGGACAAGGCAGCAAATCTTGACCTGAAATGCATGAATGGACAACTGACTAGTAGGATAAAAAAATGCCTCAGCCAATCAGATTCAAGTCTAGATTCAAATTTCAGTGGTAACACCCATTTTCAAACAGAACTGTCAAAATATATCGTTTTCACATTTTGATATATCATTTAAAAACTGCTTGGCAGATTTAAAACAGGTATTTAATAAAACAAAAAGGAGACAAAGAAGCCCACTTTCGACTTGCCTAGTTAGGGGCAAGTTCATCCAATACTTCTGAATTATTGTTCTGCCAAATTCCCCAAAAGGAATCTGAATTAGAAGACAAAAAATTGAATACTCCAGGCCCATATTGTTTACTTCCTTTTAATAATCTGCATTCATTCATAAAAGATCACCCAAATGCGCATGTACACCTCTTCACAATTTTACACAGATTTGGGAAAGGGTCCAAGCATATCGGTGATCATATTGCTTTTCACAGGGCTAGTAGCCTCTCACTTAATGGCACTTACTATTGCAGGCTCGACAATGTATACATTTCAACCCACCATACACTTGAACAGAGGTTTATTAATGCAACATTATAGAGTCTTTCTAGGATATGTTTCACTTTTCCAGAGAATACAAAAGTATATTTTTCCTGCTCCTCATTATTACTTGATCTGCAGCAGTTCCTGGTGAAACAAAAACTTCCTTTGCTCTTGAATTTTGTCACTTTATATGATTGGGCTTTAAATATTCACTCATTTTCATTCAACCGCAGTTGACTGCAATCGGTCACTTTCTTTGAAGTCCATTTCTTTCTAAGAAATTAGCAGACAGGTTGACATGAATGTCTTTTTTTAGACCAAATTCATGCTCTGGGGCAGGTCCTGGAATGTCAATGTCATTCATTATTAAATACTGTGGGTCTCTGCCCCAAGGTTTCTACTGCCTGCATGCTTTTTTCACTCACTTGACTGCAAAGAGTGCAAACGATGGGTGATAGCAAACCAACACAGGATTGTTATCCATCTTCCACAAACTGATTATTCCTTCATTATATTTTAACAGGTATTTTGCTGCAGTTAGTTACAGGAATGGGAATTGTATAAAAGCAGAGCAATGTTATTAAAACTGAAATGAAACCAAAGAAGTAAAGAAGGTACCTTATGAGAACCTCTTCTATTCAGGGTCAGACTGTAAACCAAAATCAACCCTGACAAAATAGTTCAAACAGCCCCATAATGCAGAATGTCAGGGTTAATATGGGGCTATGGAGGCAAGTTTGGTTCTTGGAAGCCCACCCTGTGCATCTCATAGCCTGCAACCAACCAGGAAACCAGCATGGCGCCTTGGCTCACAGCATGGTAATCAGGAAAAGCAGACATGGGTCAATGGTTATTAAACGTAAAAAAAAAAATGGCCAATGATGGCAAGGGTGCTAAATATTTCAGGGTCACAGGTTGTGCTTTTGATTTGCAAACTTTGAAAGGATCATTACTATCAGATAACTTACCAAATAACTCATCATCAATGGATTTAGAGGGCTACAACCGAGACAATTTGAGCCAGTTTGTACACATATATGTTTAACAAGGCCTGGTATAAGTGTATCATCTCAAATTTGGGATACCCCTTGATGTACAGCTGAATGCTATAATCTTATGAAATATCACGTTACGTAACCAGAAATTAGCAGTCAGCTTCTATTACACAGCAACTTATAAGGTTCCAGGTATCGGGTAAACTGCAGAATGAAGTTTTTAGCCAGACAAGAGATGGTGTGAATTAGCTGAAAAGCTCTGGCTGCTTCAAACATCATAGGAACCCTGCTCAGATGGGCTTAAGTAACTGTATCTATTTCCATAATTACGCCCTTGTTACTCATCACATAAGTTTCACTGCAGAAGAGAATCATCGTTCTGGATTATGTGGAACACTTTTTAAGAAAATCATTACTCAGTATTGTTCGCCATTAAAACAAACGCACTGTAGTGATTTCTCATCTCCTAGGCTGAAAGCCTGTCTTTCATTTGAACACCCATCATCACCAGGGCTGGACTGGCCGTAGCAGGCACAGGGCATTATCCCGGGGGGGCGGCTTTGCAGCAGTGCTTCTTGTTAGCACCCCTCCCCCCGCTCCCCAGGGCCGGTTGAGCAGCAATCTGCCAGGGCTGGTTGCTGTTCCCAGTCCGGCCCTGACCATCACCCATGCAAGGGTCTATAAGAGTGCAATAACGTGTTCTGCCATTGGAAGGATTAGGACAGGCAAAACAAAACCAAAGTGAGAGTTGATAATATTTACATAAGTGGCAAAATGGGTATTTTATAACTGTATAAAGGACATAAAATGATACTGATTACCTAGGTTTCCTACATCCGATTTACAGGTTATACTGTGAACATTTCTTAACTGCAATAAGCTTAATAGACATAGGAGAAATACATTGAGATATTATAGAAACAGAGCAAATACATAGGACAAAGTAGAAGAGGGAGGGAGAGGGGAGATGGAGTGAGGAAGGAAGGAAAGACGACAGTGTGACAGGAGAAGCCTCATTTGGCTTTATTCTGGATAGAGTAGGTCAAGTGTTTAAAAGGGCTGTAAGTACTACAAATGTGCACCTGTCTATCAGTCTCTACTATTAATACAGAAGACCTCATGTTGATGCCCATCAGCCCTTGCACAAGCTTGAGGAACTGATCAAAACGCTGCTCTTATAATAAGCAACCACGAAATAGAAACTAATTACCATACCAGTGTTTTCATTCAGCATATGCTACCCAATCTGGTGAGCTACTCAAATATAACTATAATGAATGACATGCGACTTTTAAGCCTTGCACTCTGATAAAAAATAAATTAATCACATGTAACTTTCTAGATGTTTACGATGATCCCTTCTCTAGATCCCAGAAAATGAACATTTTTGGTGATAATTTCATTTCATTCTTCTACTGTATTTTAGATTGTTATCCATCAAATGTGTTTGAAAGTTATGTCTATTGATAAATCAAGGGCTTAATACATCTGCCGCTGGGCACCATTTGTAATTAACTATTATAATATTTTAGTTTTTTGCTGCTTTGAGCTTTAAATGGTAATTATAAAGTCTGAGTGTTCAGTGCCTTTCTAAGAGAAGTTATTATTTTCAACATTGAACAGAGTTTCTAGTATCAAATTATAGCTGCATTTTGCTTAGGCTGTTGGTACAGTTGATTAGAATAATGTACCAGGTGTGGACATCTGCAAGTATGTGCTTACTTTTTTGTTGCCTTAAACAAAGGCCATATTATAAACCAATATCAAAGTCCTGCACAGGGTGAGTTTAGAATTTGTTGCATGATGAAGTGTGACATCTGGGCTGCCAGCTTCAAATGCCCATTGAGCTCTATTACAAACCAACAACTTTATTAAATGCTGAATGGTACTGGGTGGTACAGTACCACTACATGGATAAGCGAACATGGAATGGTGGCGAGTCTTGGGCAGTGCATACTGCAGGGGGTTCCTCTTCTGAAGGCACACTCTTAATGTGCTCTCCCAATGCTGACATTTACATGCACCATGTCCTTGCACTTGACCTCCACCCTCCACTAGTACTAGTTTCTATTTGGCATGACAGTGTCCTATGAGACACATGGAAATCTATCAAGATTAAATCCCACCTTTTGTGTTTCTTTCCCTGAGCAGTTTTTGGGAGTAGCACCAGTTTGCTTACTGAGTTCCATCAGGATGCTGAGGAGTTACAAGTGACTCCACCGAACACATGGAAGAAGGCCTAGAATGCTCCTCCCCAGGACCACCTCAATTCTTTCCTCACCACAGTGGGCTAATTTCTGCTGAGGTAGGCAGTGAACTAGCCAACCAGGTGTATTTACTGCCTGGGTGGAAAATGATGTGTAACAGGTACCTTACAGGACCCTGCGTAATATGTGGCACAGAAATTGAAGCTTGGTAACCTACTAAACGCGTGTGAACCATTAGTGCTTGAGTGCTTTAATTCAACACCTGCCAGACAGGTGGGAAAAGTGCTGCAATGAGAGAAAAATGTTTCAATAAGCAAGTTTAATTAACAGTTACATTGCAATATTCTTGCTTTCTGGCCAGAAGCTCCTGAAGCACTTTCATTTTGTATAATAGCACAGATAAAAAGCTACCTTATATTGCATCCACGTTTAAACAAAAGGGTCAAATGTCCATCTCACAATGGGTGACAGATGTTCTGGGTTCACAATGTACACAAATTAATATCTATCATTATCATTGCGCACAGGCTCACCTATTCCTTTTGAATAGCGAAGCTTTTGTAATGGTTTATGCTTGAGTAGCTTAACTGGCCTTCTCCATATCAAAGGCTAACTGTACAAGTTGTATCTAGTCCACATGTACCTGGCCTACAGACCACCCAGTCATCAAGACTTCTACCTGGATTACGGCCCATCTGTCATGTGTCTCAGTTAGGCCTAGGAGGACCCATTGCCATTTTTACATCTCCACAGCTTTTTCCTAAAGTTGCCTTCACTTTGCCACATCGACTCTTGCATTCTTGACACTTGAGTTAGTTTCCTGGATACACTGACCTTGCTAACACGAATAAACTTCACAAGAACACTATCGCATTGTCTTGGCATAGTGTACAAGGCCCTCACATGCGTCGTGCAAAAGTGTTTGTTATTTACGTGCATATTGTGACACACCTATCTGTGGAATACAAACAATGGAAGCCTGATCACAATCTCAGCCCAAGCAAAGGATGCTGTTTTCTATATATAATCTTTTGTTTCCGAGTATAATCAGAGGAGACACTTTGGCTGACTTCGAGGTATCTCTGTATGCTGAAGCTCTCGCCCAGCAGCTGACTGACATGTCTGTGAGGGGTGTCCAGTGCATGACCAAGACAGGGTCCTACATTCTTACCCACCAGGTAACGGGGTTGGTTCATCCAGTAGGGGCTTTCTTGGCAGAACATACATTTACACCCTAGACATGTAGGTTAGGCTTTGCATAGTAGGAGTACGCTAGCTTTTTATACTGTTACATATGCCTGCTTATATACATTGTCTCAGCAAGATGGTGGAACTCTTCGTCCTGTACACTGTCCCGAAACTTTCGTCTGTTTCTGTTTATTGATCATTGCAGCACATATTTTCTATACAAGAATCACTTCCGTTCAATAAACATTGAAAACGTCCCTTTGTGTATTCTTTGTATATTTCTCTGAGCAAACTAGACCACAAGTGTCTGAGCGAAAGGTTCTAGGTCTGTCATCATGGTACGCGAGGATAGAAATGTTCAGTGGTTGCCAGAACTGTTCTTCTCTGTCTAGGTTAGGGGGGCTTATGGTGGCACTGCGAGCTAGCTGGTATAAGGGACAACATATCTTGCGGGGTGCATGGAATCAGTCTGGCACCATCTAAGTTTAAGTCATCAGCAAATGCGCAGTTCCTACTGATTAGTAGCAAACTGCACAACACATCTATAAATCTCTACAGCAAAATAAAGCATTAGTGTCAATATGAGGACTTTAACAAATGGGCCACCTTACTTGTATTTAATACCAAGGAGTATGGGTAAACGTTGACCAGGTTTTACAACACCAAGGGACCTATTCACAAAGGTAAATTTACACGTGTAAATTTGTGAAAGGCAGCGAGTCTTCTAAGACCCTCAATGCTGCCCGGTGCAGGGTTCCACCTCTAATTCACTTTGGGTTCGCTATCAAAATAAGGAGGCAAGCGCTGGAAACTGGAAGAGAAGAAAATGGTTTATTTCTCATGAGGAGACCACGTCAACTGCTGACACCAGGATGTCTTCAGGGAGGTGTTCTGCTGGCAATGCTTTTGGCTCTTCCTTTTATACAGGTTTTACACAATGTATTTGTTTCATTTATCATGGTTACAAGCTTGGAGTCTCCGCCCCGGGCAGGTTGTCACACAAGCCCGACATTGTTTCATCAACATGGTTACACAAGCCCAACATTAACTCTCCTCCCGCCCAGGTCAAAAACAGACAATTTAATTGCAGCTGGACCTTGCTTCAGGGTCTAAAAGCGAGTGAGACCGGTCAGATCTAAGAGTCCGTTCTGTTGATAAAAACAGGTCCCATTGTTGGTAATAACAAGTCTTGCTGTTTGCAGTGCAATAAATCATTTTGTAAGAGTCTCTTTGGTGTTTGGAGCCTGTTTGTGTAACTAGGTGTAGTGAAGGGTAGAGCGTCCAAAAGCTTGTCTGAAAACAGGGATGAGAGGAAATACGAGTTTGTGGCAGCAAGTGGCGCTGAGGTTTGTTGTGGCAATAGAGTTTATAGCCCCCAGCACACATACCAGGTCGGTCAGAGGGTCAGAGGGATGCTAGTAAGGGCAGGGTGAAAGAAAGGTGACCAACAGAGTACAAAATGGCTGTGATAGATTGAAATGACTGTAACTTATGTGCACATAGAATTTCACCAGACAAGATGGCGCAGGTAATGTTCATAATTGTCATTTTGCTTTTAACAGTGGCCCCTTTGAACATAACTAGCCATCTTGTTAGTCTATTTCGATCTCCATAATGTCCTGTATTTCTTGTTCATACATTACTCTCATTTTTGTTAACTGAGTGTCCATATTCTTAGGGCGCAAGGCACTTAGGCAAAGAGAACACAAAGGTGGTATACAGTGTACACCCAAACAGCAACCACATATTGCCAATACTGGGACCAAGAGAAACATTGATATTTTCCAACCCCAGTCCTTCAAGATGCCCCAAAGCCAACTTCCAATTGTCCAAGTCTCTGATCCTTGATGAATTTCTGAAGATAGTCTATGGAGATGTTCGATTGCTTCATAGACAGAAGGTGAATTATCAGGCTGCGTCGAGGAACTGTGATGAGGCAGAGTCTGCTTGATCAATGTCTTTAGAACGCTTTTCTCGATGATGCTCTGCAGGGGCTGTGTAGGTTGGTGGCAGGGAGCCAGGTGTAGGCTTTGGTTCCACAAACAAAGTACATATTGGGTGATGCAACAAGCGCTGGGGGGTTGGCAGTGTTCAAAGTCCTTACAATGTTACAAGTGCTGTGACCCACATTCTTAGTCCCACGGCCTTCAATGCATACAAGGCCTGAGACGTTCACCACAGATAGGGCCACAGTCAGTGTTGCAGCAGTTCTTTTCTTCAGGTAGGAAAATGTGGCTCTGACAGGATTATTGAACACTTGTATTTCCACTCGTTCTTTGGAGGGGACATTCATTGGGAATGTCGTATTGGAGGTGTGAGGGCAAAGGGAGCTGCTGTTCTTCCTGTTTGGTTTAGCCAGAACTCGTTGTAGAACTGAGCGATTGTCCCATCGGAAGTGGCATTGTCTTTGTAACTTTCTTGTAGGAGCATCATCCAGGCAAGGCAAGATCCATGAACAGAAAAGGGTGAAGGGATGAAAGGGATGGAATGTTCAGTGGCATGTGGTAGCAGCCCACAGACCCAACAGTTAATGGCATTGGTGGCAAGATTGTGCTGGTGCAGCATCTGTACGAAAGAATTATTCCAGAATTCTTTGCGTCGTTCTCGGAGATGTGGCGGTAGTGACACCAGGTAGTGTTCTTTCTTTGTGATTGGTTGCATGGTTGGTGACAATGTTCTGTATGCAGGTGCATTCTCTTCAATGATCCAGAGTGTGACCATTAGCAGGAGGCAGGTGAGAAATGCAGCTACAAGTGCAATTGTCTTTGTACTGTGCAGTTCAAAAGTCTTGGTGTCTTTGCAGTGGCTTTGCAGGTGTTCCGTCTCTTCCATCATCTTCGAGGAGCTCACCAACTGTTAGGACCACAGACTTTTGTCTGGTGTTTTTCCTGGTAGCGTTGTTTGGCTGTGCTACCGATCTGAGACTCTGACTCAGTTAGTGGCCTGGTTGTTGGAGCTCCCCTTTTCGTCGATCTTAGGTTGTACCCTTCCTTGGATGGCACCGTGGGGTCGGGAAATTCAGACAGTTGGAGGGTGTCTTCTTGTGGGTAGCAACTCAGAGCTGGTCGGTCTTTTGCGAGTACTTCCTCTTGCACCTCCACCCCTTCACAGGTTGCCAGGGTTGGAGGGACTCGTTTGCAATGGAGCGTGCAGTCAGTTTCATTTTATTTCCACTCGGAGGGCAGTTCGGGTGGTGCTCAGGACTTGCCAGGGGCCCGTCCACCTAGGCTCCAGATTCTTCGTTCTTATCAAACATGGTCGCCTGGCTTTATTTCATGTCCCGGGCCCCTGGATAGTCAGGCAAGGCTTGCTGCACCTGTTGGTGGATAATTGTTAGCTCGTTTGTCAAATTATGCAAGTAATCTGCGTAGTTCTGTCTCCTGCCGTGGCTCGGGCAGTAACGTCTGCTAGTGCATTTCCCTGTCCAATGAGATCAGTCACTTTCCTATGTGCTTGGCATTTTATCACTGCTAACTTCTTGGGGAGGAGGACTGCTTGCGTCAAGGCGGAGACTAAATCTCCATGCAGGATGGGTGTACCGTGTGAAGTCAGGAACCCTCTTTCTTTCCATAAGATCCCAAAATGGTGAACCACCCTGAAGGCATATTGGCTGTCGGTGTATATGTTAACTGTCGTGTCAGTCGCTAAGATCGGTCGGGACAAAGGGTTGGTGGAGGGCGTACCGTCAAATCCTATCGGGACAAAGGGTTGGTGGAGGGCGTACCGTCAAATCCTATTGAGGTCACATGTGAGCCTGACAAGGGTGCCCTTGAAATCAGTCGTTTGGATAGTGCACTACGTGTTGCTCCCGTGTCTACCAGAAATGGCGACTTTGTGCCCAGGACCTCAGCGGTAACATAAGGGCCTTGCTGATCAACATAGAGCTCGACTGGATCCCTCCCTTGCCCCTGGCTGTCCTATGCAAAGTCGTACGTATTGTCATAATCTGTCTGTTGGTACTGATTCTGTTTGGGATGGTCAAATGTGTTCACTCTTCCTGGCCTTTCCTTGCTTGCTTCACTCGTGTACCCTCTCCCACGTCCTCTTCCTCTCTGTCCACTTGCTATTTCCCTCGCCCCTCTGCCCCTACCAGCTCCTAACAATGCCGGGCATTGGGTTTTCCAGTGTCCATATTCTTTGCAAAATGCACATTGATCCTGTTGTAGGTGTTGGCGTCCGACATATGATGTCGATGAATTGTTACTAGGTGACTGTACTCTAGGGGTATTCTGCTGGTATCCTCCCCTATATTGCTCCTTCCTGTATTCGCCCCCTGGAGTTGTGCTACCATTACCCTTTCCTTCAAGTCCTTCTTTTTCCTTTCTGTAGCCCTGTCATTTTCGTTTTTCTGATGCTCATAGTACTGGGCCATTTGGAGAATGGCCGCCAGTTTAGATGCTGCCCAACTACTTTCGCTGGCTTGTAATTTCTGGGATACATCTGGCAGTAGTCCTTTGACATAGTTCTGCACAAATAAGTGGTGTCCGGTTGCGGTGGACATGTCTTGTCCACTGTAATCGGAGAACACCGTTTCAAATCTGGAGAAATACTCTGAGACATCCTCTTGTGGTTTCTGGCGGCACGCGGTTACTATGGACCAGTCTATCTTTTCTCTGGGATCAGCGTTTTCACTTTCTGCACTATTTTGTCAGGGAGGTCCAATATTGCTTTAACCGGTTTTTGACCAGGGTTCCGCTGTTTATCTAGTGTGTTAAGTTGTTCCCAGGTATGACCAAGCAGTTCGGTATGGTCTATTTTCCTAATCTGTTTCCACACATCTGCTGGCAAACATAACCCGAAGAACAAGTCTATGTCGGCAAGTGTCATTATTGTTGATCCCAGAGCGGTACCTAGCTCGGTGTAAAAGGCGGTGGGGTTCTTTCGTAAATCCGGTAGAGATTTACGGAACGTCAAAATGTCCTGTCTGTCCCATGGTTGATACACCCAATTGTAGACCACCCTTCCTCTAGCGTCTTGATGGTTTATATCGTCATTAGTCCCTTGTCCTCTAGGAGGTACCCAGTAAGGGGCAGCTTCTTTTATTGGCATCATGCTATCTGTTTTTTCCACTGGGGGTCCTGCTACCTTAGTTGTCCTGTCCCTATCTATCTGTCCTTGTTCTATGAGGTGACGCAATACTTCTAGTGTGGATGAAAATAGTTCTGCAACATCGTTGTCGTCTTCATCTCTGATGTCTACCTTCCTGTAGAGAGCCACTAATCGCTCGGGCCCTACGTCTTGGTACTTCTCTTCATATGCAGTAAGGGTGTGGTAACAGAGACGTACAATAAAGTATCGTTTGCGGTTTTCAACATAGGAGTCGCATATGTCAGTTACGTATTCTTCTGTTTCTTTCCTATCTATGAGGGTTTTAACTATTTTATCAATGCCTGCTCGATCATTTTTACTTAATCGCGGGACCCTGGGCGCTCCTATTTCCTTGGTTCCTACCTCTACTACTGCCTCCTTTGATGAGGCATTTGGTGTGGGTGGCTCGGTGGGAGCAGAGGCGGTGGAGACTGAGGTGATCGTGCCATCTCCGGCTATACTTTGGTGGTCCTGGCGTTGTACTACTGGGTGAGTAGGGGCGTAAGGGGGTGGCATGTATATGATTGGGGGACCTAACAATAAATCATCATCTACCCTTTGTTTTGCTGGTAACTTGGGGTAAAGAGTCGAGGGCGTTCTAACAGGGCATTGACCTGATATTTTTGATTCCTGTTCCTTTTTATCGATTTCCTTTTCTTTTAGTTTTTCTTCTAATCTTTTACAGGCTTGGTAAGCTGATTTTCGCGTTTCTTTATCTTGTCTAGCTTCGTCCCTTTTCTTTCTTTGAGCTGCCTCTTTTCGCCATAAGCCAAAACTGTCAAACATGGCTGGTCTAGTTTTCTTTTTGTGGAGAGCTAATTCTAACATTTCTATTTTAGCGGGATGGAAAGATCCCGTCAGTGGCCACTGATTTACCCGGTCCTTCCTAGTGTATTTATGCCATAGTTTGCTATAAGCTACGCTGGCTAATCCATACTTTACGTACATGTCCTTGTTAGGGGTGCCTTCCGGCGGTGCCGGCTGACTGACCTCTAACAAACGGTCTGGTCCAAAACAATTACAATCAAACAATCTAGAGAAAACAGGCATGACGTATTTATCGGTCAAAATGAATATCTCAATCAATCAATTTAGACAAAAAGTCTGCACTACCTGTCCTTCGCTGTCTGCAAAGAGAGAATATTCCTATTCTACGTTGTTTGCAAGCAGGGAATGTCTCAAATAACTCGATATCAAAAAAGGAATACTAGTATTTCAATCAAACTATTCAATCAATCAATTTAAGTCGTTTTTTCACGACCTTACCCGGACCGTATGAACAGTTCTTAGTCTTCCCCTTCCAGCGCCTGGTTGTCCTCTCACTCCAACAATCAATGCGGCGTTCCTCTAAGGTCCCAGTCAGGACCACGGGTCAATCGAGAGAGGTCCGTTCGGAACTGGTGAAGTTCAGTCGATCGGCAGCCAGACAAGGGTCTTCTCAGGCAGGTATACCCCAATCGTTTAGTTGTTCACTCCATCGTTAGGACCTCTCTACCGGACCCGTGCGTCGCTGATGGGCCCCTACGCTTGGGCGCCAATTTGTGAAAGGCAGCGAGTCTTCTAAGACCCTCAATGCTGCCCGGTGCAGGGTTCCACCTCTAATTCACTTTGGGTTCGCTATCAAAATAAGGAGGCAAGCGCTGGAAACTGGAAGAGAAGAAAATGGTTTATTTCTCATGAGGAGACCACGTCAACTGCTGACACCAGGATGTCTTCAGGGAGGTGTTCTGCTGGCAATGCTTTTGGCTCTTCCTTTTATACAGGTTTTACACAATGTATTTGTTTCATTTATCATGGTTACAAGCTTGGAGTCTCCGCCCCGGGCAGGTTGTCACACAAGCCCGACATTGTTTCATCAACATGGTTACACAAGCCCAACATTAACTCTCCTCCCGCCCAGGTCAAAAACAGACAATTTAATTGCAGCTGGACCTTGCTTCAGGGTCTAAAACGAGTGAGACCGGTCAGATCTAAGAGTCCGTTCTGTTGATAAAAACAGGTCCCATTGTTGGTAATAACAAGTCTTGCTGTTTGCAGTGCAATAAATCATTTTGTAAGAGTCTCTTTGGTGTTGGGAGCCTGTTTGTGTAACTAGGTGTAGTGAAGGGTAGAGCGTCCAAAAGCTTGTCTGAAAACAGGGATGAGAGGAAAAACGAGTTTGTGGCAGCAAGTGGCGCTGAGGTTTGTTGTGGCAATAGAGTTTATAGCCCCCAGCACACATACCAGGTCGGTCAGAGGGTCAGAGGGATGCTAGTAAGGGCAGGGTGAAACAAAGGTGACCAACAGAGTACAAAATGGCTGTGATAGATTGAAATGACTGTAACTTATGTGCACATAGAATTTCACCAGACAAGATGGCGCAGGTAATGTTCATAATTGTCATTTTGCTTTTAACAAATGTACTCACAAATAAATCTAGTTTTGCACCTGGTGTAAATCTAAATGTATGTGCTCCTCACCATTTATGAGTGTAGATTAGATTTACATCTAAGTGTAGACTTACACATCTCCACACCCTCAGTTCAAGCAGTGGAGACATCTACTATTGAATTTATGACTGCAAAGTTACCACCAGCAATTTGACAAAAAAAGATATGAAATCTCTGCCATCATGGTGGAAATCTCCCTATGGGAAAGTATAGGGGAAAACTATTAAAGTCTTGTCACACTGGCAAATGAGCTGAGAGCTTGTAATTGCAGGTTACCATGAGATAAGCAGGGAGGCCTCGATTTTAGGAAGGGCCAGCTACTCTCTAAAATTGATTATATCATAATTAAGGCCTCTAAGTCTGGTATGCTGGAAGATTTTTACATAGATCATAGGGAAGAGAGTGACCACTATCCCTTATGTGTTAAAGTAGTGTGCCATGGCCCCAAAACACCTTCCACCTTAGCAACTCCAGCTATAGCTCCATTACTGGCAAATAACGGCAGGTCTGTCAAATGGCCCCTTGTATTAAGGAACCCTTATAGAAGTATACAATGCATTTGTAGAGGCCTTTTCAGAAGATGTTATCCCAGCCTTTGCCCAGTCTTTTATTACAGACACTCACACAAAATTGGTTGTATCTTTGTAACTGATTTTGACTAAACCCCCTCCAAAGAAAGCATCAGCTAAGACACACAAGGTTGAAAGCAATCAATGGTACACAAAGGCTTGCCTTGATGCCAAAAAGCATTAATAGCCGAATTAAAAGATAATAATTTGCAAGAGGTAGGGGCCTTAAGGGGCTTATGCAAGAAGACAACTAGATTAGCTCGGATAGCAAGGGAGGAAGCGTATGGAGGGATTTGGTAATGGCTACTAAAACGGGGGACAATTCTTTGTTCTGGAAAATAATTGCCAATAGGAGTAGGACTTCAACTCCTGAGCTAGATTGGCATCTTAATCCAGGGTCCTGGGTGCATAATATTTCCCGCTTATATAAACAGCCCCTATAGACTACCATGTGCAGTATCTTACCTTTTCTAGCCATATTCCATTAAAGCCTTATTTTTCAATCAAGGACGCTAGGCTAGCCATCACTTCAATTAAACAGGCAAGGCCTCTGGCCCAGACAAAATCTGAGGCAACTTGTTTTGCCATGATTTGTCTGTATGGGTCCCCTATGTCAATTGTCTGACTAACGCTGTAGCTGCAGGATCCCCAAAACATGGAAAGGGGTGGATATTATCCCCATTTTTAAAAAGGGGTGGGGTAATCCTGGCTAATTATAGGCCAATTAGCCTCTTCGATACCCTCCAGAAAGTGTATGCTAGACAACTGTTAAATAAACTTAACAATTGGATTGAGGGTATAGAAATCCTGACCCCATACCAAGCAGGGTTTAGACCAAAAGTGAGCACTATTGGTCAAGTCCCAAGGCTGGTGATTATCCCCTGGAAATATACTAGACTCAGAGAGGGACATTTATATTGCATACGTCGACCTCAGAGCAGCCTTCGACTTGGTCCCCAGGGGATTGCTCTAGGCATCCTTAAAGGAACTTAGGGTCCCGAATGCCCTTCTTGCCCAGAAAATTAGCCTCCACCACAGCAATTATTCCCAAATCCGCTGGGAACCTGGAGGGCAACTGATTGATAGAATCCCGATAAGCAGGGGAGTGAGGCAATCGTTCATCCTGGCCCCTACCATCATTTCCCTATACGCCAACAATATAGTGTAGGATCTTTTACAAGGGAACATATATGCACCTAACCTAAATTTAATTTTGTTAAGTTATGTGTTTATTCAGCTCAAATAATTTGTATTTTTTTAATCGAATGTTTAAAAGTTTAATTTTATTTTGTTTGTAAATTAGGTTTTTATATACACTTCCCTTGTCCCTCCCACATTTGCTACTGATATATCTGTACACACACACACATACACACACAAAGAAATAAGATAAGTTAATTTTATTTACTTAACATTATTTCCTATGTTGTATTATTTTAAGTCTGCCTCTATTATTTCCTATGGGAGTGTGTTGAAATACCGATGAGTGGTTATGTGAGGTGTTTGACTTACGTCAAAGCTGGGCTGGAGCACAGTTACTACTGGTTTGTCATCTTTAGGACTGTCGTTTCTTTAGAAATGTAGTTTATGAATAGCAATTGGGTTACTCTTTTTGTGGGTGTGTTTAAGTAGTAGCCTGGCCTTCCAAAAACCCCACCCAGCTTTTCTCTGAACCCCTTCCTTTTTAATAGTAGATAATCAAATTTTCTCAGTACCCCCCTTATACCTCCCACATTTGCTGCTGATTAGTAAATCTAAATGAGCGGTAATCTCCTCATAGACAATATAGTAGAGTTGGAGATCTCCATTCGTAGATTTGTGAATTGCATTTTGTGATTAGAAACTACTAGATAGTACTTTACAACTTTTTATGCCATAATAAAGAAGCATTTTACCCACAGGTGAGCATTTTTTTTCTTACATAACAAATAAAAAACATCAGGCTCTGACGTTCAGATTGCAGGAATGACTTTGCAATGTTCGTGGTTCAACATTTTCTGAGAATATGGCTCCTATATCAAAAATAGGTAAGGTAAGATTTATATATATTCTAGACTGAATTTACCACTTATCTTTGAAACACCTTCCATGCGTTTTTCTGTGAGGCTGAAACACGCTCTTATCTTCATTTCTTTTTAACATGGCGTTTTGTCCGACATGAACAATTTGGGAGAAGCTATTAGACCGAGACTTTGAAGTCAAGGCCTACCTTCGAAATCCTTTTTTAGGGCAGACGCTTCAGTATCCTGATCCATGTACAACCATGGAACCACACAGCTCTACCAATAATTTATAGGGGCTTACATAAGTACAATTAAAAACAAATACATGACGAGACAATCTCTTTGTTGTTATTGGCTTTAGGACCCCCTTCACCTCACTATAAGGCAAGCAACTGGCACGTGGCAACTCACTCTCGTGAGTTAATAAATATAAGGTTTGTAAATTGATTTCATGCAAGTAGCTGACTAAGGATAGTTACAGCTCAGTGACAAACGATCCCGTTGCTCCTAAACTGACAAACAGTGTCTGTAAACGTTCACATATGTGAGTCCTCTGAGGGACTTGAACATCTTTCAAGTGACAACAAACCAGACACATCCCAACAGCTCTGACAGAGCCTGTATCTTTCTCATCCAGTGATAATTACATCAATAAACCTGACTCGGCACATTTGTCGCTCTACAATTCATTAATTAAAACAATTTTACTGCTACCACTGTGATTTCTCAAGGACAGCATGAACACGTTCAAAACCAAAACAGCACGCATCATCAGTTTCGAAGCGTGAGTGCAGCACGGCACACTTCACCCCTGCTGAGGGCGACCCAACGCCCATGCCCAGCTTTTCTTCCAAAATCCGCAGGATGCCGAGTATGAAAGAGCCAATTTTGGACGAAAAAGGACTTATTTCTTGAGATGCTTCTTTGATGTGAACATTTACTGTTGTAAAAAGCGCTCTGATACCTTCGGGTCTAGCTAGCGCTATATAAATCTCTCAAATAAGTAAATAAATTCATTTTTTCGTGTAAGCTTTGTGAATGGAGGACTGCGCCTACCGCTGAATGTGAACAACAGTATATAATCCCTCCAAGCTCTGGTCCTGCGACATAAATCTCATTATGTTTTGCTGTTTAAAACCACATTTCATCACTGCCCGTGGGTTAATACGTTTGCCCACAATATGATTAGTGTCCTTCGTTCTCAAATCAATCTTTAAAGTTTCGCTTCAAGAGGGAAGTAATGCGCGAAGACATGAAACGCTCATGCAAGCAATGTAATTAATGTGCTTGACTGTTTTCACCAAAGCAGTCCTTTGATTTCAATTCAATATGTGACAGCAGATTACACCAGGCCCCTCTACCCTCATATTGTGTTACAAAGTGGCCAAACAGAAAAGTTTCAATCACAACATGAGCAATGGGCACAACAATTGTGAATGTTTCCACCAATAAAAGTCTTCATTGTTGAGCCACAAGTCTTCAGTTCAAAGAGAGGATGCGCTCTGACATGCCCTGAAGACAGTACTGGTGGTAATACATAAAAGCGGGAAGGAAACATTATTCATTTTCCAGAAGAGGAGAATTTTAAATGTTTATGTTAAACATGGAAATTTCTTCACACAGACTGAGGTAATCAGTTGGTGTGGCAGTACCACATTGGTAGCATAGGTGCCCTTACAAGCTCTGGGCACTTTTTTGCTCATCAGATTGAAAATCTGAAAATTATGCTGAGTTGCGATACCCTGTATTATGGAAATATTTGGTGGGTTGAAATCTGTCTATCAAAAAATTGCTTCTCTTTGCCAACTAGTGAACGTTTTTCATGCAGTAATAATTTTATCAAGAAGCAGCCCCTTTTAAATACTTCCTCAGGAACAATTCCTTTTTGTAATTAATTGACTTTTTTTAAATTAAAAAAATACATTTTGTCATTCTATCAGGGTTAATTCTTTGGGAAGGGGTAACTCGCAATTCACTGTAAAGCAGGTTATAGCCTGGAATCTGCCCAATTCTCGTTTCACTACAATAAATTCACCTAGCCATAGTCACTATGGCCCACAATATACCAATGTTCTGAGTGCAACAAAGCTACTGCTTTCATACTGTCTCCGCTACAGACAGACTTCCTTCAACGCCTATGTACATTTCAATTTGCCTTGAGGTGCTGTTCCTCTATGGACTGTTAAACTCCCCTATATTCAAAGGGGGGGGGGTAACTCTACAGCAAAAAGAGATCATTGGAAGAACTTTGCAGGATGCTGTGTTAGATCTGATGGCCCAGACGGACAGCAGATGATCCTTTCAATATCTCAACCCTTGGATGGACACCATATTTCTCCTCTGGAACAAAAGTACGAAATAGGTGCAACTAATGGCATTATATCATTGATCAGAGAGTACACTGAAAGGCATTTCATTTGGTTGCTTAGGGCACATCGTTGAAAGAAGGCAATTACTACTTCTTATAGATATAACCTTGCAAAATTTTACTGAAAAATCTGTGTGTGTTGCAAATTGTCCACAAATTAAGTTTTTTTACAAGATTCAAAGCATAGATATAATCTTGAAGAGGGATTATGAGCACAACAAAGGTCTTGGAATTCCTGCCATCAGGGGAAAAGTAAACACTTTTTGGAGAATGCAACAAAAATACCAGGTTCATAACATCTAGTTGAATTGCAAAAAAGGAAACTAAGCCCTTAAACATTATACCAAATCACATTATTCTTGCTCTTTACATATTATCATCTCTAAAGACAGCAAGAAAAGGGAATAAAAGTGGATACATGCATGCATCTGATAAAACCCCATGATAAACATCTACAGTTCTGCTTTGCTTAGTCACAATCTAGGGCTACGGTTAGGGTGGTCAAGTGTCTTTATTTTCTAAGATGTCAAATTTTTCAGATATTGGTTTGGGATTTTTAGGTTGCTGTAATAGGTCTACAACTGACAATCTATTTTAAAACTGCATTTTGTACAGCACCAATTAATCAGGATATCCATAACTTGTTGTTTGTAGTATGGCAGGAAGAATTAACTTGCCTTACAAAATGTTTTAGTCTTTCTTCTGGGCCTGACGGTATTTAGAGGTGCACGTGCTCCCGTTCAGACTATGAGTAAACTCTTCAGCATTAAAGGGAATGTGTGGAGAAAGGTTACATGCTGAAACAGTTGAATGTTCTGCATAATACAGAAACTTGCTCCTTTAAAATGGGGGTAGTACCCGGAGAGCAAATAGGATAGCTGATACAGATAAGTTTCTCCATTTTTGCAGACTGACGAAATTCCCCAGGATTTCAGGCAGACATGAGGAAGTAAAATAATAATAACATTTACCTACTAGTAGGCAGTGGAGAATACGTCCTTGTACTGCTCCAGGTTACTGTATATATATATATGTCTTTTTTTATAGAGTTTTCTATAGCGCAAACTAGACCCAAAGATATCAGGTATCAGAGCGCTTTACATGAGCACGAGTTTTGTTACACATTCATTTTTGTTAGGCGCGTATTACCCAGTTATTGCATAAGACTAGCACCTGCTCTAGTTTAAGACTTACTTCAGTGGTAAACCTGACCGTGCCTGCCTTGATATAAAATGTTAAAGAGTCAAATCGCTTAATGAGACACGTCCAAGACTTATTCCTTGCATGTTGACTTTTATTTTACAGCTGTGCGTGGATGGCTAACCCTATGGTTAAATATTTGCTGCTGTAATGGCAAAATTCATTGACCCTTTCTTGCTCGGCATGGATGGCACTCTGTAATACTATGCTTTCAAGCCTTGCTAGAAAAACAGACATTTGAGGTGAGCAAATTCTTAGTTTTGCTGGTGTTGTAGGGTGCTCTATACAGGAGCTGCTGTCCACCTAAACTCGGGAACCACCCAGAGATCTATGCTTCATTTTTGCATAATTTATGAAGCACTCAAAGCCTGAAACTGTATTGTTTTAACACGTGTGTGCATATATGTATATACATCGATAAAGGCATAGTGCCGAAACGCGCCTGTCAGTGCTAGGAGGCTCTGCACATTAAAAAGCACTTTTTGTTATAAATTCCCGTGAGTGCTCTCATTTTTGGCCGAAACCGCATTCTTTGCAATTGTGGCTATAATATATATATATATACATATATATATATATATATATCTACTGGCGGTCGCCAGTAGATAGTTATAGTTAGGACCTATTTTCCATAGGAAATCCGCAACATTCTATTTGAAATAACTTTGGCGCCGGTTGACGAATCTTCGCGAATTTTCAAAAGTTATGGCCCGCTCCGGTCCGCTCCTATCTTGAAAGTTTCAGGCTGATTCGGCAAGCGGGGGCCGAGAAAAAAGGGGGGTCCCAAAACGTGTTTTCCCCATGCAATTTTCCATAGGAACCTTTCATCGCAGCTACAGCCCGAACTGCTGAACGGAATTACACCAAATTTGGCAAAAAGGTAGCCCTTGGTTCAGAGTTGTGCCTTTTGCTTAAATGGTGTAAATCCGTTCAGTAGTTCCTGAGAAAATCAAAAGTAAAATCACATATATATCTATGGCCGCGTAGGGTTCGCGTACCCTCCCGATCACGAGCTGTATGCTAATTGGCTGTCAACACTCCAAACCAGGAAGTGTTGGCAGCCATCTTGTGCCTCGGTAGAACTGAGGCACAAGAAATCAGGAAAACAACTGCGCAAAACGCAAAAAGGGGGCAGGGTAGAAACACCCTGACCCCCTAGGCCTGCTCAGGGGGTCCCACAAGGACCCCCAGGGCCCAAAAAATGTATTTTTTATTATTATTATTATTTATTTATTTTTTTTTAAATCGGCGGGATGCGCTTAGGGTGCGCGGATCGCGCCGTGAAAAAAAAAAACGAAGCGCGGTCTCCGCGCTCGTTGCTAATTGGCCCCCGGGTGGGCCAAGTCCCGGGGGCATGCGGGGTTTGTTAAAGATTATGGGGGGGCCTCTAAGGCCCCCCAAGCCCCGGGGACCGCCACCCCCGGGGCTTTAAATTGAAAATGGTGCGGGAGGGCACTCGGCCCTCCCCGCAGCCCCGGGACCGCCACCCCCGGGGCTTCTTTTTAAAAAAATAAACTCGAGCCCCCCACACGCCCCGGGGACCGCCACCTCCCCGGGGCTGTGCATTGGTTGATAGGGGGGCCGCGTGGCCCCCCTCCTGGAGCCCTTGATGGCCCTGGGGACCGCCACCCCCCAGGGCCGGCTCCTGCAGTGTCCCAGGGTGCCTACCCCCGGGACACTGTAGTTTGCTATGGCAGGGCGGGAGCCTCGCGGTTCCCGTCCTGTCATAGCAAACTGCTTTGGTTTTTGGAAGAGAGAGCAGGAAACCTGCTCTCTCTTCCAAAAACCAAGGACAATTGCTTTTCCACACGGGGAGCTGCATCTTAGCAGCTCCCCATGTGGAAAAGCAATGCCGGCTCCCGAGGGACGCGGGGAGCCGGCGGAACCGTGGGGGGATTGGGGACCCCCCCACGGTCCCCAACGGAGAGGGCCAGCCCCGGGGGATGGGGTCCCCGGGGCTACAAGTGGCCCGGGAGGGGGGCCACTCGGCCCCCCTCCCCAAAATTTAATTTAAAAAAAAAAAAATAAAACAAAGGCCGGCCCCGGGGGATGGGGTCCCCAGGGCCATAAATGGCCTGAGGAGGGGGGAAGTTATTAAAAAAAAAAATAAGAAGGCCATGTCCCGGGGGATGGGGTCCCCGGGGCCGATTAAGGCCTCGGGAGGGGGGCCACGCGGCCCCCTTCCAAATTTAAAAAAAAAATTAGGGGGCAGGCCCTGGGGGATGGGGTCCCCAGGGCCAATAATTTAGAAAAAGAAGGGGGGCCACACAGCCCCCCTTCTTAAAAAAAAAAAAAAAAAGACCGGCATCGCGCCGGAGGCCACGCCCCCTTTTTGCAGCACTCTGCAAACGCGCCCCCTGGCGCATTTGCAGATCGGGAACGAATTCCCCTTGAATACTGGGGGTCCCTGGGGGCCAACTAGCCCACCAGGAACCTCCAGTATGCGCCAGGGGGCTGCGTTGCAGAGAGGTGTACAGAGGACACGCCCCTTTTTACACCTCTCTGCAACGCAGCTCTGTGGCGTTTTTTGGAGGTACATGGTGGGCTAGTTGGACTCCAGGGACCCTCAGGATTCAAGGGGACTTAATCCCCCAACTTAAAACGTGCCACGGGGCGCGTTTGCACAGTGGTGAAGGGAGGGGGCGGGGCTTCAGGTAACATGTGTGCAAACAGGCCCTGTGGTGCGTTTTAAGTTGGGGGATTAAGTCCCCTTCAATCCTGAGGGTCCCTGGAGTCCAACTAGCCCACCAGGTACGTATTGATATATATATATATATATAACGGGGTTCAGCCCCACCTGGGCCTTGATCACATGATATATATATCATGTGATCAAGGCCCAGGTGGGGCTGAAACCCGTTATATATATATATATCAAACACCTTCGTTCCGCTCCGAACAGAAGAAAGGGACACTGCGGGGCTTCACTAGACGTTTATTAGAGAACTCAGCATGACCGGTTTTGGCAATCAGCCTTCCTCAAATGCCTCAGTCCGTCCCAGAGTAGCCTGCAAAAATGTTTATAGAGCTCCTCCCACCATAATAGCGAAGGGCCCAGCTGCAACTCGTAGAAGTGCCAATGTGTTAGTAGTTATATATATGATTTATGCATTCATGCAGATTTAATGGACCACAAAATAAAAATTGAGAGATACAATCATAATTGCCCCTTAGCTTACATTTTGTCAATAAAGCATATTGCATTTGGCTAAACTAAATATAATTAACATAATTATATCAAAAGTCCACGTATTAGGATATTCCTGTTGCAAATATGATCATCTTAAAAATAAAATGAATTCTTTTGCCTGGCAAGCCTCCTCAAATTTGTTGAGGCTGGCAAATAATGTTCTAATGATCACTTGAAGAATTAAAAGCCATTTTGTCAAAGTGAATTGGCATATGAACTTATCAATAGGATGCACAGATGTTCGATGGGCTCACCCTAGATATCTTAAAATTCAGAAAACAAAAATGCCCAATCTTTTTACACAATTCTGGTAATTTCACTTGCTTCCCATTGAAACCAGGGATATGCGGGGCAAGATGGTGTCAGCGTGAATCTGCGCCACTCAGCCGCTCACGCCGTGCACATCGACCATCGGCTATGCGGACTGACCAGCGATGTTGAACCTGGGAGGGAGCAGGACGCAAGTGATTCGGCTCCACTTTCATGTTAGTGGAAACGCTTCGGATAATGACAACAGCCGCAGGTTTGCCGCTCTAGGAAGAGCGTTATATTTCTTTTTAAGACTCTGGCTGCTGCTGTGCTACATTGTTGCTTTCGCGCTTCTCCCGATATCCTGCACACTTGAGCTACTGGCAAGAAGACAGCAACGGAGCCCAAGTATGTCTTCGAAAGGAGCCAAAACTGGGAAAGGCAACAAGATGAAGGCAGTTCAACCCGCACAAGCCAACACTGCTCTTGGGGAGGCAGCAGCATCGGATAACCCGCCTAAAGGTAAACGGGAGGTTAACCGCCTTAAAGAGCTACGGGGAGATTCGGGGGCGGTGGTGGTGGGGGCGCAAAAGAGGGCTTTCAGCCAACCATCGCATAAATGTTTTCCAGTCCTAAGATGCCATTACTAGCACCAGACGCTGTTCTTGATCTCGCACCCCCCCCAGAGCTCGAACTAGACAACACACTCGCTGAAATACAAAGGAGCCTGAATCTTGATCCAAAGCCTACAGTGCTAAAAGAAAGCTGCCCCCCAGAGCAAACGGAGTTAACTTATCCCTCCAGTGAGCAGCCAGAAGCTCAAAGTGGTACAGAAGGGCTGGCGGCCTCAGTGAATCTATCTGCCAATTTACTTTCTACTATTGCTCCCTCTGAAGCTGCTATTCGAGCCATATCAAACTCAGGCTCAATGTTACTCCCGGACTCCGCCTCCTTAGCCTCCTTAACTTCGGGCTCCACCACACAGTTAGTAGAAACCGAGACCGGGACTAAACACCTAGCAACAGGCATCACAGATTATATTCTTGGTGTAGAACCTAATCACGGCCTGTGAGCCCCTTGGACCCCAGAGATCAGCGGCGAAAACTTTTATTCTGTCTCGGATGGCTCTCTGACGACCTCTGATGGAGATCTAACTAGCTCAAGCGAAGACATCAGTATGGATCCCTCTAAGGGTAGCGGAACGGTGCAGCGCCAGAAGAAAATCAGAAACCAATCTAAGAGGCGCAGTCAACTCAAATGGGACTATTCAAACTCACAAATGTCCTACCCCCCTTGCGAAGAGGTAGATCAGACCTCGGTCTGGGAAAATATTAAACCAGCAACAGAAAACTTGGCTGAACCCTCTTTAGCTTCAATCCTAGCCACTATCAAAGAATATCAAGCAGAGGTCCGCTCCGACAACCGAGCAGCCAAGGGGGCCTCTAAAAAGCTGCAAGGGGGCTTGCGAAAGTTAAATAAAATATGTACCGACATCAGCGACCGTGTCAGCATGGTTGAAGGCCGAACAGAGAGTTTAGAAACAGATGTTACTGCCCTAAGAGACCAAGGTTCAGCTCATAACGCATGCCTGATGGACATAAGGTTGAAAATGGAGGAGCAGGAGAATCGACAGCGCAGGAACAATCTCCGCCTGCTAGGCATCCCGGAAGGAGTCGAGGGAGACGACCCAAGGCGATACATTGTGAAACTTTTGCGTGAAACCTTCCCGGATCAATCAAACTGGGACTATGAAGTCCAACGGGCGCATCGCTTCCCCTTCAACCTGAAACAACGACGAGATGGCAGCAGCTCACTCAGAGAAAAACCCAGGGCATTCCTAGTGTTCTTTGGGAACTTCCTTCTTAGACAATTTGTCTATGATCAAGCCTGTCCGAACTCACTGAAGGGGGCTAACGGTGTGATGTTTTTCGCCAAGCCTGACTTCTGTCACACAACAGCAGAGCGCAGATGGCACCTGCGCCAATTAATTACCCCCTTTCAGCAACTAGGAGCCCAAGTGTTTTTAATGAATCCTGCCAGGTTGAAAGTCATCTTGAATGGGTCCACTCGGATCTTTCTGTCTGAGATCAAGGCAGGGGAATTCTTGGGGAGGTCAAGGCTAAAAGGGAGCAAGTAAAGGCTAGACAGAATTAAATAGTATAAGGGAAGCATGATAATTAGTGAATAGGTATTAGCCTAATGGAATGTTTCTTCCTTGTCGCCCTTGATTGATGGAGAAGTTACTAGTCAGATATGCATTCTGGGGCTTTCCGGTAGATCATTAGGGGCTGGGGACACTCTCTCTTTAATTGACCATGACCTTGTGGTTATAGGTTGTGTTCTTTATTTTCTTATTCGTTTGGGCTTCTTCTCCTTCCTCCTTTTGTGTTCAACATACAAGGTATAAATAGACCTAGGCCGACTCTTTCCTTTGTTAAACTATAAGTTGCGGCCTAGTGGCAAGAAGCTCTCACTGACAACCATCATTCAGGGCTATCCTGATTGTTCTATTTATAGGGGAGGGAGGAGTGGGGGGGGTTACTGCACTGTGGTGGTGGGGATCACGCTATTTGAAGCTATGATATTGTTAGGAGTTATTAAAATTCAGGAAAATGTGGGAAAAAACAAAGAAAACAGAAAAGAGAAGGAGAAAAGGAAAAGGAAAAATGTATAAACTGAGTAGATACGCAGCATTAGTAGGGAGGAGTTTTTGGAACCTCTCGAGGCATCAGTACATACAAGACAAAAATAATGTTAATGTGGGGTACATAAAATGTATGGGGGATAAATCTGTGCACTCGGGGAGGAAAAAAAAGCATCTAGTATGACGAACCAATATTCCCTAAAAATTGTGTCAGCAAATATCTGTGGGCTGAATGACGCCCTGAAAAGACAGAAGGTAGCTCAGGGTCTACGCTTACTGGGAGCCGAAGCAGTTACCCTACACGAAACCCACGTAGAGGGATCCCAGAAGCATCTACTGAATTCTTTGGGGTATAGGGTTATTGGAGGAACCACACAGGGGGCAAAGACAAGAGGGGTAGGGGTTTTGGTACAAAATAGACACCTATTGAATTCAAATAGGGTGAAATCTGACCCTCTTGGTAGATGGGTTATTGCTGAATGCCATTTCCCTCCCAATTTGGTTTTTACACTTTGTTCTATCTATGGGAGCAATACTGATGATCCCGGGGTTATTAATTTGATCACAGGCGAACTCACTCATTGGCCTCTCCCAATTGTCATCTGTGGGGATTTAAACATCAATCTACCAACAATTGGAAAGCAAATGATCACTGGCCCTATACAGGTAGAATGCCCAAAGTATATCAAGCTTTGCTTAACTTAATACAAACCCATGGGCTTAGTGATGTGTGGGCCACCCTAAAACCTACTCAGCCAGGCTATACATACTTCTCAGCCCCGCACCTCTCCCTTGCAAGATTAGATTACTTCTTCGTTTCCTCTTCTTTACTGCAAGCTTGCTCGATAGAGACCGCCCCCCGATTTATGTCAGACCATAATCCCCTCATCTTAAACATCAGGGGGCTGGGTATTAGGAGGGAGACTTCGAATTGGAGTTTTGAAAAAGCCTTACTCCATGATGAGGGATATCGAAGACATATGCAGAGGTGGATCAAAGAATTTTTGGAGCTAAATATAGGGTCCGCAACAGTGAGAATTGTATGGGATACATTGAAGGCAAGCATCCGAGGGGAGACCTTGCGGTTCTCTATAAGGAAAAACAAAAAAGAGAAAGAACAGCTCTTGAAACTGCAAGATAAAATGAAAAAGGCAGAGGAGAGATTAACTTTGGCTGTTCAATTGGGTGTTGAAATCGAAGCTGCTCAACTTGAAGTAATAGTTAGCAAGGCTGAAATTGGGTCTATATTTGCTGAGAAAGCCGCCGCTAAATGGACTGCTGCCAGGGAGAAAATCTATGAATGTGGAGACCGCATTGGTCATCAATTGGCCCTCAGAATCAGACAACAGGTATCTGCCAGCGAGATTCTATCAATCCAACTTAACTCAGGAGAGATCACGAATGACTCAATTAAGATTCGAAAAGCATTCTGTGAATTCTACCAGAATCTCTATTCCGAGGAAAATGTGGGCTCACTAAATTTGAGAGAGGAAGAAAGTCTTGACTATCTTGACAAAATCACTCTAGCAGAGCTCAGTGTAGAAGACCATGATCAATTAGAAGAACCTCCCGTATGGGATGAGATAGCTAAAGCCTTGGCCAGCCTACCTGATGGGAAAGCGGCTGGTGCCGACTGTATCCCGGCTGAGTTCTACAAAATATTTGCCCCTCAGTTAAACACTCTCCTTACATCATTGATAGTTTCTATTTTTAATGGGGCACCTCCACCTGCCTCCTGGTCTAACGCCAAGATTGTAATATTCCCTAAGAAAGATAAGACACCACTCGAAATGGGATCCTATAGACCAATAACTCTAATAAATTGCGACTCGAAAATCTACGCTAAAATATTCGCAATGCGACTTTCCCTAAGAATAGAACCCCTGGTGTCGCAGTGGCAACATGGGTTTATACCCCAAAAAAGTACGACGGAACACATCCGCAGGGCTATCACCTTATTGGACGCAGCTCAGGTATCAGGAGACCCGGTGTCATTAATTTTGCTTGACGCTGAAAAAGCATTTGACCAGGTCTCCTGGTCATTTCTCTGGGTTGTCATGAGAAAGATGCTCTTTGGGCCTAAGGCAATCCGGGCCATACAAGCCCTCTATCTTAATCCCACAGCTAACATATCTATTAATGGGACACTAACTGAGCAGATTAAAATCTCACGGGGGACTCGCCAAGGCTGCCCATGCTCACCTCTGCTCTTCGCACTGTATATAGATCCCTTCATTAAAGCAATAGAAAACAACCAATCTATACGTGCGGTGAGCAGATTTGGGCTGGACACTAAAATCATGGCCTACGCCGACGACTTTGCGGTAGTGACCCCTGACCCTTCAAGCGCAATTAATGCATTAGAACAGGAGGCAATAAAGTTTGGAAAAATCTCAGGGTATGCTCTTAACAAAGGTAAAACCCAGATTATTGCAAACAACGAAATTAACTGGGTAGATAGTCGAGTAGTACAGAAAGCGAAATATCTGGGGGTCACCTTAGCTGCTAATACCGACCTGATAGTAGAGGAAAATCTGATCCCGTTGACGATAGAAACCAAACGGGCGCTTAAACGGCTAAATAATCTACACCTAACTATCGTGGGGCGATGTAATGTCATTAAGATGACCTACTTTCCTAAACTACTGTACTTTTTCAGGGCTATCCCTTTAGAGATTGGCAAAGTAATGTTTCAGAGATTTGACCAGATTTTTCCCCAATTTGTTTGTGCATACTCTCAACCCAGACGCGCTTTCAAGCAGCTTTCCCTTCCCAGGGAAAGAGGTGGCTGGGCACTCCCAAATTTAAGATTTTACTACTGGGCCTCGGTCCTACAGTATAGCGCGGAGCTGCTTCAATAACAATCATGCACTCCAATTGCAGGTCTCCCGTCTCCTTTCCAACTGCTACTGGGGGAAGAGACCCGCGGATGTCTCTGGCGACAACTCACATTTGGATATTATAAACGGGTCAGATTTAAGACCCTGATGGGTACTTATAAAGTTTTCTGTAACATCCGTAAAATGTTAGGGCTTGGTAGATTGAACTATTACTCTCCCCTTTATAACAACTTTAATTTACCAGCAATTTTTGGGACTCCCTATCTTCAAGAATGGTACAGAGCGGGAATCCTAAAAATGGGAGACCTGATAACTGCAGATGGCATTAAAACATTCCTAGATCTTAAAATCGAATATCATTTGAGGGAACAAGAGGCTTTTAAATACATTGCCATTAGAGACTTTTTGACCCGCAAGGCTGGGGGACCCGCTGGATTCTCAAAGGTGGACCTTATTGACAAATTAAAAAACCCCACACTACCTAGGATTGGATATATGTATGCCACTTTAATCAGTCTAACGCCCAATGATATGCTTACCATTGCTAATAAATGGCAGGTGAAATTGAATACTCCTTATAGCACCTTTAATAAGGCCGTGCAATCCGCTAAGAGCGATCTACTATCTGCTAAATTGCAGGCACAATTTTATAAGACTGCATTTTTTCTATATATCACTCCTAGCAGAGTTGCCAAATGGGGAACGGGGACAGGAACGTTCTGCCGTAGATGCTCAGAGTTTAGCGCAGACTCAATACATATGTTTGCAACATGTCCCCAACTTGCACCTTTACTGGGAAAGATACAAGATTTTTTTACCAGAGTCCTCTCTCAAAATATCCAGTTAACCCCCACGATTGTTCTACTAGGAACACAAGATGAGATTAGCAGAAAGAGCTGGAGGTGCACTCATCTTTGTGGCAATGACTATATTGCGCATCTGTATAGCCTCATCTTGGATAGATCCAAATCCCCCATTATTCTCTCACTGGCTGGCCCGACTGATATCAACATGCCATACTGAGAAGGCTATATTCTGCAGGAAGGGTAGTCGGGGAAAAAAGAAGGGCCGCGCTATCTGGGAACCTTTAATTGCTTGGCTTAGATAGATACAATTATCGGGGTCTCTGAAAAAGTAAGAAGCAATTCCCTTTTTGACTCTTGGGGAGTCGCCGCTAGGGTCATTATTCTGTCATTATTGTTTATCTCATGTGTCATTTAAAAGCATAGCTACTATATGGAGAGCTTTTTTTTTTTTCTTTTCCTCTTCATGAGACTATGCTCTGAATTATGTAACATCTATATCCTTCTCTTTTTATCCTTGATGACTAAAGATATAATCTGAAGTTGTTTTTATGAATTAGGGCTTTCTTCACCACAAACCAATTTTGCTGTCTCTTGTACAGGGGGAGGGGGGCCTGGGGGAGGGCAGGGGCAAGTACTTTTTGTGATATTGTTCTCTATTTTTGTAATGGCTTTTGTACTTTAAAAAAAAACAAAAAAAAACAGGGATATGCACTCCCACTCCACTTTACCTGACTGACAAGCTTAAGTTATCTGGTAGTGGCAGACCCTCACAAACTCATTACCTCCGAAACTACACACCACTACCTTGCAGGTCATCTTTATATGTGAACTGAAAGCCCTTCTTCACACACTTGTAACCCGTCCACATCCTGTTAATTAACATTTATGACTGATGTAACTTACACCTTACTTTAATGCTTTTTAGCTATTGTACATGTCCCAACACATTTAGGTAATGCAATTTATATGGCTTATTTAATGATCTTTTTTTTTTTTTTAAAGCTTTGTGTAATTTCCACGCTATATAATACTGCACAAATAAGCAAATAAATAAATCAATCAAATAAAATACATAAACCAACCATTCTCTGGGGCAGTCTCAAGAATCTTTAACGTCTTGAACAGCCTCCATCATGACTCATAAAAGCAACGGTGTACAATGCCGCCATGAAAGACATGAAGATTTTTACTGGATAAATTATGGAATTTGAAATAAGATCACAACCCTGCCCATTCTTTCTAACCTTCAACAAGGAAATTCATAGTGATTGCTAAACTAAAATTCCTGTTCTGCTCATGTACAGACCTGAAGATTCGCTTGATGTCAAGATACACAAGAAGGAAGCCTAATATCTCATTTTCTCTTCAATCCACTCTTTCTATAAGTTGTAATAAATGTAAACACTGCTATTTAAAATGAAATACTTTGTATATGTGTTCAAACATTGTAAAACACCTTAATGTCAATAATGATGTGGCACGTGCTATGTAAAATAAAAAAAATTAAACATAAAAATAAAACAGTAAAATACCCTGGCTCGCACAGTGCAATGTGGCGTTTATAAGAATATTTATGCTTAGACTGGTTTTGGTTTCACTCCGGTATCAGGAGGAACGCACAGTTACATTCACTTAAAAGGGACAGGCGAAGTTATGTGTGAGATAAGCTGAGGGAAAACCTGATACCCGAGTTGAAAACCTGACACTACTACATTAAATTGGAATCATTACTACTAAAAAGCAGCCTTGAGATGTTGCCATTTCCTCTGCTAGGAATACACTCAGCCACAGAGGACTGAAAATAAAATCCACGCTGGGAGAAGTATTTATGTTTAGTAGAGGCATCTCAACATTCAAGTGCATGCTCCCAGCAAGAAGCATTTACTTTGGAAATTTATGTAGGATGCTAAGGCACAGAAATACAATTTCCATTACTCATTTGAATGAATGTTTCAGCTAAATAAGACCACAAGATGCAACCCAAACAACAGGAACAGTAAGACGATAAAAGTCCTGCTATAATTACAGAGACAAATGCACAGATCCTATAATTGTGTTTTTACGTCTCAGAGTCCTTTCAGATGGCCATCGCGGCCTCAAAGTGCTGGCTCTTGTCCTACAGTGTGATATAAAGCAAGTAAAAGCTTCACATTCCAAAGCAAAGTGCCAAGCCTCTGCTTTAACGTGAATGACAGGTGTGAGTATATGATCACAGGCAATGCATCCATACTGCTACACAAAAAAGGGTATGTTTTTAGACTCTTCGCTTGCCACGATAATCATCACTGCTGATATAAATTAGAAGCTCCATCATTATTCGGATGTTACTTAAAACCACCCAAAGCTACAATCATGGTCTCTCTTCAATAGCAAGCTTTCCATTTCTTGCCTATTCTCCTATCAGAAAGCAGCATTATCAACAATTAAATAGACGAATGACTCAACAGGCTGAAAGTAAACCAAGCGAGAGTCACAAATGAACAAAGCCACCACCACACTGGGTCGCATGCAAAAAAAAAATACTTTGTCACCTCAGAATCCTTCCCCCTGAAGAGGAAGATTAGGTCCCCCATTAATTATTTTTTGGGGTGACTATTATATTTTTCATTGGTCCTTAGGAAGACTCGAGCCATTTTGCTTTGGTGTCAAATCAGCAACTAAACTGCCACATTTTCTTTTTTAACTTCAAAGTAGCAAGGCTACACATATACAGCTGTGAATCCTCCAACTTATTTTGAATATGTCTTTAATTGTATATACCTGCCATATATTATTCTCACCATTGGACTCATTCAATGGGCTGTTGCACCATTGTTTGTTTATTTCCGTCACCTAATTTCAAATCAAGAAACGAAAAACACTATTATTGCCTGTACCATTGGCCTTTATTCAAATTACCTCTCCAATGCCCAAAATATTGAGAATAATTTATCTCTATTTGAATATTTCCCATATATAAAAAACATCTTAAGGGAAAAGTGCTCTTTTTTGCTTGTATTGTACCCTACCTACCGCTTTGGGGTACTAGGTAGCCATATATATTTTGGTCTTCTAAAAGGTATACAGCCTAATTGCAACGTTTCCCTTAGTTCAACAAACAAATTTAGAAAGCAATTATATCAAACTCAGCAATGAAAAAAAGAATTTTTTAAATACAGGGAGCACTGTGTTAGAACGGTCACACTGGAAAAGATGTTGATGACACTTTCACAAAGGTAGGTTAGAAATGATCCTAGGATAAGGAATATAACTCTTCATACTCAGAGGTGCATGACCACATACATAGCTCACTGAGGGGTTGATCATGTAAATACAATAATTGAAACTTTAGGTGGGTTAAAATCATGAAAATAACACAGCATCTAACGTCAAAGCCCTGTATGTCCATCCTAATGTATTTCAGTATAGTTTAACTGTGCATTGGATGGGTTGAGCGCATTGGCACCACTCACAAGACAAAGCCTTCAGGGGATATACTTTGTAATCACTTGTGGGTGGATACGCCCTTTCGTGTACATTTCTGTAAGAAAAATGGGTTGCCAGCGAGTAAAACAATGGCTAAAACTCAATTTGGAAATTTGAAAAAAAGATCTAACTCCAAAAGAGAACAAGAACAACACTATACAAACTTTAGGAAAAAAATGTGAAATTAGCTGGACTTGTATGACAATATAACAAGATTCTCCTCAGATGGTACACTAACGTACCTGCAATATAAATACATTTATATACCAGTAATGTTTTGCAAGATGAGCACTTTAGGTATAGAAGGTTTTCGGTTATCTCTAATATGCTTCTATTTTGAAATCTCACAAAGGAGTTCTGCAGCAGGGCTTTCAGAGGCTGCAACACTCTTGCCTCATTCCTTGCTGAGGCATTCCTTTCCACACATGCTAAGCTTGTCCTTCCTCACTATAATATTCATCACCCATGTTCCTGTACCCCCTGACTCCACAGGCTCTGTCGTCACTCTCCTCCCTGGCTAACTGATGCTTCTCGTCCTGCTCCCCACCTACTTCCTGTTTTTAATGCTCATTTTCATTTTCTTTTTATAGGAGGGCATGGCACGTTTCCTTTGCAGGGTACAGGATTTTTTTTTTGCACTGATGTGCACTTTTTTACTGGCCTAACATGGCCATCAGCCATGTTATATCAATGAATTAAATTGGCCGCTGTTCGTCAGTACACAGGCACATTGCTGACAATGCATACATCGGTGGCCATCTTGAAATGGGCTTTTGCACATGCTTCATACGAATTGCGTTCTCATTTGGCTATGAAAAAAGCATTAAACTCAATAGCTTGGGCTTTTTCTTTTTAGATCCGGCCTATTGGCTTTGCTATTGCTTGTTTTTACACAGTTTTTGACCTTTAACTTGTGGTTTAAAAAACAACAATCTCTTCCAGCTATTAAAAAGCCAATCAAAATAATTTTAAAAAATCAAGTTGTTTATTTTACTCATGCTGTGCTAAGTAATGAGTAATTTCAGTGGTGCGATCCCAGTTATCCCACGTTGACAGTACAATATGCTCCTTGATTGACTGATTAGTACGTTTCATTATTAAGCTATGTCCCGTGCCTAGATGTTTATAAGGATAAGTAAGCAGAGCTAGAGATTAAATGTTTTCTAAATTGCAGAAATAATTATTCGCTTTCTCGGATATCATACCTGCCCTCAAGACCAGCAGTTTAGGTCAGGTTCCCATAGTCTTAGTTAAAATATGTAATTTCGCCAGCGCATTGCTTTTTTATTGATTTGCCATTTCTAAGTCTGATGTTTCTGCCCTGAAGACAAGTCGATATACTTAATCAATTATCTCCGCTCCACAGAGGTACATTCAGCACGTGCAGTCTTTCAATATAAAAACCACTATAGCTTTTTACAGTGCAATATTTTCTTTAAGTCCAGTGCCTTTTTGAATAAAATCTGAAAGAATTTCACCTCTGGTGTCCAGCTTACAGTAAGTGAAGCCTAGTCTGCTACCCCTAAGCTGTGTTGTACTTGAGAAGTTTCTATGTAGGAATCTTCTGTGCGAACATGAAGTGAAGGACTACCTTGCATTCCATGTTCCTCATGATTCGCAAGCACTCCAGTGAAGTCAGGTACTTTTGTGCTGACCGAGGGATAGCTGCGCTCTTGTTGTAGGAAGGAAACTTAAGCTCATAAATAATTCAACTCACCCAGCCTGCTGTGCCGCCATTCCTGGGAGCAAGAATTGGCAACAAGTTTGCCAGCCAGGACCCTACAACATTTTGAGGCAGCCTTGAACCCACCCAAGTAGTGCAACTGTGATGACAATGTTGTGGTGATCTTTTCCGGAGTGCTGCTGAATGCCCCCATCGTCGCTGCCGTCTCATCCTGAGTTGCTGGAAATTTGGGGCTAAGATTACCGTGTTGTAGCATGCTCCGCACTCTAGCACTGTGGAGGCCATTGAGCGCGAACGGACAGAGCAAGATGGAACGCCTATGCTCATGCACATATTGGAGCCATAGAGCGTCACGCCCTGCATTGCCAACGTGCTCACGTCATCGGAGTCAGTGCCATATTGTAGGTAAACATCGGATCAGCTGTCAGCGTTGTGCATTCTCATCCATTTGTGAGGTGCAGGGCTTGCTGTGTACACTCAGTGGAGTGTGCCTGCGGTGTGTTCATAGTGACACTCACACCATTGCCAGCTGATTTGGAGACGTGTGCCTCCTGCGTGTTCACAGTGACACGCACACCATTGCCAGCTAATTTGGAGAGTGTGACTGCTGCATGTTCACAGTGACATGCACACTACTGCCGGCTGTTTTGAGGCCGGTTAGTTTACTTGGGGGTTCAATGCTCTAGTTACGTGGTAATTGAGCATTCATGTGGAGCATGGCTTCTTGGCAGCAGTGTAACTTCTAGAACAGTGGCGGATAATATACATTGAAATTATTGGTTTATTGTTCAGCGTGTTATCAGTGACACGCTCACCATTACCAACAGTACTCGGAGTTTACACCTTCTGATTAATGTGGTGATTTGTAAGTAGTTGTGCATCCCAGCATAATAATATTAAGTCGGTGATGCACACACCCATTCTGGGTATGTGTTGCTGACTACGTTATAAGCCTGTTTTTTCTGAACCGGTTATAGGAGTGTTACCATATTTGTTTTTTTCCCATTTTATTTATTTTTTGTTGTAAAGACAGGTGTGTCTCGTTAGGCTTATCGTCAGGTGCTGTGTTGTTGCATCTGTTAATCGTTGGTTTGTGGAAAGGGGATACTCAAATTTGAATTTATCTTACTACTTTTTGGTCTTTACTGAGGTTCAAGTCCAGTCATTATGCAAACACAGGGGGCAACTGTTACTCTTCCTAGCTCAATCTGGTCCATGGAATGTGGAATGGGAAGCCTGGATAGGAATGTTTGAGACTTGAATTGAGGCTCTGGATGGCCAAGAGTTTAGTGCTGCAAGAAAGAAAGCCTTACTCTTGAACACACTGGGTAAGGAGGGACAACATGTCTTTAAATATCTCCCTGTGTTTACAGAACCTAATGGTGATCGCATTGAAGATGTGACTGTTGAGGCTAAGAAACACCTCGAGCCCAGGTTTGCAAAGGAAGTAAATGTTGTTATAAATAGATATAAGTTCTACACGTGTCTTCAGGTGGAGGATGAAACTACTGAAGAATTTGTAGCAAAACGTAAGGAATAGTCCATGAAGTGTAAGTTTGGGTAAATGACTGGTGAGCTTGTGCACGATCAACTCATCGTTCACTGTAAAAGTAAGAAAATTCAGGAGCGTTTATGGGCTGCAAATAACCCATCCCTGAAGGATGCTATTGACTTGGCCAAAGTGGTGGAACAATCTCAATTGTGCATGAAGGAGATAAAGAAGAAGGAAATCGCGGGGGTGCCAATGTAGCTAAAAGTGAATCAGATGTGGGGGCAGTCATCAAGTTCGGTGGCATCTTTGTGAAACCAAAGTCTCAAAAAGATATGTTATTGTCGTGGTAGCAGTTATCATACTGCAGATTCGATGAAAAATATAGCACTCAACAAGGAGTGCATAAAGTGTGGTCGGAGGGGTCACTTTGTATCAGTCTGCAAGCAAGGTACAAAATTTAAAGTGGCTACAGTAAATGAGAATTGTGGTGTCAGTGGTAGTAGTATGAGAGTCAAAAAAGATTGCATTCTCTGTGTGGAGGGTGCTGCCACTATGGATAGAAAATGGACAAGGCCCAATGCTACATTTGTAATCAATGGGGAAAAGGTTGACCTCATGATAGACTGTGGTTCAATGTACACTATTATCCCCCAAAATATGTTTGTGAAGCACTGAGTCTTTTACCAAAGGATATCAGTCCGGGTGGCTATCAATTGGAGACCATTGACTTGGTAGGGTACATGGTAGCAGGTAGACGATTTGGTGGTAGAGAAACTAGAGGGACGGTGTACATAGCTGAGAATGGGCCACCTATTTTGTGATGGGTACACCAGTATGAGCTTAACATCATCATAAACCCAAGGGGGGCTAATCAAGTGATGGTGATGGATGGAATGTTGTTTGGCAGATATACTAGATGAAGCACAGGATGTGTTCAAGGAGGAATTGGGGCTGCTTAAGAGGTATGCGCACAAAATTGTGTTGAAACCTGATGCAGTTCGTATTCAGCACAAAGTGAGAAGAATCCCATTGGTTGCCCAGGCTGCAGTGAAGGATTTGTTGGATGAGATGTTGTTGAACAAGGTTATTGAACCTGTAGAGGCGTCCAGTTGGATGTCTCCGGTGGTTATTACGGAGAAATACGATGGACGGTACAGGTTCTGTGTGGACTTTAGATTGCTTAATCAGATTGTAGTGGTTGACACGTATCCCCCTACCCAACATCAATAAATTGATTTTGGCCTTAGGCGGTGGTAGTTACTTTTCCAAGGTGGATTTGAAAAATGCCTAACACCAGATCAAACTACACGAGGAATCCAAACCACTCACAGCCTTTATCACTATGCAGGGCGCCTTTCAGTTCACTCGGATGCCGTTTGGACTTTGCTCAGCAGCAAGTGCATTCCAGAGAATGATGTGGGAAGCGTTTAAGGCTGAGGTCTTCAATCTGTGGGGGGTGACCACCAGCGGGCTGTGGAGTCATGGGAGGGGGGGGGCACGCATTCCTCAGCCTCTTCAGCTGAAGTGTCATTTAAGGACTCTCCTGTGCTTTAAAATCAAAGCTGGGCAGACAGCTAAACACGCCTTTCTGCCAGTGTGCTGCTTGCCTGAAAGAAATGCAAATTGACTTAATCTGCAATTGGGAAGGGAAATCTGCAAATGTAAAGGATGCTTGGGAGCTGGTACTGGCTTTAATTGATTGAATCACTTGAAGCTTTGTGTTGACAAAGATTTATTCTTTCTGAGTGGTAGTGCAAAGAGTTAACAACCGAGCTGTGAAGTGTGTGCTTTTAATTGTCATTGTATTTACATAGCGCTTACTCTTCCTGAGGAGGTGTAGAAGCGTTATGTAAAAAAAAATAGCATTACGTACAGTCTGGGTATTACTAAAATGTATATACATTTTGGAAGCACCATTTAATCATAAAACGTTTTGCACATTTTGTAGCAATCTATATTATACTGTGTGTAATGCAAGTATAAAATAATGACTTACATATTCACAGTGCTTTATGTCTTAGGCTGTGACCTCGCAGTACTAAACATACACAAGTCACTATTCTCGACTACACCAACCAAGATTTAATTCTGTGGCTCTCTGGTTACACACAGACCTCTGCAGTGCATTAACTAATAGAGGTTTCATAATGTACTATAGTGCATTTCCCACTGAGTAACAACTTTTTAAATATATTTATTTTTCATTTTGCTGCCCGTTATTTTACATGTAGCTACCCGATGGTGAAAGATCTAAAAAACATACAGAATATTTTGCTTTTAGCCACACCTCTGACCCTGCCTCATGTTCAGACTCTCAAGGCCTTCTAGCCCTCCAAACATGACTGAAGTCAACAACAGCAGCAAACGAATAAAACCAGGAGTCAGCTTTTGCTAAAATAGAAGTGTCTGTTTTCATAATGTTAAAAATAAAAATCTTTTTAGAAAAACAGTATGAAAGAAGATTAAGGGACCACTTCCTCCCCAGGAATTAAAGAACCTTACAGTTCATCAATAATGATTGCAAATGTTATGTTTAATTATGATAAAAAAAAATGTTATTACTCATACGGTTCAAAAGTTACTAAAAAGCAGCTACATGTTTTGCAGCGCAGTAGAAGGCCCTTTGCAAAGCTGGACTGGTAACCTTTTTGTTGCTTATTGCTTTATTTAAATGTTAAACTGGTACTAATGAGATGCACCCAAAGGTTGACCGTTTCTCTGTAGAAAAACAGGCATGCCTATCACATTAGTTCAGAAAGGTGTTATCATCTGAATATGTTTTATCAAATTATGTTTTGTTTGTGAAAAAGAAAGTATCATTGTGCATTTTTAGGTAATTCTTTTTGGAGACTTTTTGTTTAAACTGTGTGGTAAGCCTCTGACACTGAATCACAGTCACCCACAAACCTTTAGTTTGCTAAACACTATTTAATATTATTTCCCCCCGTAAAAATGATTTGCCGTGGGAATGGAGGGCTTTTATGTTTGTTGATGATGAGGAGTACTAGGTTCTAGAAACGTTTGTCAGGAGGGGTGTCCTTACGCCTAAATAATGTTGGAAGGGGGGGGTCTCAGCATCAACAAGTTTGAAGACCTCTGGTTTAAGGGCATGAACAACATCCTGTACTCCAGGATGATATCCTGATTTTTGGTGACACGGTCGAACAACACAACAACCTTCTCAGGCAGGCAATGCATAGAGCAAAGGATGCAGGGTTACCTCTACGCCAAGAGAAATGCAAATTTTTAGTTGAACAAGTGGATTACCTTGGGTATAGTGTTACTGCGGTTGAGTCAAATCCACAGAGAATTTGTTGAGTGCCATCAGGTTAGCTCCTGTGCCCGCAGACAAAGACACATTGAGGTCTTTTTGGGGCCTCGTCGAGTATTACGCCAAGTTCGATTTCAGAAATGTTCTGACACAACAGAGTGCTTGAGGTTACTGTTGAAGAAGGGAATAGCCTTTAATTGGAGGCAAGAGCAACAAGCTTGTTTTGAGGTGATTAAAAACAATATATGCAATGCTGGTATTCTGATACCTTTTGACACCAAATTGAAATCAGTACTTACAGAGGATGCCAGTGCCACTGGCATCGGAGCAGTGTTGTCCCAAGTTCACAACAGAGGTGAAAGAATATTGCATTTCCCTCCTGCACTTTGACCACTTCAGGGAGGAATTACTCTGTGATTGAAAGCGAAGCGTTAGCGGCGGCTTGGGGAGCTGAGTATTTCAGGACGTATCTGTTGGGAACTAAGCTTCTCCTTCACACTGACCACAAGCCTTTGGTCAAGGTTTTACTTGTGGGGGGCAAGAAATGATTCAGCCAGATTGGCAACGTTAGCAGCGAAACTTCAGGAGTACTGTTATACCATCTAACACATTCAAGGATGGAGCAACTGTCAGGCAGATTGCTTGTCTAGGCTGTTGTTAGATTGGCAGGTTGTGGATGGGCCGGCAGTTATGGCCAAAGAGAAAGAAGGAGCGGTAGCCTCTCTTCAGGATGTGTTGGAACTTGGAGGTATGCGTGCCATTACTAAAGATGAATGGGTCAAATAAATGGCATTGAATCCCACAGTCAAAGAGGTGAAGCAGTTGTTGGTGCTAGGCAGTTGGAGGGAAACCACAATGTTGGTGTTGGTCAGAAAATACTTTAAAGTTCTTGAGGAACTATCATTTTGTGACAACATGGTGTTAATGAGAGGTGAGAAATGTATACCACCTGGTGGCCTTCATACTAAGTTGGTAGGAATGGCACACGAAGGACACCTGGAGCAAACCAAAACCAGGAGGAGGTTGAGAGAAGATTCTTGGTGGGCTGGGATAGATGATCAATTTGATAAATAGGTCCAGGACTGCAAAGTGTGTAAGGAAGGGGAGAAAAGATTGAAGGTGGGAGCAAAATCTGACATGGGTCACTCATCTGACCTGGGCAAACCTTGGCATACTTTGAGTTTGGATTTCATTGGCCTCATGCATGAGTTGAGGAATAAATGGAAGTTTGCCATGGTAGTGGTGGATGTTCATCCCAAGTGGTTGATTGTTAAGTTCATGAGGGAGATCACTACCAGAGCTACCATCACCTTGTTGAAAGAGATTTTCTTGGAGGAGGGTGTTCCTAATGTTATCATAACTGACGATGGAACGCAATTAGTTTCAAGGGAGATGAAAGGTTTTTTGAGTCATGTGGTATTGTGCATAATCGCACCTCATTTATTATAAAGCCATGGGGCACATCAACCATTACATTACCTGTGCAGGCCAGTGATAAGGGGCTGCACACAGGAATAACTTAGCATTTCTTGATTGTGAAGTGATCAGATGTGTCCAAGACCATAAGGAAGCTCCATCAGATAACCAGAAACAACATTCAGCGGGGTGGCAGAAATAAATAGGAGGTAGCAACAAGGACTTTCCAGGATCCTGAAGGACTTTACTGGAGGTGACAAGTTTAACAGAGTGCACGCAGGAATGGGAAGAAAATATAATGAAGAGGAAGATGATATAAAGAAGGTCATCACTCACCGTTGCGTAAAACGTGGACCTAGGTCTAGAAGGCAGCAAAATTAAATTTGCACTTCAGCAGCTCATTTGTTTAGGAGGCTAGCTGGTTGTGGCACGCATCGCATGAATGAAGAGTCAGAATAAATATCAGCAAAGGATAGGGGAAAATCAGATAATGAAAATTTGGAAGACTTATCTCCGCTTCTGATGTTTACTTTTTCTCAAAGAGGGATAGATGCAAGTACAATTAATAACTTAAAGAAGTGAAGATGTGGCCAGACTAGTGTGGCTGCAACAAGCAGCCAGTTGATTGGAGGGATGATGAGGTCAGCAAAGGAGTACAAAACTTGCTTGGTGGTTGAAGGCAGGATGAGTTATAAAATACACATTTCTGAAATGCACAAAACTCGAAGAGTTGCACTAGCGACTATGGAGGACTGCACGAGAGGGTTAATATACCCAGGAGAAACAAGCATGACATACCAAAGTATTAGTCCAGAAGAGGAAGGTGGGAGGTGAGTGGACACAGATTCCCCTCAATTCCAGTTATTAAAGCTGCAATTATTTCGTGCTGTCTGGGTTACAGCTAACAGGGGCCCGGCTCTTCCACAATGGAGTCACTGCAGATGCAGCTTCTCCAAGAGTTTCCAAGGCGTTCATCATGAAAATGGGAAACTGGAGTTGAAACATAGGGACAAGTAAAGAACAGGCAACCTTGGTAAATCCATATGATCTAGAATATCCTATATTTGGCTGACAACTAATATTTCCCTTCTGTTTTTAATACAGAACTGTGGTTAGGTAAGCGCAATTTGCAGAGTTGGGGTTATGAGATGGAGGGCCACCCAGTCAAAAGGTTATTTCACTCTGTGTAGGGGATCAAGGGATGCTGCAGGGTGTTTGGTACAAGCAATACCTCTCTTTCATCTAAGGTACTAGAAGATGTCACTCCCTACTTAAGTACATGTATACTGAAGTGAACATCCTTATGGATGGACCTTAGCGCCGTGATATCCTTACGGATGAATGTTGCGCTTTATAAATAAATAAATAGATAAACAGTAGACATAAATATGGGAGTACTCACTTGCAGAATGTCGTCCCAATTTCATAGCTGTGAAAAAAGGTGGTCAGAAATTTGGTTTCTTTTTTACATCCAATATTAGTAATGCATCCCCATTGTTCCTGTGTCCAAATAATTATTGAGCCATGTTAGAGTAACAGCATGATGTATTACAGCTAGGAGCCAAGCAGTAGCATGTCAGGAGAGACCGGACTCCATGTTCCTCTTCCCTTGCTCACTGTAATCTATTTAACATAATAAATACAAACTCCAAATCACAATTCCAATTTATCTGTGGTTGTCAGGTTAACCACATGTATTCCCAGAATTCCCCATTTGGCTTCTGCAAGATATACGAGGGCTAACACTTATCATGCAATACCTTTCTAAAGCAATTATATTTTACGTACAATCTAGTCCAAGATACCCAGTCATCTTTATAAAATAGTAAGGAGTAGGTCCTTGTTATCTGCGATCCAGAATACTACTACAAACTCTTACTAACTCTCACTGTTCAACCTTACCTATAGATACAATCCATCGAGACAGCACTCACCAGCATCTTCAACTTTCTAATCACCATTTCATTGATATTCAACACTTGATGGCTGTCTGCTGACTAATGCACAACAATTCAAGGATAAAAATAATGTTCTTTCCCTGTTTCACCACACCAGAAAACAATCAGTTTTTTTTCCTTTTCCCATTCACCAAACACACTAGGGGCACTTTCACAGAAAAAGTGCTTTTTCCCCATCACCACCTCGACTACCAGTTATCTTAAATACCACCCATCAGTAGAAAGCCGCCAACACTCCATCCTGCTCAACACATTAACCTTCGTAATTAGAACTCCTTAGGTTCCTCCACTACAGCTTCCATCCCTACAGTTCCATCTCCTACCCCTTTTCCTATGCACTCAAACCTGCCTAATGGTACTACTCTCACACCAGGACGGTCCGCACTACCATTTTAAGGATCACGTTCTCAGTCCTCAGAACAGTAATGACTATAGAACTCTCCGGACCAGTAACTTGTGATCTTAATCTAATCCATTATCTGATGTTTTCCCGGCTCTGACAGTATGCTGCTATACACCACTCCAATCACAACACATCCTGTAGCTCTTTGCTTAGTCCATTTGCATCCAGCTCCCTATCAGTCATGGATCCTGTTTTACTCTGTGCAATAGACACCTACCTGGAATTCGACGACCACAATGTCCATAAAATTAAATACCCGCCCAATCTAACAAAAATGGCCTCCAAGAACTTCAAACACAGACTTCTCAATCTGCACCCAGAAACCCTAATCTCTGACCCCTACTACTGCGCATCTAAAGGAACCATAATAAATTATCTTATCATCTACACAAAAAAGAGCCCAATGGAGGAAAGCCATCTATTCGACGCTCTTGATCTCTAAATCCAGGAAAACCTCGCACAGCCTAAGACTATACTTTGCTCCCTCACCCACCTTCAATGCAAAAATAACCATCTCCATTTATAACAATGGGATAATCCTCATCCAGTCATCAGACCGCAACCTAGATCTATTCAACAAATTCTTCCCCATCATCAAACATGCAGTATCTAATGACTCAGCCCCCTCTCTAGATCATCCTAGATCTATACACGACCCGCAGGCGCCCCAAATATTGTCCTCGCCCAGGCTAGCCACATTAAACAGTCCACTCTTATCCCCTACACACCCCACCATAGCAATCAGCCCACACAATACCAACTCCTCCATACCCCCTGATGGACCAGAGTCATTCCAATCGAATCACCAAACCTATAGGCGCCCACAAAACACTGCGACAACAAGGACCACCGAGTCACACAGCAACAAAAATATCTCCTCCACCCCGACCCCAGCCCCGATTTCAGAATACAAGCCAAAAACCATCTCCAGCCAGACCTCCCCCTCACCATCACTCTTAGACCAGCACCAACCCAACTACACAATCCAGAGCACCCCCCTACCTCCCGGCCCTCTGCCCCAAACCACGACCACATGCTCCCATGCCTCAATAGAATCTAGACTTGACAAAATTGCACAAGACCTATACCAACTCAAGTCTGACCTACAGAGACTAATAAATATCACGTTGGAGCTGGCCTATAACGGATGGCCAAAAAGGACTCCAGAAAGTAAAAGGCACATCCATCCACAACCCAACACATCCCACTCATGGCTACCAGAAACAGGCACTCCTTACAACAGGTTGGCAAACATCTCACCACCCCCTCTCACAAGATGGCAATCTATACCCTACCACAACGCCTCCACGAGGCCTGTCAGGCTTAAGGATCCGCTATCGGACAATAACATACACTCCCTTCTCCTCACATATAATCCTGCACACCACGAAAACCCAGACAACCTGACTCCCATACTAACAATTGCCTCGAACCCACACAGAGAGCCTAGGCCTAACTCCAGAGAAGTAAATAAGTCCAACCTTAAGCAGGTCCCCATTGTACCGACAACCTCAGTAGACACCAAACCACACCTGAAATGCATGCTTCTAAATTGCAGATCGGCCATGAAACACGCAGTGGACATTGCTGACCTCATCCTTGCCCACAAGCTTGACCTCTTACTCCTAACAGAAACATGGCTAAATTACTCCTCTGCACCAATCCTAGACATATTAGTCCCACCTAGCTATGACATTATAAGATCAGACAGACCAAAATTACTGGGTGGAGGCATTGCCTACATACACCACAGTGACCTCGCGGTGAATTAGTTGCAAACCGTAGAGTTATCCGCTTGTGAATACCTTTGCATAAACATTGCGAGTAACAACAAACCACTATGTACACTACACATGATCTACCACCCTCGACGCGACAACCTCTCATTCATCGAACAAATCATGGAAATCTTCATTACCAACGTAGGACAACACTGCTCCCAGATCTTCCTCAGAGACTTCAACCTTTTTTTTAATTTTATTTTTTAAATCCAGTATTTGTAAAGCGCGAACAGCTACCCGAAGGCATCCCGGCGCTGGGGGCCATCGGGAAGATTAAGCAAGCTATTGCCCAGAGTCACATGGTGCTGGGCTGACCTGCCGCCGGTGCTGGGGATCGAACCGTGAGCCCCAGATTCCAGCATCAGTCGCCCTAGCCGCGGCGCCACACCTTAACCTTCATTGGAACGATCCTAATGATGCCTCAGTTAACAGCCTAAAATCCTTTCTAGTGGACCCTAACCTGAACCAAATCTGTGACAGCCCTACGCACAACCTGGGTGCGACCCTGGACCTAATCATTGCTAAAGCAAACTCCATTCAACTTGAATCCATCGTCCCATGCGACTGGACAGGTCACCACTGCATCACCTTTCTCATCACCGAATCAGTGAGGACACATAAACCACAACTTAAGAAACCCAGACAATGGAAAAGGATCATTCACGACATAGACCTTAATGACTTGACTTCCCTCAGCAATAACCTCTTGCCTCCTCCAGCGGACATGTCTGATGTCAATGACCTTACAAACCATTACAACAACTCCATGATGACCATTCTTGATACAGTCGCGACCTAACAGCTAAAAAGACTGTCCACCAGAGACTCTAAACCATGGTACAATGGGAGCCTCAATGAAGAAAGACGCAATTTGAGACTAGCCAAACGAGTGTGGAGATCATCGCCGTCCCTAGAACACCTCAAGCACCTGCGATCACTGAGGAACACCTACAATAATCACATCAGAAACTCCAAAGCAAATTTCTTCAGAGTTCAACTAGACAAAGTCAAAAATTGTCCAAGAAAACTGTTCGAAATTATCAAACATCAATCTACTCGAAAACCCAACCCCTGCACAATGGGATCCCTTCCGCTGCCAAACTGCAACATATTTGCCTCCTTCTTTCTTGAAAAGTCTAAAAAGATTGAAAGTGATCTCCAAACAGCAATTGAGCTCCTCCCGATGATACCCCGAATAGCCCAGGCCAGAATATGATCGTTCAGCACCCAGACCTACATGGACTCTCCCTCAAAAACAATGCGTCGTGGGATACTTTCAAAACCTTTGATGAAAATGCCATTCTTAATATTTTAACAGCACTTAAACCATCAAACCTCTTCTGCGACGCTCTACCAGCTAACATCTTCAATGAGATTAAAACCTCTTTACTCCCTCTCTGGGCTAAGATAGTGAATGCTTCACTACTCCAAGGGGCTTTACCAGCCTGCCTAAAATCAGGGCAGGTAACCCCCATTCTAAAAAACCCACAGCGGATCATAGGAACCCCGATAACTTCCGTCCCATCTCCACCATTCCCTCTCTGGCAAATCTCCTTGAGAAATGCGTACATACCCAGCTATGCAATCACATTGATCAGTTCCACCTTATTGACCATTTCCAATCTGGTTTCCGTCAAGGTCACAGCACGGAAACAGTCCTTACCCACATAGTTGATGACGCACTTAAAATGCTAGATCAAAACAAATCTTGCCTCCTAATCCTCCTAGACCTATCCTCAACCTTCGACGCGGACAAACATGACAGCATCCTTGAATTACTTGAACACAGAATGGGATTATCAGGGGTTGTGCTAAATTGGTTCGCCTCATTTCTACACAACAGAACTCAAAGAATTAAGGTTAACCAATCCTTGTCCACTAGCACTCCTGTCACTTTAGGGGCTCCTCAGTGGTCCACCTTATCACCTACTCTCTTTAACCTGTTCATGGAGCCTCTAACTGAAATTCTAAAATTTTCCAATGTACAATACCACATGTATGAGGACGACACCCAACTATACCTTAAAATCTCCTCCCCGGAGGATATCTGTCTACTCAACACAACTCTGCAAAAAACACAAAACTGGCTAACCAGAAACCACATTAAACTCAACTCGCTCCAAACCGAATTCCTCTTAATTGCCCCACCAAAAAGATCCCTCAACATCGAAGATTGGATGAAACACTTAACAGTCTTCAACTGCCTTCCACACATTATAGATTCAACAAGATCACTAGGAATTACACTTGACAAGAATCTCAACATGCAAGAAAACATCAGCTCAGCCACCAGAGGAGCAAACTTTCAAATGAGCATTCTAAGAAAAATAAAAACCCTCTTCCCCTTTGACGACCTTAAATCAGCGGTGCAAGCGCTAGTTATCCCCAGATTAGACTATGGGAGTGCTACCCTATGTGATCTGCCGAGATCCAAGTTGGCTCCACTAAGGGCATCCCTTAACTCTGCTGCAAGGCTTATCACTGGATCGAAAAGGTACATCCACATCACTCCAGATCTGAAGGCACTAAACTGGCTCCCTTATGAGGCAAGGATTCAGATGAAAATTGCTTGCATGACCCACAAAGCCCTACACTTCAATACACCGAAGTACCTAGCTGACAAACAGGAACTGTTCGGCGGTGGCAGATCATCTAGAAGCACTAGCACCTTACTGTTGAAACCTCAAAAATTTCGAAAAAAGAAAACCTACAACCGAGCTTTCTCCAGATTGGCCCCTAGAATCTGGAACTCCCTGCCCCCTGAAATCAGACTGATCCCTTCAATCACTTCATTCAAAAAAGAAGTCAAACTGCTTTTAATGTACAAATCTCTACCCTAAACCCACAAACTCATTCTCTGGATACTGATCTGACGCGTTCTCCAACCAGGGCTTGCACGCCGTCGGAGTACTGGTTCATAACTCACTGTCCCACTCCTGATTTCCAACGGACATTGTCAGAGTTTATACTTCTTGGTTATCTATTTTCTACTTATTGAACTAATCTGTAAAGCACTCTGATACCCTTCTAGGGTCAAGTTCACGCTATATAAAACTTTATAAATAAATAAATAAAAATAAATCCCCTTGAAAGATAATTTTATGTGCTCCTGTTAACCTTTCCAGCTCGACCATCTTCTACTGGTATGGCTCTCTCACAGTGTATGATCCTTAACTTTCCATTATTCATCCTGCTCATGACCTCACCCCTTATACAATGCAAGATATGAGTTAAACCCTTGGAGACCATATCTGGTCACTCATCCAACACTACCTTGCCACCTCTAACCTCCCCTCAAATAGCTCAAGTTTCAGGCCTTTTCTTTCCTGGTGCGCTAAAGCAGGATGCACTTTCCTGCAACCTAAAGCAAGCCACCTTTGAAGAAACCTTCAAAAGAGCCCTTACATGATTGATCTTCAAATTGAAGAGTATCCCAATGTCCACTACCCTGCACCACCTGGGCCGACTACACTACCCAGAGTGTACCATGGATACTTCCTAGGCCTGAATGCGTAATGTTCAATGTAACTGATGTAATCATACTGGAATGTGTCACTGGCCACCTTGTGTACTGTAACCATGCACGATTAAGATGAAGATAAATTAACTGGTTGGTTTGATGTAACATCTGTAGTTACATCTGTATGACATGCTCAGAAAAGAAACACAATAACAACGGAGGCCATGAATGTAAGAAAAAAAATTGAGGGAGGCAAGAAGATGGCCTTATAGAAGATGGCTGAATCCTGAACACCTCAACCACCGGCTGCCCATTATTCTGGTAAAACATGAAGCGTTGAAGTTCATGCTCATTCTTTTAATCACTGTTGCTTACTGGAAGGTGTGAGGCACCAGTTATCCCTGTTCATCAATGTTCCTGCCTTCTGCATCATTCTGTATTACTGAACAGAGGACTCACCTCAGAGATGGGCAGACACAAGTGATGAAAAACATTCAGGGCCTTCCGATACAGCATCCCATCACTGCATTTTGGATTAGGCCCAACTGTGCATGAGGACTATTTAACCCCTGGAGGCCGCCATCTTTATATTTTGTGTGAATACTAACTTCCGTGGATGATAGAACTTCCATATGATTGCTCACAGCACTAGACATTTGCGTCTCACTGATAGAGAATTCTGAGGACAACAAGACAATATTGAAAAGGTTTCCACTTATGGAGATTCATATTATCCAGTCTGGATGACTCCACTGAAGAGATGAACATTGCAACACCATGCCCAATTATAGAAAATGAGTAAAGCGGAAAAGCTGACCATTCATTTCAGAATACTAATACTTTTGACTGCTGAAAACCACCATCTAGACCTACTACTGGATGCATTTAAGTTGACTGAATAAAAAGATTAGACTCTTCCTCTCTGGTCCCTGCCCTCTGTGGCTATGTGGACCAATCCTCTTATGTCCATGTCAAAGTCTAAAACATCCAGACAGCTTCTATTTTCTGAGGGTCAAACTGGAGTAAAGATAAAAGAGACTATTGCACCACCGGTATTCGCATACATATTGGAGAGCACTCTCGAAGCGCTTATGCGAAAGCTTAAAGACATAAAAACCAGCATCCTACAAATACAAATAATCCTACAAATACAACTAGAATAATCCTACAAATCTACAAAGGAAGAGCTGAAATTCATACATACGGAAATGTCCTCCTTTATAGGCCAACTTACTTAGATAGAGCCCATAGTCGCAGCACTAGAACAAAAGCTGGAAGAAACTCTCAATTGGGAGGGCTTTTGAACTTGTGAAAGAAAGTGGTAGAGCTCGAAGATCCTAGCCGCAGGGACAACACACGCCTATATGGCATCCCAGAATTACAGGAAAACCATAACCTGCCATAGTTCCTCTCCACCCTCCTGCAATCATTATTGGATATTACATTTCAGCATCCCCTAGAGTTTCAGAGGGTACAGCGGCTTCCCACTAGATGCCATGCTTGGAGTGAATACCCCATGATCCATCACCATGTGCCTATTCCAACATTATGAATTACAACAAATTCTTCAAAATGCGAGAAAGCACAACAATCAATATAAGGGCAATAAAATGTAATTCTCACTCTATTTCTCTTATGATGCCAGTGTGATATGGGTAAAACTCCTGGCTCTGCAACCACCCCTCAATTGAAAAGGCATAAGATATGGCCTCCTTGAACCTGAACCTACGTTGATAAACGCTGGAGACACAACCAGAGAATTTCATGAACTACAAGACCTAGAATCTTACATAGAAACCTTGAATGATACATGAATGGAAGATGCCCTTGAAGACCCACAAACTGATTTAAACACCACAGCTAACCTATCACGTGGTTGTCCCCAGGAATCAGAACAGTCAGAGTCTTATGGCCCTAGAAACAGACAGAGTCGGTAGCAAGAGTACATATAAGTTATCTATAACAGAGAGGGACAAATCACATTCAAATTGAAACCCTGATCACCTGATATCATACCAGTCTGAAACTTAAGTATACTCAAAGCCCCACCACTTCCCACTACATGTGGACGGACGTCCCCAAGTGATGCTGCTGAACATCACCAATAAACAGAACTTCAGTCCCCTTTTTAGATCAAAGCCTACAAGAGAGTGCAGCTGTCTGGTTTGCTGAAGTCATCTTAGGGACATTCAGAAAGCTTCCCCGGGAATGCATTATGCCCTTTGCTTACCATTGGCTTTGTGGTTTGTAATTCACAATTCCTTGCTTTCTATTTGCTGGCTCTATTTGTTTTAGGCTGTCAAGCTTGAGTTTGTCCCTTCCCTTGCCCAAACCTTGTCTACTGTATCCTTCTGAGATCTCACTTTCTGTAAACAAACCTTTAAATGTTGTCCTTGTCTTTTCACATTTGCTGTGCATTTAAACACAAAGGTCAAATGTCAGGCTCTATTATCCGAGGGAGCTTGGTGTTTCCTTTTCTTTCTGTGACTTCAAAGTGAGAGCATTTATCGGAAAGCCCGCTCGTTCCCCTTCTATGCTCCAGTTTACAAGGCTGCAACATTGCCCTTAAAATAGGCCTGCAGGGAGGAGGTGCATGCACATTCTATGGTAACAAATATTCCTGTTGCGCTTCTTCTATCAAAGTACTGTTGGCTTTTCCTTAAAGTGACCCTTTAGTGAATTTCTAATGATCTTTCCGTTTACAGTCAGCAAGCCAGAGTACCAAACCTTTTTAATAATAGCACGCATTGGCAAGCCAAAAAGTGTAGCCTACACTCTACTCCACTCACGCCACTCTACGCCACTGAGCTTTACATCACTATTCTATGCTATTGCACTCTAAGGTGCATCATTCCACTCTACGCCACTTCACTCTACTCTGAGACAATCCACTCTTCTACGCCACTGCACTCTATGCCACACTACTGCACTATGTGCCACTCTATGTCACTGCACTCTATGCTGCGCCACTCTACTCTGCACCACTTTACTCTAGGCCACTGCCCTTAATGCCATTCTACTCTAAGCCACTGCACTCTACGCCAATGCACTCTATGGTGACTACTCTGCACCACTGCACTCTACACCACCATACTCTACTCTGCAACACTCTATGCTACTCTATTTCACTCTGCGCAACTCTATTCTGCACCACTCTACTCTACTCTAGCACTCTACTCCACGCCACTGCACTTAACCACTATACTCTGCAAGACTGCACTCTCAGGCACTCAATGCCCCTCTACACCACTGCATGCTATGCCAGTGCAAGCTACACTAAGCTACACCATTGCACTCTGCGTCACTGCACTCTACACCACTCTGTTCTACTCTGCACCACTGTACTCTGCGCCACTGCACTCTAAGACACTCTATTCTGCAAGACTCCACCATCTGCCACTGAACACAACATCACTCAACTCTGCACCACTGCACTCTATGCCACTGCATGCTACACCACTCTTCACCATTGTGCTCTACATCACTGTACTCTACACCACTCTGTTCTATTCTGCACCACTGTACTCTGCGCCACTGCACTCTAAGACACTCTATTCTGCAAGACTCCACCATCTGCCACTGAACACAACATCACTCAACTCTGCACCACTGCACTCTATGCCACTGCATGCTACACCACTCTTCACCATTGTGCTCTACATCACTGTACTCTACACCACTCTGTTCTATTCTGCACCACTGTACTCTACACCACTGCTATCTGCACCACTCTACTCGGCACCATTACTCTGCGCCTCTTTACTCTGCGCCACTGCACTATACTCTGCCCCATGCAACTCTACGCTACTCTTCTGCACTCTATGCCACTATACTCTGCTTCACTCCATGACACTCTAATCTATTCTGCACTTCTGCACTCAACATCATTCTACTTTATACCACTGCACTCTATGCCACTCTACTCTACACTGCACCACTTCACTCTACCTTGAACCACTACACTCTACCCTGAACCACTACACTCTACCCTAAACCACTAGACTGTACCCTGAACCACTAGACTCTACCCTGAACCACTACACTTCACTCTACTCTGAAACAATCTACTCTATGCCATTGCACTTTATTCTGCACCACTATACTCTATACCACTGCACTATATTCTACGTCACTACACTCTAAGTCAATGTACTCTACACCACTTGACTCAAAACCAATACATTTTATGCCAGTCTACTCTGCACCAATGTACTTTATTTCACTTCACTCTAGGCCAATCTATGACACTACACGCTACAATACTCCACTCTATGATGCTCTACTCCATTAAACCCTACTCCAAACTATGACGGTCTACGCAACTCTCTCTATGCCACTTCATGCCACTTTACTCCACCCTATTCTACTCCACACCACTCCACTCCACTCTTATGCTACGCCTTACAACAACACTACTCCACTTTACGCTACACCCTCTATGCCACTCCAATCTGCTCTACAATATTCCATGACACTATTCCACTCAACTCTACAACATTCTACTCCCTCCATGACACTCAATGACACTCCATGACAATCCACTTCACTCCCCTCAATTCCACAGCACTCTATGCCACTTCATAACACTCCATTCTACTCCACTTTATGACACTCCACTCTTCTTTACCCCCCTAACTTTTAGCCATACTGAACAGTAGCCACGCTGGTGTGCAACATGGCTAAAACATATTGGCAAAGCCAATAGCCCTTGCATAGGCAAGACCTATTGGCTTTGCCAATGCTTGTTCAACTAAGAAGTTTGAGGAGTGTCAGAAGGCTGACTCGTTCTTCTAAAGAACAAATATCTAATAACCCTCACTCCCCAAGCATCCCTCCTCCTAATACATCTTCTTACACCCATATTTGAATGAACATACATGCTATGACACAACTGCAAGAATTCTCTTTTTTGTCACTTAACATGAACGGACTTAAGGACTATGTCAACTGAAGAAAATGCTTAATAACCTGTCTGCCAAAAGTGCAGACAAAGTGATATTACATGAAACTCACATATCTCAAGATGAGTCTGAAAAAGTATCACTAGACTGAATGAGACATGTCCCATCTGCCCCTTGATTGACTCATCAGAATGACACTCACAGCCAATAGCATCTGCTGTTTCTGAAAATTAGAGTGGCCATTGTCATCTACTAAAACATCCCAGTCAAAATCTGGAAATCCTGGAAGGATCTGAATGGCAGCGACAAGTTTGTCAAGCTGAGGATACAGGCCCATAGCCTCAACCTGGGGTCAATCTATTCCCCTAATGACTTGACACTAGATTTCTTCTCCTTCTTAAGAAGACCATTGGCTGAACATGGCCTCATTCCTGTGATAATTGGAGGCAATTGGAATTCGACAATTGATCCTATCATTGACTGGTCCAGCCCTCCAGAAGGTAGAAACAATAATGACAGAGGATGCCTTCGTGACATCCTAGATTATTATTATCTCGTGGAAACTTGGCTATGCCCATGTCCAAATACACACCCATCCACTCCCTGAGAGAGGACCCAATCAAATGTACATCGACAGACATTCTCCTTTGTGGACATGTAAAGGGAATGATTACAGCTACTATCAGATCACTGCAGAAACAACTGTCCAGTGATATAGTGGTCCACATAACAGAACATAACTTGTATTTGTAAAGTGCACATTCACCGCAAAGGGTATTTTAGTGTTGATTAACAGATGTTTATTGTTACCCAACTCAATGGCACTCATTTTATCAACCTCAGAAGGATGAAAGGCTAAGTGGACCCACCGGGATTTGAACCTGTGAGCATGAGGTCAAACGCAAGCCCCTACAGTGGATGCATTAGTCCACTAAGCCACCAGACCCGGTCAATCTGCGATTATCCCTATGGAGTAGGATACACATGTTCAAAATGGCGATCCTTTTGAGATTCACCTACGTCTTTGGAATCATATCCCAAGGAGTACCTTGCATCCAAATGTGCAATACTGAAGCCCAAACCAAGTGCTACATCTGGCAAATATGTCTGAAATAGCCATTTCCAAACTCGATGCTGCTCCTGCTGAGACTGCCAACGCTCGAACTCCACCATGATGTGCAACTCCTCTCTCAATTAGCCTATCATCCATGTGAGGACATGGAAAACTTGGACTGGGTAAAGACTGAGCAAAGTATACAGTGAAATGTGACTGGTGTGCAGGTGATTTACCATCATCAAATGACAGATCCTGTTGAGCAACTTAACCCAGTTCTAATGAATTATTTCATAATATGGGTGCATAGTCATAAAGAACAACACAGAAGCACCATCTGCACATGTATGCACCTTTATGACGTAATGATGCCCTCCACATAGGCAACAAGATGATTAACTGTCCTCCTTGGCAGGACCAGGGCATTAATGTTATTGGACATCTGTTCAGAGATGGCACTTTCAAATCATTTGAAGATCTACATGCGGAATACGCACTTGACAAATCGCAACATTGGAGCTATGAGCAACTTTAAAATTGGCTGTTATGCAGAATGAACAAAGGCATTACCAATCACACTGAGTCTGCCTAGCATATATACTTAGAGCAATGGGGAGGCTACAAGAAACTGATGCATGGCCTTTCCGAGTCATTCACAGAAACTTTATTCTCCCAGCCTACCAGGAAACTACTGCACTCTCGGTGGCAGGCCAACCTGCAAAAAACATATAGGGAGGAACACTGGACAGAACTCCTCCGAGCACATGACAAAGGATTAAGAGAAGCACGTCTTGAGTTTAGTTCTTTTAGAATCCTTCATTTTTTTTTTAAACATCTTTTTTATTGGCATTTATATATAAAAAAAAATTACACTCAACACAATTGCAGAACCACAGTAAGTGTGTCATATGGCAAAATGTAGACATCAGGAAAGCATTGCATTACATTGTGCATGGTTATTTGGGACAAAAATCTGTGGCGGTCCCTCTAGTTCCTGTGCATGACAAGTTGTCTCCAATATAATTTTCTCTCTCGGATTCAATACTTCATTAAAATAAACACTCACCATGGTATTATAAGTAATGGGGAGTGAACAGGCCAATTAACAACATTGTTCACCTTTAAATGCACTACCGTCCAAAGAGAAAGAAAAACCTAGGTTTGCCACGTACTAGGGTATTCAGCAAATGCGTATGGGAAAACAATAGCCATATATGGATAAAAAAAAGAGAAAAAAATAAATAAATAAAGAAGAAAACAAAAACACCAGAGAATTTGCTCTGTGTCATTATAAAGTGAACATACAACTTCAACTAATAATGAACTACCAGGGGTCATTAATCTGTACAAACATCTGCAATCTATGAGTGGACGCTACTTCGGGTTCGGGGGTACCTAGGGAGGGGGGGGGAGGGGTGGGACCAGGGGGAAGAGGGGGGAGGCAGAGAGTAGGAAGGTCCCCAGGGCCCCAGTTCGTCATATGTAACGTCAGGGGGTGTGAGCATGTGTCCTCCCTGAGTTTTCAGAGTCCGACGAGTTTGTATGTGAAGATTGTTCAGGGGTATGGCGTGTGTCCCATGCCCGCACAATGTCCGCCCAGGGCTCCGCACGCGGTTTACGCCGCTTCGTGATTTTATCTTCCCTTATCAAAGCCTTTTCCTCTGCTCTGGCCCAGCAGGAAACATCTTCTTCCCACTTGATCACTAGGGGAGGTTGTTTTGCCTTCCACCCAATAGCTATTCTCCTTTTAGCCAAAAGAAAGGCCAGGTCTATAAATCTGTGACTCAGTCGTTTGGGTTCAGGTCTCGGGAAGAGACCTAGGAGACAAACCTCCGGGGAGCACGCCAGGGCCCGGGACAAAACCCTGTTGACCATATCCACCATCTTAGTCCAATAATCTATAATCTCGGGACATGACCAAACCATGTGGTCAAAGCCAGCATCACTCTGTGCACATCTGGCACAGGACTGTTCATCATCCCCATACACCACGTTCAGCCTGTGCGGAGTAAGGTATGTTCGATGGAGCATATTGAACTGTATTAGTTTAAAAGCTGCGTTCCTAGATACTTTTTTCGGGCCACCCAGGGCCCTCTTCCATTCTTTCTCAGTCAACGGCTTGTTCAGCGTATCTTCCCATCTCTCTTTTAGGGGGGACAACGATTGAGGTGTCATTTCCATTATGGCTAAGTAGAGCCATTTTATTAAGTGTCCCACTGAACCCAGGGTCACCATAGCCTGTAGGGTCGCATGGGTGTCCGGTTCTTTCATATCTGTTCCCCATAGCTCTGCCATTGCTCCCCGTATCTTGTGGTAATTTAAAAACTGCCCCGGCGGTAGCTCGTGATATTCTAGGAATTCGTCCATGGGAAGTAACTCACCATCTCTATAATAATCACCCACCGTCTGTACTCCCGTGTCCTCCCAGCCCTGCAGTTGTCGTTGCGTAAGGGGAGGACCCATACCCATTTGAGGGAGCCCCACAAGGGGGGTACTTGGTGCATAGAGCGGTGCACCCTTGGATCGTGCCGTACATCTGTCCCAGCAGGTCACCGCCACTGAGAGCAACACACCCATATGCTTGATTTTCTGCCGACGATTCAGTATCCTAGGGAGCAGAACCATTTGTGCAGGGCCCTTGGGTAGGGGCAACGTGTCCAAACTTTTCCCATCTAGCCACCTAGCGAGCCATTGGAGCTGGGCTGCTAAATAATAAGCTTCGAAGTCCGGGGCCCCCAATCCACTCTTTTAGAGTCCTTCATGATGTGCATTGGTCCTCTCTTAGGCTACAAAGAGCTGGTATGTCTCCTGACCCTCGATGTTGGAAATGTGATCATCCTTTAGGGGATACGCTGCTCACTCTATGGTTCTGCCTTGTCCTGTTGACTTACTGGGGGTAACTTTGGGCACACCAACGATCAACGAGCGGAATAACCTTAATCACTGCTGAGGTGAAAGATATGAACAATCACAAGAAAAAATGGTTGGACACTGCTCTTGCAGTAGTAATGCTAAGTAGATTGAGACATTGGAAATCCATAACTCCTCTGACCTCTAAAGAATGGACTGAACTCATGGCTTCGACTGCGACCTAGGAAAGAGTCATTTGGAAACTGAACAATCAGGCCCATACTTTGGAAAATATATGGGACCTATACCTAAAACAATGAAGATACTACTCTCACCAGCAAGTCTCTTATGGCGATTTTTTTCAACAGACAATTGTAGAATTTTATTAGTGGTGAGAGTTTGTAATTTCTGATACAGAGAAGTTTATATAATGACATCATTAAACTCTTAGCTAGCACCCCTTTATACTCTTCCTCCCCCTTCTCGCATCTTACTTAACATAGCCGCTGAACTCTAATTGTTTGTTACCATACCCCTTGACTTCCTCTAAAAAATGTGCGATGGTCTCAGAGAGATTATTGTATGTTTCCATATGCAAATGTATTAAATAGAAGAATTTACAAACAAAAAAGAAAATGTAAGTGGAACATCCAGGTTAATTAATCCTATGTACAATGCTGAGTCGAGCAGTTGAGTCTATGTCAAACCTTTTAAGAACTATAAATACCACAGGTTTGATGGGGACAGCAACAATACAAGGCAACACTGTTGGCCTGGATTCAGCTGTCAGCGTCTATCTTTGGCAAAGCCTCAACAGGCTGAAGGATTAGAGCTGTACGGTGGACCCCGAAGATAACTTACACCGACTACATGGGACTAAAATTGAGGAAAACACAGGGATGAGTTTTGCTACGCTATATAAACGTAGGGACCGTTATCCAGTTAAATATCATCTAGTAGTAGGCAAGAACCATAGTTCCCTGACAAAGAAAAGCATGCTTGCAGTACATTTTAAAATAATTAAACATCATTTCTAATGCTCCGGGTGTCTATGCAGCTCTCTATTAACACAACAACTAAAGAAACGCGATGTATAAAGCCATTTCTTTCCTCCAGCTACTGTTTAGAAGTGAGAAGATCTGCGTTTGTGGATTTTAATTGCCCAATAAGCTGGTCCCCAAAGCACATCAAAGGGCCACCCTCCCCTTTTTATCATGATTTTGACTGCCCTCGTCAACCAGAGAGTTTAAAGTATGATCACATTTGTTCTTCAATCACATGAGCTCTGTTAATAAACTATTCTGTGTGCTGCCTCATCCAGCCTAAGATTGCTCTATGTCTTTGAAATGTCTTCAAGAGGGATTTACAAAGACATCTTTGATTGCAAGCTGGCCCCGGGGATAGACTTTATCAGCACTTACTCTGCAACTCCGCCGAGGATAACAGGTGACATGGTCCAGGACTGCCGTGCATTGTTTATGCCGCCGCCACGCCGGAGCCATCAAAATCTCATCAAATCTCACAACAGCCATTGATGCCTCTTAACTTTTACTACAAGATCCCTTCTTTGCCATCAAAGCGGACATCAAAACACAGCTTTTATTGTGATTAAACTCTTCTTTAAAGTTTAAGCTAAACATCACACAGCCTGTTTGCATAATTTATACGAGTTCTGAATAATGAGGTTTTTATAGGAGGAAGGCAACATTGTCCAAGGTCATTTCCATACAGTCTAAAAAATAAACACAAGAAGAAAAAAAAACAATTTTGCAAAAGGGCGAGCTGAAAATTCCAGCCGACCAAAGACACAAGCACAACAACCTGGGACTTACCATTCTCGCTGTCGGACTTGTTCTCGTGCTCGGTGTCCGTCAGTGTGAGGGCGGAGTTGGAGCGGCTGGAGAGGCAGGAACTGCGGCCGGATTTGACCCCCCTTCCCCACAGTCTCATGGCATGTTCCGGGGACATGACTCCTTCGTTTTCGGTGTCCGCGTCCGAGCCAGCACTGATAGAGTAGCCTCTATGGGGGAGCCCCATTTCTGCACAAAATGCCAGTCCTCGTCGGGTTGCAGGTTCACAAACTCCTAACTGCCGGAGGGTGAAATTCTGTCCTGATTGGGGAAGAAAAGAAGGAACGCAAGGTGAGAATATTTCGCAGAGCTGCAGTGTCAACACATTTTAGCTGTGCAGGTGTCTCCAGTGTCACTAGAGGTGTTTTTCTTAAGCATGGCATGTGTTATGGACAAGTGGGTCCTTTTGTCTCAAGCACTTAGTGGAGTGCTTTCTGCATTCTTGCACCTGAGCGGTGTTTTGTAAACCATTCAAGTAGTTAAGGACTGCTCTCAGGTGGCACGGAAACCCAATACTGGAGTAAACTGAGCCAGGCCTATTCAACTGCCGAGAAGGATTACTTAGAACTGACAGCTCTAAAGTGTGAAAAGCAAGCAGGTACTGCCAAATTACTCGCCAAAGCTACAAGCAAGGTTTTTCAAATCATAAACATCTCTGAGTGAATGAGAAAAGGCATTCCCTCCAGATGAAGCCATCCACAGGTAAATTAACTCAGGGGCAGCTTTTTCAAAGATTTCCACGACCTATTAGTTAAAATATGATCTTTAGTTGCTTGACTTTTATGTTTTAGATTATCACTTGTTAATAATCTGTCGATCGCAAGAGTTTTTGCCTTTAAACTATTTTGCGAATTATATTTTTGTTATACCGTCTTATTTTTAAACAGGGCAACGTCTCAGACTTTGCTGGAGTTCTATTAATAATGTACAGTTACCAAATACCCAGTTGTTCAAGGCATTTATAGCTGAATATTGTCTGCGCTAGACTTGCAGCTGAGCATATTAATATTTGGTAAATTGGACAAACTTACTTTTTGAAGCTGAACTTTAATATTGTACTTGTCAAGCTAGTGATCTCTCAAGTTTCAAGTTTATTTTTATATTGCATAAACTTGAAACTTGTAGTGATCTCTCGTCTAAGAAGCACTCAAGAAAAGTGTTTGTAATAAACGTGTGTGTGCAGTAGCAAGTCAGTGTGCTTGGAGACAAGTTTATTTATAGTAGTAAAAAAAAGTCCCATTGATACCCATCCCCACCTACTCAATTTCAGAGGACACCAGGTTTACTGAAGTGGTGGTGGAGTCTGTAATAAGCAAACACATATATGTAATGACACAAGAGTCCCTGGCAGCACTTTCGGCTGTCCATGATCCAACGTTCGGAAAGAAACTTCAGAAAAACACCACGCTGGTGGTGCCTCCATGGCAATCAACGAATGGCATTTCCAAAAGGAAAAAAAAAAAAGGAAAACCAAGGCGCACAAAAAACATACAAAATGTATGAATCAATTGAATCTAAAGATATCATTAGGAGTCATCTCAGCCGCATTATACCGAGGGTCCCAGGGGAAGCAATGGGTCTTAGCCCCCACTTGTTGGAACTCCTGAAACACTATGTATGGCTGCGGATGCTTGCAAGACCCCTTCGGTAATATGGATTGTGTATGTGCACATTCTTCACCCAAAAGAACCCAAGGGGACATTTGCTCATGTGCATGGGGGCATTTCATGTACATAAGGGAATGCCTTTGTTACTGCACCTGGGCCAGATTACAGATTGTGGAGCTAAGCCAAGAAAGATGGCAGTCAGTATGTGCACTGATTGTGCTGAACATAGTAAACGTGCTCCACATAGAAAATGACGTATGCCCAAGAGAGGAGATGTGGCCCAGTGGCTACAGAAGGCAGCTTAGGAACTGGGATAACCACGTTCGAACCCTATCCGAGACATGTAAGTGTAACGTGTGGTTCTCATGTGAAAGTGCCTGGTCCTTTGAAATTCTCTGACTCTCTTTGGTATGCTCTAGCCAGTGCAGGGACACATTGACTGTTTACGCCTGCACAGGAGGGTGCATTTTTTCCTGCAATACGGAGCCGTCATGTTTCACACTCAGTGCACTACATATAGGTGCCCCCAATTCAGAACCTGACCGTGCACCGGATTATTGTGATCTCCACCACAAACGATCAATTCATGCAACATGTTGTTAAGCACTTAGCAATCTCTTAGGAAGAAATGTAATGAGCATTCGATTGGAGCATCTTTCCATAACTCATTAAAGCAAGCAGAAACACCTTAAAGAATTTGCAATTTATAAAGATTGAAAATATACATAGGCACACAACAGTAAAAATTGTGTCGAATTGTGTATGAATCGGGTGTGGATTCACAGAAATACATAGTCTACTGGGTCTCCTCGCTGAAGCTACATTTTGTTTGAGTGGAAGTGTGAGCACCTACAACAAATGTAAGTGCCGCTTACCCGCACCATGTTTTTGGATGTCAGTCTCAATGTTGGAGAAGAGGGAATGAGAAAGGGGGGAGAACCAGAGAGGCATGGACCTCTTTGGTAACCATTTTATTGTTCCTCATCGTCCAGAGAGGCCTTTAATGTTTACACACACTCTATTCTTGCAGAAGTGCCCCATCAACAAGATCTGGTTTGCCACTAAACATTTCTCTTATGAATGTGAAATGTCTCATTCGTATGCTTAAAAATGCATCCATGAGATGGAAAGCTATAAATGCGACTATTTCCCCTGTATGCATGAGTAGAGGATAATGAAAAATGCAATCACCACCGCAGATTGTACATTGATGAGTGCACATACTGCTTTATAAATGTGAGGGACTTGTTTGCATGTGTCCCATACAATTTTCTTCTATCCATTTCCTCCCTTTGGAAACAAATCTACATGTAATCAATCCCCCTCCATGCACTGGGAGTGCACGTTTCTGTATCCATCTGCACTTCAATCACCACCATGGCAACGATCTCCCTTCAAATTCAGTTTTATTTTCTGAAGCAAGTGTTCTTTCCTTTGTCTTAATAGGTCATGGCATCAAAACTGCTCCATGTAAAACATCTGCTTTTGTCGTGACATTTTTACGTTGATCAGTGTCTCTCCTGGGGGAACGCCTCTATCTATCCATCTATCAATCTATCTATCTATCTATTTATCTATCTATCTATCTATTTATGTCTGTCTCTGTCCGTCTATTTGTATGCCTTCATCCATCTGTCACTATCCATCTGTCGATCAATATGTATGTATGTATGGACGTGGTATTTGTTTAGCGCAATCCTAGCCAAAACAGTAGTTGCTTTCTGTACAGGGTGAAAATGATAGGAGCAGTAACTGGTCACTGGATTGTTACTGCATTGTGATGTAGTGTTCCTTAAAGAGGTGTGTCTTCCAACTCTTTCCTAAAGTAAGTCATCTATCTCTTCACCCTATTAGGGTCTCTTAGTGCAAGAGAAGGAAAAAGGTTAGCAAGTGCGTGGACAAGAGCTGCAGCTAGCTGGACAACTTCTTTAATCAGCAGTTCTTCGCTTATTTACTAAAGGAGAGATAATGTTTTATGCTTTCAACTAGGCCAGAAAAGGGTTCCAGTGATTTGAACATTGAAGTTTGAAGGCCAGCCACCTCAAATCCTCTTTCGAACGAGCACGGCATGTGAAAACAAAATAATACAAGTGTATAATGATTATACAACATTTGTAAATCCGATGCCATGTTAAAGTTACAGCTTCAGAGAGCATGGCAACAGAAAGACTTGATGGCCTTTACAGATCTAACCTTGTGCAAGAATTGTGTTCTTAATTAATCTCCATTCTCTTGCATTTCTTGAAGGCTGGCCCAAACTTCCATTTCCCTTTACTCTAACTACTCATAGTTACTGTGCCTAGAACTCACCACTCTTTCAAACATCCCAATTTCAGTCTCCCTGCTCTGGCTTTCTACAGGTCCAAGAAAGATCTGCACTCTATCTAGTTGATTCCTTCGTAGTTCTCTTATCTTCTCCAGAAGACTTCTCTCCATGGAGAGGCCCAACAATTCACACTTGAACATCTTTGTGCCCATCACTCAACTTACTGGAAACTCAATGCCCCATTAACCATTCCTCTCTTTTTAGCTTATCTATTCCACTTACTCCTGCACAAAAGCTCATTAAATCATACGTTTATACACCAAGTTGCTCATTTATGTAAAAACACAGCTATGCGGTAAAAAGATAATGACACGGTCCAATTTAAATCTCAAACACCAAGGTCTTGTCATCACTATTTATTTTTAAAACGTTTTTGCAAAGCATGTGTTGCAGCATATTAGGGTTGTGTGCTTACTTCCCTTAAGATGTGCAATGTCTTTGCATCCTTCTGAGAGACAGTCCATGTGTTCTCAAATGAGCTACTCTATGCAAACATACTCAGCAAAACAGATGCAGCTCGGTACACGGCCCTAGAACTTATTAATAAGACTTCTGTGATGGGTATAGTTGCAGTTCTCCATACTGATCCAAAAACAGGCCTCACACCAATCTCTCTAACATTGAAACTACACTAGAAAAGAAAAATCCCTTCCAATAGACCACTCAAGGAGACTCCAACATGGAGTTACCTCAGGGTACAAATTATTGTCCATTCTGTCCAAATCCTACCTTTAGAATATCCATCTCATTTTTTTTTTAAAGATGTTTTTATTACTTTTTTCCTCCACACATCTACAAACAGATATTACAATATTACTTATACTCATTGTCCTGCATTGCAACCGCTCCTTTAGTCATGACTCTCACAGCCTTTTGCCAGTTCAGTTCCATAAGTTACGCAGTTATACTCTCCAGGCTATCTCTCAATAGTTCTATTCCATTGCATCTTGCAGCATAAGGACAAGGACTTGACTACTATTAGCTATCTGGCCGGAATCTTCCCCCCCAAAAAACTAACTAAAATAACAATTAACAAATGCCCACCCCCCACCCATCCCGCCCCCCGCCACTGGTGTGTCTCAACCATCAAATGCCGATACATTCAAGAGCAACCCCTTCTCAGCAACTCTATCCATAGTAACACTAATACGGTACGCCTTAACCTGTAAGCACTTTGTCACAATAGCCACATAACATGTCTGTGCTGGGGGTTTTCCTATTACTCTTACACTTCAGGATGATCCCATTTGCGTGCTCAGGGCTGAGTTGCTTCTGTTTCCATCTCCTGTGCTCGCAAGGACTGAACCAAGGCCTCCCATGCCCTCGCAGCCTCCAGCGCCTTATCGTTATTAGTTCGCTTAGCCTGCTGAAGCCGTACTGTACTTTCACTCGCCGCCCACTTAACTAGGTCTGCTTTCCACCTCACAAAGCTGGGCCCTCCCCTCGACTTCCAATGAGACGTAATATCCCTCTTCGCCAGCAGCAATCCCAGGTCTAGGAACTTGCTCGTTACCTTCGGTTTGGGAGTGTGCGGAAACCAATGCAGCAAACATGTGCCTATATCAGCGTCTATTCGGCGATCCGTGATTTCGCAGAGCAGGTCCACCACCTCTTCCCAGAATGTTCCTAGTTGCGGACAACTCCACATCATGTGTAGGAACTCCGCCCCCTCTAACGTACAGCGTGGACACTGGGCAGTATCTACTCCGAAATATTTCTTAATCTTAGCAGGTGTAAGATACGCCCTATGTAATATAAAAAAGTGTACCAGCTGAAATCTGGCATTTCTGGTGCTCTTCAACGCTCTCCTGACTATATGTGACCATGCCGTCTCAGGAATGTCTTTGCCCAGGTCCGCCTCCCACTTCCGTTGCAAGTCTCCTAGTGGCTCCGTCCCCTCCCCTACCATGCGTCGATATAAGCATGTAACCGCTTTGAAGGTCCCCGCTGCCATCACTACATACTGACATACCATGGTTGTCCGTGGTTCTGAGAGCCCCTCCCTCCAATGTCTCTGCACTGCCGCAACCAGGGCAGAGTGTAATAAATAATCGCCACGAGGGAGATCATACCTATCTTGCAAGGCCTGATAGGGTAATAGGGCTCCATCTTCATACAAATCCCCCAACACTTGCACTCCCAGTGCCTCCCACTCAGCCAGCGCTGTCCAATCCCCCCGTGGGGGAGGGCTGTACACATACCCAGAGGCATCTCCGGCGCATAGGGCCGAGTAGCTCCCGTTCTGCGCTGACTCCGGTTCCAACATAGCCTTAACGTCTTCTCTTCGTTGGTAAGCGTCCCCAGGCATAGCCACTGCTGAAGTCCTATGAAGGACAATACATGACGCGATATCCAGCGCCCCTCAGAACCATCAGGGCCCCTAAACTCTAACGCAACCGCTTGAGTAAGCCACTGCAATTGGGCCGCCAAGTAAAGAGCTCGAAGTCCGGCACTGCCAGTCCCCCCTCAGCCCTCAGGCGCATCATCGTATTCAGTGCCACCCGTCTCCTACCAGTCCCCCACAGAAACCCCCCAACCATTGAACGGAGCTGTCGAAACACGGATCCCGGGACCCATATCGGTAGAGTTCAAAGTAATACAACAACCGGGGAGCGCCACCATCTTCAATAAGGCTACCCGGCCCGCCACCGAGAGCGGCAACGTGCTCCAAAACGCCAAACTACCCTTAAGTCCTCGCACAGCCCTGCCTATGTTCCCCTCCAACAGATCCTCTGACGAATGATATATGTTAGTTCCAAGATACGGTAAGCAGCGAGATTCCCAACGAATACCTTGTACATGAGAGGGGCCCACATCTGTTGGGGTCACTGGGAACAAGCAAGTCTTTGCCCAGTTCACTCCAAGCCCGGAAACCCTGCCAAATTCGCGGAGCAGCGTCGTCGCTCCCTCCAGAGCTTCCCCTGTATTAGCCAAGAACATAAGTAAATCGTCAGCATAGAGTGAGATATGCTGCTCATCTCCGCGAAGATCGAGCCCAGAATAATTCCGCCCCGATCTGGCATGCACTGCTAGCGGTTCAATTGCCAAAGCAAATAATAAAGGCGAAAGCGGGCACCCCTGTCGCGTCCCTCGCCCTACCGAGCAGGAGGAGGAAACAACATTCCCAGTCCGAACCCGGGCTGTCGCCGAGTTATAAAGAATTCCGGTCCACCTCACAAACGCGTCCCCAGCGCTGAACATCCGCATAACGTAGAACAGGTACGGCCATTCCAGGCTATCAAACGCCTTCTCAATATCCACCGACAAGACGGCCGCTGTTGCAGCCGTACAGTGTTCCTCCCCCATTATTCTAAGTAAGCGTCGCACACTAGTGGCCGTGTTCCGAGTCGGTATAAAACCCGCTTGATCTCGGTGAACCAGCTGCACCATATATGGAAGGAGCCGAGTCGCGAGAATCCGACTCAAAATTTTATAATCGGATGTAAGCATGGATAAGGGGCGGTAAGCAGTCGTATCTGAGGCATCTTTCCCAGGTTTCAACAGTGGGACAATAATTGCCGTTCGTGTGGTGGCCGGTAACTTTCCGGTGTCCCTCGCCTCCCTAAAAACCGCCAGCAGCTTAGGGACCAATATATCAATGTAGGCCGAATAAAACTCTATGGGTAGCCCATCTATACCTGGCGTTTTATTACGCGCCATAAGCTTAACCGCGCTTCTAATTTCCCCCAGTGTAATCTCCTGTCCAAGCAGGTCCGCCTGCTCCTTGACTAGCTGCGGCAGAGTGACATCGGCCAGAAAAGTCCCTATGGCATCCTCAGTAACCCTTAATTTGTTCCTATACAACTCGGTATAATAGCCCAAGAACAACCCATTAATCCCCTGTTGGGTGTAAACCGGAGTCCCTGTCTGCGAGGTCAGATTTAGAATGGGGGTGCCCCGGGGGGCCGGATTAGCCAGCCAAGCAAGCAACGTGCCCGCTTTATCCCGTTCCGCGTGTGCACGTGTCAAATAGTTCTTGTAGTCAAAACAACGCAATCTCTCTAGCTGCGCCGCCATTGCTTCCTTTGCATCCAAAACTTCTCCCTGCCCCGCTGGATTCTCAGGCCGTGCCCTCTCGGCCATCCTCAAGCGCTGTTCCGCCATTTCGACATCCCGCAACAGTGTCTTCCGCACTCCTACCATTTTAGTGATACACAGCCCCCTCACCACCACCTTAAAGGCGTCCCATTCAAGCGCCGTTGTCTACGCCGTACCCTCATTATCGAGGAAATACTGTGTAATACCGGCTCCGACCTCCTCACGGAAGACAGAGTCCTCCAATGCTTCTGGCCGCAGCCTCCAGGTCGGAATCGCGGGTCTCTCCTGGGCCCACTGAATCCTCAGTAACAACGGGTTATGATCTGAGAGTGTTCTTGTAAGGTATTCACTATGGGCCACTGCAGTATGTATATCTGGGGAGCATAATATGGCGTATAGTCGCACATGCAGTTCATGCAGCGCGGAAAAGAAGGAGTAATCTCGTTCCCCTGGATGCTGCGCACGCCACGTGTCGATTAGTCCCCATCTGTCCTGCCAATCTCGTCTGACCTTGGTGAGTCTATAAATGGGCGACTCAGGCAATGCGGGGTGTGACCTATCCATGTCAATGTCCGTTATAGAATTAAAATCGCCTCCCATGATCACCGGGCCTGTCAGGAATGGCGCCAACTTACCTGACAGGTGAGTAAAAAATGCCGCCTGATCTACATTGGGAGCATATACACTACTTAACGTGACATCCTTCCCATTAAGGCGTCCCGCCACCACTACGAACCTCCCTTCTGGGTCCACCAAGTGACGTGTCGGTTGAAAGGGGATCCCTGCTCTAACCCATATCAACACCCCCCTGGCAAAAGCTGAATATGTTGTATAAAAAAGTTGCCCTCTCCATCTACGTTGCAACGCCAGGCCTTCGGCACGAGTAATATGTGTCTCCTGGACGAACGCAATGTGGACCCCTCTACGCACCAAATAAGCGTGCATCCTATGGCGCCTCAGCATTGTATGTAACCCCCGCACATTCCATATAATGCATTTTAACTCAGGTAACGCACCCATAGCGTATCTGTAGCCCCACATACGGCCGCTCACCTCATTCGGACACACCGGTGGCCCCACTTTCCCTACCCATCCCCAACATCCCTCGATTTCCCCCCCCCCCCCAAGAACAGGCGCTAAAACTCTAGTTCCCATCCAAACCTAAAAAACCCAACTATGTCCACCAGTAGCCACTGAGGACTCACAAATCTGAAGGGCAAGGGAGGCGGCCAAAAGCCGAGACGACCCGGCTCACTGTATCACCCTAGTCTGGCGCCCTACCCCCAGTGAGGTCGCGGTCCCCGATATCTCAGGGCGCCCACGGTTTTGTGAGAGCCACCTCATTACAAAAGACCAATATCCCTGGAGCTGACTGCCCGCTGACTACCCAGAAAACATATGCAAAGCAGTCCAATACGGATAGTGGTACTACTAATAGAAAGCCCCTCGCTAGCATTATCCAAGCACTCTCCTCGCAACTTTAAGCATCAACAAGGTCATCCGCTGTCCCAGGCGTAACATGCGGTAGTGAAACACTCCCGGTATCGGAGCCATCTAATTCAGAGCCTTCCAACCCCTTTTCTGATTCCGTGTCTGCCACCAATTGCGAAAGTCGTTCTTGGGAAATTTCGGACACAGCCTTCAGCGCCGCCGACCTCTCAGTCTCCGTTTGGGTCACCGTGGGTCTTCTCGTGCCTGGATGGCGCCACCTGATACGCTGTGACCTGCAGGGGCGCGGCACCCCAGCAGTCAGACTCACGGTGCACCCTGCATTGCCAGTTCCCGCTCGATAGGACTCCAGCCAAGCCCACGCCTCCTCCGGGCTATCACTAAAGTGTGTTTTACCGTCCAGTATTATTCTGAGGCGTGCGGGGAACAGCAACGAATACTGCAACCCTTCGTCTCGCAGCTCCTTCTTAACCGCCAGGAATGAAGCACGGCGGCGTTGAACATCAAAGGTGTAATCCGGGACTCCGTCACCTTGCCATTTTCCACCGTGTATGGGCCTGCTGATCGGGCTTTGTGTAGCAGCAGGTCACTGTCTTTGTAGTGAAGAAGCCGCGCCACCACCGGTCTAGGAGGCCGCCCAGGCACCGGCGGGCGTGCCGGAACTCTGTGAGCTCTCTCCAGGGTATAAAATGGAGACAGTCCCTCCGGTGCCACCACAGTTTTCAACCAGTCTTCCAAATTAGCCCAGCATGTTGGCCCCTTCCACTCCTTCCGGCAGCCCCACCACTCTTATGTTGTTGCGGCGGTTACGGCCTTCAGCGTCTTCGGCCCGCCGTTCCAGGGCCTGCAATCTGTTCGTAACATCCCCCATTCTGACCTCCAGAGTCCTCTGAGCCGGCTCCATGACCTCCAGCACCGCTTCTGTCTGCTTCACCCTATCAGACAACTTGGCATGGTCCGCACGGAGAAGACCCAGGCCCGTCGCCACCTGCGCAATGTCCTGTTGTAGGGCCTCTCTGGTGTCTGTAATGGCTTTCAATATTTGGTCGACCTGCTGCTGCATCAGGGTCTCTGGCAGCGATTCCGCGGCGTCTTGTTTCCCCTGCTCCGTTGCCGAATCCTCAGGATCCTGGGATGCCCCCCCTTGCTTCCCTCGTGGCTTCCCCATGCCCCGTCTGTTCCGTAGACCAATTACTTAGACGGTATTGTAGGCTATCTCAGACAGTCTCAAGCCTCTAATAGAGACCGTGAGGCGCAACACTAGGCCCACTCTAGGCACCCGGCAGATCCCCCCCCCGAGCTTGTCAATATTATAACTGCACTTCTCGCCGTCCAAATGTCTCCCAGACCTCTAGGGTCTCGCCTTTTCTGGCTGGCCAGTGAGAGCTCCCATATGCAGCCAGTCCAGAAGGTGCCCCCACACAAGTGCCCTCTCTTCCGTGGGCCACAGTCCTCTGCCGGGCACCGTCGCACCCAGTATAGAGTCACGGTATACAATGTCACTGCCCCCCGGGGCCTGAGCTTGGCATGTACCCCAGGCGGTTTCAAAGGGCCTATAACACTCTTTTCAGCTCAAGCACATTACCAGCCAGTTGCTCCCCCTGTGCAAGTGTCCTGAGGTGGGGGGGGAACCTCCGCGGCGCACTCTCTTTCACTGGCCTCCCAGAGCAATATCCTCCAGCCGTAGATAGAACCAAAATGGCGGCCCCCCTCTCAATGCCTCCGGGTCCCACTGCCTTCCGGGGTTTGGTGCTGCGCGACTGTGCCAGGTCCCTCGCCAGCTCACACTCCACTGGATGGCCTCCGATCGTTCCGATTCCCGCTCCAGATGTCACCGCAACCCTCAGCCCTCCGAAGCTCCTCCGTATCCGGTCCGGTGCATCCCGCAGTCGCGCCGCGATGCTCTCAGCTCAGCTCGCGTCCCCGGGACCCACCAGCCTCAAGAGTGAACACAGTTGGGCATAAACGACAGAGCCCCGCCGATCAAGCCCATCTACATTGAGGCACACTTTCTCCCGGGTCCCGGTCACCGAGCCCGGCGAAGCCTTGAAAATGGTGGACCTTGGCGTACTTGGAGCTCCGGCCGGGAGATCTCGCAGTGTCGCCAAGCCCAGGGCGTCCTCCCGTACTCCCCCACAAGTCTCCACACATCGGCAATTATCGCGGGCCACTCATCTGCCACTTCATCCCAACGCCGTCATCTGTCGCTCGCTTGTATCTCACCATCGACAGGCGGGCCTGCACAGTCGTCGCAGCCTTGCAGCTCCCACTCAGCACCGTCCCCAGGGATCGCTCCGAAATCCAATCCAGCGCCACCACTCGCAGTCTGCAGCATCCCTTCGGCCTCTGGGGTCCAGTCTGCACCGATCTCCGGCCGTCTCACAGGCCTCAGGTCGCCTCTGTCAGCGCCATCTTAGGGCCGTCCTGGACGGGCTCACCGCGTCGCTCGATCGTCTGCCGTCAGCGAGGGCACAATTTTCGTCCACACCTCCGCCCGCTGTTCCCCAGGTCAGCCAACTCGGTCTCCGGTCTCCAGACGCTCCTCCGTGGCTCTTAACCCAGGATAATTAATGGGGTCGGCGCGGAGCTCCAGGCTCACGCGTCCGTCCTCATCGGCTCCTTAGCCACGCCCCCTAGAATATCCATCTCATAAATGAAATCCTTACTCCATGATGAACTCATTACCTGACAGCACACAACAATCTTGTGTAATACATAGGGAAGGATCCACTATTTGTACCTAGTCTATCACAATGACAATGAAAATTCAGCTCTTTCCCTCAGTATCACTGTATTTCAATGAGAACCTCCAAATAATTACAAATGACAATTTCCATCATGGGGAGCCGTGTTTTGTTTTAGGGCAAAAAACATTTATAATGATCAGCTACAGAGACAAACAACCCCAAAACAAAATAAATGCCACCCAGGAAATCAACTAGGTAGTGTAAACCAGGATTGCATTTCATGATATAGGGAAATGTGCAGCCCAACAATGACTGTACAGAACCAGTTCTCCTTTACTCAACATACCATTTGTTAAAGAAAGTCTTCGTACCGGTTTGTTTTTTATTGAAAATCAAGTTAAAGCTCATAAAGTTAGGACGAGTAACATTTCCATACTAAAACTTAAAACTGACAGATACATCTCTCTTTAGCAAGATCGAATGAAAACTCAACACAGAAAGTGATCAAAGGTGTGATCGCTCAGCCCTCCACAGGGCTTGGTCGCCCCACTCACTGCTGCCGCTCCTGCCTGCCTTGTCGCCTCCTGCCTGCAGATTCCTTCGCTCGCTGCCCGCTGCTCCTGGGACTTTCCCGCTGCCCGCTGCTCCTGGGACTTTCCCGCTGCCCGCTGCTCCTGGGACTTTCCCGCTGCTCCTGGGACTTTCCCGCCACTGCCTCCCTGCGGCCCCGCCCCCCCGTGATTCCATTCGCCGCCCCGCTCCCGCCACCCAGCTGCTCCTCCCTCCCGGCTCCTTACTTATGACGCCCCCTAAGCGACCGCGCAGCGGCTCGCGCGCAGCGGGAGCACCGACGGAGCGCCGAAGGTGCGCCAAAGGTAAGCCCGTCTGCGCCCGTCCGCGCCTGGCCCGCGCCCAGCGCCAGGACCCCTGGATCCCACCGATGCAACACCACTCGACGGACCTACGACGCCGCCACCCTCACCGTACTCAATGCCGACCGGAACCCTGCCTGCTACCGAGCCTCCCCGAGACGCACCCACGGACCCTTCACCTGCCAAGCCTGCCGATTCACCTGCCCCCGGACCTGCACCACCCCCGCCAAGTCGAGCACCAGCAGCAACCACCTGAAATGCATCCTGTTGAACACCCGCTCCGTCCACAGGCACGCCGTGGAACTCTGGGACCTGCTCGACGCAACAGCACCGGACGTCGCCTTCCTCACCGAAACCTGGATGAACGCCTCCTCAGCGCCCGACATCGCCATAGCCATCCCGGACGGATACAAGATCACCCGGCAGGACCGCGTCAACCAGACGGGAGGAGGCATCGCCATCGTACACAAGAACACCATCCGCATCTCGACTAACTCCGACGAGACCTTCACCGCCGCCGAGCACCTACACTTCCAGATACACACTGACCCCAAGACCACCCTCCGAGGCACCCTCATCTACAGACCCCCGGGACCACGCACACTATTCAGCGAAGACATCGCAGACTTCATCAGCCCGCACGCCATGCCCTCCGCCGACTACATCCTCCTAGGGGACCTCAACTTCCACCTGGAGAACAACAACGACAGAAACACCACCGCCCTGCTGGACAACCTCGCCAACCTCGGACTCAAGCAACTGGTGAACACACCCACCCACTACGCCGGCCACACGCTTGACCCCGTCTTCTCTTCCAGCAAGCACATCTCCTTCAGCCACGCCACCGGACTCCACTGGACCGACCACAGCTGCGTCCACTTCAGCTTCAGAAAGACTGCGACCCACCACCACCCGCAACAGGTTCCCCGCCGGAGCTGGAGCAAGATCACCGCCGAGCAGCTCACCGCCTCCCTCAGCCAGAACACACCCACCAACACAACGGACCCAAACGAAGCAGCCAGCAACCTCGCCAAGTGGCTGACCGCCTGCGCCGACGACCTCGCACCACTAAAAAACCCTCCCAGCAGACCCGGAAGCAAGAAAACCCCTTGGTTCACCAACGAACTCAAGGAATCCAAGAAGAACTGCCGCACTCTCGAGAAAGCCTGGCGACTCGACCAGACCACAGACAACAGGACCGCCCTCAAGCACGCCACCCGCAAACACCACCAGCTGATCCGTGCCACCAAGAAGTCGGCACTCAAAGAACGACTGGACAACAACGCCCACGACAGCAAGGAACTTTTCAGCATCGTCAAAGAGTTCTCCAACCCCAGCGCCGGAAACAACGACATCACCCCCTCGCAAGACCTCTGCAACTCACTCGCCGCGTTCTTCCACCGCAAGATCACCGACATACATAACAGCTTCGACGCACAGACCACGCACCCTACCGCTGAACCAACGCCCGCCACCACCACCCTCTGCAACTGGACCCCGATCAGCACCGAAGACACCACCCGCACGATGAACTCCATCCACTCCGGATCACCAACCGACCCCTGCCCACACCACGTCTTCAACAAAGCCGACGCCACCATCGCACCCCATCTCCGGGACATCATCAACTCCTCCTTCCACACTGCCACCTTCCCGGAGAGCTGGAAGCACGCCGAGCTTACCGCCCTCCTGAAGAAACCAACGGCGGACCCCACCGACCTCAAGAACTACCGTCCCATCTCGCTCCTTCCGTTTCCGGCCAAAGTCATCGAGAAGACCGTCAACAGACAGCTTGCCGCCTTCCTCGAGACGAATGGATCCCTCGACCCCTCGCAGTCCGGGTTTCGGGCCAACCACAGCACCGAGACCGCCCTAATCGCAGCCACCGACGACATCAGAACCCTAACCGACAACGGGGAAACAGCAGCCCTCATCCTCTTGGACCTCTCCGCGGCGTTCGACACCGTCTGCCACCGCACCCTAGTGAAGCGCCTCAGCAACATCGGAATCCGAGAGAAAGCACTGGAATGGATCATCTCGTTCCTCGCCGGAAGAACCCAGAGAGTCCGCCTCCCCCGTTCAGATCCGAGGCCACCGAAGTCATCTGCGGCGTTCCACAAGGATCTTCACTCAGTCCTACCCTCTTCAACGTCTACATGAGCCCCCTCGCAGCCATCGCACGCCAACACAACCTCAACATCATCTCCTACGCCGACGACACCCAGCTGATCCTCTCCCTCACCAACGACCCCACCACCGCCAGAGCCAACCTACACGACGGGATGAGAGACGTCGCCGACTGGATGAGGAACAGCCGCCTTAAACTGAACTCAGACAAGACGGAAGTCCTCATCCTGGGTTCATCACCCTCCGCCTGGGACGACTCTTGGTGGCCCCCGGCCCTGGGCACCGCGCCCAAGCCAACGGACCACGCACGCAACCTGGGCTTCATCCTGGACTCCTCCTTGTCGATGACCAGACAAGTCAACGCCGTCTCATCTTCGTGCTTCAACACCCTGCGCATGCTCCGCAAGATCTTCAGATGGATCCCCACTGAAACCAGGAAGACCGTCACCCAGGCACTCGTCACCAGCCGACTGGACTATGGGAACACCCTCTACGCCGGAACCACAGCCAAACTTCAAAAAAGACTCCAGCGCATCCAGAACGCCTCCGCACGACTCATCCTGGACATCCCCCGACACAGCCACATCACCGGACACCTGAAAGACCTGCACTGGCTCCCCGTCAGCAAGAGAATCACGTTCAGACTCCTCACCCACGCACACAAGGCCCTCCACGACCTGGGCCCCAAGTACCTCAACGACCGCATGACCTTCTACACGCCCACCCGCCAGCTACGATCAACCAGCCACGCCCTCGCCACCGTACCACGCATCCGCAGAGCCACCGCCGGAGGAAGATCCTTCTCCTACCTGGCAGCCAAGACCTGGAACTCCCTCCCCACTCACCTTCGGCGAACCCAGGACCATTTCTCCTTCAGGAAGCAGCTCAAGACCTGGCTGTTCGAGCAGTAACTCCCCCCTCCCCCAGCGCCTTGAGACCCTCCCGGGTGAGTAGCGCGCTCTATAAATGCATTGATTGATTGATTGATTGAATGACCTTGGGTTTTTGCAGAACCACAAAAAGGAAAATAAAGGCAAAAGGTCATCTTCCTCTACAGTATAAAAATATACATGAATAGGGAAATGGAAAAGAGAAAACATTTTAACTGCAGGTACAGATTCAGTCCTCAACTTGAGGAGTACTTTGGATGGCGGTGGTGGCTGTGTTTTTCCACAGCATATGACACCATCAACAATTCCATCCTGCTTCAGGAAGTGTGGATCGCCGATAGTGTTCTGCATTGGATACAGTCTTATTTTTTAACCACTGTGAGGGGATTGCATTCTCAACATTTTTCTCTTATACTTTGTCTCTTCAGTGCCCATTTTCTTTTATATATGCTCTCATTGACCACTCTGAAAAGCCCGCCTTTTTTTTTGGGATATACATTTTGATGACAGTCAGGTACATTTGGCAGTGTCAAAAAGTCTGTTTGATGTTACCCAACTTATGAATCACAGTTGGCTTAAAGTGAATGCAAGTAAGGTGGATCCTCATATATTCTGATGGTACTTTTTATTTGGCCTGCAGAGATGGGCTACGGTCATTGTAGCAGACCTTTTCTTTAATTTATGTTTCCTGTTGAATGCCTCTGGTGCTCTGCTTCCACAAATAGATGCAGTTCTGGTCTTTCCATCTTTGTGCCCCTTTAAGGGGATGCTAGCTCTGATCTCTGAAGGTAGTCTCTCATCTGTCATGGCTCATATTGAGACATGCCATGATTATGACAGTGCCCTTTATTGAGGGGTCCTCTAAAGATATCATCAACAAATTGAAAGTAATTCAGAATGCAGCCACAAGAGGTCTGTAATAAATCTGCCTTGTCAGCATGGTCACACTGGATTTTTTGCTCTTTGCTGAACGCTATACTTTTGCTGGTTTTAAAACACTGTGCACCTTACCCCTACTAACTAGTAGCAAAATCCCTTTGCCTCCCCTTTAAACATAGTTGAATTGGTATATACCTTACTGGAGCATTTAACTTATCTGTAAATCCCTAGTATATGGTAAAATGGGTACTCAGGGCCTGTAAGTTAAATGTCAATAGTGAACTACAGCAGCTATTGTGCCATCCACTATAGTGAAAATGTAAAATATAGATTCACCTATCAGTGTAGCCTGACCGTAGCAATGTAAAAACTGCAATTCAACAAGTCAAATAAATCCTATTAAATAGAAATAAGTCACCCTTAAGTAGGCCTTGTAGTCCACAAGGTAGGGTGTATGGAATTAAAAAGTAGGACATGTAGAAATTACAGTGACTTACTACCAAAAGTTATTTTTCACACAGTGGCAGGCATAGATGTCGTCATATGTAGTAAACCAGGGTACAATATTGTATTTTGGCAATGGGAATTGATAGAAATATAATTAAACAACTCTTTTTAATAGTTATTAAAACAAAATAAATAACTAAATGGTGGTCTCATTTTTAATACATTTTGAGGAAAATAACTTTTAGAAAGTTACCTTTTTACTGCCTGAAGTTCCTGGTGGCTAAATTTGCATTTGCTCTCCCACTTCTGCAACAAGTAATTAGCATTTGAATAAGTGTCAAAAAGGTGTGAAATGCTTTCCAGGAACAAACAATAGGCTAACTTGGATGGGCAGAGATGACTCCTCTGAACCTAACAGAATATTTAAGGTGGGGCTGTGAGGATCCTCTTTGAGATTACAGTGCCAAATCCTGCTAGACAAGTCTGCTGGGTTTACATACATAACTGGGGGTACACTTGAAGGGAAGCAGGAGGCCAAAACAATTCTTGTGTATCCACTATATGGTTGCTGGAAAACCCAGCTCTGTTCTACCAGACTGCAGTCACTGGGTTTGTTCGGGGTACAGTGGCTGCCCCACACTGGATTTTAGTGTTAGATATGGGAGGAAGCTAGGATTATTATAGATTATTCCTCTTATACACACACACAGTCTTTGAAGCCCAAGTTTAGTGTATCAAATCTTTTGCAATCTTGAAAATGTCCAAAGTGGTTAGGGTTAGCCTTGGGAGGAACTACCCTATTGGTTAGGATGTTCCCAGGAATTATTTCTACCCACTAGCTTGTGCCATGCAAGAATGTGGCACCCCCAGGCACCCACTTCAGAACACATCAGGGCCTGAGACAGAACTGAATGGATCTGCGGTCTGTGTACTGAGAGACTGGACCTCCTCGCTCTTTTACACAGGACAAAGTAGTGGACTCTAAGGGTCATAAATTTGACCTCCCGTTAAAGCTTCAGGGACATGACAAGCTACAAGAGTTCTTTTCCAGCAACTACCCAGTTGACCAGTGTCAACTGCACTGAGGTTGGACCCTGCTTTTTGGCCTCTACATGACACCCTGTGAGTCTCTAAGAGCCTCCTTTGAGGTCCTGGGGTAGCTTTAGAAGTGTACTCTTGTGGTGGATAGGGACTTAAAGGACTAAAGTCAGAAGGTAAAATCTTTGACCAGGGTGAACCTGGTTCGTATACCTGATCTGCGCTCTATTGCGGTCAGCATCAAATTAAGTCTAGGTCCCCGTCTACTGCAACCATTGCGACTTTGCTCTTCTTCGTTCTATTTTTAATTACAAATTTAAAAAAATCAGATCTCTAAATCTTCATATTGGATTTTTGTCATTTTGTGTGTCGCTTTGTTTATTAAATGTAATTCTATTTTGCAAATTCAGTGTGTTCTTTGTGTTGTTTTCCATTTTGAATTTATTACTGTTTTGGTACTGCATAAATACTTTACATACATCCTCAAGTAATACCTTTCTGCTCTGTGCCATATCTACCAGCGGGTTGAGCTCAGGTTAACTTAGTAATTTTTCGGGTTCACCCTAACATGGGTTATGATTATTCCTTGAGGTGGGTAGTCACCCACCCCAAATAATAATCACATTTCCTACAAGTTCTACTAAAATTGAGGAATATGATTTCATCTAGCAAATTTTTACTGGTTCACTTTTCATTATCACCTTAATTTTAAAACCATGTATATTGCACATGTGGGGGTGTGTATATATAATAATGCTTATCATTTTTCAGTCTTTAACGACAAGCTGTAATCTTATTCTCCAGGCTGTGCACTTCATTCACTCAATTTCTGCTACTTGTCTTCCCTAGATCAAAGCATTCTCTGTGATGTCTCAAGCTGCATGGATCTATCTCCCTTTGGCCAAGCATCTGGTACTCTCCAACCTTGTACTGTACTTAGGAAGAAGCTAAGATCTACTTACCTCTCTCCTAAATTGCTATGTGTTCTGATCATCGAGTGGCGAAAAACCTCAGGGTGTTCCTGCCCCACAAAAACCTCTTAAAATACAATATCATTGTAATACTAAATTCATGCAAATACTAAATTCATGCGTATTTGCCACATATTACTTCTTATGTAAATACATTCAAATAAATTGAAATCAGCAATACCCAGGCTAAAATGAAATATAAGGCAGAGCTCTGCATTAAAGTGGATAATTCTTGAGATGCAACAGTTTATTAACCTTGGACCCCGGCTGGTTTTAACTGTGCCATTTAATTGCTTTATTGCAGCAGTTGTAATGATTATGGCAGGCAGCTGTATTTCAAGCAAGTATGTACACGGATTCTGACAATGACATTTGTACATTATGAAAATCAGTGCCTGCTATTAACATAAAATCAAACAGTGCTCTGTCGAGCTTCTGTGAAAGAATACGTAATTTTACACACAGAAGAAATTGAAAAGACCAATCAAATCTGAAATGTTTCAAATTTTGAAACATTTTTTGCGGTTGTGTAATAAAATCAATTAACTTGTCATATCAGAATCCATTTTGTTTCTAAACATATAGTTTATTCGTATTTGATCCTCAATGTTAGACTTGGCCCTCTCTGCAGGGTCATCCCCAAACTTTTTGCTTTCACCCCTCCTGTTTTCTGAACCCACTTCTGTTGGCTTTTAGGACTCTGTGCACTTTACCACTGCTAACCAGTGGTAAAGTGCTTGTGCTCTCTCCTTTAAACATGGTAAAATTGGCTTAAACCCAACTGGCACTTATACATCCTTAGTAAAGTGGTACTACCTGTATCTTGGACCTGTAAATTAAATGCTACTAGTAGGCCTGCAGCACTTATTGTGCCACCCACTTAAGTAGCCTTTTTAAACATCTCTCAGGTGTGCCGTTGCAACCTGTGTGAAGTTTTAAACTGCCCTTCTACCTGTCAAAAGAAACCTTTTTGCTAGGCCTAAATCTTCCTATTTAATACATACGTCACCCATAGGGTAGGCCCTAAACAGCCTATAGTGCAAGGTAAATTGTATTTAAAAAGTTGGCCATGTACTTTTAAGTTTTACATTTCCTGGTAGTAAAAAACGCTTACATTTATTTTTCACTAGTGCAAGGAATATCTCTCCTGTAGTATAACATTGGATTACCTTATTACACTTAAATGATAACTTTTGCTTGGGAACAGGTAGAAATGTCATGTTTGGTCTCTAATGAATTTAGATTTTAAACCCTCTTTAATGGTAAAGTCAGATTTTAAGCCACAATTCTGAAAATGCCACTTATAGAAATTTGGCATTGTTATGTTAAAGGTGATTTGTAGAGCGCTCGTTCACCAGGCGGTTTCTTGGCGCTGAGGGAGGGCGTCCGTGGTTGGAGATGATAATAGTTTAGTTGTATGCTTGGGTAAAGAGCCAGGTCTTAAATAATTTCCTAAACTTGGTGTAAGAGTCAGCAGTACGCAAATGGGGGGGCAAGGTGTTCCAAAGCTGGGGGGCCAGAATCGTATATCTCAATCCACCATGTTTTTTCCGTTTGAAAGTGTGGGGGATCAACACATTTTTGTTAGAGGAACGTAGATCGCGGGAAGGGATGTACCGTTGTATATTAGAGGCAATGAAAACGGGTCCATGGCCTGAAAGGGCTTTATAGATGATGCAGCCCAACTTAAATAGGCAGCGTTGGAGTAGAGGGAGCCAGTGGAGGCTTTTCAGCATTGGACTCACTCGTTGATGTTTGGGCTGACCAAAGATGAGCCTGGCTGCCTGGTTCTGGACGAGTTGTCCTTGTCCTAATCATTTGGTGCTTGCAGCCTTATCCTGGGTCACATGACTAGGAGTAGTTTGCAGTTGGCCTTTATGCAATCCTCCCAGACAAAGGGGGACTGGTGGTTGCCAGGATGCACCATCCTGATCTGATGGGAAGGGCAAAGCGGTCCCCTACCACACTTGCACGTCAAAGGAGCTGCCTCAGCACACACACAAAGAACTTTACACTAACCTTTTGTGACTCCAAACATCCTGGTACCAGAGCAGGAAAAAGAAGGAAATTCCACAACCAGAAGTGAGAGAAATACTAGAAGTTTCTCCCACTTCACAGTTGATGCCAGCTATAGATTTTGGACCCTCAGAAATCGTCTTCAGTACATGGACCAGTGGATACTACAGAAGAAGGACTGCCCTGCTGCCTGAGGCCTGCCCTGCTGTTGGAGAAGGACGACTGAACCTGCTCCCTTCATCCCAGGCTACCTTAAGTGACTCCAAGAGTCATCTGACTGACCTCCTGTTCAGAGCTTCAGGGACATAATCTCCAGAGGCCTCCCTGCAACTGCCCAGCTGACCTGCTGCACAGGACCTGCAACTGGACCTGCCTGAGCCCTGCTGGCCTCTGCTGGAGTGAGTTACTGATCTCCAAAACATGCCTCACCTGGACCCTTTGTTTGGGATCAGTTGAGCTTCTCCTGAAAGAAAAGAAGAAATCCTGAAGTTTGGTCTCTTTGCGTTTGTGAGTGGGCCCGTTCGTGGCAAGAACTTGCTGCCCGTGATGACTGCCAATGCAAAGCTCCGGTGAACCCATCTCTTGGCACTAACTACAGTGACCATCAGCGACAACCTGCAGTGCGAGATCTGCACTTAGCCCTACAGCATTGACAGCCTGCGGTGAGCACCATTGTGAAGTTCCAGCAATGACCGTTTGTGACGACTGTCATGATCTGTGTGCTACAGCGATGACCATCCGTGGCGCCCAGCCTGCTCTTCGCACTACAGCGATGACCCTCAATGACGCTCTCCCTGCTCCTCTCGGCCTCCTCCAAGGTGAACTGGACTATTCACGCCTGACTTTGAGAAGGTAAGTTTTCTAACCTGATCCCTGTATCCAGCCCACGCTTTATCACAGTCGGCCTGGACTTGTGATTTTCCCCTGGTCTAGCACAACCAGATAATTGCGAGTAGCGCTTTGCGACACTATACCTACCTTAAATCTTTGAAATTGTATATCTCCAGTTCTACTGGTTGGAATTTTGTTGCTTCTGTGTCAAATAATTAAAATATTCTCTATTTTTCTAAATTAGTTTGGAATTTTTCTTGTGTTGTGTTTTCACTTTATTACTGTTTGTGTGCTGCTTAATTCTGACCGGTTGTGTGCCAATCTACCAGAGGTTAATTTGAGGAATTTTGTGGCTGTCCTTGACAAGGATCGTGGCAGTTGCTTGAGAAGGGTTCACACCACACCTCAACCAACAACTCAATTTCTCAAACTGAAGCGATTGTATGTTCATCCTCATTTAGATCCTTCCTGTTAGCACCACATATTTTAAATTGTGTTTAACTCAACTTAGGTATTTCTGATTCTGCATCAGCTAGGTATACTTTTCTGCTTGATTTAAAGGTCACCAATCAAAGTCTTAAAGGCCTTTTATTCCTTGCTTGCATTTTAGTGGGCATACTTTGGCGCTGCGGGTCATTCCCACAAGGGTGAGCCGATTGTCGAATAAAATGCCACCACTTTTGTCTCAGGCAGCTCCTAACTATTCGTTTATGATATTCTTTCTTCATACTTGGCAGCAATTGAAGCGCCAGGACAATGTCGATTAATCTAAAAAAATAGTTACAATGCCTCAAATATTTTTTTTATACCAAATAAAGGTAGTATACGTGCTTTAATACTCCATTCCCTTTTTTTTTTAAATTCAAATGTTGATTTCGGACAACAAATCCCATCGTCCAAAGAAAGCAAGTTTTACATTGGAAAACTCCATAAGTTTGAGAAAGGAGTAAACAAATTCAAAGAAAAATGCAACAAACGTTTTTACACAAAAGGAAGCAGCATTTCAGTAGGGCACAAGTGCATTCTATACAGTCATATCCAATGACTGTCACATCACTGAAAACAAGCATTGGCAAAGCCAATCGAGCTAGCTTGAAAGAGGGGAGTGCTGCCGTATCTGCTTTGCCAATGCTTCTTGCACCAGAGCTCTGACACACTTTATTTATTTTTATTTTATCCTTCTGAAATGGCCATCAGAATGTGTTGCGATGCATAAAGGGTTGTCACAGCGCGGAGATACCCCGGTTGGGGCGATTCATGCGCTCTATAAATGAAATAAATGAAATAAAATAAATAAATGCACATGGTGGGCACCTGCATGCATTGTGTCCTGATTTATTTTAAGTCGTGAAGACCTATTTTGACCTTACTGTTGTGACATAGCTGAAAGCTATTTGAGAGTGGTAAAATAAAAATAAAATAATAGCGTGCACAGGAGAGTAAAAACCGCAAGAGAGTGCCCGGGTATGACTTTGCAGCTGCCAGGCACTTGTAAGGAAAACCACAAAAAAATGGAGTTGGGAGCAGCAGAAAGCACCAGGAAGGAATGGTTGAGCATAGGGTTAAGGCGGAGGGTGAGTAGACAGAAATGATTAATGTGTGAGTAAGAATGAGGAGTAGCACTGCTATTTTAGGTTGTTTTCGTCCATGAAATGCTGTGGAGCACTACAACTGTTGATTGTTAGCCAGTGCTGATCCACAGTAGCCAATGGCTGAAAAGGACTGCCCAAACTTCCATTTCTTTATATGTACCTAGGAAAATGTGTGAAGACAATAACTTTCGTCAGACACTTAAAGGAATGGGTAGACGAAACCCACAAACTAGGTTTGTTGAACATGTAACTCATTTTTTTCTACAAGTGTGAGAAATTTGAGTACTTTACTTGTGATTTATTATGTGAAATCTCAGGACAATTATGCAGAATTATGCATAATTACACAAAATGCCAAAACTAGCATTTGGCACTATATTTTAGGATGCAAGGACACATTTACTTAAAAAACGCACAAGTCAAGCAAACAGCAGCCGCTAGTGTGCTAGTCGTTTGCTTGCTCCCAGACACTAGCGCTAAATGCTTGCCTCAAATTATGCATATTTACAAGATATGGCGAGTAGGTCATTTGGGGAATTTTGCATAACTAGCTTAGCTTGAAATCACCTATTTTACACGAGATTACGCTGGTGTAACCAAAATTTATCCTGCACCTAATTTTTTCCTCACTTCATAAATACAGATACACTTCTAACTGAACACACTAAGAAATGTCATGAAAAAGGTGAAAAGCAGAGATAGCATTTCCGCCACTTCACCTTAAATTACGGCAAGTGTAATCAAGGCCAGTTGTGTTTTGAGAGATGCTTTGCATAAACCTGAGAACAACAGGCTGTGCTAATTGTGATTGCCCAGTGCCTTTATTTCTCTTCCATGAAACTATATCAGTAACATTAACAAAGAGCAGAGCACTCGTTATTCTTTAGGAGCCTAATTTGTGTAACAATACAGTTGTAATGTTCATTGAGAAGAGAACTCCTACCATAATCCCATCTACAGAATCCGAGAGATGCACTCCAAGGTCCATGTGCCGAGTGCAGATTTTAAAGCTTGGAAACCTGCAATGGTTTTTTTTTGAGCTGGGGTGATATTGGGAACGAGGATACGTGATACTTTAGTAAGTATTCCTCATGTAATATTACTAAAATAATGGCCATTAAAGCTCATAAATCTCAAGTTACAGGAAGCCATGTGTTGACAGTAGGATTACCACTCCCACAAATATCCAGGTCCATCTGTGGGTGTAGCTAAAACGTTTATACGGGAGAGCTGAACTGGAAATACAAAATACTTCAGGAGAGCCAATTGCTGGCAAATGACGAATATTAATTCACTTTTATGTAGAAAAAGGCAAATATAATGCAGCAATTTAAAAAAATGAGGAAGTCCACACAAGAGTAGGTGAATGCCCATTTATTGTATTGTTTTGCGCACTTTTGTGATTTACAGACCTCCATGGGGTACTAGGAGTTTCGGAGATTTGTGATATTCTCTCAGTTCTATCCTATCCCTGCTGAACAGACAATAAGCAGGAGTAGGGTTATGGAAAATGTTCTTAGGAAACACATTTTTTGGATTTGATCAAATTTATTCCCCCACACGTCTTTAAACAATGTGAGTAGTTGGGCCATTTACATAGTTACTGCTACCAGGAGTGGCCCATGCAGGTAAGAGCGGTGGGGCCGGGTTGAGGGGGGTTGGGGGTGGGATTCGACAGACGACCACGAGGGAAAATTAAATAAATAATTAATTTTCCCTTGTCTGTCAAAATCCCCCCACCCCACCCGGCCCCGCCGATCTTACCTGCACGGGCCGCTGCTGACCGCTACCCTTATGACAACCTAAAGTGGCTGCACATGTAAAAGTGCAATAGGTGTTAAACAAAGAAGGGACAGGTTTATGAGACTAAAAAGCCTCTTGCAAACTGCAAAAAGGGAAGTCAAATTCTACCGTCGATAGCTTTTAGGCAAACCTTTTACGAGGCCTTAGCTGAATTTAGGTGTTCGGGAGCGTCAATTAAATTGAATTAAATTGCTAATACCTCCTGTACCCCATTCTGCCAGTGACCACTTTACGGTATATTAAAATCCATGAGGACTATTTATTTACCCAGGCAAGAACAAAGTTTGATACACTTCTCCAAAAATAGAAACCTAGTACCTTCAGGCTGCAATGTCTACAGTTCTTTGCATCTAATGGATTCACTAGTCCACTTTACATACTAATCTTAGCCTGTGACTGTAGATGCTGCAACATATGACTAGCAAACATGAAATAAACACACATTGTCACAAAGGGGATTCTAGGCCTTTTTTAAACTCTGGGTTACTTTTCTTCCAAGTTACTACAGATGGCATTATGCTGGTAGAAACAAGCTGTCTACTTTCCCAGCCATGTATCATCAGCAATAATCCCAAAGCGCAAACATTATGGAATCGGACACTCCCCTGCTTCTGCTCAGTGATATATGATAGAAAAAGAATATGGTCTCATTCCTTTTTCTTCTGAGCTTGGCAGCTCTGGATACGTTCAGAATGGCAAACAATGCATTGCCTGAAACACGCTATATATCTGAAGGACTAACATCACAGACACGCTTGTGTACTTGTATTCTGGAGGATGGAACCACGGTGGATTAGTACAATGTCTTTCAGATCATCTGAAACTTTCACATGCAAAGCAATCTTATTAAAATCATAAAAAAACAAATATGAATGCAAGACCAGCTCAACCTCTAGGCATGCTGCAGGAACAGAGACTGGATGAATGTACTGACCGGCCTGTGGAGCTACAAAGTGACATGGGGGGAAATGATGATTATTTTAATCTAAAAATGATTGTGGTAGGGAATATTGAGTACAAAATATTGAATGCTCACAATACTGTGACCAGAATATTGAGGGACTAAATATCGAACAGGTAAGTGAACAGAGCTAAGGATTTACTATTCTAAACTCCACATCTATGTACCTTGAAGATATATGGACCATTATTAGGTACAGCAAATCTATAGAAATTTACATTTCGATATGTTGTCCCTCAATATATTGTGAGCAACTGATATTTTGTCCCTGATGTTCCTGCCTACACTCTAAAAATGGCTTGCAGCTGGATTACAAAAGGAACATTTGAATTTACCAAAGCCGGAGTGAGTGTGAATCTTAAAACCATATGTAATAAAGGAAAACTGTTAGACCTGGCATCTTTTGCCGTGTTTCCCCTGTCTTTTTGCCTTCTGACCTCCTGGTTTTGATGGTATGCTGGATTTCATTTTTGCTGGTTTAGTGTCTCTGTGCACTTTTTCACTGCTATTCAGTGCTAAAGTGCAAGTGCTCCTACTGTAAATTGTGTTACGATTTGTTTTCCATGATTGGGATATTTGATTTTCTATTAAGTCCCTAGTACAGTGCACTGTGTGTTCCCAGGGCCTGTAAATCAAATGCTAGTAGTGGGCTTGCAGCACTTGTTGTGCCACCCACACAATTAGCCTTTCAAAGGTGTCTCAGACCTGCCACTGCAGTGTTTGTGAGCGGTTTTGACTGTCATGTCGACCTGGCAAGTGCACCCACTTGGCAGGACTTAACCTTCCCTTTTCTTACATATAAGGCACCCCCTCGGGTAGACCCAAGGTACCCCCCTGGGCAGGGTGCAGTGTATGTGAAAGGTAGGACATGTACTGGTGCGTTTTACATGTCTTGATAGTGAAATACTGTATATTTAGTTTTTCACTTTTGAAAGGCTGTCTGTCCCGTAGGCTATCATGGGAGCTGCACTTTAACATTTTACAAGTGCAACCTTCTATAGGCACAAGATAGAGAAATTGAGTTTAGGCTTCCTGAACTCAGAATTAAAAAATACATCTTTTAGTAAAGATGATTTTTATATTGTGTGTTTGAAAATGCCACTTTCAGAAAGTGGACATTTTCTTGCTTAACCATCCTGTATGCCTCTGCTTGTTTGTGTATTCGCCGTCTGGGTTGAGAGTGACAGGAGCTGGGGATGTGCATTCACACTAGACAGACACAAGGGGGAGGTTGAGGTGTGTCCTGCCTTTCCAGGGTGACTCATAGCCAGGCTGAATAGACATGGCTGCATTTGGAGTAGTGGGAGGAGTTGTAGCTTGCACCTGAATGGACTGTGGCTGCCTCTCACAAAGCTGTCTCCCCCTCCTGGAGTGAACCTGGCCTGAGCCAGGCAGAACTGGTTTATGTGTGCCAGAGGAACTTCGTTTGTGCAAACTTCAAAGGAAAATGTTGTATACATATTGGGGCCCTGACCCCAGGACTTTAGAACTCTTTGGGATTAAGGAACCTGCCAAGAAGAAGAGCTAGAGAAGCTGTGAGGAGAGACTACCGCTTTGCTGTGTTGGCCTGCAGTGGCTGCTTCTGTCTTGGGCAGTGAAATGACTGGACTGAACTTTCTACAACTTCTTTTTCTGAATATCTCCAAAGGCTTGAGGTAGAGCCTGCCCCCTGTTCAAGAAGTCTCATGAACATTAAAAACTTCACCTTCTTATGGATACCCACATCTGGAACTGTGTGTTTCAGCTGCCACAGAGGGAAAAAGCAACCCGATGCCATCAACGACAGCACTGCCAGCTCTGTGACCTAAAGGCACCGCAGAGGGCACTGCCGCACTTCGCACTGCAACCCGGGTCAAACAGGTGATGCCATCCGATGCCGTCACCGAGCCGCTGCTTGCACCGCGACCTGTGGGAATTGCACTCCGCACCCACCGCCTCGCTTCACACTGCTGCCCTGGTCTCACCGACAACGCTGCAAGCTGACATCGACGCCACTGCCTGCACCGTGGTTTGGGGGTTACACTACGCACCGCCCTGTCCCACACCACAGTCTTGGCCCACTGAGTTACCACAGTAGTGCCAGGCACTGCAATGGGAACCTTAAAGGAAGTACCAGCAAGGCATGGACTGCTGCAGTCCATGCTGTGCAGGTACTGGGGTGCATGCAGACAGGGGGGCACACCATGTGCTCTCCTGCATGCACCTCCTGGCCCTGAGGAAACAGGGTGCCCTGTAGGGCCCTCTTTGTTTCCTCTCGACCACGGTTTTCATGGAGGAGGAACCGCCACGAAAACAGTGGCAGAGAGAAAACTCAGAATATGCTAGGCAGGACCGTGGCAGTCCCGCCAAGCATATTGCGGCTTCAAGACTGCTGCATCACTGCCAAGGATCTCTGTTCCCTGGTGGTTGCGGGGGTGCAATGGTGGTCCGACCGCCTTAGTCGTAATAGAGGAGTCCGAAGAACGCCATTGCCGCGCCCCTGCGAGTCTGGCAGCCCGTGGACTACCAGACTCATAATCAGCCCCTTAGTGTCCATCCACTGATTGCACTACGATTGAGGTGTGCATTTCAGGACACTTCCTTTGTTTCCAGTTTGTGTGATGCTTTCTCTATTCGTTCTGTTTTCAAACACATTTTTGGACATTGTTCATCTATGCCTTCATCTTTTGGTTTACTTGTACAATTGAAATACAATTATATTTGATATGGGTTGGATTAAGCTGTTATAATGTATAAATGCCACATTAACAACACATTCACACCTTCATGATGCTTGCCGCCGCATGCCTATTTTTGTTGCCTTAAAGCCATTCATCCCCTTTATGCCTCGTATGTTTGCATTGAATTTAAGTTCTATTTCTTTTTTGTTACTTGCTTCCACAACTGTTTCACTCTATGCCACTCTATTCTACTCACCGCCACTTCACTCTACGCCATGCCACACCACTGTACTCCGACACTCCACTGCCCACTCTATAACACACTACACCACTCCACTCTACGCCACGCCACTCAATGCTACTATATGGCAATCTATGTCACTCCACTCCGCCCCACTATGCTCCACTGTACTATACTCTATGCCAATCCACTCCATGCCACTATACTCTAAGCCATTCCACATCATTCTAGCCAATGTCACTCCTTTCTACTGTATTCCATGGCACTAACTTTTAGCCAACAAAGTGGTTGATAACTGATTTACACACATGGCTTTTGAGCATTTAACAAAGAAAATGCAGTGGTATCTGCAGTGTGAAAAGACAGCACGTAGGAAAGTCCATGGTAAACTGCTGCAGAGTCCTTCATAATTTCGGTTTTAATGCCGATATTATTTAATATGTAAATCAGAGCAGTCTACTTTAGTGCGTGTACAGCAGTCCATTCTAAAACAATAACACCACAAAACACATGCGTTTCACACATTCATCTCAAATGAATGCTCATATCAAAGACCTTGCCTGGCGTTTTAAATGCTAACGCTATTAAACAAGTGGCCACAACTCAGCTGTGCAGCTTGACTTAATGAAACAGAATTAATTAAATGGGACAGAAACTGTAGGGCTGACGCTGGTTATGAATATGCATGAAAATAAGAGACCCAGCCTTTGTGCGCTCTGGCAGGCAGGCTTTCACTCATGACAGTCCCCGGCTTTGGAATCTCACCCCAGTGAGAGCCGCGAAGGCCCGAGTTTGACAGCGAGGGACAATGCCTCCCAGCTCACTGAAGCTCCTGGCGACTTTCACTCCCTGCCTCACTACTGTGCAATATTTCCTGTCAGTCACAACAAATGGAGATTGTCATTTTTTGACGGTGGTTTTGCCAAGTTTGAAGAGAAATCTTTTGAAGCATGCTTTATTGTGCAATGCAGTAAAAACTGCGAGAGATCTGGAACTGAAGAGGCAAACACTTCAATCTTTTTACCATTATTTCTCGTTCACCATTCATCCATTTCAGCATTGACTCACGTAAAAACATTCTGATGTTGCCATTGAAGTAAATAACACCGGAGCATTTACATACATAATAATAATTCTGATGATAACAACAACAATAACACATATAGATGACACATAATGGGTAACTGTGTAATATGATTACATATTTCCATCATGCGGTTCTAGACCACATAATCCACTAGTCCATGGTGGTCTGACTTGTGTCACCAGAACCCCAAGATGACAAAACATATTACACAATTTACCAGTTAAATATTTTTACATTGCATGTTTATTTTTGTGTAATTACCAGGGAGACATTGCGGACAGGGAATGGTTTATTAAAAACAGAAAGGTAAATAATGGACTATATTTGTCTGTTGTTGATAAAAGAAAAGATTTTAATTAGTTGAGAATATTGGGTTTCAGAAATGAGAGGGTTTGCTTTCTTAACAAGCATTGGCACAGCTAGTAGATTTCGCCTATGCCAAATTTATTGTCATTCTCAATTTTTTTTAAACCTGGTGCACAGAAGCACGAGCTGCTGTGCAACATGGCTTAAGGTATAGATAAACAAGCATTGGCATAGCCAATAGGTCTCGCTTTTGGGACCTTATAAGTATTTAGTTATGCAACACAATATCCTTGGTGCAACAACATCAACTGTTGCATGGCTAAACACTTATAAAGTCCCAAAGGCGAGACCTATTGGCTATGCCAATGCTTGTTTTATTTGAAGTGGAGTGATTATATTTGCATAGTGCTATTGCCATACGTATGACCTCACAGCGCTGGAGAACCTGGAAAAGCAAACACTCAAAGGGAATGAAAGATTAAGCAAAGCATGTGAGATGTAAGCAGGAATAACATGGTTACGTTAACGCACTCAAACTTGGCCATATTACAATGAATTATGACATTATAGGCCTTCTACCGTGCACAGCCACAAACTGGATTATATATAAGATTTGCGAAATACCCAATTAAATAAATGGTGCCAACTGTTCTGGCTAAGGAAGATGAAAGCCTAGATGACTGTCCAAAGCTGCACATTTTTGCCAGCCGGTTTTACAAAGAGGCGTGAAGCAGTACGCTCAACCCAGTGATAATGTTTTCCCCATTTTTGCTCACAGACAGCACATCTGAAAACGTTTCTTACATCACTGTATAAAAATTTGTAAAATTTGGAAATATAGCTTGGTTATTCTTTGGCCCTTATGTTAGCAGAATTAAGGTTAACTCAATTTCGATTAAATGTTCTTGAGCTGTTAGTGTTGTATAATTTGCTTGCTATTTAGTGTTAGATAGGTGGGATTCATATAGGCACCAGATGTATTACATCAACTGAATATTCCTTTTAAGACAGGACAATTCCATTCAAGGAAGCTCAAAAGGTGCGTGCTGCTACTGATTTTGCAACCCGGCGTAAACTTTTTGCTTCACCCTAGTTACACATTGACCTCCGAAAAGCCGCCTAAAACGTAAAACACGCGCAAAAAAAAAAAAAAAGTAAAAGAAATACAGATTAAGTACTCTTAAAATCGCTGCAAAAGCGGAATTCGAGTTAGTGTTTTTCTCTGAGTTAGAATCAAGTAATTCCTGGTAGCAGACTCGCTAGTCCTGAATAACAAGTGACCATGGATAACGGGAGGGAGGGAGGGCGAAAACAAGTGACCATGGATAACGGGAGGAAGGGAGGGCGGGGGTAAACAAGTGACCATGGATAACAGGAGGGAGGGAGGGCGGGGGTAAACAAGTGACCATGGATAACGGGAGGGAGGGCGGGGGTAAACAAGTGACCATGGATAACGGGAGGGAGGGAGGGCGGGGGTAAACAAGTGACCATGGATAACGGGAGGGAGGGAGGGCGGGGGTAAACAAGTGACCATGGATAACGGGAGGGAGGGAGGGCGGGGGTAAACAAGTGACCATGGATAACGGGAGGGAGGGAGGGCGGGGGTAAACAAGTGACCATGGATAACGGGAGGGAGGGCGGGGGTAAACAAGTGACCATGGATAACGGGAGGGAGGGCGGGGGTAAACAAGTGACCATGGATAACGGGAGGGAGGGAGGGCGGGGGTAAACAAGTGACCACGGATAACGGGAGGGAGGGAGGGCGGGGGTAAACAAGTGACCATGGATAACGGGAGGGAGGGCGGGGGTAAACAAGTGACCATGGATAACGGGAGGGAGGGAGGGCGGGGGTAAACAAGTGACCACGGATAACGGGAGGGAGGGCGGGGGTAAACAAGTGACCACGGATTATGGGAGGGAGGGCGGGGGTAAACAAGTGACCACGGATTACGGGAGGGAGGGGTAAACAAGTGACCACGGATTACGGGAGGGAGGGAGGGAGGGCGGGGGTAAACAAGTGACCACGGATTACGGGAGGGAGGGCGGGGGTAAACAAGTGACCACGGATTACGGGAGGGAGGGCGGGGGTAAACAAGTGCCCACGGATAACGGGAGGGAGGGCGGGGGTAAACAAGTGCCCACGGATAACGGGAGGGAGGGCGGGGGTAAACAAGTGCCCACGGATAACGGGAGGGAGGGCGGGGGTAAACAAGTGACCACGGATAACGGGAGGGAGGGCGGGGGTAAACAAGTGACCACGGATAACGGGAGGGAGGGCGGGGGTAAACAAGTGACCACGGATAACGGGAGGGAGGGAGGGCGGGGGTAAACAAGTGACCACGGATTATGGGAGGGAGGGCGGGGGTAAACAAGTGACCACGGATTACGGGAGGGAGGGGGTAAACAAGTGACCACGGATTACGGGAGGGAGGGAGGGAGGGCGGGGGTAAACAAGTGACCACGGATAACGGGAGGGAGGGAGGGCGGGGGTAAACAAGTGACCACGGATAACGGGAGGGAGGGAGGGCGGGGGTAAACAAGTGACCACGGATAACGGGAGGGAGGGCGGGGGTAAACAAGTGACCACGGATAACGGGAGGGAGGGAGGGCGGGGGTAAACAAGTGACCACGGATTACGGGAGGGAGGGCGGGGGTAAACAAGTGACCACGGATTACGGGAGGGAGGGCAGGGGTAAACAAGTGACCACGGATTACGGGAGGGAGGGCGGGCGGGGGTAAACAAGTGACAATGGACAGAGGGAGGGGGGTGATCGGGAGTAAACAAGTGACCACGGAGAACACTTACTTGAAATTTATTCAGTGGCAGCCAGCTGGAGAGCAGCTGCATTTCATGTGATGCCGGCCACCTGGCTTCCCTCTTTGTGGGGTGGCCGGCCGCCCGCATCAGGCTTGCTCGGGCCTGCGGCGGTGCTCAACTTTCCAGTCAGGGGTCCCAGTGCTCTGGGGCCACGAACGAACCTCTCTGGTAACTGCAGTGAGTCCGGATGTTGTAAGGGATGCCGCCGCCCGGGCCGTGGTGAGACCGGCTGAGAGTTGGTCACTCGCAATGCAGCGAGCAGCGGAATTCATTACCACGACAGCAGCGGAGCTTACAAACAGGGCCCCATTTCTAAATTCAGCTGCTGCCCGCTCGCGTCACGGGAGGCAGCCCATGACTAGCGAAAGTAAGGCAGCTTAGACCCCAGCCCCCATGCAGTCTGCTGCTTAAATAAACAAGTGACGGGCTGCTGGTGGTGAGCATGAAATCCGCCATCCGCCCACTCCTGCAGCTTCAGTAATATACCGGCGCACTCGCGCGCGCGCACACACACACTCATCCACTCGGCAAGCGTCTGCCTCAAAGTAAAAAAAAAAAAAAAAGAGGGGGGCGAGCGAGCGCGGCAGCCTGCTCAGCTGACCAGACGCTCGTGCGTCATGGCATTTTGCCGGCATGTGTTTACAATTATCGCGCACGCGTCTGGGCACGATAATTGGAAACACATGTCTGCCGCGCGTAACCATCCCAAAAAGGCCAGCCACGACGCACGAGCGTTTGGACTGCTTCTGAAACCCCCTTACTTAAAGTCTTCGCCTAGCAGCGCTTGCGCGCTACTCGAGGCTCGACATAAAAAGGGCTTATAATGCAGCCAGCGTTAACCGTCATAGCACTTTTCTTTCTTTATTTTAAGCTATGTTGCACAGCAGTGCCAACATGGCTTAAAGCAAAGACAAAAAAGTGCTATGACGTGGCCAGCATTGACTTCATCATAGTGCTTTTTTTCTTTGAACAGTATTGTACTGCAGCCTACACTGCTGTGCAATTTGTCTAAGAAAGCACGAGAGCAATGACGAACAGTGGGAGGAGGGCAAGGGGGAAAGCAACAGAAGGGAGGTGTGGGGGAAGAGGGAGGGAGCAGGAACGGACAGTGGGAGGAAAGCGGGGAAAAGCAACATAGTGGAGGTGCGGGGGAGGAGGGAGGGGCAGTGGTAGAAGGGCTTCGGGGGAAGCAACATGAGAGAGGTACACAGGAGGAGGGATAGAGTAAAAAATAGACAGCAGGAGGGCAACATGGGGGAGGAAGATGGGCTGTAGAGTGTATGGCAAAAAGTTTTAAAAAGCATCTTCAAGAGCTCGCAGCCAGTGGAAGGACACTGGCCACAAAAAGGAAGCAGTACTAGGTCCATGCTCCAAGGAAGAGACAACACTGAAGCCCCAGGCGGAAGCAAGAGATGCAAGAATGTTGTGGAAGCCAATAAATGGTAAGTATTGGGGAGTAATTGGTGGACTCTAAGCCCATTTTAAGGTTTTTTTTAGTAACAAAAGAATTAGTGCCCTGTCTCAGGCAAAACTTAAAAAGTACATTATGCCTATAGAAATCAAATATTCTTTAAGCTACTGCCAGCAAGGTGGAGCTAACAATGGGCCCTAACTGTAAATAGAATATTCATCTTTCCAGTTGATTAAACAATAGAGTGGTTGCACCCAAACGTTTTCAGGCTACTCTTGTTTAGTTGAGAAATGATTGCATTTAAAATGTTCAGGTTTTGACTAATTCTTACAAATATAGTCCTAACTAAATAATCACTAATAGCTAATCTCAGACATATTCAAACTTTTCTTACAATGGCTAGCTATCAAAGGACCCCAATTTAATTTTAAATATTCTAGTTTGCTTTCACAAACAGGTTCCTCGCTAAACAATGGTACTCCATACCAAAGCACATAGTACTGTGTGCAAAAAAGGAACACACATTGTAGCGATATGTACATCTGATACAGAATGCAGCCGCCAGGATACTGTCAGGTACTCCAAAGTTCAAGTCAATTTCTAATGTGGTGCGGCAGCTACACTGGCTGCCCATAAAAAGCAGAACTAAATTTAAAGCGCTATGCATTGCCTACAAGGCAGTTCACGGTTCAAGACCTGAATACCTGAAAAAAGCTTTTCTGGCATACGCGCCCAGCAGAGCCCTGCGCTCGGCAGATGCCAACCTTCTGATCGTCCCCAGAACTAAGAAAGTTAACTGGGGTGACAGAAGATTTATAGTGGCCACGGCTAAACTATGGAATCTGCTCCCCCTACAAATTAAGACCAGTCCCACTTTGCTATCTTTCAGAAAACAATTAAAAACCTGGTTATTTGAGCAATAAGGGGCCCCCTCCGCTTTTTCCTTACAGTCCATAGCGCCGAGACACCCACGGGTATTTGTGCGCTCTAGAAATTGTTAACATAACATAACATCACCTGTTTTGGTGCCTTTACTGCGCAAAATGCATTGGTATAAAAAGCCATATTTCACAGGGAACTATGAAAAACGCAAAATATTTCATGTCTGCCTCTGAAATAAGGATGTCATCATCAGCTTTAACATTGTCAAGGCTAGTATGCAGCATGGAGGACCAAATTATGTGGCAGGGTTATCTAAATCATCCAACTAAAACTGCAAATTATGCAACACATTTTGTGGTAGTATTATTTGTATCCATTTGTGAAAGAAACTATTTTTATGGGTGAAATCTGAAAATTTTGCAAATAATGTGGCAGATGCAGTAAATTCATAATTATTTGGTAAATGCTGCAGCTAACCTCACTATTGCCCATTGTTTTATTAACAATGTATTCAAGAATGGTAAACAAAACATAATTTGAATCAGTGTTCATTGTTAGATGCACTGTAAAGAAAACTACTTTTTCAAGCTAACTACCTGAAAATAAACATGTAATATACAAATATATATTGGGTACGGTGTTTATAAACCACTTGGCCTCGGAGTATCTGATGTAACTAGAACCCTTCAATGTCAATATTGCACCATATTACACAGTTACCCATTATATATCCTCTATATGTAGATCTTTTATACGTATTGTGTATATTTGGGGGCTCTCATTGCACAAAATGCAATAATCTAAAAATCCATATTTCACAGGGACCTTTAAAGTAAGGAAAATATTTTGGGGCTTCCTGTGAAATAAAGGTTTTATGATCATATTGACAGTGCCCAATCCAATGTAAAGATTTAGCCTTAGTCAGGGTCACAAATATTAAGCAGGAAGGTCATCAAAATGATGTGGTAAAGTTATCTAAATAATGCAGCGAAAAGGGCAATTTATGCAGCAACGTCTCTAGCAGTACTAATTTCATCCACTTGAGCAAAACTGCTATTTTTGTTAAATCTGTAAATCAAGCAAATGATGTGGAAATTGTGATAAATCATAATTATGTAATAGATGCTGCAGCTGCTGAATTGCATAAATCCACCAACCCTTACCATTGTCTTTTGCTTTTTATCAATAATTTATTCATGAAAGGTACATTTAAACATTCTAATGTCACTCAGTGTCCATTGTTAGCTGAACTTTGAAGAAAATAGCTTCTTCAAGCTAACTATTCCTGAAAAAGGTATAACATAAAAAATACATAATGGGTAATGTGTAATATGGGCCTATATTACCATCTTGGGGTTCTGATCACCTTTACAGACTACTTGGCATTTGGCTTCCTAGTTTAGGATGTCACCAAAACCCTTTGATGGCAATATTGGATCCTTTTACATATTTGCCTGTTAGGTTTGTGTCAATAACAGTCCTTCCTCTGGGTTTATGAATCCCTTTGTCAAGTATTTGACATTGACAACACCTAATATTGGCATAATGATTTTAAAGATATCAGGGCCATGCTTAAACCCTTTACCTATAGTTATCTAATCAAAGGTTGCTAATGTTGATGTGAGAGGTATTAACAAGTGTCAGACTGTGTGGTGTGGGGTGGATATTACAGTTTCTTCATAAGGTAAGGCACTCCTATGAGAGCCGAGGACTTTTCTGGGTGGCACGAAAAGCATTTAAGTGGTAGGCTTAGTGATCACTACCGACTGCGGCCCTTCAGAGAGTCCATCTACCTTATTTTGAGACTGAGCGGTTACTATTAGCAACAAACATTTCATATTTTGAACCTCAACTTGCTTCTTTCTAGAAAAGATTGCAGACCTAGAAATCGGGAGAATTTAATACTCTCCACGGGTAAGAGCAGTTTTCTGATATCATAACAAAGGAAATAAAGGACATTGAAAAAGTGTTTTAATAATCAGAGAATTGAACCAAGTTTCTTCGCTGCAGGCTGGTGGATGTAAAGTAAACTCACACGTGTCAATGGCTGCTAGGATAGATCTGATGGGCAAAGTCTAACTTGAGTGTTTGGAACTCATCGTCTGCAGTGCTTTTAATGCAGTAATATGTAGAATTCTTACCGTGCTTGTGAAGGAACAAACTGTGGATATTGCATAAGTTTGTATATGTCGGAAAATGATAAATAAAGTTTTCAAAAAAAAAAGATATATATATATATAATATATATATATATATATATATATCAGAGACATGGGAGGAATTATGGAGTCCAAATTCCTTTACATTCACACATTTGACAATGAAGACTGAGTTACTTCATCTCTCAGCATCAAAAAGCAGCTGCTGGTTTGACTGAAAGTGGCGTGCTCAGCATACGGTGATGGGGGCCTTCCTAGAAGATAGTACATTCCTACAACCCTGCTTAACTTTACCGGTGAACAATATTCCACTTATGGAGATCCCACAGCCTGACTGAGACAATCACTTCTACAATGAGGACCGAGCTCTACGGATGGACTCCATTGATAATAATCATATGGACGGTGGACCATATATACACCTGGGGCACGTTATAAGTGTGAGTTTGCCTGTGTAAGTATCAAGGAATATGTTATCAGAATTGCATGATCCATGTGAAGTCATCAATGCTTTGGCTAAATCTTGAAGGGGTGCCATTACTGTAAACAGCATGTTTCCATCTCCTCCTCTATTTCAGAGGTTAAAAAGCTGAGAGATTCTAGTGAGAAATAACATTGTAGATTAGATTTCTTAAAATTTAAATTTCTATAGTCCTATTCAGATTCTAAAAAAATGTTTGATGCCATTAAACAGATTCCACGCCCACTCAGGGCATCGGGCAAAACTGGAATTGCATGCCGATGGGTGGCCAGGGATTCAGTTAAGGGCAGACAACAGACGAAAGACAGGCGTATTGCGCATGCGCAGGAGAGCATGCACCTGCTGAACCCCAGCGGCACAAACGCACGGTAGCTAATATATAGTGCTGAATCCACAGCTGATGAGACAATGCTTACCTGGAGGCCCACTGTATTTGTGAGGAATGGTGACAGCATCAAGCTGTCGCAGGGGATGACAGAAAAGCGGCAGTGTGTACCAAAGCGAATGCACACTGCGATATACGTCTGCTGGATGGGAGATGACACTTTTTACAGCAGGCCAGCAATCTTGTCAGCAGCAGCTGGTGAAATGCACGGGCAACACATTTGCATGCATTATGCGAAAGACATGACACCAAACAAATGCACAATCTATGCACACAGGTTTAGCGTGAGTGAAAGATTCAAAAATACTTGTTTTGCCAAGCTGATGGGACCACGGTGGAAGTGCTGTTTGCTAAGCATGGTCTCTGACATACAGACAGAAAAATAAACTCAAATCTGACAGCTTCACACGGAAAATGATGCACTAGTTCCCATAACTTCAACTCCAGAACGAGAAACTGTGCTGAAAATGCGGCGAGCACGGAAAACAAAGAGTTAAGCAGTGGCGGCGTCATAATAAACTAAACACTGTTGACCTATTAGCTTTGCCAATGCTTTCCTAACACTGTGCCATATCGGCAAAACAACTAAAGGAATGAAAAAAGAAAAGTCGTGACAACTCATCACTGCAAATGCGCACTTATGCGTGATGACGTGTGCACGCTCACCCGTGATGAAATATGCACGCTCATGTGAGATGACATATGCCCATAAATGTGTGACGACATGTGCACGTGCATGTGTAAAGGCATATGTGTGCTTGTGTAAAGGCATATGTGCGCATGAGTGATGGCATACGTGTGCATTGTTGATGACATACCCACGCACATGGATTAAGACATAGTGGCGCATGTGTTACTCTGAATTTGCAGACCTACAGAATGATGTTTGCACCATTCTTTTTTTATTTACTGATCCAGGATGGTGGATGTCACATGGATCAACGAAAAAAGAAAAAATGCATTTTTACTAGCACAAAAGTGATCTCTGAAGTGCAATCGACCTGGGGCCGAATTATGGAAAATGCATCGGAGGCGCAATGGACATGTGCGCCCGCTTTGCACACTCCCAGGGCACTTTGGTATTACAGTAAGGGCCGCAGACGCTTGTGTGGGCCTTTATGTAATACAGATCGCGCTGGCACACATATAGTGCCAGGGCTATCACCAGAGGGTGTTCCCAAATTTGCATGGGGGCATGGCCCCATGCAAATGAGGGAATTCCTTTGCCCTCTGTGCCTGCACTGCATTATAGATGCGGGCGCAAAGGCAAAGAAGTTGTCAGGAGGCGCACATAGAGGATGACGCACTGTCAGTGCGCCCCTTGGTGGCAGACCTTTGGGGGGGAAAGAAGGTTCTATGGATCCCCCAGACATCCCCTTGCAGGCAGGTACAGTCACTCACTGCACTCACCTGTAACAGTATCTCTTTCCTCTCTGAAAAGTGCAGGCGGGTTGCCGCCTGCACACTGAAACATGGAGCGGTTGCTTCAAAGCCGCTCCATTTTTCACTTGAATGCGCTGCCCCCAGGGCAGCACGACTTCGTGGCTGCCCTGGGGGCAGCGCATTAAATGCAATAGGGCACACTTTCCCAGTTTGCGCCCAGCACACTTGCTTTAAGGTGCGCCATGGCGCAAGCAGGGAAAGTGCGCCCTATGTGTAATAGGGCCCCCTGGAAGCAAATGGCAGCTGCCAGTCCCTCCAAAAAACAAGAGAGAAATATAATTAAAATAAATATATTTAAAGGGCTGAGAGCATGAAGGAGTAACAGTGGAGCAGGTGGGGGTGGGTGAAGTGGATGCAATGGAGGGACAGGTATTTTGGGGGAAGCAGTAGACAAGCGAGAGGGGAAAAAAAAGTTGTTCCCTAAATGTGAGCAGTGGAAAGATACAAGTCGGCCAATCAAAGGAACGGTAAGGAGGATGTGCATCAGAGGAGGAACAAACACCAAAAGAGGAAGGCAAGCCATCAAATTAGAAGCACCTAAGGAGAGAATCAAAGACAAGCAATGTTAGGCAAAGGACGGGCTCTAAGTCCACTGTAGGTTTTTGGTATGGTCCCAACAGGCTTTTGCCTTTAGACGCAAAAAGCTGTCCAATAGGTGAGTTCTACAAATAGGGGCGACCCGATTCCAAATTTTTTGTGATACTCTTGAAATTGACATAACCAGCTGTAACTTGCTGCACTGTTGGCTCAATTTGCAAACTTTTCATTTGGCCCAATTCACAAAGCTTTCTCTGGGCCTGTTTCCAAAAGTTTTTCTGCGAATAGTTCCAGGTACTGCGCCTCCATAGAATGTAGCAAGTAATCAGCTTTATGGTGCCTCCTGTTGAAGGTGCCAAAAGGCATTACATTGTATAGTGCACGGGGAGTGCTCCACCTGCAAAAATTCAATTTTGCCTGTAACACTGTTCCGGAATAGTTGTACCTAACATATGTATGTATCTCCCCTGAATTTCTAGTAGTGTGCCAGACTTACACCTCTTTGAACTGGCCCTGTGTGACTAGGTGGAACTTACTTTTGAAATACCAGGAGTAACTCGAACATACTTGTATATATTTTGCCATTAGCCATCAGGGGGTCGCTTAACAGCTGAATAAAGAGCCTAGGTTCTTGTGAGACAACCCAAATAGTGGGACTGACCTCAAAACTGGGGGCCCATCTTCCACACATCACCCCTGGAAAGACAAGGGCAAGAAAAGTGGGTCCTGGTAATTTGCCAGCACCCCTTGAGCGATACATTTTGCCGCGAAAGCAGTGAAGGAATAAATCCTTTAATCCCGTATAAACTATTTACCCTCGCAGAAATTAGATTAAATACTAATCCAAGTAAATTAATCGCGTTGTTTAGTTAATAAATATGCTGAATAACTTCTGGAAATGTGGAAGTTGGCACAGGAGCTGCTTCCCAACATAATATTATTATTATAAGCAAATAAACCCGGAAAATAAAACTGATTTGTGGAGTATGATAGCCAGGATAGGCACAGGTCCTTTTGTGTTCCCTATACTTTTTGACAAAATATAATCAGTATGCCGTTTCCTTTGTGCAACTGACAAAACAAGACTATGAGCCCGTCCTGCCCGGGCAAGGGGCACGCAGTCCTCAGCCTCACAGCCATGTCCCAGAGACGTTCCACGTATCCTGATACGTCCCACGTTCCCAGCCACGTCCCACGTTCCCAGTCACGTCCCACGTTCCTAGCCACGTCCCACTTGAACACAGCTACCTTGCGCCAACCTAATACATCTGAGAGGTCAGAGTGGAGCTCTGTGGCTTCTTCCGGATGAATGGTTCATCCAGCAGTCACTGGCTCACGTCATCAGGTACATATGTTCACCATCCTTACCCTACAACAGCAGCTTGCTGTACCAGAAACAGAGGCTGCCAGGGCGCCTGGGCTAGGAGGATTAGGACGCCTTAATTAAGGGAATGTGATATTAGCGGAGCTCCACTTACTGTTCAGCAACACACAGGCTTTTACACAGTTTCTTGTAAACAGGTTAGTTACTGAGATTTTTACCTTCTAAAGAGAAGGTGCTGCGGTCTATCGGTTACATTCCCAATTGTAGAACCATAAGACCCAGTTGCATGAGGGAAATGCATCATACATTCATTTCCACCCAGGTGACCATCTTATGATATTGCGGGTATCTAACAATTCGTAGTAATCAGTAACAAATGGACTACATTGTAAATTACGAGCCAAAAACGGGCTCTTGCTCTCCCTGTCCCACGGGCAGTTTAAAGAAAAGCTTGCGGGAATTGAAGGTCCTAGTAGTGACAGGTTGCGGATGTAAATGACTTCAAGGAGCGGTTTTACAAGTCATGGATCAGCTGTTACAAGATTAGAACGTAAATCCAACTAAATGACAGATTTATTTTCCTAAAACTAATCCACAAACCCTTGCATTCCATTTTATTATTTCTAATGACTAGATGTAATTTTCAAGTGTAAAGCAGACAGCTTATTTTTTTCCACTATGGTGTCGACTATGAAACTCCTATCGTAGTAAGATGATACATAGCTAACCAAAGGTGTGTTGCCTGGGCACGAAACTCTAAAAAGACTCTCGACATGTATATGCACAAAACATTAGCTTGTATATATTAACCTGTTATCCACACCTTAGCTATCAAAACTTGTTTACACTGATTTGATAACTTTTTTTTCACTCTTTAGATTGGCAAATTTTCACATCTCAAACGCCATGGTTGAGTGGACTTCAACACACCCTTGTGACAACCCGTATTAAATTAAGGTAGCAAGTTTCATAGCCAGAGCAGAAAAATATAAAGGGTGGAGTCAGATAAACATGGGTTAACCCTTGAAGAAAAACATCTGGCCTCAAATCTTCAGGTGTGCTACCCATGCCTAATTTAAGCAGCCTCTGGCTGCAGGTGGGGCCAACCAGCACTCATTTTTTGGGCCTGGCACTTACTTTTCCTCCTCAGACTTCGACTGATAGCAAAAGAGATAAAAAGGGATGAAAAGCAACTAGGATGGAGATGAGGGGTCAGGGGGTGTCTGGGGGTGGATTAAAGAGGCAAGAGGTGGAATCAGGATTACCCAGCCATAGCAATCAGCACCCCAACATTTAATAGCGTGGGAACGGCTTTCTGAGCAAAACGTTGGGCCCTGGCACCTATCCTGCAAATTAACTACTGATGCCATCAAATATAGTGCGGTTTTGATTAAATACAAAGGACAATCTTATTGTGTTGGCAGCACTTAAATTCATAAAACCAAGATTCAATCTTCCTTGGATATTAAGGTCAGGGCATAAAATGTAATCGAGCTGAAGGCAGGAAGGTTGTCTCTTCTGCAAGTCAAGCGAATGTTAAGGGTTTCATATTTTTCAGAAGGAATAGTAGGAAACCTGTCACCACCCTTTGCAGGGTTCATTATAATTGCCTCTCCCCTACCAGAATTCCAGAAATGAAATCTAGGACACATGCTCATAACATCAGCATGCAGTCAAAGTGCATACTGTTGGGGAGGGAATATTCTGACTTTGAAACAGACCATGTGGTTATTCGCTCAGCAGAAGGAATGGTTTTAGGGCTAAAATAAGGAACATCACACCACTGTGTAGTAGCAACTTTAATAAATGCCATTAGAAAACATGCATTTTGCACCAAATCATCTCCAAAACATCTTGCATAGGATTTCATTTGGTATAAAATTAATCTGAATCAAAAGAAACAAATTCACTTTATAATCCATTATGTAAACTATGTGTTGTTAATTATACACTAACGTGCATGTAAAACATAGGCATTGACGTCACAAATACAAATATAACAGTCTATTTTTTCTAATAAAATTAAGTAATTGTCCTCACAATTTGAACATTGTAAACCTGTTGAATTAATAAAAAAAAATGGGCACCTGTGTACACCTTAACTGTGGCAAGTACTTTCCTTTCAGTATTTCAGATGTTCACCATAAGTGCTCAGCTGGCATATAGTCTGTATTTCTTGAATTAACATTTTTCGTTGTATCAAATGCAATCTTTAGTATAGAGCATGCACACAACTCACAAGGTTGCAAGTGAATTTAATTTCTTTCTTCCAACCAAATTTTTATTGGTGTACCTCAATTAAATGCTTAATATATATATTTAAAAAAAGTTCGAAAAAGTGTTAAAAATGAAACCAACCACTAACATCTTTGAGGGAACACCCCAGACTGTGCTATATAAATAATGTATAATCATTTTATTTAGCTATTTTAACAATATAATTAAAAACAACTCACTTTGTAGTAGAATAGCTATATAACCGACCATTTTCTTCTGATTTCCACAACCTGGACACATATTCAGCTTAAATTGTAACCATTTCCTGTTAACATACTTATTGCCATTTTTCAGTCGATGGAATAAATATTTTTTCATCTGAAAATTTTACCATTCGAGCAGAAGGAGGAAATGGTTCTGATTTTCAATTAAGAACAGCAAATCCAACCTTCATTATATATTCCCTTCCAGTGACCAGACCAGTTGCTGCCTGTAGTGGGCATAAATTGCATTTATACTGCACAAGAGTTTACCTCATTTTAATTGATAACACAACATCTAAATAGACCTATATAAGAAGGGATGTCATTTCGTAGTGGGTCCCTCACTTTTTCCTGCTTGGTTTTACTAGTATTAGGACTGGGTGTATTTCCATTATAACACTGCTAATTGGAGTTAGAGTGAACATGCTTTTCCCCTAAATATTTACTTTTAAATTGACCTATTTAACTTTTAAGTAGGGCAGTGGGATGTTGGTTTACGAAAGGCACCAGCGATGTGCAGGCTAAATATGGCCAGGGCGTGAGTTATAGATTCATGAATTAACCATAGCTGATTCATTTCAGTGGTGTTTTTACTTTAAAATGTAATGTTAAAAGAGACATTTTCACCTAACTATAACTTCACTTTAACCTTTGTAATTTTCAGTGAATTTCTAGTTTTTTTTAATGTTAAGTAAGATATTATTACCGTACCCAACTAGAACATCACTTTAACCTTTGTTTTTTCAGTGCATTTTTTAGGATTTTTTAACGTAAAGTAAAATTTTATTACCATACAGAACTGTGCCAAGCTCCTGCTGTGCACGGCCTTTGCCCATGTGTGGCATGAGGTTGACCGCAGGGCCAGGCCCATGGTCAACCCCACATAGCCAGACAATCACCCCAGCCCAAATGGACACCAACCCCTCCCTCTTTTTTCCCAATTGTTTTCACAATCTCTTCAGACTCCCAGAGGAGGCCAGCAGCCTACGATGGTTTCTGCAGAACTCCCACAGTATCACAGCGCCTGAAAAAGAATCCTTCTATTAAAATTTGACCCCAGGTGGTTCCATTTAGGACCCTCCCCCACCCCCCAACTAGGTACAGATGGTCAGGGTACCCCTACCCTGTCCCTTCCTGCCATATTTTCTTTAAACTTTCAGGACACAGGGACCGAGTCTCCAAGCCCCATAATGGTGGCCAAACATTTCTCTTCATGTTGCGACCAGCCAATCATAGTGCACGCTCCCACAGGAGCAACTCGGTCCTGCAGGAGCAAAATGGCCAACATGGAAAATTCTCAGCCAATCAGATCACTCTACTATGTGAAGTTGCGAGCCTGCGGGACTCCCACAAGAGTCCTGCAAACCAACTATCCAGATATACACATTTTGAACCTTTATTTCTCAAAAATACACTAAATCATAAAATGCACGCTTTCTGGGTAAAGATCTAGCTTTCTGACAAATTTGGTGTAATTCCGCTTAGCCATTTGGGCTGTAGTGTTGTTCAAAAATCCCAATGGAAATTGCATGGTGAAATTACGTTTTTGGAATCCCCTTTTTTTTCGGCCCACACTAGCCAAATCCTGTCAAAGCTTTCAATGAAGGCGCTAAGGTAGATAAAATAGTTTTTTTTTGTAAAGTTTCGTGAAGATTCGTCGAACGGCACCAAAGTTATTAGCAGATGAAACTTGGAACAAGCGTTCACATGGAACTCATTTGAAAGAAAAATGAAATAGCACAGAATTTCTTGTTCTGCTCTCATTGAGGAGCGTCACCCTTTGGCCCATCGGGGCTGATCAGATAAGAATACTCTCTTCCTTGACGGAGCAACCTGCCTCCTGTCTAATGTATTCACAACACTTTTGTTACTAATCCGCGTCACTCACACTTTTGTGTGCCATAATTCCAAGTGGTGAAGTAATTAACAGATGAGACCACTTATAGAGGAACACACAGCCGTCCCCAAGTTCATCTTAGTCCTGAAGAGACCCTAGTATCTGGATGAAGTTGAAACACTGTTGACAAACTTAAAAGACAGACCTGACCTTCTCTCAATTGACACATTGAGAATCCCCTTTGTGTCTTGCATTGCATTAAACAGTTTGGATGTCTTGCAGATGAAATAACCAATATAACGCATATGTTGTCACAATTGATCACTGTTGTTTTTTCTGGTTTTGGTTGTTCTTACACATAGGGCTCTCTCCTCTTTTTTAATTTTTCTTAAAATGTTCCTGTCACTCACACATTTGCCAATGCTAAGAGTGTTTACTGGTTTATGATTGAAATAAAATTAGAATCGGATTTAACTACAAGGTCTACTAGCTTTTCTCATTTTTTGAATATTTAATGTTTTCATGAAATCTACAACAGAATAAAACTTCTGTCAATAAATACAAATTCTAATGTAACCATCGGTTGAATCTCCACAGAGTTATGTGCTATTTCATTTTTATTTCTAATGAATTCCATGTGAACGCTTGTACCAAGTTTTACTTGATGTCCATGTTCGCGTGGACATAGGGGTTGCTCTTGTTTTTGTTGCAATATTTAAATAAGTAGTGCTAGAACTGGCACTTTTTGCAGGTTTATCCCCAAACTTTTTGCCTTTTGCCTCCATTTTTCTGACCCTGTTTTTGTTGGCTGTAGGATTCTGAGCACTTTACTACTGCTGATCAGCGCTAAAGTGCATATGCTCTCTGTGTAAATTGTGATTATGATTGGTTATCCATGATTGGCATATTTCATTTACTGGTAAGTCCCTAAAGTAAAGTGCACTGAGTGTGCCAGGGCCTGTAAATCAAATGCTACTAATAAAGTTATTAGCAAATCAAGCAGGATTTGTAAAGCGAGGCTAATTACCCATGAGGGTATCCAGGCCCTGGGGTTCTTGCTGCAGCAGCTGAGTCGAGCAGCCAAGTCTTGAGTCCTTTTCTGAATTCCGTCAGCAAGGGTGAGGTCCAGAGGTGAAGAGGCCCTATCCACGAAGTAGGAGAAGGAGCGATCTCTGCTGTTGTTTCAAAGTATGCAAGGAGTGTGAGCGAGGGAGGGAGGGAGGAGGAAGGCAGGTGTCTGTAGGATTGGTGGAAGTTCAGGCAGTGGTTGATGTATGCAGGACCTTAGTTGTGTAGGGCTTTGCAAGTGTGGATCAGCATCTTGAAGTGGCATCTCTTCTGTATGGGCAGCCAGTGGAGCTTCCTGAGGCGGAGGGTGATGTGGGTCTGCTTTGGAAAGTCGAGGATGAGTTTGGCTGCAGCGTTCTGTATGGTCTGTAGTTTCTACAGGAGGCGCAAGGGGATTCCTGCATAGAGTGTTTTGCCATAGTCTAGCCGGCTGGGGACTAGGGCTTGGGTGATCGGACATCTGGTGTTGACTGGGAGCCATCTGAAGATCCTGCGGAGAATGCGAAGATTGAAGAAGAAGACGGAGGAGACTGCGTTGATCTGGTGTTTCATGTTGAGCTTGCTGTCCAGGATGATGCCGATGTTTTGGGCCCGGTCTGTCGGTGTGGGAGAGAGTCTTAGTTCTGAGGGCCACCAGGAGTCATTCCACGGGGAGGTGTTGTTCCCGAAGATCAGTACCACCGTTTTGCCTGTGTTGAGTTTCAGGCAGTTTTGTCTCATCCAATCAGCGATGTTCGTCATACACCTGTGGAAGTTGGCCCACATGGTGGAGGGTTCTTCTGACAGCGAGAGGATGAGCTGCGTGTTGTCAGCATAGGAAATTATGTTTAGCCCATGGTTTCTGACGATGTCTGTCCAGGTGTTGAACAGGGTGGGGCTGAGGGATGAGCCTTGAGGGACACCATAGATGATGCTCTTGTGTTCGGAGATGTGGGGTGGAAGGCGGATTCTCTGGGTTCTTCCAGCGAGAAAGGAGGCGATCCACCTGAGGGCGTCTCCTTGAATTACGATGTGGTGAAGTTTTGTGGTGAAGTCTCTTGATGAGTGTGTAGTGGGATATGGTGTTGAAGGCTACTGAGAGGTCGAGGAGGCCACTGTGTTACCTTGGTCCAGGAGTGCTCTGAAGTCATATGTGGCGGTGATGAGGGCAGTTTCGGTGCTGTGGTTGGCGCAGAACCCAGACTGGCAGATGTCAAGGAGGTTGTTGTTCTCCAGGTGTTGTGAGTTGGAGGTTGATGGCTTTCTGAGGGAAGGTGAGCAGGGAAATGGGATGGAAGTTCTTGAGCTTGCTGGGGTCGGCGGACGGTTTCTTGAGGAGGGGTTTGTCCTCAGCATATTTCCATTCCTCAGGGAAGGTGGCTGTGGTGATGGATGTGTTGAAGATGGTGGTCAGTATTTTGCTGATTGTCTTGCTCCCAAGGTTCAAAATGTGGTGAGGACAGAGGTCCGTTGGTGCTCCTGAGTGGACGGAGTTCATGTTGGCGATGGTGTTTTGTGTGGTGATCTGGTCCCAGAAGTTTAGCACATGGTCGGGGTTGATCTTTGTAGGAGAGTTGCAGCTGTTGAAGTCGGCTGCTGTGGCTTGGGACTCAAAGTTTTTGCAGGTATCAGAGATCTTGTCATGAAAGGAATCCACCAGGGTGTCTCAGAGTTCCTAGGAGTGGGTGATGGTGTTTTCAGGGGCTGAGGGTATGGCAAACTACCTGACGATGTTGAGTAATTCTTTGCTGCGGTTGGCGCTTGCCTTGATGTGAATGGCCAAGGCGATCCTTTTTATCTTTTTTAGGATGTGGTGGTATTGGTTGAGGGAAAATATGTAGGCTAATTGTTCTGTGGTGTCCTTGCTTGTATGCCACCTCCTCTCCAATTGCTTGCAGTTGTGTTTTGCGGTTCTTAGTTCCGTGGTCTACCAGCTGGCTCGATTGGCGGGTCTCGTTGGTTTAGCAGGCTTGATCGGGGCAAGTCTGTCGCCGCAATCGGTGATCTAGGGGGAGAAGTTTCTGACGGTCTTTTCTAGGTTGGCTGAGGTGTCTGGGTAGTAGTTGAGGGTGTCAGTCGACTGGCCTTCTGATATTTTGCTCCAGTTTCGGTGAGGGGTGCTGTGCGCTTTGGTGGTTCTGCTTGTGCTGTGATTGTGAAGTGGACGATGGCGTGTTCTGTCCAGGTGAGTTCGGTGACATGTGGCTGGCCATGAAGATGGATTTGTGTGTGTGTCATGTGATGTGCGTGGGGTTGGTGACCAGCTGGGTGAGGCTGACGGTTTTCATGCTCTCGAGGAAGTTGGCGATGTTTGTGTCTGGTGACTGGTGGTCCAGGTTAGATGTATATGGGCGTCGACGTTTCGACCCGTCTTGGGGCTCAAGGGATAATTGGGGGCCTTGGCCTGCGGGTCTTCGCTGGCAGCGTCCCGGGCGGATTGATCGCACCGGACCCGTGTTTGTACAGCTCCAGCATTGATTGCCCATTGACTGCACTGGAAACAATAGCCAGTATCTTACCTTTCTTTTATGGATGGGGACGCACACTATGCCTAAACCAACAGGAGGTTCCCCTACCCAGCGAGGACCAGCGGGTGTATAACTAAGACATTACACCGACACACAGGTTGCCCCCACCGTCCTGAGGAAGACCCGCAGGCCGAGGCCCCCAATTATCCCTTGAGACCCAAGACGGGTCGAAACGTCGATGCCCATATACATCTAACCTGGACCACCAGTCTCTGACCTTAACGTGCCTCACAAGAATTGTATTGTGTATTTCGAAATTAAATGGAAATTGGTTTGAAATTATAAAATGTGGCCAGGTAGAACAAAGACTGAGAATTATCCATCAGTCCAATGAATGAACTATTTTAACCCATTCTTTCACCGCATCATCTGAATTTTATTCACCCTTCGCACAGCTTGAGCACTTTTCTATTCCTGCACGTTCCCCTGGAGCAACCTTTCCCCTGTCTCTTAGTATCACGTTCAGTAAAGTATATACTGTTGCATTAATTATGATGGAATAAAACGCTTGCAAAAGAAACTAAGTTTGTGGTTGTTGCACTTTAGTAAATTGTTTGTAATTAATTACTGTGAGCCAATAGGAATTGGGCTCAGCAAATAATTTGTTATATTATTATTGTAGGTTGTGATTCAATTCATTTTTGGAAATTAGGTCTAGGACCATTGTTTTTCGTATTACATTAAACCCAGGTCCATGGCCACTGGGTCACCCCATTTTTATAATGGCTATAAGTGCTGTAAGGCAGAAATCAATCAGGTGTAAGACAGTCTTCATACCGCAGCACTGGCCACAGCAGCCCAAGGAGTAGTGCCTGGGGTTGTGCTTACGGAGCCGTCCAGACCTGAAGAGGCAAGCCACCAAAGCTGCTGAGGGGGGCTTAATACAACTCCACAGGTGTTTTAAGAGTGAAAGTCAGTAAGGAGTCCGGAATAGTGGCAAGGTGTTGCTCCGATTGAGACCAAGAAGAAAATCATGTTTCCAGTTATCATCAAGGATGATCCAGAGGCCAGTACATCACCGGGCTAGAAGCAGTGGCTAAAGACTGTCATGTCCCACCTCATTAAGTTCCACACTGGTCTACTATACTGTCGCTTTCTTGAAACCACAATAATCATTCAATACCACCAAAAAGCAAAATATTGGCGATTTATTGACTACGTGGATAGAGACATTTGAAGATTTCATTGATGCATCTGAAGAGACTGATGACAAAAGATTATCAAATACCTGAAAAGTCTTGCTGGCGATGATGTAAAGGAAGCCATAAAGAAAATGCCATGAACTGATGAAGAAATCACATACCACCAGATTAAAGAAACCTTGAATCTCAAGTTCAATCTAATGCCAAATGCTTACTATGAAAGATATATTTTCAGTCAAGAACAACAGAAAGCTGTTGAAACCATCGATGAATTTGTAGAGAGACTTGGCACACTCAAACACTGTAAGTTCAATGAATTTAATGATGACAAGGCCATACGTTTCATGGTCATTGATGGATGCTTGTCCAATTCATTAAGTTGGTGAATGCTGAGAGAATCTTTGAGTCTGGAACGAGTGTTGTTGGCTGCTAAAGCTGAGGAGCATGTCACTCGACAAGCTGCTGACATGGGGGCCAAAGGTGCCCAGAATTAATCAGTCATGAGTGTGAAAAGCAAGTCAAAGCAGAAGACTGAGGGACACAAGGCGATGTCTACACGTAAAAAGGAGTTATGTTTTAGATGTGGACTTTCATTTCCACAGGAAGACAAATGTCAGGCTATTGGACAGACATGTAAGGGCTGTCGTAAGGAAAACCCTTTTGCGACGGTATGCAAAGCAATGGGAAGAACAAGTGCGTCAGGGCGTGAAGACAAAATGGCTGCTGGAATGGTCCAGAAACAAAGTTCGACGTGCACGCACAGGCCCAGCAGAGATGTTAGGTATGACAAATCGACACTCAATTTAGTCGGTTGTCATCTAAATCATTGTTAAACAGTTCATCCGTATCAGTATCAAGTAAAAGTGAAAAATATGGTAGTGTCATGTTGATGTTTACTTCAGAAAAGCGTGCTCATATTGGAATGCCCGCATGTGTAGAAAAATGTCTGTCAAAGAACAGTCGACATTCCAAAGCCCCAAAGTCATTCAAACATTGTCCAAAAATTACACTCAAAGTAAATGGTTGTTCGATATCTTTAATCATCGACAGTGGTGCGTCGATAAACATTATGCCTGAGGAGAAATATAATGAATTGCATTCCTTACCACACCACAACTTATGTTGTTGAAAACCAAAGTGTATACATGGGCTGCATCGACACCTTTGAAAAGTCAAGGTTCATTTGTAGCGATGATGAAACACAAGAAAATGAAGGTGCAAGCACCCATCCATGTGCTTCAAGGGACAGCGTCCAGTGCCTGTCTACTCAGGGAGGACCTGGTTTGGCAGTTTAGGCTGGACTGTTCCCATGAGGTGCAGGGTCAAGACTGATTAGCATTTGGCTGGGTCCAAACTGGGGTGGCATACTAAGCAAAAGAACAATGGATTCAACCCAAATCTCTTGACTGGGGCTGAGTGTTTGAAAAGTTTCAGCACTCTGTCCATCATCTCGTTGTGTTTGCTATGTTCGTCCTATGTGGCCAAGGGTATGCCCAGATGTGGGTCCCTTGCTCGTTGTGCCACTGGATTTAAGCTAGCCTGGCTGATGAGGGGTGATACCTCGAAACCAGTCCCAGGATTCTTCTTTTCGGTCCAGGAAGGAACTAGCCTGGCAATTCAGGCTGGACTGTTCACATGAGTAGCAGGGTCAAGGCTGATTTGCATATGGCTGGGTCCAAACTGGGGTGGCATAGTGAGCAAAAGAACGATGAATTAAACCCAGATCTTGACTGGGGGTGAGCGGTTGAAAAGTTTCAGCACTCTGTCCATCATCTTATTGTGTTTACGTTTAGAAAGTTTGCATTTTTCTGCCCTTAGCCTTTTTGTGCCTATAGCCTGGCTTGGGTCACATGACTGGGTGTAACTGACAGACTTTGTGAATTCCACCCAGAAAGTCACAAAATAGAGACATTAGGTGTGCCTGAGTGGGCCATCTACTGGCAGGATGGCGGAGCGGAATACAGCCCCACTTACACCTGACGAGCCTGTGCTCTGCCTTCACGCAAAGGACCTAACGACCCTGCATTGTCACTTCAGCCAGCTTGGAGCCAGCAAAGGGGAGGCAGGACATTTCATGCACTTTAAAGCCACTGTCTAGAAGCTTCTTCCAGTACCAGGGCATCAAGCTATAAAAGATGGACCTCGGACACCAACTCTTTAGAGCACTTCTGGACCTGTGGATACTCTGCCAGGAAAAAGGACTGCTGTGCTGCTGCAATGACTGCCACTCTGCTAGGATGCTGCTCTAAAGCAACTGCTGCCCTGCAGTGCTAACCTGCTGCCTACTGCCCTCTTGCCTGGGGAAGAAGAACTAGACATGCAACTTCATCTTGAACCCAGAACCCCAAATTGACTCAAAGGGCTAGTCTCTGGCCTCCTAATCTGATCCTCAGGGACATAAAAGGCTCCACAATCAGCTCCTTAACCCAGATGCAGCGAGTTTCTGATCCCCAATTGGTGCCTCTCAGGTCCTGGACCCTTGGTGTGGGTCACAGGCTCTTGAAATCAAGTGTTTGGGCTGTTCACGGCAGCACACGGACCCATTTGCATCAGACGCCGTGCCACCCACACCGATATTCAGCACGAGCTGCTGCTTGCCCATCTCTTCACACAGCAAGTATCAAACGCCTGCGGAAGAGCGCCCATCCGCGACGCCCGGCCTGCTCTTTGCGCCATGGTGACCACCGTCCACGATGCTCTCCTTGCTCACCGTGACCTTCTCCAACACGAACAGGAATCTCGGCACAAAACTTGAGAAGGTAAAACTTCAGCTGGATAAATCAGGGACTGTATCCAACCCGTGCTCCCTCACAGTCGGCCTGAACTTTTGACTTTGACCTGGTCCAGATAGCCATGGTTGGCGCTCTCTGCTTTAAAAAAAAAAAATATTTTTATTAACAAATGCTCATTACATCGTAGCATGACTAGGCGCTCTCCGCTTTTAAGCGCTATTTTGCAGTTTATTATTTAAAACTTCATAACTCCAGTTCTACTGAGTGGACTTTTGTCATTTTGGTCTTGTTTTATTTATTATAATCTGCTCTATTTTTCTAACCTGGTGTGGGATCTTTTTGTGTGGTGTTCTCACTATTTTACTGTTTTAAGTGTTACACAGATACTTTACACGTTGCCTCTAAGTTAAGCCTGACTGCTCTGTGCCAGTCTATCAGGGGGCTGAGCACAGGTTAATTTGGGATTTGCCAAAGCCTTACCCTGAGTAGGATTGTGGTTGCTGCTTGACCATGATTTACACCCCAATCAACTAGTAACACAATTTCTAATACTGTATTTTAATGGCTATACAGAAACTTTAAGTAAGTAAACGAATGCTTTTTTGTTAGAAAACCAGTTGAAATCTATGTAGATCAAATATTTCTTAGGGTGTCTAGAAACAGTCCCAACAATTTCAGAAGCAGCATGACTGGCAGGAATCTGCAACATATCAAGGATGGATTGCTGGATTGTTTTGCCCAACGCACAGATGGCATAGAGATTAATGCTTGCAGTCTGAACATTTCTTACATGCATCCTTAGCTTCCTGAATATGATGCAGTGCATTCTGATTAAGTAAAGTGAAGGCCTTTACCAGTTCTAATGCACAAGGAACTGATGTAATCTTAGTAATATAAAGATGCATCCGCAAACAGAGCGCATAAGAGCAGAAAAAAGGGCTGTGTGTTGTAATGATGTATGCTCAGTGTTACTGAAAGAGATATCAGCAGTAGGAAGTAAGGATATTCAATTAGACTGATAGGCATCGATTCATCACAAATATTGTCTTAGAGGTTGATTTACATGCTGTTCGATCATTTGTGTGGGAACAGTGTTCAGAAGGAAATGAAGACTATATTTGCAGTAATTTACAGAGTTCCAGGCAATGCTTTTATAGAAACAGAACTGGTGTGTGAGCAGAACACGTCCCAGGATGAATACACAAGCAAAGATATGTTGAATGCACAGACATTTACTTCCTTGAAAGGTGGGATACTATGGAGCATGCACCATCTATGTAAATAGACAAATAATTACATAGTCTGGTGAATGAATCAGATGTTGTCAACAAATATTAGGTGCCAAGTAAAATAAAGTTTTTAATATGCCTACAATAAAGGTGTTGATAAACCTTAAGTTATTCTGATCAGGAACAGACCATGAAAGTGTATTTGTGCTCATCAGGGTTCCAACCCAACAAAAGAGTAGTGAATGTTGATGTTGGATTTACTTACCCTCTTTGTGACCTAATGTATGACGATTTGATGGATCTTTTGATTTCTAAACAGAGGGGATTGTTAGATTGGGTGGGATTCTTATTTTTAAATTGCGATCATCCTAGAATACCCATCCTCTACCTCCTACCCAAAATCCACATGAATACTGCCAATCACCTGAGGTGACTAATTGACACAGCTATTGGGAGCCTGCCTGAAAATATCTCTAGGTATATAGATTTCTTCTTGAGGCCATATGTTTCCTCTTTGCTTACCTATGTACAGGACATGAGGGATTTTCTCTTCAACATAGAAGGTATACATTGGGAAAAGGAATATATATTAGTAACACTTGATGTGGAGAGTTTGTACACAAGAATTATACATACCTCTTGGGTTAATGCCTGTCAGATCTTCATCATGTCAATTCCATAGTGAAAGGTTACTGAATATGTAAATGCTTTGTCTGTATAATGATGTATCACTATAAACTACTTAAGGGGAATGTGATGGGGATCCGCTTTCCCGCCTCCACCCCCCAGCTGTACAAATATCTTCATGGAACTGGTGGGAGAAGCAGGTCCTCAGCATGACACCAGGATATAAACACATCATACTCTGGATCAGATTTAATGATTATGTGTTCACCATTTGGAGTGGATCTGGGAGTGATGCATAGGAATTTATTGACAGACAATCAGAATGATTTGAATTTACATTTCACCAGTGGCATCATTAACCACCAGGTAGAATTTCTGGGCACTAGCATTAGTCAGTGGATATACACTAATCTGTCCAGAAAAAGAAACTGCTGGCAACAGTCTTTTACATGCTTGCTGTAGCAAAAAACTGGGGTTGACCCGATAACCCTAAGAAGTATAAAAATCTTTGATTCCGTTTTACATGCATGCAGCAGTCATCCAATGAATGTAATACAGAGTATCCCCATGGGGAACTGTTAAGGGCCAAGAGGAACTGCAGCACTGAGGGGCATTTCTTGCCTAACAGAGACTAATGTTCCTGGGGTTTAAAGAATGGTGTTACTAAGATTGAGGACTGCAATGAGACAAGTACAGACCATCAAGAGAGAGGATCTCCTGCGTAATACTAAAATTCAGAGAAGACATGCGGGGATAATGTGATTAGATTCCTTACCACTTACAGAAGTCGAGCAGTAAAAAGAGTCAATTCTAAGGTCTGACCCCATGATCAGAAGTACTATCACTGACATTTAGAAAGAGTGACTGTCTGAGAGATAGACTTAGTAGAAACTATGTTAAATCTTCATCAGTGATAAACTAGAGAGGTATACATCGTTTTTACACCTGCCAAAGATGTAAAGCATGTAAATTCAATAATAATGTCCTTGAATATCATGTGCATTTTTGTCAAGGTCACGCTGCGCTGAAACACATCTGGAATTTGGATAGTTTCACTATGTCCTGCACTGATAATAAATAAATTGATCATTTAAGAGCGTGGTAGGCAGAGTAAAAATGTTGAAATGGGATGCTACACTTATGCAGACTTCTCTCTCTAACTATTTTTTGTCCATTTAAAAAAAAAATGAATGCTCAAATTACTAAAAACCCATACATTCCCTCAGATTTGTAACCCTCTGGCTTCATGCCTGCACCAACATCTCAATGCTCAAATACTTTAGCCGGCTCTTTAGGAAAAGCTTTAAATTCTACTGCCCTAGTTCAACAAAATGTCACTTAGAAGTGCCTCACTTGTTAGTGCTCTAGTCATTCATTAGATCTCTGTGGTGAGGCTGTAGTTGATTACCAGGGAGTTAAAAGACAGACTGGTATTGGATGTATGTGTTCCTCTCTGCATTTCACAATGTTTTAAAGAAATGGGTGAGGAAGATATTAGAGAACTAATAGAAAATGTATCCTCATTTTAGCTTTTTATAGCTCTAAGCATAATTTCTATGACAAAAAGAAACCCCCGGTTTTGTTCATTTTGAAAGGAAATGCTTTAGGTTTTACAGCTTTGAATCCATCAAGATAACTTCAGGAGTGCCACACTTTTGTCATACATACAGAATGTTAGCATTCACGTTGTTTATTAGAACACTGTGGGAAGCTGCAGTAGAACAGTTGGGAGGTAACTTAAAGACTGCTGCTGGTGCTCAAAATTGAAAGTACATGCTTCAATCTGCACGTCAGAATCTTTTACTAAACATGGATTAGTAAGATATTTTGGCACTCAGAAAATGTGTCTTCATTTTAGCTTTGTGGAGCACTAACCATAATTTCTTTGACAAAAAGAACCCCCTCGTTTTGTTCATTTCTAAGGGAAATTCTGTATGGCTTTGTTTCCATCACAATGGTGTTCAGGCGTGCCACAATTTTGTTAGTTCCATTGGTGTTCAATAGTACACTGTGGTGAAGCTGCAGTAGAAGATGGGAATAACTGACAGACTGCTGCTGGTGGAAGTACATGTTTTACTTAGAATATCAAACTTTATTCTCACATGGCCGAGGAGGATAGTTTGAACTTCTAGAAAATGTGCTCTCATTTTATTTTCTGGAGCACCTTTATGACTTTTATAAGAAAATCATGAGAGAAAATCATTTTCTCTAACATGTTTGTTTAATCAAATCCCAGTAGTAGGGCAGCATTTTTCAAATGGTAAAATCACAGGAGAATGCACTATAATTCATAAAATGAGTTTAATGCCATCAACAAATGATTTATATTGTGACTAAAATCAGATATCACCCTTTATATATGTGCTCTTTTTTGTGACCCTCAAAACCTGGCATTCACTAGACTGTATTTCAATGAGATGTATGACCCCAAGTCCTATAATGGCTGCCACAACATATTGTTCATGTGGTAGCCAGCCGATCCGGATTGACTAGTCTCCTTTAAAGTGGCTAATCACAGAACATCTTGACCCGAACAGTCTAAAAGCACCTTTTTTAAATCACTTCATGACCCACTAGAGCACCTTTTTAAATTCAAATTTCTCACAAACAGCTGAACAGATTTACACCAAATCACAAAAAGTAAGCTTTCAGATTACATCTAAAAAAATTCACCAAATTTAGTGTAATTCTGTTTTCCTCGATTTGCGACACACGTTTCCAATAGGAGTTAACATGGGAAATCAATGTTTTAGGACCTTCCCTTTCTCTTGCCCCCGCATGACTGATCACTCTGCAACATTCCAAGCAAGAGGTGGGGTAGATAAACTTTTTTTCCATAAAGTTTTATACAGATTCATCAAATTTCGCCAAAATCAGCAAAGCAAAAAACACTTCCAGGTCTATGACTGTCAGAGAGACAGCATGGCAAGTGTCTAAATGTCAGAACTGCCCTTCCACGTAGCCTGGATCAGCAGGCATTCCAGTATTGATTCCATTTGGCTTGATCCTGAACAAGACCCATCATCATCACTCACTAAAAGAGGCATGCTACATTTTTGTGCTTATCAATGTGAAATTATCTTAAATTATTTGTTAAGTTAAAACATATATATATATATATATATATATATATATATATATATATATATATATATGTTCTTTCTTTCTCCTAGGACCGTGTCAGTGGCTTGATGGATCAACAGTTTAAGAAAAAATAAAAGCATCTACTTAACACACTACATATTCCTGGGCAGTGAAAGCTAGCTCCCAGTGCTGTGTAGGGCTTCACTTACCAGTGTTTTTATCCTGGCAACGTTCAGATGAGTATTCATACTTGCAATGCAGTTACAAGTAATTTATTTTTCGTGAAAGTCCTAAAGGTATCAAAGTGCGAGTGTGCATTTTTCATAAAAATGCTTTTGGGAGCATACTATTTTCAACTTGTTATAAAAAGTATTGACATATGTCGACAGGGATCAATCAGAAAGAACATGAAAAAAGAAATCCAGAAGACCGGGAGCCTTATTTATAATTAATATACAGTAATCGTACATTCTTATTGGCGACCAAGACTTAAGTAGTACCTGGATATATGTGTTAACATATAGTGTACAAATTAATGAATGTTAGTGGTGGAAGAGGTGTATATTTGTAGAGCTATAGTTTTTATTATACGCACTTACACATCTCAATCTTTAAATTTCCTTTTGAAAAGAAATAGCATATGACCCTTCAAATTTACTGATCCCCAAGACAGATTTTTAAGAGGACAAAAAATGTCATTAAAAAAAAGAAGCACTCATCTTGACAACTCTTGAGAAAAAAAGAGAATTAACATCACAATAATTTAAATTACAACAAATAAATGGTTTATATTTAGAGACTGTGATCCTACCTTGCCTGGGGTATTCATCTGCTTCTCTGTGAACCAGATCCTTCACCCTGTTTCCGTAAAGTAGTCTTGAAGAATCATGATCAAAAGCCTTCAGTGTTTCACTAGAGCTATAGGACTTTTGAGTGGGCACCCTACACTCATCATTGTCCACTGAAGAGTTTGTGTAGCGTCGCTCCTTGTCCCTCCGGCTCTTTGTAAGCGAGCAATAAGGCCTTCGTTCTTTAACATCCATTCTTCATTCATTCTGTGCCGGCATCAGTTCAGCTTACTTAAATGTTGTGTTCACATTCAAGGGAATCTGTAGGAAGATGCAGAAAAAGATAAATAATCTGGTCAAACTTGGGAAATAATTAAAATGGTTTATTTTATAATTATTTGTTATTTACTTCAGTCCTTCGTATCATGTCAGGTTGCCTGCCTCTCTTCCACTTTGGAAAGCCATGCATATACTCGAATAAACAATTGCTGGGTAGAACAGGTGGTTGCAAACTACATATGAAATCAATGAAGCTAAAATAATAGGTATTGTGCTATCAGACACATTGGAAAAAGAGACTGGCCTCCGTTGTGCTACTGTTCAGAACAGAGGATGTTAGTAATGGCTGTGGGAGAGAATGATGCTAATCAGAGGGTGCATGTGAATCGGATGCTATTAGCAGGCTTCTGGCCATCATCTGGTGTGTGTGTCGTTACAATTTCATTTCAAAATGTCCTCTACTTTGGTACCCATGATGGTGAGGTCTAGAAAGACATTAGAAGCCCTCTTTTGCAGAGGAAGTGAATGATGAGGGCGCCCCGGGACTTTGACAAGTCCCCATGGACCCGTCCCTAACTAATAAAATGATGAATTCTTGCACCAAAAAACTTGATGCTGGGGTAAACATTACTGCCTAAGCTGGTGCCAGTGCACACAAAAAGCACAGCCAGCCATCACATGAATAAATATCAAAATCGAGAGAAAAATATTCTTCCCTAATCCTCGATCAATGAAACTAACCAGTCATTTTTCAAAAAAAAAATCAGTACAACATTATTTTGATGACATTTATTCTGTCAGTGTTGGCATCCTCATTTCTCTTCACAGACAAAAAATAATGGCACTGCAGACCGATTGTGTAAAGGTTAAACACTTCCCTCCCTGGTCTCCTCCCTCCCAAGGAATATTTCGGAAGGCACACAAGAGCAGAAGGCACCCTGAGTGATGGCACCAGTCACTTGTGCCGGCGCCTCGGGGGATGCAGGAGAGGCCGCAGTATTCATACTGCAAAAAGGAATATCAAAACCTATCTTTTGTTCTTTCTACAATCATCCCGGGGCGTTGTGGAAGAACTCCTCAAAGTTTTGTAATCTTTCTTTTCACAACAGTTCTGAATTGAACTAACTTGCTTATCTCCCTTTAGAGGTAGCCACGATCTTTTGATTTTGCTAAAACTGAATGCAAACTAAGTGTAGTTAAAGGTGCTTTCGCCAGCCCTCTTCATCCAATGGTATGCCATTCACAATCTCATTTGCTCACTACAGCATGCATACAGCAAGGGGCAATAGACCCGCCCACTTCAGCCATTGGTTAACTTCATGTGACTGATGGTATTCTGCTCTTTTCCAAGGAGCACGTCCTTGCACTTAGTAGTTCCCTTCAGTGCCTGGGACTACTCTGATAACGTGTGCTTTTTGAGACCAGAAATGTTTAGACAGCTGCTCCAATGATAAAGTTTAGAAAAGCCATGACAAAATAAGCATTTGCAAAGCCAAAAGGCTGGTAGCCAAAGCCAGACCTACTGGCTTTGCCATTTCTGACTGAACCATATGGCACTATGAAGGGAAGAGTGCTCTATCCTGTTCCTGCAGGTCAGGAGCAATAGCTGTGCAATGTTCTCCTTAAGTTATGAAGGCTTCGTTTGAAAAGTAAGTAAAGACTGGCCAGGCGGGGCTGCCATTCTAGTACCTAACCACTGAAACATCAACAGATTGCCTTCTAGTATCAAACTTGGATTTTATATAGTTTTGAACATTAGGTCCTCTTTTAGTTTATGACACTTTATATTATTTACTGACTTCTTGTTATTTGCACCATCTTAAATGTTCCTACTCTGTGTCTGCGCTTCTGCTAAAGCAGTTCTGCATCTATAGAGAGCCTGAGCATAGCCTGAGCCCCCAGCACCACCCACCACAAAACAATGCCCAATAAGGAAAACAGGAAAAAGTGGTGAATTGGGTTTTCCGCTATGGGGAGTACTAATCCTAAATCTTTATGATAAATGTTCACAATTACTCAGGCTAACCAACAAGCATGATTGTAATTGTGAACTTTGTTGTCATAACTTAAGTGAACTAATGTTCATAAAGGATTATGCTGGTGATAACTGCATGTAAAGTTCATAAACATTTTATTTAATAAAATAAATACACACACAGGTACCCCTGTCAGACCAAGCCTCTGGACTTCAGTTTACACTGTGGGGACAGTAAGCAACTTCCCTCGGTGTACCAAGGCACACCAAGAGCAAGGATCAGCTACCATTGCCATTAGTCAAGGCTCGCTTGCTGGAGGTAAGGGGTGGACTATCTGATTAGAATGAAGACCAACAGGCGGTCTCAGCTAGAGGGATCACATTGATTGTTTGACAGCTCCAAGAGACTGTGGCCCTTGTACTATGGCCACAATGAAAACAGACAGGGGAACTTCAAGGAACAAAATAGAAACTTGCAGGAACACCTGCTGGACATAGCATAGGAGACTTTCGCTTTACACATTCAATGTCCTGATGAGGTCTCATTTGAAGTACAAATCAAATTCAATCCAGAGCAAGTCTTGGTATCTTGTTAAATAGACTTTGAGAGCAGAACTGCTTAGACCTATCTATCTTGGTCAGGCACAGACCCACCTGAACATTACATCTAGGCTCTCAGACTGCTGAGCCAAGAATTTATAAGCAGGGGACTTGAGCAATGAATTTACAGCTAAGAATAAGCAAAGCCAAATAGGATATTTCCACAGTGACTGTCCAAAGATATAGATGCCTTCAAATGGAAGAATAGTTTTGCTTCAAGGTTCCATGTGCATCTGGAGTCTTTAGTTTAGTGTTTTTAGAAGGGCTAATAAGTTCAACATACAGGGAATTTCACAACAACAGAAACAGATGTGGAGATCTCTGACATGGTAATTTCCCCAGACCAAGGCTCTGAGACAAAGAACTATTTCTGTGGCCATGCCGGTATAGCTGATCAACATTTTACAAGAGAACAGGATATTATACTTTTAAAGTCATTCTATAGCTCATTTGTATTCTATGTAGTTGCATCACTGTTACTCTCAAAATAAAAGGCTTCCTCCGCTTACTTAGTTCCTGATTTTGGACATCTTGGAGGGTGACTGGTGCAGCCCTCTACCAAGTCACCACCTCCAAACACCTACCCGTCAATTTCACAGCTGAGGCATGGATTCCCACCATTGTCACTGACCCACCACAACACGACCATGTAAGAATGGGTTACAGTAGTATTTATTATGCAATTTTCACGTAGCTTGGAAGTGAGGAAAGATGGCAGTGATGTATTAATGTGGCCTGCTGGTAGTTCCTATCTCTCCTTTCTATCTGGTTCAGAGAACCCCTAGGTTTAGCTTCCCTGATGTGCGAAATTATTTAACAGAAAGTGAATCCCTGAAACTCCCTTGCAAACACCATGTTAGTTGTTTGGAATTCCAGGGATTCCCCATATCAAGAGGATCTCCACCGGTGCTGTTTCTGATATTGTATAGGGCTACCAGATGGTATAGAGGCATCAGCATGGAGCTGCTTGCAACTCCATACTGATGTCCACCACACTACTCTGCTACCCTTTAATTAACAGCAAATACTGCAGGTGTCTTGTGGGGAAATGATGAGGTGGTGTAAGGAATAACTCCTAGTTGGCGCTCTAAATAGGGGCCTACAGACTGATAAAATAATATGCCCCAACTATGAAATGGAGACCTTTATGTACCACTGTTCATTATGGGAAATGTAACATGGTATTGCTACAGTACAGCAATGCCAATGGGAAGGAGACAGATATTTCTAATAACAAAGATTTGCCTTGTAAGTTAACCTGTCCATATTATCTTTTGGGTCTTCCAACTAAACGGGAAAGGATGCAAGGCTGGAGAAAGGTCCGAGTGAGTAAATCTGTATTATGGCATATTAGACCAAGGAACACAGTTGGAAGTCATGTCTGAAAAGTAATCGGAAGCGAACATTGGGCTTCAGGGATTTCACCATCAGTATTTATGTCAAATTGTATCATAGATTAAAATTAACTTCTAAAACACCCTCATGGCAGACATAACTGCAGTGCTAGCAAACCAATGAGCAGGGGGAAGAACTCAAGACAGATTCTGAAGTCTGAGCCATAATGCCAGCAATCCCCTTGTTATAGTCAAAGGCTGCCCTTGCGGGTCCTGGGAAATGGAATGGGAGCAGCAGGAGGGGGAACATTTGTGACCAAGAAACTGCCGCTGTGCCACCCTGTACTGTACCACTGGCACCACTCCGGAATTAGAGTTTGATGGGTTAAACCCAGGAGTCGTACTTGACTGCAGGGCCTTTCTTCCATCAATTTTCAGCCAGCGGACAGTATGAAGAGGATGCCACATAACTCTTGCTTTTCTCCTTTAATACAGTAACGATTCTAAAAGCATCAACTGAGTCATTCTATTTAATTCAGTCATGCAACGAAAATGATGTCAGAGTGAGGCAGGAAAGTGCCATATTCTCCAGTCTGAAACTTTTCAATCGCTTCTTGTGAAACGAGCTTGAAAAACAAAATTTGCTGCAAGTAGTGTTCTATCTGAAGGGAAACATACATGGCATGCCGTTGTCAAAACACCACAAAAAACATGAAAGAATAACTTAGAAATAATAATAATAATAATTTGTATTTGTAAAGGGCGAACATATCACCCCTCAAGGTTTGAAGGCACTGGGGGCCGTCGGGGAGATTAAGTGAGCTATTGATCAGAGTCACATGATGCTGAGCTGAGCTGCCGGCAGTGCCAGGGAACGAACCATGGGCCCCGCACTCCAGAGCCAGCCGCTCTGGCCGCTGCGGCACACCTCTCCTCAGAAATAAAAAAGAAACATTATCAGCATCATATGGAGAGCACACCTTTGAAAAAATTCTCACAAGGGGAAAACACTGGCAGAAAAGAGAGCAAACGGGAGTCTACATCCCTTCACTAACAAAAAACTAATAGCATTGCATACTGCTAATACTAGGTTGCATGTAAGGACCCATTATCAGGCCAAATACTCACTGCAAATCTTCCATTATGATCCCTTTTGGAGTCACGCCACCAGATGAACTGCTCCTTTATTAGATCTCATCCGGTCTTATTTTAAGTAATTTGTAGACAAACACACCAAGAAAGGTAAGCAGCTGCAACAGTAGAAAGTGCCCCTGCTACCTATATGCACTTCACTGTATACCCTGTGCACCACAGATCATCCGTGTCCTCCACTTATTCCAAATGGTCAAGCCCTACAAACATGTAGTGTTTTGTTGTGCTTCACCCAAGATCAGCATGTATTAAGCAGGGGAGGCTGGTTGTTGATGTCAAAGTGATAGCACCCTTTACTACTGTCATCTAACCACAGAGTGGCACCTGGCCACCAAGGAGGGCCAAAGTCCACCATCTGCTGACGGTGGTCTTTCATCGGTCTCGTCTGGTCGTTCAGTGTGGAGCAAACATGACCTATGTGCCCAACAGCGTCTGCCCATGACAAAGTTTGGAAAAATTAAAACTATCATATCTGAAATAAAACAAGACTTCATTTCGGAAATAGGCTACGCAATAACGTCCAAAAACCTGTTTCAAAGTATAAAATCCCCAGGTGCCCCAAAACAGTTATTCAGCCATATGTATTTTTAATTTTGATTTGCTTGTCAACCATTTATGGGACAATACAAGGAGCCACATACTGGACAATGGCATCCAGTTTGGTTCTGCAAACTCCACTTTTATGAGAACACTTTATTTAGAATTGTTAATGCTCAAATGTAATGCAAGGTCATCCACAAATACAATTAATTTAACGTATTTGCTAATTGGTAGAAACAGAAGTGGCAGAAGAGATGTTTAAAGAATTCTTGTTTATGCTCCCTTCCCAGGTTTGCTTCTCTGTTCGGCACGCTCTTCTGGTATTTTCTTGTTTATGCTCCCTTCCCAGGGTTGCTTCTCTGTTCGGCACGCTCTTCTGGTATTTTGTCGTTTATGCTCCCTTCCCAGGTTTGCTTCTCTGTTCGGCACGCTCTTCTGGTATTTTCTTGTTTATGCTCCCTTCCCAGGGTTGCTTCTCTGTTCAGCACGCTCTTCTGGTATTTTCTTGTTTATGCTCCCTTCCCAGGGTTGCTTCTCTGTTCGGCACGCTCTTCTGGTATTTTCTTGTTTATGCTCCCTTCCCAGGGTTGCTTCTCTGTTCGGCACGCTCTTCTGGTATTTTCTTGTTTATACTCCCTTCCCAGGGTTGCTTCTCTGTTCCGCACGCTCTTCTGGTATTTTCTTGTTTATGCTCCCTTCCCAGGTTTGCTTCTCTGTTCGGCACGCTCTTCTGGTATTTTCTTGTTTATGCTACCTTCCCAGGGTTGCTTCTCTGTTCGGCACGCTCTTCTGGTATTTTGTCGTTTATGCTCCCTTCCCAGGTTTGCTTCTCTGTTCCGCACGCTCTTCTGGTATTTTCTTGTTTATGCTCCCTTCCCAGGGTTGCTTCTCTGTTCAGCACGCTCTTCTGGTATTTTCTTGTTTATGCTCCCTTCCCAGGGTTGCTTCTCTGTTCTGCACGCTCTTCTGGTATTTTCTTGTTTATGCTCCCTTCCCAGGGTTGCTTCTCTGTTCGGCACGCTCTTCTGGTATTTTCTTGTTTATGCTCCCTTCCCAGGTTTGCTTCTGTGTTCGGCACGCTCTCAGGTATTTTCTGGTTTATGCTTCCTTCCCAGGTTTGCTTCTCTGTTCGTCACGCTCTCTGGTATTTTCTTGTTTATGCTCCCTTCCCAGGTTTGCTTCTCTCTTCAGCTCGCTCTTCTGGTATTTTCTTGTTTATGCTCCTTTCCCAGGGTTGCTTCTCTGTTCCGCACGCTCTTCTGGTATTTTCTTGTTTATGCTCCCTTCCCAGGTTTGCTTCTCTGTTCCGCATGCTCTTCTGGTATTTTCTTGTTTATGCTCCCTTCCCAGCTTTGCTTCTCTGTTCGGCACGCTCTTCTGGTATTTTCTTGTTTATGCTCCCTTCCCAGGGTTGCTTCTCTGTTCCGCACGCTCTTCTGGTATTTTCTTGTTTATGCTCCCTTCCCAGGTTTGCTTCTCTGTTCCGCACGCTCTTCTGGTATTTTCTTGTTTATGCTCCCTTCCCAGGTTTGCTTCTCTGTTCGTCACACTCTCTGGTATTTTCTTGTTTATGCTCCCTTCCCAGGTTTGCTTCTCTGTTCGTCACGCTCTCTGGTATTTTCTTGTTTATGCTCCCTTCCCAGGTTTGCTTCTCTGTTCAGCTCGCTAGTCTGGTATTTTCTTGTTTATGCTCCTTTCCCAGGGTTGCTTCTCTGTTCCGCACGCTCTTCTGGTATTTTCTTGTTTATGCTCCTTTCCCAGGGTTGCTTCTCTGTTCCGCACGCTCTTCCGGTATTTTCTTGTTTATGCTCCCTTCCCAGGTTTGCTTCTCTGTTCCGCACGCTCTTCTGGTATTTTCTTGTTTATGCTCCTTTCCCAGGGTTGCTTCTCTGTTCCGCACGGTCTTCTGGTATTTTCTTGTTTATGCTCCCTTCCCAGGTTTGCTTCTCTGTTCCGCACGCTCTTCTGGTATTTTCTGGTTTATGCTCCCTTCCCAGGGTTGCTTCTCTGTTCCGCACACTCTTCTGGTATTTTTTTTCTGTGCTCTAATTATTTCCATGCTCCTCTCACCTTTTGACATCATGAACATCATACAAACACCTTTTGACTCCGAAAGACTGTCATGGTGTCTTGGAGAAATGTGTCCCAAATTAATAAAACTAGTCAGAAACCTTGCGAAGTCAACTGTAACTATTCATAGACTTTGGGGAAATGCACAAGTGCTATTGCAAACATTTTTCCAAGTTTTAATATTTTTTTGGAAGCTGAAATGACCTCTTGGTCAAACATTATCTAATGTTTCTTCAATTCTGGATCATTTTCTTCTTTGACTCGCCTCCTGCGTCCCAAGGGGAGTAACCCGAGGGCGCCAGAGAACACGCCATCGTCTTTGCCTTCGGTGCAACTTATGTAATCTGCTGCATATCCACAAGCGCAACGGGCGAGAGTTTCTCGTTTGCTGTAGTAACACTACCGTGGACAAAAATAAAAAACAACGGTGAAAGCAAAAGAATTAAAGCTTCTTTGCACAATACTACAGGCAAATTAGCGAGTTTCTGCACATCATTTAGAAACCAACTCCACGCGCTAACACAGCAAAAGAAGTGATTGTATTTTATTGTAATTGCATTTATATAGCGATTACTACCCCCGATGAGGCGTTGAAGCGCTTTATAGCAGGACGGTGGAAATGATTGAAAAGTATCTAACAGACTTGTATTTTCTCTGTTTGGATGTTCATTGCATCATTAGTTTAGCTCACACGTTGCTTTACAGAAAGAGAGCAACCACATGCAATCTGCCTAGGTCTAATCCCAAAAGAAAAGTCCTGCACAAACTACTTCTGCTGCTACCTGCGGCCTCAGGGGGCATCGTTTATGGCAAGCAGCTCGAGCCCCTGCAATGCTGCAAGGTTAAAACCCCTTTCTTGGCATACACTGACGTGGGCAGTAAAAAAGAGCTGGGCAGAATTATTTTTTCTCTAAATATTTTAATATTTACATAGAGACAGTACGAAACAGAAAGCATGTAATACATATATACATCTATGAAGTCTACAAGAACATGCTTATGACAGTAACACTATATACATTGCTTCCGTCTACAACCTTGTACAAAGGGGAATATAGATAAACAGAGTCCGATTTAAACTTGCGGTCAGGCAGAAGGCGATGGGGTACAAGGCAAGGGCAACAACGAGTCTTGATAAATAGAGCATAGAAAAACAGTTATGGGGAACCATAACAAATACGGGTGTTGGAGAGGGTCATAGTAGGCATACCCAATATAAACCATGAAGGGGAAGAGAAAAGGGGGGGGGAGAAATAGAAAGAGTGGGGGAGGAGGGGGCAGGAATGGTTGCCTGGGTGTTTACCACCCACCGCGAATAGAATGTCCGCTTCATGGTTGTTCATCTTGTCTGTGGTATTACACATGGGGAGGCAGCACAGCGTTCTGGGCTGGACATCCATTGGGGCAGTGCCAGTCACCGAGTCACATCTGATTACTCCCGGACTGTGATGGCAAAGACAAGCCAATGCTGCCAAGAGTAATTACCAGATCAAATATCGTTTTTGCTAATTTGTTCACCATCCACAAGGTGAAAATATACCGTTATCTGATAGCTTAAGTGATGTTTTGTTGTGATATTTAGGGTAAGTAATATCGATTTGCGTTTTGCAATCCCCAATTATACTAGAAACTTTCAGATAATCACACATTGAAAGAGAAAAAAATATATAGTGCAGGGGATAGAGCTGAAGAAGACAGAAGGCTCTGCTTTATAAAGTAACAACTTTTTCCACACTAGTTTCTATTTGGCCATTTTGTTTCCGTCTTCTTGTGTACAGTTTGCTACTTTCCCCTCAAGTTTCTGAACTTTGGACATTGGTGTATTTATTTGTCAATTTTGTTTGAAAACGGTGTATCATTTTCTGATTGATTTATATTTTTGAATCTGCACGCTGCTCTTTACTCTCTTAATCTTATACTGGTGTGTGTGCTTGGGCCTTTTCTGGCCTTGAATGAGTGGTACTGCTGCAAAGTGATTTGAAATGGTCAACAAGGACTGGAATCTGTGAATGCACCACAATAATGACTGCCAAGGTGCTTGATACCAAGATATGAAGGAGAAAAGTTTGGCTCATCAAGAGAATGGTAATGTTTGTGTAGTCTTAAATCTACGTCTTGGTTTTCATTTCTTCTATTTTCCCAACATTGTATATTTTGACCCTTTATTTCAATGTATGTCTGCAAGTACCAGTGCCTGTCCAACGCTGCCACTGGTGCGACTATGACTCTCTAACTCACACAGTTGATGAAACAGACTTAATGAGTCCGAGGCCAAGTGAGGCGAGGATTCAAAAGTGGAGAGACCCATTTGTGATGTTCATCAGAGTATAGCACCTCTGCCCATGTAAAATTCTGCAGGTCATTCAGACTTAAGTGAGCAGCATTGTCAGGTTTCCCTTTTTTGCTGGGAATGGGCAAAGTCAATAAGAGGGAGTCGTGAATAAAGTGAGACTGTCACCATCATAGAGAGAACGGCTCAGACCCTGGAGGGTTGTGGGTTACAACCTCTGGATCAGGCATGGGCACATCCGCGTTCCTCAACCAGATCCTGTACTCAACTCTACATAGGTGGCCAACATCCACAGTCCACAACATTTGGCTGAACACAGCGGGTGTTGGCCTCTGGCCAGAACCTGCGCCTAACATTCCTCTGGTGGGTAAACACACAATGTTTTTTTTTTTTTCTCTTGAAACAAACACACACTAGGAGCTTCTACCCAGTAGCTAGTTCTCTTTGATTCAGTACTTTACCAGGGGAAGTGAACTAGCTCTAGTTTTTCCTCCCTCCCCCTCTTGATATTTATTAAACACACAATGCCCATGTCCATGCACAGCAGGGGTTGGCCGTAAGCCTTGGCAAGCCTATGCATCCAACTTTACATAGCCTGTCAACATCCGTAGCCCACATCCTTCAACCATACAGAGAAGGGGTTGATCACAGGGACAGGCCTACGGCTAGGCCCTGCACCCAACCTTCCATGCGTGGACAACACTTGCAGCACATGGCCTTTGGACATCTACAACAGGGTTTGCTGCAGGGCTTGGCCTCCAGCCAGGCACTGCTCCCAATCCACCACAGGCTACCAACCTCTGCTGCTTGCAGCTTTCAGTAGTATACAGAGGAGTGGCTGCAGGGTTTTGGGTCTGGGAAGACCCTGTGGTCAACTCTCTGTGGGCGGCCAACACCTGCAGTGCAAGTTCACAGTCATCCGCAGTGGGGGGAGGAGGTGAGGGGGAGGGGGCACAAAGCACCTCACCTTCGCCAGGCCCTTCTCTAAACCCTCCACAGGATGCAGGCTACTGCTACTGCTACACACTGCTTTCTGCCATTTGCAGTGGGGTGGAATTCGGGGGCCTTACTCCGGGCAGACACTACATCAATCTCTCTGTGGAAAGCCTACTTCCACCACATGCATGGTCTTTGGCTGTGTGCAATGGGGGTTGCCTCTGCCCAGGTCCTGCACTCATCTGTCTATTAGCTGCCAACTCCAAGTGCAGCAGTGTTGGTTCCAGGGCTTAGCCAATGGCCAGGCCCTGCTCCCATTTCACCACGTGTGTCCAAAGTCTGCATGTGGCCATTGGCAAAGCACACTGTTAGTGCACTAAATACTTTTTATTTTCAATTGTTTGTGAGTTTGCGGACCCTATTGATTTGTGAATCCTGAGGGTCCGCCGGATCCATGGAAATTCCAAGATCTGCAAATCCATCATAGGATTCACGAAACCCACAATAAAAGTTATGTTTTTTATTTTAATAGCAAGCAGGTTCCTTTGTAGCCCCTGACATTTTAATTTTATTTTTCCAAACAAAGCGCTCAGTGCACCATGTTGGATAAAGGTGGCCACAGTAGAAATGTTTCAGGGACATCCAGCCAATCAGAACATAGCAAATGTGCAATGCATGAAGGACAACAAGCTCCTTACTTCAATGTGGTGGCTTTTTTTTTGATTTGCGAATTTGTGGAAGATCTGCAAATTAACTACGCAGATATCTCTAAAATGTAACCTCTTCATGCCCAACCTGTGCACCTTTTTGAAGCTAATTTGTCAAAAATTAATTAATGGATGTACACTAAAATGCATTACGGATCTCCCCAAACCGATCCATGAAGAACCAAAAGTGGATGAACTTTATTTTTTGGGGAAAGGTATAAAGGTTATTCAGAAAAAAACCCTATGACATATATATCAGCTTCTTCCCACAACTGAATTCTTTAACAGTCTTAAGTGCATCTGAACTTTCAGCAACTTTAATTTAAGCGGTCAAATTTGGTTACAAATCTATCCAAATATTGTATAAAGTACACCAGTAATCACGTAAATATGTTGTGAACGAACCAATCGTATTCTGAATTTCTGCCACAAACACCAGCCATTTGTACAAGCTAATGGTCTTGCATAAGAATATTAATTAAGCTAAGTAAGAAAGAAACAATTGAGAAGACTGGATTTAGCTGAAAATACAAATGCATACAGACAGTTTTTCTAAGGAGGGACAATGCTGTCAAGAGACAGTTTGGCATCTCCATGGCAGAAAACCATAAAGTGCAGAAAGTATTTTAATTGCTACAATGCAAATGAGGCATTAGGGTCATGTTATAGAGTGTTAACTGAAACATCCAGCTATGACTTCAGCATGCCTGCAGGCCTTTTAAATTGTTGTGGGAAATTGCTGCATTCAAATCAATGGTTCTAGGCTTGCGTTCCCTCAAGGCTTATTACAGTTTGGCATCTCAGTATCACTTTTAATTAATGAAGATGATGGGTTTCTCGTTTCTTACCCCTTTGTGTAATTTGATAAAGAAAAGATAAAACCCTTTTTTATAACAGTACCTGAAAAAGCAACAATACAGAGTAATTTAACTGGTTCTGCTTCGGCATTTTGACTATGCGGTTTTATACTAACCTTATAATTATCATGCTCTAATTAACTCTATCAAGCATTGCAACAATACAAAAATAAGCCTTATATTTAAAATAAAAATAAATTATATTTTTTTTGTTGGGAAGAAAAACTCAAAAAATGGCAATAGAAATTGTGCTGTGTTATCGGCTTACATGATATGTCTAAGTCTTTAACTAATATTTCTGAAACTCCAGAAGGGGGGTATACGCCTCGGGGACATTGAAGCAAGAAACAGCCAAGAAAATTGGCTATTGAACTAAGGGGCTGATTACGATGGCGGAAGGCCCGCCACCGACAGCCGTGAGGTGGCAGGCCTTCCGCCATCGGCCCGCGATTTTCCCCCCGCCAAATTAGGATGGCGGGGGAATCCGACCGCGGCGGGCGCAAAGACCGCCCGCCACGGATCCGCCACAGGCAATCGGTCTGATTGCCTGGCGGAGCGGCCAGCATCCGTAAAATGGTGGCGGTGCCTAGCAGGCACCGTCCGCCAAATTACAATACTGCATCCCCGCCAGCCGGTTTATGGTGGTGGAACCGTCATTCACAGGCTGGCGGGGATTGTATTTGGGGGCCCGTTGCGGGGCCCCCTGGGGTGGGGGGGTGGTGGGGTGCACTGGGGGGTACCCATGGTACCCCCCTACATGTCCCTGCACTAAGTGGCAGGCACTGCGTGGTGCCTGCCACGTAGTGCAGGGAAATGTAAACAATGCATCTTTAACATTGCGGCAGGTGCTGCAGCTAGCAGCACCCGCCGCAATGTTAAAGATGGTAAATGCGACCGCCATGGTGGCAGTGGCATCGTAATGGACCGCCGCCTTGTAGGCGGGCAGTCCCACTCCCCGACTGAAGTCCGTCCGCCATCGTACTCACCCCCCTATGTACTGATCTAACGTGCAATACTTCCTTAGATAAGTCTGCATCGTCTCTGCTTATTTGTGTGGCTGAAAATCTGATACGAGCTCTAAAAAACTCAGGAGCTATACAAGCGGAGAAACAAGCAGAATCTACATATCGGGCAAAGAAGAAACAAAATAAAAGTAAAAGCTCAAAGCGCATGACAAAACCCACGGAGCATTTGGAGAATCTACGCACTGGCCCTAATTCACATGCTCGGAATAAAGCGGAGGTCAGTGGGAGTCCCCTGCACAAATGGGTTACTTCTAAAGGCAGGGCCGTTTCTACCATTAGGCAAGACTAGGCGGCCGCCTAGGGTGGCAAAAGGAAGTTGGGACATTTGCCTTTGTGTGCGCAAAATTCGTGGTTTCGTTTCCGTGGCGCCCACAGATGTCTGTAACAATCAGGGCCGTCAATCATTTATAGCGCGAACGCGCTACTTATGACGGCCCTGTTTCTTGTTTCTGGCCTGCCCCCAGAGAGAATGGACCAATGATCTCACGAGGGGCAGGCCTGTCATCGTTTTTTTTTTCACTTTTGAATGCCTGCTTTTGCCTTGGTGCGGGCGCGCAGTAGACCTGGAGTGCTGTCGTCTGGAGCTCGAGAGAGGCGGATTCAGGAACGTCAAGGCAAGGACTGGTTGGCCTACCCTGCAGCCTGCTTCTGTTGCGCGTGGGAGTCCCTAGGTGCCCAGCAGGTATATTAAGGTAAGATCAGTGGTTGAAGTGTCCTGTGTCCACTTTTCCTGCTCTGCCGCTGTCAGCTGCCCCTTCCCCCCCTCTCTTTCTTCCTCTTATTCCCTTCCTTTCCGTCTCTCTCTCGCAGCTCCTCACTTGCTAAAAACCATGCTTCACAACCTGTTCCCGCTGTACTTGCTTCTCAAAAGGGGCTGCTTCAGGGACTACAGCCTCTAGCTGTCAGCACGAGCCCAGGAGGAAGGCGCCAATGACCGGCAAGCAGTGAAGCACAGTTTAGTGCGCCAGGCTACGCAGGCGCGTGACGTGCTCGCAACGCATCCATGCAAGTGCCTGGGTTAAAACCGGGCCAAAAGCGGGCCCTTCTGCGGCTGGACAAGGCTGGGCTGGGCCCCCCTCTTGGCCCCTTGCTTCTCCCTCAACACTCACAATAGGGAAGCGCTAGTTACCGGCACCTAAGGCACAAGGTAAGCCCAGTTCTTCAATATCGAACTATCCAATAAATGCTATGGGTGCCCTTGACAAAGAAATACCCTCAGTTGAACAGAGTCTAGGTTCCTGTAACCGCACTGCCGGGACATCGAAAGTTCCCTCCACATTGCCGCCCTTTCCTCCACAGGCCCCGGGGACATCTCTGGTTGTGCGGTTAATGTAGCTAATGGGTGTGTTCACCACACTTCAGATGCAGTTCATTACATTTCTCTCTCCGAATGGTAGTAAAAGGGAGGGGGCGGCATTTTTCTATTCTCGCCTAGGGCGGCAAAACACCTAGAAACGGCCCTGTCTAAAGGGTAAGTTAAAGCTATGATTTCTAGACTGTCAGGCTCGTCTGCTAGCAGCAGGGTACTTCCACCATCCTCAACACTATTGGCTACTTACAACGTTAAGACATGGGAGGTGCCTGACAGCTCAAGGCACAGCTTAGGAGCTGCGGGAGTAGTGGGTGTTTCACAGTCTTCAGACCCAGCTTTTTCTGATTCTCTGGTTTTCAATAACATTTCTTCCCCCAAGTAACTGATGTTTGCTACGCTAACGAACCCTCATTGTCTACAATTCTCCAGGGACTTCATGATCAAAGGGCAGAGGCACAAGAGAATTTATTCAAGCCAGAGCAGACAGTCTCTCAATCCAGCAGGCCTTGGCTGAAGTGACTGGCAAAGTGGCTGTGCTGACGCATGATGTAGCAGAGCTGCAGCAACGGGTGGCAGAAACAGAGGACATAACTGTAACAATGGCTAAAACAATTAAGGTTCAAGATGAACAACTCCTTTTTCTCAAAGATAAAGTTGAAGACTTGGAGAATTGGCAACGTAGGAACAATCTGAGACTCTTTGGGATACCTAAAGGAAAAGAGGGGGTGGATCCATGAGCATATATAGTGCAGCTATTTTAGAAAGCATTTCCTGATTTATTAGATTGGGACTGGGACTCTCAGACTCAACAAGATCATAGACTTCCAATCTTCCTAAGCCATGAATCTAGACCTATTCAACAGCATCCACGTTCACTGCTTATCTATTTTGGCAACGTTTTGCTGCAACAAGCCGGTTTTTTTCCGAGCTCGCCCAGCTGCCTTTGCTACGGCCGATTCCCTATCTTTCTTTGTCAGATCAGATTTTTGTAAGGAAACAATGGAAAGACGCTAGAAACTGTGCCAGCTTATTCAGGAACCAGCACGCCTAAAAGTTATTAGGGAAGGTCGTACTCGGATTTTTCATACAGCTACTGATGCTCAGCAAGCCTTTAATTCTTGGGAACTCCTAGCAAAAAAATTGTTCATAAGAGTAACTACCTAGACTAACTAGCTTTATGCTACTGTTGTCCCCTACTCCGAAAAGCTGGGCTATGTATTGAATGAAAAAAGATAACTGATTTGCATAATACAGGGGCTAACGCATTCCTGTTAGTTTATGTTTCTATACTATCTTTTTATGCTATCTTTTATTGCTTTCTTACCAAGGTATGCCTTGGGTCTTTTTCGGCTAGTATGGGTGTAAATTGCGCAGCGGGGAAGCCCGGGCTTCCGTGCTCTCTCTCTCAGATGTCATTTCCATCGTCAGCTTGGGTGGGGGTGATTCCTTTTCCAGGATACGGGGGGAAGTGGGGGTTCCTTTTTTTTTTTTTAGAAATTGTGCTGTGTTTAGACAACATGTAGCACCACTTTTATGTTGCTTTTTTACAATCATTATACACTTACAATCAATCGTATAATTTTTGTACTAGGATAGAACCAAACGGGTAAAAACTACTGTGAAACTGTAGCTGTTTTATGCTACATGCCATAACATTCTTAAAGTTATACCTCTGGCATCTTCAAAGCTGTGCCTGTATTATTACAAATTTGCCTTGAGTCGGAGTCTACGTTGTGAATGTAGATTGATGATTAAAATATTTATTACCATATCAAATTCACTTGGGTATATTCACACACATCAACTTTACAAATGTTGCAAAACAAGAATATTAGCATTGATTACCGGGAATGTATGCACCTTTGTGTCTGGGTTAATGGCAACAGGCCCTTCACACTCTGGGTGAGCAAATCCATCAAAACTGTGTTTTACATGCGCCGATTCCATGGAATCCTCCCCTTACTAAAAAAATAAATAAAAAATGCCCTGATCCTTGAAGTGGTAATGTTGTTCTTGGAGTACTGCAATACCCTCTTCATATATTACTAACAGAGCGACACTTTAAGTAGTGAACCATGACATCCAGATTATATTTCACCTGCTATATGACAACCGCACACCTGCCTTGAAGGTCCTTTCTTGGCACATGACCGAAGAAAGTTCACAGTTAAGGACAAGGTGTTTAATATGTACACAAATGTAAGAGGCACCTAAATTAGACTTAAAAATGCAATAACTTTGAGTTCAGTTTATAAAATTAATTTTTAAGAAATTTTATTATTGGCATTGATTCACAACACTTTCTCAAAACACAATATTATTTCTTATGATGAAGAAAACATAAAAATTACTCAAATAAGCGATACAATAACAATCCTCAAAGTAATTAAATTTTGGAGTCTAATTTAGGTTCCTCCTACATTTTTGAAAAATATTTTGAAAAATTGGCGATCCATTGGGTTTTACTGTGCACTGGATGAATTAGTTCTTATATTTGCCTTCCTTTGTTTAATATGTAACACACTCTGCAGTCACATCCTAAACAAAATCTCAAATGACTTCCAGTCATACAAATCTATCTGGAGCCTATGGTCTGCCTCCACAATCTCCACAAACTCCACACGTCAAAGGTAAAAACATTAAGGACCCCCTTCTGCAGTACCTTTATAATAATAATTTTATAGATCATTTAGGAACAATTCATGCTGCATGGAACCTTCCTTCTTAATGTATTTTCCAACTAATGCCTACATCTACAAAGAGGACATCTCAACCATGCTACTAGTCATTCTTCTAATCAGCACTGAAGTTGCAGCTGGAAAATTCCCCTCCAATTCAATATTCTTCTTTGTTTATTTTGTTCTTTATTTTACCAAAGTAATTTGAGGTGACTTGAAATAGCAATACCTATAAGTAGATACATTAATACATAAATAAATATGTGCTATCTTTCATACTTTGGCCATGAGGTTGACAATTTCGATTGATTTTGCTTTGCCAGTGGGCTATTTTTTGTGGAGTGTCTTTTAAGTACCTTGCCAGTTACTAACATGAAGAGATGCTCATTAGCTCCATCAATTTTGAAACAATACTTTGAAGCAGCATGACAAACTGAAAAGTAATCCATGCACTAGGTCTGTGGAAACATATTGGGGGATGTTTGCCATTACGGAAGATTGATAATGGTGACAATAACAGAAGCTCATGGTTGAATCTTCTCTGGTTTCTTGTAACATCTGCATGGGGTCATTGGGTCCCAGTCAGCTTGTTAGGGTCCGTTTCAGAAGCTCACAATGGAGCCAATAAGAAGGGTCACATATGCCATTTTGGGCGTGTTCCTTCTCTGTTGGCAACCAATGTACATTTACTCTAGAACCATACAAACCTAAAAGAAAACCAAGCAATCTAGGGGAATACTTGGATCCGATGGAATCACACTCATTTTTCAAAAGCCTTTTTATTTTCCTGGGTGTTAAAAAGTTAAAATATTACTAACCTTGGCTTTGGTCTAAAAGCACAATTCAGTCTACATCATACTGACCTCTAACATCTACGTGTGTAGGTATTTTAGCTCTTGTGATTTGCATAGAACTACAGAAAAAGATACCGGTCTGTTTTAAAATGCCAACCAAATTCGACCAACTCTGCGACACTGCAGCCGAACCTAGAGGGAGACAGCAACTTGCCATTTGGGTACCATCTTCTTCAAAAAGGCTTTCACGGACTGCTGGAACAAAGAAAGGGTGGTCCAATTTGTGCAAAGTCATCACAAACCACCTTTTTTTTTTAATCTTTGATGAACCCTCATATTGACCTCCAGTGTCCTACATGTCATCCAGGGGCCTATCAAAAAATGACTGACTCTAAAGCAATAAGGACCGTGTGCATGCTTACCTACTGAATGTGCCATGTACGCTCATTTGAATTATTTACCTATATATTCAATACTGTTATCGATTAGACTTATCAGTAATAAATATCCTAAATAAGGAGTGGGCAGGAAAGATATCAAATATCATAAAAACTGATGTCGGACAATATTCCATATCCTTAAGAGTCACTTGAATGAGCCCTCTAGAAGATTCAAATATTCCCTTTATCCTAACTAAATGAGAATTAACGAGGCATTGGAAACCGCCAAAAGGGCCTCGAATAGCAATGTGGAAAAAAGATCTAGAGAGATGGGAGGGGTGTGAAGGAAGGGTATTGATCAGGAATGCCCAGAGGGGGATCAGCTTGATTGAGAGAGCCAGAGCCTGGGAGGCACTGGTGGATAACATGAAAGACCCAGAGCCAGATCCGGGAGAAGCTATGCCACGGATGCGGTCACCGCCTGGGAGCCCAACACTTTACAAACCTGGGGGTGGGATGTCAGGAGAAAATCTGGATGTATCTGAGGGTAGCGGACATTCTGAATTTATGAGCTGGAAGGGGCTACGATTGGGAGGGAATCAGGGGTAAGAGTAATCCTGTTTACATCCCTAAGGCACGGTAGCATCCTGCAGATGGGGGATGAAGGGGGGAGTTAGCAAAAGGGGTGACCAGAATGGATAGTATAGATGCATGTTGAATTGCACAATGTAATTTTACTTTGCTTATCAACTTCTCCGGAAGAGTTTCCTGACTAATGTATACATTGTGTGACTATTAAATGCAATAAAATCTGTTTAAAAAAAAGAGGATCCAAATATTCAAAGGATAGGAAACATCTGATTTCTGTACCAATTCAGTGATCATATGCTCACATTATGCACTATATTATTCTAATGACAATCTGGTGTACACTCAGTGCTGCACTCTTAACATGCAGTATTTTGGGAAATGTAGGGTATTGCAACAATGACATGTTCACTTCACATCGATGCTGGCTTCTGTGACCAGGGTCCTTCAAAAGGAGTGTGAGGTGATCTCATTCTAGGATCTATAGGTTCTCAAACCTTTCTTTAACACACAGGCTTTGGGTTTTTGCACCTTTTCAGTAGCCAAGGCTCAAAACCACATGCTTATGGTATCTAGTTGAATGGACTGAAACCTCTCTCTATCCATGACAGCAAAGCTTTCAACTTCACTTCACTGCACAGAATCTATTCAATCTCATACAAAGGTTTCCATAATCACATATTTGGATAAGGAGGTAGGATTAAGAGTCAGTCTTCAACTTTCCAGAACATGCAGCCTACCAAGTACTCAAAGAATCACTATATGGTGAATGACTAATAAGTAATTTACTCTAGAATTAAACAGGCGAATGGCAACATCACTTTAACCAATATATTTAGCACTTGTATCAATGCCATGATCTCTACAAAATGGAAATTTGACCAGAATCATGTTAGATTGCATTCTGGCTGCAGTAAAGAAAATGAGTGCAGGAACAAAACAGTCACAAGGTGAGACAAATGTAAACTATTCACCAAAGAAACCAAAGGAATTTTGAAAGGTAGACAAAGGAACTAATGAAAAGCGACTTTAAAGACCACGGAGTAGAAACAGCATGTCTCGAGAAACAGTGCATGCTCTGCCTAGGCTCGACCTAAAAATGACTACATAGATCCGAAGCTGCAAGTTGACCACCACTTAGTAAAGGAGGCCCGTAGATACTAGTAAATAGTAAATGCTAAACACCACTTAATCAATGGGGTCCTTAGATCCAACACAGTAAATATTTCCCACTGCTCTGTAAATAAGACTCAAAAGGTCTAGAAAGAAAAGAGCAGACGGTTCTGGAAGCACTGAAATTTGTTATGGAAATAAACAAAGCATGACCTTTCTTTTTGTATTTAGGCACTCCGAAAACTGGGTTAATAGGTGTGGGGGGCAGTGAAGGGACATTTACAGTGTAACTGTAGTGACAAGAAGTCATGCATCCATCTTAGGGTCTGGTTTAAAAACACCACCCTACCATACCAATAGAGTGATTTTTTTTCTGCCAGAGTACAAAAGAATTATAGAACGGCAAGCTGACATTAAACATCTCCACTGAATCTCACACAAACTCATCTTAGAAAACTATGTTTTGGTGCTGTTTCTAAATAAAGAAAAACTGGCAACTAAAAGTTAAGTCAAAATACACTTCGTCCATAATAATGCTGGGCTGCAACCTAGAGGAATGCTACAATTCACATTAACCGGCTCCAAAATATGTTTCGAATTAATACAAATGAAAATGAAAAAGGCATAAACTAGTGATGAAAATTCAACTTCAGTGACTGATGCACTAAGATATATCAGAGATCAACTCAACTGGAAAAATGGCACTCTGAAGAGGTGCTTAGGATGATCTGTAGCCAAGAACTACCATTAGCGAAACAGATGACCCTTCATAGGCAGCCATTACAGGTCGTCAAATCCAGACCTATCCTGCTTCAGAATGAAGTCTCCATTCAAGCACCGTGACGGCAAAGCACCCAGCCAAAGCAGATTGCGGAAGAAGCAGCCCATTCCTTTCACATGCACCTCAAGCTGCAGGTACAATCCGCATGGTGCAATCAGGACGCCTAAAGAAGAAACTGTGTCTGCTAAACACTTGCCCCTCAAGCTAAACAGGATGTTTTCAACCACCCACTCAAAAAAAAAAACTGTAAATGCTGAGCACATGCCCTGTCTGCAGAAAATGTAGCAAGCAGACTGTACCCAAACAACTGAAAGAAAAAACAATGCCGGTTGAATGCATGCACCTCAAGATGATCGGCAAAATACACCGCACATCCAACTGGCCAACTAATGAAGAAGTGGCTAGTGAACACATTGCCCACAAGTAGAACGGGACACAAGAAAGGTACTTTCAATCAGTCCACAGAAACAGCGCTACCTGGTTAACACAAACAACCCACAGTCATCTTGGAAAAATAATAGCACATCAACTCACCTATTAACATTAGAAGATTGAATGAAAAGCAACAGCAATGCAGTGTTTGTAATCTCATGGTCTTAGTGTTGGATTTGAATATTTACAACGTGCCACATCAAAGCACACCACCTTTATTAATATAATATTGAATTTCTGTCTCGTAAGGATATCAACATATTTGATGTTCCATGTTAGGATATATGGTGCAGAAAATGGAGAACTATTTACCCAGCATACTCGAGTCACTCAGATATCAAACGAATGTTAAATGTGTCATTAGATATTTGTTCAACAATATAAAATTCCTTTGGTTCATGATTAAACAAAATAAGAGGATTGTAGGTTATTGTTTAATTCCTTGGATACAAGAGCTTTGAAAAGGTGGGAGAATATTGGCACATTGTATGTTATTTGTCTCCTGGCTGATCATGGTACACCTTCTGTGGGCGTGCTGAGAGCCATCAGAGATGGTGAGGTTGTCAGCCAGATAGGTGTGGTTGCTCGTTAGGGTGGCTTTTTAGAGGTAATGCAGGATTTGAAGATGGTGCACGCAACCAACAGGAGCCAGAGGAGCTCCATAAGGATGAGGGTGGTGCAGCCATATTTCTTCAGGCCCTTGATTGGTCAGGCTGCAGCATGTAAAATTCCCTTAAAGGGAGGGCCAGTGTGCACTGTGCAAGAGTATGATTATGTGTTCTTTAAGGATGAGGCTGGTGTCCAGGGTCAATCTAAGTGAATTGGCTTAGGTGAAAGTTGAGGCTTGAATCTATCCAGGTTCATGTCTTTGAGACAGGTTTGGAGTAGTTGTGCTTGGATACAGCTTTCAAAACAATTATCATTGTCCCAGTATGTAAAGTAAAATTGCCATTTCAGTAACCACACATCTGCTGCATATAGAGCACTGTTTCAGTACCAGCAATGACTTTGCCCTTTGCATGTAAAGCACACTTTTATGAAGCTGTTGCTCACACTCGCCCCAAGGTTGTAAAGCACAATTTCCTTACTAGTATTCATTTTTTTCTCCAGTAGAGCCAGCTCCATTGCCAGGTGTCTCATCTGATTTTCTCCTACCATGTAAAACACTATGTCAGTGGGGGCATGGCCAGGAAGGCGGTCGGATCTCAACAGAGCTCCCAACGCAATCACCCAACATCTTGCCTGACAGCACCAGTCGGAATCTCCTTCTTTTGAACTTCCCCCACTACTGGGACAGGCTGGGCACCCCCTGTGCCTCCGTTTGAGTCAGCTGTGTGGCATGGCCCAAGCGTTGAAAGGATAGCGATCAAAATGGTGGCTGTGGTGCTCCTCTTCTGCGGCCAGTGAGCGAATTACAGATCTCCCGGGTCTTCCACACAAGCCGGCCTGGGGCTAGATCGCTGGCTGCTTGTGCCTCCTGTGGGGAGTTAGGCCCCCTGAGAGTGGGGGGACCGATGCGGAGCCAGTGAGATCACACAGATCTCCGGTGCGACCTGACCACTGTATGGGTGCTGGTGAGGTGTGTCATGTGGGCCTCCCTAATGGTCATGCAGTGGGTGCTGCAACTTCATCGTGCGGGGCTAGGGGAGGTGAACTGTGTGCTCTCTGCTGGCCCCCCTTCCCCCGGCTCTTCAATACTATAGGCGACCGTGCGGTACCACCGAACCGTCTCCCATTTAGGGTGCTGCCTGTACAACTGTTGGATTTTCCTGTCGGGCATTAATTGTGCGGCGGCCATCAGCGGGTGGATTTTCATGGCCCGGCTGGCAAGTGAACGTGGTGCCATTCGAAGAAGTGCTCTGGGACTCCGATAACTAAATATGCAGGATCAGATGGGCTGCGGGGGAAAGATACGTGGCTGCGTCCTATCTGGGGGACCCAGCCAGGGGAATCAGCTATTGTAGGGGGGTGCCTGATGGCACAGAGCGTGGTGCACTCAGAGGCGCATATGGTCCCACACTGCCTAAGTGATATCAGCCAACCCACCGGACTTACCGATGCAGTAAAGAACATGGTGTCCCCAGACTGACAACAGTTGGATTGGGGGGTTCCCCTCAAGTGGCTGGGGTACTTCGTGTCCCGGAGTGCCATGACTACTGCTCCCCACAATCACTGCTAGGGGCTGGGAGAGATTTGGAGGGACCCATGCCTGAGGTTTGTCCGCCCTTTTACCTGATCGTCTCCGCCTGGACAACATTCAGGCCTCCCCCTAGCAGGTTCCCCAGATTACCAGCCACCGACTGCTCGTGCTGCCCGGGGCAAGCGGGTTGGCACCATGTGCCTCTACAATTGCTTGGTTGTCCAGCCTCACCACGCGGGGAATGGCCCCAGTATCTGGGAACAGCCCTCTGAGCTTGGTGGAGCAGGCTGCACATGTTGCCCCGGGGCAAGCGGGCGGGGTCTCTGACATCCTTCTGATGTCCTTCTGTTTCGTCTTACCTATCACCTTGCAGCTGAGGAAGGGTCGTGTAAGCTCCCCTGCAACAGAAGGCAGCCTAAACTAAGATGGGCTCAGTACCTGACTACAGGGGCGCTGCAGGAGGGTCCCTTCCTCCACCCCTGGCACAATGCCCTATAGACCTGTCGGCCATCCTTAAAGTGATCCATGATTCCAGGGAGGCGGTTAAGTCCAAAGTAGATGGCGTCCATGTCCACCGCCCCCTTGTACGTCAAGACCTCTGTAAGGTGGTGGAGAGAGTTACTGAAGCCGGGGCGTGGATATCAACGACTGAATATAATATTTGTACTCTCAAGCGTCAGGTCTCCCAATTGCTGTCCACAGTGGTGGTCCTCGAAGAGCGGGCAGAGGACGCCGACAATCTCTCAAGGCGAAATAATCTGCACCTGATTGGCCTGTCAGACGGGGTTGAAAGCTCCAGGATAGACTATCTTCTGGAGGAGTGGTTCCAGTCCCGAGTTCCAGCTGACAAGCTATCCCACTACTTTGTGGTGGAGCGGGCAAACTGAGCCATGATCAAGAAGCCTCCCCCGGGGAGGCCCTCCTCATCCTGTCGTGGCATGCATCCTTATTCACTGGGACTGTGATACAATCCTTCGAGAAGCCCAGACTGAACCAGACTGGTGACATTCCAACGCAAAAATTCTGATCTTTCCAGATTATACTAAGGTGGTCCCGCACTGCCGTCGCTCATTTGAGGATGTCAAACAAAAACTCCAGGCACTTAACATCCATTACATGCTCCTTTTCCCAGCCTGGCTCAATATCATATTTGCTCCCTCCACCTACTTTTTTGATATCCCTGAGCAGGTCTGGTAATGGGCGACGGAGCAGCGACCACTGTGCGTGCTGGGTTCTGGGAGTCCGTTGGATTCTGAAATTAGGGACCGCCTGCCACCACTTCCTGCCCGAGGGCACCGCAAAAGACACACCAGATCCCACAGGACTGGACTGACATGGGCTGGGAGATGAACCTCAATGAGTCCAACGCCAGCGCCTAAAACACTGCATCCTGTAGATCACTTCGGCGCTCTTTTAGTCAACTGAGAGCCTGCCAGACTTGTTGACGTAAATGCCTTATGAGCGCCACCAGAGACATGATGAGGGCCTTGCACCGAGATGATGAAACAATCGAGGTCTCCAGAGGTGGTAATGTAGAACTACAGGCTGGACTACCGAACTGATTGGGGCAAAGGGATATTCTTCCCTTAATGGCTGTACGTATGAACCCATCACCAACTTGTTAGATGTTGCTGTCAGGCAAGGTTATCCTTTTATGGGCAAATGAGGCTCTTGACCGTGTGGTTTATCCCCTCAACTTAGTTGTAAAGTGTTCTTTATAGGGGCAACAGTTGCTTCGAGGGTGAAGTATGAGGAGGGGGGGGGTTTGGGGTGCATGTTGTTTCATATAGGAATGTTATTTTGAATTGTTTTCTTTTCAGGTATTCACCACACAAGCTCTCCACTGCACTTGTTTTACCTCTGGGCAGAGTCTTGAAGCGTTGGTCACTGTCCCAGCCCCGCTTTTGGGGAACTTGGACATGCCCCGTCCCAACTCCACTCCCAAGTGGTTAGAGCCGTCTCCTGGAATGTGAATGGTTTCTTGGACCGCATTAAGAGATCAGCGGTTCTGTGATACATTAGGAGATACAAGCCGGATGTGGTCCTGCTTCAGGAGACACACCTCCTGGGAGCTCAATGTTCTTTTTTGGGGCAATTTGGCTATGACCTTGTTTACCATGCAGGCTACTCTAGAGGGACGAGAGGGGTTGCAATTCTCTTGCATAAAACCTTCCCATTGGGATGTCAGCTCTCCATGAGGATCCCCAAGGGATGTATGTGGGGATTGAGGGATGCCTGGAGGCTAACCAGCTTAACTTTGTTTCCCGTTATGTTCCCCCACAACTCTTGCACTCCGTACTATGGGCATTCCAATCCTCGATAGCGGCCCTCCCTCTGGAGACAACTATGCTCGGAGGGGACTAACGCAGTCCCAGACCCCAGGTGAAACTCATTGGATGATCCACGCCCAGGCAGGCGGGCACTTCTCTGCAAGCCTCAATTCATGGGCAGACTCCATGGGTTTCTGTAATGCCTGGCTTTCCTGGAAAACTGCACAGTGATCTTACACACACCTATTTGCAGCCCTTAAAACCAAATCCAGAACTGACCTTCACTGGCTGCCGACATATGACTTGATGCAAGTGCAGTGTGTCCAGATCTTACAAAGAGGCATATCTGATCACGCTCCTCTTCTTCTTGAGTAGGGTATCCCAACCAGCTCCCTTCATCCGATGTGGAGATTCAATGCATGGCACCTGACTGACCAGGACTGAGCAGATTTTGTAGAGGAGGAGATACACACCTTCTTTTAAAACAACAGTGCCTTCCATGGGGACCTTATGGGCAGCGACGAAACCCACCTTGCGAGGTCGTCCCAAAGGGTATAGGTGGCATAGAGAGCAGCAACGGCAGGCACAGGTGGCGGAGTTGGAGGCCCAGATCCTCAATTTGGAGTGGTGAGCGGGTGACTCCGGGGTCGGGGGCGGTCAATCATCCATTGGAGATGGTGAGGGCTAAACTGCCCCAGGTCTCTTTAGAGGAGACGTGGCAATTCTGGAGAGCATCTATCCAGAGAGTATATGCCTCTAGAGACAAATCGGGCAAGCTGCTATATTGGCTAGCGGCTCAGGAGGTCTCAGCCATTATTGATTCTTCTGGCGTCCTGTGTGAGGAACTGCCCACAATCACTCAAATGTTTGCAACCTTTTATCAGGGACTGTACGTGGCATGCCTGAATCCACCGGGTGAGCTGATCGCTCCCTTCTTAGAGATGTGCCCCTGCCATCTATCTGCCTTCTATGGCCTGAGAACGGGATCTGCCTTTATCAGTGGAGGAAGTTCGACAGGCAATATCTGATCTCCAGTCCTTGATGCCTTGAGATCCTCCGACTCTAAGCAGAGGCTTCCGGCCTGTGTGTTAGCCCAAGCAAATCTGTTCTAGTGACAGTAGTTAGTGATGCTGCGGAACGATATTGGTGCCTGATATTTCAACCAAACAGAACACCTTTATGTTCTTGGGGATCCACATCTCCTGCCTTCCAACCTGGCCTGGTCCCACAACTTTCACCCTCTTGCATCGGTGCTGGACCGCGAGTTGTGCAAATGAAGCAGCCTCCATTTAACCAGTTGGGGCACATTGCAGTGTTTAAAATGAGGTGTCTCCCCTGATATCTATATGTCTTGATGAATTACCCTTATCCCATTCCCTGGACGTGATATCGCTCATTAACTGAGATTGACTTCCTTTGTATGGGCAGGTGGGCGGCATTGTTTGGCTTTCGTCTCTGCTCGCAAGTCACCGTTTGATGGAGGCCTCAGCATTCCAGATCTCTACGGTTATTATCTTGCGGCACACCTAGTCCCTGTAAATGAATGGTTTACTGGGAGCTGGGATGATCCCGCGTATCGCCTTGAATGACACCTTATGGATCTTGATGGGCTTATTGACCTGATTTATGGTAGTCCCCTGCCCTCCACAGTACCCTCCTGTACTCGAGTGATGCTGCTCTGTTGGCGAGCAACCTTGCCCTTCACTCAATGGGCTCGTTGCCTCACGGACATGACACCGCTGTGGTGCAGTACCTCGCTGGGTTAGGTGACGAGCCTCAGGGGCTTCTCTTATTGGGATCGCATTGGTATTACTTACCTGGGCGACATTCTCCAACGGGGTCCCTGATGTCCTTTCAGGAACTGTGGGCCCAATACAGCCTATCTCACACAATTCTTCCATTCTCTCCAGCTGCACCATGCTCTGCTGGCTCACCTCCCGGCAGATGTACAGATCCCTGAATATAGCCCCCTTGAGGCAAAACTCATGATGGGACGTTTGGGCAAGGGTGCAATCTCAGTGCTCTATCACTCCCTAATGATCAACGTGCCAGATCTTTTCTTGCCCCTAATGATCAACGTGCCTGATCTTTTCTTGCCCCTCCATCATAGGTGGTAGGGCTGGGAGGGTGAGCTGGATGATGAAGACTGATGGTAGGCATGTCTGGCCCCAAGAGAATCAGCGATTTCCTCGCGTCTGCGGATGGTCCAGATTAACTATCTCCATGTAACATACCTGTCCCCTCAGCTACTGCAGCAGATGGGCCGTGCAGACCAGCACTGGCTGCTGAATTCTATCATGTGGCCTGGTTGTGGTCGGCCTTGACACCTTTCTGGAGTGGGGTGGGCCATGAGATTTCGGGGGTCCTGGGCCACCATGTTGATTTGGGCCCTCGGGAGGCTCTCTTGGATTTCTTGGAGGGAGTTGGCATGTCCCGCCCAGAGAGGATTTTCATAGGGGTAACATTCTTAGCAGCTAAGAGGGATATTGCTTGCTATTGGAAATGTCCTGAACCCCCCTCCCTGGTGGTATAGGGGGGAAGAGGTGTCAACTGGTGTGCACGCCAGGAACAAACAATTTATGAGGCTTGGGTATGCCCCCGAAAACATGAGAAAATATGGGGTGGATGGGGGACTTATCATGGACTGCCAATGTAAACTGTGTATTATGCTAGGAGAATACCAATGTTCAGGTCCAGAAATATTATGTCACTTACATGTAAATCTCAGTGGATGATGCTTTGTACTGTTAAACCCAATAAAATGTGGTTGGTAAAAAATATATATATGTTATTGTGGAGGGGCGTGGCCAAGTCGGCTATCATGGCGGACGTGCTGGGTTAGGGCTCCGCCACCAGCGCATGCATCCTGCCTGCTACGGCACGCCAGGGGCTCTGAAAATCGGCTCCACAGATATCGGAACACTGCGGGTGCCTGACACCGTGCCCCATGACTGCTGACAACCGGGCGGTGCAGAGATAACCAGCGCCAAATACCAACGGCTCCGGTACACAAAACGGCGACCGCTAGGCTCCGGGACTGACACTCACCCCGTGTGCCGGCTCTGTGGTCGCGGCTCCGGCATTCACCTTTCGTGGTGCCCAACACTGCCCCCGATATTGAGGTGAGGAGGTGTGGACGTGGGGGCGCGCCCGTTAGCCCAACATCGCCTGTCCACTGAAGCTCGCCAAAGCCCCGGCGCCCCTCCCCCCGCTTCGGCGATCACTAGCTGCGGGAACGGGAAGAAAATCCCTGGGGCAGTTACCTGTTGGCGGACGGCGGCTCCTGCCGGGTCCTGGTCGCGTACGGCGGCCGCTGAAGGAGTGCCTGCAGCGGCCGTGAAACCGGCTCACAACTCGGCTCCCAACCGTGCCTGGAGGGAAGAGGGCGGCCAATCCTCAAATGGCGCCTGATCTGCATTAGAACCTAACGGCAGCCTGGACACGAGGAGCACGGTGTCCTGGTGGGAGGCCTCCTTTGCTGGGGTGGTCTGTGCCGGTGCAGGGGTGGAACGAGTCCACGGAATAGCCCCACAGTGTGCCGGTTGCGGCCCACATAAGCTCTGGCTCTCCCTCCGCATCGGTTGCCAGTGGGTGCGGCAGTGAAGTTGGTTGTGCACACCTCTTGGGTGATCGGCGGGTGAGGCAGCCCGCGCCGGCATCCCCGGGGTCCCAGAGACTGCTGTGCGACTATGTGTGGAGGCAGGTCCGCCCGGACTTGTGAAGGCGGTCAGCGTGGTGGGGCCGGCATCCCGAGTTCACCGAATCTCCCTGAAGACAACTAAGCGCAGTAAGATAACGCCTGTGGCCCCCAAAGCTTCGGCCCCCTCCCCCCTACATCAGTTGCTGGTGGGTGCGGCAGTGGAGTCAGCCGTGTACAACTTGCCAGAAGTCCGCAGCAGAAACAGCCTGGGCCGGGCATCCCCGTGATCCTGAAGATTACTATGGTAATATGACCTGTTGGCAAGCAACCTAAGTAAGTGCGCCTGGACTTGGGGGGGCAGCCAGCGGGATAGGGCAGGCGACCGGAGAGCGCAGAACATCTCAGAGCCGCGAAGAGTGCCTTGGCAGCGGCGCCTGCTTTAAACCAGGCCTCAACAGCGACTGCACTGCGCAGGGAAACGCTGGAGCGCGAGAGGGTAAGCAGGCGCCCTAACGACAACGCACGGGACACGTCAAAATCCAGCCAGCGATTGGCACAGCTATGCAGTGGAAAATCAACAGGAGGTGGGGGAGGACATGAGGAAGAACACCAGCAGCGTCCTTCCCCCAGTCACGGAGCGGGTGCTGAATCCAGTCGCAACGGGCGATTAGCCGGTGGCCGCCAGTCATCGAGTCTGTCTCCTGGCCAGAAAGCTGCCCCCCGGGGACGACACAGTGAAACCATACAGTCCGGGGCGGGGAATGGGGCCCGGGACAAGGTAAACGGAGCAAGGCAAAGATCGCACAAAAGACACCCCATAGCACGTTGCCCAGGGCAGAGTCCCACTGTGAAGCGACCCTCCCCGGCGGAGAAGTGACTGGACTCCCCAGTCAGGCCCAACGTTCCTCAGACCCACAGCATGGGCAGACAACGTGCAGCCACAGGCCCGACGCCCCCGGGAGCGGCACATGATACCACCACGGGCACAAAACCCCTTCTCAAAGACGCCACGAGCCCGCAGGAACTGACCCTCTCTAAAAAGATGGACAAAGTATTGGCGGCCATCGAACATTCGAGGGTATCTATGGAGGAGAGGCTGGGGTCCATCGCTAAGGATATCACCTTGCTCAGGGACGACCATCGCAAGCTCACGGACAAAGTATCAGATGGTGAGAAATTAATTACCTCCATGCAGCCCTCAGTTAAAACTCAACAAGAATCTATCCAGACCCTATTAGGGCGCCTGACAACCATGGAGGAACGCGTGGCCGCTCGAGGCGGTGCAACATCCGGGTCCTAGGTCTCCCGGAGGAAGTGGAAGGCACGGAGCCCGTCGAATATATGGAGGCATGGACCAAGTCCTTCACACCGGCCGCAGATCAGACTGCATTCTTCTCCATTGAAAGGGCGCATAGAGTACCGGCACGAAAAACCCCCACCGGGAGCTCCGCCTCGCCCGATGCTGGCGAAATTTCTACATTTCAAGGACAGAGATGCGGTGCTTAGAGCAGCCAGACAGCATGGCCCCATCCACGTGGAGAACAAACAAATAATGTTCTTCCCGGACTATGCCCGTGCGGTGCAGCGCCAGAGGGCCACATTCCTTGATGTCAAGCGCCGCCTGCGGATGGAGGGAATACAATACTCCCTACTGTTCCCAGCCCGACTTAAAGTCATGTATGAAGCGTCTACCATATTTTTACAAGCGCGGAAGAAGCCCGCGACTGGGCGGATCAGCACTGTCAGAAGCATCCTAGCGGGCATGAAAAGGTCGACAGATGCCCAAAGACGCAGCGCGGCAACAGACGTCGCCCGAAGCAACGGCATAGAAGGACTACCTTTGGCGGGAAAGTACAGCCCACGGGATCCCCAGATCTGGAGCAGATCATTACCGAGCGACGGAGGGCCCTACAGGCTGCTGCGAAGCTTCGACCATCCACACCTACTACAGACTCGGACGGAGGTCCCCATATCTTCTCATCTGGGGAGGAGGAGGGCAGTGATGGAACGCCATCCCGAGAGGACTTCATAACCCCACCGTTGGTCACGCCACAGACTGCAGATACACTGATATGACACGTAACCAGCAGATCACACACGTAGGGTAACCCAGTATTGCACACTACAACGAAACTCAAGATACGTGGCAAGCCAAACAGCATGACAAGTGATAGCTAACGTATCCCTAGACCACCAGGTGCGAAATAATCCTACAAATGCCACTGGTGAGTGACGCCTGGCAGCAGCGTGTAGCCGCCCCCCCAATATTATGCAGTTCTTTTAGAGTGCTAGCATGAGTTTGGACGTATCGCCGTTTGCGATAGGTCCCCAGAATTGGGATAGTTCCCCATCCCCAACATTCTCCCATAGAAAGTTACTCACCACTGCACTATACATGCAACAGCGCAAAGTTGAGGTCCTGCAGGCACATTTAAATCAGGAAATCAGACTCAGCCAGGGAAGTGGGCTACTACACGGCGCGGGTTCAGGAACCCCATCCCCCTTAGATCCCCTACACCGCAACATGGCACATAAGGGAAACGTCAACATCCTCACCTTGAATCTACGAGGCACGCAAACGCTACGCAGTGTATGCATCTATAAAGCGGGGACTCTCATATGTCTGCGTCCAGGGATTCCATTTCAAGAGCTATCCCGATCAGTAGATGCAGAAGGCAGATACGCGCTCCTGCACGGGCTTTTAGATGGCCAGCCCGTGGTACTGGGAAGCATCTAAGCGCCGAATACGGACCAGGGGAAATTTTGGGACACGCTCTCACGCCCATTAAGCGCATACACCCAGGCCCCATGGATTCTGGGCAGAGACTTTAACTGTGTACAGGACATCGCCCTAGACAGATCCTATCCTCTGCATCCCGCCTCCCCCATAATAGCGCAGGCTGCGCGTTTTGCAAGCTGGGCGGCACATTGGGCCTTGACTGATGCATGGCGCTCAAAAAATCCGGACCTCCGACTCTATTCATTCCACTCAATTCCACATAATCTTAGGGTGCGCCTGGACTGTTTCCTCTGCTCCTCTCCTATCCTGCCCAAAATACAGGAGACTGAATACCTGGGCAGGGTCCTGTCCGACCATGATGCCCATACGATCGTCCTAGCGTGGCGCCCCCCTAGGCCCCCGGTCCCCACCTGGCGCCTGCCCACAGATTGCCTAGAAGACCCAGTATTAGACAAACGCAGACGACACACATACGGGACTACTTCACAGAGAATGAGCACACTGCGTCCACGCGAGCAGCGGAATGGAACGCATTCAAAGTAGTAATCAGGGGCACATGCATACAACATATCTCTGGGGTACGCAAAACCCTAGAACGCAGTATAGTTACAAAGGAGCGCGAACTGGCCACATTAACGCAAGCAGCGGATAGAGTGGAAGCCACATTGATTCAAATAACTGATGCCAAAACGACGTACGTGGAGACATTGGCGGACCTCCGCAGATATAATTTTAGGGCGCACACAATGAGGGTGCACAAGGAGGGCAATAGAGCTGGTGCGCTGCTAGCATGGCTGGTAAAACAAAACACCACCCTCCCCTTGATCACTGCGGTTCGCAATGCAGCCGGCACCTTAGTATACTCGCAAGCGTCCATCCTGGACGTCTTCCATCAACTCTACACACAACTATATGCGACCTCTACCGCGGCAGACCCAGAGGCCCTGCACCGCTTTCTGCACGCGCTCCCCATGCCCAGGATAACACGGTCTGATCGACGCAAGCTCGACAAGAAGATTACGGCGTCGGACATTAAACAGGCGATGCAGGCGCTGGCTACATGCAAGGCACCGGGCCTGGACGGCTTCCCCTTGGAGTTTTATCGTACATTTTCCACGCATCTGGTGCCCCAATTGGTAAAAGTATATCAGTCGGCCTTAGAGGAGGGAGAACTCCCACAGTCCATGAGCGAATCAGTAATAGTCTCCTTTCCTAAGCCGGACAGGGACCCCCACCTCGTGGGATCATACCGGCCGATAGCCCTGCTGCCAGCAGACTATAAAATCTTTGGAAAAATACTGGCAGAAAGATACACCGCTCTCCTCCTAACCCCGATACACCCCGATCAATGTGGGTTTGTGCCAAATAGAAACACCTCCTATAACATTAGGCGCCTGTTTCACATCCAGGACCAGGTGGGCGGACACTTCCCGCGGGCGGCGTGCCTGGTCCTGGACCTTGAGAAGGCTTTTGATACTCTAAGTTGGCCATACCTCTTCAAGGTCTTGCGGCGGATGGGAGTAGGCCCACGTCTGCTTGCATATACTAAGCTCATATACACTAATCCGTCATCCAGGGTAAAGTTGGGGCCGTACCTGTCGTTATCGTTCCCAATCCTCAGGGGCACTAGGCAGGGTTGCCCGCTTTCCCCCCTACTCTTCGCGATGGCGATGGAGCCACTCGCGATCCGTCTTCGCAGGCAGGGAGAAAAATGGGGTATACCTATTGCAGGCACAGTCCATGTGGTGTCGCTATACGCCGATGATGTGCTCATCTACGTTCGCGACATCACATCAGACCTCACCCCTATTCTGGACACCCTGAAAGACTTTGAGACAGTGGCGGGGCTCAGCGTCAACTGGACTAAGTCCACAATATACCCACTTTCAAGAGACCTCCCTCCCCAGCACTTACTAATGGGTGGCCTACATATACCATGGAGCAGTAATGCAGTCCGATACCTGGGCATTAGGCTATATCACACTACTCAGGACATGTACGAGGGAAACCATCGTAGGGCGCTGGCTGGGGCTCGGTCTTCAGTGAACTTCTGGAAGGAACTCCCACTGGCTCCCATAGGGAAAATTGTGGTAGCCAAGATGATACTAGTGCCACGGCTACTATACTTCTTTGCCAATCTACCAGTGGTCCCTCCCCGCTCCTTCTTCCGTGAGCTAGATGCCCTCCTTGTAACATTGATCTGGGGAACCAGTCGGAGGCGAATAGCCCTCACCAAACTACAGCTGCCTATGGATCAGGGAGGTTTGGGTGCACCCTCATTTGAGGCGTGACAGCTGGGCGCGCAATGACGGAAACGCACACAATGACAGGACAGATTACAGCCCCAAACATACACCGCATGCTGCTGCCAGACGCTGAGCCCATTCAAGATTGCCCTCTCCAGATGACAGTGGCGCGCACATGTATGAAGCGCATACACACAATGAGCCACACCACCCCTATGTACTCCCCCATACAACCACTGGAAGGATTTCCTAGAGGCCGCTCGCATTACACAGAGCGTGCACTGCGCATATGGACTGACCACGCAGTCACTGAAGCAGGCGCCCTGTTTGCGAATGGGCAGTTGCAGGCATTCGCGGAGCTCGCCGCCGACACTGACCTTCCCAATGGACAATTTCTCACACACAGACAACTACTGGTAGATTGTTGTCGTATGTGGCATGCTATAGACACGGAGCCACCCACACATCCAGTACTACATGCAATCTTGCAGATGGGTCCAGGACGTCACTTAGTGACATGGTTATATAAAGCGGTGCGAGCACTGGGCGCGATCTCCCTCACCCCTCTCCGAGAAAAATGGGAGGAGGAATTCCAGAGGCCCCTCCACAACAAAGAATGGGAACGAGCCCTGGAGTTTCCAAAAAAGATGTCTCGAAACTACCGTTTCAAAAACATACAATACCATATCTTACACCGCGCATATCTAACCCCTGAACGCCTCCAACGCTTTTACCCTGACACGCGCTTTACCTGCCCTAGATGTCCGGAACCGGGCACGTCCTTCATCCACATGTTTTGGGGCTGCCCGGTACTCCACTCATACTGGGCCACGATTCATGCAACCCTACTAGAGGTCACGGGGCTCACAGATCTTAACACTTGGGAGGCCTGCACGCTGGGCATAACCAGGCGCCGAAAGCAACAGAAAGTGGAGACGCGCTTTGCCTCCCTGGCGATCCTGCTTGCCAAAAGATGCATAGCCATGCACTGGAGAGCCCCGGGAGGGCCACCAATTGAGGCCTGGAGGGGTGCGGTAAGCAAGTGGGGGGCCGCAGAGGAGGAGCTGCTTAGATCTGAAGAATTGCGGGGAACGCGTAAGCATCACATATCCATGCAATGGGCGACATTACTCCATGCCTCCAAACAACATGCAGCAGAAGACCCACATACGCAGGCCACCCCGCCTTTGGCAACGGGGGTACTCCGAGAGAGCGCACAGCATGCATCCCCTTAGAGATGGTCCCTGGTCAGGGATGGTTCATAACCTGAATTTGACAAGTAACTTACGCAACACACACAGACGCCCGCGCCTCACACCCTGCGCTACATGTATTAAAACTGACGCCAGTTACTTGACCTCCTAGCCCTCACTACATCGAGTCATTTCCCATGCAGTGAATCCCAGTTCTAGTTACCCATTGTGATAAGTTATGTTCCCTACAGTCTTTAGGCACAACACGTGGTGGTTTATATCACCAATGCAATAGGACAGCACAAAAGGGACAGAACAACATGCAGGATGTGACTTAAGATCGAATGGAACTCAATGACATGCCAATCCCAGAAACAAAGACGTTTAAAGTGGTCTAACTTACGTCCATTCTTATTGTTATGATATCTGAGAAATGCATAGCATGTAGAACCTGTATTGTACGTCCTTCAATAATCTGTCAAGCTGTAAGTACCCTGCATAATAATAAAATGCCAATAAAAAGTTTTTAAAAAAAAATGTTATTGTCAGTAACTACTGTAAAGAATAAAGGGCCCCCTGATACTAGTGTGAAGTACACCTAGGCAGGGACATACATGCTGTGAAATTCCTAGGGCTACTTCATAACAAATTATAAAACCATAATAATATAAATGATGATAGTGACACTGAAATTAGAAAATTACAAAAAGTTTTTTTTAATAGAAAAATACTTCATTAAAATGCAAGTTAAAAAGACTGGGTGGTTTCCAAGACATCTTGGAAACCACCCAGTCTTTTAACTAATTTGATTTATATTATGTCATATATAGACATTAGGAAATAGAAGAAAAGATAAAATATGTGAAAGTGATTAACTTCCTCATGCAGGCCATGTAAATTATGTATCTAGTAAAAACGCATACTAGGCCTTTGCATTTTAATGAAGTATTTTTCTATTAAATTTTTTTTTGTAATTTTCTAATTTCAGTGTCACTATCATCATTTATATTATTATGGTTTTATAATTTGTTATGAAGTAGCCCTAGGAATTTCACAGCATGTATTGTCAGTAACTACCACAGTATTTATAGTGCCTCTGTTCACCTTGTCCCAGTTTTTAGCTATCCTTTTCATGTCTCTATCAACAATCAAAGTACCGTTTCCACTTTTGTGATTACACATTGTCCACCTTCCTGCTTCATGCGCAGCTGGTAGTGCTTGGAGCCCCAGATTTAGTAATGAAGCTGAACACATTAAAGATAATATGGATAAAGTTTCTCTTGGCCATGTTTTCAGCATAGTATTTGTGTGCACATGCGCTATAGAGGTTCTCAGCACTGTTTTAAAATAAGCTGGAAATGAAAAGGCACTTTTAAACAGTGCTGCTGCTTCAATAGCACATGTGCAGACACATGTTCCTAACTTAGATGCAGTTTTGCCTCATCGGCTATTTTTGAGGACTGCTACCCTAGCATTAGGTGAATTCCCCCCACAGTTTGGGATGAAGATGGTAGGAACCAAACACACAAACAACCAAGCCACGGTTGCCAATAGTTTGCCCACGTTACATCCTCTAGCCTAATATGGAGCCATAGGTGAACTGCTGGAGGATGAAGCCGGTGGGATGTTGGGTGATGGTCCGGTCAGCTACAGAATTTTAAATACCAAATGGGTTGAAGGGGAGCTTCAACACCATTTCCTTTTCCAATAAATTACTATAAAAATTCTTCCAGCAGTTGTCATGCTTCCCTGTGATCCCCGCTCATCAATTAAAAGTTTCAAGGCCAGAGGGTAAAGAAAGCGATGCCACCTCATTTGGCACTGTCTGAGCAGAATCGAAGTGAAAAGTGTGGGGTTAATTTCCTATCCTACCCTGCCCATTTCTCACATGGAAATCAGGCCTCTGGAGCAAATATGACATGATGTGTGCAGGGCTGGCCTTGGGCATGGGCTAGCTGGGCCCAGGCCCACGACGGCAATATTCCGAGGGGCGTAGCAGGGAGCTGCCTGACTGAATGTTATGCAAACAGCAGCTTGTCCATCCCACTTGGTCTCAATTGGGACCCGTTAAAGACTTTGCAATCAGCCCTTAATGTACCTCAGTGTAATTGATAGCTCCTCATCAATCCTCTGCCCTCCTCCCATCTTCCTCACACCTCCTGCCGTCACACTGTAACGACCTCTCTCCCCACAACACACACCAAATGTTCTTTCCGTCCAGGGCAATGCCCCAGTCAATCCGATTTAGGGGCGGCCCTGGATGTGTGAGAGTGTCAATTGTTGCCTAGCATGGACAGTCGGCCATGTTGGAATGTGTGAATTTAAGTGTGGGTGAGGCTAGCTGCTTGCTTTACCAAAAAAGTACTCCAAGGTAGCCGGAGTTCCTTTGCTGAAAGCCCTGAATGAATGCCCAGTTGTCCAACTAGCAAGTCTAGTCACTGGGAAATACTGCATCATTGTTGTTTGCTGTGAAAAATGAAATATGCCCAAACTCTGAAGTGTAAAGAAGAATTGAATACAGTAAATTATAACCTCAAAATCATGCTCATCTGCCCCTCTTAAGTAGCTGTTAGACTTGGCATCTTTTGGCGTGTTTCCCCTGACTTTTTGCTTTCTGACCTCCCGGTTTTGACTCTGTTTTTGCTGGTGTAATGATTCTGCGCACTTTCCTCACTGCTGTCCAGTGGGAAAGTGCAAGTGCTCCTGTATAAAATGTGTTATGGATTGGCGTTTCCATGATTGGCCTATTTGGTTTATGTGTCAGTCCCTTGTAAAGTGCACTGTGAGTGCCAGGGCCTATAGACCAAATGCTGTTGGTGGGCTGCAGCACTGGATTGTGCCACCCACGCAAACAGCCCGTAAAGTGTAACTCGGGCCTGCCATCGCAGAGCCTGTGCGCAGCCTGGGGCTGCCATGTCGACTTGGCAAGTGCGCACACTTGCAAGTCCCTAAACCTTCCCTTTTCTACATGTTAGTCACCCCTAAGGTAGGCCCAAGGTACCCCTGTGGGCAGGGTGCGTTGTATGCGAATGGTAGGACATGCCCTGGTGTGTGTGGCATGTCCTGATAGTGAATAACAGCCTAGTTCGTTTTTCACTATTGCAAGGCTACCTGTTCCCCATAGGCCAGAACGGGCAGTTTTGATTATTACAGCTTATAATCCTAACTGACCCCGGGAACATGGTAGAAATTCGAGTTTAGTATGCCTGGACTCAGAATGATAAAATGCATCTTTTAGTAAAGTTGGTTTTAACATACTATGTTTGAAAATACCCCTTTTAGAAAGTGGGTATTTTCTTGTCTAAACCATCCAAGCCTGCCTCTGCGAGGTTGTGTATTCCTTGTCTGGAGTGTGAGTGACAGGGGCTGGGGGATGCCAGGAGACAGGGTGAGTCAGCACAGGGCTGAATAGCAAGATCTACATGTAGATGGGTGGGAGGGGTTGCACCTGGGCCCTGAATAGGACAGTGCCTTCCCTCCACAATGCTGGCTCCACCTCCTGTGGTGCGTCTGATGTCCCTGGCCTACTCACTGAAAGAAGGGACGGAGACTTGTCAACAAAGTGCTCCAGAACTGGTTTGGACTAGGCAAAGGCCTCTCTGCCTTCAGAGAACAAAGGAATTTGGGATATAAATATTGGGGCCCTGACCCCATGAATTTAGATCTCGCTGGAATCAAGGAACCTGCCAAGACGAAGAGCTGGAAGAGCTGCCAGGAGGAGTACTGCCCCTTTGCTGTGTTGTTGCTTTGTTGGTTTGGCCTGCAGCTGCTGCTTCTGCCTTGGGCAGTGAAAGGACTGAACTTTCTACAAACTTGTGCTGAGTATCTCCAAGGGCCTGGAACCGAGCTGGCCTCCTGTTAAGAAGTCTCAGGGACTGCAAAGACTTCACAAGCCTCTGGGTACCGCTTCTGGAACGCTGTTTCAGTTGCCACAGAGGAAGGGAACTGCAACCGACTCCGTCAACCGAATCCATCCCTGACCGGTGACCTGTTTGCACCGCAGACCGCATCGCCCCGCTTCGCATCGCAACCCTGGTCTCACCGTGGGCGACGTCCGACGCCGTCAACACCGAGCCGCTGCTTGCACCGTGACCTGTGGGCACCGCAGTTCGCATCACATCACTGAACCAGCCGGACCCGACCGACGCGGACGCTGCAACTGGCTCAACAGTCGTGACCGCATCGCATTTGGGGCACCGCTCGCACGTTGCGACGCACCGCTCCGACTCGCACCGCTGTCCGACGCCAGCTCCCGCACTCCGGCTTGGTCGCCTGCATCGCAACCTGTCAGCACCCCATCGAGCATCGTCTCACCCTGCACCCCACGCCTTGGACTCACCGACTCCGTCTGCACGACGCTCATCGAGCCGCTGCCTGCACCGCATCGAGGGACACCGCACCTTGCATCGCTCCGTCTTGCACCGCAACCGCGACGAACGCCGACCGGCTCGTACACTCCGTACCAGCCACAACGAGAAAGGTACTGTGACCGAGTCTGTTCACGACTGTGCTGGCCCATATCGACGCGGTCGGCTGGAACTGTTAGACTCTGTGGTTTTCAGCATCGCGGTAGGCTCGGACGGAGCTACCGACTCGTACGAACTTTGTTTTTGAACTATTCCTGCAAAGAAGAAGTTACCTTATCAAGTATTCATTTTTAAAGTATAGTCTTGTGGATTTTTGTCGTAATTGGTCTTGTCTTGAGTATATAAAAATTGGTTATTTTTCTAAACTGGTGTGGTGTCCGTTTGTAGTGCTTACACTGTATTACTGTTGGTTATGTGCAAATGCTTTACACACTGCCTCTGAATTAAGCCTAACTGCTCGTGCCAAGCTACCACGAGGGTGAGCAGGGGTTACTTCACGAGTGTAACACCCTTACCCTGACTAGGAAGAAGGGTCCCTACTTGGACAAAGGTGCAAGCCCTTGCCAACTAGAGATCCCATTTCTAACATTGGTTGTCAGCGGTGAGGATAGGACTTGTGTTTGCACTTGACTTACAGTGATTGGTGTGCACTACTACCATATCGCAGACCATTACGTACCACATACTGGTTCTTTTTCTTTTGGCCTATTTTTGATCTTGCCAGTTTTCAACTCACTACTTTTGTCATGCCTGAATCAACTGCATCATCCGTTGCATCTCTGGAAGTTATCTTTGAGGAGGATAGGTTGGAATCCTACGCCGTAAAGGAGCTACGAGCGATTTGTAAAAACCTGAAAGTCCAAATTAAAGGCCTCACAAGGAAGGAGGAGCTACAGAAGGCGCTGAGGGCCTGGGTAGCAGCCAGACATGCCAGTGGGCAGCCTGGTAATCTCAGTGAGGAGGTGGAGGAGCCTATTTCCAGGGTGGATGTGCTTTTGGGTGGGGGGAACCCGCCAGGTCAGGCAGCAGCAGTCTGTCCCCAGAGGAGCTGGAGGACAGGCGGGAGGCAAGGCAGTTTGAGCTGCAGAAGCTCAGGCTGGAGAGTGAGCGGGAGGAGAAGAGATTGGCCATGGAGGAGAAGAAGATGCTCTTAGAGCATGAGAGAGAACTGAAGGAGCTAGAACTTAGGAGTAAGTCAGGCTCAGATGGTGGCAGCAATTCGTCCAGAAAGGCAGACAGGATTGTGCACATTCCCAAGAACGTAGGCAAGGAGTTCAAGAAGGGGGATGACATACAAAGGTGGTTTCAGGGTTATGAGGCAGCCATACACATGAATGGGGTCCCTGAGGAGAATTGGGGAGCAGGATTGTGGCCACTTTTCCCTGAAGAAGCAAGGGATGCTCTGATAGCTTTGGGTAAGGGGTATCACCTCACCTATGCTGACATGAAGGATGCCCTTCTCACGAAGTATGGTCTTACTCCTGAAAAGTACAGGGATCAGTTCAGGTCCAGTAAGAAGTCTGATGCCAACACTTGGTTGGAATGTGTGGATGTGTTCTGCAGGTCGCTGGATGGTTGGGTGAAGGGCAGTAGCGTAACAGATTTTCAGGGGCTCTCCAACTTGATTGCATGGGAGCACTTGTCTAGTCTATGTTTTGCAGATCTGCGCCAGCACCTAGTTGATAGTAAGCTAACTGACCCCAGGAAGCTTGCTATGGAAGCGGACCGCTGGGTGAGTACCAGGGTCCACAAGAAAGCGTTTGGGGAGACTCAGCCAAAGGTGGGCAGGGTCCCCAGCAGAAAGGTGGGGGGACAAGGGTAAAGCACAGGAGTTCTCTAAAGGGCCCCAAACTAGTACCCAGGGTAAAGGTTCCCAGCCCCCGGTGATAAGAAGAAAGGGGTCTCTACAGGGAAGCCTGTTGAGACCGGCCCCCGCAAGTGTTATGCATGTGACCAGGTAGGTCACTTTAAGGGGGACCCCAAGTGCCCAAAGGGGACCCAGCCACCCACCAGTGGACAGTCCAAAGTGTTGGCTAGTGTAGCACTTGGGGAGGAGGGGTGCCCACAGGAGGGTGGGGATCCCGCAGAAATGACCCTTGTCTCACTAGGGGACAGTGAGATGGTCCCAGGAAACCAGGTGCCCCCTAACACAAAGAAATATAGCACCTGGGTGACCATCAATGGGAACAGGGTAGAGGCTCTCAGAGACACTGGAGCCAGTGTGACCTCAGTCCGGTGTCACCTGGTGTCTGGGAAGCAAGTAGTCCCCGGGGCATTCCACCAAGTAGTTGCTGTAGACAACTCAGAGCGCCAATGTATGGTGGCGCAGGTTCCCTTTGAATGGGGGGTCTCAGGTCCCTTGAGGGTGGTTGTGAGCCCTACCATGCCTGTAGATTGTCTGCTAGGAAACGACCTGGAGCAGTCCTTATGGAAGGAGGTTGAGCTCAGGTCTCACTTGGAGATGCTTGGGTTGCCAGAGTGGGCATGCGTGTCTACTCGGTCAATGGCAGCCAGAAAGGGTGATCAAGAGGACTTGGAGCCTGGAACAGTGGCCCAAGTCCCTGCCAAGAGAAAGGGCAGGGGCGCGGGAAACCGGCCCCGAAGTTCCCACGGACCGGGAGGAGGCGGACCTCGAGGGGGACGCCCGGTGCCTACAGGGGAGCAGGTAGCCGAACTGGGAGACATCTCTGAGCTGACCCATTGGCAGCAAGAAGGGGGTCCCACCAGGGAGGAGTTCTGCAGGGAGCAGAACGAGTGCCCTACTCTGGAGGGTCTGCGGCGGCAGGCTGCAGACCAGGCAGCTGGTAATCAGTCCGGGTCACATCTGATCTACTGGGAGAGTGGTCTCCTATACAGTGAGCCTAAGGTTGCTGAGCCTGGGTCAGCCCGTGTGCTGGTGGTACCCCAGCGCTTCAGAACCTTCCTACTGGGTCTGGCTCATGACGTGCCTTTGGCAGGACATTTGGGGCAGGACAAGACCTTTGACAGGCTTGTCACCCACTTCTTTTGGCCCCAAATGCGAAGGCAGTCAGATGCACACTGTAGGTCTTGCCAAACTTGCCAGGCAAGTGGTAAGAGTGGGAGGAAGGTCAAAGCTCCTCTCCAACCTTTTCCTGTTGTTGGAACACCCTTTGAAAGGGTAGGGATGGATATTGTGGGGCCACTGGACCCCAAGACAGCCATGGGCAACAGGTACATCCTGGTCTTGGTGGACCATGCCACCCGGTACCCGGAGGCAATCCCTCTCAGGACAACGACGGCGCCAGTGGTGGGCCGGGCGTTAATGGGGATCTTTTCCCATGTGGGATTCCCCAGAGAGGTGGTTTCTGATAGGGGGACCAATTTCATATCCAAGTATATGACATCCCTGTGGAAGGAGTGTGGTGTAACCTACAAGTTCACCACTCCTTACCACCCACAAGGAAACGCTCTGGTGGAGAGATTCAACCAGACCTTGAAAGGCATGATCAAGGGTCTAACAGAACCCATGAGGCGTAAGTCGGACGTCCTCTTGCCATGCCTACTCTTTGCATACAGGGAGGTGCCTCAGAAGTCTCTTGGGTACAGCCCCTTTGAGCTCCTGTATGGCCACCCTGTCAGAGGACCTCTGAGTTTGGTAAAGGAAGGCTGGGAGGCGGCTCCCAGGAAAACTCCCCAGGATGTATTTAGCTACATGCTGGCCTTTAGAAACCAAACTGCCCGCTTCAGGAAACTCGCTCAGGCGAACCTAGAAGCAAGCCAGGAAGAAATGAAGAGATGGTATGACCAGAATGCCACTCTGGTCGAATTTCAACCTGCGCAAAAAGTGTGGGTCATGGCCCCAGTGGCACCTTGTGCCTTACAGGACAAGTGGACTGGGCCATATGAGGTAAAGGAGCGCAAAAGTGACGTCACCTACCTGGTGGATTTGCAGGCTCCAAGGAACCCTTTGAGGGTCCTTCACGTGAACCGCCTCAAGCCCCACTTCGAGAGGTCCGAAGTGAGTATGCTCTTGGCGACAGATGATGGGGTGGAAGAGGAGAGTGAGCCTCTTCCTGACCTCCTGTCTACCAAGGAGCATGATGGGTCAGTAGAGGGTGTGATCCTCTCCCCTACTCTGACTCAGGAGCAGCAGGGGGACTGTCACCAGTTGTTGGGACAGTTCGCCCCACTGTTCTCTCTGACTCCCGGTGTTACTCACTGGTGTACCCATGACGTGGACACTGGTGACAGCCCTCCTGTGAAGCACAAGATTTACAGGTTGACTGACGGGGTCAGAGCCAGCATCAAGGAGGAGGTCTCTAAGATGTTGGCGTTAGGGGTGATTGAGCCCTCCCACAGTCCTTGGGCCAGCCCAGTGGTCTTGGTCCCAAAGGCTGCTGCGCCCGGTGCCACTCCAGAACTCCGGTTTTGTGTGGACTACCGTGGGCTCAATGCCGTCACCAGGACTGACGCGCACCCCATCCCCAGAGCTGATGAGCTCATTGATCGGTTGGGAGCTGCCCAGTTCCTCAGCACGTTTGATTTGACGTCTGGGTACTGGCAGATTGCCTTAACCGATGGGGCCAAGGAGAGATCAGCATTCTCAACCCCAGAAGGTCATTACCAATTCCGGGTGATGCCCTTTGGGTTGAAGAATGCCCTTGCCACCTTTCAGAGGTTGGTCAATCAGGTGTTGGCTGGGCTGGAGGATTTCAGTGCCGCCTACCTGGATGACATTGCTGTGTTCAGTTCCAGCTGGGAAGAACATTTACAGCACCTTGAGAAAGTGTTGAGGGCTCTGCAAGGTGCAGGCCTCACGATCAAGGCCAGTAAGTGCCAGATCGGGCAGGGTTCTGTGGTGTACTTGGGACACCAGGTAGGAAGCGGCCAGGTGGCGCGCCTACAACCCAAGATTGACACCATTCTGGCTTGGGAGCCCCCCAAGACCCAGACCGAGGTGAGAGCCTTCTTAGGTCTCACCGGCTACTATAGGAGATTTGTAAGGGCTATGGCACCATCGTTGCCCCCTTAACAGAGCTGACTTCTAAGAAGCAGCCCAGGAAAGTGATCTGGACTGAGTCCTGCCAGAAAGCTTTTGATGCCCTGAAGGCAGCCATGTGCACGGCGCCCGTGCTCAAGGCACCTGACTTCTCCAAGGAATTCGTCGTGCAGACTGACGCTTCAGAGCATGGTGTGGGAGCGGTGCTCTCACAACTGAACGAAGAGGGGCTGGATCAGCCTGTAGTCTTCCTTAGCAGGAGACTACTTCCCAGGGAACAGAGGTGGAGTGCCATAGAAAGGGAAGCCTTTGCTGTGGTCTGGGCGCTGAAGAAGTTGAGACCATACCTGTTTGGGACTCACTTCCGGGTTCAGACAGACCACAGGCCCCTCAGATGGTTGATGCAAATGAGGGTGAGAATCCAAAACTGCTGAGGTGGTCCATCTCCCTACAGGGAATGGACTTTACGGTGGAACACCGTCCTGGTACAGAACACGCCAACGCAGATGGTCTGTCCAGGTTCTTCCGCCTTAGTGAAGAGAACTCCAATGGGGTTGGGTAGTTCTCCCTACTTTCAGCTGGAGGGGACATGTGTTAGACTTGCCATCTTTTGGCGTGTTTCCCCTGACTTTTTGCTTTCTGACCTCCCGGTTTTGACTCTGTTTTTGCTGGTGTAATGATTCTGCGCACTTTCCTCACTGCTGTCCAGTGGGAAAGTGCAAGTGCTCCTGTATAAAATGTGTTATGGATTGGCGTTTCCATGATTGGCCTATTTGGTTTATGTGTCAGTCCCTTGTAAAGTGCACTGTGAGTGCCAGGGCCTATAGACCAAATGCTGTTGGTGGGCTGCAGCACTGGATTGTGCCACCCACGCAAACAGCCCGTAAAGTGTAACTCGGGCCTGCCATCGCAGAGCCTGTGCGCAGCCTGGGGCTGCCATGTCGACTTGGCAAGTGCGCACACTTGCAAGTCCCTAAACCTTCCCTTTTCTACATGTTAGTCACCCCTAAGGTAGGCCCAAGGTACCCCTGTGGGCAGGGTGCGTTGTATGCGAAAGGAAGGACATGCCCTGGTGTGTGTGGCATGTCCTGATAGTGAATAACAGCCTAGTTCGTTTTTCACTATTGCAAGGCTACCTGTTCCCCATAGGCCAGAACGGGCAGTTTTGATTATTAGAGCTTATAATCCTAACTGACCCGGGAACATGGTAGAAATTCGAGTTTAGTATGCCTGGACTCAGAATGATAAAATGCATCTTTTAGTAAAGTTGGTTTTAACATTCTGGGTTTGAAAATACCCCTTTTAGAAAGTGGGTATTTTCTTGTCTAAACCATCCAAGCCTGCCTCTGCGAGGTTGTGTATTCCTTGTCTGGAGTGTGAGTGACAGGGGCTGGGGGATGCCAGGAGACAGGGTGAGTCAGCACAGGGCTGAATAGCAAAATCTACATGTAGATGGGTGGGAGGGGTTGCACCTGGGCCCTGAATAGGACAGTGCCTTCCCTCCACAATGCTGGCTCCACCTCCTGTGGTGCGTCTGATGTCCCTGGCCTACTCACTGAAAGAAGGGACGGAGACTTGTCAACAAAGTGCTCCAGAACTGGTTTGGACTAGGCAAAGGCCTCTCTGTCTTCAGAGAACAAAGGAATTTGGGATATAAATATTGGGGCCCTGACCCCATGAATTTAGATCTCGCTGGAATCAAGGAACCTGCCAAGACGAAGAGCTGGAAGAGCTGCCAGGAGGAGTTCTGCCCCTTTGCTGTGTTGTTGCTTTGTTGGGTTGGCCTGCAGCTGCTGCTTCTGCCTAGGGCAGTGAAAGGACTGAACTTTCTACAAACTTGTGCTGAGTATCTCCAAGGGCCTGGAACCGAGCTGGCCTCCTGTTAAGAAGTCTCAGGGTCTGCAAAGACTTCACAAGCCTCTGGGTACCGCTTCTGGAACGCTGTTTCAGTTGCCACAGAGGAAGGGAACTGCAACCGACTCCGTCAACCGAATCCATCCCTGACCGGTGACCTGTTTGCACCGCAGACCGCATCGCCCCGCTTCGCATCGCAACCCTGGTATCACCGTGGGCGACGTCCGACGCCGTCAACACCGAGCCGCTGCTTGCACCGTGACCTGTGGGCACCGCAGTTCGCTTCGCATCGCATCGCTTCACTGAACCAGCCGGACCCGACCGACGCGGATGCTGCAACTGGCTCAACAGTCGTGACCGCATCGCATTTGGGGCACCGCTCGCACGTTTGCGACGCACCGCTCTGACTCGCACCGCTGTCCGACGCCAGCTCCCGCACTCCGGCTTGGTCGCCTGCACCGCAACCTGTCAGCACCGCATCGAGCATCGTCTCACCCTGCACCGCACGCCTTGGACTCATCGACTCCGTCTGCACGACGCTCATCGAGCCGCTGCCTGCACCGCATCGAGGGACACCGCACCTTGCATCGCTCCGTCTTGCACCGCAACCGCGACGAACGCCGACCGGCTCGTACACTCCGTACCAGCCACAACGAGAAAGGAACTGTGACCGAGTCTGTTCACGACTCTGCTGGCCCGTATCGACGCGGTCGGCTGGAACTGTTAGACTCTGTGGTTTTCAGGATCGCGGTAGGCTCGGACGGAGCTACCGACTCGTATGAACTTTGTTTTTGAACTATTCCTGCAAAGAAGAAGTTACCTTATCAAGTATTCATTTTTAAAGTATAGTCTTGTGGATTTTTGTCGTAATTGGTCTTGTCTTGAGTATATAAAAATTGGTTATTTTTCTAAACTGGTGTGGTGTCCGTTTGTAGTGCTTACACTGTATTACTGTTGGTTATGTGCAAATGCTTTACACACTGCCTCTGAATTAAGCCTGACTGCTCGTGCCAAGCTACCACGAGGGTGAGCAGGGGTTACTTCACGAGTGTAACACCCTTACCCTGACTAGGAAGAAGGGTCCCTACTTGGACAATGGTGCAAGCCCTTGCCAACTAGAGATCCCATTTCTAACAGTAGCCAAAATAAAATTGACTTCCTCTATCCTACAAACTTGCTAACCTTGTTGCCCAAATACAACAGACACTCAACCCACTTTCCCTTCCCCAAAAAACATCCACTGCAATCCCCAATCCACCACCTTCAGCCCCCTCTGCACCAAATTCCTTCCCATGCTTTACAAAGTGCCAGAGCTCCAGGGAGATTCGAGATTTGTCGATTTCCTGTATTTCAGCAGTTTTTTTTATTGAGCAGAAACATAGATTAAACCATTACTCAGTGCTTAATTTGTTAAATATTAAGTGCCAGGGCTCTGACCAGGAGGCCACTGCAGCTTGCACCACCCATCGCCCTTGTCATCGCTGCCAAAACAACTACTAACCATCTCTCTCGCATTTAAATGCGACAGTTCAGATTATTCCAGGTCCCCAAAGCTAAAGGAATGGCTGGGGAGGCAGGTATTAGTAATTTTTATGTATATTGTATTCCTAAACTACCGTTGTTCTGCTCATCTCTAAATTAGATGAGCAGCGCCACCATGTGGTGGACTGTTCTAAATATGGTGTTGACAATTAGGTGCCGGTGCCGAGCACCGGAAACCAATTAAGTGCCAGTGCTTAGCACCTGAAAGCCCCGGCTCAAATTAAGTACTGCCATTACTCTAATACACAAAGTCATTTTTAAAAATGAACACCATTATTTTGAATATTAGAATCCTCTTTCTTTTACAAATCTGTTAAACTCTCAATTCATTCGTTATCTAAAGTTCAACGAGCGAAGTCATTGAGATTCCATCTCATATGTTCTATAGTACACATGATTAAAGCATTTGAACAATATAAAGTACTATTAATAAAGTGCAGTGCATTGAACTCCCATAAAGTGCATTTTTCTGTCACCCAATCGGATTATTCTAAACCGTGATAAAGTGCATCAGCTCATATTCTACCCCTAGCAGCAAAACAACTCCTAAAACAATGTGCAATTGTGCTTAAATAAATTAACATACACGTTTACACTTGTTGGACTTTCTACCTCATCCATGTATTTCCATAAGGAAGTGTATCTTTTAATGGCACCGACCCTTTCAGCATTCGCTATTTTTTAAATCTATTTTAGTGTCCGCTCGATGTATTTTCTAATATTATATGTTGCTAATTGCAAAAAAGGCGAGTGGTTGGAGACTATTAAGCAAGGGGCAAACCACATCCATATTACATTGTTGCAAAAACAATGTTTATGTTCCAAGTACACACCTAGTATTTAGAAATCATAATAATGTACTGTGTAAAATCAATTAACTTCTCTAATACTACACACCTTTGCCAACACGTCCTTTGTGAGATGTCAGGCTCGGGAACTCAGTCTTGAACAGTATGCAGCCTACATAACAAAAACTTTACACATTTAATGCGAGTGCACCAGCTCCATGGTATTATCCTTATCTCTCCGGCCCATGCTGGGTCTAATAATGAAGCCTTGCCTCCTAAGCTGCTCTCTGATTTGACCCAGCAGGACTCTTCGAATAGGCTGGAGAAAAGAAAGTAACAAGAAAACACATTCAACAAGTCACATAAATTCCCCTCGTCCAGCAAAGGATGGTCTCGCGGCTGCAGTGCAGTTAAAGCTGACCACTGAGTCACAGAGAGAGCTCCAGGGACCAGATAATATTATACAGTCCGTATGGTGCGAACTGGAGTTTATTCCCCCACGCCACCCAGTTACTTTTCACATGTTTACGATGGGACGTAAACCTATTAATCTATTGCACTGTGTAAACATTCATGCACACTTAACTATGAAGCGAGCTGATTATGGCCATTAGAAGCTGGCAGTGACTGAGTGACAAGGAAGGCGACACAAGGCTCATGTGTAGCTAACTCCATGCGACCTAGTGGACAGCGCCAATACAGCGCACTAAACTGAGTACATAGTGCTTAGAAACTTAAGTGTGGTATCAAGTGCTATATATAAACACGTTATTATGACTACTGGTTTGTGTGGCATGAAATACAGTTGTCTCCAAAGGTGACAGTACACATGCTAAATGTTAACCTCTTGAGAGTATAAAGTATTACATTGCAACAGTGATGTATTGCACACACAATCATCTTTCATTTGCATCCTACACGTATGTGTACCTTTGTTCTAAATAACCACCTTGTGGGCTTAAGGGAGGCTGCTTGAAATTGTTGCACTGCATTCAAACAAAGCGGAAAAGGCACTAAGACGGCAAGACGAATTGAAAAGCAAAGCCCTGTCAGGTATTTGATGGTCTGAACAGCGAGGATTTCCTTTCCCCTCCACTTCTCTAGTCTCTGGATACCGGTTCAGTGACAATGACAATGACAAGAGTTCTGCAGTTCTGTTCCGAGAAACTGCTCTGCCACCTCACGTGAAAATAATGGACGTCTTCATGAAATGACTTTTTTTTAATTTTGTCACAAATTGACCAGGGTCGGACGTACAGGGATTCTTTATTTACTTTTATTAGTCTACAGATTAACACAAAATAATTCGTATAAGTTTAAAAATGCATCCGTATTCGATATTTATTATCAAATAAAAGATTAAATATTTGAAGCCACTACTAAAAGATTATATTATCACAAAGATTGGACAGAGAGAGGACCATGAGACATCCATACACTCACAATTACAGCAAAGTCACATGGCTAGAATGTGGTAAACATCTTGGGAATATATAACAATTCAGGATAAATTAGTCACTGAGAATAGGCATGATTATAATGGGAGAGTATTACATCATAATATTATATTTCACGGCTCACTGGTTAATAATATCTAAACCAGATTTAAAAAATAAGGTAATCGACCTTCTTTAGACCACATCACAATAAACAATTAAATCCATCTCCTTGAAAACTGCGATGGAGAATGAAGGAACTCAAAACAGGTTAGTCACCAGGGTAGGCTTACTTATTAAAAAAAAAAAAACCATTACTTTAGCATACCTTTTTTACCACATCATTTATTAGAATCTCAATCTTGCCACGTTATTCATAAAAAGGAAGTGGGTAATGTCAAAGATCATGTGAAAATCCTTGACTAATTCACAGCCTGGAATTAACTTTGCATGGCTAGAGTTTCAGTATCCTTTTCTCCAGTGATTCTATGACGCAGACTATTTTGCCACATATGGAATTTAGATGCTGCTTATCGCAGATTTCTGTGACTTGTATCAAAGGCCTAAATTGGTACATCTAAATGCCATCCCCAGCCCTGGACACATGCACAGTCCATGACAAAGCCTATACGGTCCAAGTTACAGCAAGTGGCATAAACAATTCTCCTACAACACCAAGTCATGGCCCACTGATGGAGTGTAGACGAAATCTCAGGAATTCGTACTACTGTTTTGCGCACATTTTCCCTCTCGAACCAATACCAGAACTTCAGTACTATGTTTCTAGCTGCCAAGTCATTTCCTCCTTTTTCTTGTTTACCAAATTTAAACCATTTCTGGGATAAGATAAGCATATTGTCTATTGAATCGGAAGTGTTTTTGCATTATAGGATGCTTCTGTGTGTTAATATTGGGGGGGGCCCTTTTGTCTGTATATTTTAGCATTCGCGAAACCATCTTGTAATCTGGACGCCATTTTGTATTATAATCGAAACTGCTGCTTGGTTATTTTCAAGAAACGGTCCTTGGTAAGTTTTGTTTCCCAAGGTTGAGCTTTTTCTTTCTATAATTACAAGTGTGCTCATTAGTGCATGCCTTTCCCGTTAGATAGAGGCTTTCTCCCACCTGTCTGGTGGGGATGATAGGCCAGACGACCTTGGGCAGTAGATAGCCGGTGCCCGGCTGCAGAATCGAAACTTATGCTCTGTACCCCCATTGTATTACGACACCTGCTAGTGTTTTTCCATAGTAGGCGGGCCTTAGTGGACTTTGCAACGTACATAATGTAATTGTATGCTTACGGGGTTCAGAATCCTCGACAGCCATCCGAGGAGGCTGGTCAGACTGGGCTCCGCTGCAGTGTAATTTCAATAAATATCTGGTTTGTATTCTCTACTGTCTGACCGACTCTTCATTTGTAGGAAGGCAGAGAAGGTGGTCACTACCTTCAGTTGGCGCCTGAACAGGAACTCCATCGGGTGACCTCATCCTCGCCCGCGGACGGGTGAGGAGGACGGGGCTGCGTTGGGTCGGATAGACGGATTGGGGGACCCCTGCATGATAGAGTTTTGCACTCGCAGCTGCCCCGCCTGTCTGATCGGGCGGTGCCCTGCCCAGTGGTCATCCCGACTGGGTCCTGAATGGCGAAACCCTTGGATCTGACCGCTTGGTCCGAAGAGTCGGCAGTGGAGAATACATTCGTTTGACCTGTGTGCACCAGGTGAGCTTGTTTGGTTCTTTGTTGTCATGACGTTTGTTTGATGGGTAATTTGGTTGGTCTAGGAATCAGTTTTTGACAAGCGCTTGCATTTGATTTTGAAGATTTTTTGAAACATGGTACCATTTTGTTAATTTGTGATTGATGCAGCCCGCGGAAGCGATTTTTGGTAAAGGCATGAGTACATTTTAGTGTGATTGTGTGGTGAATGTGTTTCTTTGTGTGAACAGAATGCCTTGTTGGAGTAAGTTGTGTTGTGTGAGGTGTCGTTGTTGTTCTGCTGATGCTCGATTGGAGAAAAAACAGCCCGCACCTGCGGAAGGTACTCCAAATTATGACATGTATGTCAAATACGGTCTTGGCCCTATTATATTTAGTACATTATGGCACAAATATACCAGGGACAATGCTGAATTGCAGTGGCCGTCAACGGGCACCTTTGATGAACAGAAATTGAATTATTTGGAAGAAAAATTGTTTGCTAAACGTAGCAGGCAGTCGATGTTTGATTATCTTCAAGTGTGGCGGAAGGAAGCTAAACAGAGACGGCTGAGGGCGGAAAGGGAGGCACGGAGGGAGAGAACGCAGACACTGACTCAGAAAGCAGTGGCGCATGATAAGGAGAAAGTGGAGAAGGGAATAGAATGTGCAGATAGGAGGTTTCAATTGCAATGCGATAAGTCTTATGTTACTAGAGAGGAAGCAGACACTTTTATGGAAGAATTATTGGAAGACAGACCGCCTCCCCCTTATGCCCCGCATAGAATATATCCTGTTGTTCCACAGCCCTTGTCATCTGCCTCGGCCCACCCTGTTCCCGCTGTATCTGGTATTGATCGAAATGCTTTGGTTCCGGCATCACCAACTTCTTCTTTGGCTCCGTCCCCCACAGTCACTGTGACTGCCAGTCCTCCTGTCACCCCTGTTGTTACGTCACTTTCTCCTTCACAGTCACTTTCTACTCAGCCGATGTTGACCTTGATGCCCCCCTCTTCAAATTGCTGTGTTGTCCCCTTTTCTTACTCCTACCCCCTTGTTAGATGCCGAGACACTGGTGCGTGGTAAGGATGATAGAGCTGGGGCAGTGGCAAAGGAGAGATTAGGACAGGTGTTGATTCGGTCTGATGTTGGAGATATGGAGAAAAATATGGTGGCCAATCAGGCTGCCCAGTGGGCCCGTAGTCCTATTTATGGTGTTGAAGATGTTTGGAGTGTGTTAAAGGATTATGAGCCATTTGTTCTGCAGCATGCCCTTAAACATATGTCGGCCACTTTGATTGGACTATGGGAACAGTGTTTTAAAGGTGTTGCACCCCAGGCTGTTTACGATATTAGGGACCAGGTATATGCCGCGGACATGGCTCCCAATGAGGTTTTTGCTAGTGTTACCACACTGATTGGATATCGAGGTAGATTGCATAAAAAATCCCCGACAATATCTCAGTTCCCGATGAGGGAAGTTCACCCCGTCTTTCACCCGGAGATACCAGAGTTACGTGATCAACATGATCAAGTGACTAGACAACGAGCAGAGGCCCGTTTTCAAGAACAATGGGTTTATACTCCATGGAAGAGGAGTGAAGTCCTCGCAATTAAGGCCCAGTTGCCTGACCCCAGGAAAAATCCTACTGCTTACTATAAAGAATTGACAGAGTCTGCAGCATCAACGGTAATGACGTTGGCAGATATTGAAATGTTTTTTGGCTTATTGGTACCAGTGGATATCTGGCGACAGGTGCATACTCAAAACCATGCCCTAGAATTGGGTGGTACTTGGGACGAGATTAGGGCGTGGGTTAAGGAGAGGAAGCCTAGTGAAAAGCCTTGGGCTGAGATCTTGGTTTTGCCAGATCGCATCATTACTTATATGCACTCTCTTATTCCACCCCGGAAGGTGGATTGGGATAAGCTAGCCGCATGTCGTCAGAAGAGAGATGAAAGTGTGTCTGGTTTTTTTTTACTCAGTTTGAAGGTGTATTTTGGGGATTTTAGTGGCCAGGATTTGTGTTTGGAAGGGGGTATCAGATTGTTTGTTAACAGATTTGTCACAAATTTGTTACCAGAGATTGCAACACAGTTGCAGGCTGCTGAGAGCACGTGGACTACTTCTACCCCTTCGATGATATTGAGTATGGCTCAGTATTATGAGCATAGAGAGAACGAGGAGAAAGAGAAGGTGGTAAAGAAGACGAAGGAGCTGAAGACTAAGGTACTGATGCAGCAGGCATCCAGGGGGCAGGGCCGGGGCCGAGGTATTGGACAGGCCAGGCAGCTTCCTCGTACGAGCCGTAATGCTGTGCCTGTGGGCCCAAATCATTGTGCGTATTGCAAGGAGGAAGGGCACTGGCGCAGCAAGTGCCTGGTTTTGCTGCAAAAGGTTGCAGCTCCTAGAGGACGGGGAGAGAGAGGGCGAGGACGGAGAGCAGCCAGTCAGGGTGGGGATCAGGCTACTGGAAAGTCATTGGGCCGTTCTGATCAGAATTACTTTGATGACGTTCGGAGCCGACAGTATTATCATGATGATTATGATTTGGATGAGGTGACGAGGATGTCTTACAGCTAGGATAGCCAAGGACAGGGTAAGGGACCAGTTCCGATACCTGTAGATCAGCATGGACCTTATATTAGTGTGGATTTGCAGGGCTCAGAGAAGAGATTTTTAGTGGATACAGGAGCAATGAATAGTTCTGTTGCGAGATCACTGGTCCCTGGGGCTGCCCTTACAGGCCATAACAATGTTTTGGTTGGTTTTTCTGGTGTGCCGGTAGTAAGCCCCATCTCCAAACACCTTGCTTTGACTATAGGCCCCTTTACCGTTGATTCGCCGTTTTTACTAACATCAAATTGTGGAGAGAACCTGTTGGGATTAGATCTGTTGAAGAAGTTACATGCTACTATTTACTGTTCCCCGGATGGTGTCCATTTGACAATGGGTCCGAGTGTGGTTAGTACTACACAATGTTTGTCTAAAGATGACCCCCTCCCAGTTGGGTTTAAGGATGTTCCATCTACGTTGTGGGCTACAAGTGATACAGATGTAGGACTTTTGCAAATACCTCCAATTTCTATTCAGGTTAAAGAAAATGCAATATTGCCTCGTATCCCTCAGTATAAGATTTTGTGCGCAGGTGAACAGGCGTGGTTGTGCATAATACAAGATTTGATTCAGTCAGGAGTTGTTGAGGAGACAGCGGCGAATGTGTGCAATAGTCCAATTCTTCCTGTTCTCAAGAGGCCACCTCCGGGTTCTCCTGATGATGTTGCTGATGTTTATCGTTTTGTAATTGATCTGCGCGAAGTTAATAAAATTGTAGTCCCTCAGTTCCCCGTGGTCCCTGACATTACTGCTCTTTTGACTATGATTTCTTCTTCTGCCAAATTCTTTTCTGTTATTGATTTGAAAAATGCTTTCTTTAGCATCCCCGTGCATCCAAAGAGCAGGTACCTGTTCGGGTTCTCCCTGGCAGGTCGTAGTTTTAGATTTTGTCGTGTTCCTCAGGGCTATACTGAGAGTCCTAGTATATATAGCCAGGCTCTGAAGGGTCAATTGGACTCCCTTACCCTTCCCCCAGGTAATGTATTGCTACAGTATGTGGACGATCTTCTGATTGCGTCCGATACTGAAGAAGGATGTAAAGCAGCTACAGTCAATTTGTTGCTGCATTTGGCTCAACATGGACACAGGGTGTCCCCTTCCAAATTCCAATATTGTCGACAGGAGGTCACCTATTTAGGTCAACTACTGTCAAAGGAGGGTCAGAAACTAACTCCTGAACGTATTAATGCCATAATTAACATGCCTGTTCCAAAGACCCAAAGGGATGTACGAGACTTCATTGGTATCACTTCCTATTCTCGTCATTGGATACCCAATTTTGCTTTATTAACAAAGCCTCTGCTCTATTTAACAACTAAAGATGTGCATGAACCTTTGCCTTGGACGTCTGAATGTGAACAAGCTTTTGAGCAATTGAAGGTTGCGCTTTGTTCGGCTCCTGTACTTGGCACACCTGATTACAAGCTGTTCGCGTTATATGTACACGAGTCGGCCGGTTGTGCGCTTTCTGTCTTAACACAGGCCTTTGGAGGTAAGCAGAGGCTGTGTGCGTACTTTTCTGCTGTTCTTGATCCCATCGCGAAAGCCCTCCCGAGCTGTTTAAGAGCGACCGCGGCCGTCTCTATTCGACAATCGGCAGGGCTTGTTCTTGATACTTATCTCACAGTTATGGTACCTCATGCTGTGGATACGCTTTTGAACAGAACAAAGACACAGCACCTTGCCAGTGCGCGTCTGACTGGCTATGAGCTAACCCTTTTTGCACCACATATTATTATCAAAAGATGTGCCACTCTGAACCCTGCCACGTTATTACCCCTCCCTTCGGAGAGTGAGGAGATAGACATACATGATTGTATGTTTAGGACGGAGGAGGAGACGAAGGGACGGGTAGACTTGACTGATGTTCCCTTATCTGACCCCCAAGGGGAACTATATGTTGATGGTTCTTGTTTTAAATTACCAGATGGCACCACAACTGCTGCTTATGTGATCACAACACTGCAGACGATAGTTGAGACATCACGAGTTCCCTATCAGTCGGCCCAAGCTGCAGAGCTGGCAGCTCTAATTCAGGCCTGTGAGTTGAGTCAGGGATTGGTGGTTAATATTTACACTGACAGCCAGTATGCCTTTGGAGTCGCTCATAATTTTGGGCGGCTCTGGGCAGAGAGAGGATTCCATATCTCCCATGGCTCGAAGATTCAGCATGGCCCTTTGATAAATAGACTTTTGTCGGTGTTGACCTTGCCCAAGAAACTGGCAATAGTGAAGTGTAGCGCTCACAAAGCAATTACTGATGATGTGAGGAGGGGGAATGCTTTTGCGGATCAAACAGCTAAAGAGACGGCCCCATCTAAGATGAAAAAGATGTTTGTAGCAGGTCCTGCTAGATGGGTGCCAGAAGTTACGATGTTTGAGGACACACTAGATAGCGTGAAAGAAATCCAGAGCGAGGTGACGGTTGAGGAATTAGCAATATGGCAGGAAAGTACAGCGCAATTGGATGATGATGATGGGTGCTGGATAGATAAGTCGGGGAAACAGAGATGGATGTTGCCAGATGCATATGTTCTCCCCGTAGTTACTATGGCTCATGGACCAGCTCACATTAGTGCTAGGGGTATCTGTAAGTTGCTCGACCCGGTATGGCAGAATGATAATATTCCAAAGACGGCTGCCCATTTGGTAAAACATTGCATGGTGTGCATGCTGTTTAATCCAGGGAAGGGCACTCCAACACCTCCTGGTAATTTTGCACCCCCTTTGAAGTCCTGCAAATGGACTTCATTGAGATGGAATGGGTGAACAATTTGAAGTATGTGTTGGTGGTGGTTTGTGCATTCAGTAAATGGGTTGAGGCTTATCCTACCAAGGAGAATACAGCTTTGGCGACGGCGAAAGCTCTTTTGAAGGAGTTTTTTCCTCGCTTAGGTTTGCCCCGTTTGATTTGGAGTGACAACGGTAGTCATTTTAATTCGAAAGTCATTCAGTTAGTGTGCGATGGCTTGCACATTAAGAAAAAGTTTCATGCTGCGAATCACCCCCAGTCAGCAGGTTTGGTTGAGAAGTACAATGGTACTCTCAAACTAAAGATGGCCAAAATTCAAGAGAGTACAGGGTTGAAGTGGCCAGATGCTTTACCATTGGCTTTGCGGTCGACGAGAGTTACAGCCCATACTAGAATAGGGTTGTCCCCCTAATGAGGTTGTCTTTGGTAGGCCCGCTAATGTCTGGGGAGTTCCAAGACTCCGTCACTTCTCCGAGATAGATCACCCCTTGTTGATAGATTATTTATATGAGTTCATAAAAAATGTACGTTCTATTCATCAGCAGATTCAAGAGGCCTTGCCATCTGCTACAGAGGGACCCGGACAGGACCGTCGTCCTGGGGAATACGTCTTGGTTCGTCATTTTCAGTGCAAAGGCAGCCTGGATCCCCGGTGGAAGGGGTCTTTCCAGATCCTCCATCCCACACGTACCGCAGTGAGAGTGGACGGCCGGAAGAATTGGATCCACGCAACACACTGTAAGAAGGTGCCGCTGCCTCTGGCCTATGATCAGTGGAGGCTCGACGGCATTGGGGATTCTGAGACGGAGAAGGTTCCCCGCTGCATTCCTTTCTCCAATAACGTGGGCACCCTCTGAGGAGGAGAGTGATGCAGTTCTGAATGAAGCAGTGCCACCTGAGGTTAAGGCCAGCCAAGAGCTCCAGTAAGCTGGCCCGTCTGTGTTTGAATCCGAATCAGTCAATACCGCTGAAAGTGAATGTTTGTTTCTTGATCCCTCTGTTTCTGGAGTTGTTAAGTACAATTTGCGTCCTCGAAGAAGGAACAGTGCACCAAAGGAAAAGTCAGATTAGTAGGGATGGACTTCATGGATGAAGAATAGGGACAATAGAACAGGGACGGGGAGATTGGTGCATTGTTCGAGACACTGGACAGGATAAGTTTGGGGTGTTTCTCAGGAGGGAGGGTACCCTATCCTGGAAGAAGTGAATTTTCCTCACAAAGGGCTACAATCGTGTAGCTCCAACGAGAAGTGCTCGATAGCACTACCGTGGATGAACAATAGGAGCCTGCCAGCGAGGCTCACAGGAGAAGAAAAACGGACGCTGGAAAGAAAATTGTTTGTTTGGTTTCATTAAGGCTATATTAATAGTACCTTTTCGTTCTGCTATCATGCATCTTTTTGGCAGGCCGATGATTGATGAAGAACAGCCATTGGGTTTTGTTGTTTTGCCCCGATCATCATGGGTAAAGCAGCGGAGAGTGCTATTCCTTCTTTTTGCTATTTGGCTGATGATTATTTTTTATGGGGTTCTTTGGGCGTTAGAATGTGCAAGTAATTCGCCTACTCCTGATAATTATATCTTTTTCACACCAAGACGAAAAAGAATGCTCTCTAATAATGTCTTTCTAGATACTCATAAGAGATTTTTTGTAATGGTGTTGCTTGTTATCCTACTGAATCTGTAACTAGCCTATGGACTGCTTACCCTTTGTCTTTGATAAATTATACATATTCTAAGCCGACAAATTTTGTTGAGGTAAAAGGGGAGTTTGGTTTCGGCTACCCAGGGTCATGCTTGTACCATCGTCAACCCACAGGAACAGGTTGCCCCGGTTGTGACAATAATACGTATTGTGATAACTTCTATTTGGAAGAGCAAAATATTACGTTGGTGGGTTGGCATTATAAAGAAGTTACGGTTCCCCGAAAAGCTGGCTATTACCCTGCTTGTTGCCCCATCATAAATAGTACTGATACCATTTTGTATATCAATTGCTCAGGGGTGATCATATCCAAAGAGACATTCCCTTTGAAAGGTTCAAAAGGTTCTGACACAATTACAGGTAATTCTCGCTATTCAGCTGTGAACTATGACAGGCCAATATATGCCCATCCCGGCTTCTTCTTTTTAACTAATGGAGCATACTCAAATGTTCATAATGGCACCAATGATGTAGCTCTTGGGATGGTGCTGCCCCTGGAGGTCCCTTGCAAATATGCCCACAGACAGGTAAAATGGGTGAAGAGAACACTTACAAAGGAATTTTGCGAAGGAGTGACGGATATTGAGATCAAAAGTTACAGTAATGGTATTACTTCTGGTTATATCCTATCTGCTATTTTCACATTAGGTGGAATGGCTGTGAGTAGGACTGAAAAGGCTTGGGAATATTTTGGCTGTAAATTACAGATAGCAGCATTACGTGACATCACCATTCAATTAGAGAGTATGAGGATCTATTCTGAACAAACCAGATATGCAGTGGATTTTATTTTAGCAAAAAAATGGTGGTGCATGCGCAGTTATTGGCGATCAGTGTGTAGTGGGCATAACAAATATGGAAAAGAATATCACCAAGCATATCTTGGACATTATTGAGAATGTCAAAGGTATTGAACCAGGTAATTGGAGTTGGTCCCTTTTTGTAACATGGGGGTGGCTAATATAACAAGCACTGGCATAGCCAATAGGTCTCGCCTTTGGGACCTTATAAGTGTTTAGCCATGCAACAATTGTGCTGCATAACTGACACCTGGTTAAACACATATACGGTCCCAAAGGCGAGACCTATTAGCCAATAGGTCTCGCCTTTGGGGCCTTATAAGTGTTTAGGCAGAGCTATTGGTTTTGCCAATGTTTTTAAGAGCATTGTGGCTGCTGTGCAGCATGTTGAAAAGTTATAATAAAAAGACTTATAAGCATTTTTGTTACTTTATATATAACTAAGACGACATTATGTACAACTGAATGACCCAATTAAAAAAGAATAAACATAAGAAAGGTCTTGTCGTTTATTTTGTCGTTGCATTGTTGGCAACTTCGTCCTGCCTATTCTAATGTTGAGGTGGTGCTTAGTGATGCTGAGGTGGTGTTGAGTGATGTTGAGGTGGTGCTTAGTGATGCTGTGGTGGTGCTGAGGTGGTGCTTAGTGATGCTGAGGTGGTGCTGTGGTGGTGCTGAGTGATGCTGTGGTGGTGCTGAGTGATGCTGTGGTGGTGCTGAGTGATGCTGGGGTGGTGCTGTGGTGGTGCTGAGTGGTGGTGTGGTGGTGCTGTTGTGATGCTGAGTGATGCTGTGGTGGTGCTGAGTGGTGCTGTGGTGGTGCTGTTATGCTGTGGTGGTGCTGTGATGCTGTGGTGGTGCTGAGTGATGCTGTGGTGGTGCTGAGTGATGCTGTGGTGGTGCTGAGTGGTGTTGTGGTGGTGCTTAGTGATGCTGTTGTGGTGCTTAGTGTTGCTGAGTGGTGGTGCTGAGTGGGGCTGTGGTGATGCTGAGTGATGCTGAGTGATGCTGTGGTGGTGCTGTGCTGGTGCTGAGTGATGCTGTGGTGGTGCTGAGTGGTGGTGCTGAGTGATGCTGTGGTGATGCTGAGTGATGCTGTGGTAGTGCTGAGTGATGCTGTGGTAGTGCTGAGTGATGCTGTGGTGGTGCTGAGTGATGCTGTGGTGGTGCTGAGTGATGCTGTGGTGGTGCTGAGTGATGCTGTGGTGGTGCTTAGTGATGCTGTTGTGGTACTTAGTGATGCTGTGGTGATGCTGAGTGATGCTGTGGTGGTGCTGAGTGGTGCTGTGGTGGTGCTGAGTGATGCTGTGGTGGTGCTGAGTGGTGCTGTGGTGGTGCTGAGTGGTGCTGTGGTGGTGCTGAGTGATGCTGTGGTGGTGCTGAGTGATGCTGTGGTGGTGCTGAGTGATGCTGTGGTGGTGCTGAGTGATGCTGTGGTTGTGCAGAGTGATGCTGTGGTTGTGCAGAGTGATGCTGTGGTGGTGCAGAGTGATGCTGTGGTGGTGCAGAGTGATGCTGTGGTGGTGCAGAGTGATGCTGTGGTGGTGCAGAGTGATGCTGTGGTGGTGCAGAGTGATGCTGTGGTGGTGCAGAGTGATGCTGAGTAATGCTGTGGTGGTGCGGAGTGGTGTTGTGGTGGTGCTTAGTGATGCTGTTGTGGTGCTTATTGATGCTGTGGTTGTGCCGAGTGATGCTGTGGTGGTGCCGAGTGATGCTGTGGTGGTGCTGTGGTTGTGCTGTGGTGGTGCTGAGTGGGGCTGTGGTGATGCTGAGTGATGCTGTGGTGATGCTGAGTGATGCTGTGGTGATGCTGAGTGATGCTGTGGTGGTGCTGAGTGGTGCTGTGGTGGTGCTGAGTGATGCTGTGGTGGTGCTGTGCTGAGTGATGCTGTGGTGGTGCTGAGTGGTGGTGTGGTGGTGCTGAGTGATGCTGTGGTCATGCTCAGTGATGCTGTGGTGGTGCTGAGTGGTGCTGTGGTGGTGCTGAGTGGTGCTGTTGTGGTGCTGTGGTGGTGCTGAGTGGTGCTGTGGTGGTGCTGAGTGGTGCTGTGGTTGTGCTGAGTGATGCTGTGGTGGTGCTGAGTGATGCTGTGGTGGTGCTGAGTGATGCTGTGGTGGTGCTGAGTGATGCTGTGGTGGTGCTGAGTGATGCTGAGTGATGCTGTGGTGGTGCTGAGTGGTGCTGTGGTGGTGCTGAGTGGTGCTGTGGTGGTGCTGAGAGATGCAGTGGTGGTGCTGAGAGATGATGTGGTAGTGCTGAGTGGTGGTGCTGAGTGATGCTGTGGTGGTGCTGAGTGGTGTTGTGTTGGTGCTGAGTGGTGTTGTGTTGGTGCTGAGTGATGCTGTGCTGGCTCTGATTGATGCTGTGGTTGCGCTGAGTGATGCTGTGGTGTTGCCGAGTGAGAGATAGAGTGAAGATATAATGCCCAATTAGAGAGGGTGGTGAGAGAGAAAGAGAGAGAGAGAAAGGGTGTACATAGAATAAAGAGTGGAGCGGGATAGAGAGAGAGAGAGAAAGAAGGGGAGAGAGAGTGAATGAAGGAGTTTGAAAGAAACAGATAAAGGGGTGAGAGAATGAAAGGCTAAAAAAGATAGAGAGGGGAGAGTTAATTAAGTAGAGAGAGAATTAGAGAGGGGAGAGAGAGAGAGAAGGAGAGAGACAATAAGAGTGGGGGGTGTGGAGTTTAAATAGAGTGAAGAAGTGACGCGGAAAAAGTAACCTTAAATATAGCTTTGTGCTTTGCGCGAATAAATATAAAAAAAAAAACAGTGAGAGACAAAAATACTGGTAATTAGGCTGTGACTCCCAATATAAAACAAATAGCGATATAAGGTGAAATCAACCCACCGAAGCAATATTTCTAACTAGACAAAAAAAAGCTTGCATTTCAATGCTAATCGCTGTTGTTTTTCATGTGACTGTAGTCCAGGGCCCTCAGTTGGTAATGTGAGCTGCTGCTGCGATTGAAACATCAGAGTCCAGAGAGTTAATGAGCCATGACGAGGAAATGAGGAAGAGATAGGAAACAACAGATGGCAGCTGCGCGTGCACGCCATCGTGAACTCAAGCTGGTCACCAGCCGAAAGCCAGTGTTTGCACTTCCAAAACCCACTTACTAAAACTCTCGGCCAGACCAGCGCAAGCGCTGGTGCAGGCCGAGACCTAAAAAGCAATATATTTCATTGCTATATTGATACTGTGCTGTGTCCTTATTCAATGTCTTCCAATGTGCTGCACATATTGTATCTCTGTATTGACTCCAAAGAGGAAGATATCGAATCATGACACTCATGCTGCAATAATGTTACAGAAAGAAATAGATGACATCATGGCCATAGATGAGGGTGTCTTCGAAACATCTTCTCTTCGAATATACTCCCACTGTTGACAGCATGACGTGCATAAAAAGATATGTGCTTTATTATTCCTTTATGTTTTTGCTTTGATTTTCGATTGTAGATGGTTAGCTCATGCTAACAGGAGGGTTTGTTGGGGGCGTGGCTTAGGTGCCGGAGATGGCGGTCGCGTGAGCCTTGAGCTCCGCGCTAGCCTCGCCAATTATCCGTGTTAAACGGCGAGCCCGACCAGACCCGGGGGCGCACGAGGGGGTCCTGCCCCTGTGAGACCGTGGGCCCCCTGGATTTCCCCCTGGTAAGCTCCTGTGAAGTCGCCAATCGGCCGCTGTGGAAGAGGAGCGGACAGGCTGGGTCGGCCCCAAGATGGCGGCTGCTGCTGGTGCGTAGCTCCGTAATGAGATCGCGGACGGAGCCCTGATTTGGAGGTCGTTTCCCCGGGTAGAGGCAGGACATCGCTGGCGGCAGGAGAGCGGCCTGCGACCCAGAAGTTCTGCTGTGAGGCGCCTGAAGTGGTCGAGCTGGCTCCGTGAGTCGGCTACCGCGCTGGTGTGTGGCGCTCCCTGTGCTGCGGCTGACGGTGGGCTTCAAGTGCCGCTGTGCCGTGGTGGAGGGTACTACCGGCTGGAAATCGAAGGGCGACGCAGAGAGGCACTGCAGAGCGGACGCTCCAGTGAGTTTTTGGGGGTCGGCGGCGAGTCACCGGGATTCTCGTGGATCAGCGATGGTTCCCTGGCTGGGCGTGACGGCTCCTGCGTTGGCACGGACTGGAGGTGAGACAGCTCGCTGCAGGTACCCGCCCGAAGGCAGACGGGGTTGGCGGACGGCCCTGGGGGAAGGCCTGGAGCCCCAGTGAGCTGCCCGCACTGCATGAAAAGGAGACGCCAGCTCCGGGGCTTGAGGGCTGGGTGACGACGCGTCCCCATTTGACGCTGGAGAAATCTGCCGAGAGTGCAGGGGATGGTTCTGGTGCAGTGATTGCGTACACCCCCCCTGCAGTGACTGAAGGCGATTCCGTCCCCATTATCGTTGGCCTTGGGAAGCGAGTGGTGTGGTCTGAACTGGGCACTGGCCTAGGCCGCAATTCGCAGGAAGGTTCCAGAGGTGACCCGTCGGACGGAGCGCGACCCTGGAGTGGTGGGTGCCGGACAGGCAGGCAGCGGTTCCTTGCTCGCCCAGGTCGCGACGAACATGGGCCAAAGCGAGGGAACAAGCGGTACCAGTCATGGGGAAGCCGCGGGGGAAGCAGATCGGTCCCCCCCCCGGATCAAGAGGACGGCAAGCTGGACACAGCCGTGAAAGACGCTGGGGAGGATCAGCCGGAGGTGCCAGTTCATCAGCAACTGGCCAAAATTCTTAAGGCAATAGCAGACACCAAAGCGACCCTGCATCAGGACATTAGCACGGTGGCGGTAGGCCTTGGTTTGTTGCGCACCGAACATGCTAAGCTGTCAGACCGGGTGAAACAGACTGAATCATCCCTGGAAGTGCTGGCACCAGCCCAGCAGGCTCTGTCGGCCCAGGTGGGTGAACTGGCCAGCAAGGTCAATCAGCTGGAGAAACGGGCGGAAGACGCAGAAGGGCGCAATTGAAGAAACAACGTGCGAGTGGTGGGCCTTCCGGAAGGAGTGGAAGGACAGGACATGGTCAGTTATCTGGAAACATGGCTGAAGGACGTTGTGGCACCTCAGGGCCTCTCCCCATTCTACACTCTGGAAAGGGCTCACCTGGTGCCTGCTCGACCGCCGGCGACTGGCCGGCCGCCCCGTGCTGTGATGGCCAGACTGCTTAATTTCCGTGACAGGGATTTGTTACTCAGGAGGGCTCGGGAGGCTGGACCATTTCTCGTAGAGAACAGTAGAGTCACACTGTTCCCAGATTACACACTGGAAGTACAACGGCGCCGCTCCTCCTTCCTCGACGTTAAAAAAGCCTTGCGTGAAGAGGGAGTATAATATTCGCTGATGTTCCCGGCCCCGCTCAAGTTCATGCTGGATGGGACAACCCACTTTTCCGATGACCCTAAAGCGGCCTGGGACTGGGTTGAGTCATACCAAGCGGGGGGCCCTTCACAGCCTCGGCGAGAACGGCAACCATCTGGAGCTGAGCGTTCGGGGAGACGGCTGCGGAAGCGCTGAAAGAAAACGGAGTTCAAGAGGCCGAGTCCGTCCCGGACGGCGACAGAGAGAGCTGCGGCACTGGAAGCGGTTTCCCTCCTAATGCGGTCTGGGGCCTCCTTATCAGAGAAAGACTCAGAGGCGAAGTATGGCGAGGAAGGAACCGATTCGGATGCCTCCCGGACCACAGGCGGCACCTTGCCCATAGTGACTCCACAACTTTCGAATGACATGTAGGACTGGAAGTCTTGGGGAGGGGAGGGAGTTTTCCTTTCTTTCCCTCTCCTGCCTCTTTGTATTGTCTTTTTACCCTTTTCCGATTTACCTGGGCGGGATTGCATCTTGAGAACACTCAGGCTATTGCTGGATGTTGAGGGTGGCGGAAGGGGAGTGGGAGGGGGTTCTCTGGGCGGGCGCTCCCGGGTGCGGGTTGGAACAGCCTACTATGGCTACTGCTGTGTGAGGACAGTTCTTCAGACGATTTGTTGGTTTCCTGACACGCTCCGCCCCTCGCAGGTCCTAGTGCAGTTAGCCTTGGATCTTTCCGACCTGGTGTGAGTTTCCACTATGCGATTTGCTTATGTGTTTGGGCAGCTGACCGTTGTCAGTCCGCTCTTAGGACGGGGAGTTGTTTTGATGGGGTTTGTTGTTATATGCCAGGAGGATGGTTTCCGTATAGATGGGGGGTGGAGGGTTAGGGGGGTTTGCTAACCGATATGATGGCTGAATCTGCGGGTAACCCTGAAGGGTTTAAGTTTATGACCTGGAACATTAGGGGCATGGGGTCACTATCTAAGTGCTACAATGTTCTGAATTATATCAAAAGACGGGGGGCGCAAGTGGTTCTACTGCAGGAGACCCATCTTACTGAAGGGGAGGTTTCTCGCCTGAGGCGCAGATGGCGGGGTCAGCTTTTTTCAACTACATACTCGGCCTTCTCCCGGGGAGCGCTGATATGGATTAGGCCAGGAGTGCCCTTCCAGCTTACTCGGAAAATGTTGGATCCTGAGGGAAGATATGTGGTGACCACAGGCACTTTGAGGGGCAGGGAGATCACATTGGGCAGTGTGTATGGCCCTAACCGAGACCAGCTCCCCTTTCTGGACCGGCTGTCTGGGGTTTTGGCGGGGTTTCCCCATGGGACCTTCCTACTGGGAGGCGACTTTAATTGTGTTTATGATTTACAGTGGGATAGATCCACCCCTCCTCTGCGGGGCACCACGGCGGCTGCCACGGGTTGGGACCTACATGAGGTTTGGCGACTGCATAACAATGGGTGCAGAGAATATTCCTATTATTCACATCTTTATGACCTGCACACCCGCCTGGATATGTTCTTTTGTTCGGCCACTTTGTCACCCATGATGACCGGCGCTGAATATCTCGGCAGATCCCTTTCTGACCATAGCCCTCTACTCGTGGGGTTTGTCCCGGTCCTGGAGGGATCCCCAATCCCACGTTGGCGGCTAGACCCGTTGCTGCTAGAAGACGATGGGTTTCGTCAGGGTCTTTCCGAGGCCTTAACTGATTATTTTTCCGTCAATCAGGGAACCGCCAGCTCCCCGCTGGTAGAATGGGAGGCATTTAAGGTTGTGACACAGGGGCATTGTCTGGGCAAGACTGTTGGAACTAGACGACTGGTCACACAAGAATTGACAGACTTAGAGGCCCAAATCTTGACTCTAGATAGGGAAACCGCAGGAACGGTCCAGAATCAGAAGAAACTATCGGAAGTGAAAAGTCTTTACAGTGCCACCTGGGACAGACAGAGCTCTAGATTTTAAAACATACCAGGCCACACAACATAAAGAGGGGGGGCAGGGCTGGGAGACTGCTGGCTTGGTTAATCAGACCTGATAGTAGAGGTTCACCCATAGTGAGTGTCACGGACCTTTAGGGTCAGGTTCTCTCCTCCCCGAGGCCTATAAATGACGCATTTCGGGAATACTACGAGTCCCTGTATGGCTCACCAGGGCTGTCCCCGGGGGAAGAATTGCAGACATACTTAGTCGAGCAACGACTGGAACAATTAGACCAAGATGTCCGGGACCAGTTAGCCTCGCCTATCAAGGCAGGCGAGATCAGGGCAGCTATTAGGGAAATGGCTAGAGGGAAAACACCTAGGCCGGATGGCCTCCCAGCCAAATTTTATAGTACCTATATGGACATTCTGGCTCTGCAGTTGGAACACATGTACGCTGCCGCGCTCCGCGACACACGCCTACCGCCCTCGCTTCGGGAAGAGCTGGTGATCCCACTGCCCAAATCTAAATTGGCCCATCCTAGCTTAACTGAATTCAGACCATTATCCATGTTGAATATGGACCTCAAAATTTTAAGTAAAGCACTAGCCCTGAGACTCCTCCCGCACATGTGCAGACTGGTGCATGCGGATCAGAGTGGGTTTATCCCCTCACGCTCCACGTCCAGTAACCTTAGGAGATTATACCATGTTACGTTTCATCCGGACCTGCGAGATTATCCTAATGCAGTGGTAGTGGCGATAGATTTGGAAAAAGCCTTCGACACCTTACGCTGGGATTTTTTATTTGCGGTAATGGGTGTACTGCAGATGGGAGATGGGTGGTTGCAGTGGGTCCGACTGCTTTATGGAAACCCTACGGCTCGTGTGCGAACGGGGCCCGTGATCTCTGCGTCATATCCCATATGCAGAGGGACCCGGCAGGGGTGCCCCTTGTCGCCGCTGATTTTCGCTCTTGCCAAGGAGTCTTTGGCGGCGAGAATGCGGAGGGAGAGCGAGGGATTGGGGGTGACCCTCGACGGGATTCACCATATAATTTCGCTCTACGCGGATGATGTTCTGATCTATTTGCGGGACGGGACTTCGGGAGTTCACCAGGTACTGGACATTCTGGACGAGTTTGCCGCTCTATCGGGCCTGCGGGTGAATGGGAAAAAAACATTTGTGTTCCCGTTACACCGCACCATGCCCAGGCCACTGAGTCTACCGGCTACTCTATCGTGGGCACCTGTGTCTGTTAAATATCTGGGGATTCGGATTTACCATACGCAGGCAGACTTGTTCGTTGGAAACCTTGGAGGCACCTTGAGGGCATTGAGATCGCAGGTGGCCTTCTGGCGTGCTCTCAAGTTGCCGCTTATGGCTCGGCTGGCATTTTCGAAAATGATTGTTCTCCCCCACCTATTGTATTATTTTGTTAATCTTCCAGTATTGAAGCCGAAATCGTGGTTTAGGACGTTGGATGGACTTCTTAGAGATCTCATATGGGATGGCGGCCGCAATAGAGTGTCGCTACAAACTCTACGTCTCCCACTTACGGATGGAGGATTAGGGGCCCCAGATTTTGAAGCGTACTATTTGGCGGCCCAACTCCAATGGGTGGCCAGATGGCTAGATGGCAGAGATTTGAATACGTTCTCACTTCCCGCCGGGGCATTATATACTAGGTTACTTCCCAGGATCCTTAACCGTCGTCAGAAGATACAACATATGGGGACGTTACTTTCGGTGGCGGTGAAGTGTTGGGACAGGTGTGTGACCCGATCACGGGCGAGATTGCTTTACGCCCGAGCCTTCCGCTCGCGGGCATTCCTCAGGCGGGGCTGGGAGCCCCCCTCACACAGCATCATTTAATGGGTTGGGAGGAGGCGGGAGTACAGAAGGTGGGTGACTGCTACAGAGATAAAGAGTGGCTCCAGTTGGCTGATTTTCTCGAATACCATGGTCATTACCGGGTCAATTCTTGAACTATCACAAGCTCCGGGTGGCGGTGTCGGAGCTGTGGGGTGCTGCCACAGGCGAACCAGACACTCACCCGGCCCTGGAAGCGGTGGTGACTTTGGGCTCCGCGGGACATCTGATACGCTGGCTTTACCTAGCCATAAGGGAGCTGGCACCCCGGACGTTGCCGGGCCTGCGGGAGAGATGGGAAAGACTGCTGACGAGACCATTGACTGATAAAGAATGGCAGAAAGTACTAGCAAGCCTGAAAAAGGTCTCAAGGAATACGGCCTTTAAGGCCCTTCAATTCAATATTCTCCATAGAACTTACCTCACACCGCATCGGTTGAATGTGGTTTACAATAGGGATGATCAGTCCTGTGCTAGGTGTTTATTGGGGAACGCGGACTTTGACCATATGATCTGGTCTTGTCCGTTGCTCTCTAATTACTGGAGCACGATTGTAGCCCTGGTCAATAGAGTATTGTCTCGCACTTTGCTGTGCAGCCCTGAGGCCTGTCTCTTGGGCCTCTTTCCGAGACCCAAATCCCGCAAGTTGGGGCACAGATTTGTAGATCTGGCCTTTCTCTTGGCCAAGAGGTGGATTGCGCTCCACTGGAAAGCAAAGACTCCGCCTCTGGTAAACACATGGGAAGCAGATGTTACGTGTTGGGTCCGAGCAGAGGAACGGGTACTAATCTCAGAAGATAAGATTACTAAGCAGCGTAAGCCGTACGCGGAGCCATGGAGCGATATTGCCCGGTCGTGGGAGGCACGTCATGCACTGGACCAGGACCCTCAGGGCGACGGGTCTGGGACTGAAGAGTAGATAGGCGCATGGAGGCTGCCCCGAACGCTTTGCCCCACTCGCTCTGCTCGATGGCCAGGTCTGGCCCCCCCACCCCCACCCCCCCTCCTACATGGATGATAATTAGCTCCTTTCCACAGTCGAAACACATAGACTCCTGGCAGTTGTTGGTTTTTTAGATGTTTTGGTTAAGTTTCCTTTCATGTTAGCGAGCAAAGCAAATTTTCTGGATCGGAGTATGCTTTCTCTTTCTTTTGTTTGTCCCTTCAACAACTATAGTGTGTGGCCTAGTGCACTCGGGAGGGCCAGTGGGACTGCCCTTACTCTGCAGCCTGTGGGATCAATTAGAAGTCCCACACGGCTGGTTACTGCATTGTGTGACTGGGTCTGTGTTTGCACTCTAAATATGGTGTAGGAAATGAGTAAACATATATTGTTCAGGGAGTTGGAGTGGTAAAGTAAATGTCTATATGTATTGTTGATGGATATGGCTGTAGATCGCACGAACTATGAAAGATACTCACCGAGACATTTGGCAGAGCGGCACCCCGTACCTTGGGAGAAAACAGTACCTTTGCATTGTACTGTGCTTATATGTGCATATGCATGGTGGAAACTTTTATATGACGAAAATGCCTTTGTGTAAATGGTATCCGCTAACATGTTTTCAAAAAATTAATAAACAGATTTTCAAAAAAAAAACAGGTGGGTTTGTTAATATTGGGGGGGCCCTTTTGTCTGTATATTTTAGCATTCGCGAAACCATCGTGTACTCTTGATGCCATTTGTATTATAATCGAAACTGCTGCTTGGTTATTTTTGAGAAACGGTCCTTGGTAAGTTTCATTTCCCAAGATTGAGCTTTTTCTTTCTATAATTTCAAGTGTCCTCATTAGTGCATGCCTTTCCCGTTAGATAGAGGCTTTCTCCCACCTGTCTGGTGGGGAGGATAGGCCAGACGAACTTGGGCAGTAGATAGCCGGTGCCCAGCTGCAGAATCGAAACTTATGCTCTGTACCCCCATTGTATTACAACACCTGCTAGTGTTTTACCATAGTAGGCGGGCCTTTGTGGACTTTGCAACGTACATAATGTAATTGTACGCTTACGGTGCTCAGTCCCCTCGACAGCCATCCCAGGAGGCTGGTCAGACTGGGCTCCGCTGCAGTGTAATTTCAATAAATATCTGGTTTGTATTCTCTACTGTCTGACTGACTCTTCATTTGTAGGAAGGCAGAGAAGGTGGTCGTGAGTGACCCGAGTGGTCCTTTTTCGGGTCACTTCCTTCATTCACCATGACATGTTTCCTGTAAAGTTCTTCTAGATGCAAAACATAGCCTTTACATCTTGAAGAACCAACTGACAGTGTTTGTGACCACAGAAAAAATGCTACATAGGCAGAATCAGATCAGAGTGTTTTAGGAATAGAAAAACATAAAACTTTTTCACTGTTAGACCCATAGAAATGCAACCCAGATCTAACCTAAGCAAGGCTTTGAGGGTGCATTTTAAGCATGACTAATAGTCAGGTGGTTAATCGCAATCAAGGCTATCCAATATATTATTAAGGGCACCATTCATTGTAAATCACCGCAGGATATGACTGAATTAAAGGCATCAGATAAGTTAAAACTTTTAACAAGGGTGTTACTGAAGATCCACCATGTTCTGAGTTAAATCACCTCCATCTAGCAGTCACTTGTTGGATTTTGCCCTTTAAGGTATCTAAATTGGTCTGCCACTTTAAAGTTGGTGACAACTAGACTGCAAACACATTTGTATTGTTTGACAAATTCAATCTGAGAATCCTTTACTAACCAGATAAACCTTGTGGGATCTTTTGTAAATTATATTGTTTATGTTAGTCACAATTAATCTGCAGACATGTATTCTTTTGTTTTCAACAAAAATGCTGTAACCCTATTAGACCCGATCCCTAAGAATCCGATCATCAGGAAACATTAATTGTGACAGGGAGGGGTATGTCGGTAGGTTGCAACTTGAGCAAAACTGCTGGTAGGTCTAAGAAATACAGTTTGTAAAAAGTAGAGAGGATCATGCAACCTTGCCTTAACAAACAATATGTAAAAAATCTGCTGAGAGTGCACCTCCCAAGGATGATCCTAACCATGTGTTGGAAACAGGGATATAACAAGATCAGGGGTGAGCCTCTTTTTTATAGTATTTCCCATAGAAATGATAGAAACTTGATGTTCAGTCACAGATTAATTTAAAAAGTAGTTGATTATGTTTCATTTACAGGTGGCCATCCTCGCAAAACTTCTCAGTATCATCAGGCTGTCTATCTTACAAATGCCCTTTCCGAAATCTACCCACTCGGTTGCAAGTAAATGCCCCTCATTTATCCAACAAATGTTTGCAAACTGCTTACTGTCACTATCAAAGAGCATCATAAGGTGGTTCTGTCAGTTCTTATGAATTGACAGCAACATACGTGCATGCCACAAACCTGAAACAAAACTGATTAATGGAACCTGCCCCAACACTGGTTTTTGAGTCTGCACCCAAAAGCTTGGTTTGATTTTCAACACTGCTATTGGGAGCCCGTTTGGCCTGGAGTCCTCGGTGACTTGGTAGAGACAAGTAATCCAAATATTATAATTTTGCTAAAGCCGGTGACCAATAGGGACCTACTGCTATCAAATGGCAAAGTTGCTTGAATCAGTGACATACATATTATTCATATGATATACCCACTACTGTTCGGATGCAGCCAGTCAGCTTATGGCTTTGAAGCTTACCATCCTGTGTCACTGGTGACCAAGAATGCACCATGATCACAACTCACTACAGTATTACATTATTTTTTGATGACTGATGTAGCAGAAATAATCAGTTCTCTGTACTCTATTTCTGGCCGGCAAAACCAGATCGATGTAATTCAGCATGGAGATGTTTATGTGCTTTACAGCCACCCTTTAGCAGCTATGTCTACTCCTTATGGCAATTCTTGTTACACCAAGAATTTAAATCAGGTTCCTCTCCAAGATACATGTTTCAGACTTTGAGTGTTCACAATAACTTCAAGAGCACCAATAGTTGCTCAGAAGTCTACATGTATTTCTTATATATTAGCTTTAAATCCCATAGCATTTTTTTCTCTTAATATTCGAAAATTTGTAGGGTACTGTACTGTCCTGTACCTGTATATATTTGTCTCGTGCAACAGATTATTTAACCTCTAACTTGCCCCCAATCTTCTTAACTTCACCAACACACAGCAACATGTTATGTAGAAACTCAAAAATATCAGTAAGCTAATCTAAGGTTTGGTGTAGATCATCTTCTATCCAAGTCAAACTTAAGAATTCTCTTCTGTCTATTCACACAATACAAAATAACTGGTGCTTTATCAAACAGGGAAAGACCTTAATGGTTACAGGTAATACAATGTTTCACAGTGGATCTATAGCATGAAGAGGAGACCTTTTCTGTACATTTCCTTTCATACTATATTGGTACACGTCTCTCACAGTTACGGAGTGTTTTAATAGGAGCTTCCAGCATGGGTACTGTTTGCAGTAGTGGCTGTTACCGGGTTGGGGGAATGAAAAAGATTGTTTTAAAAACCCACACTTACCTAGCTACGCCCGGCTGGCTGCCGCCTCTCTTCTGTCCTCTTCATCTTCCTAGAGTCTGGCAACAGGAAGCACCCGGGCTCCCAGAGTCCCCGTAGCCAATCACAACATTGCAATGTAGCGTTGTGATTAGTCTGAGCGGCGTGGTTTGGAGCCCATATGGGCAGTGGGAGTCTGGGCATATTCTCCACCCAGGCTATAATACAGCCTGGGTGGAGAACATGCAAAGTGCGCATGATGGGTTGGTCGGCCCAAGACGGCCAGCCAAACCGTCATGCGCACTTACATAATGCCCACCACTTCTCGTCCTGCAGTGCTCTGGTGTCACGGAGCCCAGCCCCGCCCACACATAAGGACCTGAGCCACTGCAGTAGGAAAAATAAAATGATAAAAAATGCTGTATAATTATCATTTTATTTTTCCTTTTTGAGCTGCTTGGAGAGCAGTGGGGCGACGCTCCTCCGCTACTGTTGACTTTTTGGGATGAGAAGTCGGTGAAAATGCCACTGTTGTGCGATGGTGTTTCCAATCTTACCTATGGTATAAATCTACAATGATTTGGAGTATGCGAAGATCACAAACAGTATAAGAGAGAGAGGTGCAGGAAAAGGGTGCTGTGTTACCCCCTATCTGTATGTTGTTAAAACAGTCATCTGAATTCATTTACAGGCTGATGACAAACAATTATACATGAAAATATACTTCCTGGAGGACACAACCATTCTTGCAAAGGCTCTGAGGGAACTCCAGTCGTGGATCAGTCTACATCATCTTAAAATGAATCACCAGAAAACTGAATCACTTCTAATATCTGCCTTAACAAAGTAACACACACATGCAAGCCTGTGTAGTACGCTCGGCCTTGCAGAGAGAAGCAGAAAACGAACTGGTACATAAGCTTGTCATCCCAGGTGGATACCATCTACTTTGAAGTGCAGACTCACTCAGATATGAAACTGCATCCTTTAAAAAAAAAATTATAATAACTCTGAAGCAACCCTTCTCATGGAGTGCCCCCTGGAACTCCTTCCTCCTGGCTATAAAGACCAGTTCCTCATATGTCATTTTCAAGACACAGCTTAACGTCCTGTGGTTCCAATGACATTTCCACATATAATTCGACTAGAATCATCCAACAAAGGGATGTAATGTGGCCGGTGAGCCATAAATATTGGTGTTTCCAACCCAGGACTTACGTTTTAAGACAATACAGTTGCTATATTATATGCAATGGTGGGGGAGGAAAGTTCGGATTTCCTGTAAACTGTTTTCCACTTCAGCCTCACCTATTAGCACTTGACTCTAAGATGCTTGGTATCCGATTCCCCCCAAATCACCTTTATCAATCACTTATACCATGTACTGTATACTTGTATCCATACTGTAAACCTTGGTATTGTCAGTTACTGCTTATGTAAAGTACTGTGCTACCCTGGATCATGATACAAAAAGCTGCACAATTATAACATTCTAATATAAACTTGAATAGAACACTTATTTAATCAACCAAATGCATTTTTTTTAAACAAAAACAATAAATGCAACAGTGGCAGACATATATATGTCCACAGACGCAACTTACATCCAATCCAAGAAGCTCCTCAATTATTTTGGAGTAGAGGATCAATCTCAAAATCTCAACTTTCCTTGTTACATTGGCTTTGGATATTAGCAGGACAAGTTACATTCATACAGAATGTGTAAAAAAGTTTAAGGAAAATCATCAGGCGATCATGACACAAAGAAGGAACTTGAAATTGTGCAGTCTTTCAACCTACTCTGTGTGTGTTGGATCACAAAACCATTCAGCATTCAGAAAAGGTTCTGAAGAGCTTATGCACATTACACTGGAGGCCGCTGAACTACAGACATGAATAAGAGAGAGGGACACACATCTCTTAATTAGAAACGAAACCAGTGGGAGGGGCCACAGGAACAAACAGGATTTCCACAATTAACTTTACAGGCATTGTGGATGTTTAGGAAAATGTTTGTATTTTTATAATAAATTCAACGCTTTTCTGAACAAAATGATCAGAACAACAGGCTACATTAATACAGGTATGATCCTACGCTCATATATCTGAGTATGTATTTAAGGTAAAATATTGTTGTATTAAGAATAACATTTGTGGATGTCTCCATGCATTGTTTGACCAAGATGTTGAATCAAATATATATTGGGCGTTAACATGAACAGAATATTGGGAGGTCACAATATTAGGATGTCAAAAATACCGTGGACTTAATGTCAAAGGTAGGAATATTGATTTATTAGGTATTTTTCACATCATGTTTTTAAATACAGTTGAGTATAATGTCGTTATATTCAATATAGTTGTATAAAATATAGCTTTTAATTAGTTTGATAAATATGAGATATTTCAGTGTTAGGGTATTAGCATTATAATAATATTTAAATTTGATTGTTTCAGCACAGATTGTAAGTTTTTATATGAAATATATTTTATTTTTAATTTAATTAAAAATTGCTAATTTAGTGGCAGGTTGCTGGGTATGTAGGGCATTAGGATGGAACTTTTGGTAAGTTTTTCAAACTGTAAATTATGTTTTTTAATGTAGATTTGTTTTGTATGTTAAATGTTAATTTATAATTTATTACACAAATTAATTAGTTATTTTAACTATGTGTTAACTTTTAATTAATTGTTAATTGGTTGATCAGTATACTTATTGAATTGTTAATTAAATATATATTTATTGTTTTAATTTCAATAGTTTTATTTAATAACACAATATTAATATGTTTTCGATTTTTATACCATTTGTTTTTATTAATTTTAATTGCGCTTGTTATTATGTTAGCAGTGAATATTTTCAATTTTGATTAAACGTTTATTTGCTGGTAATTTACAATTTGTTATTTTAAATGTAATGTTATTTATTTTCTATTTAATGAATGCATTCATTATTTTTTTAAATATGTTTAATATTTTTTGAAATTATTTAAATCTTTTGTGAAAACTTTTAGGAGTGGGATTAGTAAAACTGACCCATGCAAAGCCCAACACTTTCCCTACTATTGCTTATGCTAGAGCATCAATAGTAAATCAAATCCCTCCAAAGTTTAACACTTTCACTAGTGTTGCTTACGTGGGAGTGGGACTAGTAAATCTGACTGCCTCAAAGCCTAACACTTTCCCAACTATTGCTTAGTTAAGATTTGTTAATACATATTTTAATTTTTTTAAAATAATGATTAAATTAGGTACAAAATAAAGAATGCACATTATTTATTTTAATATTTAATTTTTGCGGAAATTTTGTTTTTGTTTATCGATTATTTGTTAATATAATTTGTAATGTGTTTTTGTGGTGTTTTTGTTTTCTTATTATTTATAATTTTAAGGAAATGTACTTATATTATTTGGCTCGATAATTTGTTCATTTTTAGGTATACATTTTATTTAAGGAGAATCATTTTAAGTATTATTTTGATATATTTTTAATTATGTTACGTTAAGCTTTAATTTCTAAATGAAATGAAATATAATTCTATCCATATTTCGATATAATTACCTGCTTTTTGATGATATGCTTTTCCACAATATGCTTGCCTCAATATTTTTGCAGTTTACATAAAAAAATATAGAAACACAATATCCTTGTTCATGATATATTTTTTTCCCGCTACATTTGCGTATCGCAATATTTTTTTTCTTGATAATATTTCATACAACTCTCAATGACTCATGCTTTTATTTTACTATCCTGGATACATGTACTTCCTGTACCATTGTTGTGCTACAGCACGGGTACTCATAGTACGGCCCGCGGGCCGCCAGCGGCCCGGCAAGCCTTCCTTGGCGGCCCGCGGACCTTGCAGACATCGTACCTGTGTTTGCAGCGCGGACTCACTCTGCTCTATGGGGGCCGCGCGATTCCAGGATAGTCAGAGTGGAGATGCAGGGGCTAAGAAGAGGCGAAATACAACAAAGCCTCCATTAACAAGTAAATGGTCTTTTAAAGACCTGTGAAGTACTGGGGTGCGGCTGTGTGTGCCCGGGAAGCTCTCTCAGCCCGGGTTGACACACACGAGGGGGGGGGAGAGGAAGGCTGAAGCTGAAAGTGGTCTTTTCCAGGAGAAAACGAGCTGGCTTTTACATTACACAGGGAGAGGGGGGAGTGGGGGGGCTGGTGACGGGGACGTGTAGACACAGTACGTGTGCACTGCCCGAGATAGAAACAGATAGAGATAGAGACAGAGATAGACAGACAGCGATAGAGACAGAGAGAGAGATAGAGGCAGGGACAGATAGAGGCAGAGACAGGGACAGACTGACAGAGGCAGAGACAGATAGAGGCAGAGACAGATAGAGGCAGAGACAGACAGAGACAGACAGCGATAGAGACAGAGAGAGAGATAGAGGCAGGGACAGATAGAGGCAGAGACAGATAGAGACAGAGACAGACAGCGATAGAGACCGAGAGAGAGACCGAGGCAGGGACAGATAGAGGCAGGGACAGATAGAGGCAGGGACAGATAGAGGCAGGGACAGATAGAGGTAGAGACAGATAGAGGTAGAGACAGACAGAGACAGACAGCGATAGAGACAGCGATAGAGACAGAGAGAGAGATAGAGATAGAGGCAGGGACAGATAGAGGCAGAGACAGACAGGGACAGGCAGCGATAGAGACAGAGAGAGAGACAGAGGCAGGGACAGATAGAGGCAGGGACAGATAGAGGCAGGGACAGATAGAGGCAGGGACAGATAGAGACAGATAGAGGCAGAGACAGACAGAGACAGGGACAGACAGAGACAGATAGAGGCAGAGACAGGGACAGACAGATAGAGGCAGACAGAGACAGAGAGACGGAGAGGGAGACAAAGGGAGGGAGACAGAGACAGGGACAGACAGAGACAGGGACAGACAGAGACAGATAGAGGCAGAGACAAGGACAGGGACAGACAGACAGATAGAGGCAGAGACAGACAGAGACAGAGTGGCAGAGAGATGGAGAGGGAGACAGAGGGAGACGGAGAGAGAGAGAGGGAGATAGAGGGCGACAGACAGAGGGAGGGAGACAGAGGGAGGGAGACAGACAGAGAGAGGGAGACAGACAGAGGGAGGGAGACAGAGGGAGGGAGACAGAGGGAGGGAGACAGACAGAGGGAGGGAGGAGGGCGACAGAGGGAGGGAGACAGAGGGAGGGAGACAGAGGGAGGGAGACAGAGGGAGGGAGACAGAGGGAGACAGAGAGAGGGAGGGAGACAGAGAGAGAGAGAGAGGGAGACAGAGGGAGGGAGACAGAGGGAGGGAGACAGAGGGAGGGAGTCAGATAGAGGAAGAAACAGGGAGAGAGAGAGAGAGGGAGACAGAAGAAGGGAGCTAGAGGGCGACAGACAGAGGGAGGGAGACAGAGGGAGGGAGACAGACAGAGAGAGGGAGACAGACAGAGAGAGGGAGACAGACAGAGAGAGGGAGACAGACAGAGAGAGGGAGACAGACAGAGGGAGACAGACAGAGGGCGACAGACAGAGGGAGACAGAGGGAGGGAGACAGAGGGAGGGAGACAGAGGGAGGGAGACAGAGGGAGGGGGAGACAGAGAGAGGGAGGGAGAGGGAGACAGAGAGAGGGAGGGAGACAGGTAGAGGGAGACGGAGGGAGGGAGACAGATAGAGGAAGAAACAGGGAGAGAGAGAGAGGGAGACAGAAGGAGGGAGCTAGAGGGCGACAGACAGAGGGAGGGAGACAGAGGGAGGGAGACAGACAGAGGGAGACAGACAGACAGAGAGAGGGAGACAGACAGAGAGAGGGAGACAGACAGAGGGAGACAGACAGAGGGAGACAGACAGGGGGAGACAGACAGGGGGAGACAGACAGAGGGAGACAGACAGAGGGAGACAGACAGAGGGAGACAGACAGAGGGAGACAGACAGAGGGAGACAGACAGAGGGAGACAGAGGGAGGGAGACAGAGGGAGGGAGAAGAGGGAGGGAGAAGAGGGAGGGAGACAGAGGGAGGGAGAGGGAGACAGAGAGAGGGAGGGAGAGGGAGACAGAGAGAGGGAGGGAGAGGGAGACAGAGAGGGAGGGAGACAGAGGGAGGGAGGGAGACAGAGACAGAGAGAGGGAGAGAGAGGGAGGGAGACAGAGAGAGGGAGGGAGAGAGAGGGAGACAGAGGGAGAGAGAGGGAGACAGAGAGAGGGAGGGAGTGAGAGAGAGAGGGAGGGAGACAGAGAGAGAGGGAGGGAGACAGAGAGAGAGGGAGGGAGACAGAGAGAGAGAGGGAGGGAGACAGACAGAGGGAGACAGAGGGAGGGAGGGAGACAGAGGGAGAGAGAGGGAGGGATGGGGAGACAGAGAGAGAGAGAGAGAGAGAGAGAGAGGGAGGGAGAGAGAGAGAGAGAGGGAGACAGACAGAGAGAGGGAGACAGAGAGGGGGAGGGAGACAGAGGGAGAGAGAGGGAGACAGAGGGAGAGAGAGGGAGAGAGATAGAAAGAGGGAGGGAGACAGGTAGAGGGAGACAGAGAGGGGGAGGGAGACAGACAGAGAGAGGGAGACAGAGAGGGGGAGGGAGACAGAGAGAGAGGGAGGGAGTGAGAGAGAGAGGGAGGGAGACAGAGAGAGAGGGAGGGAGACAGAGAGAGAGAGGGAGGGAGACAGACAGAGGGAGACAGAGGGAGGGAGGGAGACAGAGGGAGAGAGAGGGAGGGAGAGGGAGACAGAGAGAGAGAGAGAGAGAGGGAGGGAGACAGAGAAAGAGAGGGAGACAGACAGTGAGTGAGACAGAGGGAGACACAGAGAGAGAGGGAGACACAGAGAGAGAGGGAGACAGACAGAGTGAGTGAGACAGAGGGAGTCAGAGAGAGAGAGAGAGAGAGATAGAGGGAGGGAGCAGAGAGAGAGAGGGAGGGAGGGAGAGAGAGAGCGAGAGAGAGAGAGATGTGTGTATGCAGGGTCTGGTGGCTCAGTGGACGAAGGCATCCGCTGCAGGGGCTTTGTTCAACCTCATGGTCACAGTTTTTTTTTTTGCTCTAGCCCCGCCCCCTCGCCCACTGACCCCGCCCCCACCGGTGCGGCCCTCAGCCACAAACCACACTGTAAATTTGGCCCCCGGGAGAAAGTTTGTGAGTACCCATGTGCTACAGTGTATTTCATGCCTGTCACACACATCTCAATTAGAACTCAGCAGGGCTAACAACATTTGTATTTACTCCTGGTGATCTACGTGATTTTACACTTTAAAGCCGCCATAATCTTAAATAATCATAACAAAGTTTTTTTATTAATTATCCTTACCCTTGTTATAAATCTCATGATGTCTGAATTGAATACAATGAGTATTAATGTTTGCTTAAACACTTGCCTATGCGAGATAGGTCACAAAAATAGTACAGAATTTTAATGGCAGATCACAACAGTGGTGTTTGCATTCTGGACTGGTAAGCTTTTTTTTCTGGATCAGCTCTTTCAAAAGGTACATGTTAGCTTATACTAAGCTGCATGAACACTGCAGGTATGGAGCGAAAGCGCCTGTCCACATAGCTGCACGGATATAGCAGTTAGGGCACACCTGCCATGTACCAGAGGTATACAAATGCAGTCTGCCCCAGCCTCCGCGTGAGAGTTCCGAGGGGCAGAGCACGCCCCCTTGCGCTAGAAAGTCATTCAGGGTGGGCATTTTGTATCTCACCGTCACGCTCTGTCAGACTGCGCGCGTGCACTGCACACAGCAGCCGTTGGTGGATGCAGAGAGAGGCTGGCGATCGCAGGTCGGCAGCTTCGCATCCCAGCTCCGCGGTGCTGATTGGTTTGTCCTTGACCACACCAGCGCGAGGGCACAAGGAGAGGGCGCGTAGAAACGCGTTTTGGTCCAAGCAATAAAGACGAGAGCGGCTTTTCTAGCAGACTGAAGGTACACCCTCTGGTATTTTAACCAAGGAGCTACGTTTCCGAGACATGGTTTCATAGCAAGCTATTCTTCTGTGGCTGAGGAGCAATAAACAAAACTCTTACTCATCACCTGCATTTCTGATCCTCCAGAAAAATGAGTAAACATTTAACATTAATGGAATGCTGGGTGGGTGCAAATGCTATGCAATTTAACTCATAGATGTAAAGGCATAGACCGAATTAAAAAAAGAAAAAACAACCGGAAGATACTGAATAAATCGCAGACAAGAAGCTGGGTGGAATAGTAAGCATCCACTGTGCTTTAGTGGCATTAAAGAGCCCAGGGAATACTCATTTGGAACACAAGAGGGAAAGCAAATGCTCTTTACAAAGTAGAGGAAATACCATTTTCAATTCTGGCTGCCACAAGAGAATGTAAGCGAATTCCCTTGATAAAATTTAGAGAAACAAAAATGAAATGAACTACTGGTGGGTTAAAGAAATAACGAATATCTAATAGTGCTTGATATATGTCGTCACTGGCACTTAAAGCGTCTGAGAATATGTCATGATGTCACAATATAAACAATTAGAAGAGTACTTAAGAAGAGAGAACCTTTTTATGTGAAAACACATAGCAATGGTGTACTAATAGAAATAACACCATCCTTGGAAACTAGTAAAAAACGGTGTAACCATCAGCAGAGTTTACCAGTGGAGCTGCGTCCCATGGGAGGCTGCTGGAAGCTCATCAGTAGCGGGCTTCAAACGCAACCTTGATAAAGTAATGAGAAGATTAGCATAGCGATGGCTCCTCCATCACAGCGGGGCATTGGACATGATGATCCGGAGGGCCCCTTCCAGCACTGCAGATCCACCATTCTGCAACCTAATGAATTATTTGCAAAACCATTCCATTGCAGGGATACAGACACAACTTCACACCACGAACAAAATCAATCAGAAAAAGCTTTGCAACACAAAAGCGCTTTCAATTTCCGCTGCATTGCTGGGCACGTAGAGCAATTACTGTAAACCATTTGCCCCTACCCCTTAAAACACCACTTCCTGCAGAGGCTGGTTAAATTCAGGGATGTGCCCAAGTATAGTATAATTTCTATGCTAACTGTGACCTCTGACCTTGCTTATGCAGTTTGATTGAGGACCATGCGCCTGTGTAAGGCGGCCAGATATGATTGAGGCCCTCATTTGACCACACAAAAACATCTAGGTCAAAGATAATCATGGTTTCGGGTTAAAAATGTACATACATAATGAAAGTTTGCCCTAGATGAGCTCACCAGGGTGAGCAACCACTGTCATAAGAAGGGACAGGGCCTCCCCTCTTCTCTCAATGTACAGCACTGGCTGTTTGTGCTCATGGATTCACTGGTCTGCCTACAAGGCAATTTTATTTCTCTCCCGCAAAATAAAATAATAGATGTGTTTAGAAGTATACACAGGAGATTATTTATTCCTGGCAGGTGCTCCCCATTCCTGGTACATCCACACATAATCAACTGGTAAGATTAAATAGCAATGAGGCAGAGGAAGCGGCAGTGATTCACATTATAGATTAAAACAAAAATCTCCAAGCAGATTATTTCCTTTTTTCAGTAATATTCCATTGTGGAGGATTTTTAAAAAAAATGAGTGCAGTCCTCTGAAGAAAACGTATTGTGACGGCAGCTGCACTGAAGAGCTGTGTTTATTGCCCTGAGGCATTTATCCCACCTGCTAACTGCGTGACGAGGCCTAAGGGGCAACCCCGCGTGCAGCCAGACTAAGCCTAGGAGTAGTGCCAGGGGACCCGATTCACAAAATGTTTTGCACGAGTATGCACACCGAGTGTGCAAAAGGTTAAATGTGTGCATGTAAAATTGAAGTTGCGATTCTCGAAGTCAAGAAGTGCAGATTTTTACATCCCACCAGATGTGCAGAATTTTTTGCAACTGTAAATAACACCTTAGGGGAGAGAGGATGTGGGTTTTCCACAGGGAGTGTCAGGACAGTGTTGCTTGCAGTGTTGTAATGTCCCTATTGTCATACATTTGTACAGCCTTTACAATACAGGGTGCTGTAAAAAAATTAAAGCAAATCAAAAATTACTAGATCAACTTATTTTCTAACTAGGGATTATTACTAGCTTAATCCGTGCTACTTAACCAGTGACCAGAGTGGAGGGGGCATACTGCAGAGATTCGTACACAATTCATGCAGTGTCATAAAATCTATTGACTTCCTTCGGAATCCATTGACGCAGGTTCCGTTTTCTACCCAATGCCAGTCTGGCTGCAATGCGGAGAATGGCCATTAGGGGCGCCAGGTGGACTGTGGAAGGCAACCCAGCAGATCAATTCTCGAGTCCACTTTCACACGCTGCACTCCGCACCACAAAACCCTCTCTATTATTCATTTATCAACTAAAGTGACAGTAAATATGTATTTTGTTACTATGTATATAAACACGTTAATACAGAAAAATATGTTTTTGAAATGAAGAAAAGCAGAATACCTTACCTGAGAATTTACCCAAATCCCTTTTTATGCCTCAGGCATACAATATGACGAAAGTATCCAAAGCACCAACAGAGATTCTAAAAAGTATTGCTTTAATTCTGCTTCAGTTGTGGACACAGCAAGGATTACACATGCTCATAAACATGGCACATCACATAACGTGTCTACTGCAGTTACATTCAAAGCACTGAATTACATAATGTGCCCACCTTTGTGTAAACCATCATGCATTGGCACTTGGCGCACTATATTGCATCAACACCATGGTATGATAGGTGGCATTACTGGGTAGCAGGGCATCGGGATCCTTTAATTACAGTCGTTATAGGGGGCAAGGAGGGAGTGCCAACGGAGTAGGATCCAGTCATGGCGGCACCCTTCTCCCATTTGTGGGCCCCTCATCTACCCAAAGACAGAGGTAGTCCTGAACAATAGGACACACCCAGTTGATGCTCTTTACCGGTTTGCTGAGAAACCTCAGGAGTTGCCGTTGGCAGAGGGTCTTGGTTAAGTAGATCCATTGGTGACTTCAGAGTGGTCAGCTTCTTCCACTCCCTGGTGGAGGTCTGGCAAATGCCACGCCTTCAATCATGGCAATAGCGGGGTGACTGAACCACCACAACGCTTCAGTGATTTGATTAAGTACCTTCCCATTAAAATCAAGGAACGCCTCCCATAGCAAGGCACAAGTTCACTAGGCGGAGAATCAAACCACGGTCGCAGAAAGTTTAAGATCAATTTGGCAACAGAAATTACATCAGAGGAACAAACTCCCAAGCAGAAACACGAGCTGGTGAATATCATTAGTTATCCTTTGCTATTTCGATTTTAGCAGCAATTGTTATGGCTGGTTTGGGGTGTTTGTCTCTATGGAACTTTTGCCAAAATGAGGTACACGGTTCATATTATAGATACATTTTTCCTACTTTATTGGTAAAAATGTAAATCATTTGAGCCATTGTTTACACGTGATCTTTGGCACTAATGCCTTTTACCCACAGGTGCTGCATCAGAATAGACCACGATGGACACACAATTGTCCATGACAAGCATATAATAAGAAGAGCTATCAATGTCCCTGAGCATGTGTTCCTTTGCACCCATCTCACATGCCTTCCCCATGACTTGCCGGTAATTAGCCTTTGCTGTCAAGTGTCTTGAAATGTTTTGCGTTGGGAGCCTCCACCCTCCCCGCCATGAGTAAGAGATGGGCTACCCCTACATTGGTTACCATTCCATGGATGCTTGTTGTGTGGACAAAGAGGCTGCCAGAGGGGGTCCCACACCTGCATCACCACGGGCACTGCACCGAGGGAAGAGGGGGAAGGCAGAGGGAGTGTCACTGCTGTGCCTATTTCTGTGAGTCAGACAGTATGGAAAGCACAGCAAAGCTGGTTAAAACCGCTGCACATTTCACACATTACACTGCGCTCCGCAACTAGCATTCATCACAAGGGCCTGTCTGATATAGTAGGTAATTTGTGAAAAAATAAGTGCCAGGACTTTCGTCAGGAGGCAGCTTGCACCAGCCCATTGCTCCTATTAGCACCGCCTATAACAGATCCAACTACTAACCATGAAACCCTACAAGTGGGGCGAGGATGTTGAGATACGGCCAAAGCTGCCGACTTTGGAGCTGGGGAACCAGGTTCGAGTCTCGGCGTTGGCTCAACATCCTGTGATTCTGGGCAAATCACTTAATCTCCCCGTGCCTACCAAAAACTTTGACTGGTGCTCATGAAATGGCTCCAATTCCTTTATGTCAAGCTTGCGCTATAAGCGCAGGTGTTGACGATTAAGTCCCGGAGCTGAGCACTGGAAAGCACAGGCTCAAATTAATCACTGGATACAACACATTATGATAAACAGCCGCAGAACTGCTCACAGGCGTTCGAAAAATACCACACACACAATACAACAGTCAGAAATAAATAGCTCTAAACACCCAAATACAGATCACTTTTAAGCAGCTCATATTTCTATGCTTTGTGATTTCAGCATTTGGGCTCCGTAAACCCCACGATTACAAACACTGAGCAGAGGTTTGAAGCACGGGATTCCTAAAACACGAGACCCTCAGTTACAGCGATGTCACATGCTTGTTTTTGATACTGTCAAAATATCAAGCAGTTAAACAAGAGGACACTCACTTTAAGAGGCTGGCACCACCATACCCCAAATACCATTATTTCACTGTTCATGGGCACATTTTATTATTTCAATAAAATAGTGCTTTACCCTACTAAAACACATCTTATGAGTAACACGATTTAATTTTATAGTAAACAGTTATACAAACTAGAATCCATTAGCATATACCCCATTACACATATTGCCTGCAATAAAATCCTTTAAATCCTGTGAATGATCGCCCTATTTAAATAATATTTTGATAAATGAGGATTACAAAATTAAAAACAACACAATAAAGTCTAAAGGGCAACGACTAAAGTTTTACGAAAGGCGTTTTTTAAACACATTAACATTTAATGTGTGACAATGTAGACTAGAGACCTTGCTTTATAGTGTCACATGCATATACAATATATGGGTTTATATTGTATATCAATGATGTCAATTGAGATGGCATCAACTATGACTTTTAACACGTCGTGAGTGATGTAATATGAGAGCTCATTAGCAGTGCATGGCGGGGCACAATTAATGGTTAGCAGTGGTTAATTTCAATGTTTTTTAACCATTACTTTTTATCTTCTTTCAACACCTAATTAAAACAAAACGTTAATCTTTGTGTTTTCAGTGAATATTATATATATATATATATATATATATACACAATCATTGATTTATATATACACACATACTCCCAGGAAGCCCCTTGGGGCAAGGGTGTGCTTAATAAAGTAAAGCACAAAAGTCATATTGAAAGACAAAATGAAAAACATTGTCAACCCCAATCAGGGATTAAACGCAGATATTTTAGGATCATTTTATATTCCACCATTTTATAAATACAACATGATTTTTCTTCTGTAAAAGTACTGAAATATGACTGTGTGACATGCAAATGCACCGCTTCAAATAGAACGGTTCATTCTGCTGAAAAATGTGCCTCTAAAAGTAGAGCAGCTAAGCTGTAAAATATTCCAGCCCTTTCTTTTCCCTGGCGCTCTCTTTTTCCTGGCAAATATAGAAATATGGTGCACTCCAGAAAACAATAAATGTTGTAAACAGAATGTCAAGTAAAATACTTTACATGAATTGTGATTGGTTTTAAGGCATTCGCTGCATTACAGAAAGAAAGAAAGGGCTATTTAAATATGCAATTCTGGCGCAATCAGCAAAACGTACTGTACACAATGATACATATTTTAAAGTAATTCTTTTTTCAGATTTGTTTTCACGACTTTCAGACATTGTCGTTTGGATAAAGAGCCTAGAAAATGTGCTTGTTTTATTAGCCTATCATCAGTGATGATAGCTAAGTGATAACACTGTAAGTATTCCAAATCACATTAGATGAATCTTAGAAACATCTCAGACACACACATCTGCCAGTGGGCTTGGCACGAGGGACACAGTACTCCATCTCGCAAACTCATAAACGCCTTCCACATAATACATCATCCTAGCATCATTAGCACATATTGCCACAATAAATATACCAGGATGCATTTTTTCAACACTCTACTAAATATCACTGTAATAAGATAAACACTTTTTTATTAAACATATTCTACGCTACACCACTTTGCAACGCTCCACATGTCTCACTCGACTACACCATTCATTACTAATCACTTGGAAAGTGCCAGTCAGAAACATATGCTAACAGGCGAACTGCCCCCTAGTCTTTCAAGAATTTTCATAAGAAAAATGAGGTTTCTGGAACTTTCTCAGTCCAGCCAATAACATAATAGGGCCTTATAGCCCGCTGCCGAGGGCTATACCAGTTGTTAAAGGCCCTGAACCCGAGTGCGGCGAGGGCCTATAATGAGGGAGAGATCCTTTAACAGCACTTATAGCCCGAGGCAGAAGGGCTATAAGGCTATTAGAACATCCCACCCAATGAGGGTAGAATGCTCTATATTAAAAAGGGAGACATAGAAAAACAAACATTGGAATGTTGGAGTAGAAGGTTTATACCAGGCATTATAAGCCCGAGCTACTTCACTGTCTTCAATGGAGCTCCCACATTCCAAAGTTCTAATTCCAAAATACACCACGAAAAATTACCTTATTTTAAGATTCTGTGCTAAGCATGGCACAGGTGTGAAACAATGTACACATATGCCATTTTTGGGGCACAAATGCACTCCCTAGGAAGCGTTTAATAACATAAGATACACAGACACGCTGGATAAACTATGTGCTCGCAGTGCTTGCCTAATAGCATCCTGCCTGAGCAGCCTTGCCTCTCGGAGTGCTCCACCGCCGTAGTGGTTGTGTCAAAGGGCATCTTTGCTTTTCTACAGTGCAGCACAGATTGCGGAGTACAGCCCTGTGGGAATTTCACTCCTAATTACCCACTGGCATACCCTGGATTTTTAAAGGAGATGGGAGTGGAGTGACAGCTATCAAATGGTCGAAATAACAATTTTTGAGGGGGGACCTGCCCTCAAATTAAACACCCAGACTGTTCTCAAACAACTGCAGGAATGTGGGGAGATTCAATGTACAGATTTAGGCTTCATACAGCAGAACTTCGTCATGCTACACAGATCAAGGGTTTTGCTTTTAGAGGGCAGAGCTATACCATCTTCTTGTACACAAAGAACTTCCAGACTTGTGCATCAACAAGTGATCTGTCCCCAAGTGATACGGAATTTGATGGGGTTTGCTTTAAGCAGATGAGATTTTACTAAGACAGATCTCACATGCACCAGAGCCTTTATACAGCAGATCCAATATTAAAAGGCACAGGCCTCACACAGCATAGCTATCTCTCAATCAAGTGACCGAGCTGCACACTTGGGCAGTCCACGCAATGATGACAGATGTTCAATTTACATGTTAAGTGCCACAGAACCCATAGGCATCGGAAACATATACCACAGCTGTGCCATAGGTAACAATAAATGTAAATGTCCAGGCCTCTGAGAGCAAATGAAGGAACAGTGCTATTTCTCATACAATACAGATTTCCCTTCTGACTTAAAAGGAGGTAAAATGACCAGTTGGGCACAGTCGGAAGAAAAGGCAATCCAGGCCAGAACAATCTCCTCCCTGGCGTGTTCATGCAGATGACCCGGGAGCAGTGCTGTCTTAACGCATGGGCACGCTGGACAGTTGCCCGGGGGCCAGACGAGCACAGGGGCTCCACAGCGGCATCACTAGGGTTGGTGTCACCCAGTGCGGACACCTTTCCCAAATGAGACTATTTACTAAATAGTCTCATTTGGGAAAGGTGTCACCCCATGTGATGGTGTCACCCGGGACACCATCACATGGGGTGACACCTTTCCCAAATGAGACTATTTAGTAAATAGTCTCATAGTGACACCATTGGGGCTCCATGAAGACCAGAATTTAACACCAATTTTCCGTTAAACATTTTTATCCCTGTGAGAGGTTGTGTAGGCAGGGCCCAGTGCACTGCTTTGCCCGGGAGCCCATAATGCTGTTAAGACTGCCCTGCCTGGGAGGGTGCAATAATCAACAGCGTAAAGTTCACATACAGATCCAAAAAAACGAGGGCGCTGACAGGGCGGTGATGCTCATCTACCGAATCAAGAGACCCGATAACATACCAGGATTACTTAAGTAGACTGTAAACTAAGTTGGAATAGATGTGGTAACTGCTTGTGGATTAGAAACGTCTGAAAATATCCAGAATATTTCCTTTGGGGCATTCAGGGAGGATGGAGGACGGCAAACTGTTCTAATTTTATTCAGTTTTAGTAGCCTGCATGCTTTTAATTGCACCTGGTATGGCAGTTTCTCAGTGAGATACACCATAGTTAGCAAGGAACTGTGAACACCTTATTTGAAGCCATTCTTCTTAATATCTCTTTGCTCTTTTGCCCACCCTGCCCATTCTCTGATGGATACGGAACATGGGACTTTCATTATTCAGAACTGATTTTAGGTTTCTAAATAACTTGTACTTGCTTCAGTTGTACCGCAAATGTGGTATTTACATTGTGTCTTAACACCATTCTGAACAATATGCACCATCGTATATTTGGTTTTCACTTTGCTCTCCTCCATTCTTTTACTGTCTTTTTTTCCTCTCGACTTCTCTTTCTCTCTCTAATTGACTTTGTCATCACAACATCTTGCTGCAAGCGTCCATCTCCCTCTTAATACGCCTTTCTGTTGCACAGCATGGCTCACATAACAGAAAGAGGGGGATATGCTTTGTTTCGCTATACATGGGTTTACCACCTATTACAGAAGACCAACAGCTATACCCGGCAAGTGGGAATGCAGCCCTAATTGAAGACCATCAGCTTGAAACAAGCTTTTAGCATCACAACATTACGCCTCCCATAATGGCCTTGCGCTTAGTGCCCAGTGGTTCCCTTCTCTCTTGCTAAGTCATCAGTTCAGCCATCTTTGTTGTTTACATTTTTCTCATTTTCGTATTGTAATTCAGCATAGCCAATTTAAATAAGTATGACAAAAAAGTTTGAAGCATTTAGCTCCTATAAAGAAAAGCACTGGCAAAGTCAATAGGACTCGCCTTTAGGACCTAATGGCTTTGCCAATCATTCTAGCCGTGTTGTACAGCATATTCAATGCTGTTTCTACATGGCTTTAAAAAAAATCAGTGTTGGACTGGCAAACAAAAAGAAAAAAATATGAGTTTGGGTGGTATAAGCAGCACAGAGTGGAGGGGGCAGAATCGCAGAGGGCTGGGAAAACAACAGGGGACAGGGGCCTGAAGCATCAGAGGGTGAGTGGGGGGAAGAAACACTCAGGGCGGAGGAAGCAAATAGAGAGGAAAAATGGGGGGAGCCAAAGGGACAAGTAAGCACAAAATGGAGCACGAGGAGGAGCACATGGGTGAAAAAGTAACATGGGGATACGCACAAGAGGGCATCATGGAGGAGGCGGGGTGATGTACAGAGGCAGTGAAAGAGCAACAGAAGTGAGCACGACTGAGGGAAAGAAGTACACGAGGGAGACAGCTGGAAAACACAGGCACTCTCAGAGTACTTAAACAAAAAGAAAAAAGTAGCACTAAGGTCAGCCAATGAGAGAAGGCAGCAGTCTTAATCCTCCTGGGACCTCTGTGGTTTATCTCCCCTGGAGCTGCAGGAAAGGTAAGTTTTCTGTTTTTGAATGTTAGGTGTGTGCATATTTGTATAAATGTATGAATTTGTTGTGAGTGTTGTGAATGGATATGTGTATATGCGTGTGCCCGTTTGTAAATGCATGGGTGTGAGGGATTGGATATTTGTGCATGTGTAGCGCGCCCGTCTCCCTCCCTGTCAAAATTACCGGCCACCACTGGTAATTATACATACTCCAGTAAGAGATGTACTTGGCAACATCAGTAATAAGCTATATACCTTCTTGAGGTGGAATACTAATGCAATAACCCATCACTAGCTTCCATATTGACTCTTGTTTCAACATAGTTCATTAGGAAAAGGAAAAGAAAATACTTCATTGCAAGACAGCATGAACTTAAATATCAGAGCAGCAACTCTTTTCCTGCAATGTGTTTGCAGCAATCTTTGTTTTAGACTTTTGGCACTTTATATAAAGGCAGCTCTAAATTCGATACATTTCTGGTAAAAAAAAAATATTTTTAAATCACCAGCTCTGTCCCTCACTCTCATACTTGAAAAGATGCAGTCCTTCTAAGATTGAAAAATCATAGGATTCTTTCAATCAGATCAACATCATGAAATTATTATTAACAGCTGTCCCATTTTGACATTGGCAAGTGTAGTGCCTTTGTCACCTAGTTTTATATCTGATTTCACAATCATCTGCGGCGCTGCACAAAGCCAACCAAAACTCATTGTTGGCAACAGGTTTGTTATTGCGGTGTCATTTGGTTTTTAGGTCTCAGCAACAGGCCGATTTAGCGGTCATCTGTGGCTCGCTGTCATCAGTAGCTCCCCATCGAACTCTGGTCCCGGTTTCCAATATTTTTAAGATATTTATTAATTTAATTTTGTTATTTATATGAGGGGAAGGCAGCTGCAAACTGCTACCCTGGGGATATTCAGACAAAAGTAAACTGAAAGCCAAAGTGAAAAGAAACTAGAAGTAAAATGTGAGTGTAAAATCCCAGCTACGCTGTGAGAAGGCCGTAAAAGTCAATAAAGGTACGGATCATATTACAACTTTACAAATTCCCAACTTATCAACGCCCTTGTAAATTATTTTTTGCCCTTTGCTGTACTAATTTCAGATAACTTTACAAATGGCGACCACGTCGAAGCAAGCTCCAACCACACCAAGGAACTCTTCAGCATCGTTAGAGAGTTCTCAAGCCCGTCAGCCACGAGAACACGATCTCCCTCCAGGCTCTTGATTTGCCACTCTCCAACTTCACCCATTCTCTAGAGCTCACTTTAAATCCATCCCTTGCCCCCTACTGCTGCAGCTGTCTGGAATATCAGTATAGGAGTTCATATCTTCCTCCAATCTCTTGCTTTTCCACCCTCCTTCCCCAGGGATTTGCTAGGATTGGTGAAACTGATTTGACCTGAGGCATCCTACTTGTTGTCATCCCAATATAATCCTCTGCTCCACACCAAAGCCCTGCTGAGCTTCTGCCTCCACTCCCCTGGTTCATAAAACCCAAGTCAACACATTGTTCCTTTCCCCTATTTTAATTACTCCATTAAGTTTCGCCAAGAGTCTCTCACCCACTGCACAGCACTCCTCATACGTGGGCTTAACTCATCATCTCGGCTGATGTCTGTACATGATCTTCCACTGCCCACCACTTAGCTGGCAGCGTCACCAAGTCTTTGCGTGCCTAACATGGCCATGAAGAGGCTTGAGCACATTACACAAACACAAAATAAATACATGTCTTTACTTTATATAAGTAAACAACTAAATCACTAAACATATCACTGAATAGCAGCCTCTGATAACTCAAAGTTGAAAATGAACAAATACACAAAACAACTGATAGATACCAAATACAGGCGCCCATTTTCCATCTTCTTACTCAATTCTGAAACTGAAATAAACACACAATTTTGCTGAGTAAAAACTATTTATCACCACAACCACTTAAAAAGCTGCTTTGGGGGAAATCACAATAGGAATCAAAAGAAACATTGTAGGATATGTGGCCTAATGCAGGAGGTTGCGACTTTGGACCCAGGGAGCCAGGTTCGAGCCTGGCATCAGCTCAGCATCCTGTGATTCTGGGCAAGTAGCTCAATATCCTTGTCTCTAAAAAAAAAAAAAAGTTTTGCCTTGTTTAATGTATTCGAGCGCTCATGAAAAGTGCTCTGATGCCTTTAGGCCAAATTTGCACTACATAGAAACTCCCAAAAAAATGAATATTTTTCATCAAGATTTGCAAACTGACATGCACAATCCCCAACAAACGCCACCTGGTGAACCTTAAAAGCAATAGCCAAGCTCACCATTTTCCTCCAATTGAAGCCGTAAACTTCCACTTAAATATGTTTTTAGCAAAGAACAGAACAGTGCATCCAAGGAGGCTCCTGCTTCCCTTGCAGAGTTTAACTGATTAAATCTTTTCATCCTGGGGATCCAAGTCCCCTTTTAAACATTCTGGCAGATCTCTGACAGAGCAAGAACTCTTAAGGCGTACTGAAGAAGAAGAAGCAGTGGGTGGGCCCTTGTCACCGTAAGGAGATGTTGCCATAGGCACAAAATGGAGAGGAAACCCTTGTGGGCACTCTTCCAGGCAAGAACAAAGGTAGGTTAAACTAAAGAAGCAAAGAGCAGATAAAAGGAATTTCCCTGTAAATGAGATAAGCTTAATTTGCTGCTGAAACGGGGCTCCTACAGAGACCAAAAGGCAATAAATATTATGTATATAAAATATAATTTCTAGGCATTTGTACAATTTTTTTTTTATTCCAAAAATAAAAAAACCTGAAAAAATTAAGAATTTTATCTGTGAACAGCTGTGGTAACGGATTTTACAAAACACACATGCATCCCACCCAGATATGTTAACACGATGACAGAATGCTTAATCGGTCAGACACTATATCGTTCATTCAGGGTCCTGTCTTTATTACACACACTGTAACTGACTCTTGAGAAGATTACCTGCTAAAACAGCAAACCCTCCATACAGAGGCTCTTTTGTGCCACTGTGCCAGCTCTAAAACCAGAGCTTCATATTAACATGGACTCATCTGACCCACATTTCCTAGAGGTAAAAAAAACGAAAGAAAAAAAACAGGACGCAAATATTCATGTTACTGCAAAAAAATACCTCCACAAATAATAAAAAAAATATAAAAGAACACACTGTGAATGATGGTTTTGAGAATTGAGCCCTTTGATGCTTTACAGAATCTGACATTTTGACAAAAATTCTGTCTCTATTCTCAGCTGCTGCCACCACCGCTAACAATTATAGGCTTTCAGTGCTGTGAATAATTCAAAGTCTCATCTGTTCAATTCACTGTAAAGACAGAACGCTGAGAGAACAAGGTCACATTTTTTCTCCCCCAACCAGTGACTTTTCCACCCCGACGCTGGTCTGATTGCATGATACACCTAGCACTTGACATGCATCCCCAGACAGCTCCTTAGCAGCCATTAGTCTGCTTAGCTTAGGCTATGAAGAATTATGACGGCAAGACGTAGCGACGGCAGGCACGCAGTATCAACGCCCACCGTGCCATCCACAGCCTCTTTCCTTATGACCCTAGCTTTGTAGCAATTAAGAAGTACTTCACTAAAAGCTGACAATGCCAGCCCGCATATATTTTGCAAGTACAGGAGTGCGCAGTAATGGCTTCACTTATGTTGAGTTTATTAAAAATATATATCATAAACTCATCCCACAGAAATTATACTACTGGAAAGATGGCGCTTGTATAATTGCAAAAGTTTGAGAACATTTTTGAAGCATATTCTCCACAAAGTTAACATCTATGACGGGGGAGGTAATTATGTGGAAAAGGGTGTTATTGAAACGATTTACCTTAAGGGAGTAATCCTTTAATTGTTTGAGATGAGCAAAGGAGGGAAGAGTGGTCTGCTAGGAGACCCCTATGGTTTAGTGCAGTTACCGGTGAAGTCATCAAAGACATTCAGACCAGAAAAAAATATTGCAAACGTGAGAGAAAATGGCTATAAGTGCATTTGTTTATGGCTTTTGGCAAGGTAAAACAAGTTACATCTTTTCCTTTAGAAATAAATTGAAAAAATAAAAGGAAGAACCTTCATTGTGAAAGAAGAAATAAAGTGAGATATTGAGGTCAACAATTTGATCATGTGAAAGTGACACAAACAAGGCAGTGGGGAGACCCATGGAAGTTCAGGGACAGAGCAGAACTATCAGGGTGATGAAAGTTGTGGTACCACACAACAAAATATTGGAATGCCTGCATCTGATGTGATGTTTCCAGTCCTTAAGCTATGGCTACACAGGAAGAAACAATCCTTACAAAGGCTGTAGCAAAGATGCAACATTGGCTCAACATGTCTCTTGGGACATTTATCAAAGGTCAACAAAGTAAAGATTACGTAGAAAGAGGGGGAATCATTTAACTGTTGCAAAAGCCCAGATTTCCCTGGCATTATTAAATGTATAACACTGAGAAAGTAAATACTGCTCGTTATTATTGTACAACTCATCTACACCACAGGATAAAGAAACAGATGTATGAAGTCATTTAACAGTCGCAAACCCTGCAATTTGTTAAATCATAGGGTTTGCAATCACTAAATGGCTTTTTTGTATGTATTAAATGCATTTTGCATTTCGGTTTTTGCTTACTGCAGTGCAAAATGGGACTAGAAATGCAAATCGAAACGCAATTTTGAAGGGGCGTGTTTAGGGCATCCCTTCCAAATTGTTTTCCATAATGCTAATCTTCAATGGTCTGCGACCACAATTTTAATTGCAAGCCACTGACAGCAGACTGACTCCTCAATGAGGTGGTAACCCATTCACAAAGAGGAAGATGTCCTGTTGTGACTGTAAAAAAATAAGTTTGTTTAAAGAAACGTTTAATTATTTTTAAAACACGGCCCCATTTTTTAAAGTGCACTGGCTGCATTGAAATAAAATACATTTATTTTAAAAGCAATCAAGCCACAAGCCATGGTGCTCTATTGACCCAAGCAGGCCACCATCACTGTGATAGACACCAATCAAAGTGAGTCACAATTTTAATGAGGCAGCTTGTATTAAGATTCACTCCCAATGGGAATTTTCAAAACCAATCTATTTGCAGATAGGTCAGTTGGCAAAATTCTATACCATTCATAAAAAGCCTGTGTGGAATTTGCAACTACTTGAAAAATACTTGCCAGGAAGAATTTTTTTATTAAATAAAGCTTGAATGAAGTCTACACAAATGTAATAATCTGTTATTATGAATGAGTCTGTATGGTTGAACATTAGGTAGTTACCAAGAAGTTCATTTACTGTGGTTATTGAACCAGATAAATCATCTTGTAGAAACCTAATGTGTCACATTTCATGACCGTCAAAATATATTGGAAGGATTAGGAATGAAAAATGAAACTTGTGAATTTACACAATGTCGCTATTTATAGCAATTATTAAAACTTGCCTTGAAAATTAACACACTGACTTTCATAATTTATTAAGTCTTCTAAGGTCTTTCTATATTTCGAAGCACAAAGGGCAGATTTGACGTTGCCTCCTTCACTCGACAATTTTCCACCGTCCTCAAAACACCAGACAATAATTAAATATTAATAGATCAGACTAACTCTGCGTTCTATAATTAGTAAATTTCGCTGGTAGCACTGTTACCCAACAACAAAAACTCAATATTTATGGAAAAGAAAAATACATCCTCCCTCAATGAATGCTCAATGTGATGGAAGCAGGTAGAACTGGATATTCAAATGATTTGAACTGAAATAAAAGTCCCTTTAACTGCTCAGCCAGATAAGATAGCACCATTTACAATCCTTGTGGGCATTTTAACCAAGGCTTACTATATATGTAGAAGAACGTGTGACAATAATGCTAGGTTTGGGGGTTCTTATCTTTAGAGATAAAGGCGGCTTTTCTTGGATTCTGGTTTGATTAAAATAGCTGAGAGTGTTCTCCATACATCTACTCTCATACTCCTGAAAATGGGTAACTCCTACATAAAGTGACCTCAACAAAGTAAGGTGATACACAGGGTAAAAAACAGCTAGTAGCACCGAACAATAAAACCCTTATTCCAACTAGGGATATGGCAGGCTTCAACTTGCACAGGATAATGATATCACTCTTATTAAATGTACACAATGTTAAAGGCTTTTCAGCCATCCACTATGTATTTAGTGACCAAGGTGATACCTTGTATAAAAGAGGGATCCGGTCTGGTGGACTTGCTGTAGATCCGAGACTCCTTGCATAATTTGATGTTGTGCTGCTGCATGCCAACTATTTGGTTCCAAGTTTTATTCTCAGGTTGACAATTTATTTGGAGATTATCTTGGCATCCTATTTTTTAATTATTTATTATTACATTTGACTATAAATTTCAGCGAGTATGTTGCTAATCTTTGAACACCCACCCCTTCCTCTGAACCTTTAAAAAAATATATTTATTAATTTTTAATGTTAATAATGTAAACACTTTTAAATATACTTTTTTATATTTACTTTTTAATTGCATTGTGATTCCCTGACACCACCTTTCCTTTAACCTTACCCATTCCCACATTTCTCTATTCTTAACACCTCATTTATGTTATACCTTACCCTCAACTTAATACTAAAACTTAACAGTGCATACTTACCTGTACCGTCATGCCTAATGATTTTATTTTCCCAGTATTGTTTCCCAAAGATTTCTGTACCCCCAAGACAAGAAAACACAAAAGACATCACCTACTAACAAAAAGATGGTTATGCAGTGATAAAGTTTTGTGGCGATATATCATTACATAAATGTGCTTGTCTGAAAGTTAAAAAAAATAATTAGAAAGGACCAAAATAATACAACAGAAACTACCAAGGGACAAGAAGCATCCTTGCAATTGCCTCGGTGTAATGAAAAATAACTAGAACAAATTCTGGGTTTATCAGTTTGTAGATCATTGTTATATATTTACTCAAATTTGTGTATGAGCTGGTGGCAATACCCGATTCATACAACACTTAGTATTTTAATTCCTACACAGAGAGCACATCAGCAGGCTAGTTGACCTTTCCTTCTCCTCAAAAAAAAAAAGAATCCCCATTCCTAACCCCAGAATAATGGCTACTCAGTTTGAGACAAATTAACATTAGCACATCCTCCCTGTAAAAGTAACAGACTGGCCCACCTTAGTTAGTCAATTATTTATTTGCTATTTGAACAGAGTGTAATCTCTCTGACATCCCAGTCCTTTGCTTACTTCAGTTGTGGGTGAACGTTCAAGACACTGTGAAATTAGGTTGAATACAATAAATAAACTATCACGTTTTTTCAGAAACAGAGATCTTGATTGAATATTTCTCATCCACAATGCCGTGTTCCCCAGAAGGGGAATTCTGATCCTTCATTTCAAATAACTCTTGCTTCTCTTATCATTTTTTTGGACTTAAAAATACATTTATTTAACTTAATATGGCTTTAGTAGCTTGGTGCATTGCTTTTGTCTATCTATAGTTTTTATCTTAATATTGTCATTGCATATTTTATATGTGTATAGATCACGTGCCTCCTATTCCACCAACTGATGAGTTTTGTTTACGTTTCTGGCTTTATTTTTTATATATTAGTGTCTGTTAAATTGTTTTTCTCTGTTATTTTTTTATTTTTCAAGTAGGAGTTTGTATAGGGTTACAATATATTGCCACACCTTAAATTATCAGATAATTCAGACATTTTCCTCAAACAATTTTGTGTTTTGGGATGGTCTGCCATATAATATATATAAATAATGGAATTAATAATTGAGGCAGGTGACTACCTACCTCAAGGAATAATCACAACCCTTATCAGGGAGAACTTAAAGTATTTATGCAGTACCAAAACAGTAATAAGGTCTAAATGCAACACAATGAAAATCCCAAACTAAATTTGAAATATAGAACAACATTTGATAAACAAAATAACATAAAAAGTACAAAAATCCAATCAGAGAACCAGGGATATGAAATATTTTAAGTAGGAATAGTACTCAAAAGCATAAAGTGCAAATGATAGTCAATTGTCACAAAAGACCAGGACCTAAGTGCAATCTGATGTTGACCACAGGACAGCGTGTGTCAGATATACCAACCAGGCCCGTCTTGGTCAAAGATTTTCCCTTCTTACTTTAAATCTTTAAGTACCAAACAACCACAAGAGTACACTTCTAGGCCCCCTGAGGGTGCTCAAGGGAGGCACAGTGTCTCAAGCAACAGGGTTCAGCGCAGGTTCAGCTTTTCTTTTTTTTGCAATTTTATATAGCGCAAACTTGAACCAAATGTATTGGGGTGCTTTACATGAGCACCAGTTAAACTACCCAAGGACACATTCATTTTCTTTTGGGCACTGGAAGAAGAAGTGATTTGCCCAGAATCACAGGTTGTTGAGCTGACACCAAGACTTGAACATGGTTCGCCAGTTCCAAAGTCTGCAGCTCTGGCATTATGCCACTGGTTAGATGGGCAGTTGGAGAAAATGGGCTCTTGTAGCTTGTTGGGTCCCTGTAGCTTTAACAGGAGGTAAGCCTTTTGGCTTTTAAAGTCCACTTCTTTGTCGTGGGTACAAGAGAGAGCAGGTCCAATCCTTAAGAGCCCTTTCTCAGGTCACAGACAACAGGTTATGTCCTATCCTGATCTTCAGTATCGGAAGTGTTCTGAAGTGGGTGCCTGGAGAAGTCATATTTATGCCTTGCTAGAACTAGTAGGGGGGAATGACTCCTGGGCATGACCTACCCAAAGGGGTAAAAGTTCTCAGGGCCATCTCTACACACTTAGGGCATTGTCAAGATGGCAGCCACGGGGCGTGGCTTGGACGCCGAAGCAAGATGGCGGACTTCATGTGAGCTCCGCTCGGACGCAGAGACTCTCTGGGCTATCCTGCCTCAAACTATGGAGTTTTTTGACCGTGAGTAGTGGCCCTGCAATCTGGGAATGGCGGTGAGTCGAAGGACCGCTCCTAGTTCAGGGCTATTGCGGAACGAAGCCTGGAAGCTGCGGCGGTGATTTCTCCCTCATCGAGTCGCGAGCGGCCGCCATTTTAAATTACGGCGCTCGCGTTCCGTTTTTTTAGGCAGAAAGTGCCGCCCGAGTAAAATTCCTTAATGCTGCCGATGTGGAGATGGAGAGGAAGAGTACCATGCCTCACCATTTTCTGGGATATCTATACATGTGAGGTGCAGGGGATGGAGGAGGCTTCCTAATAGTAACCTGCTGTTCCTTCCTACTCTATGGCAGTCATGTGGATTATGCAAGAGGGAGAACACCTTGATTTTCTCACGTCCTCACTTGGAATTTGATATTCCAGTTTGTGGTAGCTGTTGGGAACTTTTTCTCCACGGTTTACAGTCACTTCATCCAAAACCGGTTCTTCTTGCTCACCTTTGGAAGATCGCGGTTTCTTCTGCCTCCTTCTTTGGTGTATGGGTCCAATTCGCCCGTTTTTAGTTACTACTCGTCGATATCCACCACAATTCAAGATGGCGAATGACCCGCACACCTCCTCTAGATCATCATCCTCAGGTGCTAAACCAAAGAGACATAAGAATGATCCCCCGTCACCTATTCATACCTCACAAAATCCTGTTCTGGACTCTATTCTGGAGGAAGTACGTGGTCTCCAGCCCTTTATGTCTACTACCAACGAAAAGCTAAAACAAATTGAAGACCGCTGGATAATTATGGAGGGCAAGGTAACGGAACTTGAACAACGTGTTGGGGATCTGCAAGATATATCTAATAAAATTCCACTGTTAGAACAAGAGATCCACAAACTCAAACTTCATACTGAGGACTTGGAAAATCGTAATCGACGGAATAATCTCCGCATTTACGGCCTGCCAGAAAATATTGAGGGACCTGATATGGTATCCTTTCTGAAGAAGTTTCTGACGGACCTCCTAGAGCTTCAATCCTCTCCTGCTCTCAACATACAACGGGCACACCGTCTGGGCCGTCTTCAACCTAACTCAATCAAGCCACGTGGTATCATAATGCTTTTTTTGGAATTTACTGAACTAATGCATGTTTTGAGAGCGGTTAAGACCAAACGTCACCTCACTTGGTCAGGTCATAATATTTTTATTTCTCAAGATGTTTCTAATGCAACGAATGCTCGTCGTAAGGAATTTTGGCTCTTCGTCCCCAGATGAGACACTTGAACATTCAATATGGCATCCTTCACCCTTGCCTATGTAAAGTTACTCATGAAGGAAGATCACGTTCCTTCGACGATCCTGATAAATTGAAACTCTTTCTCAACAATATTCCTTCACAGAATATGGAAAACTAATGTTCTAACACTGTTTCAGGTTTATTGGTTAATTGGTTAATTGGTTAATTAGTTATTGTTGATTTTACAGCTGTACCTCTACCTTCCTTGGTTGATGTATTCTTCCCTTATAATGCTTTTGTTCCTTTCAAATCTCTTCCTTTCTTTCTTTATCTCCTACTAATTAGTATTCTTTTATTTTATAATGAGGCGTATCAGTATCTATTTACTCGTACCGCTGTCCTTGCTTTATCGTCACCTTGCTCCCCTCTTCCTTTTTGCTGGTTTATCTTCAGACCGGGATTAATTTCCTTGATCTGTTTACTCTCCCTATTTCTCTGTATTTCTCTCTTCATTATCTTCTCATTCTCTCCTATCCTTCTATTTACCTTCTTGTCTTTCATGGTGTGTTTTGTCTATCTATTTTTTGTATATCTGAGTGTTTTTCACTATATTTACTTAAGGGTTTTATCTTTCCTTTTTTTTGTGTGAAAATGATTGGTTTCTTTTTTCTCCCATTGGTCTTGCAATTTGTTGCTCCTGTTTCTTTATTTATTCCTTGCACCACTTTTATTATCTGCTCCCTTACTCGATGTTTTTCTCTCATCATTCTTTTATATACATGATTGTTTCTTCCTATTTCTACTCTTTCTGTAAATCCACCATCCCATGTTTTGTGTTTATAGCTAATTCTTGTTACTTTTTATTATGTTCAACTTTTGCAGTTTGTTATACCCGTGTCCAATTGTATCTCCCCACCCCTCATCATGGTTAACGTTGTCTCGTGGAATGTACGTGGTCTAGGTCATCCTGTCAAGCGTCAGAAGGTATTGTCCCATCTTTCCAAACTTAATGTTCATGTTGCTTTCTTACAAGAAACTCACTGTAATGATGCAGAATCACTTAAACTAAAACGACAATGGGTTAGTCAAATTGTTTTTTCACCTGCAATTGATCGGCATGGTGGGGTTGCTATCTTATTTCATAAATCTATTAATGCACAGATATTATCAACTGAATGTGATTCGGATGGACGATGGGTCATGGTAGATGCCACTATTCATAAAAAACAAATTACTTTTTTAAATATCTATGGCCCTGTAAAACCTGATCCACAATTTTGGGAATGTATTAAATTGAAATTATCCTCAATTTCTAACCCCAATATAATTGTTGGTGGCGATTTCAATAATTGGTTAGATCCTTTTTCTGACAGAAAATCCAATTGTAAATTTAAGCCTGACAAAACCCACAAATCCTTTCAAGCTGCTATTGCCTCCCGCCCATTTTATGATGTATGGAGGACATGTAACCCAGATTTTAATGAATACACATTTTTCTCCAATGTACATCATACTATGTCTCGCATTGACTATATTTTGACCTCTAAGGCCTTGCTCCCATGTATTCATTCCTCTGAAATTGGGTCTATTTTTATTTCTGATCATGCCCCCATGTCCACCTTGTTAGAACTGGGGGTCTCTAGTTGGCAATGGTTTGCACCTTTGTCCAAATAGGGACCCTTGCTTCTAGTCAGGATAAGGGGGATACACTCCTAAAATAACCCCTGCTCACCCCCTGGTAGCTTGGCACGAGCAGACAGGCTTATCTCAGAGGCAGTGTGTAAAGCATTTGTGACCACATACAGTAATACAGTGAAAACACTACAGATGGACACCACACAGGTCGTTTATGTAAAAATAAGTAATCTTTATATAGACTTATCACAAGACCCAATAGCAAAAATCCACAATACAGTACTCAAAAATAGACTTAAAATGATAGAGACAGTTCACGTTATCTTCAAAAATAGGATAGTCAATCAAATAAAGCTTGTAGCAACAAATAACTCCACTTGGAGTTATCACGACGTCGTGACCGGTGGAAATCCCAAAGTACGGCGCCGACCGCGAGGTGCGCGGCGTCGGGCCCGGAGTCGAGCAGACCCACAAAGAACAGTACCTGGAATTCGATGAAAACAAAGACGGTGCACGGCGTCGGGGAGGTGATGCTTCGTTGGCGCCGGCGTCGTCGGTTCCTTACGACCCCAGGGGAGGTGATGTCTCGGTTCCTTACTGCAGCGCAGGGAGGTGAGCGTCGGTTCCTTACTGTGTCGGGGAGGTGACGTCACGGATGGCGGTGAGGCGTCGGTTCCTTACGATGGTGCGGCGTCGATGGATTCGGGGTCACCCACGTCGAGGATCGGCTCCGCGATGATGAAGCCCTGGCGTCGGTGAAGTCGGGGCTGCGGTGCGAGTCGGGACGGTGCGTCGTGAGCGTCACGAGCGGTGTCCTCGGCTCCGGTGCAGGCAGCGGCCTCGATGGCGGCTTCGGAGTCGATGTCGCACGGCGTCGGCAGGCGTCGGGCCTACGGTGCAAGTCGGGCGGTGCGTCGTGCTCTTCACGAGCGGTGCCCACGGCTTCGGTGCAGGTTACGGCGTCGCTCGCCGGCGTCGGTGTTGCAATTTCCCTCTGTTAGCAGCTAAAACAGCAGTTCCAGATGCAGGCAAACAGAAGGGGTGAAGTCTTTGTGTCCCTGTGACTTCAGGCAGGAGGCAAGCTCAGTTCAAGCCCTTGGAGATTCCCTTCTTCAAGATGACAAAGCACAGCAAAGTCTTTTCTCCTGTCCTTGGCAGAAAGCAACCACTGCAGGCCAACCCCAATCAGCAAAACAGCACAGGGGCAGTACTCCTCCTTCAGCTTCTCCGGTTCTTCTCCTTGGCAACAGGTTTCTTGATTTCCCAGAAGTGATCTAATTTCCTAGGGGTCTGGGTCCCCTTTTTATACACCTTTTCCCTTTGTTCTCTGAAGGCAGAGAGGCCTTTGCCTAGTCCAAACCAGTTCTGGTCAGTCCTGGAGCACTTTGTTTTTCTGACTCCTTCTTTCCTTTGAGAGTGAGGGGCAGAGCCATCAGACGCCCGGCAGGAGGTGGAGCCAGCATTGTGGAAGGCAGGCACAGCCCTATTCAGACCCAGGTGCAACTCCTCCCACCCATCCTCCTTCAGGCAGACCTATTCAGCCTAGTGCTGACTCACCCTGCCTCCTGGAATCCCCAGCCCCTGTCACTCACAAACCCAGACACACAATACACAACCTGAGCAGAGGCAGCTGGATGGTTTAGGCAAGAAAATACCTACTTTCTAAAAGTGGTATTTTCAAACAAAGAATGTTAAAACCAACTTCACTAAAAGATGTATTTTATCATCCTGAGTTCAGGCATACTAAATTCGTTTTTCTACCATGTTCCCTGGGTCAGTTAGGATTATAAGGTGTAATAATCAAACTGCCCATTCTGGCCTATGGAGAACAGGTAGCCTTGCAATAGTGAAAACGAAAATGGCTGTAATTCACTATTAGGACAGGCCACACACACCAGGGCATGTCCTACCTTATACTTACAATGCACCCTGCCCTAGGGCCTACTTTAGGGGTGACCAACATGCAGTAAAGGGAAGGTTTAGGGACTGGTGAGTGGGTGTACTCACCAAGTCGACATGGCAGCCCTAGGCTGCACACAGGCTCTGTGATGGCAGGCCTGAGACACACTTTACAGGCTGCTTCTGTGGGTGGCACAACCAGTGCTGCAAGCCCACCAGCAGCATTGGATTTACAAGCCCTGGGCACACTCAGTGCACTGTACTAGGGACTGACAAGTAAACCAATCATCCAATCATGGAGTCACTAATCCATACATCAATTTAAAGTAGGGAGCACTTGCACTGTGGCACTGAACAGCAGTGGCACAGTGCCCAAAAGCATCTAAAACCAGCAAAACATAAGAGGCAACAGCAAAAAAATGGAAGGGAGACCCACGCCAATGGTGCCAAGTCTAACACGCCTCTTTCGATTTCTCAGTTAACACTTGCAAACAAGGTCGTTGGCGTTTTAACAACTACCTGCTCTCAGACAAAACATTTATTGCAGAAACTACTTCCTTTATTAAGGAGTTTTTTCTAATAAACCAACCTTTGGATACCTCAATTACTAATAATTGGGATGCCTTTAAAGCTTCATTTAGAGCCTTTACAATTGCTTACTCTGCAAGAAAAAGAAACTACTCAATGCTGAGTATCATGATACCCTTCAGAAAAGAAAAATTTTGGAGCATAAGTATTTTTCGTCTAAATCCCCCTCTGCTTTGCAAGAACTGATTAAGGCCAAAGCTAATTTAAATAAAATTGCCACTGTGGACGCATGTAATATTCTGCTCAAGATAAAATCCAAATTCCATGGAGGCCAAAATAAGGCAGGGAAAATGTTAGCCAATTATTTAAAGATAAAAACAGAACGGAAAACTATTGGACCTATCCACTCAGAAACAACTAATAAACTCTTATCCTCTGATTCAGATATTATAAGTACCTTCCAATCCTATTATGAACTCTTGTATACTGATGATTCATCTCCCTCTGAACATGATTTCGATACTTTTTCCAAGGTATCCCTAAACCCTCCTCTCTACCCGATATTTTTTCCCCTCTTGAAAAAGATATATCTCTCCAAGAAATTATTGATGCCCTCAAATCCCTAAAAAAGGCCAAAGCTCCGGGTCCAGACGGATTCTCAGTTGAATTACTTTCAACCTTTTCCACAATTTTGCCCCAAAATTATTGGAACTTTTTAAATCATTTTTATCCAACTCCAAAGCAGATGGGTCTTTTTAGAAGCCCTTATTGTTGTCATTCCCAAACCGGACAAAGACTCCTCTTTTTGTAAAAACTTTAGACCTATTTCTCTGATTAATTATGATTGTAAAATATTTGCAAAAATTTTAGAATCTCGCTAGACAAGCTTATCCCATCCCTTATTAAACCTGAACAAGTTGGCTTTATTAAAGGCCGCCTTGCCTCTGATAACGCTAGAATGTTTTCTAATATTCTTGCCTTTGGAAAGAAGTATTCGTCTCCTTTAGCTGCCCTTTCACTTGATGCAGAAAAGGCCTTTGACCGCATAAACTGGCAATACATGTTCCATACTCTTAAGTGGTTTGGCTTTGGTCAAAGGTTTATTTCTCATATCAAATTATTATATACTGCCCCACGTGCATGTGTTTTTGTGAATGGCCTCTACTCCTCGTATTTTAGATTGCAAAGAGGTACTCGCCAAGGCTGCCCCCTAGCCCCATTACTTTTTCTCCTTTGTTTAGAACCATTTCTGGAACGTATCAGGCATAATCCTGACATTACAGGTTTTCAATTTAAATCTCATGAAATTAAACTTTCTGCTTATGCAGATGATGTCCTTATTTATATGGCTAACCCATCCAAATCCCTTCCAAATTTTTTACAAGAGATTGACTTATTCTCAACGGTTTCTGGATACAAACTTAACTTTTCCAAAACTGAAGTCTTACCTATGAATGATTTATGTTATCGTTACATGTTTAATACAACTACATTTAACTGGTGCCCCCAAAAGATTAAATATCTGGGAACATGGTTTTCATCTACTATTCCTGAAACCTTATCCTATAATTTCTCTGCCCTAAAACTAAAACTCACTAAATTATTATCTTCCTGGTCCCCATTATTTTTATCTTGGTGGGGTAGACTAGACACAATTAAGATGATGATTGTTCCCCAAGTTCTTTTTATACTCTCAATGTTACCCTTCAAAATACCTAATTATTACTTTTCCCAAATCAACTCAATATGTACCAAATTTTTATGGAATAACAAACGTACTAGAATTGCTTTATCTAAATTAATACGTCCAAAGTCTGAAGGTGGTGTCCGATTACCGAACTTTAAATTGTATCATACTGCATTTTTGATTCGTCAGTTCTATGCGTTGACCAAAGATTATCAAGACTCCTTAATGCCAACATGGATTACAGTTGAAAGATCATTGTTAAACGATTTTTCATTTCAAAATGTTGTATTTATGACTAATTGTACTTTCATTTCTAAGTTTCCTATCCTAAAATACTCCCACCATATAATTCACACCCTTTTTTCCAAGATTTTGACCCCTATCAATCCTTTCTAGCCTCTTCTCTATGGTACAATATACACATCAAGTTTAGACACAAGTCCTTTTACTACAAACACTGGAAGGAAAAGGGCATCTTTTATGTACACCAATTGTTTGCCAACAATTCGATTTTGCCTTTTTCTCAACTTCAAAGAAAATTCAACCTTCCAGATTCCTACCTTCAGCAATACAATACATTAACAACCAGTCTCAACACACATCTACAAAAACTCCAATCTAACCCTGTATCTACTTCCTTTTCTCCTACTACTCCCCTATTCCATGTCCCCCTTGACCCTACTCCTAATGCCTCTTTTATTTATAAAACTCTCTCTTCATCTATAACCACACGGAGTAAATCGCCTATTGAATTACTTTGGGAACTAGATTTATCTCAAACGTTATCAGTTTATCAGTGGGATAAAGTGTGGCAGAAGATTTCTAAAACATCTAAAGCGGCCAACATTACACAGTCCCTATACTTTATCTACAACAGGGTCGTTGTTACTCCCCTCTTCTTACATAAAATTGACCACTCTAAATCTCCATCATGCTGGTCTTGTCTCTCTGCTGAAGGCTCTCTATTGCACCTACTCTTTTACTGCCCAAGGGTACAGGATTTTTGGAAAGCTATCTGGTCGAAGTGTCTACTAATCTTTTCTTGCAATGTACCATTTGCTATCCACAATATCTTTTTAGGTACCCTATCTAAAGACTTCCATTATATCCCCTCCAAAACTATACTACTTGACCTTTTTATCGCCATTGCTTTTAAAGTCATATTAATCTGCTGGAAAGATAACTCTAAATTATCCTTTTTGTTATGGTGGAACCTAATTTGTGACGAACACAGAATTTCCTCTGTTTCTCACTCATCAACTTACCTAAAATTAAATCAGATCTTCTTTGGTTACCCTTTACTACCTTTCTTTCTTCACACTCATCACTCTTATAACACCCACTTTTCTTCCTCCCTCTCTTTCTCCCTCTCTTCTTCCTTTGTCTATTCTCATCCTTTCCTTTCTTTTACTTCACTCCTAAAACACACAAGCCCTACTATCTTTTCTCATAAGAACACACTTATCTACACTATTGATATTTCTACTTTAACTCAGTACATATCTTTTTCTAATGAATATATTTAATTTATAATACCTACCAATGTTACTATCCCTTTTTGCTTATTCAAATGATTATTTCACTTGTTGATATGGCTGAGGATGTCTTTATCTATTTCTAGTTTGTACTACTTGTGTTAATTTTGTGTTGATCTTCTCAATAAAAATTATTGAAGAAAAAAAAAAAAAGATGGCAGCCACACTAAACTTGGGCTCGGGGGGCTGGGGCAAGTGTGGGGAGTGCACTATGGTAATCCTAGTGTCCTCCCACATCTAACTCTAAACTCCACTTTGGGGCAGTTACTGTACCCCCAATAAACATAGAGACAGAGGTCTGGTAGGAAAATGCAGGGTTTTCCAGCAACCAGACAGTGGATACACATGAATTGTTTTGGCATACAATTTATTTTGCTTTGAAGTGTGCTTCCAGTGTTAAATGTAAAAGCCAGCAGACCTGTCAAACAGGATTTGGCACTCCAGCAGGATTTGAAAATCTAACATCAAAAGCAGGCCACTGTGATTGAAGCATTTTCCTATTGAACAGCCAGCTTTGCAACTGTGAAAATAGCTTTTGGGACTTTTTCACTATAAGGACATGTTTAACATTGGATCCCTTCAGGTCCTACTGATAAATACAATGTACCCAGTCTTATGGGCAACATGACCTAAATAAAGGTGACTTATAAATATTTAAAAGGAAGGCTTGACCTGTAAAAAGCGGTTATTTTGACATGTCGAATTTTCAATTTAAAACAGCAGCAGCCAGGCTACAAATGGTGGGCCTGCAGTAATGTTTGCACTGTCACTGTAGTGGATGGCACTTTGGGAGGAGCAATCCACTTGTAACATTTAACTTACAGGCCCTAGGTACCCTTTGTAACATATACTAGGGATTCCAGATAAGATAAATATGCCAGTCAGGGGAATGCCAATTTCTCCATGTTGAAAGGGGAGCACAGGCACTTTGTCACCAGTTAGCAAGGATAACGTGAATAGAGTTCTACAGTCCTCAAAATATAGGTTCCAGCAAAAGGCAAAAAATCCTGGGAAACCCTGCAAAAAGGGCAAATGTCCTACAATTACTTTTGCATTGTAACATTTTATTTTCATATTCATAAAAGTGTGTTATAGAAATGTTTCCACAATTATTATGCATCAGCAACATTTAATCACAAACTTTCATTTAGTAATTCCCAGTGGAAAGTGCATTAATACTGATAATTTGTTTGCTAAGAGTACAATTTTGCCCCAAAAAATAATTACCCAAAAAAAGAAATGTAAGGGAAACATTGGGTGAGATTTGTTTCTATATCTAGTGTGGCATGCAGCAGTAAGCAATGGTGAAAAGAAGACTGGAGGAGAAGGCATATGGAGGGAGAAATGGGACAAAGAATGCAAACAAGGAAAAAAGGGCAGAAGTCAGAGAAATTAAATTGGACTAAGAAACCATAAGTACCAAAAAGAAGCACAGATTATTTCAGCAAAGAAACAGGTCTGAAAATAAAGAAAATTCTGAAATCCAGTCAGTGTGCAGAGTGGTGAAGGGACATAAGTAAACTCTCCTCAATGACAGAGCTCTTAAGGAGATCTGAAAAGGAAAACAGCAAATGAAAAAGACAAAATTATTACTAGATGAGGAATGGGAAATTAAGAAAAACAATAGTATGAAAAAATTACCTCAAAATATTTATTTCTTTATGCACTCTTATACAGTGCTCCTAACTCAAAAGGCATCGGCACGCTGCACAGCAGAACAACACATTGCATATCAATGTTACAACTACCCAAACTAATAAACTATGTAACTGTAAACTATTATGCATATTAATGCATTACGACCACACCACGACACATCAAGAGGGAGGTGATACAGGACACAAGAGATGAGGAGGTGGGAAAGAAACTGTGGATTGGGCAGCACAGAAGAGGACAAGAGAGGATGATGGAAATGTTTATTGCGGAATGAACTTCAATGAAAAAATAATAATGCAGAGTCAAGACCTGGAAACCTAAGAAGCATTTGATATGCGGTGAAATTCCTGTGCTGTGCCTAGCAAATCACCTCCTGCAGACATTGGATTTCTAGTCTAACCTGAATAGTACTCATAGCTTGGTGAGAGAGAACGAGCAGCAAACACACTCCTTCCTTACACTAGGATTCAAGTAGGGCATTTAAGCTCCTCCAGCTCAAAGCAGAATAGCTTTCCTTGGGATGAAATTAAACTGCAGTAAATTCAAAGATGTAATTAATGGCATGAACACTGCCAAACTTGGATCAAAAGCCATGAACAATTGTAAATCAATTTTAAATGGGACATTATCCAAATTAAATATCCTGTAATGTGAACATGTTTCTCCAGTAGAGTAGAAATGCATGCAATACGTGTTTTGTTGTTGTCGCAGGAACGACAAGATAAATATTTGTATTCGTATATTAGAGGAGTTTGATAGATATGTGATAAAAAAAAATGCTGTTAAATATATGTACACCACAGGCACAACATTGCTTTATTGAACTAAGCATCAGTCTTTGCAGATTCCCTAGTGAGCTAAAGTAAATCGGTATACCTCTATTCCCCTGGTAGCTCACATTTGTTTAACAACATTACTTAACTTAAATTCTTTTAAAGTGCATTAAGTGACACCATACAAGCAAAGCAAATGTCACACAATCATTACATTAGAAGGTGCAGCCATTAATTATTCTGTAAAGAAATGGCGGTGCAGCCAATCCATCTTCAGGAGCGCCGACTGCCAGGGAGTATAGTATTTTACACAACAGTTATTGATTTCGGGATAATAGCAGGTGCGGGCCCTGTGATCCTCCGGTTTTCCTTCAGGAGCAGGATCAAGTGATAAAGCTCTGTTGTGATTCTTAAAGGCCACTGCACTGCTAGGTGAATCAATCTCGCTGGCATCTCTAACCTTTGTGGAACACCTAAAAGTTTCCGTTTTTAAAGAGCTTCTTGCCCTCAGTGTTTTGGCCAGGCAGAGAGACATACGCACGCTGCTACTTTCGACAGCATTGATGCAGGTCACAAATAAAATAAACTGAAGAGTGCGCTCGTTGCGCAATAAGGTACCCACCGGTTACCTTACTACCCACAGCCGCCTAATGTCGCAGGTTTGTTTTAGGGCTTATCAACGAAAAACCTTATTTTCTTCATGTCTCAACCAAATAGGGGCTTACTGGCATTGAGGGGGGTTGTTACCGGAAAGGGGGGAGGGTGGTGAAAAGGGGCCTATGCCCCATTTGTCATTGTCCTGCTCCCCAACAGGGGACAGCTGAAGCAGGCAAAAACATACACTGCCCTCTCAGGCTTAGAACAGCAATTGTGTTCCTATTTACATTTCACATTTTATTTGCTGTTTGCTTTTTCCAGGATGGTTTGTTCCTGTAATTATTTCATGCACATATTACTCATGTATAGGGCATACTTTGAAATGAGCCGCCTCTATGTTGGTGGTCAGGTTTTGGTCAGTATTTTCAACGGGCCACCATAAGAGCTGTGGAGTTCAGGCCGAAGGCATGTCTACTTTCCCACAGTGCCCGTCAGTGGGTCTTAAAGGGGTTCAGAATACGTGGACATCCAATCCTAGGTCTCTCTGCAGAGCGCATAAAGTGGTGGTCAAGTATGCAGTTTATAAATGTGATTCTATATGAAGGTTTAGGAAAGAAGTCCACAGCAATCAAAATATTGACAGAGCGAAAGATAAGGAAACTACAGTGCTTATAGCTGTGCATAAGGTGTGTGTAAGGTGTATGTGGGGGAGGTGAGAGGAAGGAGATGCAATGGAGTATGTCAGGAGAGAGTAAAAAGAAGGTGCTGTAGAGGCAAGGGATGATGTGTGAGATATGCAGAAGAAGGGTTTTGGAAAAATATCAGGCATGAGTGTCTAACTGGGAGGCTGAAGAGGAAAGTGGTGAGAAGTGGGTCATGGCTGAGTGTTGTGGCACATAGAAACCAGTGGAATGCAGCTTCAGGGTTCTAGTTCTTCTATTTTACAAGGCTAAATTGCAAGCATGCACATCACTAATGTTGTCTTTGAAATGCAACTGTACATGGTATGGATTATGAAAGCTTGGAGCTCTGTTCTCGCAGGGTCTCAGGTCTCAAGCTACATCTCACTTGAGAAAGCCAAAAATGGCAGAAACAATTCTGGGGTTGCTTGTTCGTTGTAAAGGCATGTGTGGTAAAGGCATGCATGGTAAAGGCATTCGTGGTAAAAATGCAATTGTTGTAAAGATCGCTTGGTTAAGGCATGCGTGGTTTAGGCATGCATGGTTGTGCCATACAATCAAGCAAACACAAGGAGATGATGGACGGAGTGCTGAAACTTTTAAAACACTCACCCCCAGTCACAGATCTGGGTTGAATCCATCATCGTTCTTTAGCTCACTTCGCCACCTCAGTTCAGACCCAGCTATATGCAAATCAGTCTTGACCCTGTGCCTCATGGGAACAGTCCAGCCAAAACTGCCAAGCCAGGTCTTCCCTGAACCATAAACAAGCATCCTGGGACCGGTTTCAGGGTAACACCCCTCATCAGCCAGGCTAGCTTGAATCCAGTGGCAAAGTGAGCAAGGGACCCACGTCTGGGCATACCCTGCCAACTTACTGCGAACAAAGGAATATAGCTGTGTCTGAACTGAGGTGGCGAAATCAGCTAAAGGACGATGATGGATTCAACCCAGATCTGTGACTGGGGGGTGAGTGTCTGAAAAGTTTCAGCGCTCCGTCCATCATCTCCTTGTGTTTGCTTTGTGTCATACAATCAATCATCATACAACAGTTAAAAAGTTACTTGCCCACTATATTTCTCAATCTTACTGCGAACAAGGTGAATTTATAAACCATTTTGCAAACAAGATCCAATTGCGGTAGTTGGATGTGAATTAAAGCTGGCCTGCAACTTCTGATATTCAGGCACCTGAGTAATGCAATTAAAAACTGTTTCCTAGGCACAGTATACAATTTACAAAAAAAAAAAAAGGAACGCAACATGGATTGTACTGACCGTGAATCACAAGGGCGTGGCTCAAGACCTGCTTCTCCATGAATGCCTCTTGGGTAAGAGACCAGGAGATGGGATAAATTAAATCTAAACTTAACCAAGTAATGTCTCTGATAGTGATGTGATAAGAGATATAAATAAGGCTTCATTTGATTGGTGGTGACTAAAATTTGATGGGCAGCCACTCTCTTTTTGATATACTCTTTGGCTTCTCCTTTCCAATATAGTAAGGAATTCTGTTTTAAATCGAGCTTTGGCTGAAGCGCTAACTGCCATGGACTATTGAAAAGTTCAGGCCTCCCTAACAACACATTGAATTGGTCTTTTACATATTTCAACCATGGGATATGACGTGCATTAATATCCCGAAGATAATCAATAATTCTATTATGGTTGAGAAGGATTTCAGATTTTGACAAAATTGAAACAAATAGCATGAGTGGTGATAGCTTGACACGGTCTTCCAAGTATGATAAGCCTAGTTCCGTATGACAAGTTTAAGTGGGCACACTAGAGTAGGAACAGAAAACAGTCTTCTCAAGAACATATTCTCACCAACCTGCAGGTATGATGTTTTGCAGTACCCCCAAATACCTGCGCCAAACATCAGCACAGAGAAACATTGTGCTTTATAAATATTAACCATTGCATCTAAGGGCTTAGAACCGAACTTTTCAGTTACCTAAAAATTGGGCTTTCTTTACTTTCATTAAATATGTCCAATACACTTGTTATCAAAAGCTGACCTTCGATACGTAAAAGTTGGAACATGAAGAAGTTTAGTTCTGTTAATATAATGTGATTTCAAATTACTAGGGACATGTCCGCAGACCATGGTATGTGTTTTAGCTATATTAGTTGCCAAACCAAGGTCACTCAAAGAAGACAAATCATTCCAATAATCGTTGAGGACCCACTCCAGTTCTCAAGAGTAGAACGAAGTCATCTGCATAGAACAGTGCAGGGAGACTCCTTGCTCCCACCCATGGCCTATCCGCCTCTCTTTGTGATAAAAATTAATCGAGATCATTAATATATAAGCAGAGAAGAAAGGGGGCCAAAACACACCCTTGCCTCACACCACGCTTAATATTAATTAGGGTTGTGCATTCACCATTAGGCCGATACCTAATGCACCCAGTAACCTCCGCATGAAGCTAGGCTTCATCTGGGCACGCTGAGGACCACAATTCCCAGACTCCTCCAGAATCCTCCACTTGGCCCGCTGCTCAGCGCCATATGTCACCCTCATTTCCCGTGCCGTGGGGACATGCCATTGACTTCTAGAGAGAGGTCATTATGATTTGCGGATGGTAGCTTTCTGCTTCATATAAGCACAAGACAACTCAAAATGTGGGCAATAATATCAAAGGTTAAATCTGGAGCAGCTTATATGGTTGATTTGCAGAGTACCTGTAGGGCAGCTTCTAGCAGAAGGCAATTTCAGATAAAGAATGAATTTCAATTACTGGGTGCTCCATCTAGGGTCAACAAATGTAAAGGTGGTGGATTTTAAAATGTAAATGTGACTATAGAGTAGAACACAGAAAACAATGCTCCTACAGAAACCAAGGATAGAACAAATCAATCAGACTATCCAGAATCAATATTCAATGAATACAAAATAACAGGGAGAGGACATAAATGTATAAAAACATCACAACACAAAATGTAGTATTATTCCAAAACATGAAGTTCTATTTATATAGATGCTACACATCTACTGTTTACATACAATGGTCACTCAAGGAACCATAACAATGTGCTCAAGAGAAAGGGCTTGTGCGTACAAAACAAAAAAGAAAGGAAAGGGAAAGACGCATAGCATTTACAAACTGATTTAAAAAAATGCCTGCTTGTAAATCATTTTATGCACTCAAAATATATATCCGCTCAAAAGAGGTCATTGTATTCAATCATCATTCCCTCTCTGTGGCCAAATTGAACAATCCCGGCAGTTCAAAAAATTTCGACATGGTGGAGAGAAGTGTTTCCGAGGTTGAGGATGAGCAGGTGTCTGCCTCAGCATCACAAAAGAAACTAGACTAGGCACTAGCAGTGCTGCATGCTAACCCAGAAGATCTTGAATCTCAATCAAGGAACAATAACATTCAGATTGTCTGGCTGAATCTACCAATACTGGCAATTTGGAGAAGTTTGTGGAGCAGCTTTTGATAGATTCCATGGGGCGGCAGCCTTTTTCAGACTTGTTTGTAGTGGAACAAGCTCATTGATCTTTGGTGCCCAGGCCAGTTCCAGGAGCCTAGCCGTATCCCATAATAGCGAGAATATGTAACTATAGAGACCGGCACACAGCGCTTCGCAGAGCAAGTTAACTAAAATTCTGGTATTATGCCAGCTCTGGGTTCTCAATTTATCCAGTTTTCACGCAGCATGTACAAGTGGCACAGAAGCAATTTGTCTTGGTCAAGCGGAAACTACATGATCTATGCGGCTTGACTGAAGGTGACGATTGATGGGATACCCAAGATTTTTAGTGACCCCAGGCAGCTGCAGCCATTCCTTAAACAACAGGCCGCCTCGGCGGCGATCATCGTGGTCAGATGAGGGAGAGTCATCGGATGTATGGGCCATTAATGAACAGGAATGGAGGCTCCCTGAAGTGCAGCGGCTTTTGTGCTGCTCCGAGCGGGCTATATGGCCTTGCTGGGGAGGTGTTGTGCGAGCTGCACTGCCTGAACTCATTTCAACTCCGAACCTGCTTAACTTGAACTGAGTCGAGTCTGGCTGATCATCTTCAGTTTGTTTTTTTGCACTGTTTCTTGCTGACATGTGTTGACTACTGTTATGGCCTTGGAGGCTGTGTCCTGTTGGGATGTGGGGTGCAGTACAGTTTGTGTGTGGGCAGTGGCGGCTCCTCCCAGGGCTGCTTCTTTGTGCTTGAGTGGATGGTGAAGTTGCATTCGTCCTGCTAGTAGTGTTCAAAGCTATGTTACAGCACTTCATAATTATGCGAATACTGCCCCCTGTGGCATAGTGCATCCGGGGGAGTTGGTAGGGCAATATTTGTCCCCATGTGTGCTCCACACAGTTTGGCTGGTTCATATGTTTCGAAAGGGAGGGAGGGCTCAGAGGGATCCAAGTTGATGCCCAGAAATGTGGGGTTCACAGTGTGGGTGGGGATGGGGTACGTACAACTTATGCATGAATGGCAGAGCATGGCGATGGCACAGAGGAATCTGCATTGAGGATTATAGCATGAGTGATATACTGCATGGTGGTACCAGATGATGAGTGTGAGGGGGTGATTGCAGGGGGCAACCAACTTTTGATAAAGTTTCTCACCTTAATTGGGGGTGGAGGGGATTGAATGATCAACAGAAGGTGCGCAGTGTGGTGGCATACTTGCAGAGGCACAGAACTGATGTTGCCATTTTACAGGAGACACACTTAGCTCCTAACAGTGGCCTGACTATACATCGGCACATGAAAGGGAAGTGCTACACAGTGTATTTCACCTTGTAAGCGAGAGGAGTCTTGTTTTGGGTGCAGAAGGGCTCAGGTATTCAGCTAAGAGATGTGAGGGCTGATCTGGGTGGCCGATACCCGATAGCACTCCGTCACAAAGATAATGTGGCAGTACTGCTGGTCGGCATATACGGCCCTAATTATGATGGCCTGCAGTTTCATTATGAGTTGCACAACAGACTTGCGCAGTGTGGTGCCTTGCCTCATATAAGGGGTAGTGATTTTAACTGTGTTCTTAATTCAGAGCAGAACAAATCTAGGGGTCCCCAGTGGCGGCCTTCGGTGGCAGCAAGGGCTATTAAAGATATTTCTAAAACGAGTGGAATACTAGACATCTGGCAGCACAAATTCCCCGCTGACGCGGGATAAACACACTACTCCATAGTGCATGACATTGGCTGTTGTCCAAAAGCCTAGTCATGTGTGTACAACAATGCAGGCACCTATCGAACACCTATTCAGATCACTCCCTTGATTTATTAGAGCTGTCAATAGATACACACAGGTTTCCTGCCTTTGCTTGGCAATTCCTGTCCTACTCTCTCCTGGATATGGTGTTCCGAAAGGAACTAGCGCAGGCGATTGATGAAAACTAATGATACAGGCTCGGTGGTAAAGGTTGCAACTGTCAGGGACGTTGTCAAAGTCTGTACTCGGGCGATTGAGATCTCTAAGCAAGTGAGTGCTAAGCTCACTCAGGTCCAGTCTGAAAAGGCCAAGGAGTGCTGTATGTCTCATACAACGAGGGAGGCTCTTACTATCAACTCTACTGAAGCCAGGCAAGCCAGCAGACCACAGTCTATCCTATCGGCCCCTTTCATTACTAAACACTGACACAAACATATTTGGAAAAGTCTTGGCAAACAGGTTGGCGCCTCTCATGCCAGTTATAGTTGGCCCTGAACAAGAGAGGTTTATACCTGGTAGATCGCAGATATTTAATCTCAGTACATTCTTTGGTGCGATTTCCAGAATCGACCTGGAGGTGTGTGCTGCTGCTGTATTTCTGGATGCTGAAAAATCATTTGATTCAGTGGATTGTGACTATATGATGGCAGTAGTGAAGCGGATATGGGAGGGGGATGTTTACCTGTTGTGAGAAAGTGCCATCTTTCTTGCATGGTATGCCCCCACTTTTTGCTGAATTGCTGATGTACTTTGACTGAGTGTGCCCTGGGTTCCTGCCAATCAGGTGCCCAGGGCCTGTGTTCCTTCCCTAAAACTGCATTGAAGCCTAAACCCAATTGGCCTCTCTGGCCACAGGTAAGCCCCTGGTAAATGGTACCCTAGGTACCCAGGGCCCTGTGACCAGAGAAGGCCCCTAAGGGCTGCAGCACTTATTGTGCCACCCTTAGAGGCCCTGTACCCTGACACACACACCCTGCCTTGCAGGCTGAGTGTCTGGGTGCAGAACTAAACAGAGATTCGACATGGCACACATCCCTGTGTGCCATGCCCACAAACACACTGCCCTGGCATACCTCAGTCACCCCTCTAGCTGGGTGCACTATGCCAGTGGTGTGGGCACAGGTGCATGAGCCCTGTGCCCCTACAGTACCCAGGGCCATTCCTGAGCACTGTAAGTGCAGTGATGCCATTCAGAGTATATGGTGCTGGGAGGTTGTCATTACGAACTCCACAGCACCATAATGGCTACACTGAAGACTGAGGAGTTTGGTATCAAACTTCTCAGCACATTAAACCCACACTGATGCCAGTGTGGATTTAATGTAAAATGCACGACAGAGGGCAACTTAGAGTTGCCCCCTGAACCTAACCTACAATCCACGTCTTGTCTGAGGGGCTGCCCCGGCTGCCACACAGCAGACATGTTGCTGGACCCCTGGGTAGGGAGCTATCTGCTCCCCCGGGCCTGCAACAATGCATGTCCTGGGCGAGGTGCTAGGCCTCCTCCCCCAGGATGGGCAGGGGGAAGCTTCAAAGGCATTCCGCCTTTGTGAGCTTCCCCAGACCACTTGCTGTACTCAGCAACTGGTCCCCACTGGTTCTAGCCCCCACTCTGGCGGGAAGACTGGCGGGAAACACCAAGGGAGGAAAGGGGGTGTGCCAGCCTCTGCCAACCCCACCCATCAGGTGGGGGAGTCGAGGTGAAGCACATCTCCGGGCTCTCGCCATCTTGAAGATGGGGAGCCCTACCCAATCAGGACTAGGCTCCTGCCCCCTTCCCACTGGAGAGTGGCAGGATAGGGGGTGTACCCACCCCAGGGAAGGGACCCATTGGTCCCTGCCCTTTACCTACCTGTAACGCCCCTAAATCTAGTATTTAGGGGCACCCTGAACCTTCCTTCCTTAGATCCAGATTCCGAAACAAGAAAGAAGATCAAGAAACAAGAAGACCTGCCGTGCAGCTGCTAACAAGAGGAAGACACCAACTGATTTGGCCCCAGCCCTACCGGCCTGTCGACCCTCGAACCTGCTCCTGCTGAACCCCGGCGTCTCCCGTGGTCAGCAACCCCAAAAACCCTGGAGGACCTGACTGCCTTGCGACTTTAACTACCTGGAACTCCCACGAGCAGTGGTACTGCTCAAAAGCAAGTAACCTACCCCTGGTGCCAGCCAGGAACCGCAAATCCAGCACACTCTGCACCCGCCGAGCCCGGCCTGTGCCTGAGTGGACAAAGACTACGAGGACGTCCCCCCGGCGACTGTGACCCAGAATCCAGCACCCAAGGACCCTCCTCGACGATCCTGACGATGCCTGCAGCCTCAGAACCTGGGACCCCTCCAACCGCGACCAGCAGAGGGTAAGATTTCCCGATGCAAAAAGACACCCCTGCACCCGGCGCCCTCCTGTGCCCAACTCCGGGGTGCCTACCTATCCTCCAACTACCCAACTTACCCCTCAAAGTGGTGGTCGCACCTGAAGAATCTCCGTGCCCGAGCTTGCAGCCTTTGTTCAGTTTCCAACTTCTCCATTGAACTCCATTGAGCGCCCGACGGCTCAAAAGCACCCTGCACCCAGCCGCCCGAGTGCCCCTGGCAGTGCAACCTCTACTCTAAGCTACTTCCCCATTTGCCCTGAGCAAGTGACCAGGAGCCCAGCTCCCACAGCCGCGTGGCCTGCTAGCCAGCAGCCACCAACCAAAGGCCCCCTGTCCGCCATAGGCTAACATTGGGCCTAACTTACTCTGCACCCGGCCGCCCCTGTGCCGCTGAGGGTGTACCAACTGTACCTACCTGACCCTGGGGGACCCCTGAGTCTATGCCCAGAACCTTAACTCTGCCAGTCGAGTACTTACCCAAAAGCCGATAACTCACTTTTCTTCCATAGGGTAACATTGACTGGTTTCACTTGGAAATTCTTCTAAGTGTGGAGTTTCTAAACTTTAAAATATTCATCTAAAATCAGCCGAAGTACGAAAATGAATTTACTCACCTGTTATCAGGAGAGATCCCAGTGCTGGATCTTGGTGCCCAGCACTGACCCTGAAAAGTAATCATAACTGTACTTACCGGTAACTTGAATTTCCTTCCATAGAAACTTTTTCGGCAAAAACCAGGCAATGTTATCCTAAGTGTCGATTTTTGAAACTTACAAATATTTGCTAAAAATCGCCTGTGTGACAAACGCATTCTTTCAATTGTTTACAGGAGATGCACCAGTGCTGGATCCAGGATCCAACACTGAGTAAGAAAAAGTAACGATAACACTACTTACCTGCTGAGTGAATTTCCTCCCATAGGATAACATTGGTGATTCTATGTGAAAAAGTTTCTAAGTGCCAACTTTTAAAATACAATAATATTCCTTAAAAATCACAACTGTAACCAAAACGTTTTTACTCAACTGTTTACAGGAGATGTCCCAGGACTGAATCTAGGATCCAGTCCTGTGGTAAGAAAAGTAATCCAAAAAGTAATCTATTGCATTTAACTAGAAATTCCCATTGAGCTCAATGTTATATTGTGTTTGAAATTGTGTTGCCTATTGCAACAACTGTAACTATTGCATTCAAAAGTCTATTGCCTATTGAAAGTATTTACCTAAAGCATCTCATTCTGAGAAAGTATATTTTGATACCTATTGTTGGTTCTAAAATAAAACAAGCATATATTTTTATATACAAACCATTGGCCTAGAGTTCAGTTCTTGAGTGTGTGAGACCATTTGCTGACTGAGTGTGTACAACAAATGCTTTACACTGTCCTCTGATACTGCCTTACTGCTCGACCAAGCTACCACTTTAGAGAGTAAGGTTATATCTAACTTTAGCCTCTGCCAAACCTCTGGGGACTGTGGACCCTGTGCACACTGAACCTTACTTTGGTTCAGTATATACAGAGTCACTTTCTTACACCTGTGGCTCGTACGGGTCTTGTATACGAGACAGACTGTGCAAATGAAGGTTAATAGCCTCATCACGGACGCCATTGGCATCACGAAGGGCACCCAGCAGGGGTTTTCATTATTGCCTTTGGTGTATGCCGTGGTGGCGGAGTCTTTGGATTGCACATTGCGTGAATACCACTTGCACTGGGAAATTCCCTTACCTCACAATAAGCTGCTCATCTCCGCATATGCGATGGCACACTGTTATATGTGTGTATTCCAGAGTGTAACTGAGCCCCAGTAATTTGGGAGATTGTACTTTTCGGCAGACATTCGGATTTATGCATTAACTGGGACAATTCCCTAATATTCCCTCTGATGCCCGCTACCTTGCCAGTGCAGACAGACTACCCCTTGCAGGGGACTAGCGACTCAGTGAGATACCTGGGCATACAAATCCACCCTGACTCCTCAGTGGTACTGCTGGACAACTATGGCAAGGTGATTAATAGGCTATCAGATGCTATTGATGGTTGGATCAAACACCCGCTGTCGCGATGGTGGTGCTGCCACGATTCTTGTTCCTCTTCAAGACATTGTTAACATGGCTAGCCTGGGCAGGCAAACAACTGCGGGTCGGTTGGGAAATGTTAACACTTCCTTAAGAAAAAGGGGACCTGAACGCCCCCAATCTGGAGGCATAGCTGCACAATGCATGTTCACTCACTACTGGCTGCATGGCCCGAATGACCTACCAAATGTGTGGCTGGAAAGTGCTGCTGCCTCTCCACAGCCACTCCATAGGAAATTGCTAGATCAGCCTGTGTGGCATCATAACATTGTAGGCTTGATAAATACTACAGTGTATTCCTAGAGGCAGTTAGCTGATCTACCGAAAGAGGCTCTAATCTATTCACTGTTGCTGCCACTAGATTGTTGTATGTGGTTGCCCATGGTGCAAGAGTGGTGGAGGTTTTGCATTGCATGCAATTGCGGAGCATGGGAGACTTCTTCGAGAATGGGACACTGCATAGTTGGGAACAGGTGAGCGTGCCGGATGGTAGTCACACTACGTTAGACATGTTCCAGTGTTTTAAGGTCCGCAACACCATGAGGGAACTGCTGGGTAAGAATCCCCAGAGTTGCCTGCCTTGACATACTTGCTAAAAAATGATACCCTGCGACACCTTATCACGAAACTCTACATGTACTCGCGAAGCCCACAACCAGATATCAGCAAGGAGAGACTGGCCTGGCAGGACGATCTGGGCGTGGTCATCAATGACATCGGTTAATACATTTCAAATACCTCAACATAGTATACTATAACCCGGCCCACCTGCTCCACTATGGTTTGCAGGATGGCCCTCAAAGTTTCACTGCAGAGGCGGAGTGTGCTGTGGAACTGTCCTGGAGTCAGGTGCTAGTGGGATTCTATATTCCATGAGCTTCGCAAGATAACGGGGAAGCATATAGAGGCAACTCCCATTCTAGCGCTGTCAGGCTATGATAAAGAGCTCCCAAAGGCCCATAGGTGGTTGGTGGTGATAGCGCTCCTGCTGGCAAAGCACAGAATAGCCATGCGCTGGGCAAAGGGGCCGCTGCCTATGGTAAAGGTTTGGCACTTACATGTAACGTTTAGTAACACCATGTCCGAAGCATACAATGAGCTCATACTCGTTAGAAGCAGGTCCTGCGGTATCTGGGAACCCTACCAAGCGTATCTATCCAGATGAGAGAATGAGGGGCGTGCCCATTTTGGGAAGGTGCGACTTGCAGCTGGTATGCTGGATGCCTGTACTGGACCTAAAACTGCTTGTGTCGAAACGGGAGGATGCTGCTGTGTAGAGGGTTGGATTTGGTTGGCTTGCAAGCGGTAATTTTCAGTCTGTGTCTTGATAAATGCCCTTGAACCCCTCTTCTATGGAATGAGTTGTGGGGGAAACGGTGCCATTCCATGTAATGCATAGCTGCCGCATGTGTCAGAACTGTGCATTGAATAATGAACTGTGCAGTTTGGAGTCATTTACTTGCTCTTTTCTAAGTGCTCTGTACATGCAGCAATTTAACATGTTGTCATATGCTATTGATTGGATGTATTAAAACTGAAAATAAAGCATTAAAAATAAAATAAATGGGTAGCGTGTACTGTGAGAAATGCATTGTGCCTTAAATTGCACATGACTTGCACAAGGAAGCCAATGCAAGGAAATGTGCAACTTTTTTGCACACCTAAGTCAAAAATACTTGCTCACAAATGGAATTATCACAAAAGCAAGATCTTGATTCACAAATTCAGTAGTAGTTGGTATTTACAGCTGTAGATCTATCTTAGTACCACTGAAAATTCAAACATACACCGGTGTTTCTACATGCTCTCTTTAGTGGAGGGGAACCATGTATGTTACAAAGAGAGAGGTAGATGGTGCCCATTGTGAAGTTAGTGCCAATGGAGTCATAACTTCCCCTATTTGTTTCATGCCCAGTTATCTCGCCTAAAGTTTGCACGAGAAAAAGGTTGCATTAGTGCCTACATTGGTTACGAAAACAGTCATGTATCTCATGGGGTTATAAGGGAAGGAATATATCCACCACCAACAAAATTTACCTGGCGTTGAAAAAAATGTTTAATCAGCCCGTCTACATATTTGCAATAATTACTGATCCGCATTAACTGCTCTGAAGACAATCCACAAGATTAAGTGTAGAGGAGGAGGACAAGTATGTATGGAAATATGTGACTTTCATTGGAGCCAGCAAGATAGAGATGCAGTGAGACTTCTCAAGCCAACACATCGCTCCAAGCGTATTAGTGCTTCCCACCTTACTCAAGGATTTAAGACAATAAATGTACAGTCAGCTCACTACTCTTCCATCAAAGCTAGTATGTGGAAGAAGTCATGTGAGCTCTGTGACCGCCATATCACTCAGAGCCAATAAGGACTAAGCTGATGCATCCCTTTTCATGGAAGCCTTACAAAAAATTGAAGTACCTAATTAGTGTGATCCTCTTTTATCATGACCTCCCTATCACGACCCCACTCAAGACGTTCAGATCCACTTTGTTTCAATAAATCACCGGGGCCTACTCACCTAGCATCTGTAGCAAAGGGTGGATTTAGATATGAACAACTCATGTCAGGATCTGGAAGGGCTAAAGACCAGAATATCTGTTGCTTTACCCACAGCTTTAGACGGGAAACGACCTTAACAACGCGGTCAAAACACTGCAGTACATTTAGATCGCTGCTTTTACAACGCAAGTCGTTACCACAACTTGCACTGGAGGGCGCTCTAGACTAGGGAATAGTGTGATTTACTATTCCAACACCTTCCCTACTGTACGTAGGCTGGAGTTGGAATAGTAAATCATACTATTCCTAAATCCAGCGCCCTACAGCGCAAGTCGTGGTAACGACTTGCGTTGTAAAAACAGTGATGTAATGTACCGCGATCTAAATGATCGCGTTGTTACATCATACATCCCTTTAGACCATACCTCAGGGAATAACACCACCCCACAATTTGACCAAACCGAGCAAACCTACTGATGTGAAAAGGTCATGCCCTATGGGTAGGTGGGGATTGCACAAGGAGGGAAAGAGTGCCGGCAAACTCAACAGAGGGGGCAAAGAAGAAAAATCGCTCTCAGAAATCAAGTGAATGTTGGAGGCCTAGAGGCTGCCAACGGAAGCAAAATGAGATCAAGCTTGTCTAAATCGGACCAATGGGGCCTGAAGAAACAAAAGAAGTGTGGTTCCCACCGGAAACCAGCTAGAGCTGGGCGCGAATGGCACCCCTCACCTGATTTCCAAAAGCACCATGGGAAGAGAAGATTTTCGTGGATTAGGAGATACGTGCCCTATTTTAGATATATTAGGCAGAGCTCTCTGGTATGAAGTTTGCCTAGAGAACTCTTGAGCTCATGGATAAAAATATTTTTAGGCAAGAGCTGTAAAACTTAACATTTTTTGAATTTTTAAAGTATGCATTATTTGCTCTTATCACTTTGCAAATCCTTGTGGTTTTTATCATTTGTTCCTTAACACGTGTTATCCTCATTACATTTTCTTAGTGAATTTGCTGGTTTTCAGAATCCATAATTTACTTTAAATGTCGGTACTAACTTTATGTTGTAATATCAGTGTCTGTTGAGGAAAGAATGAGTACATTCAGAAAATGTGATGTAAAATTATACTATATATGTAGATGCATATATATATACACACACACAGAAAGAGTAAGAGATAATGAATTCAAATGATTATTGAGTAAAAGACAGAGGTAGGATATGCATTTTGATATTTTTCCAGCACCTTAGATGTCAATTTTAACCCATAACTGATTAAAAGAAGCTGCTATGTCAGACAAAATTGAATGGTGATAATTAGGTAGGGCTCACTTATTCAGGCCTTTGATTCATTTCTTCAGATTTTTATTTATTTATTCCCCCCCACTTACCGTGAGAGATGGTCGATGTGGGAAGAAAGCCACCTGCATCTTACGCATGCAAAGTTGATGGAGAGGGAAATTATAAACATGGTACAACCGGGCCTACACCTGGTAGCAGAGGCAGAGATTGGGATAATTTTTGGGAAGATTTGGCTATCTGCAGATGTTACCCCAATACTTCAGTGTTTATCAGAATCCTGTTGCTAGGATACTATGATGAAATCATGAAGAAAGCAGTCATGCCAAACCAAGGATCTACTGTTTAAGGGTATAAATATACAGAAATTAGCTTTACAGAGGCATTCATTATAAGGAGAAAACATTCGCATTTTACTATGCAGAGCTGTGCCATAAACAACATCTCTCGCAGGGAGTCCACGGGATTAAATTATTAGCTCACCGGAGGTCACTTCCTGTAGACTTCGTCTCTTCTCCAGATGATAAACGAGAGCACGAGACACCTAAATTACAGGAGCTCCTGGAGACAACAATTTCCACAATGCAGTATAATAATAAACTCTGCTGTAAAGCACTCAATACCGCTAGGAATCATTTAAATGCAAGCTATGCACACAGAAGAACTGGAAAACATTTATTTTCCAGTAAAACTGCCATGTTCAAGTTCCCTGCATTATTATGCTCACTTTATCAAGTGACAGCACCTGTAATGTTCTTTAGCCATATGCTCGATACAGGTTTGCCAAGGTGACAATAAAAAGGCTGCTCGTTTGTGGCATTACTGTCCCCTCCAAACGGGAGCGCGCCCCCCTGTGCTGGCGAGGCTTTTATGTAGCTGTATCATATGACTTACAAGTCGCTGGCTGACAGGGTTCCACAGTTTAGCCACTGTGGGGGATAACGAGTTATCCTACAAAAGGCTGGAGCAAGGACGTGTGCAAATAACGAGCGTGCAAAGTGCAATCAAGGAAGTAAACTCGACATTGGACGTTGTATTGATTAGGCATTGTCCAATTTTGAGGTGGAGTGATAGCTGCGCTAATCACTCAATAAATACAATTGTGTGCAGTCAATCACGCACCTGAGGCAACAACACAGACCTTTTCCTTAAGCAGAAGTCACAGGAATTAGATTCTGGACTATTCTTAGCCAAACACAGTGTGTGTAGATGTATTCAAGTTCAATATGCTGGCTCTTCCTGAGGGGAGCGTATGAAGAATTTTATTGAAATTATTGGCTGGTATTAAATGTGATAAAATGCAAGCTCAATAAAGTGACTGACATTTTACAGCCACTTAAACCTTGCTTTAAATCAGGTATAAAGCTAAAAGGGAAACTAAACTTCTTGTTAAACTCTCTCCTTTCCAAAAGCCCCTGCTTTGTGACATGATGAGGTGGTGTTACAAATAATCACCATACTTTTTAGAGGCTAAAAGAAGGGCATTTTCAATGGAAAGAATATCAGGCATGGTGCCTCCACAGTCTCTCTGTCACGTGAAGGCGTGGGAGGCTGTCTCTTCGCATGGTTACCAGAACAAAGTCTTACATTTCGTAAACTTGTCGAGACAGGAGTATGAAGAAGGAAATACAATTTAAAGGTCATTTTCCTGAGTATGCCTCAGAGAGAAGGCAGCTGCCATGTTCTATCCCTGAAACCACCAGGGCTAGAGCAATGCGACAGCTGCACATTTCATGATTGTCCCGCCTTCCCCTTTGTGTCGGGGACCAGAGGTTGAGTAGTGTAGAAGCCCCCACAGCAAAGAGTACCAAAGACGCTCTGAAGGTCCTTGAAGCGGCATAGAGGTTACAATAGGGAACAGACAGTGAAGGTGCACCCATTGAGCCCCCAACAGGAAGGAGGCAGTACCCAGGGCTACGAGCAGCCTCTCCAGGTGCCCCATTGATCAACCTCACTAGAGATTCCAACTCCGAGGAGCTGAAAAAATACAGTTGAATAGGAGAAGGCTGGGGCAAAACAAGAGAGAAAAAGCTACAGAGGGAGGAGTAGCCAAGGAGCCTGACAGTACTTGAGAATGTGGTGGCTCAAAGGAGACAGAACCAAGTATAAGGAGAAAACCAGACCTAAGAAAGAGGGATCACTGACAGAATACTGGAAACACAAATATTGTGCGGACAGAATATAGTGTCAAAAATATCGAGAAGGTAAGTGCAAATACATAAGTATAGATTTCCTATTCTTAACTCTACATACCTAGAACATATATATATATATACAAAACATACACACATACACATATATATATACACACACATATACATATATATATATACACATACATATACATATATATATACACATACATATATATATACACACATATACATATATATACACACTCGTATACATATATATACACACTCGTATACATATATATATACACACTCGTATACATATATATACACACTCGTATACACATATATATATATATATACACACTTATACATATATACACACTCGTATACATATATACATATATACACACATATACACACACATATACACACACATATAAACACATACATATACATATATATATATATATATATACACACATATATACACATACATATGATACAAACACCAACTTCAACTTCTGCCCGACAAGGTTATGCCGTCACAATCCAAGATACCCCAGGACAACTCAGGAAGACGGCACACACTGAGGTGAGTTAGTCCAACCTTAGCTTTATTCCATTTTTTATTTTTTCATAATCTTTTGTCCCACGATATTTATGTTTCCGATATTCTGTCTAAATACCAAGAAAGAGTTCACTGAAGGAGGTATCGGTGAGTAGTAAGAATAAACGGCAAGGCAACATTGCATGAGCTGGTACCAAGTCCATAAACTGATGTGAGGGCATTAAATGTGAAAGCTACATTAGAATGGGGCTCACAATGGGTGTGGTATAAATTGAAGCTGTGGTCTACTACAGAAGGGTCTGAGCGAGTGGTTGCACTGTCTCATGCTAGAACCACCACTCTCAAAACAATTCTGGCAAAGGCACCACTGCAACACATACACTTTGAAGGCCGGTGGCAATAGGAGGTGTCTTTAGACCGAATGTCTGGGGAGGAAAGCTTAAGTGCCACTTATCAGGAGTATTTCCAAAAGGGGACTCCAAATATCAGAAGTTTAAACAGTTGAAAGAAGGGCACCATCTCCTCTTAGAAAACAAGAATGTAGGCAAAAATGGTGGAATAGATTCAGACATGTAGCATATGCAGTGGGATAGAAAGGAGAAAGTGTGAGAGACTGTGAAAGTGAGAGTGTGTGAGAGGGTGTGATGTGTGTGTGATGCTACCAGGAATACATACACATATTAGAAGAGGAATGGTGGAAGCCGTTGAGGATAGAAAAAGAGGAATTTCTCAATGAATAGAGAGCCAAAAAAGGAAATAGTGGTCACCTCAGGGTATATAAAAAAGGGTTGTTATTAGAGGGACACATCTCAAAGCACCGTGAATGATAAGAATATAAGAAACATGCTTCACATATGGAAGTGGCTCAGAAATACATGGTAAAGGCCAGGCACAAGAGGCGCTCTGGTGGAGTCAAGTACAAAGAAGTCACCATTTTTAAGGCAGGAGAAGAAAAGGGAGTATATTTTGCAGAACGGAGAAAGGAGGAGAGAATGGGAAATCAAGTCACATAAGTGAGTGGATTTAAGGTTCACTTTACCTCGAATGGAAGACAGGAGGATGCAAAGAGAGCAGGCATCACATTTGACTAAGGGAAACTCTGCCATCAGGGTCTCTAATACTTTACACTCAGTCTGGGCAGTTATTTTAGAGAAGTGGAGTATATCAGAAGTTCACAACGAGGAAGAACAGAGAGGCAATTTGGTGGTTACCCTCATGGACTTGAATGATAAAGTTTAGTACCTTCCAAAATATATGGGAAACTGTTTTGATGTAATGTTTCTTAGATCATGATCTTTTGGAGTAAGAGATTGGAAGGAAAACACTGAAAGAAATGGTCAGGTCAATGGCTATGGGAGAAAATGAAAGGAGGCCCATGACCATGAGAATGATCATTCCAAAAAAACCTACAGCAACAGCACAAAGATGCTTATCACAATGCGAGCTGGTGCTTTCCATCTAAGTATTTTAGGGTGTTTCATTAAAGGGACTAAGCTAATACCAAAATATTGGAAGGGTTTTGGTGGTACAGGTGCAAAAACATGATCACCACAGCAACAAAAGCATGCCAATCCAAGCATCAGAGGAGGTAGGGATATGTCCAGTCAGAGAAGTAGAGGGTGTGGTTTGATAAGGGCAATGAGAACAGGGAGATCTTTTTATCCCATTGTAAGAGCAATGGCGAAATGTTTCAGTGACAGTGGGTTAGACCTAGGGGGACCTAGGGGAATTGGGATTTGTTAGCTTAGGAAAAGGAAGCTTTTGAATGAGCTGTACTAGGGAGTAAAAGCTGTGAACGTATAGGCCTTGGTAAATGGCGATACGAAAGGTATAAGGGCAATATATGCCTAATTGCGATGAGTGAAGGAGGGGGGAAAAGAGATTTTCCTTTTTTGCATCACTGTCTACATAATGAAGCAAAGTCGTGAAAGGTACTCCGAATACAAATCTGTGAGTAGTAAATAAGGAATTGGCTGGGCGCATAGATATAAATAAATATGGTAGGCATCATTTGGGAAGAAGGAAAATAGAAGTTTTATGAAGAGGTGGATGATATGGCTTTAATTGCTACCTATAGTGATAAACTAGAATTACAAGAAATTTGTCCCACATGTGCTGGAGACTCATACCTGAAACATTAGCAGGTGCAGGCAACTGGCCTTGGAGTTATCAAACAGATTGAGAATGATCTAATGGAAATACCAAATAGATGGGCAGATCTTCCAAATATAAAATGGCTCGAAAAGATGACAAGAAGAGCAGGCTTTTGAAATAATACATGTTTTCTTCTCTAATGTTAGCTCACATTAAATAACCCTGGACATTCACGTGGTAAATGTTCTCAAGACACATTGCTCATTCATATCACGTTCTGATTTAGCAATCTCTCTATGAGTGTACTAATCCAACAATCCACAGATGATTAACCTTTTTAATATCAGATCATCAACATAATTGTTCATGCACCCATAAAACTAACCTAGCATTTTGTTTAAAAACTGAGTGGGGATTTATGAATTTTAAATATGTCTATTTGCATACCACTAAATAAATGACTAAGGATTTCTGCCAGGTTTAGCAATTGTGTTAAATTTCTCCACGGTTTGCATGGAAGTACTCTGAAAAATTCAACACTGGTGCCATAGTCCGGGTGTTGCTCTCTATAATTAGCCCTCGCAGGCAGAATTTCTATCTTACTACCATCTATTTACGTTTGCAAATGCTAAAGTAGCATTATCATCATTTATATAGAGGTTCACAAGTGCAAATGTCTTGGGAGGGTGACAGCGGAGGAGGCCAAATAATCTAACGCATGGGCGCTACATCAAATAACTTGGAATGTAAGACGCCTCCTGACTGGGCAGTTTCTGAACTTGGTCAGGTTACCTTCACCAGCATGATAAACGAAACACTTTTTAACCTCTTATTTGATGGGTTAATTTACTAATAACATTTCCCATTCAGTCTGCATGAGTTCTGCACTGTGTAGTACAGTAGCATTGCTCAGTACGGTGTTCAGTCGACTGAGATCTCAGTACGGTGTTCAGTCGACTGAGATCTCAGTACGGTGTTCACTGGACTGAGATCTCACTGCGCAGTCTCCCTGCTAAAATAGATGTCTAGGAAATTCTTAAAGTACATTTCAACATTGTTTTACACTCCACACTGATACTTCCAAATATAAGTTAATATACAGAAACAATTGATAGTGCTGCTTCTCTCGCTTCAAAGCTGGTGCGGGCGCATTTAAAAGTTGCACGATTTGGTCAATAACTGCTATCAATTGGCCATGATAAATCTCTTTCAAGTATATTAAACAGACAGTACATGTATCTGCTCTCCAAGGTGGCCAACAGCTGCAGTGTTTTTAATTAAAGCATTGGAGTCAGGAAGAGTTGTGGGAAGGTCCAAAGATGTCATAACATGCACAATAACAACCTCAATGAGATCCCAGGTTATTAAACAGAAGGACACATAAGGATAGGGCAGGAACCCCTTTATGACCTTGGAGAAGGTGAGCTCCCAATGCCACAAGCAAAGGTTCATTTTCAAAAAGGTACACTCCATACTGAGGTTCGGCAGTCTGAAATGTGAATCTCATCTCACAAACTGCAACCCAAACACTTCATGAGACTAATGGATCAATTAAAGCAGACTATGACAAAGCACCTGTACACCAGCAAGATGACATAACTTAAACAAAAATAAAAAACCTCCGTGCCTTTGTGAAAATCAAAATGGTTAGATATTCATGTGTTTACATTGGTCAGAATCTTTTGCTTCCTCTTCCCCTACAAGTTACTTTGAGTGTGACAGAGGGAAGACAGGGTTAGAGACAGTAATTGCACCTAGAAAGTAAGAGTGTTCTTTGATATTGGGGTACTAGGGTCATGAGGAAATGTATAACTCATACTTAAAGTGGTTCTAAAGCTCGCTTTAAGAAGTCAATAAGGTCTTCAAGAATTGAGCGGCACATTACCTTGCATTCTGCCCTAAAATAGGTCAAGCAACTGGGTTTAAACTGGTTAGAAGCTAAAATATAAAATGTTAGGATCATTTCAAAATATCAATGACTCTCGAAAATGTTTTGATGTTCAGCAAACAATGATAGAAAGGGCTTTGCCCAGCAGATAAAACAAACGAAAAAGCCCCAATGACCAAAACTGTGACACTGAAGTACACACTAAGGTCTTGTCCCATAAAGCCAATTAAAAGACTTGTAATTTAGTTTGTTATACTCACATAACTGTGCCTTAATAGATCCTTATATACATGAATCTACCCGACTTCCATGGTTTACAATTTGAATTTGGCTGAAAATGTGCATACATCGCACACAGTGAACTAATTTGATAAAATGTATGATTCGGTGAACGCAGTGCAGCCTCTATATTTCATTGACTACTTTTTCTGCATAGTGGATTGTATACGAAAACAGAGAATGACATTGCATTCTGGTTAGAAAGGCGCATGGTTGGTACAATGATTTTGCACCTGTGAATCCAATCCAGCGTTTTAGGTTAATAAATGCTTGTTTAATACGGAATTGTTTTCTGTAGTGTTGCCTGATCTTTTTTCCATTGTCTTATGGTGTGGGTTAAGCCATTGCCTAGAAAATGTGTGAATAAAAACTGCAGATTAGGGAACCAGGAAACCTATTAATCAACAGTGCAATAAACTATTTACTTCTGCTATAAATACTCAGGAAGCTCTTCATAATTTGAAGATGGTTACACTCTTAGAAAATGTCCAAACTAGAGTGATGATGGGAAAACCAATGTCTGGCTATAGTCAGACCCCCCAGGATATTGCGGCATGGATTAGCAAATTTAGCGGCACAAATATTGAAATTTAGCGGCACAAATATTGAAATTTAGCGGCATTTTTGCGGCACTTTATTTTACTCATAATCATTCATTTTCAGCCTGAAATCAATGGGAACTGTTTTAGCAGAGTATTCCACTTTGAAATAGGCATGTTTAAAGTGTCTGCAGCTCTACGGAAGGCAGTGAAAGGACTGGACTGAACTATCTTTACTTGTGCTGAGTATCTCCAAGGGCTTGAAGTATAGTTTGTCTCCTGTTCTGAAGTCTCAGGGACTGCAAAGACTTCACAACCTCTGGGTACCACTTCTGAAACCGTTGTTTCAGTTGCCACAGAGAAGGGAAAAGCAACCAACTCCATCACCGACTTCGTCGCTGGCTCCATGTCCTGAAGGCACCGCAGAGGGCACTGCCACATCTCGCACCACAACCCTGGTCTCACCGACGATGACAACCGCCGCCGCTTGCACCATGACCTGTGGGCACCGCACTCCGCACCGCCTCACTTCACTTCGCCGCCCTGGTCTCACCGACGCCATCACTGCCTGCTGACTTCAACACCTGTGACCGCATCGTGGCTGGGGGCACCGCTCATAAGTTTCATGACGCACCGCCTCATCCAACACCGCAGTCTGGGCTACCGCTAACCAGCTCTGTCGCTTGCACTGTGACCTGCCAGCACCGCAACAAGCACCGCCTGTTGGTTATGTACAAATGCTTTACACACTGCCTCTGAGATAAGCCTGACTGCTCATGCCAAGCTACCAGGGGGTTGAGCAGGGGTTATTTCAGGAGTGTAACTCCCTTACCCCGACTAGGAAGAAGGGTCCCTACTTGGACAAATGTGCAAACCATGGCCAACTAGAGACCCCCATTTCTAACAGAGGTTATAAGGAGTTCATGGCCTATGACCTTTGGTTTTCCAGTGACTTTTTAGAATTTTTCAACACCAGCTACATTAAATTAACCTTTGCTTTTTTCAGTAAAAAATCAATAAATGCACACCCACCCCATGGCAGTGAGAATAACTGTGGCCCAATAACACAAGTTACTTGAAGCAGCTGTACCAATAAACACACATTCACACATTTATTATAACTGTACAAAGGTAAATTACAGTTTACTACCACAGTACAGCAGCACTGGCATGATAAAATCCCAGTTTTCTGCCCCACAGATTGCATGTAACAATTGCTTTACACAGGGAAACAACTCTCCTTATAGTCTCAAAGCCTAATCACTGTTGTACCTTACTGTGCAAATTTAACTCCTGGTATCCCAGTTGTGTATAAATATATTTTGTTCAAATACACATGACAAAACGCCATGACATGAACCATATATGCAGATGTGCAGGGTAATAAATATGCTATTTATTACCACTGCTGCAGGAGGGGAAGGGCATCATGACCCACTTGGGGGTTTACCTCTCGTGGGTCATGGTCACTCTCCTCACTCACCAGTGGTAATAAACAGTATCTATGTGTCTATCTATCTATCTATCTATCTATCTATGTGTCTATCTATCTATCTATCTATCTATCTACCTACCTACCTTACTTGGACACAGCATGCATATCTTTCAGCCAGTGCTTAATTTGCAAAAGTACAAGTGCCCAAAGGTTTTGCTCAGAACACATGGCCAGCGCTATTGAAGGTCAGGCTGCTGAATACCAGGTCTGCATGGACTTGAGTCTGCCTCATGACTCTTTAATAACCACCTGACACCCCATGCCTCTTTTTCTCTCTTGCAGGTTGTTTTTATCCCTGCTTTCTTTCATTGTCACTGTTTTTCTGTCTTTCTCCTTTTTGTGTTTTTCTTTCTCTTGCTCTGGATCAAAGTCCGTTGAGGAAAAATAAGTGCCGGTCCCCAAAAATAAGTGTGGGTGGCTCCCACCTGCACCTACTGGCACAAATAAAGCACTTCTTTTGCACATTCGTGCTCTCTCAGAACTGTAGATCTCTTTTACCTCTTCAAAGATTACTGTGTTTCTGCTGTGGCGAGAACTGCAGCAGGCGCAGCATGTTGTCTGCCTACAGTGAATGGCAGCTAGGGGGTTAGTTATAAGAGGAGTAATAGTCCGCGGTAGTAGTAAACAGAAAACCCCCGGAACAGTCTGTTCTGCACAGCGTGCTCCTTAAACTCTTAAGAGTATTTTATTTTCAAGCTGAGCGTTCAACCTCCTGATTTTTTTTCTACCTCTTTATTCCTTCCTCACATTGATGCTTTCAATTATTTTCTTTAAAATGTATTTCCAGATCAATTAGCATCAATTACAAAATAGCTGATTTTGCAACTAATAATTCGTAAATTTAAAAGGAGGTTCCTATATTATACAACTCCAAGCTGTTTTTAATCACAAGTAACTCGCGCTCAAAATCTCATTGGAAACATTGGTTACATTTTTCACCCATCCTCAATCAAGAGACTCCTCTATTTATTGTTGCAATTGTTTGTATGTTTGTGCTCGCATTTTGAAATTTTCCAAATTTCGCGGGCAGTTTTGTAAAAATCGTGGCATTTTTACAAAACTGCTGATTTCAGCGATTTTTCTGCAAATCGCGAAATCCTGGAGGGTCTCTATAGTAACACATTCTGAGGGAACCACACAACTATTATCCACACATTTCATCTTACTTCAACTCCACATTAAGCAAGATGCTAGAATATGGACAGAAATGTAGATCTAAGAAATGGGAAATCCTTTAATGATGCGTTCTCTGAAGGAAGCATGTCTTTAAATAAATAATAAAAAAATAAATCCAGAATTTGTGGGAGCGCTGCAAATCACCCGTGAGGGTCTCAAGGTGCTGAACTGTAAGCAGAAGGAGATTAGTGAGTTGTCCAGAATCACAGGATGTTGACGCTGATTCCGAGATCGAACCTTGTGCCCACAGGCTCCGAAGGCAGCAGCTCAGGCCATTATGTCGCATCCTCTCCTCTTTGAATACGATGCTTATTATACATAGTAGGGCTAATCCAATGATATTTTTATCTGAAGCCATGTTTGTAACAACCTACATCAGACATTTTTTTTAACAAATGTATATGCATCACAAAGATATGACTTTTGGTCAGCATTTTCATAACCGCATTCTGATATTTTAAGTAACTGATGCAAGGCAGCACAGGCTATTAACCTTCCTTAGTTGAACATTTATTTTGCTGTATCATAATATTTGTATGAAGTATCTTTTCAGGGAACTGTATCAGCAGAGATCAGGATGGAAGTCTTTTTTAGATGTTAGTGCCAAGATACAAGCTTTTAGCAAAGGCCTCAAGTTGATAGAGCTTTAAAACATAACATTCATTCACCTGTTGTCACTGTAGACACTTTATAAATATCAAAACAAGAATATGTCAAAAAAACAGTCTTTAAAATGTTTTTCAACCTCGTAGAGCTGGCTTACCTGAGTAATATGAATTCAGCAGAAGATGATGCCCTTGAAATTGTTGGCTTACGAACAATGCAGCAAATCTTCCCATTATGACCAGTTTTAAGTGCATCTAAGCATCCTCAAAAGGTTACACTCAAAATATGTGTGGCACAAGGAGATGCGAAGTGCAATTCACAAAGGCATTTTTGGCTATAAACACGTGAATGCCTACATTTAGGTTAGCCAAGAATTCACAAAAGGAATTCTGTTAGTTGTAAATGGGATTAATAAGGTGTATTTCTCCACTACAACTGCAGAGAAATATGCAGCAGTATCTCCCACACAATGGCTGGGACATGGACACAACAAGGCATAGTTAGTTACCCTTAAAGGTCTGTGCATACACACAAACGTCTATGTTTTTTGAGTATCCGCAACTGTGATCTGACACTTTCTCGCCACGGAAACGTTCTTCGATTTGTTCCAGCAAAGGGCTGTAGTAATTCCCCTTGTAAGATGGAAAGAGGAAACGATAACCTGCAAGCCTGGAGATGTAGTGAAAGGGGTTTCTCCATTTGGAAAAAAGAAACAAAAACTGTTTCCAATGGCACATCAGGCCCGCCCATTTCCATAGTGCCTATGCACTCACTATGTATATTTATGCACTGAGTAAATGGGGACTCGTTGAATGTGTCAGATGCCATTCCCAGCGGTGTGCCTAGAAACCTGCCCCCACCACAACTTTCCTAGTGCATGTCCAGGAATATCTGTACATCCTGAGAAGTATTAAGTCTGCACCGATTTGTAGGAGTATTTTTAATTGCAGATGTATTCCTTTCATTGTCTATTGCCTGTGGGCTTTGCCCTCTTTTATAGAGTCCACTACAAGTGAAAGCTGGATTAGCAACTAAGCACTTTTGCTACGACACTTAGGGGCCGATTCCGATTCCGGCCGGAAATCTCTCCGACCGAGCCGGACCCGGAGAGAATTCCGACCGAATCGGACCCTAGCAGTCCGACCGAACGAGTACGATGCGCACGCATGCCATCGGACTCGAGTCGGTCGGACTCCCATTGAAGTCAATGGGAGCCTGTCGTACAACGCATACGCGGGCTCCCATTGACTCAATGGGTGCGAGGCGGACAAGGGCGCCCCTACAGCGTGTACGCGTCCATGCGCATCGCGGCGTACATGCACAGGTAGGGGGACCCATGGGTCCCCCCTGTGTGCGACTCGCGCGCCTACGCGTACAGGGGGTCCGACGCGGACCCCCAAAGTCCGGCTCCGACAGCTTTTTCGAGCCGGACGGCGCGAGTCGGTCGGACAGCTCGCGGCGTGCATCGTACTTACCCGGCCGGGATACGTCTCCATAGCGCGTTGCGAGTCGTGTCCATGCGAGTCGGTCGGAGCGTGTTGAAGCCGTGTTCGAGTCGGTCGGAGATTTCGCGGGTGCCTGCATCGTACTCGCTCGGCCGGACCCGCGTACGATTCGGTCGGGAAACAGGGCTCCGAATCGGATCCGGTAAATCCGAATCCGATTCGGAGCACTACCGGCCGAGATCGGAATCGGCCCCTTAGTGCACTTAAACCACTACACCACATCTGTTCCATCTGCTGTCAGCCTTGGAGTATGTATGGAATACTAATTCTACAGGTTCACAGCAGAGAGTTGCATGTTTCATGAAGTGAATAATTGCTTTTACCGTTTTAGTTAATATGTAGCTAGTCTTTATTTTCTTAAATTGTGGAAGGTTTACGTAATAAAAAATAAAAAACCAGAATATCAATCAAATTAAAAACAACAGTAATGTGTTCTTCTCCCACCCAGGAGTCCTACACCAACTTGTATGTTTATAATATATGCATATTTGGCGGAGGCATAGTCTGTTGTGAATAGTTTAGGACAGGAGGTTGTGTTTTGTATCTGCTGTTATTATTAGAAAATGCCTGCTATACGTTTATGGCTTTAACTAGTCGAATAAAGTATTTGCTCACTGACTGGCCTGCTCTGAGCCTTTTAGAGGGACTTCTGGGACGCTGGTTGTTACTAGACTTCTTTTTAATGGGTCAATTGGGTTTAGGATCTAGAATTATGCAGACCCAGTGTTATGTTGTGAAATCCCCGACCCCCTTCCCCTTTGCATGGTTTGTGGCATTATTCTGGTTGAGATCAGTATTGAGGCAGGCATCACCGGCTTCTTTCTGGAATTCTTGAATGATGTAATCTGACTAGTGGGGCAATAATTGAAATATTACAGGAAATTCCATCAATGACAGAAAAACGAAAAGGGCAGACAATTCTTGAAATTTTAGGGTATTATCCAAAAAGAACCATTCAGTAGGTTGTCTTCGGAAGTGAGGACTCCACTGGAAAGGAAAAGAGTAGGATTTACCTTTGCTGTTTAGGCATCAGCCATTTTGGTTTCAATGTGTTAAATACGGTTCTAAATCCTCCTAAAATAGCAAAGAATCATGACTTGTTCCAATACATCACCATACAACCTAACGTGATGCACAGACAAAGTAAACTGCAACCACTTTTACATAACTAGAGATCTTCTATGCCACGCAGTGACGAGCTTCAACAAAAGGACAGAGCGGCCGACTTTGAAGCTGGGGAACGGGGTTCGAGTCTGGGGATGCTGTGATTCTGGGCAAATCACTTGATCTCCCTGTGCCTGAAAACAAAATGAATGTGTCCGTCTGTAATGCAACTGGTGCTCATGTAAAGCTCTCTGATACTTTCGGGTCAAGTTCGCGCTATATCAAACTGCAAAAAAACAAAACAAAAAAAAACCAATAAAATGCAGGACTTCTATTGATGCTCACACAGCACAATGCAACAGTCCCTGCTGTAACAGAGGGAACTGCGCTAACTACAAACAACCGCGGCGTGTGTAAATATCGCAAAACACTGTATTCATTGACACTTTTAGTGTGAACACTACAACTGAAGAGGTAAATATGTACAGTACAAAAATAAATAAAATGAACTCGACGTGTCTGAAAATGCAGATATCAGCCGAGATATAGATTAGACCAATTAAGGAATCAAAGTTTGCAACGACTAAAGTGTTACCCCTATTCTCCATAAAATATCTTTGAAAGATGTGCACAATTGTTGTGCTTCAAGGCAGTAAACATATCATTTGTCTCTGGGGGTTCGCACATGCCCACCAGGACTCCATTGCACGACCCACCATATCCTTTCACGCCCGGCATTCTTTTCCAATACAAAATGCAGTTTTTTCCTCCTGGTAGTATTTCAGAGCTTCCTATTAAAAACAGGGACGTGGCTTAAGTCGCGGGTGCACGGGCAAGACCCCCCTCCTAATAATTTCTTAGTCGGTCTTAGCCTGACATCAATCACTGCTGCTAAAGACTGCGTCAGAGGAGGGCAAGCAAACATTAACAGAGAGCTGAGCCAGAACTTAGCTCTAAAAACCCATGCACAAGCCAAGACCTCAAAATATCGGACATGTAAATCACGCAACAAAGATTATGCAAACATAGGATAAAGTGGCTTTTGAAAAAAGTGTATTTCTTTAACATACAGATGCGTTTCACCTTAGTACTTGAGATTATATCATTGCAATGAAAGGCATTTATTAAAAGTGATAGCTCTAAAACATAAACTGAAATATTCATCCCTCTCCCCGCCCTAAGGACAATGTCACTAGTGAAATCAGAGGCAAGTCAGTTGTCATGTGCATGCCATATGTGGCCTAGATTCTTATCGTAGATGGAACCAGTGGCATAACATAGGCCCCCACCGCCCGAGGTGCGGGGGTCACCCTTGAGCTCCAGGGCCCCCACCCCCTCAGCACAGTACCCTGGCCTGAGAGCTCCTAACTGACTCCAGAGGTGGAGCCCCTCCATGTACTTTGTAGGGAGGGCCCCCTCAAGTTGAGTCACGCCACTAGATGGAGCAACTACAGTGTTCGATCAAACACAATAGGTTTTTGTACAGCACATTTCCTGAACAGATGCATTGGAAGGTACTTTCATTTGTGATAATGAAAACAATGGAGGCTCGATTAAATAAAATATTTGCCAAGGATCACACAATTTGTTCAAGAGGGATGCCATAATCGGCCCAGATTTTCTGGTTTCACATTGTGCAATTCAGCTACTAGATGGCATCCTTTTCACTCACTCATTTTGCATCAAAGGTCACTGCTTAGTCATTAAATCTTGGCACATGGGGTTAGAATGTGGGGGGCAGGCAAGACACCACATGAAAGCTTAGCTTGCTTTGGGCTCAAGGGACCTAGAGGACCTCGAGATGAAACAGAGCCTCGACATCTGGACTGATACAGCTGTAGCTCACCACCTGTCCTGGGATTGCAGAGAGACTTATGAAGATGTGCCTGAAGCACAAGCAGATTCGAGCGCATGGGTCTGATTAGGCCCCTGCTCGCCACTCATTCCACATTAGTGTGCCACCTGCAGGGATTTAAGTGGGTCTCATATGTAGCAGTAATTAAAAACTGAAATGGGTCCCTATTTGGTCAATCAATCAATCAATCAATCACGGCATTTATAGAGCGCGCTACTCACCCGGGAGGGTCTCAAGGCGCTGGGGGAGGGGGTAAGTTACTGCTCGAACAGCCAGGTCTTGAGCTGCTTCCTGAAGGCGAGATGGTCCTGGGTTCGCCGAAGGTGAGTGGGGAGGGAGTTCCAGGTCTTGGCCGCCAGGTAGGAGAAGGATCTTCCTCCGGCGGTGGTTCTGCGGATGCGTGGTACGGTGGCGAGGGCGTGGCTGGTTGATCGTAGCTGGCGTGTGGGCGTGTAGAAGGACATGCGGTCGTTGAGGTACTTTGGGCCCAGGTCGTGGAGGGCCTTGTGTGCGTGGGTGAGGAGTCTGAACGTGATTCTCTTGCTGACGGGGAGCCAGTGCAGGTCTTTCAGGTGTACGGTGATGTGGCTGTGTCGGGGATGTCCAGGATGAGTCGTGCGGAGGCGTTCTGGATGCGCTGGAGTCTCTTTTGAAGTTTGGCTGTGGTTCCGGCGTAGAGGGTGTTCCCATAGTCCAGTCGGCTGGTGACGAGTGCCTGGGTGACGGTCTTCCTGGTTTCAGTGGGGATCCATCTGAAGATCTTGCGGAGCATGCGCAGGGTGTTGAAGCATGAAGATGAGACGGCGTTGACTTGTTTGGTCATTGATAGGGAGGAGTCCAGGATGAAGCCCAGGTTGCGTGCGTGGTCCGTTGGCTTGGGTGCGGTGCCCAGGGCCGGGGGCCACCAGGAGTCGTCCCAGGCGGAGGGTGATGAGCCCAGGATGAGGACTTCCGTCTTGTCTGAGTTCAGTTTAAGGCGGCTGTTCCTCATCCAGTCGGCGACGTCTCTCATCCCGTCGTGCAGGTTGGCTCTGGCGGTAGTGGGGTCGTTGGTGAGGGAGAGGATCAGCTGGGTGTCGTCGGCGTAGGAGATGATGTTGAGGTTGTGTCGGCGTGCGATGGCTGCGAGGGGGCTCATGTAGACGTTGAAGAGGGTCGGGCTGAGTGAGGATCCTTGTGGAACGCCGCAGATGACTTCGGTGGCTTCGGATCTGAACGGGGAGAGGCGGACTCTCTGGGTTCTTCCGGCGAGGAACGAGATGATCCATTCCAGTGCTTTCTCTCGGATTCCGATGTTGCTGAGGCGCTTCACTAGGGTGCGGTGGCAGACGGTGTCGAACGCCGCGGAGAGGTCCAGGAGGATGAGGGCAGCTGTTTCCCCGTTGTCGGTTAGGGTTCTGATGTCGTCGGTGGCTGCGATAAGGGCGGTCTCGGTGCTGTGGTTGGCCCGAAACCCGGACTGCGAGGGGTCGAGGGATCCATTCGTCTCGAGGAAGGCGGCAAGCTGTCTGTTGACGGTCTTCTCGATGACTTTGGCCGGAAACGGAAGGAGCGAGATGGGGCGGTAGTTCTTGAGGTCGGTGGGGTCCGCCGTTGGTTTCTTCAGGAGGGCGGTAAGCTCGGCGTGCTTCCAGCTCTCCGGGAAGGTGGCGGTGCGGAAGGAGGAGTTGATGATGTCCCGGAGATGGGGTGCGATGGTGGCGTCGGCTTTGTTGAAGACGTGGTGTGGGCAGGGGTCGGTTGGTGATCCGGAGTGGATGGAGTTCATCGTGCGGGTGGTGTCTTCGGTGTTGATCGGGGTCCAGTTGCAGAGGGTGGTGGTGGCGGGCATTGGTTCGGCGGTAGGGTGCGTTGTTTGTGCGTTGAAGCTGTTGTGTATGTCGGTGATCTTGCGGTGGAAGAACGCGGAGAGTGAGTTGCAGAGGTCTTGCGAGGGGGTGATGTCGTTGTTTCCGGCGCTGGGGTTGGAGAACTCTTTGACGATGCTGAAAAGTTCCTTGCTGTCATGGGCGTTGTTGTCCAACATTTATGTCCTTTACAGGCAAAGTTAATGCTTAAATTCCCAACAATGACTGTAGAAAGCCTTGAAGTAATCCATAACAGCAATGCAGTCCTGGTTTACATTATATTTTAACCCCTTCGCTGCGTTCGTCGGCCAACGGCCGTCGCGAGCACTACCTCGGTAGTGCTGTGCACGTCCGTTGGCCGACGCGGTCCCGCCCACTCCTTTGAAGTGCCGCACCGCGGTGGAATGTTCGCCGCGGTAAAGGGGTTAACATTATCCTGCATTCTCTAAGAGCATTTGTTTTGTCCATATCTCGTGTTTCTGTCGTTTTTTTATGCACCATATGTCTTTTATGTGAACCGAGGTGCCTCTAGGATATGGATGAGTTCTGGTTGAGGGAGAGTGCTCATGATGGAACACGAGTGAGAGCTCTGGAGAGGAGCCTGAAGACAGTGTAAATTTTTCACAGTGCCTGTTGGTGTGTCAAAGGTGTTAACATTTAATGCACATGCAATCCTTACCCTCTCTGCAGAGCACACTTAGTGATGGCACTTATCCGACAAAGTGTGGGAAGGAGGTATACAGCAGTCAAATATTTACAGCACCAAAGGAAAATAAAATGCAGCACTTAAAGTCAAGTTGGTGGGTTGTGTGTGTGGCAAGATGGTGAAATGAGAAGCTGAACAGAAATACCTGCAAAAGAAAAGACTGGCAAGATGGTCTGAAGAGGGAAATGATGTATGAATATACAGATGGGATACTTTAGAAAGATGTGGAGGGGGTAAAAAGGGAGTAAGTGACTAACAGAGTGACAGACTGTAAAAGATTGTGGCATCAAGGGGCACAGAAGTGACTGAGACACTCTAAACACCACCTCCCATTCCACAGATCTTAGCAATGTTTAATTCGGTCTTAAATTTCCAGAATGTGTATATATTAATTTCCTATCATTTACAACAAAAGCATTGTTGTTATTCATTTGTTTGCTACTGCAAGCAAGCATTGGCAAAGCTAATAGGTGTGGCTCGTTTTAGCTGTTTGTCTGTTGTACTTTATTGCATCCAGACATCTAGCACAACAACACTCAGAGAGGCACCCACATTTTGACCAGGCAGCATGCTTTGTAAAACACAGGATTTTAGTTAAGCCACACCTTTAATTAAGTAGGCCAAGCCTCTTGGAAAGTTTTCCTAAGTACCCATCTTTGTCAATGCCCCTTTTAGAGACTCTTCACCTTTCTCATCCCACTTAAAGCACTAGCTGCCAGGGATGATGACCACATGGATCCAATCAATGTACAGCATTAGAGCTTCACGACTCTCTCAGGCCTTATGTGTGGTATTTGCATACTTGGGACACAGTGCTTCAGCAATTGAAGGGGGCTCTTAAATTATGTATTCCCTGCTGCAGCATCAGTTTCCCTATATTTGAATCCCCTTGTGTATGTGAAAAGTAGCAGATGTAGGATCAGCATGCCCTGTAGGGTCTTAACAAAATCCAGCGTTGTTCTCTGTCACCAGATTCACATTGGGTCTTCAAAGCCCTCAGCAGTGCTCACTTCTCATAGATTCTGCTTGGACTTTCACCCATCTCGCTCTGCAGTCGGACAGTGGGTCACAGGGCCAGTGTTGGAAGGTTCCCTATTTAATCTGACAATAGCATTGCAAACAGGTATAATTTATCGACAAATCTTTAGTACCCAAATGAATAGTTCTTATAGAGCTTCATTTGTGTCATTCTGAAGAGCTGTAAATAATGAATTTCTGATACATCAGGGCACATGGTTATTACAATTTCTGGAGTCTCATAAGATGTATGACCTTATAACTTGAACATCATTCTAAGAAGCCTCACTGCTATTCTTTCTGTTATGACCTTATCTGACAGCACCAGTGGCCAAGTCACAGTGTCATATCAAACACGTCATGTTTGTCGGTATAGAATCTTAAATTACTAGGCATGACACGTAAATACATATCAGACAACAACTTCTAGTCACTGTGCAGTATCAGGATTCTTGATAAGGTTCGGTAATGGCGCTTCGCCATCAAAGAGATTTCTCTTGCCTCATTTCCCATTTAGATGTAAATGCCTTTCAAAGTCACTAGCCCCATTTTTACAGCTCAGCATATGTACAAGAGGACCAGCCACAAATACCTCAAGATCAAGGTCTTTTACACACATCCATCAACAAATACATTCATCTGTGCACACTCGCACACAAGACCAGTCCATACATACACCACAGGCATATACACCACAAACACAAACTGACCCTTAACCCACCCATTTACACAGACTAAACATGAAACATCCTTGCACAAATATCCATTACTCCACATACATTTTCCTTTCCCTTTACATGCACTCTCCATCCACATCAGTCAAACATCTACTCATCTATCTGTCACACAAATTCAGCATTTATCAAAACAAATAAACAAGCCATCCAGTCTACCACTCACCCAATTGTCCACCAACTGACACCATCATCCACTTCTCCATCCATTTACTCATGTAGCAATACGGCCACTCACCCCTTCACACATACATATTCCAACTTTACACAACATATCAATTTGTAAGCTAATGTTCGCCCCTTGTTGGAATTTGGTGCTGAAATAACAGATCTTTATAGTTAACCATACATACGTAACCATTTTATTTGCTCAGCCCTCCATCCACTTATCAATCCACAAAACCATACTGAAATGTACATCAAACATACAAAGGTGTTTGCACTACTGATGCAGACTATTCTGCATCTGTTGTTTGAGAGAGAAGGGTTCACTGATACTTCCTGGGTTTTACCTGTTCTACGAGAGGAGGAAGCTTTTACTGCAGCTGTAGTGTCAGGAAGGGAAGCTTTCACTGCTCTTACCATGCTGTTGCTGTTCTGTGGAGGAGGGAAGCTTGCACTTCTGCCCATGCCATACCTGCTCCATGAGTAATGAAAGCCTGCAATGCTAATGTTCAACTATACACCTGTTGTGTGAGGGCCGCTGTGGTGTACTTCTCTGAAGATGGGATGCTTGGGAAACTTGCACTACTTATGCTTGGCTGAGTCTGTTCTGTGAGTGACGCTTACACTGCTGGTGGTATGCTGTATCTAGTCTGTCAGGGAGGGAACCTTGTACTCTTATGTTTCCAAAGCACTAATCACACCCGCTATTGAGTACCAGTGTGTTGGTGCCATGGGGGCACATCGGGTTGTGAGCATTCAGTGGGTCTCCTTGTCTTTGTTGAAGACTGTAGAAGGTTCACCTATCTCAGAGAAGAATATCTGCATTTCAATACTCTGCATTTCTGTGCATGCTGATGTTATGGAAGGGCAAGGAGATGGTACTTAAATAGCAGTTTTTGTAAAACTCTCTGTAATCTTTTTCATTAACTTAGCAATCAATCAATCAGGGGTTTGTTAAAGCGCGACTACTCACCCGTAAGGGTCTCAAGGCGCTAGGGGTGGGGGGCAATCTGTCTCTGTTTGCAGTAAAATATAGACTAGCCTAGGCAAGCTCTAAAATATTTTTGATTTAGTTTAATCTTGTAGTTGCTGCTTTATGTTTAGATTCAAATTGGGAAAGTGCTGGGTTGTAATGAATTTTGTGACTTTATGAACTGAGTTAGCATGAAAATACTGGCCAACCAATGGTTGCAGTTTCGGTCCTCTTAAAATAGCTTGGATGGTTAATGCACCTGCACCATAGCATTCTATGTTCTGTTAGATCTAATATTTGTAGTCTAATCAAGATAAGTTAGTGAGTAAATGCATTTGTGATAGATATCCTTGTGTAACCTTCTCTCCCAATTGCTCCCTTCCTTTTGCGTCTACCTAAAGGCTCCTCATCGTCTGCTACACAGGGGATCGTGGCGGGGGTGTTGCTTTGGAGTTGGTCTCTCCTATCCTCTTCCTCCCTCAGCCTGGGTCCATCTACTCTTTCTATTGTTGTCTCCCTCCATATTATCGCATTGTGGTGTCCTGTCACATGCTAGTGTGTGAGAAGAAAACTCCTTTGGCAATCGATCAGCAACAAGCCATTCAGATTGGTCAGTTTTTGCTAGATAAGTAGTGCATCCACCTCAAACAACACTAACATCACCCTGCAACAACAGTATGCATTAGACGCAATTCTATCGCCATCATGCGCAATACAGCTCAAAGTTATGCAGTTGTCCAAGAGCTTAGTCTCTCAATAGTAATTCCTTTCAAGTTATGCTGGGAAATTATATCCCGTCATTAATCGATTAAACCATTGTGAAAAAGTGAGGTTGAAGCTACTACATTCACAAACGACATCAAAGCCATAGAAGCAGGAAAGGTAGCTCAAAACGTAACCACTTGAAGCCGAGCAATGGGCAATTGTACACCTCAGAAGAATGAAACAAACTGCAATGTCCTTCAGCACATGAATCCAGGGAGTACCGGTACGGTCCTTTTAAGAATATTGCTGCCTGGCTTGAAAACTACTGCCCGGGGAGCATTTTAACAGTTCCCCATTAATGCCTTACTATATTTAAAGCTTTGCAGTGCACCCAAAGTTTGCTTTGGTGCATTTCACTAGTTACCACTACTCACATGGTGATAACTGAGCTCTAGTGGTGATTAGTCAGAAATAGAAAAAGCATTTGCAAAGCCAATAGGTCTCACCTTTGGGACATATTGGCTTTGCCAATAGTTTTAGCCATGCTGTACAGAAGCGCGGCTGCTGTGTAGCATGACTGAAAATAATATAAAAGAAAAAAAATTATGAAGCAGTTAGCTCTAAAGCACTCTTCTAAGTACTGCGATGCGGTCTTCGCTAATGAGCTTTTAAAAAAAAAAAACAGAGGAGTGAATTGAGGACCAGACACAAGGAGGGAGTGGGGAGAAAACACATGAGAGGGCCTGGGAATGAGGCAATGAAGGGGGGGGCATATGGACAAGAGAGGATGTGTAAAGGAAAAAAGCACACTTAGAATGGAGAGTGGGCAAGCAGGGTAAGCGCACAGACACCAGAGGGTGGGCAAGGAGGGAGAACACGGATGGGCGAAAGAAACATTAGGTTGATGGGAGTCAGTAGCAACATGAAGGGCATGGGGAGGTCTGAAGCATCACCAAGGGGTGGAAGAAACAGAGGGTACAGAGGGAAAGCAAACAAGGATAGAGAGGAATGAGAAGGAGACAGCTGAAAAACATGCACTCGACAACTGATAAACGAAGATCTCGTACACTTCCTGGAATCAAATGACAAAATGGACTCATCACAACACGGACTTCGCCTCTACACTGCACAGAGTCAGCACTAATTGCAGCCACTGAGGAGATCCGTATCCAGGTAGACGGGGGAGGGAAGGCAATACTATTTTGTTAGACCTCTTAGCCGCGTTCGATATGGTAAACCATCAAGTACTCATTCGGCGCTTATCCGAAATGGGGATCACAGGTGGGGCGTCGAACATTATTAGATTATTCCTAGAAAATAGAGAGCAAACTGTAATGATGGGAGGACATAAATCCCATCCCTACGCTCTGCCATGTGGGGTGCCCCAGGGATCCTTGGTATCCCCAACCCTGTTCATTGTTTATGTTACCCCACTGGCTAAACTTATCCGCTCTCAAGGATTTACCGCTTTCTGCTACGCGGATGACACACAAATAGTGGTGTCATTATCATCAAAGCCTGCTGATGTGGCAATGAAATGTAATAACTGTATGGACCACATCATCAGATGGATGCAGGACAATTGTTTAAAGCTAAATACCGTAAAACCGAGGTGCTACTCTTTGGTAAAAACACCACATTCTGGAGCAACTTCTGGTGGCCAGAGGTAGCCGGATCTTGCCCATTCCCAGTAAGGAAGGTAAAAAGTCTGGGAGTTACTCTAGACGATCAGCTATCCTTATCTGACCAGGTCAATTCTATTACATCATCCTGCTTCTACACTTTGAAGATCCTAAAAAAGGTCTTACCTTTTATCCCGATGGATCTACGGAAAACAGTGATCGTAGTCCTGGTACTATCGAAGATAGACTATTGTAACGCCCTCTATCTGGGAGCAAAAAAGAGGACCCTACTCAAGCTACAGTCACCTCAAAATGCAGCAGCACGTTTACTGCTTAAAATCCCTAAATTTAGTCCGGTGTCCCAAAGTATTTGGGATTTGTATTGGCTGCCGGTCCAGGCGAGGGTCCAATTCAAGTCCCTGTGTATTGTTCACAAGACCCTCTATGGCGCCGGCCCTGCCTACTTCACCAAATTCATCTGATGGTACGTCCCACAACGAAACCTTAGATCATCGACTGCTTGTCTGTTGCTCATCCCTAGGGTTAAGAACGTAAAATGGGGGGGCAGAAGCTTTTTCCATCTGGCCTGTAAACCCTGGAACACTTTGCCTCTTACACTGAGGAGCCAAACCAACAGACAGTTGTTTATAAAATCTTTAAAAACATGGTTGTTTGTACCTAAGCCTTTAGTATGTGCCTTTCCCTCTGCTCGATCACAAAGACAGCCCTAGCGCTAAGACGCCTTGGCATGCATGCGCTTTATAAAACTTTCATTCATAAGCAAAAATTAAAAATGAGTGCTTGTTAATTGAGTCTGCAGATGTTACTTGAGCAGGGCACAAAAAACATCAATGCTCCAGGGGAGGGACAAACTGTGGCGGTTACTGTAAACCACACACAAGCCATCAATAAGAAATTAGCAAATGAGAATGACAGTGAAGCCAACCAATGGTAAGTAATAGGTGGCTTCAAAGCCCCCTGTAATGCTCCAAAAGGTCTTGCAAGAGACAGCGCATTAAACGCACTGTGAAAGGTCGGTCACCACGGACTTGGCAGCTGGTTTGGATTTTATTGTATCGTATTGTATTGTAAGTGTATTTAAATAACGCTTACTATGCTTGATGAGGCGTCACAGCACTTTTCGGTGAGTAGCACGCTTCTCCGGAACCCAAAAAGGATTAGTGGTGGAATAGTATAGTGAAATTTGAGTTAATTTGAGCGGTGGACATGTGAGTCTGTTCGTTGGATTGAAATGGATAATGGGGGGATAGAAGAGGGAAGAGTATAGAAAGTGTTTATTGGGAGATCGTAGTAGGAAGATGAGGCTTGGGATGAGTAAAAGGAGAGAGGGAAGAGTCTCTAGGAAGGGATTAGGGCTATCACAGTAGTAAAATGAGTTTTGAGATGAGTCAAATGAGGATAGGTGAGGGAAGAATCTAGAAGGGTTGTTTAGGAGATCATGAGCTTTGGGGTGATCCAAGGAGGGATAGAGGAGGGAAGAGTCTAGGAAGTGTTTATTGGGAGATCATAGTAGTGAGATGAGGTTTAGGATGAGTATAAGGAGAGATGGAGGAGGAAGAATATCTAGAAATGGATTAGGGAGATCATAAAATGAGTTTTGGGATGAGTCAAAGGAGGGATAGGTGAGGGAAGAATTTAGAAGGGTAATTCTGGAGATCATAGTAGTAGAATGAGGTTTGGGATGAGTCAGAGAGTGGAGGTAGAGGATATATTGAGAGAGGTTTAGGGTGAAGTATAGGTAGTGCATTAAGGAGAGTCAAAGTTTTTTTTACAGTAGGAGTAAAGTAATAAATATATAGATTCATAAGTACATATTATACAAATTTTGTATCAGGAAATACACGTATCGAGATACATACATATAATCAAATTAAATGTTTATATACACAGGGATATGCTGCACATTTGTGTTTAAGTATGGTGGTTTTGTAGGAAAGTGACAACTCTTGACTGAAGAGAAGATAGTTATCTGTGGATCGTATGTTTGGGGGTAATGAATTCCATAGTTTTTCTGCTTGAACAGAGAAAGATGTGCCGCCTATTGTTTTTTTCTTGTATGGTGGTATTTTGAGGCGAGGGGCCAATGACGAAACCATATTACAAACATTACCGTATTCTATTCACACCTCTTAAGAACCTGCTCTTGCACCAGAACAGCTTTTAAATAACTCTTCAATATGTAGTATAAGTTGCCAAAATAAGGGAGGAGGATGGAGCTAGGCTTTAAGGACTAAATTTAAAAAAGTAAAAATCACACCACTTCACAGTAACAACACTTCCAATAATCCGCTTGCCTGCATCGGCTGAGCTAACTAAGCGTGTGCTGGCGGTAATGGCAGTGCCCGAGCACTGCGCAGTTTAAACCTACTGCTGTGAGACAACATTAGAGGCCTATTCTGGGTCTCAGATAAAATCTTAAAACCCACTCCAAAAGATTGAGAGCAAGTGTCTAGGCTGACTCGATACTCTACCTGAGATTGGATACCCGAGGGGAAGCTTGAGTGAATCTGAATCCTGTGGCAGCGCTACGCTCAACATACACAAGTCATCAGCCAGTATCTCGAGGACACCTTAGCACGTGCAACACACGACCAGCAACAGTGAAAATGCACTCAGGCACTGTTGTTTTCCATTCTCTGATGAAAGCGCAAATGTATGTGAAACATGCGAAATGTACACCTCTCTGCGAGGGGCACCCACCACCACAGGAAATCTGTGCTACGGAAAGAAGATCACACATTGCGAACAGTGAGCATGCCCAAATAACTCTTTACATCAAGCCTGCTTCAATCAGATTTAGATTTAAATCTGAACACGGCAAATGCAAAGCACCGGTGTGCATGGCCGCCTCTTTTGCCCCACTTTTCCCCTCCTACACCCCATGCCGAGGCGCAATCGTAGGTCAAGGTCACAGGGCATCTATGCCATACAACCACTAAATACATAGGACACTATGTCCGTCCACAAACTAACACTGAATGATCAAACGTCCTATGCATCAGTCCTCTCCACTTCAGATATATGTGCAGGCAGAGCAACAAAAACACGATATCACACTACTCATGTAGTCCAGAACACAAACACAGGGAGAGCTGTGGCGCAGCGCCAGAGTGGCTGACTCCGGAGTGCGGGGTTCAAGGAGCCGGCGGGAGGTCAACTCCGCATCATGCGACTCTGGCAAATAGCTCACTTAATCCCCCCAACGGCTCCCAGCGCCTTGAAACCCTTAAAGGAGTTTACAAATATGAATTTCAAATAAATTATAAACACCTACACACTTCCATTCACGGATCTCCCACAGAGGAACGTGTTTTCCCTTCTCGAATGCGCTTCAATGCCTCGTCCGGAGAATGAAGCATTATATAGAGGCAATAATAATTTAATACAGCCGGAACCCTAAGGGTGCTTTGTTTTTTAAATCACCAGCAACTCTAGGTGGGCAAGCCACTGAAAGCTTGAGACAGGCTCGAGCCGCATGCCTCGCTCTGGCTCTGGCTCACTTGAGGACCTATTTGAATTCTCGCGCTCAAAACCAAGCCGAGCTTTCGCAGGATCTGATGTGGCCAAGTGACCACAGCTGCCAACCGTGTGTCATACAGAACAAGGTTCGAATCTCCGCCTTGGCTAAGTACCCTGAGGATTCCGTGAATAAAAAGTGTAAAGTATTCTGCGTCTGTTGTGAAGCCTCTTATATCCATCTAGGTTATGAGCTATGTAAAACTGCCAGAAAAAGTGGATTCTGCCCTTTCCCCACTATATAATAATCTCATCCTCCAAGACTAAAGGACAAAGCATTAATCTTTGGTAACATCAAGAAGTACCCATCTAATGGCTAAATTGAACACTTTGAACATGGAAAATCTAGCATCAATCCTGCTTTCCCTGCTTGACCAAATTGCGTGCTCTTAGGCAAATACTTATTTTTTCACCTAGCCTCTTTTTTGTTCATTATCAAATATGAGAGCACCTTCAAATATGTGAATTCATGATTTGTGCTGTACAAAAACATGTTGTGTTTTACTTAATAGGCTACAATGTTGCTCCATTTATAATATCAAAGCAACATTTAGGGCAGTGGTTTAACTGGAAAAAAAATAAGTGTAGGTACTCATTAAAATGAGCTAGATGTGTGGCAAGTGGGCGGGGCTAAGAGCAAGACCTGATGATACCTATTGGCCTAATTGAAGCACATTTCAAAAAATATGAGAAATGTGTTTCTATACGAGGTTAATTCATTACACAAAATGAAGCCCAAACACGCTGATAAGTCAACATTTGTTTTATAATATTTGCAAGTTCAATACTGTTGATTGATGTTGTTTGGCACAATACTATATATTCTCCAGCGTGCACACGCACAGACAGTAACAAGCAGACATGCCCACACAAAGCATTCCACACATTTCCTTTAAAATACCTCCCGAGGATCGTGTCCCAATTGTCTCCCTCTCACTTTTCTCTCACACAAAGACACGCACACGCAAGCAGGTAAACACACAGACATAATCAGACACTCACACAAAAGACTCAGGTGGGATTAAAGCCATTTTAAACTCCTTACCGCCCACGGCTTTCTTAACTGCAACTGTCAGCGGGCCGACTTGATTCGTGCGTTTGCACAAATGCACACAAAAGTGTGTATGTGATTGACAGCACAGGGCCTGAATGGACCCTGCTCTGTCATACGCAGCTTGATGGTGAATACCCAGACACAATGCAAGGGCGCCCACGCTGGGGCTCAGCTCAGGGCTACAGAAGCGCCTTGGCTGTCAGAGGCAGGCTCCACTCTGACAGCCTAGTGCTCACCAGCACTAGCAGCCAATGAGTCTACCCTTTCATGAGTACCGGTACTCTCCTCAGCAGCAGAGAAGTGCCGGTACTCAGAGTGATCAAAATAATAAGTGCCAGTACTCAGTACCTGTGAGTACCTGCCCATTTAAAGCACTGATTGAGGACACAGAGGACTACTGGCTTCCTGCTTAGTTCACTAAGAGCACTGTCATCAGGGAGGAGCATGAATGTTTCTCAGTACATGTTTAAAACATGAGTCTCATTGCAAAGATTTAGTCTGATGTACTAAGGTGAAACTCCTCTGCTTGTTAAAGAAATAGTCTTTTTTGGATTCTGAAGACACCTAATCTAACATCATGTTTGTTGCATTATTTTCAAGGCTTGGCTCATACACAGGCTCTTCGAGCCAGAGCCGACCCCTGGCTAGACTATCCCTAATATTTGTTGGCTCGCCCACCTCCAAGTGAAACTTGATGTTAGGGAGGTCTGCAGTGGCAAACTAATGCATCACCATTTTTTAAGGAATGCTGATTGGCTGAGCATTTGAAACAACTTCCAATCTAATCTTTTGTTAGATAAAACCTCGTAATTGATGAAAGAAATATGTTCACTACATCGGTTTATGGCAGAGTAGAACAGAGCCTGAAGCCAACACAATCAAGTCAGATATCACAATCAGATGAGTTTCTTGACCTGCATGGCGCATCCTGCAAAACTTTATTAAATTCAGGTACTTAAGAGAGCGACATAAAAGATAAACAGGACCACAGGTCGTGCCTTTATTAAAGTGTTCCTTTCCCTGGGTGACTTGTCATTGTATATAGGTCAATGCCATTTACAAAGGTCATCTTATCGAAACAGGGCCACCCGAAGTAGGAGGTCACACAGGGAGATGGCCACGAATAGTAAGATTTCAGTTTGGCCCTGACCTGCTGGAAGTTGTGGGTCTTCGGATATTAAGAGGCATGTTTAAGAGGTGGCGGAGGGGCTTTGATGAATAAACATGCCTGTGTCTTTTGCACGAGATATTAGAGAATTACTTTGCACAGTACCTTTTTTATTAACCTATTATTGCCCAATAGAAAATAGTAGACCCATTATTAACGATAAAGGGCTAAGTAATTTTAGGGGAGAGGACGAGGCACTATGGCCAGAGCTGACAACTTTTGAACTGGAGAACGAGTTAGAGCCGTCGGCTCAACATTGTGTGATCAATTCCCCTGTGTAAAAAAAAAAAAATGAATGTGACCTTGTTTAATGTAACTGGTGCTCATGTAAAGTGCTCCAATACCTTCGGTTTGAGTTTGTGCTATATACAACTGCAAAAAAACTAAGCAAAAAAACACCTTGAACCTCAGACATTAAGGGATTGGTGTAGGCCATCTTCCCAGCATGGGACATTTGAACTAATAAGTTCAATGACCTTGCATTCTTGAGTACATTTTGATTATTGCAGATGACAGACATTGACATTGTTTGCATCTATTACCCAAAGAGCGTCACGTGCACTCCTGTTCTCGGTGGTGGGAGTGGTCAGTGAGTAAACACCCTGACACCTGTGCCATGTTTCACATCCAGCAACTGGCTCTGATAAAAATACCACCTAGTCTTGACACCAGATAACTGGAAACAGAAAAGAAAGATGCTGACCAAGTATGATCCCATTACCTGAACAACCCAAGTGCTTTCTGTTCTGGAGGTTGGGCAGCATTAAAGCAAGCGGTTATTAAGGGCTCAGAAAATCCAGTCCACATTCCCCATCAAGAAACTAATGCTGCTATATTCACCAGTACCACTCATGCAGACAGAGCCGGCCTTTGCTAAGATAGCGCCCTGGGTGGAGCGAAATTTGGCACCCTTGCAGATTATAGTGATTTAAATGAGGTAGAAGGGGGTCCCTTTTGTATTCACTGGTCCGTACGTGGATGAGCAGGGACTGGACCCTGAGCACCAACATCCCCGGACCGCCACAGTTTACCTGAATCACTGATAGATTAGCTGCCCCACGCAGATGATGGTTTTGCTGATGTGTGCCAGCAGGGGTCAGATGGTGAAGGGAGGGCAAGGAAGGGGGCTAATGGTGTGTTAAAAACATTGCCAGCCATATGACAATGAAGGACTAAAACCACTTAAAACTGGCAAATCAGACAGAAACGAACAGGAAGGGAAAATGACAAGGCTGTAGCAAGATGTGAAGGGCACTGCTTCTGGCATGACCTTAATGCACACAGCTCCATGCGCCCCTCAGAAAATGTGCACCCTGGGCCTAGCTCTCCCATGCTAAAGGCCGGCCCTGCATGCAGAGGACTATCACAGATGGAGGATGGTGACCTTGTTGGGACCAATTATATTCAGGTCCTCTGTTGCAGAGGAGTGTGCTATCAAAGTGGAGGGCGGCAAAAAGGTCCTACAGTCTGGTCCATGTTTTCCATCCGGTAACTGACACATCAGTGGTATGACAGAGGCTTGGGCAGCGACTGCCAGTTGAGACAAGCACACTGCCATTGCGCAATTCAGTCGGCTGGAAAGGTGCAAGGTGTACCAAAGTGTTCTTGTTCAAAGTAGTTTTTAAACTTCCAAAAAACCACATAAATATTTGCAGATTTTTCTTTGTAAAGCTTGCGAAATTGTAATCTATGGACTCATGGGAAGAAGCAAAGTTATTTCTAAGTATCAGCAGGCTAACAACACACCATAGGTGGGAGCAGGAAGAACCAGCTGGACACGTTTAATTTGCAAAGCTCTTTCCAAAGAAGCATGACCAACGAGATACTTACTAAACAAACTAAGCAGTCATCAACACAAATTCATGTTTTAATAATCTGCATCACCTTCCTCTCTTAACCTAATCCAATGATTTGTTAATCTAATACAAAACACTGAGAAGAGACTTGCTAAACATGACAGTACCTGTTTACTCCAGCACTGGGAAAGTCAAAGTTAAACAAGTACTGCTGAAGCCAGTGGATTGGCATGCATTTTGAGTCAAGACTAAAATACTTGTAAAAGTTTGGTGCAGTCAAAGAAGAATGCAAAAATCGATGTATTTCTGTTTACAATGGATCTACGAGATAACAAATTTAAAGTGTGATGATTCAGTGAACTATTGAGATGTAAAATTGTCCCTCATGCCCAGTCTTCAACCATTCCGTAGTAGAACAAATTACACTTCATGCAAACAATAGCACGAGACAAAAGAAATACAGGCAACACCATGAGGTGAGAAAGAACTACTCCTCTGGATGTAGCCAATGCACCCTATGTATATTTGAAAGACTTGGTAACAATAGTTTATATGCAAGCTGCTGTGCTGTCAAGCCAGACCCAAACAATAGACCAACATAAATTTGGCATAAACCCTGTTAATGGAAGGTTTAGTGGAAAGAAGTGTAAAAGTCACAGGTAGAGTGTCTCCACTGATAAGAGGACAGGAGAGACATTCATTAATGTAAAACTACCAATAGTTCACCGACTACTTGACTACTAGCTTGCAACTGTAAAATATGTTCATTATAATTCTGTTTTTCATTCACCACCAATCCTAGATATTTATAGGAGTTTATTCTTTGGAGTTTGATCTTACTAATATTCCACACAAATGTAGGAGCATTTTTACCACAAATCATGGTTTGAGTTTCATGTAAATTTATGGTTAGTAACTCTGGAGTGTAGTAAGTGGCTAAAGGCCTCCAGTTGTCTCTGCAGCCCTACTGACTTGGTATCTATAAGAATGAGTCTATCTGTATAAAGCAGGGGATTAACTTATTGCCCATCAATGCTTGGTGGTCAACCTCTCACCTTCTTCACAGCTTCAGGCAAATCAGGCAAAAAATGAGAAGAGTGATGGTGCAAGGGTGCACCCTTGCTTGAATCCGTTAGGAATAGGAAGCTTTTTAGTGAGCGACCCATTCAGCCAGAGTGCAACCTTGGCCCAGGTGTTATACTGTAGGACAAAATGTAGCACAAGAAGGCCATGTGATATGCCTCGTAGATCTAATGTTTCCACAGCAGGTTTCGGCCCCGTGTCGAATGCTTATTTAAAATCAGCATAGCAAACTGATAATGTGCTACACATAATGGCATACTTTGTGATGTGATTAAGTCAAAATATATGATGATGTATGCTTATTCGTAAACGAAAGCCTGCCAGCTCAAATTGGAATAAAGTTATTTTTATCGCATATTCTTCCAAATGGTGGTACATCATTTGGGTTAATATCTTTGTAAAGCCTCTAACAGAGAGATAAGCCTGTAAAAGGGGGCAGTCAAAGGGTGCCTTCCTGATTTTCTCTTTTGTAAATTGGTTTAGTAAAGGAACCAAGTCAAGTTGTTGGTAACTTCCGACTGTCCCCGATTTATGCAAGCAACCCATTTAAAACGTGTGGCCATAGCTGCGCATCTTCTTTAAATATCGAATTTGTTATGCCCTCAATGCCAGGAGTTCCACTATTACTGATTCCCTAGATTGTTATAATTTCCAGTATATCTATTTTGTTTGCCATCAATTCTCGAATGATGTTCATCGTTCCTGTGGACAGTGCTTTCATGCAGTGCATAAAGTCTACTTAGATGTTCCTTCAGTTGTTTTTCAGTAATTTACTAATCAACCGGTTTCTCAGCCAATGCCGACCCATCTGAGATAAGTTTCCAAAGGGGCTTTGAGTTCTTTGATTTTATAGCAGCCTCCGTCATAGCCAAGGCTTGGACAGTCCTTGCTTTCTTTTCTACTAAGCAATGGATTGTAAGATTCCTGTGCAATCTGGAACTTAAGCAGTTTTTTATTGTAATACTTCAAAGGCAATCTTATTTCTATTATAAGTTGTTTGCTTCAGATCACACGTGGGGTTGAAGGAGGAGTTGCCAAGTTTCCTGTTCCTATTTACTTAAAGATAGATAACTAGGTCTATACAGTAGCTATTAGTTCTTTGAACCAGTCAATGTAATTGGTTGTACTATGGAGAGGCACTTGTAAAGTCTCTGCTGCTGGCTCCCAATTCCCTATAGTGTCCCCTGTATAATGGATCAACCGTCTTTGTATGACTATATCCAGTGCACTTACTCTTTCCATCTGGGTAATATTTGCTGTAGTTCTCAAGGTCAGCACTGCAAGAATAGATAGGTGATAACTTCCTAGCCAGGGGAGTATAAAAAAATCGGTACCAGCATTAAAGATTAGAGCCCATCATTCCGCATACGTGTCATTTATAGGGTGTGGGGTAGCTCCTCTTTTTTAAATGTTTACTTGGCCAGTTTGTCTATAGCAAATCCACCATTCATCATATTAAATCAAAGAGAAGTAAGGTGCTGCCCTATGATTGTACCCCTTCCACACTGCTTACTAGTTTGGCATTCAGGTGAACCAATCTCGCATTGACCCCCACTCTAGTCTATCTTCAGTTGGGTTATGAGCATGTTAAGGTCGCCTCTTATAAAGATAAGTGAGTTGTGATGTAACAACCATAAGATTTCCACATCAGACCCTTATCGGCAGCCATACAACAACACGCCTCTATATCCGTCCGTGCCTATTCCTGGCGGCACCTCCAAGTTATTATTGTACGCGAATTACATTCTATTGACACTCACGAATCTCAGACACTCTCTCCATGCCCTCCTGTCCCTTAAAGTTGACTTTGCAGCTGTATCGGGCTACAAGATCAACTGGACAAAAAGTGAAGCTTTACCCATGTCCGGAATTACAACCGCGGCTGCTGTTGCTGACTATTACTTCCAGTGGAAGACAGACTGACTCCAATATTTGGGCATCAACCTCGATAGAGGCCTGGAGAGAATGGTGACGGACAACATAGATGCACTGATGGCTAGGACTCAGTTGGACTATGCAAAATGGACTCACCTTCACCTGTTGCTGTGGGGCAGGATATAGGCGGTGAATATGGTGGTAGTGCCCAGGTTTACATATGTACTAGATATGCTGCCTCTTCTGGTCAATCTGTCCCTTTTGTGATCAATCGATCACAATATCAAAACCTTTGTATGGGGCACCTCCCAGCCCTGGTTGAAATCCAACAAGCTGATTGCACACAGGCGGAAGGGTGGTCTCAGCCTCCCTTGCGTGGAGCATTATTATACGGCTTTACATCTGTCGCAAGCAGCCGAACCACAAGCTAAAACAGCGGACAAGCTGTTCTGGGTTACCAACGAACATCTCCTCTTCTCAGATACCTCGGGGTTACAGCTTCTTTATAGCAACAAAACCACCTCCTCACTGGCACAAAGCCTGATCATTCATTCCACGGTGAGGTTGTGGCTTAGGGCCTACAACCTCTAGTGGGTTGACGCTTGGCTGCACAATCATGCACCAATTTGGAACAATGTGGCACTCAGGATAGGCGGGATACTATATGATGGGGCCTGTGGTGCAGAGCTGGAATATTGACTCTTAACCAACTAATTTTGTAGAGGGACATCTGTTCCTTTGAATCGCTCCTGGACGAATTCAACCTACCCACTCACCAATGGTGGAAATATGCTCAACTAAGACATTGCCTGTGGAGCAAACTGGTACCCACCCACGGGGTATGTGTGATTCCCCCATCGAACGTTACAGGACACATTGTGGGGCATTCTGGGGCATTATGTCTGGATTTTATAATCTGTTAATTTCCCTCCTATATGATAAACTGCAACTCACTCGAATGCGGGAATCCTGGCAGAGGACACTGCAGGTTGACTACACTGACTACAAATGGGCTGCCTTAAATGCAGACCTAGACAAGGGAGTTTGGGAAGCCAGAATGAAACTGTGCCTTTCTAAAACCTTTCAAGTCTGCTACTGGACCTCACAAAAACTCTACTCTGTAAGCCTCCTCCATCATTCTAACTATTGGAAATGTGATCAAGAGAAATGGACTATAGTTCACATCCTCTGCGACTGATCCCATTTCCAGACAGTCTGGAGGGAGGTGGAATCCACCATTAAAGAGACCCTGCAGTTGCCATTGCCCTTCCCACGGCAACTGATCATCTTACACGATATGGATGACTCCCCTATTCGTACCACTCATGAGAGGCGTTTCCTGGCCACAGCGCTCACCGTGGCAAAGATCTGTATCCTCCAACACTTGAGATCTCCCCTACTTCCCACCCATGACGAATGGCTCACAGAAATGTATAAGACTGCCTCGTATGAGAGGCTCATCAAAGTGCAGGATGAATCAGAAATCTACTTACAGGTCTGGTCACCCTTTTTGGGCACGGACTCGGACCCCTGAAGGGCACAAGCACTGTTGCTGCTGCGTGCTCCCTGAGAATTATTAACAGCACTCATGGCTTCCCTATTCTCCCCCCCCCCTCCTATACAGTCATTTCACATTGTTTGTGATTCAGCTAGGTCACTGTAAATAGTCCTCCTGCCCTGCCCAATTCAACACACTCTACGATTTTTATCTTGATTATTGTGCTCCAAGTAGCAATGGTGACTGGTTAATGGCCGTGTTGACGACACATGGGTCCTTGGAGATGTTCCCTTCACTCCCCCCCACTTTTTCCATTTCTATTTTAGTTTAGTTTATTCCAATCTTTATTCATGTCCATTATTGCTTGATCCTACCCTGTTCCAGTTACACTACTCTACTACTTTGCATGGATGCTGGTTTTGGTTTTCTTATCGACTGTGGCTGGAGTGACTGTAATTAGGTGTTCGGTTCTTCAGAATACATCCTTTGTATGGCTTTCACCCACACCCCCCCACCATGGGACTACAATGTTATTGTTTATTATTTGCATTTTCTGGAACTTTGTATTTTCTGGAACTTAGTAATAAAGATATATAAAGATTTTCATATCCTTCTCAATCATGAACAGTTGCTTGTGATCAAGTACTCCCGGGGAAAAGTAAACATTCACAACTGCTATGACATCAACACATGACAATTTCCAAATATCATTGATGTCAGGTGTAAGTTATACTTTTTAGTTCAAATCACTGACAAAATACATATCATCCTGAGGTTATAGCAAATAGCAAGTCACACTCTAGGTGTACCCTTCTTCACTGGAGTTGCTGGTTGATGGAAAGTTAAAAAGCTTCCAAAGTTGAAGGCTTCTGCAGCCAGGTTTAATGTACTAAAATTACACTGCAATCTTCAAGTTTCTTGTTTTTACCTATGTCACTAGGCAAGCATTTAAACCCAAAAACATTCCAAGAAATAACTATAATAGTGGCAGAGTTTCTTGAATCTCACGCTCTGATTTTTTTCTCCCAATTCACTGTTCCTTCTGCATTTCTCAGTTTGTTCCATTCGTGTTGATTGTTGAGGGCAAACAATGTTGATTCACTACTTGTGTTAACAATTATGATTTTACTAATATTGTCTCTCAGGATAGTAGGTCTTGTGTTATCCCATTTCAGAAAATCATCTCTCTCCTTTACGAAGTAAATGATCCTGTGCATTTGTTCCCTGCTCAGTGAGCTTACTGTTTAAACAGTACTTGGTAGGACTGCACTCCGAGACTATTCTCACTGATTTCTACTACTGTCAGCATGGAGCTCCATTAGTGGTTCGACATATCACAATTCTTCTTCTGCATCAATGACCATTTTTTATGATCAAGTGATAGAAGTTGGCTTGTGTATATTCCAAGTTATTATCATCAGCTTTACTATCTTTGGATGCAATGTTGTTTCATTTTGGCATATTTGCAATAAATAGAGAGCTTCTACTTAATCTTTAAGTTGCAGCAATAAAGCCCTGTAAGTTGTTAGCCAGCTACAATGTCTGCCATATCCATTGCCAGAGTATTTTTTCTTTAACTCTTTGATGCTTCAAATAAACACCATGTTGTTCTCACTAGGATTATTTTGATAAATTTCTAGTGGGCACGGCCAAGGGTGCAACACCCTCAACAGTCTCAAAACGTAGTTATGAGCGTCTTCTTTTGTGCTAGATTTAGGTGTTGATACTTGAATGGTTTTATCTGTTGGCAGTTGTTAGTTTAGATTTTTGGTGTTGCTTTTCCCAGTTTCAGTTTCTCATGCAAATGATGCTCCTTTGTCGATTTACTCCTTAATACTTGGACATCTTCTTTATTATCCATAGCGGATTTTCCATTGCTTATTTTCAGGACTTCGTCAATCTTGTTTAACGGATTTGATGATTGTATTTTTCATTAATCTTTGGTGTTAGCAGTTTTAAGACATCAATGATAGGTTGAACTTCCTCACCCTTTAGATTATTTTCACTTAGTCTAAATTTTAGTTGCTGGTTTTTACTTTTAATATTAGTTATATTTCAGTCTCTCTTCCTTTGTCACCAAGACAGCTTGGCTGCATGGAAGGGAATGCTTTAAACAAAGACTGCATGGAGGACAGTGTAGTATTTTCACTTGGTTCAAACAATGTATTTTCAAACAATGTATTTTCTTTTTTATCTAAAAAAGAATATCCAATTGCACTTTCAAAGTTAGTCAATCATAAGGTGTTGACTGTTTGGTCTTTTGCAGTAGTAATCATAATTTCTAGAAAATCAGACAATGCTTTTTGCATTAAATATAGTACTTTCATTAAAGTATTTGAGGGTTCTGCATCTTTGGAGCGTTCATGCCCTATTTGTGGAGTTGTTAAAATAAACAAACCAGCTTGATCTTCAGTGGAGTCATAATTTATCTTTACAGCTGGACCAAGCAGTTCTCCCTGGGAATCAACCAAACTATTAAAAAATGAAGCCTTAATTCAATGTCATATAGTAGTTATGAATTTCAATTAACCAGACAAAGCTAACAACAATGGTATTTAAGGTTTCTTTAGGACAAACATTGTTTTCAATGTTAATTTGTCTTCTTCTGAAACTCAGATTTTGAGATCTGTGGCCCTGTCTGGATTCTTGTCTGTGTTCCTAATACTCAAGCAACTGTTATGAAACATATTAACCTTAGTATAATTTCCTCAAATAAAATCTTCAATAGATGCCTTCAATTGCTTGAAGATTTGCTTGTGCCATCACCCTTGAAACTCCCGATGGAGTCTTCCCTCCAGGGAATTTTTAAGGGCAATGAGGAATTGTAATTCCAACAAGTCATATATAAGTACACGTTATGAAATGTGTTAGAAATGGGATTTCTGGTTGGCTAAGGCTTGCGCCAAAGCCAAGCAGAAACCACCACTCTAGTCAGGGCAAGAGAGTTACACACCTAAGATAACCCCTGCTCACCCCCTTGGTAGCTTGGCACGAGCAGTCAGGCCCATCCCGGAGGCAATGTGTAAGCGTTTGCGCAACACACACCCAGCAACAACATACTATGCACACCACAAAAGGAACTCCACACAAGGGTATATCAAAAATAGCCTTTGTATTCTCATAATACATTAGAATAGTATTCACATAATACACATGGTGCCAACTGGCACTGGGCAATATCTACAAGGGATTATTTACACATGACAGGGCCACGTGGGCCGCTGTCAGAACCATCACTTAGTGAACATATCATAAATGTAGGACATATCATAACGTACAACCAGTAATCAATGGTAACCACTATACTCAGCATCAACCTGTAACATAAACCACATTATGCACAGTATCACATTAGGCGCAAAATACATTATACGCCAACCTCACCAGCATAAATACATTATGCCATCATCTCATAAGTCTACACCTATTAGACACTAACATCCTAAGCATAAATCACTTTAGGCATAACCCATAGTGGAGAATAACTCACAACCTAAACGCATTAGGAAATAATAACCTCACAAGCATAAACACATTATGCAAAACCTCATAATCATAGAAATACATTTAGAGGTATGAAACAGGGTGCGTAAACCATAGTAAATGCATCACATTTCCTAGCACCGCATTTTAGGACAGAAATCACGTTAGCACATAACCTCATAGTAGAAACCATAGCAGAGGCATAAATCACATTAGGGCATGGCGCCCTACAAACCTAACAGTACCCCTGGCCATTGGCCATCTCACAAAGGGGCTCAAATGCCCTATGTCCAAAAGTCAGGGCTGCTGCCTATGCAGCGACCGTCAAGGGTGCGCCACTGCGCAAACCTAAACGTAGCAGCTGGCACTAAGTGCTGCGCAGCTGTGAAAGAAAAGTACTGGGGCAGAGGAGTGCATCTCACTCCTGAATTCAAAATATGTCCCCTAAAAGAAAGACCTAAATGGTGCAGCTGCCCACTACTTGCTGGGCAGCTGTAAACATTCAAATGAGGCATGGGCTCTCAATGGCCCTTTAAACAAATATGCCCAACGTTGGAGCCACACGGGGCTCTGAAACAAGTGGTGCGAGCGTTGGAGCCACCTAGGCTCTGTGAACAACCTATGCCCCCAAACACTGTGGCCCTCAGGGGCCCCTAAACTCTTGGGCCCTCGTTGGAGCGCGCTGGCTCCTAAAACCATTGTGCCACGTTGGAGCGGCCCGCTGCCAAAGCGGGGCCGCTCAGGATCTGTGCCTCGATCAGGCACTAACAATAGCCCACACGGAGCCCCCCCAGCCCTTTCTAACTCACCGGGCTGCTCTCTGGGGACTCCTCTTCACCCGGTCCCGCTCCTGGGGGCCGGGTCTCCTCACAGGCGGCGGGCGGGGCTCTCTCACTCATGAGAGCCTCGCTGGGGGATCCGGTGGCATCTCCCTCGCTTCACCCGGTCCCCTCTCTCTCTCGGGACCGGGACTTCTCTTGCGGCGGCCTGCGGGGTCGCTGTTTGCTCCGGCCGCACTCCTCCCTTCACCCGGGCCCCCCTCCTGGGACCCGGGACTTTTAGATGGAGCCTGCGAGGCTCCGGCGGATCTTTCATGGGCGCGGGGCTTCCCTCCAGGAAACGGAAGTCCCGCCCCACATCAGGCATCGCGCTGCCTGACTTCCTTTGCGGCGATCGGGCCGCGGCGGTGATTTCTTCTCGGGCAGTAAGAGGGTAGGCTCCCCGTAATTAAAGAATATGAAGCAGGGTGGGCTCCTGCTATGAAAATGAGGCCAAGTCGCGAGGTGGGCACCCGCGCACTAATTGAAATGAAGACGCAGGGTGGGCACCTGCTCCATTAAATAAAAACAAGCGGGGTGGGCACCCGTAAGGCCAGCAATCTCGGGGAATCCCTACGCTGGGGATTCCCTCATGGCGAAAGCAGCTCGGCGCTGCGAAGCCCACGCTCTCCATCAGCTGGGCAAATTAAAAGACAGCGCTGGTGCTAACAAGGTTGCCTAAAGTCCTGGATAAAATAAAGCAAAAGGTCCCAGAAGTCTTTCAGGCATCAAGGGCAAGGCAGGGCCCAGGGCTAAAAGAAATTAAGCAAAAGGTTCCAGGGCATAGCTGGGCCCAGGGAGGCAGCCCTCCTGGCAAGTCCTCCTGGGCCCAGCAGCAGCATGCCCTGCAGGAATCAGGATCCAAAAGCAAGAACAACTTCATGGGGTCACAGCCCCTTCTTTTATACACCATTTTCCTTTGTCTACAAGGTGCAGGGCTTGGGGAACCAGATACAACTGGTTATGGGGGATTTGGAGCACTTTGTTTTGCTCAGCTCCTCTCTCCTTTCAGAGTGTAGGCTAGGGACATCAGACGCACCACAGGAGGTGGAGCCAGCATTGTAGAGGGAAGGCACAGCCCTATTCAGGTCCCAGGTGCAACTCCTCCCACCCATCTACATGGAGATCTCTCCATTCAGCCCTGCGCTGACTCACCCTGCCCCTCCTGGAGCCACACACACCTCCCAGCCCCTGTCACTCACAAGCCAGACATGCAATTCACATCAGGCAGGCAGACACAGAGCACACAGAAATGCCAACTTCTAGAAGTGGCATTTCTCCACCCGTCACCATAAATCTGCGCTCACCATTGCGCAGCATTTATTCTCACGAATTCAGACATACTAGACTTGATCATGCTGCACCTCTCATAACAGGAATTACCACTGACACACTCATCCTCAATGCATTCCTATGGGAGGGCAGGCCAATCTCACAACACACGCACACATTGCGCACGCACTTTACACTGGACCACAGTGCTAAAGTGCCCAGGGACTTAAAACTACTAACACCAAGTTACATATAAGGCAAAAAGTTCAGGGGTGAACCTGCCAAAAAGGGCCAAGTCCAACAAAATGATTGAAATTCGGATATAGGCTGCACAGCCTTGCCAAGTACAGGGAAAGGCCAGATATCGCATAAGCCACCCTCCCTCCCTCCCTCATGCCAGAGAACACAGCAACTAACTGAAGCTTCCCTCCCCCTTATTTTTTTTTCCTCTCTACTTTCCCTCTTCTCTCCACCCGCCTCCACTGTTAAGTAGAATTATATACATGGTATATGCGATTTGAAGAACGGAATCCAGATACAAATACCTAATGTTACTATCTCCCAAAACGCACACAATGTACCCCCGGACCTTGTAAGACATGTAATGGTACACACTAGAATATTGTGATGTAACATCCTTCTGTATGCAATCATGAAAGACATAAGTAGAAATTATGGTATTGAATGTAACCACATAACAGCTGATAGATAACCGAATGTTCTATAACTTATGCTGTAATGAGTATAACAAAATACAGATTGCGGGCCATTGATGAATAACAAGGCACTAATGTTTATGTTTGACGCATAAAAACTCCAATAAAAAGATATTTTAAAAATAAATGAAATGATTGAAAGGTTCATTCAAAAAGGATACGCCACTAAAGTACTCAAGCCTCAGATATAGCAGATAATGCAGAAAAGGAAACCATACCTGGATGGATAGGGCTATCTTTGAAGATATAGAAGAACAGCCCATTTGTTTCATAACAACAAATAGCACATAGGTGAACGCACTAAGATAAATCCTAAAAAAAATTGGGATATTATGTAAAGTGACATATGTCTAACGGGAAAGGTAAGAACCAGCCCCTCTATTACTTATAGAAAGAGCCCATCGCTGAAGGATTATTTGGTTCACAGCCGTCTTATTTCTATATCTCATACATGGTTGAATCCGCCTGTGGGATTCTTTCCATGTGGTCATTACAAAGCATATAAATCTAGCTTCATTGTAAAAGATTATGAGATTCCCACAACCAAACAGATGGTCTATAAATAAAAATACTACATTTAAAACAGGTTTTGTAGTGTATGTGATTGCATGTTCATGCCGAAACAGTACATTGGTAGTACCATATTTCCAGCTGAAAAAACATACTTGAACACCTGAGGGCAATAACATATCAAGATAATACATACAGCACAGCATAACATAATGTGTATTTGTAAAACGTACATTCACCCATAAGGGTATCTTGGCACTGAATAACAGACGTTTATGGTTTTAGACTCAATGGTCCTCATTTTATCGACCTTAAAAGGAAGAAAGGCGGAGTGGACCCATCGGGATTTGAACCTGTGGACATGCGGTCCAACACCGGCCCCTACAGTGGACGCATTAGTCCACTAAGCCACCAGACACAACAGCACAGCATTTCTGTGAAATACATGAGGGAAACTCAAAAGCATTGACTTTCTTTCGTACAGATACGGTTCCAAAAAACCTGAGAGGGGTGACAGAGCACTCTCAATGAGTTATCTAGAATCAAGATACATAATTGAGGCAGGATGCTATATATATATAAAGGCATTAATGTGGATGAAGAATTACATGTACAGCTATAATACGAGTTAAATATGTTAGTAGCCAAAAGAATAGATAGCGACCACAACACCCTTATCCTTACCCTAACAATACAGGGCAATCCTGAACCAGCCACCAAGAGTAGGCTTGACCTGGGTGTTCTGTCTATCTCAAATAATCCGAGGACAATCTGATGGAATTGGGTGGAGGAAAACCCCAGGGCTCTGGTGTTGGTCAAAGACAAGGTCCGCTCAGTGGTGGAAGAGCAGGCCCTAAAACCCATAGACGCAGCATTCAGGGAACTGGGCACCCGACATGAATTCCTGTATAGTGAGATTAGGGATCTGCTGGGCAAATCGAGTAACGAGTACAATTCTCACAAAGGCAATCACCAGCAGAGACCCAAACCCCATGTAGTATGGTATAACCAGGAATGCAGGAAAACCAAGGGGGACCTGGTACGGGCAATAAAATCTAATGTTCGCCCCGAGATAGTGGCTTGCAGAGGAAAATATAGGCAGGCAACAGAGTTAGCCAAGAAAGACTGGCAAGACTCCCTGTGGTCCTCGTTACATATGACTAACAGCTAGAGATGCAAAGACCGTTTGGAAAAAGGCGGCCCAATGGCTTGACGGTAAAAGGTCTACACTGGAGTTTACAGTACAGCCTGAAGAATGGGTGTCCCATTTTGAATCTCTATATGCAGTGGGCAACACAGAGGCAGAAGACCCTATAGAAAGGGGGAGGGGAAGCAGTCCTATTGGGAGTGGAAGATGCTTTGGTTTTCTCTCTGGAAGAAACTCAAGCGGCAATCCATTCATGTGTCCCTGCTAGAGCTCCCGGCCCTGATAGAATCCCAAATGACATGTACAGGGTTCATATATTAATATGCTAACGAATGCCATTTTATCGGGCATGGGTATTCCACCATCATGGAAGTTCACTGAAATAATACCCATCTATAAGAACGGTGACAGAGCTGTTCCAGCTAGCTATAGGCCCATAAGTTTCATTGACTCCCTCCAGAAAGTCTTTTGTAAGCAGGTTCTGGCGAGAATTCAGGACTGGATTCTGGATTCTCATATTTTAAGCGACTTCCAAGCTGGCTTCCGTGCGTTGACCAGGTTTTTCGATTCCTTTGTTTGTACTGGAACTAAGTGACTATCAAGGGCGGGAAATTATATGTGGCCTTTGTCGATCTCCGGTCGCCGTTCAATCTGGTTACCCAAGCCACTCTTTGGAGAGTGTTGAAAGAGATGGGCATACCTCATAATCTCCTTGATATCGTTATTAGATTGCACACCTCAAACTTAGCTCAAGTGAGATGGGGTGCGAATAATCAGCAAACAGAGAAATTCCCAATCGAACGAGGTGTGAGGCAGGGGTGTGTGCTTGCGCCTACCCTTTTCTCACTTTTCATAAATGGGGTGGTCGATTTTCTAGATATAGACGGGTGTGACGCCCCCAAAATAGGAGAGCAATGAGTACCGGCGCTCCTTTTTGCCGATGGCACTCTACTAATTTCAAAATCCCCCCAAGGTCTCCAACAACTGATGAATGATTTTTTAAGGTTTTGCCACAAGCGAGGTCTGGAGCTAAATGAGGCCAAAACCAAGTACTTGATCTTTACCAAACGAAATGTAAAATCGTCCAAAAGACATTTGTTTGCAGGTGACATCGTCTTGGAACAAGTATCGGCCTTTGATTACCTGGGTATCCATCTTACTCCTAATTTAAATTGGGCACCCCACATTGATAAAGTTAACTTGATGCTAATTCAGCAAACTGCTCATATTTCAAAAATCCTGAAAAAAATAGTGTCTAGGAAAGTGGCCCCTGCTCCTGAAATCTACAATGTCAAATCGTTGGGGGGCACTCTATGGGGCAGAACTGTGGGGTATCGGGAATACTAATTGTCTTACTGTAGTAGAAAACAGTTTTTAAGATCTCTTTTAAACCTACCCCTAAGCACTCCCCTGACCCCCTTGTGCCTGGATTTTGCCCAGACAAAAATGGCTCACAAGCTTGACTATAAACTGCTAATGTTTTGGCATCGTCTGTGGTCCGTCGAAGAGTTAGCCCCATATTGAACACCAGTGATTGTCCTTTTGCATTATCCCCAGATAACCTTGATCTCCTGGTTCAATTCCTTGAGAGGTCTACTCCAGCGACTAGGGCTGGAGGCCTACTGGACCAATCCCGAAAGCCTCTCTATATTACCAAAAGCAAGGGCCAAATCGATCTATTGGGAATCAACTGTGGAGAAGGAAACATTGAATGCGGTGGGCACCCTGTCTAAGGTTTTTATTGACTTTAACCCCACCGCAAGGTACGAGGAAACAATTGATGAAATCGTTCCTCCCTTGGCTCGCAAAATATTCATACAGTTTCGCTACAAGACTTTACCAACTAGAGTGTTCTGCAGCAAATGGAGCCCTAATGTTTCCACGGATTCCCTCTGCCCAACTTGTAAAGTGAGCACAGAATCAATAGTCCACTTGTTATTCTTTTGCCCCTATTATAAAAACATGAGGCGCAAGTGGATTATTCCATTGTGCAGATTGGTTGATCGTGGTCACTATCTTGTGGTGTTGAGAATTCTATCCACGGACACCAGCAGAATAACCGTTTTTTGCTTGGCCAAATATTGGCACGCACTTTGGATTATGCTGCGCCAAATGTATTGTATGAATTGCTTTTATATTTTTATTGTACATATTGTATCTTATGACTGATATGTCTCTTACTCCATTACTTTTATGACGTGCTCTGTGCTTTTTAAGATCTATTGATCGAAATATAGTCACACGATGATGATGATGATATCTTTTACGTCTTTTGACATGGGAAGTATTAAAGGACTAGTAGTAGCAGTGTAATAGGTGAACATTGACAACATAGCGGACCCTGTTTTAGTGTTCCATGGCTATTCTGAAGTTTTTGTTGTTATCGCTCTGTTTGGACTGCAGAGAGATCTGTCCACCGTGATGACTGTAATTCTGCTCCTAGCCTACACTCGATTTTATAATGTATTATAGGTTTTATTATATTTAATGTCTTTTATTTGAGCTGTATTGCACACTGCACTTTTATGGTCGTACGACCGAAAATAAAGTCTTTGATGATGATGATATTATTAATTCTCTTTGGTTCCCTTGATTTGCTATAAGTAATACATTTCATTGTTATTAATGGGCATAGGGGTTTTTCATTTTTATTAGACATAGCACTGTTTATTTATAGGGCTACCCTTTGATACTGGACTTTTATACTATTAATCACAGGAATATCACACTGATTAAGATTTAGTTGGAAATGGAGATGGTTTGGACTCATGAATTCCAACTATAAAACTGATTGCAAAGATTTAAATCCGGTCTCTGGACGGTGATCTAGCTGCAAACTACTAAATGGTAACCATTTGTTTATGCGGAGTATCTAATTCGTGTGAGGCCACTTTAGTCATTAATTTCTTGATACAAAAATGATATATTAAGTGAGGTTACTACAGCCAGTATTACATTATATGGCTTATACATGGTATAGTCACTCTGTTCGATAATTCATTTGTGGAATGACATAACTTTTTTATAACACGAGGCTGAAAACTTGATCATTCTGAATTTATGATTTTTTAGGATAAAGATGTATAATTTCAGTATGGTTTCCAAATGTATGCACAGTCGTTTCATGTTCATGTTTTTCTGGAACGGAATATTTAAATTCATTTACAATGATGCATGAATGAGGACAAATAATGTAAAACAGTTTTGTTTTCTGATCAGTGATCAAAATGTATGAGCTCTGTTATTATATCAATAACGGATGTAAATTTAAGTTGTGTGGCCCATTGAGTATGTTATGCAATGTTTTGGTGGTTTTCACGAAATGACTTGCAGTCCTTTCTCCATGTTGTTTGTTCACATAGATGTCCAGTCACTTTCAAGGAATTTTGTGATCAAGACTCGAATAGGTCGAACAACACGTGTCATGTCCTCTGCCAGGAATAAATGGAGAGTAAGAAATTGCGCTCTGGTGTGGCTTAAATCTTTTCTGTGTTCACGTGAATACAAAAACGTCATAAAGTAAGATTGCGATGCACCGGGAAACCCACTGCGTAAGCCCTGGCCACATTATAGCAGGAAGTCCCTTTTATCTCGGACTCATTGTGTGGAAAATATATTAACCTTAGTATAATATCCGCAAATAAAATCTTTAATAGATACCTTTAATGGCTTTGAAGATTTGCACATGCCACTGCACAACTTCCCAGCAGGTATGGGCTTTTTTGCATGTCTTTTTTTAACTTGCCTTTATTATTTTCATTAGCATCTTTTTCATGCTTTTGTTTATGCATTTTACATTTTTGAGGACCAACAACTGGCATTGCAGGCTCTATAGTTTTGCCAGATTTTAGTATTTTCAATCTCAGTTGCCCTTTGCTATTTAGTACGCACATCAGAAATAATCAGATGAAGACAAAAATTATGAGCAAAAAATAGCAAACTGGAATCCGAGGTTGTGGATCCAGTCCAGGTGTGGGTCCAGTTATTAAGTTTAGCACAGTAGCCTGATCAGTTCTTACTATCCAACTTATAAATGAAGTTGGTCTCAACTGACCATTGAGATATCCACGGGGTTAATCTGCAAGCTGTACTGCCACTTTCTTCACTACGGCAGGAAAAATCTTTCCAAATATCTTCAAATTCTCTGTGCAGGTCCACTCTTGGCACATCTCTAATGGGTACTGCTCTGCTGGTTCAGTCCTTCCAGGTCAATCCTCGCCTTCTCCTTCGGTTTCACCTTCAGAGACACCATCACCCCTTGACGCACCTCTCCAACTCCCCAACCCAGTGCAACGGCTCACTTTTGACCTAAGGGCAAGGAACAGAGGGAATGGAGAACAAGCGGTAAACGGTGTCTGAAGCGGCTCAGCCCAGCCTCCAAAAACCCTCGGCCCTCAGACCCGATGTGCATAATCATGAGGGTTAGGTAGCACTGGAATGTCAGGTCGGTGGGTTGAGAGCTGGAGGTCAGGAAGCTGGTGAGTGGAAGCTGGGGAGCAAGGTCAGGAGAGATGAATGTTGTAAGGCTGAAGACTATGAAGGTTCTGATAGAACACCGTTAGTGTGTGGAGAGTGAGGATGTAAGGAGCACGTGGGGAGGACACTTCTGCAGTTCTGAAGCTCTGGTGCTGCTAACTGTTGCCCAAGGTTTTCCATCCGGACAGTACAACCTCGCACCTTACGTCCACCAGTATTCGCAGCCACAACACAGACTTCCTTTCTCCACCAAAATACATCCTGAATGCCAATGAAAGCCATCAACGGTGTTATCTCCCTCATTTAACCTCACCAAAAAATCTCAACAGTGGCCGCACAAGCTAATTGAAAAGCCTGAAACAGCAGTGACATGCAGGAAAAGGAAACAGCCTTTTAGGGGAGTATGAGAAAAGGACAGTGCAAGTAGGAATGGGGGTGGAGGCACACAATTTGCCCGACATTACTTGGTGAATGGCTCCCAGGGAAAGCAGGGTGAGTGATCATATTATACTTTACAATATTATAATAATATATGCCTTTTTGAAGTCAATGAGGGCCTTCTCTATAACCTTTTTAATCGTTTACCATTTTCCCTAAAATAGAGTTTACATAGCCGATCCGTCAAATGAAGAATTTCAAAGCTCAACCGAGATTTGGAATAGATGTAACAGGACACAAAACCACAATAGAGGAATAATGCTGCAGGGCAAAGTGGCAACATGTGGAAATAATAGACTTAAATTGAGATGGCTGGGTTCATGAGACAAGACCAGGAAAGGTTGATTTTCAAAGCTTACCCCACACTCGGACTGCAAAGGATCAGAATATTAACTGTGTCATGAAGCACACAAGACTTTAATAGAGCTCTCTCTAGTATGCAAAGATATGTCCAGGTCTGCAGGAGGCTTATTACTAACACATTGGTTCACTACTGGACAGCTCTCACTGCAGACTCTTTTCCGCATCCGTGAATATTCAACAGTTGTTACATAAACCATGATCCCCCAGAACGCAGGAGTAAAAACATACGTAAAGAGTCCCTTCCACCAGTGCTCCCAGCAAGAAGGAACATCCCCCTAGTAATAATAAACAACCTGGCTTTTCAGTTACAAATGAAACAAACACTGTGTACTTTCCCTCGGGAGAGATCCTTAGAGAAGCCGTGCACTCCTAAACTGGGAGGCTGACATGTTCATACAGGGAGTAGAAAAGAAACACCTGTTGTGTATAAAAACTATGATGCAATCCAATGATACCACCTAACATTCTTTGGCTTTGCTAATTGTACTAAAACCTTACAAAACAAATGTTGAGTGGCTGAACCCTGACAACACTAGGGTACCACTGCAAAAAGGAGGCAGGGTTACAAGCTGGAAAGTTCAGCAGCTTCTTAATTTCTAATCTTGACCAATAGAGATGTGCTGAATAACAATGCGTCACGAAAACGACTTAGTCAGGAAACCACGCGCTGCATCTGCCTCCCCCATCCTCGCAAATTCAGCGAATTCACTCATTTTGAATTTCTACGAAGCATGAATTTCATCTTTCTGCGCACATCCCATCTGAATCACTGGCTGGCATTCTGTGTCTGCTACAGGCAGGGATGTGCCTAGCGAGAAACAGGCAGATGGTCTTTTCAGCACATTTTAATCTGTCATTTCTTGTCAACAATACTATTTCGATCCTAATGAGAGTAAACTGAGGCAGTTTTCTACTGGAGGCAGTCTACCGTGAACTGCTACACTCTGCTCCCCACTGCTTTCATAGAAGTACTTTTTAGGTTAGTACATTGACAGACGACGAGATGGGTGATGGGAGATAAATATGAAAGTGTGGGTCTTCAGTCGAAAAAGGGAGCAGTGTGCACTGAAATCTCATCCGGATAAGGATGAGTATATGATCTCTAACGGCGGTCCAGTGAAGCCTTATGTAGGACGCATTTAGGCCATCTCAAATTCATTATTCCTTTTTTTTGTTCAAATTATTTTATTCGTTTGAGAACAAAAAGGCATACCCTCAAGTGGAAGAGTGATGAGGACAAAAATCAAGAGGTATAGGATACAATGACAAAGCAATTCATTTTATATAGCAGTTGATACGAGTAAATATCTAAGAATAGTTCAGGCATAAGAGGCCAACAATATGGCCATGACTGTAATATAACTAGTATGGTATACGGCCGAACGACTCAAAGAGGGATAGTAGCCTATATGACCTGAATACGCCAGGTAAATTTAGTATCCAAGAAAAAATACCCTTTGTATCGCCTATATAACATGAATTATTCCTAATCTGTTGGTTTAATGCAATGAATGTCTGTGTACATATTATCTATCTCTCTGTAGACTAAAGATATCCTTTTTCAAACATGCCTTACTTACCTCAACTAGACAGACACTCACTATGAGCACATTCTTTCACATTCTTATTAACAGAGAATCTATTATTCATAAAAATCAGATACGCTAAATACAAAATAGTTAATAAGTCAACATACAGCCTAAATACAATATTGAGGCCCCCCCCAAAAAGTGAAAGCTATGCATCCATCTCTGTAAGCAAAACCTAACATTTTCTCCTGTTCCGAAACAATTATGCTGAGTATTGTCATTGGACATTGTGGACTACATACAAGATAGGACACAGACCATTTATGATTACAGACAAACTGAATGTTCAGACTATGGTAGACGCTTCCTGGCCTTATTCCACCCAATGCCCAGAGGCAGTGTGTGAGCGTGTAATCAATTCGATAATTTATTACTTCACAGAATCCTCAACATCCCTGTGTTTTTGCTACTCTGTTGGGTTTGTTTGGAGAAACTGGACATGCTCCTATGCATGAAGCTTTAGTGACATAAGACCTTGGTCACCAAAGCCTAACAGCTGGAACTGGGCTCTTATGAAGTGTGAGGAAAGTTAACACTTTCATCGCTGTCATTGACCTGGTAGTAGAGAAAGAGTAACTAACATTTATTACATTGTATGTTACATTCCACAGCACCTAATCTCAGTAGATCTCAAACATACAAAAACCAAATAACGTTGAAGGTATCCTCGCTTTTGACAGCTCATCCCTACAAGAGGTGTTGAGGGGACTGACAAGACACAGTGAACATATTGACAAACACATTTCAACCTAACTATCTGTCAAACAAATTAGTAATATTCCCAGTATCCACAATAATCTCCATTCCAAATCTGCACTCAGAGTATAGGCCCCTCAATTCAGGATTAGATCCACTCGGTCTTGCACCTTTTCAGGCAGCCAATCATCTGGAATGACAACTCAGAGGTTCAGTCATTCCTGATCTTCAAATTCAAGTTTAAAATGTACCTGTTAACCAAACTCTAAAAAGGAAATATTGTCCAAGTTTCATTCTTGTTGAACCCCCTGCAGACTATTGTTCTTTGTAACACACCATCATCTTATCTCCATCTAATCAGTGGTAGCCTATGAGACCAATTCTTAGTGGCAGCCAGTAATTTTACTGATGGTGAGGGCACACACGTACACATACAACTCACACCCATTCATTCACATACGTACACACACACTCACTAACAAATACACATACATTCATACATACACGTACGCACGCACCAAACAAAAAAAGACAAAACTTACCTCAACAGCAGCTCTGCGACAGGGAAGCCTCGGATGTCCCAGGAGTATTGGAACTGCTGCCTTCCTTTGGTCAGCCAATGAGGGAAGGCAGCAGTCCAAATCTCGTCAGAGTGGAATGAAGTCAGTGAGACTGCTGAACCCACCCCACTCTGTGACGAGGTGTCTGGCTGATGAAGGGTGATGCCCTGTAACCAGTCCCAGGATGCTTGTTTCTGGTCCAGGGTTGGCAGTTAAGGAACAGGGTCAAGGCTGATTTGCATATGGCTGGGTCCAAACTGGGGTGGCGTGGTGAGCAAAAGAATGATGGATTAAACCCAGATCCTTGTGACTGGGGGTGAATGTTTGCATTGTCCAGCATTCCATCCATCAATTGTTTCTTTTGCAGAGGTGTCACTGATTGACACTCAGCCCTGGGCCCTTCAAGGCTTAAAACTGAAGTGCCCAAGTCCGAGGCAATTAGTGACGCACCACCTCGTCAGGAGGGGGAGTGCCTCGAGGCTCTTTTGGCAGGCTGAGATCATGCCCACTGGGATGTGTGAAATCCTCACACTGGCTGGTATTGTGTGCCCCGAGAACTCATAATTCCAATTACCCTGGGCCCAATTCCTCACATCTCAATAGCAGTAAAACATACTGTATGTTCATTTTTGCTCAAAGATACACTTTCACTCCAAAGTAATTCAGCTATTAGCAGCTCCTTCAGCACCTAAAATCATGGACCAGACTAAACTTTATTTTAGCAATGCTGAAAGTCCCTACCTTTACGTAATATGCTCTTAAAAATTGGGTAACCCCAGTGTAATTCTATCAATGATGAGCAGTATGTAGCTAACGTCTATTCAGAATCAAGAGGCTTGGGCCTTTCCATTTCTGGCCACGTACCTCCTGGTCTCAGACAGCTCACTGGCTCTTGGTCCCACAGAATTTAGTTGTTCTCTATCACACAAACAAAACAACTCAAGCAGATCGTCCAAATATTGAACTGAGCAATTTGAACAGTATCAAACATTTCTTGGAGGTCAAAACGTAGAGCTTAGATTGGCATTCTAAAGTCACTGCATGGCTAGCTAAGGCGCATATCACGTGATCAAAGGATCAACAGAGAGGAATTCATAATGATCTCTCTTTAGGAACATCAAAAAATGTGTGCCTTCTGCGTGGTCAAGAATATATGATATATCTATATCCATGGTCTTTACATACTACCTTAGATGTTTGCTACTACTTCATTCTCTTATTTTGAAACCAAATGTTAACACCTAGAATCTTGTGTATCAATGCACTTCCCCATAGTTACAGAATGGGTAAAGCCAATTGATACATCAGGCCCCTAGTGTTTAACAAAGTTCAAGAACCAAAATGCGTAATCCATTTGTATTAGTCTATTAGTGACCTGTGTAAACACTATGGTTTTCTTTGTGCAAACTTTTATGTTTTGGCTCATGATGGAGTGACTTTGAGTGGCAGTATTTCACGTTTACCAGCCTTACCCATGTAAGCTCGCTTGTGGGCAGGGGAATTGATATTTGCACGGGACCTATATATTGCATAGTGGTCATAGTGTGGAATACTTGCATGAGTTGTTACTGTCCCCCCTTATTCCTGGAAATGGTAACTTGCTGTGGGAATATTTCATATTTTATCTGTGTTCACTGACAAAAGTTGTTTTTATAAGTTTTCACTCCAAGTGCTTAAAGGTGTACTCTGTGTTCACTTGAATTCTTATGTCAAATTTCACATTTACAATTTATTGGCTACGCAGAGTCAGTTTCTGTGTGGTTGTCCATATTATCCTTGGCCAAGAAACTCATAATTCCTGCACACTAGGCTGTAGAGCCAGAAGCCACTGCACACCTTTCCAGTTTGCATTTGATGCGTCTAGTGTTTCTTTTTATTCTGTTTTGCAGTTTTGGATGCCATGACCTTGGGCCAGGGGCATTACAGCGCTTTACATGAGCAACATATTACATTATAATTTTTTAGGCAAGGGGAGATTATGTGATTTTCCTAAAATCAAAGGATGTTGAGCCGATGCCCAGACTCAAACCTAGTAGCCCAGTTCCAAGGTCAGCAGCTTTGTTCATTAGGCCATATCTCCAAATGGGCCATCGCTTTCTAAAATTATAACAAGAAAGGGCACATTGGAGTGAGAAGAGGATTTTTTATGTACAGCGTTGGCTTTCAGCTAGCCCCAGCTAGTGGTTCGGGTGGATGCTGAATTTAAATTTGGTACCGTTAGATGCGGCATTGAAAGTCCTGAAAACAGAAGCCTTCCATTGCAGTTCATGCTCCATTACACATCTGACAATGAACACCCAATCTGCCCCATTGGGTGAGATGCCATTTTTAGGCTCCATTCTCAAAATCCTTAGCATCTCTAAAAACACAGAACCACAAAAAGAAAAAACAGAATTCCTAATTATAAGGGTGGGTTTTTCAGGAACAGCTGGGGAAGAGCACAGAGGTAAAAAGATAGAAAGAGAAGAGTGAACATTATCGTTTATTATTGCAGCAGAGTTTAGTTTGGCCAGAAGAGACATTGAGAGGAGAGAGCCAGAAAGGACTATTAACTGGTTGCACTGTGAGACACCAGTCAATCAGGACACATCACGCTAGTAGTGTGCATATGTTAAACGTATATGAAAACACATGTTAAGGACATATTGGTGAACAGCGATGGATATGGATTTTTCTGGGTTCTAGACTATCTATGTGGAAAAAGGTGAAAGCAGGGTTTATTGCAACTTAAATTAAAATCATTACACTTTCGAAATAAAGATCTTGGCAGCCATTTAAAGGGGGCCTGTGATGTTTGAAAGTGATGGGGTGCAATACTTGCACTAAATTCTAGCGAGCAAATCGAACAAGCCCAAATTATTCTTCAGAGGGGAGAAAGTGGAGTAGAGGTGGTTCTCCCTCTGAGAAGGTTTTGAAAAAAGGGTCAAATAGAGTATTTTAAATAACAATTTTCACATACATTAGTTCAAAAGTGAGCGATCCAAAAGGCACTTATTAAATATTGAAGTACTTTCATGGTGTGCCACGTCAATAATGTCTGACTCTCCTGAAGAGCTTACCCCTTTTTTCTAATTTCAAAATATGCATCGGGTGCCCCCCTGCTAGTCAATAATTACCTCCATTGTGCCAGTGCCAGCATTTTGTAATTGATATCCCTATATACAATGTGTACCCCTTTATGCCAAGAATTAAATACAATATGCAAGTGTCCGAATTTTGCCTCGGACTGCTTCCATACACCATGGTAACCCATATGTGAAATATTAAATCTAATCAAAGTGTGCATTGTTTATGGCTGTCTTACACTTCTATATGTAACTGGTTGTCCTCCTCTGCCTAGAATTATGTCTAGTATGCCAGCATCAGCATTTTTTACCATGGGTGCCCCTCATACAACAAATTACCCCAAAAACGTCAACATTTTGTCATGGATTCCTCTTATGCCCGGAATTACGTCCAATATACCAGCACAAGCAATAGGTGTCCCACGTGCCAAGAAATACATCTGTTGTACCAATGCCAGTCATTTGACCAGATAACATTTATGCAAAAAATTACCTCTAATATGCCAGTATTTTGCCATTAGTGCCTCTAAAAGCCAATAATTATCTCTAGTATGTCTGGGACATCAGCAGAGTCACTAGTGTAACACACTTACACACACTCTCACTTGGTTCAGTTACTTTAACTCCTTCCCTCTTACTCCTTCAAACTCTACACTGCCTCACACTCCTTCTCACTCAGGCACTCTCACTCACATTCATTCTTACTCTCACCAGTCTCTTTCCCTCATTCTCACTTATGCCATCTTAGTTACATTCACTCACTTATTCTCACTCACTGACATTCACTAACAAACATGCATATGCTCTCTCTCACACACGTATGCTCACTTACATTCGCTCACACACTTTCTTACTCTCACCCTCAACCTCATTCCTTCTTACCTACCTAATCACTCATATCCACCTGCACTCACTGGTGACTGTTCCGAGAGTGAAAAAAGCCAATTGGGGTGGCAGAAGCCTCATAGTCAATGCAGCCAGAACTTGGAATGCTCTTCCTCTGTCTCTCAGAAGCATGACCAATCTTTTGGCCTTTAGGAAGACTTTAAAAACATGGCTGTTCTCCAACTGATTGTTATCTCTCTATCTCTGTTCAATCCCTAGCAGGTCTTTACTCAGCGCCAGGACACCCTCGGGTAACAGCGCGCTTTATAAATATTTTTAACATTAACTTTTTCTTACACTTATTCATTCATTACGATTTAGACTCCCGCACTCTAACTCATTCTCCCTCACAATTACAGTGCCACCTATTCTCAATCACTCCACCTGCCACTCATACATATACCCACATACACACACGCACACAACATTCTAGAGTTGTGTTTCTTACTCACCTTCAGCTACACTTGGTCTGCTTCGGTGGCTAGAACTAGTTAGACCCTCGGGACAGCAATGTAGCTTCCTCCCGCCTCAAGCACTGAAACAATACTTTGAAAGCTGGATTCTTCTCAGTGATGGGTATGGTCCAGTTTTCAGTTTCATACTTTTTCACCTAACCATCTCCCATCTTGTCACAGGGTGAGGTGGGGCCAGTGAGGCTCCTGACCTCACCCATCATGTGATGACATGGGAGAGTGTGAAGAGATAATCCGACTGGCGGGTACCCCTTGGCACTGCAGATCTTAAGCCTAAAGTACCCAGGGCTACCTATTCCAGGGATGCTTCAGCATGCCTCTAACTGGGAGGCCCTGAGGTGTGTCAGGACCCTGAAACCAGGGCTGGGACTTTGCCATCCCAGAACAATTTCACTTATGGCTAGTGCAGGTGCCTCAGTGGCCACCATCAAACAGATTTACTGCAGGCTGCAGCGAGAATCAGCATTTTTTTTATTATACCAGTAGTGAATAATGAGGTATTAGTCACTACTGGTATAAAAGAAGAAAGGGACAAAAACAAGGAGGCCGAGCCCTGAAGCCCATAACAGCGAGCCACAGCTGCCACCATCACAGGCAGAAGTGATGAGTCTTAAATGAAACGTTTCATTATTATTTTTTAATTCTGTGCATAATGTAGTTATTCGCGCCAACATTTTGTCACACTTTGCAGGTTGCCATCAGGCCAATCTGGACAAATGATTGCGTACTTTGTGTTGCTGCTGTACCCTTATTTATGCACATTTCATTCAAGAGAGAGAAACAGTATTTAACCATTGAAAACCATGCTTAACTGAAACCAAATGGACAACTATCAATTCAATTAACTATTAATATATCCAAGTCTAGGAGGGAAATTTTTGAGTGTGCCAGAGTGTATAGAGCAGGTCACAGAGTTGTGTGGCAAGGCTGCCTGGTTTGTGACGTGGGCTTGCGCCTCCTCTCTGTGGGACTTACGAGTGATTTCTCTTTCATTCTGTCGATTTTGTGGGGCGGGGCAGAAGAGAAGGGGAAGGATCCTATTGTGAACTATCTGCAAGGTTCTAATTAAACACACAGACCCTTCCCCCAATTGCAGAGTTAAGCTTTTATGTAGACCATCACATTGTGTCAAACTGCGGTGGGTCCCGCAATTGTCACGGTTATAATTACTCAAAAACTCCTTATGGGTTTCATTTGGTTATAGAATGTCTTAACATCTTCTTAAATTGAAGTCGGCTTAGAAGTTGTCAAGCTTTCACCTGTTCGATTTATAAACAACTCTAAACAGACAATCCATTGCAATCGTGGCCTGTACTTGAAAGAGATGTGTGCTGCTGCTCTAACAGATGCTTAATGATTTATTTCCCCATTGCCAAGACTCACTCTTCTTCTCAGCTTAGGTTTGTTGTGTAGGTTGACCACAAATGATCACAACTGCATTAAATACGTCAAGTTTGGTACAAATGTGTACAGAAATATGAAAAAGGATGTGTCCAAGGTAATGCCCATCAACATGGAAGAAGTTCAAAGGATACATCATTGAAAGCCAGGGGTGGTTTCAATCCGGTGCCCTGAGTAGAGCAGTGATAGGCAAATCACAACTGTGGCAAGAAGCGAGCATTCACACTTTCAGCTGTTTAGGATTTAAAAACAGAGCCCTGTATGCGTTGTGGCCGTAAGTCTTTGTGGCTAGTCTTAGAAACGTGACATGTTCTCCCCTCAACCTCCCTAGCATAAAGACTCGCTGCTTCCTAAAGCAATCCGGAGCCCCCAGGACCAGCTGAGGCTGCAGAGAGAGCCATTTCTGTGCAAGGTTATCGGCAGTATACGAACGGCGGGAGTGTGCCATGCACATACCGATAGAACAATATAATATTAAAACAAACAAAAGCGGCATAAAATATGATACTATAAACTACTAGCACAGCGTGAGCACCTGGGGTGGGGAGCAAGGTAAAATATAAATGTCCCCAGCCTGCCTTTGGCTAAAGCTGCCGGATCCAAGCTGTCAATCACAGGGAACAGTTGAAAGGGAGACGCCACGGGGTGGCCTTCTTGGCCCCATAGGCTCGGCTTAACCTAAAACTGACCTCGAATTTAGATGTGCTAGTGTCATAAACCAGAATGCTATCAGCTTAGCTTTTTGTACAGAAGATGTAAGCATTGCCATATTTTCAAACACTCATTAAGGGTGCAGTAGGCCACAAAAAGGCGCAGGGGGCGACTGTGTGGGAGGTAGTGACGCACTGCTACAGAGCAAGGCCGCAAGGCCCCCTTCAATTCAGAAAACACCCTGACAGCGAGCAGCCATAACGTACACTCTCTTTAATGGCACTGATGTCAAAGGCCAGCTGCCAACGTGCCGCATAATCAAAGAATGAGAACATCTTTCAGTCAACAAATCTCCAGTGGCTAAAATCCATACCCTATAATCTGAGGTTTATACAAATTACAAAGGCTTCTCGGTAAATAGTGCTTTTCGCTCACAGAAATTGAACTTCTACAACATATTTTGTTTTGCCTCTTGGGATCTGGCCTGGCAGATGTGGAAACGCTTAGAATGGAAATGCGATCATTACAACTTTATTGCACTTCAAAAATGGATTTTGAGGCGTCCACCGGTGTAGAATGAACACGAGTGAAACGGGCAAGCTGAGCTAAAACAACTTATCATGCAAACGCTGTTCCCCCCAGAAGCCCCCCTCGCTAGCCATTCGCAGGCAGAGGCACCCTGTACCACCTGACTCCCGTTCCCGCGAAGAATGTGAAATATTCCTCGAGCCGAGATAACTCAGCCAGCACTAGGCCTGCAAAAAAAGGGCACACCACAAACAGAGGTAGGCAAAATGCAGAGTAAGTAACACGCCACCTCTAAACGCATCTGGGAAAGGGATACAAAACACACATTAGCTGTCATGTTTAAACAATTACCCCTCATCAAAACTTTCAAAAGCCTCATTTGCGAAACAGATTTACTTTGTGCTCATCACGGTGAATATAGTTTTAGCCAAATTTACCTTTCTTCCCCCTCTATTTCTCCTGCAGACTTAAAAACTGTGATTAACGCTGAATAATACACTTGCTTGTTTCTGAGGGAGTTTGTGGCGGCTGATCTAACTTGTCTTATCAAATGTGCACGCGCATAACTTAGCTTGCGAGTTTCCTTGCATGCAAAAAACCTCACACCTTGATATCCCACGTCTCCTTTTCCTAGCAAAAAGTGATAACATTTAAGTTGCACCTCCATTTGTTTCCAAGCACCTTAAGATGCTTGTCTTTTATTAATCGCACAGATACTAGATGCCTGTTGCATGTTGTTGGGTGCTGTTTTCAACTTTACCATAAATTCCAGGAGTCCTGCAATGGTAACTCGCTGACTTCTTTGATGACCCCAAAGTGGGCTCAAGCTGCTGCTCTGACGTCATCCTGGGTTCGTGTGCTTGCATAGCAAGCTGCACACACTGCCCAATATATCAAGTATCTATCTCCCTCCTCCCCTCCTGTCAATGTGGCCTTTTGACTCAGATCAAAAGCTAAACTTGTCTGCCGATCAGGCCATGTGTTTTTATTACTATTCTATTGGGAGCCCTTCTGTAGGGATTGACCAATCTCCAGGAAACACAGTGCAATTACAGTGTTACATCCGTGCACCTGAGGGACACAGAAGTCTGGAGGGGGATTTAAGAGAATTCATGAAGGGAAAAGATTGCAAGCAAACGATATACGTAAACTTACATTAAAACATGTGGGCAAGGGGGCAGTTGTAAATGGCGCCACAGAAGAAGAGGGAGTTATTCTCAGAAGTACAAAGAGGGGCAGTGTGCTTGAGAAGTTGGGATTCTGCAGAAGGCTCGTTTTCTTTTTGCGTCTTTGCCTTAAGGATCTCTCGTTTCATCAAGATCATGCACACGTGTGAGTGGAAGCCAGAAAAGGAGGACTATTTAGTGAAGTTGTCCAGTTTGCTGGTATGGGTGGCCTCGTTAATGATGCAGTGACTGGAACATAAGGAATGTTGGAATTGGAGACAGAAAGGATCCTAGAGGGTGTCGGCGATGCTGAATGGAGGATGGCCTTCAGAGGAGTAAGGGTTGAGTAATAAGGCCTCGGGGTAGAACATTGCCTCAGTCCTTGCAGAAGAGAATGAGAGAAGGATGGCATTGGAATGAAGATCTTGGTCCTTCACAGTAGATTAAATGGAAGAAAGCCATTGAAACTTTATTCGCATGAATGAAATAGTAGTTATGTATGAGTCTAGGAGTTTGGAATTGCTCGAAAGAAAAGGCGAAGCCAGCCAATTACATGTTATTAAGCAAGTCTTTGATTAGGGGTTGCACTTGCAGAGCTTATGAGTTCACATCTTAGGCAGTATATCTACAAGACACTGATGACACTTTAGAATGCAGTTGTCCATAATCAGCACATTGATGAATGGCGATATGCTATTTGGCCAGTGCAACCCCTATTGATCCCATGCACAGACAGTTCACTATTGATGCAAGGGTAGAACACTAGGGACTCTATATGGCAGGAGTGGCTGTCTTTTGATCCGGAAGCAAGCAAACCAACTGAGTACTGTTTGAGTGAGGACTATGTGGATAGAAAGGATGCTTAGTGGAATTTTGTAATCGAGTGTGTGTGTGGTCACTTAAACAGAATCTTCAGGACGTGGTTGACAGCCTGGATTGTGGTGGTTTCCGTGCAAAAGCATGGCTAAAACTCAGTAGTAAGACTGAAGTAGAGTTTGGGCATCAATGTCATCTTGCTGAATTGTGCTGCAGTGTGGTGGCTTCTGGCCTCATGGAGCTCTAGGTAAGGGTTTTATTTAATAGTGACAGGATCTCAAAAAGTTTAAAGGAAAATCTTTCTTTTTTTTCTTTTTCTAGAATGTGATTCAAGCTTCAGAGATGGGCCAGAGCACTGTGCATGTTGGAGAAGCATACAAACTGTTATATACACAGTTTATAGCTACTGGATACATGCATTGAGGTAGATACATAGCACAATGCTCATGAGGTAGAACAATCAAAGAAATTACAGGTTACAAATGTGCTCAGTTGGGGATAAAAGTTTAGTCAGGGCACAAATAAAATGCTAATTTCTAGGGCCCTGATAGGTATGTCGACCCGGAGGCGGATTCACACAAAAAGTGTTTTCATAAATGAGGAGCTTGAGGAAGTATGCAATGACCTCAGCCATGCCTAAGGATCTGTTGAGAGGAGAACAGAGATGGTGAGAAATTTAGTGTTGGATAGAGGATCAAGTAGTGTTGGAGACCTTTGAAAAAGCAGTATCTTTATTTTTTTTAAGATGGCAAAAGATGAGGTTTGATGTACTAGAGAAGGCAGTTCAAAGTTTTAGGCGTGCAGCCAGAGAAGGAATGCAATAGATGATTTTGCTTGGTGGATCTTGGGATTTCCGTGTGAAAGGCATCCTGGGTACATGTTAACCATTGATCACCAGATAAGGTTAGTTTCTAGTTCCATAAACAGGTTTGCTGAAGGTAGTGGGTTTGTACCAGACACGCTGTTTTGAAGATGCACTATTGCATGTAACACAACTGGGTTGGGCGAGTCTCATTTTTGGGATTTCTTTGCAAAGAGTTTGTTAAAGAGCTGGTAAGAAGCGAGGCACTGATTTTGGACATATATGGAGTGGCAACAGTCGAGCTATGAATTTGGTAGTGGTGGAGAAAAGCAAGTCATAATATGAGGTTTCATCAGAGACTTCAGGATACTGATGTGGGGTTTGATCAAAGGGGATACAGAAATTGTAGCGGGAGTTTTAGAAGGCATGCTTTCAAATTTTGTCAATATATAAGTAGCTGGTTATAGTGATTTTTTTAAAAGAAGGTGGGGTGACTGATGGTGGGAGTGAGTTGACTTAGCATTTGATCACACAGCTTTATTGCATTGTGCAAACCTTTATTTTCATTATCAATGTCAGGAAAGGGCCTAGACATAGAAGTCAGATTTTTCTTTACAGATGGACACTTTGTTGGGTGGGCATGCAGTCTTGAGACTCAAGAGTTCATTGGGGGAATGTGTAGGATCTCCGGGTGTTGTTTAGCCCTGGTTGCCTCAGAAAAAGGGAAAAAACAATACCAGTGCTACTTCCATAGTGGTTCATACTCTCAGTAAAACACATTAACAGAGTGCCTCGTAACAGAGGCGCTCTGCACACTCCCCTTCGATGTTTAGCTGGTAAGTGGCTGTGCATAAGTTGTTTGGAAAGCCCGCACTCTCAGAATAACTGTTACTGGCACAGATGGATCACCACAACAGTCTTTTGCAGTTACTCACACAGCCCAGGCTCCAATTGGGAGGTGTTTGATTTCTTCTGAGTACAGAGAGGAATGTGTTTCATGTGGTGCTAGAGCTACAGCAACACATTCACCCAACCACATGGAGGCGGCTATCTGGCCCTAGCCATTAGCTCCCCACTTGCAAGAACACTTCTGTAAAAAGCTGCAGGAAGCTTCCATACATACATGCATGTAAACATATTGAGACAGAAAAACAGATTTAAAAAAAATCAAGAGGAATTCCATTTTCTCATTAACTTGCACAAAAGTGCAGTAAGTTTTACGCAGGAGAAAGCTAAAACAAAGTCATTTTTGGCTTAAAAATTATGAAGCTCATGACTAAAGTGTTGGCGTGTATGTAGATCTAACAGGCCTCATGCATGACACTGAATGGCATTGTGGCAGCACATGCCTCCGCACAGCTGGTACCAGCCTGGTGTTTCTGGGGCCAGACACACGGACGAGGAACAAAGGTCCTCCATGGCTGGCATTGCTCCTCACCGGATTGCCCTTGTAAGCAGCTACATCTTGAATTCATGATTATCACTAGTGGGGATTGGCAGGGGTGTAACACAAGCCCCTGGAACCCCTATGGACACTTCACGGGGGCCCAAGTAGCCCCCAGATCTATGAATATCTGTCTATATGAAGATATGCAAGATTTGGGGGGGTCCGAAGGGAGTGGGCATGATTTTGAGTTTCACCACTGGGGAAAGGTTGAGAAGGTATAAGGGGCCTTCAAATTCATGGCCAAGTTTAAATAACTAAGGACATCAGCTAGGATCTACACTTTGGCACAGGTGGGGAGAAGGACAGAGGAAATGGGTCTGGCGTTAATATCTGCTGTCAGTTTCAAGGATTCCAGTGCCGCATGCAGGCAAAGCAGGTGACATACACTTAGGAGTGTTTAAAAACTCAGTAACGTCTTTGCAGTATCCCCCCCCCGTATTGTGCTACATCACACTTCCTACACATACATACATATAAATGAACCAATGACTGACAGGTGAATGGCTCGCTAATCTCGTGTCAACCCCCCTCTACTCAAAGCAGGCATGAGAACTAAGCCATTCTTAACATGACGAAAGAATACCCAGGCATTTCTTTGACACCAGAACATGACATGTTTGCAGACTGTTTAAGGATAAACTCAGCCAGGCAATGCATATAGGATAGAGCGCAGTTTCTTAAGTCACGATGATAACCAAACAAGATGTATTAAGGCTACAAAATACAGGGTGGCTTTGAATGGCACAGCCACTACCAGTTCATAAAATGGTGGAATTAAAAACAAAGGGCACAATTCCAAAGCAATGAACACACCCACTTGAATTTAGGTCCAGATGGGACCTATTTTATGAGTGGAAATCATTTATGAGAGAAACAAAAATGTACATACACTTATAAAGTGGTTTACTCACACAAGCTTAGTATCAGGGGGTCGGGTTAGAGTGCGCGTTTTCTGCTTACAAATGCCAATGAACGATTGACAAAAGAACACAAACGTATGTGTGTGACTATGTACAAACATATCATCTGACCATTTCCAGCGTGCAAGCACTCCGAAATGTACTGCTTTTAGAAAAATAGAAAATACGTGTGCAGGGAGAGAGGGTGGGGTAAACAGCCTAATAATTGGTGGGGTTTAGAGGAGGGGGCTTCTGTACAGGAACATATGGTCCATACCAATAAAAACTAAAAATGAATTGTGCAAATGCAATTGCAACGTGTGTTTTCGTGATAGGTGCTGCGTGTGAAAATGGAATTCACAGAGCGAATGCAGGGAATAATCCCAAGAAAACCACAACAGTTGCAGCTTCTTAGGAACAACCATTCCATGGAATATTTTTAATTGCATGAAGCCAGACATTCACTTCAAACTTAGGAGGAAACCTACAGGAGTACATTTGTGACTGGACTCTTTGAAACTGACCCTTAATATAGAAATTTTGTTCGGAATCTAATGAGGAGATTTAACTTGGAAAGTCGATTTGAGTGTCCATAAAGGTGCTGAATTATTGAACCAAAGATGGACCCTTCATAAATTAGAGGATAGTTCTGCTACAGTCCTAAATAAGACACGCTGACCTAATTGCAATTTGAGGGTATTAACAAATATAACATGCTCTAAGTGTATGTTGTATGCATGGTTTGCAAGTTACTGTATGGTCATTATATGTAAAATGAGGGCCTGGGACATCAGATTGTTGATTGCTGGAATAATGCGGATGCACACGATTGCAGCATTGAAGGTTTGAAACCCGAGTCTGAGTGCCGAGTGTGGGTGGGGTTGGTATTTTGTGTCATCTGAACCTTGACCTTTTCAAGAGGCAGCTGTAGAGCACTAACCAGGGTCGGCTTTAGGGTGGTGGGACCGGTGCAGCCGCACTGGGCGCTGACCTGGAAGTGGGGGGTGCACTGACCTCAGGGGGGATGCTGTGTTTAGCAATAACTTATGATTTAAAAGCACCTGTTGCAGAGCTCCTTGTGCTTTCAGGCAGCAATAAAAATCTCAAGATAACACTTGTGTTTAATGTTCCTGCTAGGGATAGAGACTGGAGTTTTTTCTAGTGGTAGTTCTGCATCGCCATAAAGTAGCGCAGAGGGTTAATATGCCTGATGCAAAGAACAGATCTGTATTTTATGTGGATAGCTGAGTGGATTAGTAAAACCAGTCTTTTCCAGCTCTTTAAAACAAATGAAATGTATGTGAAAGAGGGACGATGGAGAGATGAGGGGCACTTTTGCCGGGTGCTAGTGAGGGATTCCGAGGTTGTGGGTGGGGGCACCAAAAAAGAATGTTGCACCAGGCGCCACCACGCTAAAGCCGACCCTTGCACTAACAGGTCAGGTCGGTTTGTGGTGAGGTAGCACACATAGTGAGGTGACGGTGAGTGGTGGCAAGAGCATAAGCATGGACAGGTAAAAGGCTAAGGAATAGTTGCATTGATGAGTCAGATAAATTATAGCAAAGAATCTGACTGGTGGATTAATAGACTACCATATACTATTTTGTTTAAAAGAAATGACAAATTCTTAGGAGCCATGTTGATAATTTTAATGGTGAGGCACAGGTCATACGAGTAGCTCTTTGAAAGCTTGATAGTGTGCATGGTGCAATGGGATCCCATAGGCCCTATACCTCATGCCTCAGTGTACACTTCAGACTCCCAAAGCCAACCAACCCATGCTTTATTTGACTTGCAGATGATCCTGGTTCTCTCATTTTTGTTGTCCTTCTCTGTTTTTCTTCTGAATATTGTATTCTGCATTCTCTATTTTGAACCTCTCAATTTACCCTTCTCTCTTTACTAGCCCTGCTTTTAACCATTCTACCCTTCATTAATTATGCTTGCTGAAAACATAACATTATTCATGATCCCTCAATTACATTCTCCTTATCTGTTTTCTCTACCATTACCTTTCCACTCTCTCTCTCACTCTTTTTAACCTCAATCTATCCTCTTTTGCTCCTCCACTTCTCTTTCTATTATGCTATTCTCATTCTCCTCTGTTAGGCGTCCTTTATCATTCCACTCCACTCTCTACCTCTACAATCCCCTCCTTTCTCTCCACCTTGTTCAAGCCTTGTTACTCTACCTTCCTCACTTTCCTGTTTTTCTCATGCCCTCCTGTTGACTTCTCTCTCCAGGTCTTCCATCTCTATCTCTACATCCTTTTTTCCTCTCTCTTAACTAAGAAGCATTGGCAAAGCCGATAAGTATTGCTTTTGAGAGCTATTGTTTTTGGCAATGTTTTGTAGCCATGCTGTACAGCAGCTCAGATGCTTTGCAGTGTGGCTAAAACTAATTTACAAAAAGCACTATGACGTAGCCGGGGCTAATGCACATTTTTTTTTAAAGTGTATTACAGCTGGGTGCATGAGTCCTTTTTTAATTATTATTTTTAGCCATACAGCTTTATTTTATTGGGTAAACCTTTATTTTCATTATCAACGTCAGGAAAAGGCATAGACATAGAAGTCTGATTTTTCTTTACAGATGGAGATTTGTGTTGGCTGGGCATGCTGGCTTGAGACTGGCTGCCCAGCCAGCAATAGCTACAAATCATTGCCAAAGTTGGCAATGTCCAAGCTGTACAGCCTGAATAAAATGTAATGTCAGAGCCAAAAGTCTTAAAGCGAGACCTATTGGATTTGTCAATGCTTATTAGGTTTTGGCACAACACCCTGTGATCCTGAGCAAATCAGTTCATCTCCCCATGCTTGAAAAAAAATGACACTTGGCAAAAAATCCTGTCATATAAAGAAAGCTATTGCTTCCACGTCTTAGTGAAAATTAATTTGGATGCAGATAACTTCTGTTGTCACACTAAACATCGATTTCAAAGGAAGGAGAAAAGGACTTATTTGAAGTGTGTGGGCCCTGGTAAAAACATAGCTTCAATTGGCAAGAGGTTCAACAAGGATGCCAGGGAGGAAGAAAAAATAAAAGTAGTACCTCAATCACAGCACAATCAGTGGAAGAACAGCAATCAAGCTCTCCAGCGGAAAGAAGAGAAAGTGGAGCCAGCACGCCAATTAGAAGGCAGCAAATAAGAGTAACAATGAAGCCAACGAATGTTAAGCAATGGGCGGGCTGTAAGTCCCTACTTCTATACAATATCTCTTACAAGCGAGAGCGTGAGCTGTCACAGGCGAGACCTAAAAATTAATTTATTTCCACTTTTGTCCTTTTAGGTAGTCTCACACAGGAGGTGGGAGGGGAGAGTTTATTAATGTCTCTTAATTTCCAGAGTAGAGTATGTTACTATTTCTAGGAGGGTGTGTCAGTATGAGATTGGCCACAAAAAGTAAATCAATGTGTGTGAGCACCCGTCAGCATACAGTGCATAGACCTAGTTTACTATACTTCAGTGGAGAGCTTCTGTTGCAGACGTGGCAAGTTAGAAGCCTAGTTCTGTTGGGTGCTTTGAGTTTCAAACATGAGTAGATTAATATTCTTGGCTAGCGTACACTGGAAATAGGACAGAGCTGGGATTCATATCCAAGTTATTTAGGTCTGAAGTCAGCAACTTAGCCACAAGACCATATTTTCCTCACAATAAGCCGTTAATGCTAATCCACAACATTTTACATTCAGTGACCAGATGAGAACCCTTTGGGAATTCACAGAACAATGGATGAATATGTTGAGTTTGCTGGTTTCTTCAGTAAGTGACAGGAGTTTTTCTGTTGACATTCATGCTCGTAAATATACTTTAATTCCAGAATTACACATTTCCCCAACGATATCTCTTTAGTTTATACAGAGAAGTTGAGGTTGCTACTGTAGTGTTAACGATTTAACTTGGATAGTACTTCTTTGTGAGGTGAACATGCTGTACTATTGATTGTTAGATCAGGCCCGTGTTGAATTTTACTTGCTAATAATAAAGCAAAGTGCTTCTTTGGTGCATTTTATTTCCCATTTCCCGCTTCCAGGGGCGACTGGTGATCATGTGCGAAAGGGGTCTTGCCATGCCACACTCCGGGGAGAGGCAAGAACAGGGAAATAAATACAAAGCAGCTGAAAATTAATCACTGCTCTGAGACCTTATGCTGAATATCTTGGGTGAACTCTAATGAACTTTTCAGATGTCCTACTGCGCAAGTGTCAGCTGGGCAAGGTTTTCTTCGACCTGCAGGCACAAGCTTCAGCAGTGACATCACAGGAGAGGGAGTCATGAATTAGAAAGCAAGTGAACAGGTTGCTTTTGGGGCGTATAAGCAGTGGCCCTGGGAGGAGTTACAAAACTCCATCCACTTCAATGGCTGGGGGTGGGACAGGCCGATGAGACAAGAAGGGAGTGGGAGGCAACAATTTGTAGGTCATCACAGAGGGGTGGAAGGGCAAATGGATGGATGAGTGGATAGATGGGTGGATAGATTGAAAGTATGGATGGGTGTGAGAAGGATGGATGAGTGAAAGGATGTATATAAAAATGGATGAGCAAAACAATGGATCGATGAGTGAAAGGCAGAGTAGATGGATGTCTGGATGAAAGGATGGATGGATGAGTGAAAGGGTGAATTGATAGATGGATGAATAGATGGATGAATGGATGAGCGAGTGAAAAGATGGATGGCTGAGTGAAAGGGTAAATGGAGCGATGTATGGATGGATGGGACGAAGGGAGATGTAAGGATGGATGGCTGAGTGAAAGAATGGATGATGGATGGATGGAGTGAAAGGATGGAAAGATAAGAGAGATGGGGTGGATGGAATAGTGAAAGGATGGATGGAAGAATGGATGGATGGATGGATGAAAGGGGGATGGATAAGTGAAAGGATGGATAATTGGGTGGATGGATTGGTTTGATGGATAGGTGTCCCTAGACCAGTGGTGGCCCTCCTTTATGGGCTCCATAGCTACACTACAACCTCCATGTTTTGTGGTCCATTTGTATTGTACCAAGCGGGAATAATTATTCACTCTTGATACAATAAAAATAAAATGCAGACACTCTTTGGATCCAGCAACAAACTGAGGCAGCTATTAACATCGTTTTATTGCTGACACAGGTGCATTAAGGTGCCTGTGCCATTCCAGCACTGTGAGCATGTCTGTGTGACTAAGTGTGTGAGTTAAAGTGAGAGAGAGTCAGTGAAGGAATGAGTCAGAGTGAGTGAGAATGAGTGAAAGTAAGGACTAGTATGTGTGAGAGTGAATGTGAGCGAGTGAGGGAGAATGACAGTGAGTGTACCTGAGTGTTACTGTGTGTGAGACTAAGTCACATTAAGTCTCAGTAATTCAGAATGAGTGAGAATGAGTGGGACTGAGTGAGACAAAGTGGGTCACAGTAGAATGAGTGAGACTGTGTGAATTAATGAGACCAAGTGAGACTGAGAGAGTCAGAGTGAGACAGTAAACTTAGTGCAAGAAAGTGTGAGAGAACCCTTCAAGAAAAAGCTCTTTGGAATTCGAGCCAAGGATTACTCCCACCACTTTTAAAGGTCACCAGCCAGCACTGCCCGCTTCTCTTTAACATTCTCGGCACATTACTACTTGATATCCAACTAACACCTTTTTTTAGGGGAGTGGAATTTTTGGAAAGAAAATACAAATATCTTCTAATGGAATTGTACGAAATATTAAATCGGACTATTGATTGAGAAATTGTAGCAATGACATATCAAATGGTCACTTCGCATTTGCTTGGGAGAAAAACAGTAAAATGTGAACCATCTTCAAAGGACTTCAAACTGGCTCGGCCAGGAGTAACAAAGTGAGAAGCCACTGTCACTTCCTTCATCTTGGCTTTACGCACGAGCACATAAGTATGAAATATTGCTGAGGCCCAGGTACCAAGGAGCCGAACAATTTGGCCGCCAGAAAAAGTACTTTGAAAGTTTTAACTCGGTATTTTCTTTTCATCTGGCCAATCATGCACTTACTGCGATTAATAACTTGTATAGTATTTCATTTGTACCTAACATTTAATACAGCATTTCTAGGCACTGTATAGGCTACAGAGATTTACACACCCAGAGTTATTATAATGCTGGCACTAACGACGATTGCTCACCTATATTCTAAGTTAATCAAGAACGTGGTGCAGGGACATGATGTAGTGACAGTGGCCCTGATTTAAAATGCCCATGCTAGGTAAAATTGAGTGTTTGGGTTATGCATGTTGTGCACATGCTGTTGAACATGAACACCTTTTGACTTTCTTTCCCCTCATTACATGCCTTCTTATGAGACTCAGACCTTGAAGTGCATAGTGGGCAAATGATAGAAGTTAGCAATTCTGTAGAGGCTGTTAGCAACTTGTAATGCTCCGAGCAGAAGGCAATAACATAGAACTACATGCCTCGGAAATGACTTCATAAAAGCACGCCTTGAACATAATGTTTAGGCCCTCTCAATATTACCAGCCATTAGGTATGTGCTACATATTAAGACATGTTTTATCCGCAAGAGACATAGGGGCACATGCATCAACCTAAATACCGATCGTAAGCGGAGCTGATTCGCAGAATCGGCCCCTATGACTCGGTATTTAGGCAATTGAGATGCATCAACCCAAAACCCATTACGCAATATAGGTAATCGCAAATTTTGTGTTTACCTAAATTGCAAATGCTTTAGGGAATGGCAAGTTGCGATTCCCTATTTGGGATGCATCAAAGCCTTTCCTAAATGCGACTTCGCATTTAGGAAACGCTAATTACCATCAACTGCAAGTTGATGGTAATTTGCAAAAACTTTGAAAAATGCATTTTTCAAAGTGCCATGTGGCGCACACATGCGCCACATGAGCACAGATGCCAAATCTGGGGGTGCAGCAGGGTGGCATTTAAGGCCCCCTAGCACCCTTCAAATTGCATTCGCAATTTGCAAGTACCTATTTGGTACTAGCAAATTGCAAATGGCTTCCCATTCATTCCTATGGGCCTCTAGGCCCATAGGAATGAATGGGAAGGCATTCCTTAATTGAGAATCGCAATTTGCAATTCGCAATTAAGGAATGTGTAGGAATTGCAAATATTTTGCAAAACCTACATGCATAGGCATTGCGATTCCTTAATAGCGATTTCTTAATAATCGCTATTAAGGAATTGCAATTGCCTAGCTTGATGCATGTGCCCCTAAATCAGATGCCAAACACTCTCACAGCGAACAACCAGCCCTGCAGACCCAATTTACAAAAGGTGTTTCGTAAACATGTGCAAGATGATCTACTCTTACAAAGAAACATTGTCACTGTTAGAAATGGGGTCTCTAGTTGGCAGTGTTTTGCACTCTGTCCAAGTAGGGACCCTCACTCTAGCCAGGAGAAGTAAGTTACACCCTCAGAATAACTTGTGCTCACCCCCTTGGTAGCTTGGCAAGAGCATTCAGGCTTATCTCAGAGGCAATGCGTAAAGTATGTGTACACAAACAGACACACACACATACAGTAACAGTAAAAACACTACACAAGTGGTCCACATCTGTTTAGAAGAATAGCCAATATTAATCTGAATAAAACAAGACCAAGACAACAAAAATTCAACATACACAATTAAAGATACCACTTTTAAAAGATTAAAGCAAATTTAGTCCGTAGAAATCAATGGATGCACTTGATCGGGACAAAGTACCTTAGATGAGCCAAAAATCAAGGACGATGCAAGGCACAAGGGAGGTGAAGCATTGAAAAAGCAGGTGACGCGTCAGCTCCTTACTGCTACAGGGGTGGTGATGCATTGGTTCATTACTGCTAGGCAGGGGAGGTGATGCATCGATTCCTTACTGTTGCAGGGGAAGTGATGCATTGATTGTGGACACGATGCATTGGTTCCTTACTGCTGTGTGGTGTCGCTGAAGAAATCGGCGCCCAGGTGCAATGCATTGAAAGTCAAGTTGCACTACATCAATTCTACAGTGATGAAGCAGGTGCTGTGTCCGACTTCAGTGATGCGGTGCTCAAAACTCACACATCGGCGATTCTTCTGATGCAAAGCGACGCAAAACGACAAAAAGTTGGGGCCTGCATTGTAAACCACGGTTGATGCTTCAAGTGGGGTCCACGCTCTGGTGCTGGCAGCAGCGATGCATAGAGTTTTGCAGCGTTGCATCGGTTTGGAATGACGCTGGGAGTCGATGCGTGGATTTTCTTCTTGAAGTCACCAGAACTCATTCCTAGGGCCCAGGAACTGGATTTGGCACCACTTGGCAAGACAGAACTCCTAGCAGAAGAGCCCAGGTACTGGCAGGTGAAGTCCTTGATGGCCCTGAGACTTCTTAACAGGAGGCAAGCTCAACTCAGGCACTTGGAGAACCTTGGAAGCGGGATGTAGAAAGCAAAGTCCAGTCCTTTCACTCCCAGGATAGAAGTAGCAAGCCAACACAACAAAGCAAACAGGAATGTGGCAGTCCTTCCTGACAGCTTACCCATCTCTTCTTCCTGGCAGAATGTCCTCATCCCAGAAGTGTTCTGAGTATATGGTGTCACAGGTCCAGTACTTATACCCATTTCGGCCTTTGAAGTAGGCAAACTTCAAAGGAAAGTCTTTGAAATGCACAAGACCCTGCCTTTCCCTGCCCTGGCCCCAGACACACTACATGGGAGTGGAGACAGCTTTTTCGGAGGACAGGCACAGCACTAATCAGGTGTCAGTGACAACTCCTCCCACCACCCTAGCTCAGGAAGACCCATCAGCCTACTGATGTGCCATCAGGATATGCAAGGCACATCTCAGCTCCCTTTGTGTGACTGTCTAGAGTGAATGCACAAACATCCCTACTGTCATCCTGACCCAGCTGTGTATTCATGTGTGGTTAAAGTAAGAAAATGCCAATTTTCTAAAAGTGCCATTTTCAGACCTGCAATTTAAAAACCAACTTCACCAAAAGATGCATTTTTAAATTGTGAGTCCAGAGACACCAAACTCCAATTGTCAATCAAGCAGCTCTCAATTGGCAGATACACTTGTAAGATGTTACAAGGCAGCTCCAATTATAACCTATGGGAGAGATGGACCTTGCTGTAATGAAAAACTAAATTAACAGTATTTCACTACCAGGATATGTAAAACAGAACAGTACATGTCCTACATTTTAAATACACTGAACCCTGCCCATCGGGCTACCTTGGTCCTGCCTTAGAGGTGCCCTACATGTAATAAAAGGGAAGTGTTGGGCCTGGCAAGTGGGTGCACTTGCTATGTCGACATGGCAGTTTAAAAATGCACACAGAGACACTGAGACATATTTGCAAGGCTACTCATGTGGGTGGCACAATCAGTGCTGAAGGCCCCTAAGTAGCATTTGATTTACAGGCCCTGGGCACACACAGTGCACTGTACTAGGGACTTACAAGTAAATCAAATATGCCAATCATGGAGAAATCAATTACCATTACCTTTTAGACATAGAGCACTTGCACTTTAGCACTGCTCAGCAGTGGTAAGGTGCCCAGAGTCCTAAAGCCATTAAAAACGAAATTCAGCACACAGTCAAAAACAGTAGGCCAGAGGCAAAAAGGCAGGGGAAACCACGCCAAAAGAAGACAGGTCTAACAGCCACTCTTCATAGGGGTCGGGAAAACATGAAGTTACTGCATCCTATTCCATGTTTATCTTACCTTCTGGTTTTAGAACTTCAATGTTTACACAATCTTTCAGAGGTACCTTAGTAGGGCCACCTGCAGTTAAGACTGAGTGCTACACCCCTCTTCCAGATCGAATAGTCAGCCACGGATGCCACTATGCTGTCCTGCAACATGAATTTGCATTTTCCACCTACTGAATATCCATTATCTTACAGAAGCTGGTCGATTCACCAGATGGACCTTTCTTCCCAAACACAGCCACAAGGAGTCACCTGTATGTACTCCTTTGTTTCTTCTAGTGACTCGGCGTGCATAATGGAACTAACACAGTAAATAATAATCAGAAAATATTAATTGATGTTTATTTCGAGTAAAGTTTTTCAGCACACAAAAAGTCATGCATTCAGCACAAACAGACCAAAGCTGCAGTTTTCATGTTTGCAAGGCTTGGTCAACAGTGGCGAATTGTAGGTAATGGTGGCAGGGGAAGGGACAGGACGAGTACATGCTCGACGCCGGGCACCAGCCGCAGCTTCCATCTTTGTCCTCGCTGTTCTGCTGGCTCCCGGCAGCACCCAGGCTCCCCTAAGCCAATCACGATGCTGCTGTCTCCATGACAGCAGCCTTGTGATTGTTCTGAGTGCCGTGGCACAGTGCTCAGACGGGGACTAACCGCATGTGCATGTACTCCACCCAGGCTGTGAATTACAGCCTGGTGGAGAACATGCAAAGTGCGCATGACGACCAAGACGGCCGGCCAAACCATCAAGCACACTTAAGGTGCTGCAACCACTCCTCCTCCCTCGACGTCACAGGAGTCCAGCCCCTCCCCATCCTAACCTGGCTGCAAGAAAGATACTAAAAATAAAATGATAACATCTGTTATTATCATTTTATTTTTTCTTTTACACTGCCCCGAAAGCAATGGGGGCGACGCTCCTCCGCCTTAGCGGAGGAGCCGGCAATGTTGGTCAATCCAGGAGCACACAGCAACTCGAAGACCAGCTCATTAAAAGATAGTCAGCGCCCCACCCCTCATCGCCAACATGGTAGCATGATGGTTAAGAGCAGAGAGTAATGCCCATGTAGGCCTTCTCATGCAGAAGCAGCCTCACACAGAAAATACACAAAGCAAGCAAGATGGTGACTGACACACATACAAGCAGACATGGTATCAAAATAAATACCCACTAAGGAAGTAGCGAGTATCAGCCATACCTAAGCCAATCCTTATTCTTTAAGCACCATCGATGGCCAACGTGGGTCATGATACATATCAGGTTTTCAGGATGGCCAGAAAACAAACATATACGTACAATTAAATAAGATGGAGTCTATTTAATTGCATAACCAGTGGTTAGCCTGAATATTGGGCATGGATCCAACCCACTTGCTTATAAATTGGACACCACTTTCTTACACTCCTGACAGCAGATAATATCACATTTACATGTATTACATGTATTACTGCTTACATACAAACACAGCAGCCATCATGTGTTGATAGAGTACGTCATGAAGAACCTCTGTGGCTGTTGGTCGACTGAGAAGCCTGGAGTGCCCCAATCGGAATGTCCGTCAAGCAGCCAGGGATGAATGTTCCTCTTGCTGCCCTGCACTCTGTAAAGTTAGTCCTAGGAGAGGCCAGCATTTGTTTACAGGTACATGGTAGGGAGAAGCTGCAGCAAAGAAGGTGCCCTGCTAAATAGAGCCATAGAAACACATTAATCTCTTAGAGGTGCTGATAAGTAAGACCTACAGTGGAGTATCCAAAACAAGTAGGGGAGCAGCCCTAAGTCAGTAGGGACCAGCCCCAAAGCCTTAGTTTAGTGAACCATACCAGTTGGCAGTAAGTTCAAACAACTCCACAGAAAAAAAAATATTAGTAAATTGCATGCACACATCCTGAATTAAGAATATTAAAAATAAATCTGTTTTCATTCCCTCCTAAACGGCAACCTTCGGCATATGACACACATTACTGGAAGCGAACAGGCCTCATGGGATTGAAAACCACAGCACACGCCTTCAGAGATCAAAAACGGAACTCTTGGTGCTGCCCTGCTATGCACATGCGCACTGCTGTCATAGCTGCATTATGAGGGGGTTAAAACAAAGCCTGCCTGGGTGTGCTCTGTCATGGGTCCTCAGGAGGAAAAAGGACTCCTTTCTCTCCTTTTTACAAACAGGGCCTTTAAGTAGTAGGGAAATAAAGCCAAGCATGTGCTGGAACTGTAGAGAAACACGCTGCATTTACTGCGAAGGTGTGTGAGAAAAATGGTGTATAACAAACTGAATTCAATTGCCAAGAAGACAAGCATTGGCATAGCCAATAGGTCTCGCTTTTGGGACCTTATAAGTATTTAGTTATGCAGCACAATATCCTTGGTGCAACAACATCAACCGTTGCATGGCTAAACACTTATAATGTCCCAAAAGCGAGACCTATTGGCTATGCCAATGCTTGTTAATGCTTGGCAACAAAGCGGCAACTGTGGGAACGGAAGCTAGTGAGCAGCAGGCAGTCGGCAACCTCTCGCCCCATCATTCAGCACATTATCATTACAGCGAAGCAGAGGCAAACCGTGCAAGGAATGAGCGGCGGCGGTACCAGCCTGCCTGTTGTCACGGTCGTGAGGCAAACGAGAAATAAACCATGTGCTTTGTTTTAAGGCAGCGACGGAGGCAATAGTTTACTTTTGAATATTCTAGGTTGGTGCGTGAGCATCTGCATTCAAGCATTGATAGTAGCGCGGGGCATTTAATGTGCAGCGCCCCGAAACCGCAGCGGGTGGGGGGGGCATTTCTTTCCTTTATTGGGGTCTATGACACACTGGCTCGGCTACTGGGTGGAGTCTCCCCTTTTACATTAGGTGGGCACGCGCTCTTCGTTTTTTTCACAGGTGGGGGATATTGTTTCCACACATTTCCACTTTTCACTAGACATCTGACCGTGGTTAACGTTTAAATATATATATAGCTTGCTTCTCCATTTCACATGCTTATGGCTCTGTGGCACTATGAGCAACGGTTATTACTACTGCCCAAATCACTGAGCCTATCCCTGATGAGGATGAAAGGTTGAGCTAAGCTCACCATGGCTAATATCTGTGACATGCCACTGGGCAGCCGGCACGTCAACCCACTGCGCTGCCTCATTTCTCTAGTAGGTCAATACGGTGTTCTCAAAAGATCACAGGCCACTGCGGCGTCGCTTGTGTTCCGTTTGTCTAATATGGGGCATCCCTGGAGGAAAAATCGGCCGGACAATTTACAACTGGTTTCAGCTGCAGCATTTATATGTACATTTGACCATATGCCTGTGATCTTCGAATTAAAACCCCGACAGACACCACCATGTGCCACAAACAAATTCCAAGGTACAACTGGGACTCCTCCACAGTAGTTGAGCGCTTGCCCCAAGCACCCTAAAGCCAGGAAGCAACTGTGTCCAATGGAGACCATATGTAACCGGTCGACTAGAATTTCTACATGAGCACCAGTTACGTTACAGAAAGACACACATATATAGGAATGGGACAATTAAGTGATTTGCCCAGGATCATAGGATGTTGAGCCGACGCCGAGACGCGAACTCGGTTCCACAGGTCCAAAGTGGCAGCTCTGGTCGTTATACCACATCCTCATTTCCAACAGCAAAGGGCGCCTGAGAGATTAACCATTTCCCGTGGTGGTCTGATTTTAGGAGGCTTGGAAGACAACTCCGAGTACCACGAGAGCAGAAGGCACCATTGCGGGCATTCAAAACGTGCCTCTTTCACTACCCACGACTGCCCCCTCGTGTGCCGAAAGCGCCTTGAGGCGGCCCAAAGCTAGTGGTTTATGAATCAATTAATTCCATGACCATACGGTTCGACGTGGCAGCGCATGAACCCACTGAGTTGTCGCTCTCTTTTAGCTGGTCGTGCGCAAGTTGGTCTCGAAATGCACTGTCCCAATTTTTGTTTTTCCCCACGATTTAAGGGACCTTGCAACACTCCACTAGTTTTAAAATATCTGCGTTTGTTTGTTGTTGAAATACAAACAGGTCCTGAAATGTATTTTGTCGGAGACCATCTATGTACTTGCCAAACCCGCGATAAGCTTCCCCTCCCTCCTTTCCACCCAAACGCGTCAACGGCCGCACTGTGTGTGTCCTTGTCTATATATAGCTGCACTCCCCTCGTGCGCGCTCCAGCAGGTGCATTAACCCACTGAGCTGCCGAGTTTGTGGAAGGGGGGCAGGGGCCAGTAAGGGAGAGGGGGCGACGGCTGAAAAGATAAGCAGATCATAGTGAGGGGGAGGGAGGCGAATGAAAACGAGAGAGAAGGGACGAGTGAGTGGAGAGAGGATAGGCTGTCGAAAGCAAAACGCGACCCAGTGAGAGGAGCAGGAGACAGACGGGCGAAAAAAGAGAGAGCGGGGACTAATGAGGGAGAGGGGAGCTGAGGAGAAAGAGGAGGGACAGACGAGGAACGGAGATTATGGACTGATGGAAAGGAGGGCAGTGTGCAGGCACTGGTGAGCGCGAGGGACAGACGGGCAGATATTAACGAGGGAGAGAGGACAGACGGACGAACAGGAGGATGGTCGAATTTGGGGGGTGGGCGGCGAGAGCAGACTGGCCAATGGATAACTACAACTAGATATGGGAGAGAGGCCCAATGATGAAAAGAGAAGCACGGACTAGCGGGGAGAGGCGGGTGAAAAGGTGAGCAGAGGACCAGTGAGTGGAGCGGGGACGGCCTGCTGAAAGAAGCGCAGGAGGCAGTGTGGGAGCGGGCACAGACGGACGAAATGGAGAGCGGATACCAACGAGGGAGAGGCAGGACAGACGGATGCGAGTGAAACCAGGGGGTCGGGGGCGTCGAATGGTGAATGGATACAAAATACCAGTGTGGGGAGGGTGGCAGACGGGGGAATGGTTCACGGGAGCTAGTGAGCAGGAGAGGACTGGGTGAAGAGGAGAGCGGGGAGAGTAGATAGGCGGATGAAAGGTGGAGCGAGCAGGGAGCACTTACTGGAGAGTAGACTGACTGACTGGGGACAGACTGGTTAAAAGAGAGAAGGGGCTAATGAGGGAGCGGCGACAGGCCGGAGGCAGAGCGGGGATGTGTGAGCGGAGAGTGGTCGGCTGGTGAAAGGAGAGGACGAACTAATAGGGCAGATGAGTGAAAGAGACCACGGACTAATAAGAGAGAGAGGGAGAGGGCAGACGGATAAAAGGAGAGCAGAGACGAATGAGCAAGAGATGGATTTTGGAGTGATAAAAAGGACAGCAGGAAGAGATAAGGGAGTGACAATACGGCTGAAATGGGGAGCAGATACTAATGAGGGAGAGGGGACGGGTGAAGACGAGGAACGGACAGGTGTAAAGGACAGCAGGGGCCGGTGAGGAAAGACGGAGGACAGGGAGAGGGTGAACTCATGAGAAAAGAAAGGTGAGATATGTCTGGGAGTAGAAACTGTGGTGATGCTCAACTCTAGTTATGGCACACACGGGATGCGGGGTGTAACGCAGGCGCTGGCAGCGACAGGGAAACTAAATGAGTGTACGGAGGTAAGTAGCAGAGTAGTGAGTGATTGACCCAGAAGCCAGGAGGATGGCTTAGCTGGGGATATCGGCTACAGTGGGGACTGGTGTACATGTCAGCTAATTGGCACAGCTGAGTTTTCAGGCACAGTGGTGGGACGGCTGGCAAAGCACCGTGGATGGGTAAAGCTTGCACGATCCCCACCCACCCCACGCACGCTGTAGCACACACAGGATGCGGGGTGTAACGCAGGCGGTGGCAGTGACAGGGAAACTAAATGAGTGTACGGAGGTAAGTAGCAGAGTAGTGAGTGACTGACCCAGAAGCCAGGAGGATGGCTTAGCTGGGGATATCGGCTACAGTGGGGACTGGTGTACATGTCAGCTAATTGGCACAGCTGAGTTTTCTGGCACAGTGGTGGGACGGCTGGCAAAGCACCATAGATGGGTAAAGCTTGCACAATCCCCACCCACCCCACGCAAGCTGTATCACAACGGACCTCGGTACGTGCAGTACTTTGTATGTACAGAGAGCGAAGCTGTAACTCGCTGACCTGGGGACCCCAGAGAGTCTGCACAAAGACGTGCGCTCTTCAGAAACACTGTGCAGGGCTGCTCCTCTGTCCCGCCACCTCTCCTCCTCTTGCTGCCGCTCGTACAGGGTGACGGGGGCTCGGGTGTGTGGGTTCACCGGGGTGCTGAGGCAGGAGGCGGCCAGCACCGAGGCGCGGTGTGACTGGTCCATGCTGCTCCCAGCCTAGGCCTGAGGAAGCGGACGAGCAGCCGACACAGCTAAGCAACAGCCCACAACGGCTCAACAAAGCTCGATGCAAAAATAAACATGGCTGAGTGAAACCAGATGGCTCCCATCACAAGACAGCAATAAAAAAAAGAAGCCCGCGAGTGGTGCGCTTGAGCGTGCACCATGGCCTATTGCTTGCGGTTACCCGCACGGCCGCCGGGCGCGATAATTGAAAACACATGGCGGCCGTGCGGGTAACCACACGGAAAAGTCCATTGTCCACGAGCGTGTGGTCAGCTTTTGGAAGCCCCTTACATAAAGTCTTGCAGAGCAGCGCATGCGCGCTACTCTAGGCTCGACCTAAAAACGAGCAGCTCAGCATGTTATAAACATATTATGCCAGAAAATCTTCACCTCTGTGAAAGACCATTCTTTCAAAACCCTGGATTTTAACTCAGAAAGTGCTATGTAAGCTACTGGTTGTTGCTACCAAGCTACTAAAAGGTGCATTACAACATAGCAGATAGTATTGTGCTGTTCTTGTTGAATGTGTCTAGTGCTTCCATGCAAGGCTCCAAAGTGCTTTCTGCTCAATTTGTTAAGCATGCTAGGCATCCAACAAGTGGCAGCCATGCTGCAATGCAAACTGGTACACAGTCGTTGCATGTGGTCTGCACACGGGCATGGTCCTCTACTACATTTATTTGCTTGGTGCGCATGTGTGTGTGAACAGTAAATGTCATCAGGTCCTTAAAAATGGCCGGTAATTGCATGGCAGCATGCTTTACATTACAGCCCTTAAAAACGACTTCATAACAAGCAATGGAAAAGGGTCTGGCATTGGCTACGATCTTTTTGGCTTTACCAATGCTTATTTTGCATCAACATTGCTTTTCAAAAAACTTTCATTTTGAGGAGTTGCTATGTATGATGACTCCGCTGCCGCTGAGATTGCAAGGTACATCCGCTGACGGGAGTCGGGACATTATTATGTGTCTGAGCAAAGGTAACTGTACCAATGCTCACGGCTCTGCAATTGGTGTTTTCAGTATGCGGCTTGCCATGATGAGCGGTGCCAGTGTTGCAGGTGTGAAGGGGAGTGGCGAACTGCAAGTACAAGGCTGTGCATTACAATGTGCTGCATTCATTGAGGGAAGAGCATGGTATTTGACAATGAATTAATATATCGGCATGGGAAGAGTCCATTAAAGGACTTGAGGAAATCTAAACATGCACATCGATTAGAGCCTGATTTTCAACAAGTACTACACATGGATTGAGGCAGTCCTCTTTCTTTGACCCTGAAGTTCCTCCAATGAGAACAGCCCATCGATGTTTTAAAGACATGCAACTGACACCATTCTATTTGTTACCTGCATAGAGAAAGGCTTGTTTGCCGAAACGCGTCTGAAAGGTCAATAAAGTTATACGTGAAAGAGAAATACCTGGAGTCATTGGTTTCTGGTGACGCATTCACACAGGGTAAATCCGAGCTGTGTCGGAGCCTGCTGCACATTGGGGAGCGGAATATTTATATATTTATATATATATATATATATATATATATATATATATATATATATATATATATATATACACACACATATATATATATATACACACACATATATATATATATATATACACACACACATATATATATATATATACACACACACATATATATATATATATATACACACACACATATATATATATATATATATATATATATATATATATATATATATATAGATTCCACTAAAGCAACAATCCTCAATAAGGACGCTATCGGCACTCAAGTAGGAGTTCAAAAGTAATTTATTCAGGAAAGATTAGCTGCATCCACGCGTTCCGGCTACCTCCCGTAGCCTTGTTCACGATGACAAAAACACTGAGTGATTCATTATATTAAAACGCTGTACAATCAACAAAATAAAGAAAGGACTATAGTGAAGTGACAGTGCATAGCAATTTCTTTCAGCACCATCTTTGAGCATGTTTTTAAAGTGACATTTCCTATCAGTTTCTAAATTACATTTATATATACGAATTATTATAAATATATGCAATTAAAAGTGAATTGAAATACATTCTACTTTTGATATGTGCAGTCTGTAAAACTTTGTACAATTATAGATATTATGCTGAAGTCGTAATTGGTTCACAGTGCTCATAATAAAGTGCCGATATGTTGCTCTCATATGGCCAGTGCCTAAATTATACTTATAGATTGTAAAAGCGATGACATAAGGAAAAGAATATGGTAAAGTAACAGAGTGGGGAAATCGCAGAAATTACCATTAGCATAAGCTGAAGCCATTTTGTTTGGGGCATCCATTTGCATTAGCCATGTGTTAGCCATGTGATTCTGCTGTCTTCACTATTGCCTGCCTTTCTATTCTGCTTGAGTCATCAATTGTAGTTAACTCCTTCAGTACTGAGCCAGAGCACTGTGTAAGCTCAGAAAGGCCTGTAGTTGCTAGAATGCACCAGTTTTAGAATGTAACTGTCAGGCTATTCCAACTGATGTAAGCAGTTCTATCTCCCCTCCCACTCTGCTGACAAAGTGGTTTCTATCTGTCCATGTTAGTCAATAGCTATTCCTGTGTATGCCTGTACCTCCCCTTTGAGTCTCCATGCTTACTCAGCTGTAAACAGGGTATATAAGACCCTTGGTTTCTGTATTCTATGGACTACCTCCTACAGTGCCTGAGGGTGCTGTATTGATGTAGTCCCACTCATGAGAGATTAATAAACTTGTTATTTGATATTCCAGCTTCCGTGCCAATCTCTACTTCGTTGGTTTAAGGACCAGAGGACAGATAAGGGTGAACCCCTGCACCAGTGGGTCCCTAAAAAGGCTCATTTCCACAAGAGCACAGTACTTTCAGCGCCACATTTGAACATATTTCTAAAGCAACATTGTCTATCTGTTTCTTAATTTTATTTGTGTATACGAATAATTATGTATATATAATTCAAAGTGAATTAAAATATATTTTCCTTTTTATAATTATTCACAAATACATAATAACATATGCGTTCTATGAGGCATTGTACAGTTTTAAATAAAATACTGGAATCACAATTAGTTCAAATTACTCATAATAAAGCACTGATGTATTACTAACATATGGTCAAGTGCCTGTATTCTAAAGTGCACAGGTGCTATTTACAAAATTCATATTCAGCCTCAAATCAAGGAAAGTAACAATTCACCTTGTTAAATGGGCTACACATGATGCTTATCGAATCTCGTTCATGATTTGAAACCCCCCAGAGTAAACTGTTTAAGTTGCTTCCTGCAAATCCATTGTAGCCTATAAATACACAAAGGTGTAAAATAATAAATTCCTTGTTTCTCACAAACCATACACCGGCAATGTCCACTTTTTCGGACATCCCAAGTATGTGTATTACTGTTGAGTTCCCTGTTTATAGGTGATACGGAAAGCTAAAACTACCCTACTAACCTTTGATTTTTAAAGTGGGTATTTTTTTAGCGATCTGTACTGCAATGCCTTTAAATATTTAAACAATGGCTAATGGATGTGAGCGAGGCGGACTATATATTGAGTGTTATAAAGTTTCTAAGTGCATCCCTTAAAAAATTTATTTATATATTTAAAAGATGGTTTTCTTTGTATGAAGCAAATGCTTGAGAGCAAAACTAGTATAGGCATGTATATAATTCTTCATCCATGTTGAAGCCATTAGGCTCATTGCTGTCCAATTCCAATATATAATAAGTTTCCAGTTTCCTGAGTTCCCTCTCCCTGTCCCCTACTCTCTTTTTTGGGGGGGATTTGGGCGATATGACTTTACCTCAGGTATACTGGATTACCGCATTGGCATTTTTCAAAATGTCTTGCTACGAGGTAACTGCGGTCGTTGTTTGTGATGGCATGAATGTGCTGTAACACCCTTCTGTGTACCGGCAGAGTTATACTCCCAAGGTATACTTTTTCACAACGACATTTAAGAACGTAAATGACAAAACTGGATTTACACGTTAGGTGCCCCCTTACTTTTATGGTTCTGCTAAAGGCTGTTGTCACTGAAGTAATATTTTCCCCATTCCTGCACGCCTTACATTTGTTGCATTTGCTAAAGCCATCCCTAGGCATCAGCCATGTCCTCCCTATATTCTGAGAAGTAAAATTACTCTTTACCAGATAATCCTTGAGTGATTTTGATTTTCTATAGGTAATTTGTGGCCGTTTTGTGATTGAAGAACCTATTATAGGATCCTGCTTTACCAAATGTCAATGTTTACATAAGATTTTCTTTTTAGATGTATTTGATGGTTCAAATAGGGCTAATTCTCTGTTCAAAACCTTCGCCTTTTTGGATGCTGCACTCAATATAGAACAAGGGTATCCTCTCTAGATGAACCGATCTGTCATTTCCTTTTCTATTTTGCTGTATTCCTCAACTGTACTACAGGCTCTACAGGCCCGATACAATTCTCAGACAGGAATACTTTTTATCAGTATATATATATACACATAGATTATCTACTGGCGGTCGCCAGTAGATAGTTATAGTTAGGACCTATTTTCCATAGGAAATCCGCAACATTCTATTTGAAATAACTTTGGCGCCGGTTGACGAATCTTGGCGAAATTTTCCAACTTGTTGGGGCGCTCCGGTCCACTCCTATCCTGAAAGTCTTGGGGTGATTCGGCAAGCGGGGGCCGAGAAAAAAGGGGGGTCCCAAAACGTGTTTTCCCCATGCAATTTTCCATAGGAACCTTTAGTCGCAGCTACAGCCCGAACTGCTGAACGGAATTACACCAAATTTGCCAAAAAGGTAGCCCTTGGTTCAGAGTCGTGCCTTTTGCTTAAATGGTGTAAATCCGTTCAGTAGTTCCTGAGAAATTTGAAAAAGAAAACACATATATATCTGGGCGGAGCCTAACCACACATGTCATCGTGAGATCTGATTGGCTGTCAGCACTTCATCCTGGAATTGCTGGCAGCCATCTTGGGACCAATATAAATGATAGTACCCCATTGAAATGCATTGTAGTGAATCGAAGATTTTGAGGGTTACCAAAAGGAGAACTATAAAGGGTGATAACAGACTTTAGTTACATTAGAATTCATTTGTTGATGGTACCATACTAATTTCAGGAATTGTGGTGTGTTCTAAGGTGATTTTACCCTGTGAAAAACCTTCTGCTGGGATATCATGAATCATGTTTGAGAGAACTATTTTCACATGCTTGTCCCATACAGTTTTGGAAGGTGCTCCAGAAGCTAAAATGAGAGCATATTTTCTGTAAATTCACATTATCTTTCTCAGTCATGTGAGAATGAAGTCTGACATTCTCAGTAAAACATGTACATCCAACAAGGGCAGAGACTGTCAGTTGATTCCTTTGTGTTCTACTGCAGCTTCCCAGAGTGTTCTAAAGAACAACTAGAGTGCTAACAGCCTTACTTATGACAAAAGTATGGCACACCTGAAGCCATCTTGATTGGAATAAACTGGTAACACTTAAAACATTTAATTTAAAAAGGAACAAAATGAGGGGGTTCATTTTGCCATAGAAATTATGGTTAGTGCTGTAGAAAGAAAAATTAGGACATGTTTTAAGTGAGATCTCAAATATCTTCCTGTTATATTTCAACAGGAGCAGCCTGTCAGTTGATGCCTTTGTGTTCTACTGCAGCTTCCCAGAGTGTTCTAAAGAACAACTAGAGCGCTAACAGTCTTACTTATGACAAAATTATGGCACACCTGAAGCCATCTTGATTGGAATAAACTGGTAACTCTTAAAACATTTAATTTAAAAAGGAACAAAATGAGGGGGTTCATTTTGTCATAGAAATTATGGTTAGTGCTGTAGAAAGAAAAATTAGTGCTAAAACACTACCCCCAGCACGACACCCTACACTACCCAAACACCACTGCACTACCCTATACCCTAAAACATGACCCCCAGCACGACTCCCTACACTACCCAAACACCACTGCACTAAACCCTAAATATACCCCCAGCATGACCTCCCACACTACACAAACACCACTGCCCTACCCTAAACCCTAAAACACTACCCCCAGCACGACCCCCTACACTACCCAAACACCACTGCACTACCCTAAACCTTAAAACACTAACCCCAGCATGACCCCCTACACTACCCAAACACCACTGCACTACCCTATACCCTAAAACACGACCCCCAGCACGACTCCCTACACTACCCAAACACCACTGCACTACACTAAACCCTAAATATACCCCCAGCATGACCTCCCACACTACACAAACACCACTGCACTACCCTAAACCCTAAAACACTACCCCCAGCACGACCCCCTACACTACCCAAACACCACTGCACTACCCTAAACCTTAAAACACTAACCCCAGCATGACCCCCTACACTACCCAAACACCACTGCACTACCCTATACCCTAAAACACGACCCCCAGCACGACTCCCTACACTACACAAACACGACTGCACTACCCTAAACCCTAAAACACTACCCACAGCATGACCCCCTTCACTACACAAACACCACTGCACTGCCCTAAACCCTAAAACACTACCCCAGCACTACCCCCTACACTACCCAAACACCACTGCACTAACATAAACCCTAAAACACTACCCCCAGCACAACCCCCTACACTACACAAACACCACTGCACTACCCTAAACCGTAAAACACTACCCCCAGCACGACTCCCTACACTACCCAAACACCACTGCACTGCCCTAAACCCTAAATCTACCCCCAGCACGACCCCTACACTACCCAAACACCACTGCACTACCCTAAACCATAAAACACTACCCCCAGCATGACCCCCTACACTACACAAACACCACTGCACTACCCTAAACCCTAAAACACTACCACCAGCATGACCCCCTACACTACTCAAACACCACTGCACTACCCTAAACCCTAAAACACTACCACCAGCACAACCCCCTACACTACTGCACTACCCTAAACCCTAAAACACTACCCCCAGCACGACCCCCCTACACTACCCAAACACCACTGCACTACCCTAAACCCTAAAAACCTACCCCCAGCACGACCCCCTACACCACCCAAACACCACTGCACTACCCTAAACCCTAGAAAAGAAACCCCCACCCCATGCCCAATCCCCCTTACCTCTCACTCCTCATGGTTCCTCTCTCCTCGTGGTTCCTGCTTCACGTCATCTCTGAGGGGCGGTGCACGTCGTTGTGAGGAAACGGAACAGCCTCTGCTTCCTTACAACGACATGGATCGTCTACATGTTTTTAGAACGCATGGTCATTTACCATACATACCTTTACAACAAAATTCGTTGTAAAGGCATGCGTGGTAAATGACCATGCGTTCTAAAAAAATGCGTAGTAATGACTTCGTGATGTACAACGCATGTGTGGTAATGCATGCATTGTAATGGTATCGCAAAGTAAAAAAGTCGTTTTAACGGCTGTTTACCGATCGAAGCTGGCCCCTGTTCTTCAGTGAGACGTTTATTTGATTAATTAGGAGGAAGGAATGTGTTTTTTTACCGAAAAGTGCATTCCCGGCTGTTGTATTGTGAAAGTGTCCGCGTGGCCTGGTTTCACTTCCGGTGAGAGAGTGGAAGAGTCTGTTTGGATCTAAAGGAGTTCTGTTGTTGGACGGGGCCGGCGCGACATGTCATCAGAAAACATAGCTAATGGAAAGCGTCCTCCCTGAAGTGTGGAGCAGTGCCATGAGAGGTCAACGAGTGTGCGTCCCACTGCAGTATGACCGTACCGCGTGACCCATGTGCCGCCTCCAGGGTACGGGAGGCAGAAGCGGCATCGCAGGTCCTCTTGAAGACCGTTGTAGCACTAATTCTACATTTTGGTACTAGGGCATTTTAACTTCGTTGTTCCTGCCAGATACAAAGAGAAGATCCTGTGTTATTCAGTGCCCTCGTTACCTTTTTTGTGGGTTGTGGTGCTTGTCACTTCGCTGCACCGCCGGTGCACACGACTGGGCACCCCACCTCGTGTGCCATCTGCAGGGCCTCTGCCCTCGGATCACTGGTTTCGGTTTCTGGAGTGGCAACATAAACAGTTGCTCCCAAAGGACTAGCCTGAACACTTAGGTGAATATCCCCTGCACCAGCATTCCACGGAAATTCTTTCCTAGCTCTCCCACGTCAACGAGCACGGCTCCGCCGCGACACCGTATGACGTCATCGGAGCCATAAGAGGACCTCGTCGGCGTGCTGACGTCAGTTCCACCCATTTTTCCGTGCCACCGAGGCAAACAGGGGACCGAGACATTTTCACATGTATACATAGTATAATAAATATATATATATTCACTGAAAAAACCATAGGTTTCAGGCACGTTATAGTTAGAAATTAGCATTTAAAAAACCTTAGAAATTCACTGAAAAAACCATAGGTTTCAGGCACATTATAGTTAGAAATTAGCATTTAAAAAAACCTTAGAAATTCACTGAAAAAACCATAGGTTTCAGGGGCGTTATAGTTAGTTGGACATTTCACTCGTACAAAACCATAGAAATTCCCCGTTATAGTTAGTTCAGCTAACTATAACTTGCGCGCCACGCAATGCACTGCTGATGACGTCACATATTACATCACTCACGACATGGTCAGTGACATCACTCATGACATCACTGATGACATCTCAAATGACATCACTGATGACATCATCCAGTGAATGTGTGTTTTTCTGAAAATTAAATATGTTTTATATATGTATATCTCAAGGTCGATGGAAGAATAAATGGGTATATAAGTGTCTAAATGGATGATTTATTTTTGTAAAATTGATTGTATAACTGACAGTGTATCTTAGTGAATACATGGGTTAGTGAGTAATGTTTAAATATGAAAATATCTGTATCAGTCTCTCACTTTGTGTATAAGTGGCTGCATGGGTTGGTGAGTAGCTACATGAGTGTCTATATGGGTTATTAGTTGGTTTTTTGAGTATCAGTATAAGTGTCTGAGTGTCTGTATGGTTCGGTGGGGGTATTACTTAGTGCATAGATGCATGAATGAGTGACTCACTGTTTGTATGTGTTGAAGACAGCATGTGTGCAGGACTGTATAGGTGGATGAGTATGTGTATGGGTGTGTTAGTGAGTGAATGACTGTCTCAATAGTGTCTTTATGAGTAACTACATATGTTTTAAACTAGTATATGTGAGTATTGGTGTATATAAGTGAGTATATGTGAGAGTGAGAGATTGGAAGAGTTCCTGTACAAATAAGTAGGTGTTTCTATAAGTGATTGTTTAAGAGAGTAAGTATGTGTAAGTTTCTGTAGAAGTAGTGTGGTAGTGTGTGTATAACTGTATATGCAAGTAAATGGATGTTTGATACTTTGTTTGCATGTGTGACTATGTGTTGTAGTAACTCTATGGATAAGTGGCGGTGTGTAACAGGATGTATAGGTGTATGAGTACATATGATGAGTGAGTACATGTATGAGTGACTGTATAGGGACTGTTGGTGAATGAGTGGATGTGTGTGTAGATCTTGGAATTACTGAATAGGTGTGTTGTAATTGGTATCGGTATGTCCATTGTTTTGAAAATGGTAGTTTGTATTTTTGAGTGTGTGTATCAAAGGTTATATTAGGGTGAGAGGAGGTCTGCCACTCTATCACAAGGATGATGTCATCAGTGATGTCATCAGTGATGTCATTTGAGATGTCATGAGTGATGTCATGAGTGATGTCACTGACCATGTCATGAGTGATGTAATATGTGACGTCATCAGCAGTGTATTGCGGGATGCATGCGAGTTATAGTTAGCTGAACTAACTATAACGGGGGAATTTCTATGGTTTTGTACAAGTGAAATGTCCAACTAACTATAACGCCCCTGAAACCTATGGTTTTTTCAGTGAATTTCTAAGGTTTTTTAAATGCTAATTTCTAACTGTAACGTGCCTGAAACCTATGGTTTTTTCAGTGAATATATATATATATACACTCACCAGTTATAGCTATCTCAAGTAACTGTAACTCGGGCCTGAGCCATGCACATTGTTGTCATGAATGATGTAATTTCAGATGTTGCATTGATGTTACCAGTGATGTCACAGAACATATCACGAGCGATGTAATATGTGAGGTAATTAGCAGTGCATGACGAGGGTGCGAGCTATAGTTATTTTAGGGCTCAAGTTATAGTTACTTGAGATAAATAGAAAAGGTGAATTTCAGTGGTTCTGTTTGTTTAAAATTGTATGTTTTAACTGACTTTTTCACGTAACTATACAATCCCTTTAACATTTGGTTTTTTCAGTGGATTTCTAAGGTTCTTTAAAATTAAAACTAAGATATAACTACCACACCCAATTATAACCTCACTTCAACCTTTGGTTTTCTCAATGAATGTCTATTTTTTTTAACATAAAGTAAGATGTCCATCGCAGTGTGCGGCATGGGGTTGGATCCAGGGCCTGCATCCAACTACCAGCGGTCCCGTAGGTTGGGACAGGGAGAGGCTGTAAGGAGTGAGGGGTTGGGGGTAGGGCCTGGCCATACCCCCACTGAACGCATCGGGGAGTTGGGAACAGGGCCTGCACAAAACCCTTGCTGGCATTGTCTGCTATGTTTAACAATATATAGGGTGTCCTTTTAAGTAAGGCAGACATACTGGCTTTGTCAGTAAGTCACCAATAACTACAATCAAATGTATATATCATAAATTCACACATTGCAATGTAAAGTAAAAGTGATTAACATAATATATTTTGAATAAAGCCTTTTAGCATGTCTTTGAGTCTTTCTTTTAACATTTTTCAAGGCACAAAATGCAGCCACTGAACCAACCACTAAAGGTCCCCGCACTCCAGCTCAGGAGCATATAGCTCCAGCTTGGAGTACTTTTCAAAAATATGGAAAACTCTCCTGTGGTCATGGATTTTAATGACCTAGAAGACGTGCTTTTTAAAAAAAATGTTGCTGAAGGCTGCTGCACTATCTGCAGCCACTTCCAGCATGAAAATTAATTTCTGAGGCGATCCGTCACGCGGGGGCCCGAGAAAAAGGGGGGGGTCCTAAAACGCCTTTTCCTCATTCATTTTTCCATAGGAACTTTATACACAGCTATAGCCAACATGTGTGAATAAATATACACCAAATTTGGCAGACAGCTGTGTATTGGTCCAGGAAGAGTATTTTTTGTGATTTGGTGCAAGTATGTTTAGTAGTTTTTGAGCAATTAAGGCTCAAATACTTTGTATATGTCATGCTGTGGAGGCTTCTCAGAACCGAGTGATCTCATGCTGAGATCGGATTGGCTGCCACCATATCAACAAGGATGTGGCATCAGCCATCTTAAGACTTGGAACTCAGTCTCAAGTCCTACAAAAAATGTAAAAAACAGACATAACTGGCAGCACAGGGATACCCTGACCCCCTCTAGGCATGGTGGGGGGGGTCCCAGAGGAACCCTGTCTGGGGCTGAAAACATTTATTGTTGTGACGAATACGATGCACATTTTAAAAAAAACTTGTGGGTCCCACACTATTACCAACGCCCCCTCGTCCGGGTGGGCCAGGGTCTGGTGCAAAACATTTAAGGGAGGGAGTGTGGTCCTTCGCCCAGAGCCTCTGCGAGGCCCCAGGTACTCCATCCCCCAGGGCTGGCATTAATAGAAAGGAGAGAGAGCACGCAGGACCCTCCCAGAGCTTCAACAGGTCCCAGGAACCTACCCCCAAGGCTGATGCTAAATTAAAGGGGAGGAGGCCATGTGGCCCCCATTCACGAACCATAGACCCCATGCCTCGGGCCGAATAGCAATAGGCATGGGGACATCATCATTAAAAAGGGGAGGGGACATACGCCCACTCTCCCTGAACCTGTAAAGGATTTGGGGATCCCATCCCTGGGGCCGGCTCAATTACTGGGTCCTGGCACCCCGAGACACAGTAGTTTCCCTACCCACATCATGGGCAGGGAAACACCACCTGGCGGGGCCATTTTTAGGTCTCGCCCTGAAGCCAGCGCTTGCGCTGGTCTGGGCGAGACATTTTGTAAGTGGGCTTTTAGAAATGCGACCACTTTTTTTTGGGCTTGCCTAGAGCATGCGGGTACGCGCACAGTAACGCGCATTCCTCGCATGCTCCAGGCACCATATGTCTTTTCTCTCACTTGCTCCTCCCCCTCCCCCACCACAGAGCGCTTCTCGGGGCCGCACGGCCATGTCACTTTCACGGCCGCGCGTCACTTGCTCTCCCGCTCCTTCCCCCTCCCCCACCACAGAGCGCGTCTCGCACGGCCGCGCGGCCAATGCTTGTTTTATTTAGTTTTTGCGCGCGCGCGCACACAACTCCGGGTCGCGGCCGAAATTCTTTCTCGCGATCACTTTCGCGCGCACCATTTGCTTGTTTGAACACTTCTCGCCCTTTCCTTGCTGTTTTCTGTGCATCGCTCATTCTTTCATTACTTGTCACTTTTATGTGCATTTCTCAGTCTTTCTTTGCTACTTCACTGTGCATTACTCCTTCCTTCTTATTCCTTCTTTGCTGCTTTTCAGTGCGTTTCTCATTTTCTTTCTGCCACTTTCATGTGCTTTTTCATTATTCCGCAATCTTTCTTTGCTGCTTTTTGAACTTTTACACTGATTCTGTGCCGATCTGCTGGGCATCTGCCACTCTTTCTCATTCATTCTTTGCTGATCTTCTGTGCTTTTGCCTTTCATCCTTTAACATTTTTCTCTGCCCTTTTCACTCAATCCTTGCTGCTCTTGGCTTCTTTTAGTCTCAGCTCTTCTCTTCGAGTTTCGAACTCAATTGCTCTCTTAACTCCTCTTCTTCCTTTTTCTCACTCTTTTGCTCTTCTTCCTGCCCTTTTCCTGAATTTGCGACCATCCCTGCTTCCTCTCCCACGCCGCACTCCCTTCTCGGTTCCTGCCAGTTACTTAGCCCAACCCATTGCCCCAGAGACCCCCGCTCCTAATTCATGTCTGCCGCAGCTTGGATGCACAGCCCGTATGCGCCCCTCCCGTGCCCAGCGCCAGACCCCTTGCTTTCACTCCCATCACTGCTACGTCTCTGCTTCCCTCTCCTCACCCTGAACCTTGAATGCACCTTCCAGTGCTGCTGCTACGCCTCGGTAGTCGACTGCGAAGGTGCCTTCCCCTGTTCCACTTGACACTTTTCCTGCACCTTCCCACACCTTCACACCACCCTCACATGCACCGCACACAACACTCACCTCTCCCTCGGCCACGCACACCTACACACCTTTCCCCACCCCTCCCTGTTCTGCCTTCTCCTCAACAACACCTCCCTCAATAAACACGCTACTGAAATATGGGACCTGCTGCACGACCACACATTGAAACTGCTCTTCCTCACAGAAACCTGGCTGATTCTATCGACATTACCACACCTATTCCCCAGGCACAAGGTTATAAGACAGGACAGAATTAACAGACCCAGCGGAGGACATGTCATCGTTTTCAAAGAGCTCATCAAGTGTTCCACTGCCTCAGCTAGCACCAACAGCACTGATGCTGGATGTGTTTATTGTGCCAAAATGGCTTCTTTTGTCATCTTCAATGCAAGATGGTGCACACTCTGAAATCCGTAAAAGTGCACTCTCTTAATGCTTTATTTTAATAAATATATTTAGGGTGATCACCAACCTCTAGTTCAGTGTGGACACTTTCTCCAGTCCTTGTCTTCTCTCTCTGTACGTCACACCTCTCTTTCAATAAACCTCAGTGCCCCACAGCACTTACCTCTCATGACCTCAACTTGCCACCTCTCTCCGATCCTACCTCTAGATCTCTAGCTCTCGGTCAGCTCTCTGCCCCTCTCTTCTCCTCAAGTGCCTCTCTCTCTCTACTTTCTCTTCTTTCTGCATCTTGCTGCTCTGTTTGCATCTCATCCCCCTTCATTTCTCTTCCATTTACTTCCCTCCCTCTTAATTTCATCTCTTTATCTTACCCTTTCTATCATTTTTGCCATCTATACCTTACCTTTCTCTACCTCTCGCATGCCTCTTTCTACCTCACCATTCTCTTTCATTTATCTCTCTGCCTCACAACTCACTGCCTCATCTCTCTCTTCCCCACCTCTCATACACTATCTAGACTCTCAATTTACATCACCTATTGGCCTTCTATGTCTCTCTTTTTATTGATGTCCTCTTTCCCTCGCCTTTCCCATTATTTTATTTCTTTCTCTCTACAATGCTCTCCCTACCTCTTCCACTCCATCTATCACTCCCTTTGCTTTCATCTCTCTTTCTATCTCCTTCACTGTTTCCGTTCACTCTCTCTGCTTCCAATGTCTCGCTCGTTTAATACATCTGTCTTACCTCTGTCTCTCTCTCTATTTCACCATTCTCTACTTCTCCCTCGCACTTACTCTGTTTTAGCCTCATCTCTCTACCTCATCTGCACCTCTTTTTCTCTTTTTCTCTACTTCTCATATCTTTCTATTTTTCATCCCACCGGCTCTACCTGCCTCGCTACTTTGTTTACCTGACCTGCCATTCTGTGCTTCACCTTTCTATTTGTGCTATCTCATTATAACTCACCTCTCTTCCTATCTTATTTCTCTCTAGACCTTGCCCCTCGGGTTGGCACCTTTCTTACCAGCCTACATTTAAAACTGCATGCCAGGCCGCTAAAAACAAGCATTGGCATAGTCAATAGGTCTCGCCTTTGGGACCTTATAAGTTTTTAGACATGCAACAGTTGATGTTATTGCACCAAGGATATTGTGCAGCATAACTAAATACTTATAAGGTCCCAAAAGCGAGACCTATTGGCTATGCCAATGCTTGTTAAAGCTCCTGCCAGGTGAGAGCAGACATGCCTTTCCTGCTTGCAGGAATGCTTTTTGTGACTTGGTGTAATTTGGTTCAGTAGGTTTTGAGAAATTAGGGTTCAAAATGTATGTATATCTGGTGCGTTGGGTTGAAATTCACAAATGTAAGCCTTCTGGTTGATTGAGGGGCCTTTTTTTAGAGTGAGTATTCTAATTGGCCTACTGCATCATGAAAAGAAATGTTGCAGCTTGGTCCCCTGTCCTGAAAAAGTTTAAAAAAAGGGAGAGAGTAAGGATACACTGCCCTCCTGGCACTTGTGGAAGGATAAAAGTGTTTTGTAAAAACGTTTCTTTTTTTTGTTGCTGCGATCCCACAGTTCTTCCATGGGATTACTGTAAAAGAAAACAAAATGAATGACCCCCGAGGTGGGTCAGGGTGTCCAGGGCTCAAACAATGTGTAATATTTTATATTATGGAGAGAGGACGTGCACAGAACCCCTCTCTCGAGCCAATTTTGGCCCCAGGAACCACATCCTCCAGGGCCCATTGCTTTCTTAGAATAGTAGGGGGTATTGACCCCCTCCCTCCCTGAGCTAGTTTCATCCCTGAGGAGTCCATCCCCCGGGCCCGGTGCATTTTTATTAGGGGAGGGGATGTGGGTCCCTCCTCCCTGAACAGATTCCGGCCCTGGGGACCTCATCCCCCAGGGTCCACCTCAAATTGTACCACAGATCCCATCCCTTAGGACACTGTTACCAGCCCTGTCAAGAATCACGCATGAGACGTTAGACTAACGCATTTCAGTGTGGTGGTCCGCATCACCGCACTGAAATGCAATGTCACGCCTTATAGTGCCTCAGCTGTCAAGCGCCGGGCCGGGCTGCTATAATGCACCAGTTACAGCTGCAGTGGCAGCGCTGTTCTCCTGACAGACTTGGGGGCTCTGGCTCAGCTGCTAGAGCTCGGCCTGCAAAGTGGTACAAAGTAATTAATAGACGTCACAGTCAGAGTTGTTTCTGAAACAATAGGCGGGTCGCCGTAGCAGTTATTCAAAGGTTTTGGGCTGCTGCTGTGCAGTGCAGCTCAGGGGCAGAACTCAGGCCTCTCGAACGGAGAGGGCCAGCTGGAGCCTGTCCCACACTACGATTGGAACAAAGGCAGCGAGACTGTAGAGGCTCCCAGCCACGGCCGCCACGCCCCAGAACAGATACCCGGAGGGGGGCTGATGATATGGCTGCCTGCGGCCCCCAGCGCACCTCCCTGCGCTGCATAGGAGGTCAGACTGGAGAAGCCCCGGGTGGTGGCGACTAGGGCCGGGGGGCTGATTATATTGCACCGCTTGCAGGGATTGGCTGAGCCGCTCATCGACTCCTGCCTCGGGCACCTGGACTGGAGCCGGTGCTGCTGCCCCGACTCTGTGATGAGGGCTAAGGGGCAAAGCAACTGGTCCGCAGGGCAGCGGGGATAAGGTGGAGGCCACACACTGCATGGCCTTGGGACCCATAACCTGCGGGCCTGGATTGCAAAGCCGAGAGAGTGAGCAATGCAACGCACCTTGCCGCTCCGCGGTATCAGGGTCCAATACTGGCGATTCCTGTGATGGACTCGACCCGCCTCAAATCACCTGGCTCAATGCTACTGCCGGCGCATACTGGCCTGGTGCCTGGCCATGAATATGGCATTGGCAGCACCGCATGCCAACGTCCGAAGGACCTAGCTGAAACAGTGTGTCTAGTGTGCTGTCCAGCCGAGAGCTCAGGGCTGAGCCAGAATTGCCACACTGTGACTCCATGCGGCCACCACGAGGCCCGCTAATTGCCGTGGCGCAGGTTCGCTTGCTGGCCTCCCGCCTCCGAAAGAAGTGTGCCTTCAGAGCCCAGTATCTAGTTACACTTGCTACTTGTAATGGGTGCTGTAACATTGGGTTAATTCTGAGCTGCCTGGCCGTGCCTCTGTAGTCTGAGAAGTGTGCAGTCACGCAGTCTTTCTCTGCTCACTTTGAGCAGTGACGCGTTAGCGCACTTTAGTGTAGTGTAACTGAGTCGGGGTAGGGTGCCTGTGCGGGTTGACTAGTGCTGGTTGCAATTCTTCTAGTTATAGCGCCGTGGGCTGTGCCACACGCCAGACAAAACAACGATATCTCCAGCACCGAGCCGTCCTGCCCAGCTTAACAGTACGATCAAGTTACAAGGGCACTACGTCAATGCCCTTAACTTTCTGGTACTTTGCAACAGTTTTAAGATCCTCTTAGAGTTTCTCGTTGCTCATATGGGTTTAATTTCTGATATTTATATGTTTCCCTCATCTTTATTGCTTGATTTTGCTCGCGAGAAAGTGTCACACATAGTCGTTAAAATGGCACTCATAATTAGCCTGAAATTATGAAAATGTCACACATGGCAATGTGAAACCTTGGCAGCTATGCGTAACCTGGGCTAGAGCATGGGCAGGGAAGACTCCATTGCTCCCACTGGGATGGAGCAGATATATATCTCCTTGCCCATGCTCTGGCGGGTAGGGAACAGAGGTTTGCTTCCCCGCTGGAGCAGAAAGAAAAGTTGCTCCTGCTGGGGAAGCGAAGAAGAGAAGCCGGCTCCGGCCAGCATACCAAGAAGGGTGCTAGCATGCAAGCCAGTGGGGCCATGCCCCCTCCCACAGCCCCTAACATTGTAAAAAAAGTTGTGGGTGTGACCAGGGCACCCACATAACAAAAAAAGGAGACAGCAGCGTGGGAGTGGGCTCCCTGTGCTGTCAATTTGTTTTTTTAAATTGCACAATCAACAGCGCAGGAGTGGGCTCCATGCACTGCTAAAAAAAAAAGGAAAAAAAACTTGGGTGTGGTTATCCCGGGTGGGACTGGGGTACCCACAAAAAATAATAGGAACATCCACACCACCTCTGAAAAAATTAAATTAAATAAAAAAGGACACCAACTATCATTGGTCATTGAATTCATAACCCCAGGAAAGCTTGTCATATTTTTTCAGGGCCTGGCTTGTGGCCAATGCCTGCACCCAATCCACGCCGCGCATGGCGGGGTGGGGTGGGCTCCCGCTGGAGCTTGGGTGCAGAGCCTGGCCACAGGCTAACGGTAAGGAGGGGATATCCTGTACTGTGAAGACAGGGCAGAAAGCTAAAGAAGAAACAATTAAAGTCTCCAGGGTGCTGTTAACTGAAATAAAGGTTAATGCTTGCAATTGGTTATTTATAAAATGTAAAGGGTGCTTGGTTTCCAGTATAGGGTTTAATCATTAGAAACATTTGAAGTTTCTTTGGGGTAAAGAAATAATGTTTTTGAGAGGTACCGTAAGGGTATTACCAGTTCTGGAATGATTCAATCTAATGGAAACCTATAAGGCCTATAAAAAAGGTTTTTACAAGGTACCGTCTAATTCTATATTAACAAATATAAAACTTTTGAAAGTACTAAAACACTGAATCTTGAGACAACCTGTCTCACATGGTGGGTAGACTGACTTATACTGTGTGTCATACATTTTTTAAATGGTGGCGGCCTACCTTAGTACATTTAATACATTTTCTAACTAATGACTTGCACATTCGCAGTGCTTTGTCACTATTCCCAAGTGCATTAACCAGGATTCAAATCAGTGTCCCCCAGATTACATGTAAAGGCACATGAAGTGACGGCATTAACCAACTGAGAATTCTTACCAGCATAAAACGTTTCACACAGATTTGTTTAACTTGGATTATAATCCATTTAAGATGTGTATATTATATTTTGTATGCAGTTACCTGTAGGTTGAAGGTGCCCAAGATGGTTACAGAATATTTTGTTATTGTCTGACTCCGCCCCCAATATGTTCAGGATCACAGTTTTTATGCACTTCGAGTTACCAGTTTTGGAGTAAACCGGCTCCAGATTATTTTCAAGGTCGGAGAGGCACCAGAGTTGACCTACTAGACATTTGGTAGGTCAGCAGACACACATCGGAAAATTATAGGACTGGCTTAAGTTATGCTGTGTCTGCTTGTTGTGTGTCAGTCCATGATAGCTCAATTATTGAAGGGCACCCTCTGCTGATGTTCCTCGACGGGAAATAGTTGGAACATCGCGGTCTGAACCACGCGTGTTCAGACTACACAAGCTCTACCATTCTTGCCTTAACCACGCCTATGCTGTAACCACGCATATGCGTGGTTAAGGCAGTGCGCGGTCTAGGTGCTGGAAGAACGGAAGAGGAAGACGCATCAGTGAGGGCTGGGGTTTTTGTTTTAGGGCTGGGAGGAGGTCGCAGTGGAAGGGGTTGGGGTAGTTTAAGGGACAGAGTAAGGGGGTGGAGGGGTTGGGGTAGTTTAAGTTAGGGTGCAGGGTTTTAGGTCTTAGGGCAGTGGGAGGGGAATGGGTAGTTGGGTTCGTTTTTAGGATGGGGTCGGGCTAGGTTTTAGGGCAGTGGAAGGGGCCGGGGTAGTTTAAGGGACAGCACGCGGGCGGGGGTGGTGTAGTGTAGGGTTTTAGGCCTTAGGGCAGTGGGAGGGGAATGGGTAGTTGGGGTAGTTTTTAGGGCTGGGGGTAGGTTTTAGGGCAGTGGAAGGGGTTGCAGTCGTTTAAGGGACATCGCAGGGTAGTGGGGGGTTTGGGGTAGTGTAAATTAGGGTGCAAGGTTTTAGGCCTTAGGGCAGTGGGAGAGGAATGGGTAGTTGGGTTCGTTTTAAGGGCGTGGTAGGTTTTAGGGCAGTGGAAGGGCTTGTGGTAGTTTAAGGGAGGGAGCTGGAGTGGGGTAGTGTAGGGGTTTAGGCCTTAGGGCAGTGGGAGGGGAATGGGTAGTTGGGGTCGTTTTTAGTGTTGGGGGTCGGGGTAGGTTTTAGGGCAGTGGAAGGGGTTGGGGTAGTTTAAGGGACAGTGCGGGCGGGTAGGGTTTTAGGCCTTAGTGCAGTGGGAGGGGAATGGGTAGTTGGGGTCGTTTTTAGTGTTGGGGTAGGTTTTTGGGTAGTGGAAGGGGTTGGGGTAGTTTAAGGGACCGTGTGGGGTAGTCTAAGTTAGGGTGCAGGGTTTTAGGCCTTAGGGCAGTGGCAGGGGAATGGGTAATTGGGTTAGTTTTTAGGGCGGGGTAGGTTTTAGGGCAGTGGAAGGGGTTGGGATAGTTTAAGGGACGGCGCGGGAGCGGGGTAGTGTAGGGTTTGAGGCCTTAGGGCAGTGGGAGGGGAATGGGTAGTTGGGGTAGTTTTTAGTGTTGGGGGTCGGGGTAGGTTTTAGGGCAGTGGAAGGGGTTGGGGTAGTTTAAGGGACAGTGCGGGCGGGTAGGGTTTTAGGCCTTAGTGCAGTGGGAGCGGAATGGGTAGTTGGGGTCGTTTTTAGTGTTGGGGTAGGTTTTAGGGTAGTGGAAGGGGTTGGGGTAGTTTAAGGGACCGTGCGGGGTAGTCTAAGTTAGGGTGCAGGGTTTTAGGCCTTAGGGCAGTTGGAGGGGAATGGGTAATTGGGTTAGTTTTTAGGGCAGGGAAGGTTTTAGGGCAGTGGAAGGGGTTGGGATAGTTTAAGGGACGGCGCGGGAGCGGGGTGGTGTAGGGTTTGAGGCCTTAGGGCAGTGGGAGGGGAATGGGTAGTTGGGGTAGTTTTTAATTTAGTGTTGGGGTAGGTTTTAGGGCAGTGGAAGGGATTGGGATAGTTTAAGGGCCAGCGTGGGGTAGGGGGGGTAGTGGCGACCTTAGCCACACATACCCCTTTACCATTAATGCCTATACCACGAACGTTCGTGGTAAAGGAATGCGTGGTAAAGGAATGCGTGGTTAAGACGCATTCATGGTTGGGCTGCGTGCTAGAGGCACGCGTGGTAAAACCATTTGTGCTTCTATCATACAACCATCCTTGACAGATGGGGTAGATAATAGATGACTAATGTTCAGTACTTCCAAAAATTCTAGCCATTATGCCACCAGTGGCCAAAATGAGTAGAACATGTTACTTAATCATCATTTTGTTCTCTTTTCTTACTACTTGCCAACAGTTGTGCTGGAACAATTTTCAGAGCAGGGGTGCTGCCATCAATGTTACATCACTGAAGGCATAGAGATTGTGAAAAATCAAAGTGCCACACAAAAAACTAGAGTAGCAACTGAGCCCTGTCAATTTAGCAGGAGAGGGGTAAGGTTGTGATATGTAGCCAATGGTGCATTGTATTTTGAAGCAAGAATCCGTTACTAAAGCATGGTGTGGCAGTACACTGCCATTTACAGACAGCATATTTTCAGTTGAAATGGTACCAAAATTTGAACTGGCATGCAGTTTTACTGTTAAAGCTATATGTTGCGCATACGATAATATGTGTAAATCCAGTTTCAGCAAATATGTTTCATTTGCAAATCACCAATTAAAATTAATTGATTTGTTTAGACTCTATTAAAATCTTTGTTTCTATCACACTTCAGAATTTTTTTAAATGTGCTTCAGGTTAAAAGAATAAGCAGCAGTTTGTCAGAAGACATTGCATGACGTTTGACCTCTTGTCTTTAAACACATAGCAAACGTGATAAGATAAAAAACAAAATGTAAAGGCATCTTCATTGCTCATTCAGCTTCTGAACTCCAGCATGCCCATTTCGGTGGTGCTGCAGTACCCCAGCACCCCTACTTCCAGCGCCTACGCTTGCCAAAGCACTCTGTCCCTGCTGCAAGCCTACTGCTTTTCCGTAATGCTCTGAGAGGGCTTCATAGCTCACCACTAAGTATTAAACAATAACACAAAATCCAAGATCACCAGAGTAACAGAACCCCACTACAGCAAAAAATGGAACCACACTTGTCGAGAACACAAACAGTGTGGCAAAGAATGGAGACAACGGGGTACAATATATTGCACATGTGTACACAATACGAACGTTTGTTTTTACACCGTTTTAGCCAATTGAGTATTAAGGTATGGAACATGCTCATAATTTCAATTTTACAATTGAAAGAAAATAATTTGGTCCAATTTTATTTAAATAAATGTGACTTAATAGTACAAAGCCTAGTTCATAAATGCTGAGCCCGGTGCAAAACTATATGAAATGCGGTTTACATTAGGTCTGAAACTAAATCTCCTAGATCAGTGTCCTATTGAACCATCAGCAAAACAAAATGCAAAATAAATGCATCCCATTTTTAAACCATTGCAGAACTTTCCGAATTATAGTTGAAACACAGATAATCAACTAGGGAATTTGGAGAGAGAACAAATAAGAGGTAAAATGTTTGGACGATTCGAAAAGTGTCTGTGTTATTATCTCTGGGAGATATGCGATTAGAATTTAAAAAAGGTGGCTTGCAATGCCATACTGTTCTTTAAAATGGATTTGTTTAGGAGACAGTACACTCGGTCTTGACATTGCTGCCTTGGCAGTGGGGAAGGAGGAGGAAAAAAGAGTTGTTGTTTTTTTTTGGGGGGGGGAGCAATCTAAATACACAAAGTATTAAAGCTCGCACCAGGAAACAGTATTTACACACTTTGAATGGCATTCTCACTACAATAGACTTTACTAACATCTTACAATTCTGAATTGTATATTTTGGTTAAACCGTTTTTTAAACAAACATAACAAAGCAACAGGCTTTCAGACTAAACAATGAAAATCTGAAGTCTTATTGATTACCTCGTCCACAAAGCTTTCCAATGTCCTGGTACTGGGTCATCTCTTACACCCCCCTCGCCCCCACACCTCCCTCCCAACTTCAAAGTTCTCATATCAATGTGGAACTCCATTTGAAAGTCATTACTATTCTGGTCCTAGTTATCCCTGGCCCTCCGTGCAGTCCTCGTCCCCATCTGCAAAGATTAGTCTGTGGTCTACCAATGAACAGACTTTATCCAACGTCACCAACACAGCTCGATCCTCTATTAATTACACTGCAACATATTACATGGACTCATTTATTGACCATACTTTAATTCAAGCTGCAGACCGAATAGCCTTTTGGTACATTTCTTTTGACCTCAAAGGTGAAAGGCTGAGTTCTCCCGCATGTGTTAACCAACAAGTCAAAGGGTTTTATGTGTACTTCTCTGCAGCAGTTGCACAAGAAGCTACCTGTTTCACAGCTTCCAGAATACACATCTGGGTGCAAGAGAAGGACTTCTAGACAGGTAGACCCCTAGAAACGGAAACCTCATTTCAAATATTGCATCTTGCATGAACTCCAGTATCTGACTTTCACTTGAAATCTAGGGGGTTTCTGTTTGGGCTTCGTGCACATACTTGGAGAGGCTTCTGCGGTCACTGGGCGGCAGGGGCTCAATGCCTACAAAAGCGTGTTGTTTACCAAATCCTCTCTTCTAGGGGATTAGCAGAGTGCAGATTTGCCCCCTAGGAGTATGTCGTGGAATGTTATAATCAGAATGCTTAGATTCGGGTCTTCAAAAACAAAGGGACGCCGGGCTTTAACAAGAAAGCATAAATAAAGGGCAGCTTAAGGCTTTACAAGATGAGAGTTCTTTCTTCAGAAAGAAAAGGCTTGGCTGGTGCTGTCAAGCAGACATGGACGCCTTACCGTACCAATTACGCCAACCATTCACTCCTGGACCGAAGGCGAACATGACGCACGTATGTTGACAGCACATATCGCTATCCATTTATATTTTCAAAGGACTTTGAAATAAATTAAAAGAAAGATGACAGCTAATGGAATTCTCTAAATTACTGCTAAAATACTTTTACTTTTCATTAAACATAGTTATTTAGACTTCTCACTGCAGAACACAGTTCTAACTAAATCCACTGAATGAAATTAATAAATTTTACTAATTCATCCATTCAAACGTAAGACGACGACACCTCAAGCGCGGAAAGGAATCCTGGGCCACAGTCTCACCAGGAATATCAGCTATTGTGAATATGATCAGTACTTCTCGATGGCTCTGGCCCATAGAGGGTAACCAGACAAGCTAGGCAGAATCCCTTACCAATCCTCAAATATGGACATGGATGGTCATATTTGGAGGATTTAACCTAACACTGATGATGACCACCCATGTACATAGTCTCGCAGACAACGTCAAAGCGTGGTGATATTGTGTAAACTATTAGTACTTTGAGGAAATCTAACACTGTGCACATACGTTTGCACAAAAACAAATAAATATCTATCACCTGCAACATAGAGACACTACGGCAAAAAGTGCCTTCCTACAATAAACAGTTATACCGTCATGGAAACAGACAGTATGCTGGTGTAGTGAAAATTAATTTACTATCCAGTCAGAATTTTTGGGTAATTTACTACTTTCCACAAAGTATTAATGGTGGCTACTTTACTATTCGAACAACGGTCATAGAAAATGTGCGGTACTGTATAACATTCTCCAAATATTGTAAGCCGACATTTAAAAGTTTTAAATTAACGGCCCAGCTGAAGGAAAATAATTGGAATACCATATCTGACTTTCACTCTTAATGCCACCTCCCTCATGCCCTAAGGAACCTTGGTTGATACTCCTAACATGGGGAAGATCACCCCTCTCCTAAAAGCATTCCCTCACGAAATCAACTCTCACAAAGACTTCCCAGTCTCCAGCCTACCCTTCATTGGTAAAGTAAGAAGAAACCACATTCTGCAATCAATCTTACCTATCCATATGAATTAGACTGTAGATGTTGTTACAACAATGAAAAAATTATCCTCTCTATGACCTTCTCAACACAGCTTACAAATTAAATCCTGGGCCTCTATTATTTCCTACACCGCGGCACACATCTCACAAGATGCGCAGGACAACATGGCAGCACTCACTAATAAATGTGGATTAGGACCACATGGAGATTTGCTATTTCAATTAAAGACCTAGTATCCTTCTCTGAAAACAACCAAACCTTTTTGCCCTTATTTTCCGCAGGAGTCAGACCGTTAGCCGCCGCTCTGCCTGAATGACTGACAATGAACAGTGGCTGTATCAATACACCCCACTGAAGTACCACCCTGATTAGACTAAAGCAACTCAATCGCTATCGATTTCATACACCACCTATTTGAGACAGATGTTTACCCGCTTAAAACAGATTTTATTTGTTTTATTTACATGGGCTGTTCTTGGTTTTTAGGTGTAAACAACAACGCATACAAAACTAGCTAAGGCCCACTGATAAATAAGCAAAACCCATAATGCACTGGGGAAAAAATGAAACACATTAAGGATGAACAATACTCATCTTTAATTTTTATGTGAAATTAGTAACATTCTATTTGATTTGAATAAAACAATATATTTATGACTGTTTCCTTTGGGCACAATCTATGAGAACATTTATTTTAATCATTGCTGTTCATTGTGTGCCACACTACATTTTCAGGACCGTAGTACACGTGGTTGTTGCTAGACCCCTGGTTAAACGCCTGTTCCCCAGTGCATTGCAAACAAATAACATTTACAAATGACTTTTGATTAGACAAGAAAGTGCAGTCTGTTGGAACTTTTCACTTTGCTGTCCAGAAGGTCAGGATTGCCGCCTCCCATAGGGGGGGAACTCACAGCACCCCAAGCAGCAAAGGCTGCTGCACCACAATAGCCAGATAGGCAACTGGTCCACAGGCCGTTATTCCAGCACGTCCATATGGAGAGGGGTCACTTGCTGTACTTCCTCTGTGGTTGCCATATTGCTCGATAGAAAGAATAACTCTCTGCTCAAGTGGGTTTTGTTACTTTTTTCACAAGCACCATTACTTTTGTTTGCAGACATCTTGTTTACCAGTGTGGAGTATCTCGCATCCGTACATTTCAACCTATATCAGAACACAGAATGTGTAGACAGAAGTCTGGACTAAGAATATAAAGAGAAGAGTCATTAGGGATACAGTTAATCGAATCTGTCTGCCTAATGCATCTTGCTCAACTATTGCAGTTCAAAATTTAATGAAGTCACTTTAGCACAAGTGCTATTTCTTATATGTGCATCATTTCCGACACCGACAGTAATCTCTACTATTTTTATAAATCATAGAGCCGCTGACTAGCAAGTGCAAAGTCGGGTTTACGCAGAACTTCCCGTGAGAAAAATCACATCGCCACTTCCTGAACACTTCAATCGTTCTGGACCAATCATTAGCAAAGCTTCCGAGCCTAATATTACAATTGCATTGATTTAAGATTGCTGAAGACAGATGCAGAGTGCACCCCCACCCGGCAGGAGGTTTGAAACACCTTTCAATTTACTTTGTACCAGTATGGTACAAGAATTTCTTGAAAAAAAGGTCCATCCATGTGCACAGAATGTGAGAGGCACTCAGCGCTCTCTGAAAACGGGTACAATTTGGGAAAGGTATTGAAAGTGAAGCAAGCAGTGCGAAGAAACGTGCATAAAGTTATTTTCTTAAATATCACAGTTATTCAAATACACAACACAGTTGAAGTCTTTGTGAGAACACTACTCAACTGTAGCGAGATATTTATTTGGAACTTTTATACAGCTTGCAAAAGACCCATGGGCATCAGCGCACTTTACATAACAGAGGCATTACATTAATAGAGAAAAAGAAAAATAGAACGAAGCAATACAAGAGGCACTGGGGACATAACATTATAAAAGATTTGGCAGTAATAGGAAGTCTTATGAATAAATATAAGCTAGTTTGATGATGCAAGTGGCAACAGGATATACTAACAATACTTCTACAACCCTTAGCTCCCAGAGCTGATATCTAAAGACCTGATAAGACCTCAGTGGTTAAGTGACCAAAGTTTAGCAAGTTTGGGATCCTCGCCAATGGTAGTTCTCAAGCAGTCAACCTCTCTCAGTGCTCATAAGGTAAAATGAACATATCCCTAAGTAGGGAAGGAATTACATATGTTATGCCACGTCCATCATTATAGTGAACATCAAGTGCATAGGGCCAGTGTCAGAAAATACAGGTATCGTATATCAGACAAGCAGCAATGTCAAGTGTCTAGGAGGAGGAGCGCACGGAGTAAGAAATGTTTTACGTCCTTTTTTAAAGTAGGGCAGTATTTGGTAGTATGACGGGCAGCAGGGCGACAGTTCCAGATCTTAGATTCACATCTGGAGGAGCACTTGCTAGAGGCACATTTTTTGTTGAAGGCTAGTTTTCTTGGCAGTAATGAGTCTGGGCAGCACAACTGGCGTATGCTGCCAGAGATCTTCAGTTTCTTTGCCAAATACAGCGAGTGATCAGAGAGAGTTAATTTGTGGATCAAGCAAGCAATTTTGTGGACGTATTTCACATCAATAAGAAGCAACTTTTAGGTGTACAAGATTGGGATGGTGCGTTTAAAAAGTCCAGTACCAGATATCAAGCTTGCTGCTGCATGTTATTACAGGCTAATTGTGGCATCACCCTCTCTGGCTCACCTGTCTGTAGGCCCCATGCTCCCTGTAGTCAAATTTTCACCATCCTAAATCCATCTCACCCTGGTAGTCTTATCCCCAATTTATTTTAAATGCTAGCACTTTTCCCCCAACAAGCTATCTTGTTATACTTCTTTCTGTTCAGCAATTCCTCTCATGTACTTTCAGCATTATTTTTTTAATCTTTGCAACTTTCAGTTTTTTATAGCGAAACCGATCCTAAGAGCATTAGTGTGCGTTACAACAGAACCAGACTAGACAACAATTGTTTAGACACAGGGACACGCGCAGACTGATGGTAATCCATAGCGCTACTCTGCAACTTTTATGTATGCACTGTTAATTGTTTTAAGTAAACAAATTTCACGAAAGTTTCTTCCTTTTAAAATTGCGCTGCATTTGTTTTTACTTACCTGCTTCCTCACTTGATCCGCACTGCTCCCCGGTCCACCACGGGTTGTCCCGATTGTGTGGAGGGAGTATCCGGCAACTTTCACTCCCCACTTCCGGGCAAGAGACCGGAGGGGGCGGAGCCTCTCTCCTACTTAAGATACATTCCACAAGCTTCACGCAGCGGACGCGTGCAGCGGGCGCGCCAAAGGTAAGCCCGTCTGCGCCCGTCCAGCCGGGGCCAGGGGCCACAACCCCTGCCCCATCCACGAGGGACATTATGAGCTACTCGCAAAAACAATTATATGAGCTCCGTCCTAGCTCACAATATGATTGTAATCTACTTAATCTGGATACCCCAGATTCTTATTGCTCCTGCTGTAAATATGTTTTTGTTATACAGGCCAGTAGGCATTACACCACTAATGCTACTAGGTTCACTAACAATGGCTCCCTGAAGCGCTGCCCTGCTAGGAGAAATGTCGCTCCCCTCAAGGAATTCACCTTCTTCAACATCAATTGCAGGTCGCTTCCTAAGCATAAGGATGACATCTTTGACCTCTTGTGGAATAAACAACCTGACGCTATTTTCCTTACGGAAACGTGGCTACACGAGAGCTCTGGCCCCGATGTCGCCTCCGCCCTGCCCCCCAACTACTCGATAATCAGGAAAGATCGGGGTGCCAAAACTGGAGGTGGCATTGCGGTAATTTTTAACAACTCATACACCTGCAAATGGGAGGCCTTGCCTTTCAAGGGCTGCGAGGCCAGCTCATTCAAACTCTCCCTCACACCTCAATTTACATTCTCAGGGATTTTGATCTATCGCCCACCGGGGCCAGCAGGGCCGTGGGCTGCGGCCTTCCCTGAACTAATCACCCCCTTTCTGTTGGACGCTACCAACTTAACTATTCTGGGAGACATGAACATCCACTTTGATGACCCATCATGCACAACAAACACATCGCTGACGGCCGATCTGGCAGCAATGAATATTATTCTTTGCAATTCAGGTCCCACCCACATGGCGGGTCATCTACTGGTCCCTATTTTCTCTAACTTATCTAACATTTCATGCCAGGCAGCTCTCCCAGTACTATGGTCCGATCATTTTTTGGTCGGGTTTGGGGTGAGGCAGGATCTGCAGTGCGCCAACACGTCCACCTTAGCCACCAAATCAAGGTCTAGAAACTGGAAGAAATTAGACATAGGTACTTTTAACCAACACCTATCTAATAACATCCCTGCTATCTCATCAGTCAATCTAGCAGACTTTGACACCATCCATTCTTGGATTGCAACATCCACTGATGCGTGTCTCCAACTATCCATCAAAAAAGTGAACAACCATAGACCTCCTGCCCCATGGTTTTCTGAAAGGCTAAAGACAGAGAAATCCAAATGTAAAGCGCTAGAAAGGTGCTGGAGGAAGGATTATGCGCCCAAACTTAAACTTGCTTACAAATTAGCAAAAAGGGAGTACCATTCCCTATGCAACACTGCCCGAGCTGAATATGTGAGTAACACCATTACGTCGGCACAAAACAACTCCAAGACCCCGTTTAAACTAGTTAAAGACCTTTCGGACGCAGCTTGCCAACCCATCCCTCCTGTGCTCACCAAAGGCCAATGTGAGGGCTTAGCCAATTTCTTCATTGACAAAGTAAAGAAAATCCACTCAGCACTGAACGCAGGGACTACCAACATGGGGCAGCAAGCTGTGAACTTTCCCTCTACATCAGTCAGCCCCGTTTCACTGGATAAGCAGACTCCCGTACCATCCAATACTTTAGGAGATTGGTTACCTATGGATACCAGCTCTTTTAAACGTATTTTAACCTGCCTAAAATCCGGCTCTCCTAGAGATCCCCTTCCCATTGCCATACTTCAGAAACTTGAGCCATCATCATTAAAGCTAATCATGGAGCTGCTCAATGCATCCCTGCAGGAAGCAGTTGTTCCATCTGAATGGAAACACGCTATGGTCCTCCCACTCCTGAAAAAAGCCAACGCGGATCCAGCGGTACCATCCAATTTCCGCCCGATCTCTTTACTTCCAGTTTTTTCTAAAATATTAGAAAAACATGTCAACCAACAATTGACGCATTTCATTAACTCCCAAAAAGTTTAACACACATCACAGTCTGGCTTCAGAGCCGGTTTCTCTACGGAAACCACTCTGTTAGGAGTTACGGAAACATTGCGCCGCCGTCTGGACATGGGTGAAACTGTGGCACTCATACTGCTTGATTTAAGTGCTGCTTTCGATACTGTGTCTCACACCGCCCTACTTAAAGCTTTACAATCACTGGGAGTAGTCGGGACAGCACTCAAATGGCTCACCGACTTCTTGACCGACCACACTTTTCAGGTCTTTTCTCCGTCAGCCAGCTCCAAGCCCCATGCCTCTCCTCACGGAGTACCGCAGGGCTCCATTCTCAGCCCATTATTGTTCAATGTTTACGTCAGGCCTCTGGCTACGATTGCGGAAGACGCTGGGTTGTCTATTTTTTCTTACGCCGATGGCACCCAACTAATCTTCTCCCTTTCCACCAAAGAAGCATCCAAGCCATCTTCTCTCCAGGCAGGGCTACAAAATATAGCAGGTTGGATGCAAGCCAACTTGCTAAACCTTAACGGCGAAAAAACTGAAGTATTAATGTTTGGGTAAAACAAAGACCTTTGGGGCCCCCAGCACTGGCCTCCGCAAATGGGTGCTCTCCCACAACCTGCACAACAGGTTCGCAATCTAGGCATTATCATTGACGACCAGCTGTCAATGAAGCAGCAAGCAGTCAAAGTCGCCTCAACCTGTTTTACCATCCTTAAGTGGCTAAAAAAAATCCTCTGGATGTTGCCTGGTCCTACGCAAAAAACTGTGGTACAGGCTCTTATTACTTCTAGGCTGGACTATGGCAACATCCTGTATTTAGGAGCCAATAAGGAGGTGATTCGTAAACTACAGGTAGTGCATAACGCGGCGGCCAGGCTACTCTGTCAGATCCCCAGAAGGGCATCCATCTCAGGCTCGCTCCGTGACCTACACTGGCTCAGGGTAGAGAACCGCATAAAATTCAAAGCCCTGAGTTATATGCATAAAATCAAATCTGATACAGCGCCACAGTATCTAAACACCTTAGTCCATCCCTATCGTCCACCTCGCCTTCTTCGCTCGTCTACCCAGGCCAAATTTTCAGTTCCTAGGACCAGACTGTCGCACATGGGCGGCCGACCCTTCTCTTGTCTAGGCCCTTCTCTGTGGAACTCACTCCCTACGTCTCTTCGGAATGAGGCCATCTATATGAACTTCCGCAAAAGCCTGAAAACCTGGTTATTCAATCAATAGTCTTCCTTCAATCTGCCCGTGTCTGATGGCGCCGGGAAACCTCTGGGTAGCTGTGCGCCTTATAAAATTAAATAACAATAACAAATGATTTCCCCACAATCACATGATTTTAAGCCTGGGCCAGGATTCAAACCAAGTTCCCCATGTTGGAAATTTGGTCATTCTAGCCATTAGCAGGACATATTCCCCACACGATTACCCCTTTCCAATATCTCCTCGTCAGTCTTCCTCACCACCTTACTTACATAATGAGCTTCACCTCCCCCACAGAACCCTGAAACCAAAATAAGCACTCCAGCCTTCCCCATCCCTCCCTAACATGGCAGACGTCCTTTACCCTTGACCTTATCCATAAAAGGAGGCTCAACCCACCCCACTTCCTGTTCTTTTAGTTCTGCTTTGCAAACTCTTCAAGCAAGTTGCATTGCAGATAAGTGGGGTGAGGTCGTGCTGTAGCACGCCCGAATTCCCAGTATGAGGTCCAGCAAGGCAGACTCACTTGGTGTGGATTGTATAGATATTACGTCCCTAGGGACTTATATGTAATGTTTGCTATGCCATACAGCAGATATACATGGATGTGAAGCCCTGCCATAGCAGGCTCCTACCAGGATCATGAAGCCCTGCTTTAGCATGCTTGAGGTCTGGAGGCCAGGAACATGGTCAGCGGCAAACTGAGGGTAGCTTTGCTTCAGTGAAGCAGAAAACACGTGTGTGAATTCTATGAGCCAGAAGTTTTCTTTGGCTTCCTAAGGAGCTTGTAAGTTCCTTCACCACCTGTATAAAGGTTTTAAGGTCCAAATGCAGGCAGTATAGTTGGGAGCAGTTTTTAGGAGATGTGGCTGTGAAGAGCAGCGCGGCTTTTGCCGGTGCTTGGAGCGCCGAGGCATGCATTTCAGGCAGCTAGGGAATGTGGAAGCGCGAGGTTTGATGCACAGATGAACGTGCACGCCATTTTCTGTGTGTTGGGTTGCTAGGCAATGAGGCAGCCGACAAAGTTTTCGCGACACTCTCGTTGCTTGGGGACTATTTAAGCCAACAACCAGGTGGTTGATTTAGTCAGAGTTTTTTCAGTGTGCATTATGGAGGCTTCAGGAGGAATCTGATGATTTCTTTATGTAGTACCAGCGATGGGAGCCCGAGTCCATCCCTATGCACGCCTCAATTAAGAAGGTTGTGGAGAATGAATAGCAGGACATTGACAAGAATTTCCTAGGTATCTGACAAAGAGATATGCAATTCATGAGTTTGCAAAAGAGTTCCTGCTGTCGGTGAAGGTGGATTCTTTGATGGCAGGGCCGTATTCCCAAGAGACTATTATTTCTGAGGGTGCCTCCCCATTGGATCCGGTGGACAAAAGAGTGGAGTCGGCAGTTAAGAGGTCCTATGCCATGGCCAATTTATCCATTAGCGCTTCTGCATATCCGTCATACACTATCCAGTCACCGCTGAAGAACTATCAGAGTCTGGCAGAGCTAATGGAGAAAGGGGCGGATATCATGCCTACCCTGGCAATGATGGAATAGCAGACCAGGATGTTGTCAGACATTTCAGTTGATACCTTGGGAGCAGCTGCGGAATCTGCAGGCGCTTCCATTCAGGCCAGAAGGCAGATCTGGTTGAGAAATTGGAAGGCGGACGCAGCACAGAAGGCTCTGCTAATGAAAATCCTTTTTTCAGGAGGGGAATTGTTTGGCCCACTATTGGAGGAGATGGTGAAGAAGTCAGTGGAGGATAGAAAGCTGTTGGCCCCAATTAGGTCATCTAGGGGAAGGTTCTTTGGTGGCAAGAAGTCAGTGGAGGACAGAAAGCTTTTGGCCCCAAGTTGGTCATCTAGGGGAAGGTTCTTTGGTGGTAAGAGGACCTTTGGTCAGTCGACCGAATCTAGGGGCTACCAGCCCTTTCGGGGAAGGGGACGTGGCCGGGGTGTCTCTTCCAGATAAATCCCTGTCTCAACAGTCAGATGGTGGAGTTTGCCAGCAAACAAAATCTTGACTATCGGCTCAACCCCAACATGCAGATGCCAGTGGGAGGAAGGTTGGCAAGATTTCTAGACACTTGGAAAAGGTCAATCAGAAATCAATCGGTGTTGAGGATCATTGAAGAGTGCTACACTGCGGTTTTCATTTCTCCACCCCCAGAGTTTTTTGTGTGTACCCCTCTTCCATCCAATCCTGTGAAGAGGGTGGCCCTTCTGACTGATATTTGAGCCCTGCTTTCAAAGGGGGCAATAAAGCTGGTTCCTCATCATCAGAGGGGTCAAGGAGTATATTCCATTCTCTTCATGGTAAGAAAAGCATCTGGAGACTTCATACCAGTGTTGGATTTAAAGGGGGTAAACTCTTTTATTCCACCTATTAAGTTCAAAATGTTATCTTCACAGGAGATTCTTCCCTTTCTGAATCAAGGGGAGGTGGTGGCGTCCCTGGATCTATTGGATGCATATCTTTATGTTCGGATCCATCCCTCATCACAGAGGTTTCTCAAGTTCTGCATGGGCTCAGAACATTACCCGTTTGAGGTACTCCCTTTTGGGTTATCTTCTTCCCAAGAGTGTTCACAAATGTTTTGGCACCTTTGGTGGGGGTAATTCATAAGGAGGGAATACATATTTTTCCATATCTGGTTGATTTCTGCCTCTTCTTTCTATTGGGCGTCCAGCGATGTCCAGGAGGTATGCAGGAATCTGGAGGCTCTTGGGTTTCTCTTCAACTTTAAGTCTTCAACTTTAAGAAGTCTTGTCTAGTCCCCATGCCAGATCTGGTGTTTATTGGAAGTCACCTGGACTTGGTCAAGGGACAGGTCTTTCTTCCAGTGGAAAGGAGGGAGACCCTAATGAAGGAGATGAGGAGTCTGCTCGGTCATGAGTCAGGTCTGGTGTCGCTATGGTTGAGGTTACAGGGATTGATGGTGGTGGCTATCAATGTTCTTCTGTGGGCATGTTTGCACATGTATCCCCTCATCAACCATCTGCTGGCACATTGGTCTCAGTGTTTCAACATTTACGTTCTACAGGTACAGGTGTCTCCACAGCTCAGGCCGGCCTTGGAGGGGTGGTTGGACAGCAACAATCTGACAGGGGGACTTCCTTTTCAGGTGACTCCATTCCAGGTGATTACCACGGATGCCAGCAAGTTGGGTTGGGGGGATACTTTGGTCTGTACAGGGGAAGTGGGACCATCTACAGGCTCGTTGTACCTCAAACTAAAGAGAGCTGAAAGCAGTCCAGTCAGCCTTTTTGGAATTTGTATCTCACCTCAGGGGTCAGCATGCTGAGGTCTGAACAGACAATCAGGTGGTGATGGGGTATTTGAACCACCAGGGAGGCTTTAGAGTACAGTCTCTGTTGCTTCTCACTCAGGAGATCATGTCATGGGAATAGAATAATGTGTTGTCCCTGAGGGCGGTGCATCTACCAGGGAAGGAGAATTGGGCGGCAGACAACCTAAACTGAGTGACTGCCATGATCAGTGTGATTTCTTTGACCAAGGACGTATTCTACCTGTTGCAGAAGAGGTTTAGGTCTCCAACGATGGACCTGTTTGCGAACCAGGGCAATGCTATCCTTCCACGCTTCTGCACAATTACTTCTTGTGCAGAGGCATGAAAGACAGATGCAATGCAATTCAGGTGGACGGGGAACTGCTGTACACATTACCACAGATTCAAATGATTGGCAGAGTATTGAACAAGATCACACAGGAAAGGGTCTGTGTGTTGTTGATTTGATTTGATTTAATTTCTTATAGAGCGCCTGAATCACCCCCTCAGGGGTATCTCTGCGCTGTCGGATTGCTGCTACCAGTCACATATAGAGAAGGGTTAGAACAGTAGGGTTTTAAGGTGTTTTCTGAACTGTAAGTAATCCGGACAGAGTCGGAGGTGCACTGGTAGTGCATTCCAGAGGGTTGGGGCTACATGGGAGAAAGCTTTTCCTCCCAGGCGCTCTTTCCTATAGCGAGGAGTGACAAGGAGAGATTTGGATCCTGATCGGAAGGATCGGGTCGGCAGGTAGTTGGTCAATTTCTTCGTTAAGTAGCTTGGGCATTTTCCATTCAAGGATTTGTGCACAATGCAACAAATCTTAAACTGAATTCGCATTCGTATTGGCAGCCAGTGTAACTGTCGCAAAAGGGGCAAAGAAGAAGTTCGTGGGGGGTGGTTGGCTACCAAACGGGCCGCAGTGTTCTGAACTACTTGCAGCCTATTCAAAGATGCTTCATTTGCTGCAATCATCAGAGAGTTACAGTAATCTAGCCGACTTAACACTAACGTCTGGATGAGTGTTTTTCACGTGTGTAGAGGCAGAAAGGGGAATACCTTTTTTAGAAGCACCAGCACATAAAAACATGACCCTACCTTCGATGTTGCGTGCTCTTTCATAGTCAACTTTTGGTCCAGGCGGACCCCCAAGTTTTTTGCTACTAATTTAGGCGTGGGTGCGATGCCCATTTCCTCAGGCTACCACCCAGGAGACCACCTCAGCATTGCCTCGCCAAACTGTATTATCTCCGTTTTTCCTGCATTAAGCTGGAGAAAGTTATTTCGCATCCATCTTTCAATGGAGCGCATGCCCTCTGCGAAGATTATCTGGGCACTGGGATTGTTCCTATCAAACGAGAATAGAAGCTGGGTGTCATCAGCGTAAGACATAGGGACAAAACCTAAGTTCTTTAGCAGTCTTGCTAAGGGGGCAACATAAATGTTGAATAGTGTGGGACTCAAACATGAGCCCTGCGGCACTCCATTAGTCAATTGTGTGGTTTTAGAGCGAAACAGGCCCAGGTTTAGAGTTTGGGTTCTATCAGACAGAAAACTCGTCATCCATTTCAAAGCACTCCCATGGATGCCGATTTCCCCAAGCCTCCTGAGCAAGGTCAGATGAGAGATGGTATCGAAGGCTGCCGATAAGTCAAGTAACACCAGCAGCACCGCTTGTTCGTTGTCTAGGGACATTCTGATGTTATCGGTAACTTCAATCAAGGCAGTCTCCGTACTGTGTCTGGGTCGAAAGCCCGACTGAGATGCATCAAGGCAGTTAGAGACTTTGACAAAATCAGACAAATGCGTATTCACGTGCTTTTCTAGTACCTTGCTCAGGAGTGGTAATAACGAAATGGGACGGTAGTTGGATAGATCGTCCATGGGGGCTTTGGGGTTTTTCCAGATGGGAATTATCTGCGCCGCCTTCCATGCGGCAGGGAGAATGCCCTTTTCTAAAGAACAATTTAGAATAGAGCAAATAGGAGCAGCAAGTTGTTTGGCTAGCAGTGAGGTGATCTTAGCAGGGATGATGTCCAGCGGAGAGCCTGATTTTATTGTTTTAAGTAAAGTCTCCACTTCTTCGGGTTTTAGTGCCATGAATGTATCTAGCCTCTGTGTGTTGTCTACACTTACATGTAGATCGGTCGTGAGTTCGACCTGCGGGCTTCCTGCTGCTGTGATTTTATTATATATTAAATCAATTTTTTGAGTAAAATGTGTAGCTAATTTGTAACATATGGCTTGAGAGTGAGTTTCTACTTTGTCACATGCCTTGGGGTTAGTAAAAGTTTTTAAAATCTGGTAAAGGGTTTTGGGTGCATTCCCTGCCTGTTCAAGTTCTTGCACTATATGGGTTCTGTGAGCGTGTTTAATGTTTTTATGATATTGCGCCAATGCTAGTTTATATCTTTCCTTATCCTGTGGGAGATGTGATGTACGCCATAGCTGTTCCAATTTTTTACAGTTACTCTTTTCTGTTCGAAGATTAGAAAAGAACCAGGCTGACTGAGGACGTCTGGCTACGTTAGTGCATTTTTTCAGTGGGACCAGACGGTCAATGGTAGTTTTAATATCAGAATTGAAACAAGCTAGATGTTCCTCCACATTACCTGTATCGGAGTTATGAGAGCTATGAAATGTTTTTTCAAAATCCTCCGGCGTGAGTTTGAACCATTGTCGACGCCACCTGGTAGAATTAGTACGAGGAGTGTTAGATTTCCCCGGGCCTTTAATATAGAACTCTACAAGTGAGTGGTGTCAAGATGGATCAGACAGCCTTGGTATCCTCTGTTGAGGAGTCTTGCGGTACAGGAACATTGGGCAATTCCAGACCATCCTTATCCACTGAAGGGGCCTCCTCTTCCAGCAGGAGTGTTACAGAGATTAAACTTTCAGGTATGACTGTTGAGAGGGTGAATCTGTTGGTCTGGGTTTGTTCTGCAGAAGTGGTGGACTTGATTCAGAACTCCCATCAACTGCCGACTCTGCAATCTTACTCCGGGCATTGGGGTTCTTTTTTCAGATGGTGTCTAGGGAAATGTCTGAACTCTGAGTCATTTGATCTTGTGAAGGTTTTGGATTTTCTGTTGGATGGTTTCACATTAGGGTTGGCTCCATCTAAGGGGCACAATGGGCTTTCAGAAGTATGCATTGTAATCATTTGGATCCATTGGTGTTTACGGTGATGCATAGTTTCTTTTTGCCACGTCCTAGGATGGTGTGCGCAGCCCAGTGGGGACTATCCTTGGTGTGAAGGACATTTCAGGCTCCTCTGTTTGAACCACTATAGGCAGTGGACCTGAAATTCTTGATCCTGAAAGTGTTTTTTCTTGTGGAAATTGTGTCAGGTAGGAGAATTGGGGAGCTGGGGTCATTCCTTAGAGCCCCATCTTCTTTGAAGGTTTTGCCAGATAGGATTGAGTTAAGATCAGATCCCAAGGTTCCATCTTTGGTAAAATGGTCCCATGAGGTGTTGCTTCCGGCTTTCTGTCCTGAGCCTCAGACAGAGGGGGAAGACGGTTTACATCTTTTGGATGTGAATCGGGTTGTGTTGTTGTATCTGGATAGGACAGCAAGCTTCCAGAAGTTCGACAGCTTGTTTTAGACATTTGTTCCAGTTTGGAGTAGCCTTAAGCCTTCCAACTCCACGTTGAGCAGATAGATTAAGCAAACTGTCTTGCTTACTTATGGTGCTCAGGGAACCGAGGTTGTGAACCAAGTACAAGGGAGGTCTACACAGATTATTTCAGTATTTTGGGCTTCTTCTAAAGGGGTGTCTATTGAGGACATTTGCAATGCCACCAAACGGGCTTCCCCACACGCTTATGGACCATTATCTAGTGGTGTTGGGGGGCATGGCAGGAATTGATTTTGCTTCAGCACTAGCGGTTGAGGTGCTCTGTGACAAGTGTATTACTGTTGGATTGTTTGTCATGTTTTTTGCTTGTTCTGGACTAAATATTGCATAGTTCATGCAAATTTAATTATGGTGTACGTATTGTGATCATGAAGCAGAGTATGGCTTTGGTATCAACTCACTATGTAAGTAAGGTGGCAAGGAAGACTGACGAGGAGGTAATGCCCTGGTTACTTAACGGTAATCTTCATTAATCCAAGTCAAGTCTTCCTCGCCACAGGTGGTTTCCCATCCTTCCCTTCCCTTTGTTCTTTTACAGCTTTATGTATTGTGGGGCTTGGAGAGGAACAGGAAGTGGGGTGGGTTGAGCCTCCTTTTATAGAGAAGGTCAGGGGTAAAGGATGTTGAACATGTTAGGGAGGGATGGGGAAGACTGGAGCTCTAATTTTGCATGAAGGGTTCTATGGTGGAGCTGAAGCTCACTATGTAAGTGAGGAGGTGAGGAAAACTTGACTCAGAGTAATGAAGATTACCGGTATGTAACCAGGGCACTAACTCTCATAACCTTGTCTCCTGATTTTTCTTATTTTCTTCCTATGTGCAACTTTATCTCTTGTTATTCAGTGCCTGTGCAGTTTTCCTCTTATTTACATTTATCTCCTTTGCAGTCCAAACCTGTTAATGTTTTTCCCCAGCAGCCCTTTCTCTTACATCCCACATCCTTCCTTTCCTGCTTTCTTCTGCTCCTTCCATTCGTCCTTCTTACCTTTTCTTCTTAGCATTCTACACAATCCTTGCATTTCCTTTGGTTTGCTTCTTTACACCAACCTCTGAGCACACACATTATTTAAATGACTTCAGTTCAGGCCAATTGATTGTTGCCTATTTTTTCCTTTCCTTGCTTAGGCCAATCGGCAAACAAAGTGTATTAAAGTATGAGAACCGTAATCCTGTGTGCAATGGGGGCCTGGTCAGTGAGTATGTTGGTGAGACCAGGTTAGAAAGAAAAAGATATTCTGTCACAATTGTGCTGTTTTTTTACCTTCAGGTAGCTGCATATAAAACAAAGCACACACACATTAAAATTAAAATAAATGTAAGTTAATATAATCGTTGGGATGGGGGCGCTAGAGGGCGCACGGCAAGGTGGCCGCACCCGTGTGAGGCTCTGCCCGGCTGAGCCCTAATCCACCAAATATCCGCCTGAAATACTCGCCATCCTGAGGCACGACGGGGCGATTCCTGTTGCCGAACTCCCCCCTGCATCGGCTGAGGTGATTTTATCGCCTTTGCCGCCCGCTGGTGCGGGTTCCTGGCCATTCTACTCTGCAGCCCTCCGGCTTCAACATGGCGGCGCTTGCGAGGCCCTGAGCGCGGCGACCTCTTTGTCCCCCCGCGGAGTCGGCGGCGGCACGCTCAGTGCTAGCGACCCTGCGGGTGCGGATGGTGGATCCCTGGTGATTGCTGGACAGGTGGGCGCTGCCTCGGGCCTCCGGAGGCGGAGGGCCCTTTCAACGTGTGGCGGCGTGCGGCCCTGACGGACCTGACTGACGGCGGCGGCGGACGGCCCTTGTGCCCCTGGTGCTGGCGGCGGTGAGTGGGGCGCGATCTGCGCTGGGCCTGTGCTGGTGGAGGCGGGTGCGGGCCTGGTGCGTTTTGCGGCCTGGGCGCTGCAGCCGGGTACTGGGGTGCGCGGGTGGTCGTGGAGGTGCCGCTTGTCTGGGTGGCTGCATGATCCTGTGGGCCCGCGGACCTCCGCCGGGGTCGCGCTGATGGTTCATCTGGTGGGATCTGCCTAATGGATATCTGCTTGCTGCCTGTGCCTGTTCATCGGCGGATTCAAGGCGACCGGTGCTGCGGCGGGTGCTGCAGTTACTCACCTCTCCCCACTGGTGAAGCTCTCCTCGGTATGCTGGTGTACTTCCCCCCGTCTCCCCTTGGGCGGTGACACTTTCTACAAGCTGTGCGTTGCCTGCTGCTCCGACGGGGTCCCCCCTGAGGCCCTCCTGACTAGCCTCTCACTTGTGGCCTGGCCCCTGCTTCTTGGTTCGCGATTTGTCTCCAAGCGCTCTTCACAGTTTGGCCTAATGGACTGTATGCGCCTGTGATCTCCCTGTGGTATTGCTGGCAGCCCTTCGCCCACGGTGCCCCTTGCGGGCTGGAGTTGTGGGGCCCCGGTTGTCCTGGTGTCGCACTTCTGCTTCCACAGTGCCTATATGCATGGAGTGTGCTCACACTTGGTCCTCTCCAGTGGCCGGGGTCGGTGGGTGCATGTAACCAGGCAGGGCACCTAGTAACTCCTCACTACGCACTCCTGCTCCTCAGAGCGAGGTCTTACGCTCGAGGGCCCTTGCATCCTCCCGTCTCTTTTTACGCATTCTACTGCCTCCACCTGTGGTGAATATGGGTCGCACTGACAAGTCTCAACCTCGCCTCACGTTTGAGGCGCGCAAGTCCTCCAAGTCTTAGCACAAGGCAGCGTCGGACTCTGAAGCTGATGCCCAGGATGGTGGATCTTCTACCCTCGAGACCACGCTTCTTGCCATGCAGCGTAGCCTCCAATCCATAGAGGGTTCAATGGCATCAGTAAATCAGCGTCTTGATCACATGTCGTCCCAGTTCGAAAAACAAAATGCACGTATGGGGGAGGTTGAGCAAAGAGTGTCTGCTGCGGAGGATGGCCTAAGTGACATTGCGGGTAAAACCTTGAACATGGAAAAGATACTTGCCCTTATTCAATCCAAGAATGAGGATTTGGAAGCTCGTTCCAGACGGAATAACCTTCGAATTACGGGGTGCCAGAGTCCACGAATGTGGGTAAAATGGAGACGTTCATTGAAACTTTGATTACGGATATTTTTGGCACTGGACAATTGTCCCCTTTGTTTATTATCGAGCGGGCTCACCGCTCCCTCGCAGCTCGCTCGCCCGCCCCCTGGTGCCCCGCCGCGTCCTGTCATTGCAAGGGTACTCAACTACAGGGACCGCGACACCATCTTGCGTATGGCAAGGGATAAGGGAATAATTGACCACCCGGGGAACACACTCTCCTTTTTCCCTGACTTTACTGTTGCGGTGCAGGCGGCAAGGCAAGAGTTTGGGGCTGTAAAAAAGTTTCTGCAATCCGAAGGGGTCCCTTACGCTATGCTCTATCCCGCCCGCTTAAAAATAGGACCGGACGGGGACCACAAGATTTTCACCAATCCCAGGGCTGCGTTGGATTATGCCAAACACTTGAAGAGACGGCGCCATGAATCTCCCACGTTATCTGGGACTGAGGACTAGTAATTTTGCGGGGGGTGGTGCCATTTTCCTTGCTGTATAACCTGCATGTTTGGGCAACCCTCTTCATGCTTCTGTAGCAGCGATATGTTTTCTATGCAATGTATGACTGCCCTCTTCTCTATGCAGGTGGGCGCTCTTTGATTCTCTGTCTATGCATATTGCCTCTCTGCCTATCGAAATGTACGGTACGCTTCTAGTTCAGGCACAGTTGCTCTTGGCTCAGCCACCTCCTACTCTTTAGGGGGTTAGTAGTTCTCTGACGCGCCCCAATGGGTGAACCCAATGTGTACTTTACTCTCTCTGGTCTATGTTGGGGATGGGTAATAATGGGTTGGGATGGCTTTGGCGAGTTGGGGACGCTGAAGTGGGAGGGGGGTTTGGGGTTCTGGGGTCTGGTGGGGGTTTTTGGCACTTGCAATCTATGGATGGGGTGTAGCTCTGCTCCAATTGTATGTCTGAATATGTATTTTCTATGGATCCAACTATCAGGTTTCTCACTCAGTGCAGGTCCCAATGAGTGGTAAAGTACGGTTCCTCAGTTGGAATGTCCGAGGTTTGAATACCCCCAAAAAGATTCGCTCTGTCTTTGCTTATCTTGACAGACTTGATGTGCAGGTCGCCTACCTACAGGAAACACATCTCACAACATTGTCCGAGAAGAAGGTAGGGGGTAGATGGGCGGCGGTGCGCGTAGCCTCCTCCTACTCTAACTATGCACGGGGGGCCAGGATTTTGGTTAAACGTGGGGTTCCCTTCTCAGTTATCCGCACCGAAACAGACGACGTGGGCCGGCTGGTCCTGGTGCATGGGCGGCTGAGAAGCGCTGAAGTGTTGCTGGTGAATGTGTACGGACCGAACGTTGATGACCCAGCCTTTTTCTCCGATGTTTGGCGCCGTATCACGGGTTTCCTGAGGTGGAGATTCTGTGGGGCGGTGATTTTAATGTTTGTCTGGATGCCTCGCTTGATCGTAAGGGTAGTGGGGGGTCTAGGCCTCGACAGGCTTCCGAAATGCTCTTGGGACTGATGGATGCGGGATGCTTGAGCGATGTGTGGCGACTGCGACATCCTGATGCGCGTGAGAGCACGTTCATTTCCTCTGTGCATGGGACTTGGTCTCGCCTGGATTATTGGTTAACTACTGAAGCTGTGTGTACTTGGACGACTGATATCCAACACATGGCCCGGACACTCTCTGATCACTCCCCTGTACTCCTAGAGGTGCAGGTCCCTGCATGTGCAAGACCTCCGTTTACTTGGCGGCTGCAACCGTCTTCTTTAACTGATTCTGTCTTCCGGCATACGATTGGGGAAGCCATCCATAATTTTTTCAGGGAAAACGAGGGGTCCGTTGACAGCGCCGGGGTCCTCTGGAAGGCTTTTAAAGTCACTATTAGGGGGGTTTGCATGGGTGCGCAGGCAGGCGTCCTTAGAGATCTCCGTCGTCGGATTAACAAACTAGCTGGTGAGATTTCCACGTTGGAGCACGCCTACGACGCGGACCCTTCTCCGGCGACGTTGTCCGCAATTCGGGAGTTGGTCACTGACCACAACAATACAGTTGGTCAGGAGTTGCTCCATAGGTCCAGGCGCAGCAAAGCCCGCTACTATGGTGAGGGGGGCAGGCCTAGCCGCTCACTCGCTTGGAAGCTGGCTGCACCCCGTAGTCAGGAGCATATCACGGAAATACTTAACGAGTCAGGGGAGGCGCAGTATACAACTGCAGATATTAGCGAGACTATACTTAATTTTTATGCTGCCCTCTATGAAAACAACACTGAAGTACAGCAGGAAGACTTGCACTCTTACCTTGACGACGTTGCCCTGGGATGGCTGTATTCTGGCCATAGGGAATATATTACGCAGCCCTTCGATGTGGAGGACGTGAAGCTCGCCATTATGTCCCTCCCCACATGCAAATCGGCCGGCCTCGATGGGCTCCCCAGTGAGTTTTATTAGCTCTTCGCCGATGCTTTGGCTCCTCGACTGCTGGCGGTCTATGCAGAGGCGTACGAAACCGGTTGCCTCCCACCCTCCCTTCGGGAGGCTCTCCTGGTTATGCTATTGAAACCAGACAAGGCGTCCAACCGCTGTGATTCCTACAGGCCCCTTTCGATCATCAATATTGACACCAAGATCTTGGCTAAAATGATTGCTCTTCGGATACAGCCGCTGGTTCCCCTACTGGTGCTTCCGGACCAGTCTGGCTTTGTCCCTGCTCGCTCCACCACTCACAACCTACGCACGCTCTTTGCCACTCTCCACTATTTTGACTCCGACTTCCAGGCGGTAGCTGTGTTGCTCGATGCCGCGAAGGCTTTCGATTCCCTTCACTGGGAGTATATGTTCGCAGACCTTACTAGAATGGGCTTCCCTCCTTTTTTCCTTAAATGGATCAGAATACTCTATAACGGGCCGGAGGCTAGGGTCCGTGTCAATGGGTGGGTGTCCTCTACTTTTTCCATTCGTAGAGGTACCAGGCAGGGCTGTCCTCTATCACCAATGCTCTTTGCTCTGGCCTTGGAGCCTCTTGCGTGTAAGTTACGCCAGCTTCATGCAGCGGTTGCTTTACGTTTCCGGCAGCGTCCGCTCATTGTCTCACTATACGCGGATGACATGCTGTTGTATGTCCGCGAACCTGCAACCTACCTGCATGGGATACTTCGTGAATATGTCAGATTCGAGGGCTTCTCGGGACTGGGGATCAACTGGGCCAAGTCCACAGTGATACCTCTGACGATAGGCACTTGTGAATTCGAGCTGGATTTCCCACTGGCCTGGACGCAGGACCCGGTTAAATATCTAGGTGTCTGGTTGCACAGGGACCCTGCGCTCGTTATCTCGATGAACTATGGCCATACTATTTCGCAATTAATAGACAAAGCTGAAGTCTGGGCCCGGCTGTCTTTATCGCTTGCTGACCGCATAGCGGTGACGAAAATGACTATTTTGCCCAAGCTGCTATATCTCTTTGTAAATATTCCCATTCGTCTGAATATCTCTATTTTTAAGGCGCTGCAGTCGGCTTTGCTGTCCTTTGTCTGGGGGGTAAAAAACCCCGTTGTAGCTGGGATACACTTGCACAACCTTTTGAATGGGGAGGCTTCGAAGCTCCAGACATGCGCCTCTACTATTTATGCGCACAGGCGCATTTTGGCACTACTGGTTCTTTCCCCAAAGGTTTTTGCCTCACACAGCGGTTGAAGCTGATGCTATCCTCCCTTTGCCACTAGTCGCAGCAGTACTTAAGGGCGGCAGCGGGGGTCCTAGAGCGGAGATTAATCCGGTGTTATGTACAGCATGGGCCTGGCATGCTCTCGCAAAGAGGGCGCAGCTACCCTACCTTTATGCCCCACAGCTACCACTTGCGGCACATCCGGGCATTTCTGCGGCACAGGAAAGTTTGGCTCTGCATACTCTGAAGTCTGCCGGCGTGCTGAAACTGGGTGATCTGTATAAACAGGGGTCTTTTCGGACATTACCTGATGTGCAGGCTGGCCGAGCCCAGGATCTGATGTTAAGCTTTACGTACGTCAGGGTGCGACAAGCTGTCAGGGCAATCTATCCCGATTACCCAGATGAACCACGTCCTCTGCGGGCACTGCAGGCGGTGCTCGCTGGCGAGGAACGCAAGGGATTGATCACTAAATTGTATGCCGCATCACAGCGCGAGAAGGAGCCAGGAGAACACCCCTCTTCTCTCAAATGGAATATTGCATTGGGCTATACTCTGCCACCTGACCATTGGCAATCTTGCTGTAAACTAACTGGACGTCTTACTGCCAATTGCAATCTACGTATAATTCATTTTAAATTTCTGCACCAAGTATATTATACCCCTGCGCAATTATGGAAATTTGGCTTGCGTGAAACATCCTGTTGTGTTCGGTGTGGGCAAGTGGATGCTGATTTTCTACATCTCGCCTGGCCGTGTGCAGGGGTGGCAGCCTTTTGGACCAAAGTGGTGACTGTGCTGACGGCTGTAGTGCTTGAGCGTGTGCGGTGTGCCCTGGAGGTGTGTCTACTAGGTGATGTGAAATCATTAAAACCGAGCAACCGGCGGCTGGTTGCGATAGCCACCCTTATGGCTAAGCGAGCGGTGGCACAATGTTGGGGCACCAAGACTCTCCCTACGGTGCGCAGGTGGATCCGGGACTTGACCTACTGTAGGGAACAATTGGAGATTTACGCTGAGGACCTGCCTGAGTCCTCCCGTCCCAAAGACTTCTGGGCCCCGCTGACAACGTATTTGTTGAGTCAACCTGATCTGTGATTTTACGTTGCTGTTTTTACGTTGGGGTCTATGGCCTTGACGCTGTAGAACGGGACTTCTCCTTGTCTCTCTCTATGCTTTTGTGTTTTCTCTTACTCTTTGGAACCGATGCCAATACGCATTTCGTTACCCACGATATTTAGTTTACAAGATGCTATATCCTTGTAAGTGCCGGGGGGTGGTGGGTGGGTTGGGTGGGGCGGGCTGTTAGCTCTTAGAGCTATTGTTCAATTCAGTTTGTATTGCTGATATTTTCTATCACTTGAAAAATTGCACGTGTCGATACTTGCATTTCAGGATATTGTGGCTCCCGAATGGCGCATGTATATTGTAAGTGCAAGCTCTTAATAAATAAATTTAAAAAAAATATATATATATATAATCGTTGGGAAATGCACTCCTTTACGTTAAGAAACCTCAGTTGATTAATACAGTCTCTGTACAGGTGTGTGTCAGTAGCGTAGCAAGGATGTCATGGGTCCCGGTGTAAGCCATTCGCCAATTTGACTGTTGCTGTGGTAGTAATATACTGCAATTATCAGGGTTCAATGGTACCCGCTGGGCTCTTGGCCCCAGTGCCACTGCACCTGCTGCACCAATGGCAGCTATGCCCCCAGGTCTGTGTGTGTAACCAGAGAGTCACAGAATTGAATTCTAGTTGGTGTAGTAACTTGTGCATTTATTGTTCTACAAGGTCCCAGACTTGACAAAAAGCACTGTAAATAGGTATTTGAAAACTGCATTACACACAGTATAACCTGCTTCAAAATGTGCAAAAAGATATTGGGCCTCTTTATGACAGGCCGTCTGACATCTAGTGCTGCAGTCTGACCGCCGCATTATGATGCACGGCGGTCGGAGGCAGTCCGACCGCCGCATTATGATGCATGGCGGTCAGAGGCAGCAGACGGAGGGATTCACCGACACTTCCGAAGAGCTCAAGGAGCCCGTCCGGCCGTCGGTCAGAATGTAATACCCTACAATAGGGGTGTGCCTGCTCAGGCACTGCTGTAGGGATTACGATGTACCTTTCAGACAGCCTTTTAATGGTGGTCCACCTGCCACTGGAAGGCTGTCAGAAACGGATTTTGGGGACCCCTAGCAGGGACCCCATCCCTCCACCGCCTCGGTTATGAGGTCTGGGGGGCACCTATGGTGCCCCCCCAAACATCTATACCCCGTCGGTGGACTGGTGCCTGGCACACAGTGCATGGATGTTTGCAAACATCCATTTTTCCATTGCGGCTTCTGCTGCGGCCCTTTTCCAGCTACAGCAGAAACCGCAATGGAAAAATTGATGTTTCCGACCTCCTCCTGGGCGGTTGCATCCTAATGTGTCGGAAGGAACTGCAGACTACTAGTCGGTCGGTTTCCATTCCGACATGATGTCGGTCGGTCCGACCGTCATTGTAATCGGCGCATTAGTGTTTAAAATAAAACAAGTGCTTTTTGGAAAAAAATATTTTTAGTAAGGTGCAATGAGACTGTACTTAGATTCTTGCGTTTTGAGAAAAAAGAAGTACTATCTCAACATGAATCTTGAATTTCAAGCCTACACAAGATCCCAAGCAGCTTTTATATTTTGTGATTAACCAATGGCACACATTCACATTTCTCTTGCATAGGAGGGCTCCTAGAAAGACAGCTTACTTCTTCTTTAGCTCTCTGTCTTTCCCTCAGCTTCATTACGAAGCAGACCCTCTTCCCTTCGCTTTGAACCAGGGGCACCTCAAAGTCGGCATTAACCATTCAGGGACAGTTCAGTTGTTTTTTTAACAAATAGAATGGAAAAGGTTTCTGTAAAATCAAAAAAGCATGGGTATGTTGTTCCCTATAGATCCCTCACACTTCGACCTCTGAGTCCAATTATTATCCAAGGTTGTTTTGAACACTCTCTGTTGCTCCTGCCGAAGACTAGACCCCCTTCTGATGCCAGAAAGCACCGGACCAACTACTTCAGACAGAACATCCCAAATTTCACTGAAATCGCCTTCTGTGTTACAGACCTGTGCTCTTTCTCATTAATTAAATGGAGTTATATGCCAGTGGAAACTGCAACCCATTACTCATGTCTCATAATATAACTTCAGACATCGGGAGCGCAATCGTATTACGTTACCCGGATGTTTAGAAATAATAAGGGTATATCTACAGCACGAGGGATCAGTTGTTTAACGTTCGCTGCTGAAACAGGTGGTGATCTGAAAGTCACTAGTTCGAATCTGTTATACACAGTGCTTACAAATGCCAATAGCTCTGGGTAAACTGCATCATTGTTTTTAAGTACAGTATGTACTATGAATGATTTTCTAGCTACCTCAGAAGGCTTAGGCCCTTGAGAACAACCCACGTTAAATAACAATGGACTCAGGAAATGGACCAATCCAAGGACACTGGCTGGCATCGTGATTCAGTGAAGTGAGCCAATCCTGAATACATGTCAATGTGATATTTTAGCATACTGTCTATTAAGCAGTGCCCTTTCAAAATGTGTAGTTTCTCAGTTTATCATCTTTGTCTTTTAATTGTGTTTTAATTTTTGTGATTTTTTATTACTGAAAAGTATTGTTGTTTTATTGTGGTTTGATGGGTCCTTGTGATCCGAAATAAACTAATAATAATATTAGAACTCAGCAAAGAAAACATTAATTTTAAATTGGATGCCCGAGTACTTTCAGTTACCTCAGAAATGTGAAATGGTCTGTTTACTTCCAATAAGAGGCACAGAAGCACTTGGCAGATCAGGGTAGAAGGCCAGGAAAGGTTGTCTGTGATCTGCTAACAAACTGCAAGCCTATCTAATACAGCAGCACACACAGAACCAGGAGACGAATTTTAAATGAGAAAACATATATTATCAAAACGCAACAAATGATGACACAAATTAATGGAAGCAATTTAGCACAGGTCCAAAGGTAAGCGGAAACAGAGATATTCACATTTTAATGAAATCAATAAAATGCTAGTGCCTAGCAAAAAGCAGACTGCACAAAGACTGCCACAGACAAGCATACTCATCAATATTGTACGAGCCACTTATACTGAATGAGCGCCTTACATGCTTAACAGCGGAAGAGCATTTGGATTCAGACCCTTTACACATTTTCTGCTATATATTTTCCTAGATTACTATATGGCTAATAAATCATTCTCCTCCTCTAGTAAAGCCCACACCACTAGCTTGAGGATAATTGAGCCATACAAAAATCAATATTACCGTTTCCTGAATATTGCAAAAATTGCCAGCTGGTAGGAAAGTTTTAATTGTTGCCCATTATAAATCAGTGTTAGTCAAACATGTGTCACACATTTATTGCTCCTGTGAAACTCCCGTTTGATGAGAAACTTTCACTGCGGATTAAAGAATTCACCGAAGACCTGGGAAAGGATTTTTTTTTTAAATGCAAAACTGAAAATGAAAATGCACATTTGCTCAGGGCCAAATGTTCTTCTCACTTTGGAATATTACTCTATATAGCCGAGAGAAAGAAATCTGTAACCTCAAATATAACTTATTTGTAATGCGTTTTCCTTGTGAACTAATACAAAGTAACTAAGTATTGGCCCTGCATTTATGTTGTTATGTATTCTCTGGTTTTATGGCTCTCAAAGGCCAGGCTATTTTGATATTCAAGGACCTAACGTTTCTGGATATAAATAAATATTGGTACAATTTCTTAGCATGACAAAAGAATTAATCTATCGTTCCACAGATTACAATGATAACAAGAGTTCAGCAAATATTCTAAATATCTATGTCTCCTACAAAGAAACAGTTTCAACTGTGTCCTTCCAACAAAAATCTGCATTGCCACCCAAGTCCATACAAACACTAACCCTGTTCCTTATCTTTCCTCGGTTTTAATTCGGTCCCTTCCCGTACCTCTCATCGTCGCCGGAGCCCTAACTGTACTGCGAGGAGTGAGCAGGCCACTGGCACATACGCATTCGTTCTGCACTGCATTGTGATGATTGCCTCTGGTGATGTTTTCAGAGTATCGAGTGTTCACAATCACTTGCTTCGCTGGAGAGGTGTTTCTGTGTGTTTTCCTGTCTTCTACAGAGAGCAGCAGTTTTGATATGGGGTGTCTGGAATACTGCTTGTTTTTCATCAGGGTAAGAACCACTCAAAAGGGCACAGGTGTGTCCAAAGGCTCTTCCCCTGAGCTCTCCTGGAGGAACTATGGCAATACCTGGGAAGGAGCACATTACCACTAAATCACAACCCCCCCTGCATTGTGGTAATTGCACTTCATATTTTCTGTAACAAGTGTTCGTCATCAGTTGGCACAGCCAATAATGCTGGTATTTCTGTGCAATCTGGGCCAGTGCCTCTGGGTGCCTGCCTGCTCTCAACAGGAAGTAACTGTTCAGATTCAGGGTGCCAGAAGTACTGCTTGTATTGTATGTAAAGTCCCAATGCAAACCACTAGCACTGGCTGCTGTAGCCTGATCAGCTACTCTTTAACTTACCCCACTGTGTCTGTCAATGTAACATCAAACCAACCTATAACCCCTGCGTTTACCCTAAACCTACCACAAAATAGTATCCAAAACGTCACCCTAACCCATAATCTAGCCAGAACCAAAACCACAATTTAAATCATTTTTACCATAACTGCTTTGAAATTAACCCACTGACGTTAAAGGAAAAAAATGAATAATCATTTTAAAGACTTAGGGCCTGATTCTGATGCGGTTAGGAAAGCATTCCCACCTAGGGCCTGATTCTGATGCAGTTAGGAAGGCCTCCTAATGGCATTTGCTCCTTCCAAATCGGATCGGGAACGTGTCTTCCCGACCCAGGGCCCAATTATGATGCGGTTAGGAACATATGCTCCCATTGAAGTCAATGGGAGTCCAACCAAATCGTATCTGGAAGCATCCGGATGCATCGTACTCCGTCGGTTGGACTCTCCCGATCCGAGTGGGTCGGAAACCATTTCCAAACCGATTCGGTCGGGAAGCTTTCCAACCCGTATCAGAATCAGGCCCTTAATGGTATGCTTCTTTGAAATGACTTTTTATTGTGCGGGTTTGACTGTAATGGATTTATTGGCCTAGAAGATTTGTGATTTGTTTATCAGACAATAATCCCCACACTATTTTGTGTAACTCTTATTCTTGCCTTGTGGTGCAGGCCAGGCGCAGCCTTTATACTGCAAGGGCATCTGGTGATGCTGAAATAATGAGCTCTCTGCAAGGGAAGTCCAAGCAACTTGTTGGGAGGGTGGAAGGAGGTGGTATAGAGAAAAAAAAGACCATGACAGCGGGAGAGAGGGCGCACTTATAAGTAAAACATAGCGCCCCTCGGCTAACATCTTTCACTTACGACTGGTTGACAACTGTAGAAGAACTTCACTTTTTTATGCATTGATGGACTTGCAGATTCGAATATTCACACATAAAAGCCATAATCAAATATAATTGTAGTGGATTCTGGATATAATAGTTAGTTATATTGTTTTTAGCTGATCTATATTTTAAGACGAAATAAAATGAAGATGCCAATTCTTTCTGTCCATGGAAATTGTAAGAGCTCAAGATGATGCAAAGGTGCCAAGCATGCATGGAGTTCATTCTACTGGCTGCACTCTTGTATTGTTCTTAAAGAGACTGGCGCAGACTCCTGCTAGAATGCACTAAAACTCATTTTCTGGGAGATGCAGACGCCCCTGGAAACAAAACTGTGACAACACGTAGTTGCACTGCAAGGAATCCGGGTGTGAAAAGGAGCTCAGGTGGTCACACCTCCTTCACGACCCACTGGCGTGTGACGTTTGCATGCTAAATTGTGAGAAGGAAGCATGCCCACAGTGCCTGGGTGATTCATCGCTCGAAGTAAAGTGATGCACACAGACTCTGGTCTCTGACTGGCATGAGCTGAAAAGTGCACTGGTAGGTTTCAGAGTGTGTCAGCTGATCAGAAGACGTGGGAACATCACAGTACAGTAGGATTTTATCAGCGTTAAATGCGAATACCAGTTTTACCCATGCCGTGGCTGACACATTTTTAATTATAATATTGCCACCAGTCAACATTTTAATTTCTTAACTTCTGGAGCAATGGGTTTATTTTAAACCTACAATTTGGTCAAACCTCGGCTAATTCGCTCTTATGAAAGTAAAGTTGCTGGTCGGATTGCAGAATGAAGACCAAGGCGGAGATACATTAAAACAGCATCAGCTTACACACCCTTTGGGTTTACATTGGACACAGGAAGCCAATATCAAATGGCTTCCATTTGAGGTACACAGTTCTATTAACAGAATTCCACACCTATACGAAACTGTCAGCCCCACAGGCCCGCTCAGTTTCTAATCAACTGCTGGCAAATCCCATTTCACGTGCTTGGAGCCTTCATTCGCCCATAAGGGCGATTGCCATGAAAGACTGAAGACGTGCTCTGTCCCAGAAGCCCAGCATGTCACCTTGAAGAGATAGGCTCTCGCTCACTGGCAATGGACGACTCTCATTCCAGTGAGATTACACGTTCGGACTTTGATTGTGCGCATCCTGAAGAACCAGACCAGCATCCAAAACTACATCAACCTTTCTTTGCCAAAATCTTTATGGCCACTCGAACTAGGAACCCACAACAATTTAAATGTGGGGATGTTTATGGTTAGTGCTAAAAGTGGAATTGATGATGTTCTGGGAAACATTACACAATATCTGATCTGATGTCAGTATATCAGATATTGCCTGAATACCCTTTTTGTAATGATTTCTTGAAAGATCTGTCCTAGTTATGCCCATCTCGCTCTAACAAATTACTGCAATTAGGGTCACCAGAATTATGCGGCAAGGGAGGACCGAATTATGTGGCAGGGCTGATGAAATTATGCAGCAAGAAAACGCAAATTATACAGCATAATGCACCACATTTTGTAATAGTATTTCTTCATTATTTTGTAATTTTTGCATGTTAACACTTCTGGGCAAAGGTTTCACCTCATTAGTACTAGTTTGATAACCAAATATAGCAATACGTAACAAAAAGGAGACCAGTCAACCTTTGGAAAGGACCTACCTCTGCACGACAAGGCATGTCAATGCGTTTTGGTAACTTTTGATCAGTTTGAGCCAGGAACAGTTTTTTTGTTAAAATCTGCAGATTATGTGGCAAATAATAGATTATGTGACAAATGCAGCAAGCCCATAATTATGTGGAAAATGCTGTGGCTGCAAAATCACATAACTCCACATAACTGTACTGAATGAATACATTAAATAGAGTGCAAACTATGATTACATCGTTGTAGCATTGCTCCTTATTGTTGCTTGTTCAACAACCACAGCTATAAACCTGTCCAATTATGCAGCTGACAGCAAAATTATCTGTTGAAATCAATAGTTCTCATTTCATTGATATTAGGAGGATGAAATATTGAACAGGACCGTTTAGGAGAAGACCTTGGGACTTGCAAGTCATACGGTGGGCTGAGCTACCGTACTAGCTTGCAAATCTATTTCCCCAAGTTTGCTAATTATTTTTTATAAGGATTTAATACATTAACCGAATTCCAGAAAGTAGTTTCTGGCTATTGTACAGCTGATCATTTAGTCAACATGTTTTTAATAATCAACGTCTTCCTTCCTACTGTTAAACATCTTTCTTATCCAACAAGGCCGTCCAAAGAGAAGCCTTCCTGGCGGGCCACCTTCTTCACTACCATATCACACAAGGGTTCTAATCTTCCGACACAGGATCAAGTGCTAGGGCGGAGGAGAGGCAAGCGGTCTACTTTATTAATCTTGTTCCATTTTACTTGCTCACCACAGGCAGGGGCACACAGCAATAGAATGCACAATCGTAAGTCAATATGTTGGGCGTCCAAGTCTTGGCACCTTGTGCGGCACTTTATTACAGTCGTGGTTGCACATGATATGCTTCATCGCAGTCCAGGGAGTTGGCGCTCCATATGTGGTTTTGGTGTATGGCTGAATGGAGCTCGTTAACCTGCGCTTTTGCGTCTAACCCTGAATAAAGACCCTTCTAGGGGAAAAAAAAATACCCCAATGCACCAGCTCCCTCAGCAGTTAAGTGAGGCCGGAACACATGATTGGATTACAGCGACAAGTGAGCAACACTCCGTGACAAAGTAACGATTTCTACAGAGGAAACCTTGGCCCAGGAACAGAGCTGCACCCATGTGAACACACATGCAAACCTGCTTTCACTGATTACATTACAATATGGCCCGCATAAAAAAAGGCCTGCTCCATTAGCGTGTGCTCATATTCACTGGGGGGTGGAGGTGGGGGGGGGCGGGGGCAGCACCTCGTAAATCTTCGGAAAATGTTGAGGTTTCATATTGTATGCAGTATTCCGTGACATCTGACCGTTTTCACTGATATATGTGCAAGAGTAAATGTTGGGATGCGCACGCAGAATAGTTAGGAAGGTGGGAAACCACAAATGCGCTGTGTGTCTGGAAGCCCAGAGCTCCTTTGCACACTCTGGGCCTCTGAAAGCAAAGATGTGATAGAAACACCAGAGATCGCCCACAAAATAAATACATCTATGCAGGTCCAAAATATAGTGCATGGTCTAGTATCACGGAAACAGGGCATATGTCAGAATATTTTCGGGACGATAAGATAACTGAATTTTTTAAGTCAGCATCACAAGTAGTTAGGGTAAAACGTGTCAGTGAATCTGGGTTAAACCTGAACCGATTGTATCGCTAAAATGATGTCACATTCAACTAAATGAAGGTTGGTGAGTAAAACCACGAGTCAGATTTACACACAATATTGCTTCTGTTCTATAGGACTAATAGAAATGGTGGTTTACCTCAGTAAATATATTTTCATTTGGTCTAAACATGCCAAAGCGGTTTTGGTTGGGTAAAGATATGTCCATGCATTGATGGTAAAAAGAAAGAGATTGGATTTAGCGAACATATGGATATGCCAAAGACATTGGGCAATATTTACACAGACTGGGTTCGTTAACGTGCACCATACTTGAAAATTCATCACGTGGTGAAAATATATTTCAATCCATTGCAAAGATGCACAGATTTACGTCATAACTGTAGATCATTCGGTGTAAGTTCAGAGGAAAAAGAGGCACAATTTCCACGAATATATGTTACGTGAATAGGTGAATAGTTTCGCAGCTACATTAATCAAAGTCTTTAATTTTCATACATTTATTTTAGCTATTTTTTCTGTTTCTTTTTAATTATCAGCTGTCCCCTTTTTAGAGGTTCAAGCTGAATTTTGATTCATATTTCAATTGGTGCATTGTCTCCTTGGTAACACCGTATTACAGAGACCCAAGGCAACTGTAGGTTTAAAGATTAATTGGTTGCAATGTTTTCCACCCACAGCAGCAGTATTAGTTGTAGTAAAGGGGGTGTTTTTCGAGTATTCGTAGGAAAGTAGTTTTTCTTCGAGTTAATTAAAATCCATTAGCACAAACAATAACATTTATATATACAAAGACCCAGCACAATATATATATGTATATATATATATATTCACTGAAAAAAACCATAGGTTTCAGGGACGTTATAGTTACAAATTAGCATTTAAAAAACCTTTGAAATTCACTCAAAAAACCATAGGTTTTAGGGACAGTTATAGTTAGTTGGACATTGCACTCGTACAAAACCCGTGAAATTCCCCCGTTATAGTTAGTCCAGCTAACTATAACTCGCGCCCCGCAATGCACTGCTGATGACGTCACATATTACATCACTCATGACATGGTCAGTGACATCACTGATGACATCACTGATGACATCTCAAATGACATCACTGATGACATCACTGATGACATCATCCAGTGACTGTGTGTTTCTGTAAAGTTTAAATATTTTTAATATATATAGGAAAAGACGTATTGAAGAATGAGTGGGTGTGTAAGTGTCTGTATGGATGATTTAGTAGGTGCGTGACTGACTCTATAAGTGAGTGATTTAACGTATCTTACTGAATGCTTGGGTTAGTGACTAAACTGGGTGAATGTCTGTATCCGTCTGTCTGTTGCTGTGTAAGTGGCTGCATGTGTTTGTGAATAGCTACATGAGTGTCTATATGAGTTATTGAATGCTTGTCTGAGTATCTGTATGGGTGCCTGAGTGTTTGTGTGGGAGGGGTGTGTGCAACTCTGTGCATAGATTTGTGAGTGGGTGATTCACTGGGTGGATGGTTTCAAGAGTGCAACTGTGATAGACTGTATGGGTGGGTAAGTGTGTGTAAGAGTGTGTTAGTGAGTGAATGTATGTCCCAGTGGTACATGTGTGAGTAACTACATATGTGAAAGGCAGTATATATGTGTGTTGGAGTATATAAATAGCTATAAGCGAGAGTGAGTGATTGTGATAGTGGCTGTATGGATGAGTGTGTGCTTGTATCAGTGATTGTATAAGAGCGTAAGAATGTGCTACTATTTGTATGAGTAAGTGAGCTGGTGTGTGTATAACTGTATAGGTGAGTAAATGGTAGTGTGTTTAATTATTTGCATGACTGACTAGGTGTGTGAGTACCTCTATGGATGAGTGGCGGTGTTTGAGTGTCTATATAGGAGTATGAGTGCATATGATAGTCCTGTACTGAGTGACCGTAAGTATGAGTGACTGTACGGGTGAGTGAGTGGATGTGTGCGTAGACCTAAGAATCAGTGAGTGGGTATGTAGTTATTGGTGTTGGAGTGTCTATGGTTTTGCGAATGGCAGTCTGTAATTTAGAGTGGGTGTATCAAAGGTTATATTAGAGTGTGAGGAGGTGCATCAGATTATCACGTGGATGATGTCATCAGTGATGTCATTTGAGATGTCATCAGTGATGTCATGAGTGATGTCACTGACCATGTCATGAGTGATGTAATATGTGACGTCATCAGCAGTGCATTGCGGGGGCGCGAGTTATAGTTAGCTGGACTAACTATAACGGGGGAATTTCACGGGTTTTGTACGAGTGCAATGTCCAACTAACTATAACTGTCCCTAAAACCTATGGTTTTTTGAGTGAATTTCAAAGGTTTTTTAAATGCTAATTTGTAACTATAACGTCCCTGAAACCTATGGTTTTTTCAGTGAATTTCAAAGGTTTTTTAAATGCTAATTTGTAACTATAACATGTCTGAAACCTACAGTTTTTTCAGTGAATTTCAAAGGTTTTGTAAATGACAATTTTTAAATGTATTAATTGTTATATAAATTTTTTTCATATTGATTTTCAAATTTTTTAGAAACAATTTTTTTTTACATATTTAATTTTTTAAATTACATTGTAATTACATTATACATTACATTACAAAAAATACTTTCTCAGAATGAATTACTTTAGTTTAATTACTTTGCACATAGGCAATAGACTTTTAAGTACAGTAGTTACAGTTGTTGCAATGGGCAACACATTTTCAAACACAATGCAACATTCAGCTCAATGTGAATTTCTAGTTAAATGCAATTAGTTACTTTATGGATTACTTTTCTAACCACATTACTGGATCCTAGATTCAGTCCTGGGACATCTCCTGTAAACAGTTGAGTAAAAGCGTTTTGGTTACAGTCGTGATTTTTAAGGAATATTATTGTACTTTAAAAGTTCACACTTAGAAACTTTTTCTCATAGAATCACCAATGTTATCCTATGGAAGGAAATTCACTTAGAAGTTAAAAACTGTTATCGTTACTTTTTCTTACTCAGTGTTGGATCCTGGATCCAGCACTGGTGCATCTCCTGTAAACAGTTGAAAGAATGCGTTTAAGTCATACAGGCGATTTTTTAGGAATATTTGTAGTTTGTGAAAATCGACACTTTGAAACTTTTCTGCTGAAAACCAGACAATGGATTCCTATGGAAGGAAATTCAAGTTACTGGTAAGTACGGTTAAAATTACTTTTGAGGATCAGTACTGGGCTGAAAGATGCAGCACTGAGGTCTCTCCTGATAACAGGTGAGTAAATCGGAATTCGTATTTCGGCTGATTTTAGAGGACTATTTTAAAGTTCCAAAACTCCACACTTAGAAGAATTTCCAAGTGAAACCAGTCAATGTTAGCCTATGGAAGGAAATTCAAGTTACTGGTAAGTACGGTTAAAATTACTTTTCAGGACCAGTACTGGGCTGAAAGATGCAGCACTGAGGTCTCTCCTGATAACAGGTGAGTAAATCAGAATTCGGATTTCGGCTGATTTTAGAGGAATATTTGTATGTTTCAAAAATCAACACTTAGAAACTTTTTCAGCAAAAAGCAGGCAATGATATCCTATGGAAGGAAATTCAAGTTACTGGTAAGTACGGTTAAAATTACTTTTGAGGATCAGTACTGGGCTGAAAGATGCAGCACAGAGGTCTCTCCTGATAACAGGTGAGTAAATCGGAATTCGTATTTCGGCTGATTTTAGAGGAATATTTTAAAGTTCCAAAACTCCACACTTAGAAGAATTTCCAAGTGAAACCAGTCAATGTTAGCCTATGAAGGAAATTCAAGTTACCGGTAAGTACGGTTAAAATTACTTTTCAGGACTAGTACTGGGCTGAAAGATGCAGCACTGAGGTCTCTCCTGATAACAGGTGAGTAAATCGGAATTCGTATTTCGGCTGATTTTAGAGGAATATTTTAAAGTTCCAAAACTCCACACTTAGAAGAATTTCCAAGTGAAACTAGTCAATGTTAGCCTATGAAGGAAATTCAAGTTACCGGTAAGTACGGTTAAAATTACTTTTGAGGATCAGTACTGGGCTGAAAGATGCAGCACTGAGGTCTCTCCTGATAACAGGTGAGTAAATCGGAATTCGGCTGATTTTAGAGGAATATTTGTATGTTTCAAAAATCAACACTTAGAAACTTTTTCAGCAAAAAGCAGGCAATGATATCCTATGGAAGGAAATTCAAGTTACTGGTAAGTACGGTTAAAATTACTTTTGAGGTTCAGTACTGGGCTGAAAGATGCAGCACTGAGGTCTCTCCTGATAACAGGTGAGTAAATCGGAATTCGTATTTCGGCTGATTTTAGAGGAATATTTTAAAGTTCCAAAACTCCACACTTAGAAGAATTTCCAAGTGAAACCAGTCAATGTTAGCCTATGAAGGAAATTCAAGTTACCGGTAAGTACGGTTAAAATTACTTTTGAGGATCAGTACTGGGCTGAAAGATGCAGCACTGAGGTCTCTCCTGATAACAGGTGAGTAAATCGGAATTCGTATTTCGGCTGATTTTAGAGGAATATTTGCACAATGGTGAAGGGAGGGGCGGGGCCTGAGGTGGCATCTGTGCAAACGCGCCCCGTGGCGCGTTTTAAGTTGGGGGATTAAGTCCCCTTGAATCATGAGGGTCCCTACGGGCCAACTAGCCCACCAGGAACCTCCAGTATGCGCCAGGGGCTGCGTTGCAGAGACATGTACAGAGGCCACACCCCTTTTACACCTCTCTGCAACGCAGCTCTGTGGCGCTTTCTGGACGTACCTGTTGGGCTAGTTGGCCCCCAGGGACCCTCAGGATTGAAGAGGATTTAATTCCCCATCTTAAAACGCGCCACGGGGCCTGTTTGCACACATGTCACCTGAAGCCCCGCCCCCTCCCTTCACCACTGTGCAAACGCGCCCGTGGCGCGTTTTAAGTCGGGGGATTAACTCCCCTTGAATCCTGAGGGTCCCTGGAGTCCAACTAGCCCACCATGTTCCTCCAAAAGCGCCACAGAGCTGCGTTGCAGAGAGGTGTAAAAGGGGCGTGGCCTCTGTACACCTCTCTGCAAGGCAGCTCCCTGGCGCATACTGGAGGTTCCTGGTGGGCTAGTTGGCCCCCAGGGACCCCCAGTATTCAAGGGGAATTCCTCCTCTGCAAACGCGCCAGGGGCGCGTTTGCAGAGTGGTGAAGGAAGGGGGCGGGGCCTGCGGGCCCGATCGTTTTTTTTTTTTTTTTTTCCCCTGAAGGGGGGCCGTGTGGCCCCCCTTCCTTTTTCCTATTTTTAGGCCCCGGGGACCCCATCCCCCGGGGCCTGGCCTCTCGTTGGGGACTGTGGGGGGGTCCCCAAACCCCCCACAGTCCCGCCGGCTCCCCGTGTCCTACGGGAGCCGGCATTGCTTTTACACATGGGGAGCAGCTAACATGCTGCTCCCCATGTGGAAAAGCAATCGGCTTTGGATATTGGAAGAGAGAGCAGGTTTCCTGCTCTCTCTTCCAATATCCAAAGCAAGTTTGCAATGACAGGACGGGAGCCGCGAGGCTCCCGTCCTGTCATTGCAAACAGCAGTGTCCCGGGGGTAGGCACCCCGGGACACTGCAGGAGCCGGCCCTGGGGGGTGGCGGTCCCCAGGGCCATCAAGGGCTCCAGGAGGGGGCCGTGCGGCCCCCTCCCTACATCGAGAAAGCCCCGGGGAGGTGGTGGTCCCCGGGGCTTGGGGTCCAAAACGGACCCCCATTTTCATTTTTCTTAGTGCCCCGGGGAGGTGGTGGTCCCGGGCGTGTGGGGGCTGGAGCCCCCCACACAGGTTTTTAAATATAAAAAAGAAGCCCCGGGGAGGTGGTGGTCCCCGGGGCTGCGGAGGGCTCAGAGCCCTCCCGCACCATTATCCATAAAGCCCCGGGGGGTGGTGGTCCCCGGGGCTTGGGGGGCCCTTAGAGGCCCCCCACACATAAAATTAACCCCCCCCCAGCATGCCCCCGGGACTTGGCCCACCCGGGGGCCAATTAACATCGAAGCGCGGGAGACCGCGCTTCGATTTTTTTTTTTTTCGGCAGGGTTCGCGCTCCCTGAGCGCATCCTGCCGATTTTTAAAAAATTTTTTTTTTTTTTTTTGCCCAGGGGGTCCTTGTGGGACCCCCTGAGCAGACCTAGGGGGTCAGGGTGTTTCTACCCTGCCCCCTTTGTGCGCTTTGCGCACTTGTTTCTGTCCCTCGGTTCTACCGAGGGACAAAATGGCTGCCAACACTTCCTGATTTGGAGTGTTGACAGCCAATTAACATAAAGCTCGTGCTCGGGAGGATCCGCGGCCCTAGATATACCTATCTTTTTTTCTTTTGATTTTCTCAGCAACTACTGAACGGATTTACACCATTTAACAAAAAGGCTTCTTTCTGAACCAAGAACTACCTCTTTGCCAAATTTGGTGTAATTCCGTTCAGCAGTTCGGGCTGTAGCCGTGTCTAAAGTTTCCTATGGAAAATTGCATGGGGAAAACGCGTTTTGGGACCCCCTTTTTCTCGGCCCCCGCTTGACGAATCCCCCGAGACTTTCAGGGTAGGAGCGGACCGGAGCGGGCCACAAAGTTTGAAAATTTTGCGAAGATACGTCAACCGGCAAGAGAGTTATTTCAAATAGAATGTCGCGGATTTCCTATGGATAATAGGTTGTAACTATAACTATCTACTGGCGACCGCCAGTAGATAATATACATATATATATATAAGACCATTTTAATAATCCACACTGCTTAAGGAGTAAGTCTTGCTAAATAGAACATACAGTAGCAAGATTGACAAAACTGGCTACTTTGTAACTATTACAAAAACACATATGGACATGGAAAGAGGTGCTATAAACTAGCTGATAATTGTTTTTGACATATCTTTTTACTATTCCACATTGCTTGCACAAACACTAAAATAATACAAAAAAATAACTGTTGCTTTTCAGACTAAAAGTGTCACAATTACATTAGCAATCGTAAATAGTTGCATGCACCAAATTGTGGCTGTAAACCTTCAAAAGCTTTGACCAGAGGTTACACATTCAAAAATGACCATAAAGGGAGTAAACTTGCAGAAAATATACTTAATCCATTGCTGCTTTTTGGGAGAGTGTATCTGGTAAATGTACCCTGCAGAGAGATGTATGTTCCTTTACCCAAATTGAATCCTATAAGAGACACCTATCCATCAACCAATATCCGTTAGTTCACAACGGTCAAGTCCAAGAAGAGCCATGTCACCTGTGGAGTCCCACAGGGTTCCATATTGTCTCTCGTCATCATCAACCTCCAAATGGAGCCTCTTGGGAATCTACTCACCAAGAGCAGCGTCAAAATGGAGCAATATGCAGATGATACACAATTCTACCTGACGGTCTACTCTGCTACAGGCATCCAATGTTCCAGACACTGGTTGCACATCATCCAGACCTCACCAAGATAGAATTCCTGTAACTTGCCAAGAAAAACAAGCAATAAATAGTACAACCCTGGTTAAATGGCACGAACTTCCATGGCTTCAAATCCCAAGTTTCATTCCATTTCATGTCACTTGGATTCACCCTGGAAATTAACTTTGCTCCCAAAGAAGACAATAGAGAAGAAAACAATGAGTGCCTGGTACCAGTTCTTGAAAATGTTAAATGATTTCTACCAGAAAGCAACTGCTTAACTGCAGTTCAAGTCCTCGTACTCTTGCATCTGATTGGTGAAACCGCCCTGATGCATGGTCTGCCTGACCTCACTGTATCCTACAAGCTGCACCAGGTCTCATCCAGGCCTTAAGGCATATGTTCACATCTCTCCCGTTTGATGGAACTGCACTAACTTCACTTGCTAGCTCACATCATCTAAAAAACCAGCTGCATTAGTTACAAAGCCATCATTTTCCGCATCCCTACCTATCTAGCCAACAATCTCAGCATCTCTGGTGGCTCTTGGGATACTGGCAGTCAGGATACCATCAGACCGGAAACAGAGAAGTGTAAAAAACAGACCAGGCCTTTTTTTTAAATCTTTGACCCCAGGGTCTGGAACAACCTTCCTGTATTCATCATGACCACACCAAACCATTTTTCTTCAAGGTTATAAAAACTCCATACACATTACAATCAGAGGTGCACCACCTATAAAATGTTCAAAATAATCTTCAGGGCAAGATTGCAGTAAAAGGAATATGTGTCACAATAATAAGTGACATTTCACCGCACTGTACGGAGGGCAAGTCTGCCCTATACATCAGAGACTAGGAGGATCACTCCCTTTTGTCTGCATTGGCACCAATCGAAGTGCCTTATATAGGCAGACTTGCCCTCCGTACAGTGCTGTTTTGGATCTTACGCACCTACACTCACTTTACGCAATGTGGGGTGAAACGTAACTCATTATTTTGACTTACAGTTGCATTCTAATTGGGTGGTGCTTTCTGGATACTATTGTCTCTTAGTGAGCAGTTATTACATTCCTGACAATGGGATTAGATGACACTTTCCTTTTATTGTAATCTTGCCCTGAAGAAGTCCATATTTTTTGGACGAAATGCGTTAGCTGGCTTTAATAGTATTTACATGAAGCACTAATAAAAGAAGACCTTTATTGGAGACATAAAGCATGTTGCCAATAATTTTCAAGATTCTATGATTTTGAATATTTTATAGGTGGTGCACCTCTGATTGTAATGTGTATAACGATTTCCCCAGGAGAGGGGAGCATCAATTGGGCAGAGGGTGTATACAGGGTAGTGCACACTTTATGAGACATATTGTTCAAAGTGGTTGCCTTTAGGGGTATAAGTGAGGGTGCGGCATTCTGTACAAGGTCCTCTGCCCACCTTTCTTGTGTTTCTCGTCATAAAATCTCCCTTCCTCAATGTCATCCTTTAATATCCATATATAAACGGCAGCTGAGTAGCCAGCAATACTAATGTATGAATTTGACATTTGTTTATCCCAAACCTAGTCAAAAACAAAGCAGAGCTCTATACAGTAAACAAGTGATTGGAGACGTTGCTGGTTTGTGTATGGTTACTGATCATGATGTTCATCTGCAACTCTTTTTCTGAATTAGCCCATTCTAGTTCTTTTGAAGATATTGGAGTCAACATACACCCCTCATTTCCCATCATATATATTGTGTACAGATTTTGATTGCATATGCTGACAATAGGTGGTGGCTTCTTTCCATTAGCTTTCACAAACCAAAACATACCTTAGATTGCTTGGACCATGAAAATATAGCACTTGGACTGTGAGGAGACCATGTGATGGTCAGGGGCGGCTCCTCCCCTATGGCGGAGGAGTGTTGCCCCACTGCCTTTCAGCACTGCAAAAAAGTAAAAGTAAAATGATAATATCACAAGGTTATTATAACTTAATTTTTCCGTGCTGATTCAGTTTTGCGGGAGGGGCTGGGCAGCGCGGGTGGAGGAGTGATGGCACTCTCTAAGTGCTCATGACTGTTTGGCTGGCCGTCTTGGGCCGGCCTAACAGTCATGCGCACTTTGCATGTTAACATGCCCAGCCTCCCATTCCCTGTCTGAGCACCGAACCACAGCCCTCAGAGAATTCGCAATGCTGCAAAAAAATCTCCACCGAGTTCATTACATATTGTTCACGTTGACCACCATCAAATTAGGAGGAGAAGACCTTGAAGGCTAAGAACTACGGGAATCTCAGGCCCACATACTATTTGATAATCAACATGTAAAAATGAAGGCACTATCCTCTGCATAGCATGAAGTTTTTGTGTGTGTTATTTTAAACTAAGAAGGTATGTGAAGAAATGTTAAGCTATTTAGTTGACAACCACAAAACTCCTAATGCTGTACGGGAGATTAGAAGGGTGTGTAAACATGTGTCAAAACACAGTTAAGGTTAGGCACTGATTACCAAAATATAATTCCACACTAACGATATGTAACAAAAATGGTTGGGGAGTTTGGGGACTATGTATTTTCTTTATGATACAAACATGTTTCAAACATTTTGCAGAGGTGCTATGAACGTACGTGGGTTGGTGCTAATGACAAAGAAAATCTGGAACTAGCAGTAATATGGCTTCTCCAATATTTAAACTCCTTAAAAAAATAGAAACACCACATCAGTAAACCATGGGGGAATCAGCCGCTTTTGAGTCACACTAATGTATGCATAACAAATGTGTTAAATAAAACCGTGTTAAACATGAAGCGCCTGTAATCACCATTTGGACTTATTGTCTACTAATGCCAAAGGACGTTGAATGCTGGAAGGTACAGGGAGGGGGGGGGAGGAGTGAGAGGAGGAAAGGGACGGACGGACGGACGGACGCACGCACGCACGCACGCACGCACACACACACACACACACACACACACACACATATATCAAGAGTCAATTCAAAGATAGTCCAAACAAAATATTTATAATGTCCCAACGTTGAGCAAGCAGGGATTCTAATTTCAAATGCAGAATGTACTAATATCAAAACGTACATTTTGCCCCAGAAACAGGTTCACGAATATGAGGAAATAAAAAATGATAAACCAGCAGGAATAGGAGTTTGTCCATTTAGGAAGCGACACTCTTTTGAGACCTGGCAGAGAAGTCTTCAGTGGCTTAAGCAAACTATTTTTGATCAGAAATCTGCAGGCGATTGATCTAGAGTATGCACTACTGACGAGTCATCTGGATAAGCTGGTTGTCCAAAGTATTCTAGTAATTGCATATAAAAGGTGGCCGCCTCAAATAACAATGTTCTCTACCGCTGGTTATCAACCTGCAGCGTTACTCCAACTTGTCTTATTAGACAATGAAAGCGAAGTGGTCGCTGTTAGATATGAAACAAAGCTCTTTCTGCACAATTAAAGTGACAGCTGCATGCACACCACCTCGGATGAAATGGCAGAGACTCTCAGAAGTCAATCGAAACGCCCCACCTTGTCCATCAGTAGGACTCGTAGAGAGATAATTCACAGTTTTACTACATCACTAACAGCAACTTGGTCTTCACTTGCAATACAGCAGAGTCCCTTTCTTCGTAGAATGCCAGCAGCACAGGAAAAGCATACCAAGCCCAGCTCAAGGACGCAAGGCATGGCCTCCAGAGAGCTCCTTTACATTTAACAGCCATTTCATTTCTGTAGAACATCACAGCGCACCAGAAGGCCCCACTTAACGCACAATTATGAATTTGTTTAGATCCAGATATGAATACATATTAGTAAAGGCCATGAAGGGCTGAATGCCGAACAATAAACTGCTTTTAAATCTCCTTGCGGCAGATCATCACCTGAATGACTCACTGTGAGAATGCTGCAAAGAAAGAAAAAGCTAATCTCTTGTCCAATTAAGTTAGTTTGTATAATTAGTTGTTCTTATACATTTGCTTCTATGGATTTCAAATTTCAATCTCTATTGTTTGTGCCCATCTCACACAAAGGTTGTTTCATTGAATCAATCAGCACCTGTCCAGATATGGAAAGATGTGAACCGTTTGACCCTTCATTTTCACATGATGGCTGCCTTGGTGTAGGTTTAAGTGTTCAAGCCAAAGAGAGATGTACCGCACACTCGTGAATACTTATTGAGAGTGCCACTAAATGATTCCTGTGGGAGAGATGGGTGTAATTAACAAATCAAAAGCATTGATCATTCAAAGTTAGAGGAGAAACATTTGAAATATTCTGTGTAGACCGCACTTTGAACAGGCAATGGTCTAGAGCAAGGTTCTCCAACGAGTAGCTCGTGAGCTGCTGGTAGCTCTCCAGCTATCTGTAAGTAGGTCTTCTTTGTCCAGCCTAGTCAACTAAATTAAAAGCTGTTGCCTGGCTGAATAAATATATGTATACCAAAATTGAAAAACATGTATTTGAAAAGAAAACGTGTATTTTCAGAAATCATAAGCTGTTGGAGAAAAAATGGTTCAATTTCCAAGACACATTTAAAGCTGATGTTTGTGTGAAAAATCTAACGGTATTGGGGAGATTACTATTATTTTGATCTTGGCTCTAGTGGCATTGCAGATGAAATGAAATGTAATGGAGATTTGTAGAGCGCGAAACAATCACCCAAGGGCGTCAAGGCGCTTGCTCATCAGAGACAGGATTTAAGCTAGGAGGTTCGCAGACACTTTATGGCAGATATGGCAGTTATGTATTACTCATGTAGAGGCATTACACATTGACAAAGAATTTTTAATATAACTGCTTGCAACCGTGCCGGATGCAATGAAGAGATCACCACTGGTAATCTTACCATATGGGGGGCACTCATATAATCTTGTCTGATGTGGTAACTATTAGATCTCAGATAATAGTAGTAGCTTGGGAGGATTTTAATTAAACATAAGTAGCTCTAATTACAGTGAAGGTTGGAGACCCATGGATTTTAGAGTATTTATTTGTTCGCTCTACTCAAGACTAGAACTGTGTGTCTGACCATGGTCTTCTTAATCACTTTGAAAGTAGAATCTTCCAACAGCTTCAGTGAATAAACAGCCCACTACTGCAATAAGGAAATTTGCTCTGCAGTTCACATTACCCAACAGTGAAGGTAGAAGGTCAGTGGCATACAATGCTTGGTCATATGCTCAACTCAGGATAATTTGGTCAAAAATTACCTTTCACAACTGATCTCCGAAGAGAGGATAGCCATACATAGTAGAAGACTCATACATACATTTAGATGATGGGGTTGCCTTGCCCTACTCTAAGGGTAGATGATTCACAGTGTTCTTTTCTTATGGAGCAAGATAAAAAGCTGTGTTGTTAGAGGCAGAGATCCTGCTATGTTTCCATCTTGTCAACATTTTCTTTGAATATAACAGGTTGCTTCCATCAATATCCTCAGCATGGCTGAACAAATAATAGAGTTCTTGACCTCTAAATGAGATCTGTGTTGATGTGACTGCTCTAACAGGCATTATCAGGTGTATTGCTTCAGAATCTTCTAGAACAGTGGTTCTTGATCTTTTGACTTCCATGGACCCCCAATGAATCAGTACTGGAAGCTAGGGATTCCCGCCTATGCAATTTCTATGATTTGAAACTCAAAACACTATGCAAACACATATATATCAAACAGATACGCAAATTCTGGAAATTATTTAATTCACAAATACATGAAAAGTTTAATTTTTATTTAACTGGAAAAGTTAGAGCTTTTCAAAATCTAGTTTTATTTCTAAAATACGGAGCAATATTCTAGACTCTAGCGTATCTCATTTTCGCTCCTGGAGTTGTATTTGAGGTCACCAATAGTCCATACCAGATTTCATTTACTGTACTTGCTCTCCTTCCACAAATCAACATGATACCAAATTAATTTTTAGCTTCCAGTTTAAATGTCTTCACATACTCAGAACGTTTTAAAGTGTTTAATTTTCAATTTTGCTTTTCTACGTATATATACTTTACTAAACTGCTAAAATGTATTAATTTTATAAACAGCCGCATATCCCCTAACTAAGTGTTGCGGACACCAGGGGTCTGCGGACCACTGTTCTTTATGAAGAGAGAGAGTTCTTGTGATAAGGACCTAGTGTCATAGGTTTTTCAAAGTTTTATTTTCTGATTTTAACAGGCAACATGAACTCATCGATGAAGCATACATCTTGTCACTGCGATACTATCAGCTGCACATATCATAGAGCAGTTCCCATATTAGAGATACGGGCAAGTTATGGTAGTACAACAAAAGTATCAATTTACGCATGCCATACGCATGTTTACACAATGAAATAGTGCCTCTAGAAACCAAGTCAAGAGGTGCAACCCTGCTAAGTCAGATATGGAAGAAATGGGCCCCAGATGTCCTTAGGGCAAGATGCACCAGGCAGCAAAGCGGCATTCACCAGTGTTCATTACACATGGACATGCTGGTCTACCCTGCCCCAGCACATCCAACCCTACTTTTGGCATAGCAACAAATTTTCTAGACGCTTTCGGTACAAATTTTACATATCCTAGAAGTGCCACAAATGGGGTAAGCTCTGTAACAGACTCGGACATTAAACCAACAGTCTCAAAGACCCACAGCCAGAATGTCTTAACCTCCGGGAGGTCATAGGTCAAGTGAATAAAACCAGCATCAGCTGAACTGCATCGACAACAGTTTGAGTCTTCAACCATGGCATGCCTCCTCGTACTAGCTAGCATATAGTATCCTCTATGGATATATGTAAAGTAGATAGATGAAGCTTCCTGTATATAGAGATGTCTTTTTTCTGCTGGCTGCAGTATACCCATTGGGAATCTGAGATCACACAGCCCAAACCCTGAGCCTATCTGGACCAGACCTGAAGCTCTGGAAAGTTTATGTCGCTATTTATTTATTAGCAAAACCAAAGGGGATGATGGACGGAGTGTTGAACATTACAAGCACTCACCCCCAGTCAACTGATCTGGGTTTAATCCATCATCATTCTTTAACTCACTCCGCCACCCCAGTTCAGACATGGCCATATGCAAATCAGTCTGACCCTGTGCCTCATGGGAACAGTCCAGCCCGAACTGCCAAGCCATGTCTTCCCTGGACCGGTTTCTGGCATTCCAGCCGTCATCAGCCAGGCTTGCTTGAATCCAGTGGCAAAGTGAGCAAGGGACCCACGTCTGGGCATACCCCCGCCAACTTAGGGCGAACAAAGCGATACAAAAGGGGATGATGGACGGAACGTTTGAGCCAATCAAACACTCACCCCCAGTCAAGTGATCTGGGTTTAATCCATCATCATTCTTTAACTCACTCCGCCACCACAGTTCAGACATGGCCATATGCAAATCAGTCTGACCCTGTGCCTCATGGGAACAGTCCAGCCCGAACTGCCAAGCCATGTCTTCCCTGGACCGGAAACAAGCATCCTGGGACCGGTTTCTGGCTTACAGCCGTCATCAGCCAGGCTATCTTGAATCCAGTGGCAAAGTGAGCAAGGGACCCACGTCTGGGCATACCCTGCCAACTTAGGGCGAACATAGCCCGAAATCGGTCCCAGGATGCTTGTTTCCGGTCCAGGGAAGACATGGCTTGGCAGTTCGGGCTGGACTGTTCCCAAGAGGCACAGGGTCAGACTGATTTGCATATGGCCATGTCTGAACTGGGGTGGCGGGGTGAGCTAAAGAATGATGATGGATTAAACCCAGATCAGTTGACTGGGGGTGAGTGCTTGTAATGTCAACACTCCGTCCATCATCCCCTTTGGTTTTGCTATTTATTTATTATACATTGTTGTAATTAATCTACAGGGGCAGGGTTTGCATTATCAATGAGAGAAGGTCCCATTCCGCTGGTTCTTCCGGCATCACGAGGTTACTGCTACTTTCATGCACTGACATTTCTTAATATTTCCTATAACATGCATTCAGTCATTCCTTTACACTGCAACCCCCAGCTGTTCTTTGCTGAAGAGGTGGTCTGGTGGCATTGAGCAATGGACATACTGTTAATCTGAATGTAGTGATTTTCAAAAAGATCTAATTGAGCACTATAACACATGCAAATAATACTGTTTCTTTCTATAGCGTTGCAACCTCATATTCCATGCTATGTCAAAAAGCCATCTCTATATTCCTAAAGCCCTGCATGAAAACCGACCTTGACTTAAAAAATCTGATTGTCACCTCTCCCTTTTTACTTCAATGACACTTTCCTACTTTTCATCCCTGCATGCTTCCCTTCTCTGAACACTGCTTACACTTTCATGTGTGTTTACCTTAATTTCTATTATTGCATGTCTGCAAATTGCTCACTCTTGCTTCCAAAGATTATAACAAGTTCCTTTGTAATTAATATTCCTGTATCCCCTCTAGCTCATTTGCTAATACATGGAATTGTTTCCTTGAGAGCACAAGATTAATTCCAATAACCTATAAACATTAGACTAGCCACTAACGTTTTGTTCTCAAAGCAGCTTGCGGCCCAGCATAAAGCACTTCAATGCCTGGTCAGGGATAGTAAGTGCTATATAAATACAACTGTAATTAGAATTAATGGATACATCTAAAACATGGTGTGTCGAATTCTATATGTGTGTGTGTGTGTGTGTGTGTGTGTGTGTGTGTGTCGGTCGAGTGTTGTGCATATGAAGCCATCAAAAAATTCAGTGATGGACCTACATTTGTTACTTAGAAATAGCTAGACAAGCGCAAGTGAGTACAGGTGTTTTTCAAGATGTCTAATCACCCCTTCCTCCCTGGCAACCTCCAAGCGGGGGTTGTCAATCAAGAGGAACCTGGGAAAGTATCTCACCTCCACCCACACATTGCCTCAAGTCTCAACCATGCACTGGTAGTACATTTCACAGTATGATTCTCTTTGGCTCGCGTTTATGGAGGGATCATAAGTACAGTGTTTTGTGGGACTGGGGCCACCAGTCCCTTCTGACGGCCGCAATTTGTCTAGCTCGGTGGAATCAGTGATGCACAAACTGCACCCGTGCCTGAGCTACTAAATAGTAAGTTCGAAAGTTAGGGGCTGCAAAACCTTCTGCTTCATAGGCCTGCATGTAGTAACATGAAATTCTGGGTTGCCTCCTAGCCCATGCAAGTTGATCAACAGAGATCAGAGTGAAGCAAAACATGCTCTGGTGAGAGGGATGTTCTGGAACAGGTAGAGCAGCTTAGATAGTAGTACCATTTTCATTAGAGCAACTCTATCCGCCACCGGCAGTGGCAACAAGATATATTTTCTATTAGGGAGTTAAATAATTCCAGACATTTCCTATAATTGACCTTAATAATAAAATGTATGTCCCAATGATAGAGAATGCCCAGCTATTGTATTGCTTCCAACTGCCATTTGATTGGGAAGTCCAGTGATGGAGTGTTTTTTGGTCGGTTAAAGCAATATCGATTTAGCCCAGTTTATTGATAGCTCTGACCACCTGTTATATACAATAACCTCCCTAATTATCAGGTTTAAATTTTGTTCAGGGGTCTTATTTAGCAATTTGATATCATTCACAAACATTGACAGCAAAATCCTATGTGCAACGAATTTGAAGCTGCAAGTGTGATGGAAGTCCCTTAGTATTCAAGCACGGGGGTCCATGGGCAGGCCCAGATTGAAAAGGATCTGTGACAAAGTGCAGCGCTGCTGCATCCCTCTACCAATTGCTATTGGGAAGACAAGAGGTTGCTTATTTTGATTCTGGCTGCCAGAGCTGTGTAAAGATGTTTAAATCAAAAACACATAACAATCAACTGAAGCATAGCCCGCCCTATGCCCATTCTTTCCACCACAGGAAGGGCCATTTAATGGAGTCTAATGATTTTAAATCCAGAAACATGGCCACCGTTTTTATATCTGGGTCGGTTTTCTGGGTCAAGTTTAGGGAGGACATAGCCTGGCAGTTTAGGCTGGTCTGTTCCCACTGGAACAGGGTAAAGACGGATTGGCATATGGTTGGTTCCAAACTGAGTTAGCATTGTGTGCAAAATAAAAGATGGGCTGGGATGGGGCCCGAGTAATTACCAGTGGCTGAGATTATTTCAAGCATTCATCCATCACTTTTCTGTATACATTAGCGCGTCCAATTTACTCCACAGAGCAATGCATCCAAATTTGGAGCGTGGTGTGCAGGGAGGGGTATATCTACACAGGAATCCCTGTCGACCTTTATTCTTCTCTGCCATGTTATGGGGAGTATCTCCAGCTCACTACCATGGGTACCACAGCCGGGGCAGCAGGCTCAGGCCCTCAGACTCACAAGCTGCGCAACAGAGTCCACCCTCAGCAGCAAGTTGGGGCACAGGAGAGGTACGGAGTCAGGAGGCTCAGGTGGGCCAGACTTCCCTGTTTACGGGCAGATGCAAACCAATATGATGGGTGACATGGCATGGTTTGAAGGCCTAACTGATGGAGAGGATTTATTTTGCAGCCAACTTGCATTGGGCTCCTTGGTGCCCCCATTATATCAGGTTATTGATGTGCTTTCCCTCTATCCTGGGATTTCAACATAAGAGCAGCTTAGTAAATCCTCTGTGGCCTATAGATCAGCTTGTTTGCAGATCAAGGCACATACGTTTGCAATACTCAAACCTGAGCAATACTGATTTGGTGAGTAACACAATTTTTGGGGTATAAAGTAAAGTGCTGAAATGCACAATGATTTTAAACGGCTCATATCAGAGTGAACTAGCGACTTTAAATGGGTTCCAGAATACAGCACTACTCGAAGATCACGGGAATGGCAAGACAGAAGCCTGCACAATATGAAACCACATAATAAAGGAGCAGTTATGTGAGAAATACTGGCTGTATATTGTGGAGGACAATTAATGGATAAAATAGATGTGTTTAGTAAAAATAAGGTAGATTTGACCCCTACAAGATAATGCACTTAATAACCACAAAGACAACTAGATTGACTGCAGACAGACCCTTGGGTTCTTTGCTATCAAAACAAAGTCTACATCCTCCAAACCTACCTTAGACTTCAATTTCTACCCAAGATGTTATGATCTCTCATGAAAAACAGCAATGAGAAATCAAGGAATACCAAGACACCCTTTATATCGAGTGCTTATTATGGAACTGTTCATGCTGACTTTGTTCCTCTCACAGTATGAAAGATCTACAGAAAAATCTGAGAGACTAATAATTAGATAAGTTCCAGATTTCACTGAGCCCTCTCTGCCTCATTATCGTTTCACAAATGACAGACGAGACTCAAGTGTATAATATAGGATCGTTGTTATCCAGGATCCAGTTATTGAATAATGAGTTTATACTGATTGATTTAGAAGAGCAGGAACAACACTCATCCTTAGATTCCTGATTTAGAGCAAGGATCATAACTTTAGTGAAGGATACTGGATATGAATCCAGCCTAGATGAAGAAGAGGCTATGACGTGATAGCACACATGTACTGACACACTCTTTCAATTTAAAAAGACAACATTTAACCAGAGATCCATACATATAGAAGCCCACAAATGTTATAATGTTTTATCATTACCTTTTAATTAGAATGAAATAAGTTAGTATTTTTTGCATACACATTGAAAACTAATAACTAGAAGAAATGACAGGAGTTCTTTAACACTGCAAATATGCAACACATTTAAGTGAAAATAACCCTAGAACCAAAGAAAGGTTTTCGAGAGAGAATCATTACCGTTTTCAATGGTTTTTAAGCAAGACACATCCTTCAGAAAGTTACAAGTCTCTTTGTGTGTTGTGTGTTTTGCTCTCACCATTTTCTTTTCACTGTGCTTCGTTGTTCAGAGGTTACAGGATATAAAAACATCAACATAAGCCTCCTTTTTGGTGAATACTTAAACCTGACATTCAATCCTGCACTTTATTTTTCATAAATTCTTTCTGGACTAGCAACCCTATTAGGGTCTTCGTGCCATCTGCAACTGGCCCTATGTAGTTATGAGCATCTCTGCATCTCTGCGATGTCACAAGAAATGCACAGTAAATCAACCTTCAGTTTATGACACATGAATGTGTGCTGTGCAGGCATAAAAACAGTGTAATACCCTAGAGTGTGCAAAGATTAGCTGAAATAGACTTTCACATTTTAGGACGCTGAAAACCATGAAGGGCGGGGGCATTCCACTATTAAGTACTCCTAAACTGTGTGGCTTCCATTGGCTAACAATGTTCACAGATGACAACATTTAGGAATAAAATATTCTCTTATACGGATCGCTCGGCGATGGGGGGCGTGGCCAACTGCCGAGTATGGAAGTCGTGAGCTGAACAAGCTCCGTCTCCTACCCTGACACATAGCTAAATATCCTGTACCATACTGGACCTGTGGAGCCGAGGTGACACTCCTAGTGCAGCGGAGCGTCTCTGGAGCCTGAGGCGCTGATTAGGGCATTGGAAACCTGCTGTGAACTGCCGGTTTCGGCACTGATCCTGGACGACTGGCGGCCTGGGAGGACGAGGGGCGGAGTCGCGTCTATTAAACGGCGGCCTTGATGGATGTCGCGGCTGGACGGAGTTCCCGACGGTGCTGAGGGAAGCCGCTGAGCAAATGAAGTAGCGGCTCCCGATCGGAGAGGTTGGAGTCATTGATTGAGGCGAGCGCCGAGGGCTTTTCTGTTGTGCCGCGCCGCAACCCCGGCCCCAGTGGACAAAATGGCAGAGGAGGCCGACCGTGCCCGGTGCTGACGAGAGCGAGGATGGAGACCGGCGGCGCTTTGACGAGGGAACCGAGCGCGGACTGGTAATTACTGGCACTGTGGTGGGTGAGGACTGCGGGCGTTTCGGCCCCCCCCCTCCCTCCCAGTCTGGGATGCGATTGATTGCCGGAGTGCGGCGCGCTGTGTGGCGCGATCCTGTACCCTGAAGGGAGGTGCCTTCTATTGCTAGGCCGGCCGTCTCTGCTCCCTGCCCCACGGGACAGCGTGGCATTATATGGTGGCACTTTACACACGCGGGCCCCGCTTTGGAGATGTGCACTGCATCTATCTGACATCGGATGCAGCACTGCTGTGTGGTTGCCCTGCTTGGGGAGCACACAAACTAAGTGGGGGGACGCTCGTCGCCTGCAGCCTGCCCTGGAGGTGGGGAGGGGTACACGGCTGCATTGGTGGAACGGGACAACATTTCACCACTGGGACTGTTCTGCTGAACACTGGGGATACGGAGCCTGGCACCCCTGGCGGGGCCCACCTGGAGTGTGCGTCCATGGAGCAGTAGGGGCTGACTAATTGCGGCCTACGGACCTTGCGCCGCTAAGAATACTTAGTCCACGCTGGAGACCTGTGCTTCACTGGGTGTGTGGCTGTGCGGAGCGGGCCCTCAAGACATCCTCAAGGGACCATCCTGTAACAGAGACGGACGAGGGACCGACGAGACGCCATGGGTCGTACCGGAAACAAGCAAGCGGACACTACCGCCGATGGCACACCGCAGCTCACCTTTGGCAGTGATCCCTCCAACGCTTCGGACAATGACGTAATTCCTTCTACTGGTATGGACCCCCACGATGCCAAGCTGGACTTGATCTTGAAGGAAATCCGGGATTCACGTACGGCGCTGGAGACACGCATAGACACGATGTCCTCTAGTCTCAACTTACTGCAGGCGGACCACAAAAAATTGGCTGATAAGGTCAAATCGAACAAACTGGCTCTGGACGACCTTATACCCCAACAAACTATGCACTCCACTCAACTTGAACAATTCCAGCGGCAGCTGAAGGGATTGCAGGACAAGGTGGACGACGCGGAGGGGAGGTCCCGCCGCAATAACGTTCGCATACTTGGCATACCGGAACGCAGCGAGGGATCCAACCCAACACAGTATGTGGAGGACTGGCTGAGAGACCATGTGACGGCAGAGGGCCTAACACCTATGTACAGTGTGGAGAGAGCGCACCGGGTGCCTTCCGGGCCTCCGCGGCGGGGCGCGCCGCCTCGCCCGCTGATAGCACGCATTCTACACTACAAGGACCACGACACTATACTGCGGGCTGCCAGGGAGAACGCCCTGTGCGTTTCGAGAACAGGACAATTTCCCTCTACCCGGATTTCACTCCGGCGGTCCAAAAAGCTAGAGCTACATTCTTGGGGGTGAAGAAGAGCCTGCGCGACCGCAACTTGAAATACGCACTACTTTTCCCGGCTAGGCTGAAAGTGGTCTATGGTCAGAAGTCGTACTTCTTTGAGAACCCTGAGGAAGTGGCGGACTGGCTTGAAATAACTTTTACACCGGCGGCCTCTCAGACTTCACTGCCATCGGAACAACTGTGCTGAGCCTCCCCGATACGAACGACTGGACTACCCCGGTCGTGGCATGGCACATCCGTGGTCACTATAGACACTGGCCCCACCTCGGAACAGATCACGACCAGCCAGAAAGATGCACTCCTTACAGCGGCGGCTCTGGCGGCGCATGATGCCCAGACTGCGGCGCCCTCGGAACACTCATCTGAGGCCGACACGATGCACTCTGAATCGGACACTAGTGTAACGCTATTTCCTTCGATTACGGCCCAAGTGGCCAGGGACTTCTGATGATATGCTCCGGGATGACCGGGAGTGGTAATGTATACGACGATTATGTACTGTGTGTATTGCTGTTGCCGTCTGCTCGGTGGGTCCAGAACACATATGCTTTACAGGGAGGTGTGTCAATGTCACCGAGACATACTTGAATACACATCACGCTGTTTTTTACGAACTGACGCAGTTTAGGCCTTCACCCCCCAGGCGACTGCGATGATGCATTTCTTGTTTGCAGTCCATGTTGGACTTTTGTTTCGAGTTTGGTCCTCTGTAGTTTCATGGGGGACCCTAGTATTGGGGAGTTTCTACGACGTGCTCGGCCTTTCCACAGCTTCTATCTACAGGGTTTCGGTCTCCACAGGTCACACTGCAACTACGATTTCTGCACCGCGATGGCATTACATAATACATACACCTACTGCACATGGAACGTGAGGGGATTAGGCTCAATTCATAAAAGACACCGGGTTCTGGCACAACTTACTAGAAGGAAGGTTGCTATAGCCTATTTACAAGAAACTCATCTTAATGTTGGTGAGGCAGCCAAATTGCAGAGAAAATGGAAAGGGCAACTATTCGCTACAACTTATTCAGCTTTTTCCCGGGGGCGGCGGTGTGGATGCGGAATACTGTCCCTTTCAGGCTCCTAGAGCAGAAGATAGATGTTAACGGTAGATATGTACTGCTTCATGGCTTATTAGATGGGGCATATGTGGTCATGGGCTGCATATATGCACCAAACACTGACCAGGATAAATACCTGACTACACTAGGCGCAGCCTTGACAGAATGGGCTGCATATCCCTGGGTGATAGGAGGCGACTTCAACGCTGTGCTGGACGTCGACTTAGACAGGTCTCATCCCCCGTTACATGCCACTGAAAGCAAGAAACAAGCGGAGGCGCTCCGGGGCTGGGCAGAGGGATGGGAACTATATGACGCATGGCGGGCGAAACACATCGGGCATAGAGAATACTCCTTTTATTCGCCTCCACACAGACTACACACTCGAATCGATCGGTTCTTGTGCTCCGGCGCCCTGTTGGGGTCCATTACTTCGGTGCTTCATATGGGGAAAACCCTGTCAGATCATAACCCAGTAGAATTGACTGTACTTTGGGGCAAGGTTCCAACTCCGATACCGACTTGGAAACTACAACCTGAGATGTTGGAGGATCAGGTCTTTCGCAATGCCCTTTCAGAAGCGATCGTCCATTATTTCTCGGAAAATACGGGGTCTGCTAGCTCCCGACAAATAGAATGGGATGCCTTCAAAACGGTCATCAGGGGTGTGGCAATCAGCACTAGGACAGGAGTGCGACTCGACCTTATTGAGCGACTTACGGAGGTGGAGGGTAGATTAACCGCGCTGGAGGGGGAGGCTGCAGGGACAAATGAACAACTGACACTGTTGCGAGAGGCTAACATTCAATACGAGGAGCTCCTTGAAGAGCTACGTGTTGTGGACTACCGGTTATATACGCAAAAGCAACACACACAAGCTGACAGGTCAGGGCCACTGCTGGCACGGTTGGTCCGAAACGCACCCTTACCTACACCCATATTAGAAATTCGGAACAACGCAGAAGTGGTGGTCAACACGCAATTAGACATTAATACCGCATTTCGGGACTCTTATGAACGTCTTTACGGTCCGCTGCCCGATCTTATTGACACTGACTTTGAATCATTCTTCGATGGTCTATGCATACCCCGACTTACACAACACCAACGTGACGACCTGCTACGACCAATTACAGGGGCGGAAATATGGCAGGCGATTAAGGCTTTACCACGTAATAAAACTCCAGGGAACGATGGCCTACCGGCTGAATTTTATGCAATGTATGCTGACCTGCTAACTCCTCATTTGCAATGTCTTTATCACGAATCATTGGAGGAAGGCGGGCTCCCCGCTACTACATTGCAAGCGTTAGTGGTTTCGCTATTAAAGCCCGGGAGGGATGCTTTGCTTATTTCGAGCTATAGACCCTTATCACTCCTTAACACGGTCTTCCTAGACCGTTGCAGAAGAAATTGGTCTGGTATACTCCTACCCGGACCCTTCGTTCCTCTTTTGCTTATTTGGCAAAGATACCCAGGTTCAACAAGGTCAGATTGGGAGGAAGGTCTTTTAGTGTTGCTGCTGCAAATCTCTGGAACACACTCCCAATTGAAATCAGACAATGCAGTACCCTGTCTTTGTTCAGGAAAAGGATCAAAACGTGGTTGTTCCCCAGATAGCGTTCCTGTCTTCCTTTTGAGCAATGTTTTTAGGTTCTGTCCTTCTTGCTTGACGTTGGTCTGTATACATGTACTTTTAGCGCCAGGGTACCCGTAGGGTGTTTGTTGCGCTTTATAAATATCATATACAATACAATACTATAAAATCCTGAGTAAGTTGTTGGCCACTCGCCTTAACCAGTTTATTCCCGTGCTAATACATTCCGATCAGTGTGGATTTGTACCTGGTCGGAGCACAGCACTTAACATCAGACGGCTACACCAAGTAATGCTAGGCACACGCGACATGGGAAATATGGAGGGCTGCATATCCCTTGATCTGCGGCAGGCGTTTGACTCCTTACGTTGGGATTATATGTTCTATGCTCTCGCACGCTTTGGCACGCTTTGGCATACCTGAAGAATACATAGCATGGGTGCGCTTATTATACACGAACCCTACGGCGCGGGCACGCACAGGTCGGCACATCTCAGGACAATATGGTGTGGCTCGGGGAACAAGACAGGGCTGCCCCTTGTCACCGTGGTTGTTCATCCTGGCGCTGGAACCACTTCTACACAGACTCCGTGCTTTCGCAGTCTGTCAGGGTATAACGCGTGGTCGTACATCCCACACTGTCTCGGCATATGCAGATGATCTCATACTGTACATTAAGGATATGAGCGCTGATCCGCATCCAATGCCCTCCATTTTTGAGTCATTCCAAGGTCTTTCTGGCCTGGCCATTAATGCTGCCAAGTCGTACGCGTATTTCTTTGACAGCGCTGAGAGGAGCGGACACTTTCGGTTCGGTCCCTGGGCCTTCCAAATAGCACCTGATACCTTTAAATACCTCTGTATACAAATTTATCGCAATGCCTCGGACCTGCTAGATGGCAATCTAGGGCATGCGATTGTGGCTCTCAGATCCCAAATTCAGTTCTGGGTCTCACTGCCCCTATCGGTGGCGGGCAGAGTGGCCATCACGAAAATGGTGCTCTTGCCGCGGCTCCTTTACTTCTTCACCAACCTACCGTTACTTGTCCCCATGAGATCCTTTAAAGTGTTGAACTCTCTAGTGACGGACCTCATATGGGGTGTGGGGCGTAGACGTATTAGTCTGGCAAAATTGCAACTTCACGCGAAACGAGGAGGGATGGGGGTGCCGGATCTGTGTGCATATTGCTATGCGAGCCAGTTGCAGTGGCTGGTGTACTGGCTTGCGGAACGCAATCTGCACGAGCTGGATATGACATCACGAGATAGGGATACGGGGACCATCCACAGACTCTTACTACCACAAACCCCCCTGCTGACGTCGACACCCCACTTATTGAAATTAGCTATTACTTACTGGCGGAGTGCGGTGCGGTACACTGGACAGATGACACCATATGCCCCCACCATTCCTCTGCTGGGTATCCCCACACGTTCGGGACTAACCTCTAGCCGTGCCCTCCAGGCGTGGACAGAGGCGGGCATTACTACATTAGGAGACTTTTTTACAGAGGGAGTACTAATGTCACGAGACGTTTGTACGCGTACATGGAGCCCCCGAGACGTTGTTCCTATTACACGCACATATTTCCAGATATTTCCGCACTACATGGTCGCCCGAAGCTACAGAACCGCCCACGAATACACTGCTCACCATGCAATACCTAATGGGGAATGGGGCCCGATGACAAAATGGCTAACTAACGGGATTCGAGCCGGAGAGAGCGATCTCATTACAGCCGCTACGCGACAAGTGGGAGGGAGACGTGGGCCGTGCACTCACAGATAAGGAATGGGACACTATATTGGGGTTCCCCAAAAAAGTCTCTCGTAACCCCAAATTTAAATTTATCCAATTGATGTTGCTACACAGGGCGTACTTAACTCCGCACAGGCTAAGCGCTATGTTTCCGGGGGCAACTGATGAATGTCCACGCTGCCACACACCTAACGCGGGGTTGGTACACATGGTATGGGCCTGCCCTAGACTGGGACATTACTGGGTGACGATATGCAAAATATTGACGGCGGTGGCTCCGATACGCCAGAATGACACTTTGGAATACTGCATACTAGGTCTGGGACCCCGTGAAAAGAAGGGCAGCTCTACCTCACGATTTGCTAACCTTGCGCTCCTTCTAGCCAAGAGAGCCATAACCACATGATGGAAGGCCACTAGAGCCCCGTCCTTACAGGAATGGCACACAGAAATGCTAAGATGGGGTAAAGCGGAGGGGACGGAACTGCAGAGAGAGGAATATAGAGGCCTATGGAAAACACCGATCTCGCTGAGTTGGCATGCAATGCTAGAAGAATACGCTGCGATAGATATTTTGTCCTACTAGGGTATGCTGGATTTGTCACATAAGGGTCTGATCCGAGGATACAAGACACTTGGGCACCTCACATTATCTGTGTGCTATGTTGGGTAAGTTAATAGCACTGTGCAGTTCACCTAGGACAGACTTTGGACCGAGAAACACACACCTATGGATGTGGGTGATACATTAATGCTATTGTTGGATATAGAGGGCCGAGCATGCGGGGAGGGGAGGGTGGTTGGGTAACTGTTTTTTGTTAAGATGTTTTAATTGCATTGAATCCTGATAGTTTTAACAAATTATCAACCGTTTCGCTAAAACTATGTTGTGAACAAGAATGCTAAGAACGAGCTGTATTGGCATACCGTTAGAGACTTTTTTTTTAATGATACTGGTCCATTATGTATTGCCATTCGAAGACTCTTATGAATACTCGACACTATTGATGTATATTAGCTTGCGATGGTTGTAAACATGTAATACTATACTGCGTGATTATATGTCCTCTGATTGTTTGAAGTTGTAAAATCAATAAAAACAAACTTAAAAAAAAAAAAATACGGATCGCTCGGCTTTCACCACTCAAATTAACTTATTTTTCAAAATCCCTTGATTTCTCTTAAAATTCAGGGGTGTGGGACTTTCCAAAAGTCTGCAGGAATGGAGAGGATCATATCAGAAAAGTGTCACCTCTACAAATGGAATATAATTTGTAATACTAACATGTATCCTATATCTAAGCACTTACAGTTTTGGAAGGAGAGGAAACGCAAGTACATTGACCTGCCAAGGACCAAACTTCTTCCTGAGGCTTTGCCATGTGTGCCTGCAGCAGAGCATGGACCAAGTACTGCTTCCTGTCTGCAGCCAGTGTCCTTCCACTAGCTTTAGGCTCCTCAAGGTACTCTTTTTTTTTTAAACTTTTTTAACATGCACTCTTATAGGGTGCATGTGTTTGCAAATCCCTCTCCTTCACCCGACCCTCCTCCCATGTTGGTTGGTTCCCCACTCTCCTCCTGTGTCCGTTGTTTAATTAACCCCCATCCTCCGCCCGTATTCATTGTTAAATGAACCCTCACCCTCCTTCTGTATCCATTGTTTAATCCTCCCCCTCCTCCTGCAGTCTATTTCTCACAAACCCAGCCCCTACCCATCGTCCATTTCTCACTGCCCCTGAACCCCCTCCTCCTGCCAACTGTTTCTTGAACTTTGCAAGTGGGCCATGCTTGTCTGCAGACACTTTGTTTACTCTGTCAGCAACCAAAAGTTTGTGTAAATTCTATAATGCCTTTAATTTGTTATCTTCCAAATCTGCCTCTCTCAACTACTCAACATTGTATCAATTTTAAGAGAATTTTCTCAGAATATTAAACAAGCTATGAGAAAACTGCCATTGCGACTCCATGGTGGTAAGCTAATTATCAGCAATAGTAATTCAGGGAATGAAGCGCAGTTTCACAATAGCCTTTTGCACCAGCTTTCCTAATGTGCATGTAAAAACTCAGTTTTTTCACACAATTCTTTACCCGGGTTCAAAGCACTCCCTGATTTTGTATGAGAACTGCTGCACAGTGTTTAGCCTGAACTGCATGCAATTGTAAAGTGTGGAGGCTAGGATTAGAGTTCTTACAGACCCAACTGCACGACCACTGGACAAACATTTTCTACCTCAGACCTTCCGCGGAGGCATTGACAATTAAAACTCTGGTTTCTCAGCTAAGCTCAGATTGATTACAATGGTGCCAATTCAATGCCACAGCCTGGTAGCAGTTATACTTACACTATGAATTAGCATAGTGAGATAAATGAATGATTGAAAATATCCTTGGTGCATTTCAACATTCTTTACTACTGGTAATTACTCTGGGTGCATTTCATCATAACATTTTTAGGTTTGGCATTAGCCAAGAACTTTTGATTTGGTTGTTTTCCAGCCCTCCTCCTGTGTCCGTTGTTTAATTTACCCCCTTCCTTCTCCCATGTCCGTTGTTTAACCTAACCCCGTCCTTCTCCCGTTTCTGTTGTTTAACCCCCCCCTACTCCCACAGTCTGATTCTCACCACACCCTCACTCCTTCCTCCCGCCATCCATTTCTCACCACCCCCAGCCCCTCCATCTGTTTCTCACCACCACCACACTCCCCCCTTCATGTTGACTGAGTGCTTCCCAACCTCCTGCTCCATTTTTAGACATATTGCACAGCATTGCGGGCTGCTGTGCAACATGGCTTAAAGGGGGGGAAAAGCTATGAGGCGGTAAATGCTGGCCACATCATAGCACTTTTTTTCCTTGTAGCCATGTTGCACAGCAGCTTGTGGTGCTGTGCAACATGTAAAAAAAATATTGAGAAAGCCAACAGATCTTGCATAGGCGAAACCCATTTGCTTTGCCAATGCTGGTCTTTCTTGTAAAGGAGATGAAGAATAAATACTGCACAATGCAATACCAGTGCCTTTATCTGGTTCCAGCAAAAGATGAACAGAAAACCATCTATCAGAGAGTCAGCAGGAGAAAAACACTTTTATAAAATAAATGTATGATGCTGCCCGAGCCACAACTCCATTGACATCTCATTCACTAACTTTCAGCATGCACTAATAAAACTGTAGAAGTAAATTGGAAATGTTGTGCCGATTGTCAGTTGTGCTTGACTTAATGCCTTATTTTGTTACAAAGACATCCAGGTGTGAGTCCATTCACAGACCAATGGATTATACACGATTATGAAGATTGCTTGGCCTGCAGAAACTAGTGGGTTGCTTTGATGCACCAAATAACAATTTGTGCTGCGTGAACCTGCAAAGAAATATAGTTCACAACTCTGCACCATCTGCTGCAAAACCATAGCCAAAGCACACAGCTAAGCATAGTTTTACAAATATTGATTTAGCAACATCGGCGACACGTTTGCAACAAAAAAAGCTTACTGCTGCTGTCAGGTGCTGTTCAGGGCAACAGGGAAGATCACCTGCATTCGGCAGACGCCTATCCTGTTTCCTGCTTTCAGCCATTTACCCCAAGCACAAACAATCCCCCCACCTATCATCATAAAGTGTTTCCTGACCAGACTAGTGCGTACCACCCATAACAAACTACAGGGACGCTTCCAGTGGCAAGGGGTTACATTTCTGCAGAAAGCTCCCATTTCTATTGTTCTTTCACTGTTAGGCCTCAATATTTCCTTGATTCTACCCTATCACTTTAAGAAGCAGGAAAGCAGCAGGAAAACGCCAAACGCGGGACCCGGCCAGGAGCGGAGGCGGCGCGGGACCCGGTAAGGTACGTTTTTTTGGTTTTATTTAAATTCCCCTCGCACCCCCCCCGCGTGAACCCCCCCCCGCGACCCCCCCCCCACCCGCGAGTCATGCCGGCTGCGACTGCAAGCACTTCAGCAAACGATGGTGCGGGTGCAAAGGTCTATGTTTAGTTGGCACCCTTCAAAAGGCACTGGAACGAGTGTGACTCTTTCTGGCATTTTCAGCTGGGCCCCATCCATGACATCATGCCTGGCTCTCTGGATGAGTTATATTACTGGGAGCACTCATGGCCACAAAGACTGAATTCCAAGCCATATCCGCCCTGTGCTGCAGCGGCCCTGCGTGGTCCTTCCAGCCAGGACTGTGGAGGGTTCCTCACACTTTCTCATTTGTTTCAAGATACCAGATTTTCAGCATTTAATGCCCTGCTGAGCTTCTGCCCTGGCACTATAGTGCAGTATATTTGTCTGGGTTGATCTGTTTTCTCAAATAACAGACTCTAGCGAAGTCATAAAAGGACCAGACGATTTTTATTTCATTAAATTACTTATTAGTTTGTTTGGCGCTCTTTAAAGCACTAACAAGGTATCCACTTAGAAGAAAGGGGCCAATTATAGAACACTTTTTATTTTTGCTGAGCTAGGAAACAGTCATTTAGTAGAACGGCACAGACATGTCTGGAACGAGAGGAAAGCTTTGCACTGCTCAACTCTTCTCTTCCTGTACAAATGTACCTAATTGGAAGGCCATATTAAGAAACAGCGGGGTATAACAGGTATTGTTCTAAAAAGGGACATTAAAATGCAAGCTAGATCAATGTGTGACACAAACGCATTAAGAGACCAACAGAGAAATGTGTTATTCCGAAGCCACAATGCTTCTTTATGTTAAAGGTTATGTTTGTTTGTTAACTGCTTAACATGCAAGCATGAACAGGAAAGCCTGGAATCAATTTTTTTTCATTACTTATTTCATAAAACGTCACGCACAAAGTACCATTTTTCTTTTGTAGGATTCTTTTTTTCTGCCTTCACAATGTTCGTGAGAGGTGCCAACAAATAGTACTGGACCCCTACTTTCTTGCACCGTTCTCAAACGGTGTAATCATAAAAGCTGCAATCTTAGTAGGTTCTGCTGTACCATGAATCATGCTACAAAATGCAATTCCCGAACTACATGCAGAGTTTTACTACTCGGCTCTCCCTATCCTTCTGTGTGCGGAGTTCTCCGCCCCGATGGCGTAGTCTCCAGGTGTTAGGGAGTGCGGAGCTGTAAAACTCCGCATGTAGTTAGTGAATACAGTGTAAGTCTACCTTTGTGAATCAGGCCCCGTGATGGCATGTATATGCACATCCTTGAATACAGACCACACCCTGTACAGGCCGTGGACATGGATCTAAATGCACGACTACATACATGGGAAGTAAGCATAAGAGGAGGGGGCATAGCTACACCAGATACTCAATTTCGGCTTCGCTCCGAGTGCCTCAGTGACTTTGTAATAACATGCTAATGATGTATGAGTATGGTTTTAAATCATGGATTCAACATACATTTTTCTTTATTCTGTTTTTTTTGGGTTTTTTTTTTTGACCAGGCTGGTAATACCCAGAATAATGTGCATGGATATAAAAGTGCAGAAAAGTGAGTACTATGGGGGTGGTGACGTTGAAAGGATCTCTGGAGTATGTAATTCCAGTCGCCACGGGATCTGATCTCAAATGGTGTCTCGGAGATAAAACGTATCTCTAAAGCTCCTGACAGTCGCTGAGCTCCATGATCTCCGCTGGCCTCAACCATTTCCTTGCCTTGGCTTCTCCAGTCGAAAATATTTCACTTTCTGTCACTTGCTAGTAATGTTTGATGGTGGTGCAGGCTCAGCGCTCCACGCAAACAGATACGGGCCAAGTGGCTACTAAGAGGCCACCATCTTGTGGGAAGCAGATGGCCCACACTGCGTCAGGAGGGTGGCTTGTTCCAGCACGTGCGGGGTCACGTTCTCATGCCTGCTATCAGTGGCGCTGGGCGTGCTGTGTGCACAGCAATCTATCATCCCCGGTGGTAAGTGCACAGCTCACTAACCAAGGCTCGTCTCCTTATCTCAAATACAGATAAGCTTTCAACACATATTCAGGTTGCTCCTAACTTTGTGGCTTAATGGCTAGAGCGGCCGACCTTGAAGCTGGGGAATCCGGTTCGAGTCTGGCAGGGAGGCTCAAACACCCTGTGATTCTGGACAAATCACTTAATCTCCCCGTGCCTTAAAAAATAAAAATGATGTGTTCCTCTGTAATGCAACTGGTGGTCATGTACAGCGCTCCGATACCTTCAGCTCGAGTTCGCGCTATATAAAACAGCAATACAAAATTGGACAGTACAGGATGACTGGATAGGCTTAGCGTCTGTGTAATCTTTCAGTATTGAATACCTGGGTATAAGCGCAAGAATTAGCAAGCTTTCTTAAAGTTACTTGCTTCAGGTCAGGATCACTAAACCTTGATCATTATGCATATTTTGGTGACTAGACCACCTGCGGGCTCAGTGGTTAATTGACATCACTTCCTATTGGCAATGGCGAGACAAATGACCCTTGCCTTTCAATGGCCTCTAAAGGTCCAGTCCTGTTAAAGTGAGCATGAACCACGTAATGTTTCAGCAAAAAATTGCTTCAAAATGTAACTATTTTCTTTATTACTTGGACAAATTTCATGCGACGTGTGATGAAAGTCAAGAAAAATGGCAAGCTGAAAATGTATCAACACTTTTCTGCAATTTTGACGGAATTTGCATTCTTTATCAGCAGAATTCTTTTTAAAAAAATTAAAAGACTTAACAAGAACATTAGCCAACACATTTGTGAGGGACAATACGCAATTGTGCAACGTGCGGTCCCTTCCTATTTGGCAAAAGATCCGACTTCACATTCGAGCCTTGTGTTCAGTGGCGGGCAAGAGAGGGAGCGTACGTGCTGTGCGTGTATTTAAGATTGGCCCTCCACGCACAGCATGGAAGTTACAGAAAGGGCCGGCTTTAGCTTGGGGTGCCCAGTGCAACAATATTTTTTGGCGCCCCCTCCCTCCCCCCCCCCCATGACCTCCTTCACGACGAATTCCATAACTACCACCCTCCAACAGTGCCCTTCATCTCTCCATAGCCCGTCTGTGTCCTACATTTCATTTTTTATAGCGCTGCTCATAGTTAACTCACGCTCAGTTCTGTGATCTGTATGGTAAACGTTCTTTGCAGCAGACACTGTGCTACTTTTTAAAGTCAAAACTGCCTAGACAAAACTCCGACCTCTCTCCAGCAGGAACATTCATCACCAGCGTTATCTTGACCATTTTATTGTTGCCTGAAAACTGCTGGACTCACAAGGACCTCTGCAGCACACGCTTTTCATTACGTAAGTTATTTTTAAACACAGCGCCCCCCAGGGTCAGCGCCCGATGCGGCTGCATAGATTGCACCGCCCTTAAACTGGCACTGGCTACTGCACACCTGATGCTATTTTATGCACTGACTCTCCTCAACTACATGAGCACGGCAATTTAGGCCTGGTGATGTCAAGAGGCTTTTACATGCTTATTCATATCACCAAGGAAGCACCCCAACATTGGAGGTGAAGTATATATGCACTAGAAGCACATCTCTTTGAATAAGAAATGTGCTGTCTTCTGTGCCTTGCACAACATGGAAGACCCACAAGTCATGCTCGTCTGAAGATGTGCATACACAAGCCAGTTCAGCACACCCACATCACTTTACACATGGACAATTTCCATTTCTTTATCTGCACATGTACAAAAGGCAACCTTTCCTCGGTCTTACTCCCACAAGGCTGTCTGAATCTGGTCCAAAGACATTGTTTTGTACTTTATAGAATAAGGCAGAGAAAAAAAAAATCACCAATGTCCACTTAATATGCTTATTATAGAGATTAGTCAGTGCTTCATTTGTAATGGAATGAGATCCGGTGCCCAAAGCTCTGGTCTGAAACCCGGGCCGGTGCAATTAAATATCGGTGCACCAAGAACCACGGCTGCCTAGTCTTGAATTCACCTCAGGCCTCTTTTATCCACTATCAGACTCGCCCTGCCCCTTTATCTCACTCTTGCTCTCTCCCTTTATGACGGTTTTTCCATCTTTATTCTACCTCCTTCTTTCCACTTTGTTTGGTTTTTCCGTCTCTTGACGAATGTTGCAGAAAAACAAGTGCCGGTCCCAAAGTAGAAATGTCGGAGCCCCCCACTGGCAACCATCGGCTCAAATTAAGCACTGGATTAGCCCCAATGATAGTACATCGGGGTTTGTAGGGTTGATCTGGAGCATCAGTGTTCAAAGATTTCCAATTAATTTGTGTGACATAAGCATATTACACTCTGCACATCTGCTTATGTACACATAAACAAAATGAGTAACAGATAACTGTGTAATACGGTTGAATATCGTATTTGGGGATTCTGATGACATCATAAATTATAAGGCCGATGGCCAGGTGGTTTGTAGATGCCACCAGAATCCTGTGATGGCAAAGCAGGACCGTATTCCATACTACTCATTTTTATTTGACATGCATATATTACAGTAATTATTATGAAAATGCTTTTTTTCTCCAAAGTGCAGCTAACAATGACACTAATTAGAATTAGAATGCTTAGGTTTTTTTCTATGAATAAACTCTTGATAAAACAATGGACATTGGTGAGAGTCAGTGGATTTATGTGATTCTGTGGCTTCGGAGTACACCACATAATTGTGGATTTGCCTTATAATTTGCAGATATCACAAAGTGCTGTTTCTAGTTCAAATGAAAGAAAATAATATTGCTGGATAATTTGGCACACAATTGGACTTCTTTGCTGCATCACTTAGATAACTGTTGCCTAATTTTGTCTTCTAAGCAGAAATCTTATTAGCTCTGACATTGGTAAAGTTCTGCAGAGTGGTTTGAAGGCTGTCGTCATGATGATGAAACTCATATTTCCCAGTGCGCATTTCCAATATTTCCCATATTTCACATGTACTGTGTGAAATATGGATTTTATACTACTGTATTTTGTGCTGTAAAAGCACCCACACATGATAGTATATGTACAGATACACATACATACATACATTTACAGGCATTCGGTCAGCCCTCATCATCTATTGCTCTGCTCAAGTGCCATTTACATGTTGCTTCTGCTCACAACAGCATGGCCCAGTGGGTCGGCCCAATTTAGGCCCTGGCTCTCTTCACTGTGAGGAGATTGATTTATTTCTGTGACAGGTCCTTCGTTTACTTTTTTAGATAAACTTATGCACAACACCGAAGGTATTTTATACTTTTAATGTCTATTGCAAATGCATGAAAAAAATATAATTGCATACTCGCCCAGCTAGCTTTGCTCGTGCTTGTCTTTGAGTTGATTTTAAAAACAGCGTTAAGTGTCTTTATAAGTGGTGCCAATACATGCATTGGAGAAAGGGAAGATTAAGTCATTTGTTCCAAGATCACATGGTTTGTTGAAGAAGTTATGATGCACTTTGACATCGAATTTGAAGGGCTTTATCTTTGCATCCTGCAGAATTAAACACCACCGAGTATGCATTAAATAACAGGCATGTGATACATTTATCAGGGAAAGTTACTTAAACAAATAAGAAGCTGTCTTAGTATTAATAGGCTGGTGCTCACTCTTGGAAATGTATCCGCCGGCGCAGTGTTTGGTACAACCTCCTCGTTGAGATTTTATCGAACTAAGACATGCGGCTGAAATGAATAATGAAGAAATAGAAATGAGCAATACTATGAGAGCAGTAGACAGCAAGATCCGGTGTGAAACACGCCCTATCCTACAGAACATCATGGACCATGTGCTAAAGTGACACCTAGCTGGGGCCAACATTTAGGGCGAAATGGTGTAAGTGGTTGAAGAGAGGTAGTAGTGTTATTTTACCACCTTAGAAAGTGGTAAACGGTTGCTTGTCACAGGAATGTTCAAGGCATGTGCTGCTTTTGGCTTGAAATATAGCAGTGTTTGTTAGCACATGTAAAGTAAACAACTAAACCTAACACAATAACATACACAAAGCAACATAACACCACAAACTGGTAAAACATAACAGCACAACAAAACAGTCAAAACAGAACGGAACAGAAAAACTGCAGAACAGCAAAACAAAACCACAGTGCAATAAAGCAGCACAAAAGAGAGCAGCACAAAACAAACAACAGAACACTTCACCAACAAAACAAAATGGCACACAGCAAATGTGCACAAACGTTCCTTTCACACATTATCACCTCAAGAATCCTGTTTTTGTAATACGGTGGTAAAAGGTGTTTCGAGTAGGCAGGACCTCACCATGAGCTAGCGCCTTGACACCTATGGGTATTTGTCGCGCTTTATAACCTTTATTAACATAACAGTGCAGTCAAAAAATGGTGTGGTCGGGTTCTCTGTGTGCAATGCAATCTTTGTATCGCTTGGGTAGCTTCAGCTCCAGGATGTTTATACTCAAAAGTGAGATGCTTGGGTGGAACTGATCTTGGTAGCATATAGAGCAGGGATTCTGAAAAATACTTGTGAAGTGGCACTTATTCCAGTCAACACAAATGATTTTCTTTCCTTTTATAGCCACGTTTGAAAAGTGTATGCATAAATGTAATAAATGAGATTCACTTTCCTGACTACTGTAATTTATTTATGTATGTATGTCAAGTCAAAGTCAAGTCAAGTCTTCACTACACCTGCATGTATGTATTAGGATTTATATAGCCTGACTAGGTAGGCTCACAATCTATAAATCTCTAGAAATATATCCTTGTGTCACAGAGTTTGACTGATAACTTTGCTATGCCCCTTCCCCTACCCTCGTCTTTCTCTGCAACAGCCATATTGGCCAGACCCCACACTTTCAGACACCACGATTGAGTACAGATGGGTCTGTTCACAAAAGCATTCATCAGTGTCAGGTACAGGAGTAGTCATTTACATACTATTACATGCCTTTGTGAATCAGACTCGAAATGCCCGCTCACTATTAGTAAAACGACTCTCTATCTGTACAGATTGTTCATGAAAATCTCCTGAACATTCCCGTTTGACATGTTTGGGGCCAATTCACAAAGGCATCTAAGAGTACACACAAAAGAGTACCACTGGAGTGATACGTTACCGATTCCAAAATGACTTGGTAAATAGGTCCTTGTTTATTCTGCCTTTTTCAACGTTTTGAATAGTTCGTTTTCTGGGGCACCTTCAACAGATGTGGTATTATGAGAGTACCGTAAAACACACAAGATGATGGACGGAATGCTGCACATTGGCAAACATTCACCCCCAGTCACAGATCTGGGTTTAATCCATCGTTATTTTGCTTCACCACGCCACCCCAGTTCAGACATAGCCATATGCAAATCAGTCTTGACCCTGTGCCTCATGGGAACAGTCCAGACCGAACTGCCAAGCCATGTCTTCCCTGGACCGGAATCAAGCATCCTAGGACCGGTTTCAGGCTATCAGCCTTCATCAGCCAGGATAGCTTGACTCCAGTGGCGTAGTGAGCACGGGACCCACGTCTGGGCATACCCTTCCCACTTAGGGCGAAATGCAAAACACACAAGATGATGGACGGAATGCTGCACATTGGCAAACATTCACCCCCAGTCACAGATCTGGGTTTAATCCATCGTTATTTTGCTTCACCACGCCACCCCAGTTCAGACATAGCCATATGCAAATCAGTCTTGACCCTGTGCCTCATGGGAACAGTCCAGACCGAACTGCCAAGCCATGACTTCCCTGGGCCGGAATCAAGCATCCTAGGACCGGTTTCAGGCTATCAGCCTTCATCAGCCAGGATAGCTTGACTCTTATTATGAGAGTACCCCCAGCTGTGCACAGGAACTTACTGGTAGATGGCATTCAAGAAGCACTTTCAAGAGAGCACAGTGAGAGGGTGAGTACACGATGGCAAGTTCCATTACAGAGAGCAATATACAGACCAGGAAGTAGCAGTTTTACTCAATCTTAAATGCTTAAATACAAATTAGTAGGTGGTAATAGTTAATTTAAGGAGCCAATGGTGATGACAGATTTTAAGTGTCGGGGAGGGTGTTCTAGTAGAGGTATGCCTTGGTGTCTGCGATACAGAGGCAAATATATGTTGGTGATCAAATGGGCTACTAGTGGAGATAGAGTCATGCCCAGCAGCCGAAAGCCGAATGACAAGATCCACCATTAGAACCTTTGACACTATGCCCTCTTAAGGAATTTTATTCATGACCTCTATTCACTACTGACTGGGAGAGTGAATGAATAACACATTGAATGTACGTCGTGGGGAGAAGATCTGAAGCTGCATTCCGAAATGTCTGAGAAATCTGATTACTTACTTCATATTATTTTAAGTATCCTAAATAGCACAGATCTATGCGCAAGGAGTAGTAATATGCATTTAATAGAGAATGGTGCATTGAGTCAGGAGCATCTCATACATGAGGTATCGTACTTACAATTATATTGTGTGTGGTTTATCCACAAGAAGCTGAATTAAAGGCGTCAGGTTTTTATAAAGTGGTTATATTCTATTTTGAAGGGAATTATAACATGGCCCGGAGACACTATTAGACAGCACAATGTACAGCTCTTTCAACAATTCAAATATTTATGTTATTCAGTTGCATATATTCACAGTCAGAAGTACAAGGGAAGTGTGATTTGATTACCTAAATTTGGGCAAGGTCTGTGTGAGAAGTTGGCCTGGTATATGCTGCCCACTAATTAAAGTGGGCACCTTGCACCAGTCCAAACAACCCTTATGGTGATTTAAGAGGTCAAAGATAACGTTAGAAAGCTATCCAAGTGGTAGCTGTGAAGAGCAGCCTCCAGGCTTAGTCTTGAAGGAATTTTAAGCAGCTTGTTTTACTAGAATGCAGCCTTATTGTATTTGTTAAATGAAAGGAGAACCACACAGTAGTTATAAAAAGATGTATTTATTATTATAACACACCTTAAATACCTCATAGTATCTGCTACATGCAGATAAACACAAAGCACACAATACTGTAGCACAGAAACAGTCGTAAGTAGCACTAATACACTGTGGGCTCCCGGGGGAGACCAAACCATATACTAAAATAGTGGTATAAGAACCACGACTCGAGTCAAGACAGTGTCTAGAGGATGTAGAATCGCTGTGAGCCCAAGGAACCACCCAAGGTAAGTAGGGACCCCACGGAGAACGGGTGCAGTGTGGAAACATGACCACGTGCTACGTACAATTCAATGGGAGAGTCGTGGTTGCAATTTTGAAGTTTTAAGGAAAAGGACCCTTCCCAGTGGATTATGAGGAAACCCTTTGGAACATAGAAGGTTGGAGAGCCACCCCACCCATGGAGACCGAAGTACCAGAGTTACCTATCCCAGGGAAGCCGGATGCATAGGGCTGAAGTGGCGTCGGAAACCGCTGTCGTTCTCAATGGGAGTCTTCAAAGAAATGCCACTGCTGGAAAGAAGAAAAGTGTCCGGTGGAAACCACAGGTGGATTCTTGATGGAATGAACCTGAAACCAGAGGGGACAGAGTCTGGGTCACTCAGGAGTGACCAGGGGCTTGGTAGACGAATGCCCACCGATGTCGGGTGCTTCAGGTGTGAAGATGGAGACCTTGACTCTACAGCTGCAGGGACCAGGAGATGTCGAGGATGACCAGGAGCTGGATACGAGCTGTCCCATGACGGATGTCGAGTGCTGAGGGGTCGGTGTCCGGCGGGAGCACCAACAAGCCTTGGCAGCAGCAACCCACGAAGAAGGTCAAAGAAGGTTACGTTCTGGCCCAGCAAGGACCAGGGGACTCACCACAGCGAGGGTAGTCAGGGCAGGCCTGGAGCAACCAGGGGAGCCCAAGAAAAGCAGTGTTGTCCCTCAAATGGACCCACAGGCCGAAGGCACAGGAGTCGCAAGGGGACCTCTAGCAGTTTCACAAAGTAACAGCTTGCAGGGCACAGAGTGCGAGGAGGCCAAAGTCCTTTGTACGAAATGTGTGCAGAGGTTGGGGCTATCGATAGCCCAATGCACTTAGTTGGGAAATACCAACAAGCATATGCACTTGCAAAAGTACGCGGTGCACAGGGGTTTGGGTTATGGGGTCCACACGAGGGATACTTGCCTCAAACTTGGTGAGAGGGCAGCTCGACCTCAAGGAACATAGGAACCCACCTCCTGTGTTGCTGGAGCCTTCGGAGTCTGCAGGAGCTCAGGATCAGCAGACCTGTCAGTTGCGTTACGGTGCCTGCGAATGCAGGGCAGTGACTCCTTCACCTCAAGGGAGATAACTTCAGTTGTCCTTGATGCTCCACAGGTCCTGCATGGAGCCTGAGTGGTGCACGGGCACAGACGATGCTTTGGACAGAGAGGGAGACGAAGTCGGGCCCAGTTGAAGTCCAGCGAAGTCCAGACAGTCGAAAGTCAGTGGTTTCTTGTTCAGAATCTTGAAAACGTCGAATCTAGGCTCCTACAGCCAGGTAAAGCCTTTTGTACCCACGGGAGAGGGTTGGACAGATTCAGGGGACCCTCCCAGTGGAGAGTCAGGACAGTGGGGAGGATACTCCCCTGTCCTTTGTCCAGTTTTGCGCCAGAGCAACTGCTCCCAGGACTGTTTTCAACTGGACTATGCACAGGGACACCAAATGTGCCCCTCGTGCAGACTTTCAGGCACTTTGGAAGTGTATCCACCCAGCCCCAATACACTAAATACTGTCTGGGAGGTGGTCACACCTCCCTGTGACAGGATGCCTATTGTGCTGCCTTCCCCTGCTCGAGCTTGGCTCAGCAGCAGGAGGGCAGAAATGTGTCTCTGGTCGGCAGCAACCATTTTGTGCTGTCCGGGTCGAGAAGGCTGGTACCGGGAAGACCAGGGACCCCACAAAGCTCACTTCAGAAGGGTGGAATCATACCTCCCACACCGGTTACCGGTGTGGAGGTATGATTCCAAGGTGTTTGATACCAAACAAGACATGTTTTGTTGCAGCCGTTTTCGAGATAGCATTTTACGCGAGCATATAATGCACCTCTACCTATATGTCTCGCTGCGTCACCGACAACCCGGGAGAATGGTCTCAGAAGGCTGCAGGGGTGCCCTGCTCATGCAGGGGCACCCTCTCACATAAAACCCAGCACCTTGCCTTCAGGATTGTCAAGGCCTGCCAGAGGGGTGACTGATAGGTTTTAAGTGTAGTGACCTATAGATATAGTAAACCTATATCTAAAGTAAGTGTTGCATGCACCATCTTACACAGGCTGCAATGGAAGGCCTGTAGTTCCATTTTGCATGGCCTCTCATGGGTGGCATAATGCATGCTTCAGCCCATGGGAGGCCTCTGGGGTACCTATGCCCTGGGTATATGTGTACCATATACCAGGGACTGACAAGGGTGCCCCAGTATCCAATCTAGAGTGTACCTAAGTACATGGCATAACATTTTAGGGAGAAAGCAGATAGACTGGGGTCCTGATTAGCAGGATCCCAGTCAGACTAGTCAAAAACAGTGTAACATCAAGCAAAAAGTGGGGGTAACCATAAGAAGCAGATCCTACTTTCCTACAGTCAGAAACCGGTATTAGAACCCAGGCCTCTGTTTTCCAAGAGCAGCAATCTAATCAGTAGAGCATATCTTCTCCCTACCTCTTTGGCAATTGCTATTGGCTAGTTTTACAATGTTTACATCACTTGTTGAAAGGGTAAAAGGGAAATCATTAATTTAGCTTTTTGGTTTATGAATATGTTAGCTTATTTTCTAGCTTATAATACTGAGAAGATAAAGTTTACTAACATTGATATTTAGATTCTTCAGCTTAAAATTGAACCCCCATAAAATACACTCCTTTCCTATCTTACTTTGCAAATTGATACACTGATTCTTTGGTTGCAAGTCACTTACATGTACCAACATTTTCCTACCTACTTTGCCATCTAAGTCTACTTCAGCAACAGAAGCTGCTTGTTATAAGACTATCAAAGTTATCCTTAAAGGCGTCTAGTAGATTATTATTTTTGAGTCCTTCTACATCATTCTCGGCTGCAAAAACCTAACGAAATATTAAAATGTTGCAAATTTGGGTACAATGTCAAATGTCAAAGAAGGCAATTCACAAGTATTTTGTACCGCTTCTACTCACTTTATTAAAACACACCAAACCATTGTTCGAAATTAATTGTACAATGTATTTGTATATTGTGGCTTTTACTGATCACATTGTAAAACAACTTCAAATGCAGCACATACGAAAGTTACATGTTCTGCCAGGACTATCACCACACAGAGTAGTGTTCAGGGCTTTTGGTTCATGGAAACATTGCCCTCTGTGACAGAGTATGGTATTGCAGCAGTTAAATTTGTAATTGCAGTCATTTTCCTCTCTAAACAAGTGAATGATAACGAATAAAATGGTGAGTAGGACTCTGAGAACTGCTTTAGACTCATATAAAGTAGTAATTGTCACACCTGTGATGTAAGACACCCACTGAGTGTTGGATACCTGTGCTGCATCACCTACCTCGAGGTCAATCATGCAAGACGCCCATTGAGAGCTGGATATCAGTGCTTCTTTACCTACCCGGAGGTCAGTGATGAATGACACTCTCGGAGTTCCAGATACCTGTGCTGCATTAATTATCTGAAGAACATTGAATACCGGACATCCAAAAACACTGGCTAAACATGGTTTACACCCACCGGCTCAGTAGATATCAAGTAAGGCCAAGGAAGACTTCCATTCAACAGCAGCGTAAAGGTTCCCAGGACACAAGGCCCTCCCCATCCCTGCAGGATAACTTATACCACATGGACAACACACCCTCCCAGTCAAAAGCTCCTTCTGAAATGGGAGCCTAGAGTACATCGCCATTTTGTCCTATTAGGGAAGAGGGTGTGGTGAGAAATGCAGCTCTTGCTTAGTGGTCATGACTGGGAAGAGTGTCACAGTCAAACTAGAGGAAAGAAATGGCTGCCTATTGTCTTGCTGTTGCGATCCATGTAAACCTATTGGTGGACTGGATGTCCCTGACCCAAAATGGACCCAAGAGATGAAGACACAAAACAAGTGAAAGCCTGGGGATGGAGGACAACTCCTATATGGCAGAAGCAATGCAACGCAAGCTGGCTCACAGCATGGTGGTGGGACCAACTGTGGAATCAATACATGCAATTATGCACTTGCATTGAACAGCTTCAGATTCTCAACCACTTCCAAATGTGGAGCTCAGCACACAGACACCTTGTCACCTTCCATCCTGCCATCTGGAATTCCACGAATGCCACAAGGGATATCTGTACACTTCAAAGAGATCCAAATACAGTGGCGAGGGAAGGTTCAGCCAAAGAGTGATGTCTAGGAGGTGCAGGAAAAAAGCAACCCATCCCTCCAACACAAAGTCTACCAAGACATTGTTCTTCCCCCGCCACCGATAGCAAACCATTCTGGTGCAGACTGCCTAATACTGTGAAATTTTGCTATGTACCGCATATTTACAGATACAAATAATAACAAATGGAGCCGAATCCATGGAAATACACCTATTTCAAGTTGCTCATCTCTGGGAACAAGTAGATTTTCCAAGATCGTGACATGCAACCCGTGCACTGACTAGTCTTTTTAACTACTCAGTTCTCTCTCATCATGAATTGACTGAATTTCTAAATCTCCTGGGTGATAAACATACAACATTGCTTTTAAAGACCCATCAAACTGTTAAAACATAATTTTTTTTTTTACAAATGGGCGAAAATAAATTGACCCAGTGCTCTTGGTAATCTGAATTGTTCCAGTTCATATGAATTATAACAGGCTTCTCCTAAATGGAAAAAAACTGTGCGAGTGTACCTTTAGCACCCGCATTTATCACTGAAAGCACCCGATAATGAAACAATCAGAGCAGGTGAAAGTAGAGCAATTTGGCATAATTTTACACTAAGAACACTAATCCCTGCAAATCTAACACTATTTGCAGTTATCGGGCCCAGGCATACTTTAAAAAAATGAGGGTAGGCATAGCTGCCAAGGTTTCAGATTGCTATGTGTGACATTTTCATAATTTAAGTGCAATTATGAGTGACATTTCAACGACTATGAGTGACACTTTCTCGCGATCAAAATCAAGCAATGAAGACAAGAGAAACATAAATATCAGAAATTATACCCATTGGAGCAACCAGAAACTCTAAGAAGATTTTAAAACTGCAGCAAAGCATCAGAAATGAAAGGGCACTTAGATGGGAATGTGCGAGGCGCTCTGCTTCTGACATGGCACTGACCCCTGGCATCTCCATCCCTTCCGGAGTTCTGAGGCGCTCCCTCTGCCCTATTATGCCTCTCACACTCCTAAGGGTACACCCAGGCTGCAGACACACATATAGAACTCAAGTAGGGGCGTGCTACATGTGTGAATGTGCTCTGTTTCTTAAACATACCACTGCCAACCGGGACCTCTAGCTCTCCTTGGGTTCTGTGGCGCTCTCTCTGCCCTACTGTGCCTCTCACACTCCTAAGGGGACACCCAGGCTGCAGGCACAGAGAGCACATGAGAGATCAGCTGCCTACATTTAAAATTAAGAGTCAGTCAACACAGGCACGGGCATTGATTGGGCAAGAAGTAGCCCTAAGCAACTGAGGCACACAGGTTACTGACAGCTGGCAGCAGTATTTCAAAAATTACCCCTCCGCTCACTGACACCAAAAATAATTATATCACCGGTGCGGCCCAATTAAAACGAGTTAGTAAATGCTGTGCGCCTTAACTTATGTCATGAGGATGCGTGCTCGCTCCACTCCGGGACTACTGAAAAGTACTGTATAACTAGCACTGCAGCCAGACAGATTACTATGGGAATACAGAAAGCGAGGGGCACCAATTGTGACTGGTGTAAATGCTGAGCTGAATTAAGCTCATTTCTGTGCTCCTTAGTGATGGCTTGAGCGTGGGGTCTCGTGAGGATGGCGCAGTGCTAAGAAGTTACCAAGAGATCTCTGAAGATCCCCGGGCATGGCAGAAGTAGTGCCTGAGTGGGGGGCTTACTGTGTCGCCTGATGGAGCAGCACATTCTCTGCTCACCGTGAACCAAGGCTGCCGGTGTTTACAGGGCGGGGCCGGAGATGAGTGAGCCCTTGGACTCTGAGGCCCTGTGTCTTCTCAAGGCAAGAGGTAGGATGGGCAGCAGTGAGTACGTGAGAGAGATATGTATGGGCAGGGAAGCAGCGTGACTTGCGTCTGGGACTCTCTGCAGCAGGGTGCCAGGCAAGCTCCGCCCGCGGTCCACCCCCGCTGCAATCATCGTGAACTGAATCACCTCTAGGCGCTTGGTACTGCTCAAAAACTAAGGGCTAGCTGCCGGCCGAGCAGGCCCACACTGCGTATAGAGCTAGTCCAAATAAGCGGCAAGTTTTTTCTGCCAAAAACGAAGATTCCTTGTTTCCATACGGATTTAGCAGATTTATTTTGCTCCAGATTTTTAAATGTGTGTAAGCCGCCTGTCTATTTCGGCCTAAATTTCCAGGCACAAACAAGATAAGCAGAAGAAACAGAAAAGAATCAGTTCATTTTTTTTTTCTTTAGAATGCTGTTCACCTTAGTCCAAGCAGCTGACTGTCCCTGCTGTGAGTTCTGTCTTCCTGGCGGCCGCTGAACGATCCTTACCGTGAGTGTGACTGACGACTCCCACGAGGTCCACTGCAATCTCCCTCGGCCAGGCTCAGCAATATTGAATTCACAGCGGGCGGCAGCCATCATAAGCCCCACAGCGTGGGCGGCCATGCCCTATGAGCACTCAGCAACAGACAGCAGCGCTGAGACAAGCCAGCGCCAGCCACCCACATACCAGTGAGGCCCCAAGGCGCCGACCTTCCCCTCAAGCTTCCTGCGTCGCTCTAGTAGGACGTGACGTCCCCTGCGGCATACCGGCCAATTGTATCAAACAACCTGACTGGGCCCAGCCCTAAGTCAGGTTGTCTGAATCAGAGCTGCGTGGCGCCGCAGAATAATCACAAAGATACATTGTAGCACTGTGAGGCTGCCAGCGGCGCCTTAGCTCCACTGGGAGCCCCCAAGCCTACAGGAGCAGCGCTCACACGGCACAGGCAGGGCGCTGCCACCTACCACGCATAGTGCCTTCCACAGCGCTTCACAGTGACAGCTGACATATCTGCAGAAATGAGTGACAATGCATTGCAGTGCGGTGATGCGGCGCACCACACTGAAATGCGTTAGTCTAACGCCTGATGCGTGATACTTGGCAGGACTGGGTAGGGTACAAAGGTGCCACACAGAAATATGTCTAGCATACCCCTAAGTAACATGACGACAATCATGCCGGAATTCTTGTTACCATGTAAGAGAGAATGAATGTTAAAGAAAGTCGTTTGGCAGCACCCAGTTGTGAGTGCAATGCGCATCCTGCATAGTAAGGTAAATGTGTCTTTATGTGCAATTGAGAATGAAGAAATATATCCAAGCAGTCCACTGAAAATTGGAGTTTCTGCAAATCTCTTCTGCACAGCTATCTGCAGGAAGGTGAGCAATGAGTGAGACCATGCGTCATATTGAAGGATCAGTGCTTTTTTGGATGGCGTGCTAATGCAATTTGAAGTCATCTGGCTCTGGCATGCCCATGAATATTTAGAAATGAGGCTAGATAGAGAGACCCTGAGTAAGTGATGTTATAGCGCGATGACAATCATGATTGAATTGCTGGTGGGAACAGGATCTTGATGCCACAGTGCAGTTGATCACACAAAAATATCTTACACTGTGACCGCATAGGGATAGGACACACAAGAAAGAGGGCCAGATGATTTCCCATGCTATCAGTGTACCGCGCGCTCCTCTATTTGCATTTGCCCGCTACACACCATTGGAGACTCCGCAGGATTCAGTGTTCTCTAAAAGCGAAGCCTTCAGCCGAGCATCTATTTTAGTTACCAATCACAGAGATCACTTACCAGGCCTGCTAAGAAACAGCAAGGACAAAAAGCAACCAGGATCAAGGATATTGTTTGATTCATCTACGCTAATAAGCAGCATCAATTATTCACTGGACTTCAAAGGCGCGGAGTGAGCGAACAACGCAGGCGCAAACGTAGGATTTGTTTGTTTACTGTTAATTATTTATAGGGTGTGTTTTACAACATTAAATGTGTAGGCAAGGCATAATTCTGAAAAAAGGCTGTGCATAATAACAGGATTCTGTTACTTGAATTCCTGGAAAATCTATTTTTGGCCACTCTGATTTCGAATGTAACAGCCTATCATTTTTCAATCACTTCACTGCTACTGTGAAGGTATATATAATACTGCGACGAACATTGCACTCCAAGAAGCCAAAATGTGTTCCTATTTCATGCATTAGGAGAGGTTATTGATAAGTGGAAGAGGCATGAAGTCATTTAGCCATTTGTAAAGCATGTGTCTAATGGACTCTCGCCAGCTCTCTGGCGCGCGGCTTTCATGTTGTAATTGTGGACTATGGTGCGGGCAACCAAATGATTTGCAGAACTGCTACACGGCAATAGAAGAGCGTCAACGAGGTGCACAGATGGCCATTAAAGGGAGATGCTTCACCAGTGTGCAACTTCCCTCGTCTTTAATTATTGGCATTAATATTCTACATTTGATCAAATGCTCTCAGCATAGAAAACTGGGAAGAGCTACAAACTGACTCGGGGTGTTTGATCGTTAAGACTCAGTGTTGCCATTTTCTCTCTCGGTGCTCCGCATAGCATCCTTTTTTCTTCCACTCCATTCCATTCCTTTATTGCTCTATCTTTCTTTTTGTCGATAAAAGCTTTCTTTTCTAACTGTGGTGTCAACTGTTATTCCCCTCTGCAGAAGGCAGATAATTCCCCAGTAGTAATCATGCTCCTGATCACCCATTACAAGTGGATGGGCAATTACCAGCTGTTGCTTGACACCACGAGTGCTACAAGGCAAGAAGGTGCCCTACATGACTCTAAAGTGCATGTTTCCAATCCCCAGGTCGATTCTCTCTGCACAGGTTGTGCTCAACAGTTACTCCCAGTAAGCCCAACAATCAAATTAACTCACTTAAGATCCTCCCAATAAAATGCACCAATACCCCAGAAAGGTGGTCTGAGGTAGAGGGGCATCTCTTTCAAGAGACTGGCTATTGCACTATATGTCCAGGCTCTTTGAGACTGGCTGTGATGGTAGGATAATTTTAGTGAAGGGGCAGGCATTTTTACCCGTGTGCAACACTCAACTGCCCCCATGGACTCTTGAGAACCCCTGTGACACCCAAAAAGTCTGGACTGTCAGAGAGGTAGCCGGAACTGAGGGCAATGAGTCTGTTAGAAATGGGGTCTCTAGTTGGCAGTGGTTTGCACCCTGTCCAAGTTTGGACAGAGGGACACACACAGACGGACACACACACACACACACACACACACACACACTGACACAGACACACAAACACACACGCACGTTTAGCAAAATAGCCAATATTTATCTTAATAAAACAAGACCAAAAAGACTAAAATCCAACATACACCAGTCAAAATATCACTTTTAAAAGATTAAGCAAGTTTTAGTCTATAGAAGATCAAAGGATGCATTTCTTTAGCACAAACTTCCTTAAATGCTCAAAAATCAAAGGCAAGGCAGGCGCAGGGGAGGTGAGGCGCCGGAAAAGCGGAGCGATGCATCGGTTCCTTACCACGTAGGGGAGGTGATGCATCGGTTCCTTACTGGCAGGGGAGGTGATATGTCAGTTCCTTACTGCTAGGCAGGGGAGGTGATGGGTCAGTTTCTTACTGGCAGGGGAGGTGTTGCGTCGGTTTCCGGACAGTGGTGAAACAGGCACTGCATCGATTCCACAGCTGCGAAGCAGGTGCTGCATTGGAGTCGGAGAAGGTGTCATGGACATCAGTGACACAGTGCTTGAAACTCATGCTACAACGATTTTTCTGCAATGGCAAGCTGGAGCCTGCGGTGAAGGCCTTGGTCGATGTGTCAAGCGTTAACCATGTTTCAAGGCAGGTAACTGCGATGCGTCGATCTTTTGCAGTTATGTTTCAATAGAACAGGCGCTAGGAGTCCATGTATGTATTTTCCCCTTAAGATCACCAGGTTGCACTTCCAAGGGGCCAAAAACTAGATTTGGAACCACTTGGCAAGTCAGAACTCTCAGCAGAAGAGCCCAGGCACTGGCAGGTGAAGTCTTTGATGGCCCTGAGACTTCTAAATAGGAAGCAAGCTCAACTCAAGCCCTTGGAGAGTCTAGCCCTTTTACTCCCAGGATAATAGCAGCAAGCAGCAGCCCAACACAACAAAGCAACAGAGAGTGGCAGTCTCCCTCCTACAGCATCTAGCTCTTCTTCCTGGCATAATGTCCTCAGTACAGAAGTGTTCTGATCCAGCACTTATACCCCTTTCTGCCTTTGAAGTAAGCACATTTCAAAGGAAAGTCTTTGTAGTGCACAAGACCCTGCATCTCCTTGACCTAGCTCCAGACACACTACAAGGGGGTGGGGACAGCTTTGAGTGAGGACAGGCACAGCGCTATTCAGGTGTCAGTGACATCTCCTCCCACCACTCTAGCTAAGTGTGGTCCATCAGCCTAGTGATGAACCATCAGGATATGCAAGGCAAACCTCAGCTCCATTTGTGTGACTGTCTAGAGCGAATGCACAAGACCCCAACTGTCAGCCAACTCAGACATGTATTCTACAGACAGGCAGAGGCACAGAATGGTTAAGCAAGAAAATGCCCACTTTCTAAAAGTGAAAGGCACACAATTGACTTTTAAAAAGTGGCATTTTCAAACACACAACTTAAAAACCAACTTCACCAAAAGATGTATTTTTAAATTGTGAGTTCAGAGACCCCAAACTCCAAATCTCTATCTGCTCCCAATGGGAAATAACATTTAAAAGGTATTTCAAGGCAATTCCCATGTTACCCTAAGGGAGAGATAGGTTTTGCAATAGTGAAAAATGACACTAGCAGTATTTCACTATTAGGACATGTAAAACACACCAGTACATGTCCTACCTTTTAAATACACCGCACCCTGTCCATGGGGCTACCTTGGGTCTACCTTAGGGGTGACTTACATGTAATGAAAGGTAAGGTTTGGGCCTGGCAAGTGGGTGCACTTGCCATGTCAAAATGGCAGTTTAAAACTGCACTCAGACACACTGCAGTGGCAGGTCTGAGACATGCTTGCAGAGCTACTCATGTGAGTGGCACAATCAGTTCTGCAGGTCCGCTAGTAGCATTTGATTTACAGGCACTGGGCGCCCCTTGTGCACTGGCTTAGGGGCTTACTGGTAAATCAAATTTGCCAATCATGGAGAAATCGATTATCATGTTTTAAACAATAAGCACGTGCGCTTTAGCACGGTCCACCAGTGGTAAAGTGCCCAGAGTCCTAACACCAGCAAAAACTAAATTCAGCACAGGATCAAAAATAGGAAATCAGAAGCAAAAAGTCAGGGGAAACCACGCCAAGAGCTGACAGTTCTAATACGTGTCCCCCTCCCAGCTGAAATTGGGGAGAACTACCCAACCTCATGGGTGTTCTCTTCACTAAGGCAGAAGAACCTGGACAGACCATCAGCATTGACGTGTTCTGTTTCAGGGCGGTGTTCCCCCGAAAAGTCCATTCCATGTACGGAGATGGACCACCTCAACAGCTTAGGATTGTCACCCCTCATCTGCATCAACCATCTGGGGGGCCTGTGGTCTGTCTGAACCCGGAAGTGAGTCCCAAACAAGTAGGGTCTTAGCTTCTTTAGCGTCCAGACCACAGCAAAAGCTTCCCTTTCTATTGTGCTCCACCTCTGTTCCCTGGCAAGTAACCTCCTACTAATGAAGGCTACAGGTTGATCCAGGCCCTCTTCGTTTAGCTGTGAAAGCACGGCTTCCACACCATGCTCGGAGGCATTTATCTGCACCCTGAATTCCTTGGAAAAGTCAGGAGCTTTGAGCATGTGCGCCGTGCACTTGGCCTCCTTCAGGGATGCCGAAAGGGGTCTGGCACGCCTCTGTCCAGATCATCAGACGCGGCTGCTTCTTGGAAATCAGCTCTGTCAAGGGGGCAACAATGGTGCCATACCCCTTGACGAATCTCCTGTAGTACCTAGTAAGACCTAAGAAGGCTCTCACATCTGTCTGGGTCTTGGGGGGTGCCCAAGCCAGTATGGTGTTAATCTTGGGTGCATGGGCGCCACCTGGCCGCTTCCTACCTGGTGTCCCAAGTACACAACAGACCTCTGGCCTGTCTGGCATAACTGTCCTGGATGGTGGGGCCTGCGCTCTGCAGGGCCTTCAACACCTCCTGAAGATGGCACAAATGGTCCTCCCAACTGGAGCTTAAGGCTGCAATGTTGTCCAGGTAGGTGGCACTGAAGTTCTCCAACCCAACCTGGAACTGGTAGCTTCCTTCTGGCACCTGGAGAATGCTGAACTCTCTTGTGCCCCTTCGGACAAGGCAATCTACCTGTTCTAGATAAAACACACTGAGGAACTTAGCAGCTCCCAGCCGATCAATGAGCTCATCTGCTCGGCGGGATGAAGTGCACTCCCATCCTTGTGAAGACATTGAGCCCACAGTAGTCAGCACAGAACCGCAGTTCAGGTGTAACACTGGGCGGGCAGCCTCAGGAACAAAACCACTGGGCTGGACCAAGGACTCTTGGAGGGCTCAATCACTCTGTTACCAATCTGAGGCTGAGGACATGATGCATTATCTCCCTGGAGCCGACTGCGCCCTTCTTCTGTTGCAGCGCCGGTCCATCGTGAGAGAACAGACAGGAAGACAGGCAACTCGGAGCAAAACAGAATTACCTTGGGACTGGTGTGTCCCAGGGAGGAAGGAGGTGGAGTCCGGAACAAGAGTAGGAGAAAAGACGGCAGGACGGGTCTGCTCAGCGTCTGTCGTGACGACGGAGGAGCGTGAAGACAGAGTTCCTATACCAGAGAGTGTGGAAGCTGAGAAGCGGACAAGCCATTGCCCGGAGAGCTCTATGTGGGACGAAGGAATGGAGTAGACAGGAGCAGTAGTAAAGCCGTATCCTGTTTGCTGGCCAAGCACAACTTACAGCCACTTTCCCCGAGGGACGTGGCTTCAGCAGGTGTGTGGACGGCTCATAAATCAAGTCAGGGAGTGGGAGGACAAATCCTAAACGGGAGGCGGAAAAGTAAAAAACCCTTATCCAAATACGAGAAAAGGGGAAGGGAAAAGAGAGCAATAGCTAACCCTATCAATTGAGGATAACACCTTACACCAGGGATACTCAAAGTATGGCCCGGTGGACGCATGCGGCCCTCCTGACCTTTACATGTGGCCCCTTAATCAACAGCAGCACTGGGCTGCTGTTCACTCAACTCAGCACAAACATTAAAAAAAAATTAAATAAAAAAAAATCCTTAATTTAAAGGTTAGTTGAAGTTAAGGAAAGGAAGGAACTAGGTTGTCCTGCACCGCTTAACTTTTGGAACATCTTCATTTTTAAAGACATCTTACAGCAAAAGTGTAAAAATATGATAAGGTCTCTTCAAAATTCAAAAAGTGTATTTCATTAATATGTAGAACCATTTCAGCTTAATATATCAGATATCAGCGCATTGAGAATTAATTTTTTTAAAGAGATAGTTTTCAAATATGAATTTAGAGACATGAATTCAAAAACAGTGCCAATAGTGAACTAAAAGGAAAGTCAGTTGTTATGTGAACTTAGGGTGGCCAAGGTTCCTATTATACATGAACAACATTATAGTTCATTAAATCAAACACAGGAGAAGCTTTTGTACAGCACACATTCTGAAGTCTTGTATTTTGAATTCCTCTTATATGTGATAATGAAGAAAAAGGAGGGAAAGTAAAATAAATCAATTGCCTAGTATCACACAATTTGGTAAAGTGGGGGAGCTGGGATTGATACCGGGTTTTCTGGTTTCACATTGTGCAATTCAACCACGAGATGTATATGCTTTGCTTCCCCTAAACCCACCTTACCGCCCCCTCCTCCATCAGACCACCACCCTGCTGGCATCAATGCGGCCCTCTGTCACATCACAGACCAAACTTTGTGGCCCTTGGAAATTTTTTTACAAGTACCCATGCCTTACTCTAAGAGTTTGAAGAAATAGAATTATTGGCTCTATTTTGTTTGCTACTGGGGACTATGAGAGGGCTATTATTTTTGGTTACCAGCATTTTTTTTGTATCTCAGACAATTCTCTGTCTATGATCACCTTTCATTATAACGTCACAAGAAAGAGAGAAAAAGCTAAAATAGGAATCACTAGACTAACCTCGCCCAAAGGAAAAAGAAAATAAATATAACAGGGGACTTACCTGACTTTTCCTTTCTGTCGAGGGTGCCAGTGGACGGGAACTCCAAAAGTCCTAAAGAAAGGAAGAAGAACATGGAGATAAATTTGGGACATCAAATCATCAGCTTTACAAGATCAATAAATAAAGTGCATTTATTCAACTGTAAGAAATTGACTCTGGTGTTGTATTTTGCAATCAGCAACACACCCCTAACTCCGGCATCTTAGAGACTTCCTGTTTGATGCTGTTCCTCACTCTATCAGACAACCTGTAAGACGTGTGCTTAACAGGCAGGCTGCCCCCAGTGTCAATGTTGTGGGTACACCATTGGGTAACTCCAGGTATGAGTGAGAACATGGAGGCAAACGGTCCCAGCAACTGGTGACAGCCCCTCTGCTGCTCTAGGGTCAGAGTAGGGGAGAGGATCACACCCTCCACTGACCCATCCTGCTCTTTGGAAGTTAGGAGGTCGGGAGAGGTTCACTCTCCTCTTCCATCTCATCATCTGTGACCAAGAGCATGGTCACATCAAACGTCTCAATATGCGGTTTGAGGCGGTTCACATGCAGAACCCTCAAAGGGTTCCTAGGAGTCTGCATGTCCACCAGGTAGGTGGCATTGCTCTTGCGGTACTTCCCCTCAAATGGCTTAGACCAGCGGTCTTGGAGAGGACGGGGCTCTACTGGGGCCATCACCCACACTTTCTGGCCAGGCTGAAACTCAACAAGAGTGGTATTCTGTTCATACCAGCATTTCATGTCCTCCTGCCTAGCTTCGAGATTCTCTTGGGCGAGGTTCCGGCAGCATACTGTCTGGTTCCTGAAGGCCAGCATGTAAATGAATACATCCTGGTGTGGCTTCCTAGGACCTTGCTCCCAGCCCTCCTTTACCAAACTGAGAGGTCCTTTAACAGGGTGCCAATACAGAAGCTCAAAAGGGCTGAAGCCAACCCCGTTCTGTGGTACCTCCCTGTAGGGGAACAACAGGCATGTTAAGAGGACATCCCACTTACGCCTCATGGGTTCAGAGAGACCCATAATCATGCCTTTCAGGGTACGGTTGAACCTTTCAACCAACCCATTGCTTTGGGGGTGGTTAGGCGTGGTGAACTTGTAGGTAACATCACACGTCTTCCACAATTGACTTTTAAAAAGTGGCATTTTCAAACACACAACTTAAAAACCAACTTCACCAAAAGATGTATTTTTAAATTGTGAGTTCAGAGACCCCAAACTCCAAATCTCCATCTGCTCCCAATGTGAAATTCCATTTAAAAGATATTTCAAGGCAATCCCCATGTTACCATAGGGGAAAGATAGGCCTTGTAAAAACAACATTCACAATATTTCACTATTAGGACATGTAAAACACACCAGTACATGTCCTACCTTTTAAATACACTGCACCCTGGCCATGGGGCTACCTTGGGCCTACCTTAGGGGTGACTTACATGTAGCAAAAAATGAAGGTTTGGGCCTGGCAGTTTAAAACTTCACTCACAGATACTGCAGTGGCAGGCCTGAGACATGGTTACAAGGCTACTCATGTGGGAGGCAGCAAAATCAGTGCTGTAGGTAGTAGCATTTGATTTAGAGGCCCTGGGCACCCCTGGTGCACTGTACTAGGGACTTACTGGCAAATCAAATATGCCAGTCATGGAGAAATTCATTACCATCATGTTTTGGAGAGAAAGCATGTGTGCTTTAGCACTGACCACCAGTGGTAAAGTTCCCAGAGTCCTAACACCAGCAAAAACGAAATTCAGCACAGGATCAAAAACAGGAGGTCAGAAGCAAAAAATCAGGGGAAACCACACCAAGAGCTGACAGGTCTAACAGAGTCTATAGCTGCAAACAGCCTCAAAATCCATTTTGAAGACAAATTTGAAATCCCAGTCCGTACCCCAAGGTCTCACCTATCTCCAGCTTTGCTTGGGGGTGGTCCTGGTCAGCAGGCATCCTGATTCAATACTCTGGTAGGCTCAAGATACAGTGCTTTGAAGTGATCTTGGAAGGCTTGGGCAGGCGTTTCTGTTTCAGATGGTTCGTGGGTTTCAGTTTGGACCGGAGAGGTTTCATAGCAAGGGTATGGAAACCTGGTAAAACTTAAAAATCCCTTTGAAATGGTACACAAGTCTCTGCAAAGTAAACACCGAGGACATATTCTCAACAGAAGTGTAGCAAAGGGAAAATGGTGCTGCGGCACTGTAGAACGTGAGGAGCAAAAAATACGGGCCCTCTGTCATGAGCAGACACTGTAGATTGTCCCCACTGAAGAAATTGCTCATCATTGTATTCCTGGGTTCTGAACTCCTAAGGTTGGTTTTGTGCAATACGTACAAAGTAGGGAACCAATCAAACACCTCAGCAGAGTTGCTCTTGCCGTAGACTTTAAACACTGGAGAAATTCTGGTGCTTCATGAAATAGCACAATAGGAGATAAGAGTAACATAATTCTGGTTTTCTGAGTACTTTTCGTTTACCAAATGCCCTGCTTAGGCAATCAGTTATTTAGGAGCACTCTACCGTTATCATTTTCTGAGTACCTAACCTTTTATCACTTTATTGACCAAATCTTGGACTGTTCTGCCTTATTACCCTTGGGGGGCAAGTACTAGGGGGAACTACTTGGAAACTCCATTTAGGGTACAGTAGTACAAGGAGCTCAAGACAAAAGTGGAAAACAACCCCACCTGTCACAACTGAAGCCCACTAACCTAAGACCATCCTGGCACAATCAGATCTAGATCTCGCCAGGGCCATTATCATACACTCCCCCCTCGAACGTCACTCAAAACAGATAAACAAATGACTCCATTGCCTTGATCACTTCACACATCTTCCACTGAACCTACAATAAATAGTAGTTAGTTCCAGCAATCTAAGAAATTAGATTGGCTGATGCAATTTTTATACTCCCTATCTGGTAATAATAGCACTTAAAGAGTTCCTCATCCTGTACCCACTAAATAATGAATAAAGTATCTGCTATATAAGTAAGAAAAGTAAAAAAAAGTTTTTTTTGATGGAATGACGAGGATCTTATCCCCGCAATGAAGGAGCTTAAATAAATTGCGCATTTGTTGGCATTAGATGGACATGGCTACCTGGTACCTATGATGCATAAAAATAATTCAATCAGGAGTAGAAGAAAAGAAGCAGTGATATAGTTATTTTTAATGCAATGCTAAGGATGTACCTTTCAATTAATAATAAAGTAGATGAAAGTTGCGTGGGACAGATGTGCATACCATTGTTGGGGGCAAGGGGGGCGGGAGCAAGAGACTTATGTCGGTCCTTATTGGTCCCGAACATTTGATTATAAACCATTGTTATCGTTGCTACTGAAATTGGAAATGCTATTAAAATGTTTTACAAGAAACAATCATTCAGAAATCAATGAGCATATGTTTTGAAGCACATGACGAATTCAGTGCTAAAGGAAAGCTGCCAAGCACGCCAGCGTCAGTGTACTGGGTGGGAGAGATGATGGCACGCTGGGAGTTTGGTTCACTTAACATTATGAATTAACTTATCAGCCTGAAAATTCCCAGACAATGATTCACGCTGGAGAGATGTAGCCAAGGCTGTCGACCAAGTACAAACTTTTCTAATAATGAGTAACCCTGACCTGTGCGAATTCAATATATGTGCAGCAGTTCAAACATCCTCTTTTTCTCCATGGACAACTCAGCTACCATTTATAAGTCAATGTGCAATTCAAGATCAGACAGCAAGCCCAGGTCGCGTGAGTAGAAACCCAGAGAGTGTGAATATGCTGAGGATGTGGAAACTTTGAATTTCAGTGGGCAGAGCCTGTAATGCCGTCACTATGTAATGTCCGACATCACGGTATCCCCTAGAGTGTTAACTATGCTTTAATAAGAAAGCACATTTCTTACAACGTATCTGAACAAGAGTTAGTGTCCATTAGACTTTATCAGAGAGAGTTTCTGCCATCTTTAAGGATCCCGAGTCAAACTCAAGAATGCTATGATGCTGTGAAGAGGTAGCGCCAACGCTAATAGTAAAGGGCAGGTATAGGACGCTGGGGTGACTCTGTGGCTATGTTGATGACAGTAGCTGCTGAAGACCTGGGCTGTGACCCCATTTACGAGACTTGACTGACTGCACCGTGTAATCCTTGAGAAATTACTCCATCTCCTTGTTCTTCATTGGCCACATCTGTCAAAAATGGTAGCTCTAAATGTGTTTGAAGCCCTCTTTAAAGAACTGGACATTTATAGACCAAGCCATTTCAAATCAGGAGAAACAGCAAGAGATTTTGATATTGATCTGCTCTTCAGACACTGGCTTTGAACCTGCTTGACGAGGAGACAGTTTCTTAGTTCTGTTGCCATTTACTGAGAAACAAAAATCTTCCTTCAAAAACAGTCATCACTAACAAGAGGTTCTGAAAGCAGTTCGGAGTTGTGCAATCTTGAGAACTGCAAGGGAGTTTTCCGATGACTGGGTCCCCTTTGTTAACACTGAACTGGGATCACCTAATGAAACAACTGCATATACTGATTGTCTGAAAGCCATAGTGTGCTGCGCAGGGTATGCAATGCAGAGGGGCTCTTGCGTGCTCCCAGATTAGGCAGGCAGCATTTCTAGCACAATCGACCAGTCTATGAATGACATTTTGCATGCAGTGATCACAAGTGCTGCTAATACCTCCCACTCAGGGGCCCAGCTATCAGTGGTGCAGCGGCACAGGGTCCGGGGATAGAAGGGGCCTATACTCATACATTTCTTTCACCATAGCGCCTGTGGTTTAGCTCGGTGTTTACTCTTTTGCAGTGGCGGCTCCTCAGGTAAGGCGGAGGAGCATTGCCCCACTGCTATTCAGCAGTGTAAGAAAAAATAAAATGATAACTCAATGTTATTATTATTTTATTTTTTCTTGTTGCTGGTACGGCAGCTTTGGGAAGCGGGGCGGGGCTGCTCTGCTGAAAGAGCAGGGGAGGAGTGGTTTTCACTCCCTATGTGCGCATAAATGTTTGGCCGGCCGTCTTGGGCCAGCCAAAAATTCATACGCACATAGCATGCTCTCCACACAGGCTGCATTACAGCTGGGGAACATGCCCAGGCCCCCATTCGCCATCTGAGCGCCGAACCACGGGCACTCAGATTAATCCCAACGCTGCAATGCAGCGATTTGATTGGCTCAGGGGAGCCTGGGTGTGTCTGGTGTTGTTCCTGTTCCGGCCGGAGGAAGGAGTGGAGAAACGTGAACAGGACGACACGTGACACGGACAGGAGGTACGTTTAAAAAAATTTATTTACCCCCTCCACCCCGCCTACCCGCCCGACCCCCCTGATCAGAGCCGGCCACCACTGCTCTTTGGGAGTGGTCGGATGTTCTATATCAGAAGCAGCAGAAAAGGGAGAAATGCAGAAGACGGAGGAATGGAAAGAAAGAAAAGGTGAGTGTGAAAGGAAACAGACCAGAGGAAAAGTGACAGAATGGGAGATGGAGATAATGATGACAGGGAAAGGAAACATGGAAGAGTGTAAGGGGCAGGCGAAGAGAAAGGGAAAGGTGCCAGAAATAAGGATGCCAAGGAGAGAAGGGAGGGAGGAAGGAGAAATGGGCAAGTGAAAGAAGAGGGGAAGAGAGTGAAACAAAAAGTGAGCAGGGAGGGAAGAGTGAAAGGGAGGAAGGAAATTAGAAGATAAAGGAATGGCGAAAGGGAGGAGAGAACAAAAAACAGGTTGAATGAAAAACACAAACTGTACACCTATTACTACTGAAGCAGGTACACCGACACCATGGTATTGAGGACACTGCACCCCAAATATTTATATTTTAATACTGGCCCAAGGTGGGCAGGGGAGGCCTTTTTCCTTGATTGAGGGCCCCCACACCCATGGTACGCCACTGCTCACAATTCATTTTTGCAATCCTTCTCAGAGCCAATGCTACATGCAGGGCCAGGCCTGGGATTTTGACAGACTTTTAAGAGGTGTAGCTTTCTGTTGTTTATCTCAAGTTGGATCGGATTAGCCAGGGGGCAAAGATAAATAAGAGGGAATAAAAGCTTCATTCACTAATAACTTTGCTGCTGGATCATGAATCTGTATGGAATTTGGACGGGTTTTAAGCAAAGTTTTCAAAATGCAAAGTCAAATGGGTCCCGACTACGCCGCTGCTCGTAGTCGAAAGGTTGAGTGCAAGGCATGGCACATCATAGGCACATGGTAGGTAAAAGTGATGCAAAAAAAAAAATACATGAAATTCCTTGGAAAAAAATAGTTATGCTTCAGTGGACACAAAACAGAAAAAGGCCTGTTTTTTTTATTATTATTTATGGCGTGCACATGATAACTTGCGAATTTCACGACTTTATTTGTTTTGGGTTTTCTGACCCATAACTACATTTTAACAGTGATTTTCAGTGATATATAGGAAACTGTTGCGGATCAATGCCTTGCTACACCAGTGAGGATGCATAAAACAATGAAAAGAGAGAGGATGGGTTTGCACAGTGCAGGAGACATGACCTGCCTGCTGTGGTCGAAGAGGAAGTGAAGGGGCTCTTAAAGTAGAACAGCAGACATCACACTTTAGCAACGATCATTCATAACTGTAGAGAGCCACAGAGTTCCCCGTTGTTTGTAATATTTCTCTTCATTGTGCCTTGCTGTTATCTCCTACTGCAAGTTCCTTCAGCAACTGCACACCAATTGCGCTGACATGAATATACATCTCAGGGGTTTATCAGACTAACCTCACAAATCTGACCAGTAGTGGGTGACATCAAAGAATGGATGCCAAGAAATTATTTTGAATCCAACCAAACCAAAGCGGATACTAGTTACTAACTTTCATACTGAATCCACTGGAATGGATCACACCCCTTTTTAGGTCTCGCCTGAGCCAGCGCGCATGCGCTGCTCTGCGAGGCATTAAGTAAGGGATTTTGAGCTCTGAACACACGCTTGTGGGCTTTTTTTTTCTGAGCCCGCAACTGGCTTGTGCATGTGTCTTTTTTAAAAACACAGCACGCAATTGGTGCAAGGTGGGTGATTGTCCCGCCTTGTTTGTTGGATGGCCTAGGGTCCTCGGGCGCGAGCTTCAACCCCATCTGTCTCCAATTATCGCGTTGGCGGTAATTGGAAACAGATGGTGCTCGCGTTTTTTAGGTCGAGCCGCGCGCGCGCGCACCATTCCCGCTGCAGCTGCTTTCACTTTTGCCGCCACTTGTTTTGGGAAAGCTTCAGTTGAACAGTGTGTTATTTCCAGCGGTGCCTCTGTCTGTCCATCTGTGCCTTCTCGGTGGTGTGTGTGTTTTAAGTCGAGCTAACCCTGTGACCGAACTTTTAGGAGGAAGGCTCGGGACACTCCGGGTGTCAGACGTGGGCTTCATGAAGGGTAATGTAAATATTAGCATTTTCTCTGCAGCAGGCCGTCCTAAGAGGACAATGTGTGTTAATGTATGCTAACATTTGGGAGCAGTGAAAGGGGCATTTAGGAAAAGATCATGGGGAAATTAAGTTCCCGATTGACTTGCGTTGAAGTGGAAGTTTTTTTCGAAATAGAGCCATTTTGCATAAAAAGTATTGACGTTATGGCCAAATCAGAAGAGTAAGTATGTATGATACATAGTATTGTGCAGAGTTTTTGTTCAGTGCTTGAAAGCAATAGTTTTGTTAAAGCTTGTATGGAAATTCGGTTTACAAAAACGACCAGAAAAGTACCTTAAGACGTCACTAAATAATCAAGAGATGATCCTACATACGCCCACGATCATCGTTTTAGAGCTGTATTCACATCTTTTTTTTATCTTTCACAAATTAATGTTAGGACATTTTTGGATAACAGAAGGGTGTTTTACTTTCTGTTTCTACGTATTTGGAGTGTTATTTAATATAAGGAGTTGGAACTACTTGCAGAGAGAAACTGTGATTAAAACGACCGTTTTGAAGGTTTCCGTTGTTCTTCCGTGCATCTCGAAATGCCCTTTTTCATATCTCTGTGCATGAAGTGTACTAATATTAACACTTGGGAGCAGAAACCAACTTTTTATGCTTAATACTGTAGTGTACCACGTTTGATGTTGTTCGCTAATATACACACCGGTAGGGTGCTATTTTGAATATTGTTGTACAATGGCGAATAGATGTATGATGTTTGTGTTGCTAGAAATGATCCAGTGGGGTCTTGTGTTTTTTTTTTTTATAGTTTGCTAATGTTACAAGCACCCCCAGCACGTTATTAACTCATTATCACAGTCAGTACAGGATTCAGACCAGCAGAGGAAAACATTGCTTGATAAGAACGACCTTAATAAAGTATTATTGTCTTAAAGCCACAACCTCTTATTTGTGCTCACCGTAGTGTGGCCATACAAGTGCAGTTCTTAGTTGGAGGCAAAACAATTACAAATACATTTCACTGTTATGTCTCAGATTTCACACGAGTGCGCGCACCACGCAGCTCGCAAGTTGGGGACTTGTTTTCCCTTACAGCGCGCGCGCTTACCACTCGCGAGACGCTGGTCTTTCATTGACTAGACAAGGCTTTCCCCAGGCAGTGTTACTACTGTAGTAATATATTTAGTGGAACCACTGTGTTCTTTTCTTGAGCACTTTTTCGGTCTTTGCGAGTACCAAAGCTCCTACCTCTCTAATCTGTGTTCCGACTCCGCATTGTACAAGTTACCCCTGCATGTCCTATACATTTTCACTGCAGCACATTTCCGCCAGCACCGCAGTTGCTAAGGTTTTACAGGAAACCCCCCTCCGACAGTGTAGCGGTTTGTATTGTGCCTGACACCGGAGGGATGAGCAGCGCGTGTCTCTCTCTCTCACTTCAGGAAGCCGCATGAACGGTGGGAGCACAATGCCATCTCCACAGGCGCCCCTGTGCCAGCAGCGGCTGCCGCATGTATCGCACTCACAGGACTGGAGTGCTTCACCTTGAGATGCCCCCACGCCCGTCCCCCGCCTCATGCCGTGCAAACTCCCTCCCTACCCTCTCTGCGCGTGCAGCATACACCGTATGTGTGAATGAAGCAGCACGAGAAGCCTGGCTTTTAAGGGGGTGTCAACTCATTCACATCCTCGTGAATTAAAGAGGTCATTGAGTTGAACCTGCAAGGTCACAGTGACACCATTTGCCAAACGCGCGCGAGGCTGTGAATGAACCGTTTGGGCAAGGTCTCATCAAACTCCACGCTCGTTTCAACATGTTTTGACCTTTTTAACAGAACTCACAGGTCTCATTGTCTGGTTCTCAAACAATGTCCTTGACTTTACATTCACACCTAGGGTGCAGTCTATCCACGTGCATGGTATTTTGCAGTTCGAGGCACACAACATGTGGCCAAACACACACCGAGGCTTCCAATGCATCACCGAGCTCGCAAAGGAAGAGCAAACACAAACAGTGCACGTTTGCACCCCCCTCCCCAACATTTTTAATGAACCGGCTCAGTTTGAACTTGGCTAGTGTGCTTTGGTATTACTCGGGACAGCGAGGCAAAGCGCGCCTTTCTATGTCCCGAACAAGGAAATAGTTTTACAAAACCCACTGACAAAGGCTTCCGAACGGAGGCGCAGACGCAAAGCGGGATGAGAGAAATGAGGAGAAAGCATGCTGTTGCGGTAGCTCTGATATGTGCCCTTTGTTTGCTTGTTTGTTTGTTAGGGGCAGCACCCCCGGAACCCCAGCTCCAGCGCACCTGCATGTGACACCGGTGAAGTCTTACTGAGAGAGAGGATTATAGTTTTATGTTTTTATAATGGTGTGGAGATTTTTACACAATGGCTCTTCAATTAACAACACAATTAGTCAATTACGTTGAAGCTCTGAAACCTCTTAGAGGAGGACATCTTCAGGTCTGAGATCAATCTGGTGTGTTCCCTTTGAGAGTGTATTGTTCAGAGATCGATCACCACCTTACACTTAATGTCTGCAATTATTCAGTTCAATAGGAGAACCTCTCCCCTATTAATAAAAAAAGTAGAAAGTGTTTAGCATTGAACCAAATCTGTTAGCACCAATGACCTTGTAAAGGTGAACCGTAATCAGGTGGCTTGTTGACGACATTTGATAATGAAATATTCAAGGCCACAGTATGGAAAGATGGCAGCATTGTTTGAGAGCTGAAATGTAGGGTTGAACCTGCAGAATAAGTTACACTTAGTTTTCAATACTATTCTTCAACTGATGATATAATTAGGGCGACGTTAAATTACAATGCCCACCAAAGCGCTTTGATGCCCTTAGCGTCGATTCCATTCCTTTTTTTTACTCGAACTATTCCCCTGCAGCGCTTTGCTCGCGCTCCGCACCGGTTGATGGATGTGCGCACCCAGATCTGCTGATTCCAGGAATATGCTGCAGAAGGCGAAATAGGATTCCTGCCATTAACCCGCCGACGCATTGGGCCATTTGTCGGGCCTCCATGGAGCTGTTTCAACTCTAACGATACTCCACATAATTACACTCTACTCAATGCAACATAAATACACTCCACATACCACTCAGTACCATATAATTACACACCACATAATTACACTACTCAATGCAACATAAATACACTACACATACCACTCAGTGCCACATAATTACACGCCACATAATTACACTCCAAATACCACTCAGTGCCACATAATTACACGCCACATAATTACACTCTACTGAGTGCAACATACACTTCACATAATACCACTCAGTGTCACATAATTACACGCCACATAATTACACTCTACTCAATACAACATAAATACACGCCACATAATACCACTCAGTGCCACGTAATAACACGCCACATAATTACACTCTACTCAATGCAATATAAATACACTCCACATAATACCACTCAGTACCACATAATTACACACCACGTAATTACACTCTACTCAATGCAACATAAATACACTCCACATAATACCACTCAGTACCACATAATTTTATGTTAAACTCTTTTTTTAATCAGGTTGTTCAGTTGTATATAATGTCGTCTTGGTTTGTATAAAGGTAACAAAAATGCTTAACACTTTTTATTATAACTTTTCAACATGATGCACAGCAGCCACAATGCTCTACAACATAGCCAAAAGTTCTGGCTAAACACATAAGGTCCCAAAGGCGAGACCTATTGGCTATGCCAATGCTTGTTTGTAGATGCTATGGTGAGTAGGGGTGGAGCTGCAGGTTGAAGGGCACCCTTTAGGTGAGGCCAAGCATTTGTCTACCTTGATCTGAGCAGAGCCCTCACACCTCTTGGTGCCTCTGTTGTGGGAGCGCAGACTGGAGGCAGCCCTAATGTAAGGGGCATCACTACACAAAGGCTGTGTCTGGAGCCTGCCTGGAAGACATTTGAAATGTAAACTAATTGAAATGTACCTTTCCTTATCAGGAAAGGTAGCTGCCTCTGTCCTGTTTTTACAGATACAGGCAAATTTAAAGGCAGGATAACAGTGTAAAAACTCCCCTTGCAGAGATAAATGGTTTCAAAGTAAGCTGACCAGAGGAGACAGGGTTAAAGTACCTCTACCTCATGGAAGCTGCAAAATGCACACAGCGGAGCATGGAGCGCTCTTGTGAGAAGCACATGGGGAGTGCACTAGTAATGGACACAGCGGGGCATCGAGCTCTCTCTTGTGGGAAGCACACAGAGAAGTGCACTATTAATGCGCACGTGAGTGCTCGCTTGTGAGAAGCACATCTCGGGAGGGGCAAAATCGAGAATGACAGCTGAGACGGAGGGGACGAAGCATAGCTAGGGATGGGTGGAAGTACTCCTGTGGGAAACACAGCTGGAGGGGGCGGTGCTGGTGATAAGCACAGCTTGACATGGGTGGAGGTACTCCCAACTCTGATGAGCAGGTCATCAGAGGGTGGAGGTGGGCGAAAAGCACGATGGAATTGATGAAGGCACTTCCTTGAGAACCATAGTGGGGTGAGTAGTGTTGATGCTTCAGTGAGGAGTTGCCAAAGTGGAGCCCTCCACTAACTACACAAATCACTTTGTGTGCTGTGACGCCATAGCAATGGTAGTCAGCTCTAAACAAATCACAAAAATATACCTCTAGAAAGTCGAAAGAGGTCAGGGGAGTTTCTCAAGTGCGAAGCACAGCTGCATTACCCTGAAATGGGTTTGTAGCCTTAGGGGGTCTATGGGAAAGAAAACACCATAGCCTGGCAGAAGCTCTGCCATGGAGGAGTGGTCAGAACAGCAACCCCAAGTTTAGGCACCGACGAGACACTACGATTGGGACGGGTAGAGTAGAGGGAGTGGTGTGGTGTTTGGGTGGAGGGCTAGGTGTCCAGAAGGAAGAAAAGGGCTAAGATCAGAGGCAACAGCAGACTCACTGGCTCCCCTGATTGCATCGTACCAACAAATACCTTAGTATCTCGACTGTATGCTGTTGAAACACAAATGATTAAATTAGGGTGCATAATGGGTCCCTAGTCCAAATATGGGGTGATTATCGTTATCAATATTTGGACTAGGGTTTATCTTCATCAGTAGTTTCATTATGTACCTTAATTCTAAGTAATAGTATTTACTAGTAATGCCATATTCTATTTTGATTTATTTTGCAGAAATCTGCTTTTTACTCCAATTTGTAGCCAAAATAACGACTCCAAATGCTTGTCACCAGTGTGTCACTATTATACCAAACTCCCATTACTTTATAAAGCAAACATAATGTGTATCTAGCTCCACAGTCCATTTTCGTTGCTCAAACACTAAAGTTAAGAGTGATATTTATCTATAAACCAAGTGACCTGAGAGACACTCTAGCTAACAAGGTCCAAAGGTAGTTTTCTGCTTTTAGCAATGAAGAGATATTTCCCAAATGCTAATAATTACCTATAACAAAAGCTAATTAAATATCGAAAAATGTAACTTCTAAATCTCAACTGGACTAGAACATGGGGTCCATGTAACGCTGCAAAAGGTCAATCATCGTGACTGTAGTGTTGTATTACCGACTACTGTAGGAGACATTTTTCAAAAATGACCCAGAGAGAAAGAAGTGAGCCTTGGTTGTCACTGTGGTTTTCTCGTTCGCTGGAGGTGTTTACTTTCTGCTATATTCGGTGGTTGTCCATTTTTTCCGGGTTTTCCGCAGCAGTAGCTTGGTTTTTCTTCTGCAGTAGTATTGCGGCTCAACAAATGTTTCCTACTAGTTTGCAACATTGCTAATCCAACAAACTCACGCACTCGGTGTTAAACCATTAAAACGGGAATCGTTTTTGGCGACACTTTGCTGTAGGCATAACACGCCTATCCAGGAGGGATCTGAAGGCGCATAAACAAAATCTCGGATTCAAGTCTTTTTTTAGGTCTCGCCTGAGCCAGAGCGCATGCGCTGCTCTGCGAGGCTTTTAGTAAGGACTTTAAACTCTAAACACACGCTCGTGCGTGTGCTTTTTTTTTCACGACCCGCTATTGGCTACATGCGTCTTTCTAAGAAAGACAGCATGCAATTGGCCAAGGCGGGTGCATGTCCCGCCTTCTCTCTCCCCTGGCCTAGGGAGCTCGGGAGCGAGCAGCAGCGCCATCTGTTTCCAATTATCGCGCCCGTTAATTGGAAACAGATGGCGGTCGCGCTGGCCCTGGTGCACTTTAAACGCGGCGCTTTCACTTTCGCCGCCGACCTGGTTCCATTTGTGTTCGTGCAGCCCACCACGGCGCCTACCACGGCGTCCTGTTTCATGTTTATGCTTATGGGCTGCATTGCCTTTCCCTGGCTGCAGCCTCCAGAGTCCTCGAATTCTCAGCACACTCGCTGCTGCAGGTTATGCACGGGCGCCCCACCTTGTGACCTCAACAGCGCCTAGAAGCCTCCCTCAGTGAGCTCAGCAGTCACACAGCACCTCTGAGTAACCACACATAGCACCGCTAAGTGCGCCGAGAACTGAAGCATGACCCCATGAGCCCAGCACATCACGAGGACACCCCCCCCCCCCTCGGGAAGCCCAGAGCAGTTTCACAGTCACACCTTGTGACCTCAGCGCCTAGCAGCCTCCCTCGGTGAGCTCAGCAGTCACACAACACTTCTCTGTAACCACCCACAGCACCGCTGCGTGAGCCCATGCGCCCAGCACATTATGAGAACACCCCAGAGAAGCTTCACGCCTTGTGACCCCAACAGCGCCTAGCAGCCTCCCTCGGGGAGCTCAGCAGTCACACAGCCCCCACGCAGGGCAGGAGAATGCCCGCAGCCAGCCCAGAGCTGCTTAACACCTATTGATGTGTTGTATTAAATTGCAACATTTGTATAGTGCTTGCCACCCCTAGGCGAGGCACTAAAGCGCTTGCCTACATGGGCAGCAAGCTGCGCCATGAAGGGTGGGGATGGAAGGGCGGCGTCTGTGTTGTGATCTGCCGTGTCAAGTGTTTCCATGTCGCACGTAATGACAACGGAGGTGCGGTTATCTTGTCCGGGACACGGCGCTCCGCAGTGTGAGGGCGAAAGAAGTGTGAGGCGCACTGTTCACGGGGCTCAGTAAGGAGCAGCTCTGGAGGTCCCTTTGGGGCGTTTCTTCTCAAAGATTCACTCAATGAACCCAGCACAGGTTTCACCAATGAATTCCCCCCTCCCCCACGTGAGCTCACCAGAGTGTCCGTTATTAGTGAGCTCACCACCACGTGTCCCGGCTTACCGTGATAAAACTACCAGAGCCCAGTAGTGGCCTAAGAGAGCCCGGTCGGACAGGTCACCATCCTCACTGCGCCATCACGACCCCACAGCTATGCTCTCTATGTTCAGCTCAGCCCTAACGGTGGGCCCCACAGCTCCCCCGAGTGCGGTGAGCAATCCTCCCTCAGTGAGATCACAGGGGATTCAGCCTGCCACCCCACCCCCCCAAATACATACACGGGCTCCCTCAGCCGGCTCTCCACAGCTCTCCTCACTGTGGAGAGCACAGATTCTCTCAGTGAGTTCACAGGTAATTCATGGACCCCCACCTTCCCCCAGACACACACATACTACCTCAGCCGGCTAACCACAGCTTCCCTCAGTCCGGTGAGCACAGCGCCCCCTCCCCTCTCAGGCTCACCACAGCTCTCCTCCCTGTGGAGATCACAGCCCCACTGCCTCCCCTCGGTGAGATCACAGCGGCCCCTCCCCTCGGACACACTCAGGCTCTCCTCTGCCTGCTCACCACAGCTCCCCCTCAGTGCAGTAAGCACAGCCCCTCAACGCCCCCTCCCCTCTCAGACACACAGGCTCCCTCAGCCGGCTCACCACAGCTCTCCTCAGTCCGGTGAGCACAGCCCCATAGCTCCCCTCAGTGAGATCACAGCGCCCCCTCCCCTCTCAGGCTCACCACAGCTCTCCTCCCTGTGGAGAGCACAGCCCCACAGACTCCCCTCGGTGAGATCACAGCGCCCCCTCGCCTCGAAGACACTCAGGCTCTCCTCTGCCTGCTCACCACAGCTCCCCTCAATGCAGTGAGCACAGCCCCACAGCGCCCCCTCCCCTCTCAGACACACAGGCTCCTTCAGCCGGCTCACCACAGCTCCCCTCAGTCCAGTGAGCACAGCCCCATAGCTCCCCTCAGTGAGATCACAGCGCCCCCTCCCCTCTCAAGCTCACCACAGCTCTCCTCCCTGTGGAGAGCACAGCCCAACAGCCTCCCCTCGGTGAGATCACAGTGCCCCCTCCCCTCGGAGGTAACAAAAATGCTTAACACTTTTTATTATAACTTTTCAACATTATGCACAGCAGCCACAATGCTCTACAACATAGCCAAACGTTCTGGCTAAACACAGAAGGTCCCAAAGGCGAGACCTATTGGCTATGCCAATGCTTGTTTCCTTTGAGGCTATCACCCCTTTCAGTGCACACATTTGGATACTGTGGCTTACATTTGACCAAAACATTGATACCTCAGACATTTCTTTACCTACCACCTGTTATGACCTATCATGCCAGTCAGCCCTTACCCTCTCAACTTCTCCCCTATTACAGCAGGGTCACTGTAATTTCAAGATTTAATAATGGTTTTTTCTTACACTTTGAGCTAGATATACCTTCACTTGACAAGTAAGTAAGTAAGTAATTTTATTGTATAAGATAATTAAAACCTTTACAAAATCGCTCAACGGCGAGAGATCATCAAATAAAACTGCAGTTACATTTATGGAGTCCAACAATAAAAAAAGAGCTATGGTACAGTTTATGTTAACTACCCAGCGTTTTCTGTTCAACTGGCTTGTGCCGTACTCCTACGGAGTATCAGTTCATTCGATATGCTTTGGGTGGTCCTTAATCTCCCCTTAAGACAATCTTATAAGGACCCTGTAACGTATATACATGAGTAAAAAGGTGCCTTTGGTTTAAATATATTTTAAAATAACAAGAATATTAACATCGTATAGCAGCCTTGTAGTTAGATTTCATAATAGGGATGCTGCAGGTCCATAAAGTGTCAAGTGCCCAATATTTAACTAAAGATTGTTTTTGATGTATTAAAAGGAAGGCTTTTTGCATCAAGCGTTTCCTAATAAAGAGTGCCAATTCTGGGAAATGGTGAGTCCGTGTTCGAAGCTGCTTATTGTGCACCGGGTCTCTTCATTTTTTCCTCTACCGTCCCCATGAATTGTACGAACCGACACGCCAGCTGTAGATCTCCTCCTCCAAGGCAAGCCTTCACTGCTTGTCTGCAGGTTCTTATCCTCCGGGTGTTGAAGATTGTTTTCAAAAACAATCGTCGTTCAGGGTCCAGTTCACGGCAAGTGCATAATAGATGCGTGATGCTCTCTTCTGCTTTCCCACAAAGACGGCACTTAGTTATTTCTGAAGATCGCGTCCACGGTGGAAGGTGCGGCAGGACGGGGAGGATACCCATTCGGGACCGAAGATATTTCTCTTTTAATTTCCTGTTGAAGCCAGCACCTAGATAATTTTGCAGGAAGGGGCTTGTGTAGCTCTGTTGACATGTGAATTATCCCAAATGCAGCCATCTCATTGCTTCTATCGAAGGAACAAAGACCATGTTTCTGTCTTCCAATTTCTATCGATTACACTGATCTATAAAGCTCTTCACCTTGTCCAATGAGTTTCAAGAGATGCACGTACAAATGCATTGCTTGAAGATGTACAAATGTGTGTCTTTGTAAGAACAAGTCTATATCTTCAGAACAGGTGCACGCACACGCCTGACAAGCCAGAGTGGCCGTGTTGACGGAAGCAGGGGGAGGGATACAGAGGGCGCACAGGAGACTGAAGGGAATGGAAAAGTGACTGAAAGAGTAAATGTGACCATTAAAGCCACAGGGTTGATGACTGTGCTGGAAAAAGAGGGTTACGAGGTCCCTAGCGTTGCAACAGGAAGAAGAAAAACAGTTTAGCTGGGATGAATCATATGCATCAAAACAGTAGATGCAGCTTCTGCCATGGGACAATCACCAGGGTATATCCATCTAACAATTATGCCTAAGGTCCCAAGTCAGATCCACAGGTATCAGCTCCCACACTACCTGTATGATCTTCCAGTATAATGAGTTCACTCGAGTGTGCTGTGTTCATCTTCTGGAAACCTCCTGATTAGTCTTCGCACAGCTCCTAACTGCACAGAAGGATGACTATTGGGTATTTGTGACACAAGTCCCTGGAATTTCTAGCCATTTAAACTCAAAATAGATAAAATGGTTGTAAAAAGTCTCTCTAATCTGTTGCCATTTAATCCTTAGCCGGTGTCATTATGATCAGAAACAAGAACTGATTTAGTCTGCTACAGTGCAGTAAAACTGAAGGAGTTGCAGAAATGTAATTGGTTCGAGAACATGGAGGGAGAGGGAAAACCGGCTGGAGGAACAAACAAGCAGCAGTCAGTACTCAGATTAGCTTTGCATAGTTGTGGGACGTGAGTAAAGGATGGACCCAACAGATGGAAACATCCCCGTAGTGCTAGTTAGGATCCCTTGCTTAAGAGGTAAAACAGATTGGTGAGATTTTAGACCTGGCATCTTTGGCGTGGTTTCCCCTGACTTTCTGCCTTCTGACCTCCTGTTTTGCTGACTTCATTTTTGCTGTTTAGGATTCTGGACACTTTACCACTGCTAACCAGTGCTAAAGTGCATATATGCTCTGTAATCAAAACATGTTAACATTGGCTTACTGTGGGAAAGTAGGATCTGCATTTATGGGTACCCCCACTTTTTGCTTGATGTAATGCTGTTTCTGACTAGTCTGACTGTGATCCTCCTAATCAGGATCCCAGTCTCTTTGCTTTCTCCCCTAAATTGGTAATTGTAAGTACTTAGGTACATCCCAGATTGGCTACTGGGGTACCCTTATCAGTCCCTAGTATATGGTACTAAGGAACCCAGGGCATAGCAAACCCAGAGGTCCCCCATAGGCTGAAGCATGTATTATGCCACCTATGGAAGACCATTCAAACTATCTCTACAGGCCTGCCACTGCAGGCTGTGTAAGCTGGTGCTAGCACCACTTACGAAAAGATATAGGTTTCCCTATATCTAAGGTCACTGCACTTAAAACCTATAAGTCACCCCTACAGCAGGCCTTTGCAATCCTGAAGGCAGGGTGCTTGTTTCTAAGTTTGAGGGTGCCCGTGCATGAGCAGGACACCACTACAGCCCATGGAGTCCATTCTCCCGGGTTTTAAGTGAGACAGCCATACGACATATAGAGGGGCACTGCGTCATTACGTGGTGACAATCTCAAAAGTGGCTGTAATGAATCCTATCATGTTTGGTATCAAACATGTTGGAATCATACCCCCACACCGTAAATGGTGGGAGAGGCATGATTCCATGCACCGTAAAGCTCCTCTGGGATTCTCTTGGTGCTCCCGGTACCAGTCTTCCAGGCCCGGACAGCAGGCTAGGGCTGCTGCCGGCCAGAAACACGTTTCTGCACTCCTGCTGCTGAGCCAAGCTCAGGAAGGGAAAGGAAGAACAATAGGTATCCTGTCACATGGAGGTGTGACCCCCTCCCAGACGGGATTTAGTGTATTGGGGCAGGGTGGGGGCACTTGCCAGCGCCACATAGTCTGCGTGCAGGGCACACTTGGTGCCCTCCATGCATAGTCCAGTTCAAACCAGTTCAGGGAGCCGTTGGCTCCCGCTCTGGTGCGAACCTGGACAAAGGACAGGGGAGTATCCTCCCCCTTGTCCAGCCCCTCCTTAGGGAAGGACCCCTGTATCATCTCAACCATTTCCTTAGGGTATTTAAGGGCTTACCTGTGGGCGAGTCCTCAGATTCGTCGTGGAACAAGATACATTTCCGACACCACTTCCTCTTCAACCGTCTGGGCACTCTGGACTTCGCTGGACTTCGCTCTGGTCTTCAAGGCTGCAACTAGGAAGACTCCTGCTGCTCCTGATCTCGTCACCCTGCTCGTCTGCTGCAACGTCTGTGCCTGTGCACCATACAGGAACCTTCCAAGGCCTGTGGGCATCCAAGACATCTGAAGGAATCTCCCTAGAAGTGAAGGAGTCACTTCCCTGCATCTGCAGGCACCGCAACTAAGCTGACCGGTCTGCTGATCCTGGGCTTCCACGGACTCCGAAAGGCTCAGCAACACAGGTTGTGGTTCTTCATATCCCTTGATGCCTGCCGTGTCCTCTCACCAATTTTGAGGCCAGTATTCCTAGTCAGAGCCGCAGGAACTGAACCCCTGTGCACTGCGTTGACTTGCAGTTGCAAAGGCTTGTTGGCTTTCTTCCACCAAGATCTTCAGGCTCCAAGTAGCCTCAACCTCCAGCATCTCCAGTGACCAAGATCTTCAACCTCACTGCATCTCTTGCATCGTGGGCTTGCATCTTTGGTGAGCTGCTCGAGGTCCTCTTGCGACTCTAGTGCCTCCGTCCTGTGGGTCCTCTTGAGGGTCATCTTGATATTCTTTGGGCTCTCCTGATTGCTCTGGGCTTGCCCTGACTCCCTTACTTATTGTGAGTCTCCTGGACCTTGCTGGTCCTGACATTACACCTTTCTCTACTTCCACATTGGTTGTAGTCGCCAATGCTTGTTGGTGCTCCCGCCGGACACCGACCCCTCAACTCTCGACATCCAACGTGGGACAGCTTGTGTACGGCTCCTGGACTTTGACAGCATTGCCTGGTCCACACAGCTGCAGATCTAAGGTCACTGACAGCTCCCCTGCAGCACCAGACATCGGTGGGCATTCGTCTTCCTTGCCTCCTGGTCACTCCTGAGTGGCAGAGACTCTGTCCCCTCTGCTTGCAGGTTCTTCACATCTTGAATCCACCTTTGGGTTCCACCAGACACTTTCTCCTTCTCCATCAGCGGCATCTTCCTGAAGTCCTCCATTGGGTTCGACGACTGTTTCCAACGCCACTTCACAACTATGCACCTGGCTCCCCTGGGGCAGGTATCCTGGTTCCTAAGGTATCCAAGGGTGGGGTGGCTATCCAACCTTTTGTCTTCCCTGGGGTTTCTTCAGGGCCCACTGGGAAGGGTCTTTCTTCTTTAAAATTGCAACCGTGACATACCCATTGACTTGCATTGATCACGCGGTCGTGTTCCCACTCTGCACACTGCCTCCATGGGGCTCCTAGTTTCTTTCCTTGGGTGGTTCCTTGGGTCCCCAAAACTTCTACGTCTTCTGGGTATAGTCTTGACTCGAGTCGTGGTTCTCATACCACTATTTTAGTATATGGTTTGGTCGCCCCCTGGTGACCACTGTGTATTGCGTGCTACTTACCTGTTTCTATTGAAAAGTATTGTGTGTATCTCCGGCTAGGAGATACCTGTAAGTGTTAGTGAATGTTATATAATAAATACATATTTTTATAAATACACTGTGTGGTTCTTTTTCACTTAACCTATATCAAAAAGATTATGTTCTGGTGAAACAAGCTGCTTTACACTCCTTCTGGACTAAGCTTGAAGGCTGCTCTCCACAGCTACCACTTAGAGAACTTTCTAAGGTTGTCTAAGACCACTAAAATCACCATAAGGGTTGTCGGAATTGGTGCAGGGTGCCCACTTATATAAATGTGCATCATATACCAAGCCAGCTTCTCACACTTATCCACAATTGATATATTTAATTTAGTTATAAGTCCCAAGTAGAGTGCACTATATATGCCCAGGGCCTGTAAAATAAATGCTACTAGTGGGCCTGCAGCACTGATTGTGCCACTGCAGAGCCGGTGTGTGCAGTTTTAAACTAGGATTTCGACCTGGCAAGTTAACCTACTTGCCAAGCCTAAATCTTCCCTTTACTACATATAAGTCACCCCAAAGGTAGGCCTTAGACAGCCCTATGAGTATGGTGCAATGTATTTAAAAGGTAGGACATGTACTTTGGAGTTTTACATGTCCTGGTAGTGAATAACGGCTAAATTCGGTTTTCACTACTGTAAGGCCTATCTCTCCCATAGGCTAACATTGGGATGGCCTTAAAACATATTTTAAGTGTAATTTCCAATTGGGAAAAGATAGAGATTTGGAGTTTGGTATCTCTGGACCCACAATTTAAAAACACAACTTATAGTGAAGTCGGATTTTAAATTGTACATCTGAAAATGACACTTTTAAGAAAGTTGGCATTTTCTTACTTTAACCATTCTGTGCCTCTGCATGTTTCTGAATTCACGTCTGGGTTGGGTGACAGCAGGGCTTTGTTTATTCCCTCTAGACAGTCACACAAAGGGGGAGGGAGGAGCTGACACTTCCACTTGAATAGGGCTGTGCCTGTCCCCACATAAAGAGCTGCATAACCCCCGTAGTGAGTCTGGAGCCAGGGCAGGAAAGGCAGGGACCTTGTGATCCTCAAAGGCCTCTTTGAAGTCTTCCCCACTTCAAAGGTACATTTGGGAATAAGTACTGGACCCCTAACACCACCAAATCAGAACTTTGCTGGATCCAAGGTCATTCTGCCTGGAAGAAGAGCTGCTGTGCTGCAGGAGGGACTGCCACTTTGTTAACTGATTTGCTGTGTTGGCCTGCTGCCACCTGGTTGCTGTGCAGTAGGAGGGACTGCCACTTTGTTACCTGCTTTGCTGTGTTGACCTGCTGCCTGCTGCTTCTTGCATGGGAATGAGGGGGACTGGACCTGCTCTCCACATCCTTGAATCTACGTTTCTCCATGGGCTTACCGGCTATCCTCCTGTTTTCTGAAGTCTCAGGATCATAAAAGACTTCTTGAAATTCTGCTGGTGCTGCTGGACTCTGCACTCTGTGAGTCCAACCCTTGGCTGAGGTGCCCCCTCCAGTCCTGGGCCTCAGAAGTTCTGCAGTTGAAAAAGCGATGCATTGTCACCACTGCACAGATCGGAACCGAAGCACTGCCCTCTGAAACTGATGCAGTGCCGATTCGAGGACATGCCTGTGCAGCTCGACAACAATGCAGCGACCTGACTGTGAGATTCAATGACACAGCGCCAATACAAAGACACGGCTGCAAGGCTTGACTTCGGCGAATCGACCCGACTGCGTGAATCACAACCGATACATTAAGTCTTCGAAGCTGATGCTTGCGCCATCCAAAGGTACTTTTTCAGTGGGCCCTGGAGCCAGCCTGCCCTCAATTGCAGTTTTGAGTTCAGAATCCCTTAAATAACAGAACGCAAGAGGCGTTTGGCAGAACAGGAACAGTGTGTTTAGTTAAACATTACAGCCGGGAGAACAGCTACAGACACATGGTCTGAGGACAGTCTCAATTTACAATCAGTATGTGCCCTTCTTTTATACAAAACATGATGGGTTCTAAAAGTTTCCAGTGTACCACATACAGTGAGGAATGTTGGTTGCAACCTTTGGAGTTGTAAATTAGTTGTCTAATGGTTACCATAGGTGGGTCTCGCCCTCGCGTGCGTGTACACAATGTGGCCAGTGGCTAACATGTCCCGATGTCCGGCATGGGGAGTGTGTGATCACTGCGTGTGCTAGGTCCTGATTAGCTATGTGTTCCTAACTTATGTGGCATCTGACTTTTTATGGTGTTTTAGGAGCACGTGTACCCCCTTCAGCCATGTGTGCTTTATTTATTTTAACAGATTTTATTGATCTTTTCTATTGCGTCGTAACATTACATTACAGCAGTTCAAGTCGTATTGCTTGATATGAACTCTCTCATAGCCTTTCCTATTTATTACATTTCAGATCAATTTTAGTCGCCAGAAAAGTGGATCGCATGTGGGGTGCTGGATAAGTGCATGCAGCGATCGATCAGATCATGTTTGTAGGGCAGTGCGATGCAAGCTCAGTGAATTAGTCTTCAGGGTCTCATTAACATGGGAACCGTTTGGATAGGCCGGCTATTGTTAGCATGTCTGACGGGGGGCCCTCCTTATAAATCTTCCCTCTCTCCCTCTGGAGTTTCTAGTTCCGGGTGTGCTAAATCGTGTACAAGGATCTCCCAGGCTCTGGCTACCTCTATATTTTGCAACCGCCGCTTAGCTTTCCGCATCAGTATTCGCCCCTCACAATCCCCCACTTCAGGAGTTCTTTCTTCCAGGTGGATAGTCTGGGGCCTTCCTTTGCTTTCCAATTTCTGGTTATTTCGCGCTTCGCTAGTACATATGCCAGGTCCTGGAATTTACTAGTAACTTTGTTTTTCGCCGTGTGGGGGAACCACCCTAGCAGGCAGTGGCTGGAGAGTAGGGGAGCTCTCTATCAACAACCTCACCCACTGTCTGTAGCACCCCTTCCCTAAACTCATGCAGGTGGGGGCAGTCCTAGAACATGTGTAGGATATTGGCCCGTACTGCACCGCAACATGGGCAAGCCGCCTCTTCCATCTGGAAATATCTGCTTATGCGTTCGGGTGTTAGGTATGCTCTATAAAGGATATAATAATTTATCAATTTGAAATGCGCATTCCTGGAAACTCTAGGTATCCCAGCTAGTATATTGTCCCAGTCCTTCGCCGGGATTCGCGTTCCCAAGTCCCCTTCCCACTGGAGGCGTAACATCTCCAGTTGGCGCAATACGTCTGCATGGAGCGCTCTATACAAGCAGGACACTGCTTTAATGGTGCCCACCGATAGGGCCATATAATAACAACGGAATGCTGTTAGTGTTGTGCAATAAGAAATGTCCCTGGGGCAATCCGAACTCTGCTCAAAACTCCTCGAACTGTAACATCTCAGCATCTCTCAATCAATCAATCAATCAATCACGGCATTTATAGAGCGCGCTACTCACCCGGGAGGGTCTCAAGGCGCTGGGGGAGGGGGTAAGTTACTGCTCGAACAGCCAGGTCTTGAGCTGCTTCCTGAAGGAGAGATGGTCCTGGGTTCGCCGAAGGTGAGTGGGGAGGGAGTTCCAGGTCTTGGCTGCCAGGTAGGAGAAGGATCTTCCTCCGGCGGTGGCTCTGCGGATGCGTGGTACGGTGGCGAGGGCGTGGCTGGTTGATCGTAGCTGGCGGGTGGGCGTGTAGAAGGTCATGCGGTCGTTGAGGTACTTGGGGCCCAGGTCGTGGAGGGCCTTGTGTGCGTGGGTGAGGAGTCTGAACGTGATTCTCTTGCTGACGGGGAGCCAGTGCAGGTCTTTCAGGTGTCCGGTGATGTGGCTGTGTCGGGGGATGTCCAGGATGAGTCGTGCGGAGGCGTTCTGGATGCGCTGGAGTCTTTTTTGAAGTTTGGCTGTGGTTCCGGCGTAGAGGGTGTTCCCATAGTCCAGTCGGCTGGTGACGAGTGCCTGGGTGACGGTCTTCCTGGTTTCAGTGGGGATCCATCTGAAGATCTTGCGGAGCATGCGCAGGGTGTTGAAGCACGAAGATGAGACGGCGTTGACTTGTCTGGTCATCGACAGGGAGGAGTCCAGGATGAAGCCCAGGTTGCGTGCGTGGTCCGTTGGCTTGGGCGCGGTGCCCAGGGCCGGGGGCCACCAAGAGTCGTCCCAGGCGGAGGGTGATGAGCCCAGGATGAGGACTTCCGTCTTGTCTGAGTTCAGTTTAAGGTGGCTGTTCCTCATCCAGTCGGCGACGTCTCTCATCCCGTCGTGTAGGTTGGCTCTGGCGGTGGTGGGGTCGTTGGTGAGGGAGAGGATCAGCTGGGTGTCGTCGGCGTAGGAGATGATGTTGAGGTTGTGTTGGCGTGCGATGGCTGCGAGGGGGCTCATGTAGACGTTGAAGAGGGTTGGACTGAGTGAAGATCCTTGTGGAACGCCGCAGATGACTTCGGTGGCCTCGGATCTGAACGGGGGAGGCGGACTCTCTGGGTTCTTCCGGCGAGGAACGAGATGATCCATTCCAGTGCTTTCTCTCGGATTCCGATGTTGCTGAGGCGCTTCACTAGGGTGCGGTGGCAGACGGTGTCGAATGCCGCGGAGAGGTCCAAGAGGATGAGGGCTGCTGTTTCCCCGTTGTCGGTTAGGGTTCTGATGTCGTCGGTGGCTGCGATAAGGGCGGTCTCGGTGCTGTGGTTGGCCCGAAACCCGGACTGCGAGGGGTCGAGGATCCATTCGTCTCGAGGAAGGCGGCAAGCTGTCTGTTGACGGTCTTCTCGATGACTTTGGCCGGAAACGGAAGGAGCGAGATGGGACGGTAGTTCTTGAGGTCGGTGGGGTCCGCCGTTGGTTTCTTCAGGAGGGCGGTAAGCTCGGCGTGCTTCCAGCTCTCCGGGAAGGTGGCGGTGTGGAAGGAGGAGTTGATGATGTCCCGGAGATGGGGTGCGATGGTGGCGTCGGCTTTGTTGAAGACGTGGTGTGGGCAGGGGTCGGTTGGTGATCCGGAGTGGATGGAGTTCATCGTGCGGGTGGTGTCTTCGGTGCTGATCGGGGTCCAGTTGCAGAGGGTGGTGGTGGCGGGCGTTGGTTCGGCGGTAGGGTGCGTGGTCTGTGCGTCGAAGCTGTTATGTATGTCGGTGATCTTGCGGTGGAAGAACGCGGCGAGTGAGTTGCAGAGGTCTTGCGAGGGGGTGATGTCGTTGTTTCCGGCGCTGGGGTTGGAGAACTCTTTGACGATGCTGAAAAGTTCCTTGCTGTCGTGGGCGTTGTTGTCCAGTCGTTCTTTGAGTGCCGACTTCTTGGTGGCACGGATCAGCTGGTGGTGTTTGCGGGTGGCGTGCTTGAGGGCGGTCCTGTTGTCTGTGGTCTGGTCGAGTCGCCAGGCTTTCTCGAGAGTGCGGCAGTTCTTCTTGGATTCCTTGAGTTCGTTGGTGAACCAAGGGGTTTTCTTGCTTCCGGGTCTGCTGGGAGGGTTTTTTAGTGGTGCGAGGTCGTCGGCGCAGGCGGTCAGCCACTTGGCGAGGTTGCTGGCTGCTTCGTTTGGGTCCGTTGTGTTGGTGGGTGTGTTCTGGCTGAGGGAGGCGGTGAGCTGCTCGGCGGTGATCTTGCTCCAGCTCCGGCGGGGAGCCTGTTGCGGGTGGTGGTGGGTCGCAGTCTTTCTGAAGCTGAAGTGGACGCAGCTGTGGTCGGTCCAGTGGAGTCCGGTGGCGTGGCTGAAGGAGATGTGCTTGCTGGAAGAGAAGACGGGGTCAAGCGTGTGGCCGGCGTAGTGGGTGGGCGTGTTCACCAGTTGCTTGAGTCCGAGGTTGGCGAGGTTGTCCAGCAGGGCGGTGGTGTTTCTGTCGTTGTTGTTCTCCAGGTGGAAGTTGAGGTCCCCTAGGAGGATGTAGTCGGCGGAGGGCATGGCGTGCGGGCTGATGAAGTCTGTGATGTCTTCGCTGAATAGTGTGCGTGGTCCCGGGGGTCTGTAGATGAGGGTGCCTCGGAGGGTGGTCTTGGGGTCAGTGTGTATCTGGAAGTGTAGGTGTTCGGCGGCGGTGAAGGTCTCGTCGGAGTTAGTCGAGATGCGGATGGTGTTCTTGTGTACGATGGCGATGCCTCCTCCCGTCTGGTTGACGCGGTCCTTCCGGGTGATCTTGTATCCGTCCGGGATGGCTATGGCGATGTCGGGCGCTGAGGAGGCGTTCATCCAGGTTTCGGTGAGGAAGGCGACGTCCGGTGCTGTTGCGTCGAGCAGGTCCCAGAGTTCCACGGCGTGCCTGTGGACGGAGCGGGTGTTCAACAGGATGCATTTCAGGTGGTTGCTGCTGGTGCTCGACTTGGCGGAGGTGGTGCACGTCCGGGGGCAGGTGAATCGGCAGGCTTGGCAGGTGAAGGGTCCGTGGGTGCGTCTCGGTGAGGCTCGGTAGCAGGCAGGGTTCCGGCCGGCATTGAGTGCGGTGAGGGTGGCGGCGTCGTAGGTCCGTCGAGTAGTGTTGCATCGGTGGGATCCAGGGGTCCTGGCGCTGGGCGCGGGCCAGGCGCGGACGGGCGCAGACGGGCTTGCCTTTGGCGCACCTTCGGCGCTCCGTCGGTGCTCCCGCTGCGCGCGGCCGCTGCGCGTGTCGCTCAGGGGGCGTCATAAGTAAGGAGCCTGGAGGGAGGAGCAGCTGGGTGGCGGGAGCGGGGCGGCGAATGGAATCACGGGGGGCGGGGCCGCAGGGAGGCAGTGGCGGGAAGTCCCAGGAGCAGCGGGCAGCGGGAAAGTCCCAGGAGCAGCGGGAAAGTCCCAGGAGCAGCGGGCAGCGGGAAAGTCCCAGGAGCAGCGGGAAAGTCCCAGGAGCAGCGGGCAGCGGGAAAGTCCCAGGAGCAGCGGGAAAGTCCCAGGAGCAGCGGGCAGCGGGAAAGTCCCAGGAGCAGCGGGCAGCGAGCGAAGGAATCTCCAGGCAGGAGGCGGCAAGGCAGGCAGGAGCGGCAGCAGTGAGTGGGGCGACCAAGCCCTGTGGAGGGCTGATCGGTCACTGTAGAAGTCTCTGTAGATCTCTGTAGAAGTCACCCATTTTTGTGGCCCCGGCTTCCATCCAAGCCTCCAAGTCTCACCAGTTACTTCAGTGCGGAGTGCCTTTAACATGTCTAGGGGGATGTCCTGTGAGTATGGAACCCGCACTCCCATTCTCTGCAGTCCCCGGCGCCAGCTGCTGTTCAAAATCACTGCTCTATTCTGTGGATGCCTATATGTTTTGAGGTGGAACTTTCTGGACTGAAGGGTTGTTGGATATGCAATAAAAGTTCCTCTTCTGTACCTTTCCTGAATCAACAGGAAAACTAGCCACAAAATCATGATTGCATGCAACAATGTGCAGGGCTTCAAGAAAAATTAAAACACGGAGAGGCGAAGGTGTCCAAAAGTTGGCACATCTGTAAACGTGATTCTAAAGTTGAATATGTGAGGTAACAAAGCAATCAACGACTGTTACTTTGGTAGAGGCCCCACTAAACAATATACTCATATGCACTGACAAATTAATCTCCAGAACCGCTGAGGACCTGCAGAGTAATACTACAGGGTCAAATGTCGACTTATTTACAAGTGACCCAACGTAACTCACAGCATCTAATTATGAATCCGTTGGCACAACATGAATTGTTCTGGCACTGTTGGTCTTTATCACTAATTAGTCTCACCACGTGCCTTCTGGGCCGAGTCATTTTGCTTTCTAAATTACTTTCGCCAACTGCTTTGTGTGTGCAGTGCACAGGACTATGTACGCATCCACTTTACTTTTGTTACCTTATTGATGCTGCTTTTAGAAAATGTCTGCAAAAATTCGCGAATATATAGAATTACTCAAATACTTCTTACTTTGTCATTTCACATCCAAAAGGATTAACATATGCAAAAAATATAATAAATTGTTAAAAGATTGCTCTCCTAGAAGTGAACCAATGCATTTTATTACGTGCTATACAGTGGCGGCTCCTCCGCTAAGGCAGAGGAGCGTCGCCCCACTGCCTCGAAGCAGCAAAAGAAATAAATAATAAAATGATAATAACTAATGTTATCATTTTATTTTGTCCTCCTGCTGTGGCAGCGTGCGTGAGGGGGTGGGGCAAGGCTGAAGAGCAGGGGAGGAGGGTACAACCCTCCTAAGTGTGCAATGACTGTTTGGTCGGCCCTCTCGGGCCCCCCAAAACAGTCATGCACACTTTCCCTGTTCTCCATGCAGGCTGCATTACAGCCTGCATGGAGAACATGCCCACCCCTACAGCCCCTGGCTGAGTGCCGTGGCATGGCACTCAGTACAATCACTTTGGCTGTGGGGAGCTGGGAGCCATGGTGCTTCCTGCTTCCTGTTTCTCACAAGAAAAGAGAGGCGACGGCAGCCGGCCAGACGGCCAGCCAGGAGGTAAGTGAATTTTTTTTTTTTAAGTGATCCCACCCGCCCCACTTCCGCTTCCAGGCATCAGCCGCGACTGGTGCTATAGTGTACCCAGGTTTGATTGATTTTGAATCCTCGTGTTATTACTAAATATACCTTAGAGCAAGGACGTTTCAAGTCAAATTTCTTGTCCTGGGGCTTAAGTATTTAAAAAAGGCCACACGGTGTGAGTACACTGAGAAAACTACTACCCAGTTGCAACACGTGATCGATAGCTGACTTGACTTTAAAAGACCAAGTGACACACAGTGTCGTCAATGAAGATTCAGCACAGGGAGAATTGTAATAATACTTATTTTTGAGAAATTACAGCAATCTGGCAGATGTTAGTGAAATATTCTGTCAAAAAAGACAGTGCAGAGGACATACTTTAGAGTTCTCCGCATTGGTGGATACTCCTCCAGCCATTGACGCAGATCTACAATCACTGAAGCATGCATTTATGGCATTGCTGTCAAATGCTTCAATTTATGTGAAATGAAATGAATGCTTCTAGAGTTTGAGAAAGCAAAAGATGTTAATATTATGTCCATTTTCTGCCAGCACAAGTTTTTTTTATTGTTAAACGTTTTTGTCGTCTGGCAACAGATTCTTCCAATCTCCAAATCTGGTCACAAAGTTAGGGTCCTAACAGATAACATACAAAATAAACTAAGATCATTCATGCCTTTCTGGTTCTAGAATATTGTCAATGCACTAACCATTATTATGAGCAACACAAGACAAGATCTAGCCACTTCTGGTGTTAAGGGACTATTCAAAGAGAATTGTTGTGCCATATGCATGGATCTAATACATTTGTGGAAAAGACTTGTGCGTCCCACACTTCCTATTAGAAGTAGTATAGAAAGAGAAAGAAGTAACAATGATTTTTGAATGCCATGGAAGGAGCTAGGGTCATCACTGCCTTCCAATTTTCCCTCGTGCAGGGCAAACGGCATTGACTGTGAATGCATCCCGGTCTTAGGATCCGAGAAACACCATATGTTTGCCAGTGGCCATTTAGGGCCATGGAAGAACAAGCTGAATGGTGATGAGCAGAAGAGGCTTTAAAAGGAGTAGATCTTTAGTTAGAAGTGATATGCTTGGAGAGTCGAGAGAAGAAATGAAAGTAGTGGTAAAGCAAGGAGAGAAGGGAGGAGAGAGAGATGTAGTTGAAAAATGTAATGTTGTAGTTGGTTAGTATTGAACAAAGACTCTCCAAGTTCTAAAAATAAACTGAGTTGTAGATTTTAATAAGACTTTTAGACACTCGAGGTCTAAGCACTTAGATTTGGGTATTCACATAATACATATTCCATCATGTGCTACGAGGTACCCCCGTGCAGTGGATGGACAGAGAATGGTCATGCTCATTCTGCACCACAGTGGAAACAATTAGCAGAATCTCTGTGTCGGGAAAATGGGAAGAAACGTTAAGATAATAATGGTGCTGAGCAGAGGTATAAGTCGAGTGCCCTTCATCAAACAAAGTGATAAAAAAAATGTCCTGCTTTTTGTTCACAGAGGAATCAGGATGGCTCTGCGCTGTCTAGGAAGCAGCTCGACATAGCAAGTTTTATTAAGGGACTGTTACTTGAAAGGGGAAAAAGTGATAATGCAAGATGAAAAACCAAGGAGAGAAAATGGAAGAACAAAAAAAAACAAGCCTTCAATAAGGAAATTTAGGAAAGCAAGTCAGACTCGACCAGGTTGAAAATAAAGATCTGGAAAGGAAAGCATGCAGGGCCCACAAAAGGAAGAGCCTATTCTGCAACATAAGTCAGCCTTGCAATGTCTTATCAGTACAACCTTGACACCTTGAACACTTCTTCATTCCAATATCCCACTGTTTAGAATAAATCCATCCAATACTTCTCAGGATAACTCGGAGGCAGTTTGGCACTCATGTGGAGCTCTATATAAAAACTCTACAGCATACCGACATCTTAGCCCCTGGAATCCAAGAAAAGGTAATTGAATGTTTTCTTATGGCAGCACTGCACCATCGAGCACTTATATGTTGTCAGTGTGATTTTCAATGTCACAAAGGCACTTGTTTATTTGCAGCTAGCATCAAGGGCTGCCATAGACAGAGCAGTTTTACTCAGCAAAATATGTAGACAATACAGTGTTAAACCGGTGGACATTCATTTTTTCTTTGAAAAATCAAAAAATGAAATCCAAATAATAAATGAAACACAAAGCTCCAGGTTACGAATTTTGCATGCAATGTAGTGTCCAAATTTTCTGTGCTGCATTGAGCAAAGGGGGAAACATAGTGCAAAGATATATGTACTAAGATTAGCCTAATGCTGCCATATTCCTCGGCACTGATGCTGAAAACAGACTGCCTTGCTAGATGCACAGACTCACAAGGTGGTGCAGAGATGAATATGCAATCTAGTCTATTATTTATATAGGAAGTGTTAAAAGCAAAATGACAATTATGAACATTACCTGCGCCATCTTGTCTGGTGGAATTCTATTTGCACATAAGTTGCAGTCATTTTGATCTATCACAGCCATTTTGTACTCTGTTGGTCACCTTTGTTTCACCCTGCCCTTACTAGCATCCCTCTGACCGACCTGGTACTGTGCTGGGGGCTATAAACTCTATTGCCACAACAAACCTCAGCGCCACTTGCTGCCACAAACTCGTTTTTCCTCTCATCCCTGTTTTCAGACAAGCCTTTGGACGCTCTACCCTTCACTACACCTAGTTACACAAACAGGTTCCAAACACCAAAAAGACTCTTGCAAAATGATTTATTGCACTGCAAACAGCAAGACTTGTTGTTACCAACAATGGGACCTGTTTTTATCAACAGAACGGACTCTTAGATCTGACCGGTCTCACATGTTTTAGACCCTGAAGCAAGGTCCAGCTGCAAGATAAGATTGTCTGTTTGACCTGGGTGGGAAGAGAATTACTGTTGGGCTTGTGTGACAACCTGCCCGAGGCGGGGACCCCAAGCTTTTGTAACCATGTTGATCAAACAAATGCATTGTGTCAAACCTGTATAAAAGGAAGAGCCAAGGGAGTTGTCAGCAGAACACTTCCCTCAGACATCCCGGTGTCTCAGTTGACGTGATCTCCTCATGAGAAATAAACCATTTTCTTCTCTTCCAGTTTCCAGCGCTTGCCTCATTATTTTGATAGCGAACCCAAAGTGAATTAGAGGTGGAATCCTGCACCGGGCAGCATTGAGGGTCTTAGAAGACTCGCTGCCTTTTACAAATTGGCGCCCAAGCGTAGGGGCCCATCAGCAACGCGTGGGTCCGGTAGAGAGGTCCTAACGACGGAGTGAACAACTAAACGATTGGGGTATACCTGCCTGAGAAGACCCTTGTCTGGCTGCCGATCGACTGAACTTCACCGGTTCCGAACGGACCTCTCTCGAGTGACCTGCGGTCCTGACTGGGACCTTAGAGGAACGCCGCATTGATTGTTGGAGTGAGAGGACAACCAGGCGCTGGAAGGGGAAGACGAAGAACTGTCCATACGGTCCGGGTAAGGTCGTGAAAAAACGACTTAAATTGATTGATTGATTGAATAGTTTGATTGAAATACTAGTATTCCTTTTTTGATATTGAGTTATTTGCGACATTTCCCTGCTTGCAAACAACAAAGAATAGGAATATTCTCTCTCTTTGCAGGCAGCGAAGGACAGGTAGTGCAGACTTTTTGTCTAAATTGATTGATTGAGATATTCATTTTGACCGATAAATACGTCATGCCTGTTTTCTCTAGATTGTTTGATTGTAATTGTTTTGGACCAGACCGTTCGTTAGAGGTCAGTCAGCCGGCACCGCCGGAAGGCACCCCTAACAAGGACATGTACGTAAAGTATGGATTAGCCAGCGTAGCTTATAGCAAACTATGGCATAAATACACTAGGAAGGACCGGGTAAATCAGTGGCCACTGACGGGATCTTTCGATCCCGCTAAAATAGAAACGTTAGAATTAGCTCTCCACAAAAAGAAAACTAGACCAGCCATGTTTGACAGTTTTGGCTTATGGCGAAAAGAGGCAGCTCAAAGAAAGAAAAGGGACGAAGCTAGACAAGATAAAGAAACGCGAAAATCAGCTTACCAAGCCTGTAAAAGATTAGAAGAAAAACTAAAAGAAAAGGAAATCGATAAAAAGGAACAGGAATCAAAAATATCAGATCAATGCCCTGTTAGAACGCCCTCGACTCTTTACCCCAAGTTACCAGCAAAACAAAGGGTAGATGATGATTTATCGTTAGGTCCCCCAATCATATACATGCCACCCCCTTACGCCCCTACTCATCCCGTAGTACAACGACAGGACCACCAAAGTATAGCCGGAGATGGCACGATCGCCTCAGTCTCCACCGCCTCTGCTCCCACCGAGTCACCCACACCAAATGCCTCATCAAAGGATACAGTAGTAGAGGTAGGATCAAAAGAAACAGGAGCGCCCAGGGTCCCGCGATTAAGTAAAAATGAGCGAGCAGGCATTGATAAAGTAGTTAAATCCCTCATAGATAGGAAGGAGACAGAAGAGCATGTAACTGACATATGCAACTCCTATGTTGAAAACCGCAAACGATACTTTATTGTACGTCTCTGTTACCACACTCTTACTGCATATGAAGAGAAGTACCAAGATGTAGGGCCCGAGCGACTAGTGGCTCTCTATAGGAAGGTAGACACCGGAGATGAAGGCGACAACGATGTTACAGAACTCTTTTCATCCACACTGGAGGTATTCCGTCACCTCGTGGAACAAAGACGGATAGATAAGGACAGGACATCTAAGATAGCAGGACCCCCGGTGGAAAAACCAGATAGCATGATGCTGATAAAAGAAGCTGCCCCTTATTGGGTACCTCCTAGAGGACAAGGGACTCATGACGATATGAACCATCAAGATGCTAGAGGAAGGGTGGTCTACAATTGGGTGTATCAACCATGGGACAGACAGGACATTTTGACGTTCCGTAAATCTTTACCGGATTTACGAAAGAACCCCACTGCCTTTTACACCGAGCTAGGTACCGCTCTGGGATCAACAATAATGACACTTGCCGACATAGACTTGTTCTTCGGGTTATGTTTGCCAGCAGATGTGTGGAAACAGATTAGGAAAATAGACCATACCGAACTGCTTGGTCATACCTGGGAACAACTCAACACATTAGATAAACAGCGGAACCCTGGTCAAAAACCGGTTAAAGCAATATTGGACCTCCCTGACAAAATAGTGCAGAAAGTGAAAACGCTGATCCCAGAGAAAAAGATAGACTGGTCCATAGTAACCGCGTGCCGCCAGAAACCACAAGAGGATGTCTCAGAGTATTTCTCCAGATTTGAAACGGTGTTCTCCGATTACAGTGGACAAGACATGTCCACCGCAACCGGACACCACTTATTTGTGCAGAACTATGTCAAAGGACTACTGCCAGATGTATCCCAGAAATTACAAGCCAGCGAAAGTAGTTGGGCAGCATCTAAACCGGCGGCCATTCTCCAAATGGCCCAGTACTATGAGCATCAGAGAAACGAAAATGACAGGGCTACAGAAAGGAAAAAGAAGGACTTGAAGGAAAGGGTAATGGTAGCACAACTCCAGGGGGCGAATACAGGAAGGGAGCAATATAGGGGAGGATACCAGCAGAATACCCCTAGAGTACAGCCACCTAGAAACAATTCATCGACATCATATGTCGGACGCCAAGACCTAGGACAGGATCAATGTGCATTTTGCAAAGAATATGGACACTGGAAAACCCAATGCCCGGCTTTGCTAGGAGCTGGTAGGGGCAGAGGGGCGAGGGAAATAGCAAGTGGACAGAGAGGAAGAGGACGTGGGAGAGGGTACGCAAGTGAAGCAAGCGAGGAAAGGCCAGGAAGAGTGAACACATTTGACCATCCCAAACAGAATCAGTACCAACAGACAGATTATGACAATGCGTACGACTTTGCATAGGACAGCCAGAGGCAAGGGAGGGATCCAGTCGAGCTCTATGTTGATCAGCAAGGCCCTTATGTTACCGCTGAGGTCCTGGGCACAAAGTCGCCATTTCTGGTAGACACGGGAGCAACACGTAGTGCACTATCCAAACGACTGATTCCAAGGGCACCCTTGTCAGGCTCACATGTGACCTCAATAGGATTTGACGGTACGCCCTCCACCAACCCTTTGTCCCGACCGATCCCTTTTAACCTTGACAACAATAGCGTCGAAGCGACATTCCTCCTCTCTTCCAACACCCCAGACGCCATTATGGGTCTCGACCTTTTGAAACACTTCCATGCGACTATCAGATGCTCACCAGACGGAGTGCGTGTCGTCCTGTATGACAACACCCAGCGCCATAGAGAGAACCCTTCTCAGCACATGTTTCCCATCTCCGAGACTGACGCATCCCTACTGGACACTTTGCCATCACACTTATGGGCTAGGGCTGATTCAGACGTAGGACGAATGATGATTGACCCAGTACACGTAACAATACGACAGGACGCAACCCTACCGAAAGTACCGCAGTACAAAATATCGCCAGAGGGTGAGAAGGCACTGACAGAGATCATACACTCTTTGGTAGAGGCAAGGGTGGTAGAGGAAGTAGTGAGCAACGTTTGTAATAGTCCCATACTACCGATTGTAAAGAGACAGGGAGAGGGAGACGGAAAAGCCTACCGCTTCATTGACCTGCGGGAGATAAACAAAATCGTAGTGCCACAATACCCAGTAGTTTCCGACATCACGACAATTTTGACCTTAATCCCCTCCACTACCACCACCTTCACTGTAATTGACCTCAAAAACGCATTCTTTTCCATACCTATACACAAGGACAGCCGCTATCTATTTGGATTCACCCTAAACTCCTGTTCGTACAGATTTTGCAGAGCACCTCAGGGGTACACTGAGAGCCCAAGCATCTATAGCCAGGCGCTTAAAAGACAGTTGGACGCCATACAATTGCCAGATGGAGTGGCACTAATACAATATGTAGACGACATCCTTCTAGCAGCGGACACCATACCAATAGCCGTCACAGCCACCATCAAACTACTCCATTTTCTTGCTGAGAATGGTCACAAGGTCTCCCGAAAGAAATTGCAGTTCTGTAAATCACAAGTGACCTATTTGGGTCACCTTTTATCCAAAGAAGGGAGGAAACTCACGCCTGACAGGATCCAGACAATTCTAGACACCCCTGTCCCCAAAGATCAGAAACAAGTCCGCTCTTTGATAGGTCTCACCTCATTTTGCCGACAGTGGTTACCGAACTTTAGCCTCATTGTCAAACCCCTTCTCTCCCTCCTAGCTAAAGACATCCCCTCACCTCTCCCCTGGACCCCCGAATGCCAGTCAGCCTTTAAAGAACTACGCAATGCCCGTCCATCATCCCCTTTTGTATCGCTTTGTTCGCCCTAAGTTGGCGGGGGTATGCCCAGACGTGGGTCCCTTGCTCACTTTGCCACTGGATTCAAGCAAGCCTGGCTGATGACGGCTGGAATGCCAGAAACCGGTCCTAGGATGCTTGTTTCCGGTCCAGGGAAGACATGGCTTGGCAGTTCGGGCTGGACTGTTCCCATGAGGCACAGGGTCAGACTGATTTGCATATGGCCATGTCTGAACTGGGGTGGTGGAGTGAGCTAAAGAATGATGATGGATTAAACCCAGATCAGTTGACTGGGGGTGAGTGTTTGATTGGCTCAAACGTTCCGTCCATCATCCCCTTTTGTATCGCTTTGTTCGCCCTAAGTTGGCGGGGGTATGCCCAGACGTGGGTCCCTTGCTCACTTTGCCACTGGATTCAATCAAGCCTGGCTGATGACGACTGGAATGCCAGAAACCGGTCCTAGGATGCTTGTTTCCGGTCCAGGGAAGACATGGCTTGGCAGTTCGGGCTGGACTGTTCCCATGAGGCACAGGGTCAGACTGATTTGCATATGGCCATGTCTGAACTGGGGTGGTGGAGTGAGCTAAAGAATGATGATGGATTAAACCCAGATCAGTTGACTGGGGGTGAGTGTTTGATTGGCTCAAACGTTCCGTCCATCATCCCCTTTTGTATCGCTTTGCTCAGCACCTGTCCTAGGAACCCCGGATTACTCCAAACCATTCTTCCTCTACACGCACGAGAGGGAAGGATGTGCATTGTCTGTCCTAACACAATCAATTGGTCAAAAACAACGCCCTTGTGCATATTTCTCTGCCACCCTCGATCCAGTAGCCAGAGCACTGCCAGCGTGCCTGCGCGCTGTGGCAGCTGCAGCAGTATCGATACGCCAGAGCGAAGGAATAGTACTCTCCAATCCAGTCACAGTCGACACACTACTAAACCAGACCAAAACCCAACACTTGACTAGCGCCTGACTGACAGGATATGAGTTGACCCTGCTAGCACCGCACATTACCCTAAAGCGATGCACCACCCTCAATCCAGCCACACTGTTACGCCTACCCGAAAATGATCCTAGCGTGACTCCACTACACGACTGTGTGACACTAACCGATGAACAAACAAAGAGTAGAATAGATCTCAGAGACACCGCCTTTCTAGAACCAGATGGAGAACTATGGGTGGATGGTTCGTGCATCAAACTCCCCGACGGCACCACCTCAGCTGCATACGCTGTCACCACAGCCCGAACCGTTCTGGAAACAGCCCGTATTCCCCAACGTTCAGCCCAGGCTGCAGAACTCATTGCCCTCACACGAGCATGTATCTTAGCGACTGACACGACAGTTAACATATACACCGACAGCCAATATGCCTTCGGGGTGGTTCACCATTTTGGGATCTTATGGAAAGAAAGAGGGTTCCTGACTTCACACGGTACACCCATCCTGCATGGAGATTTAGTCTCCGCCTTGACGCAAGCAGTCCTCCTCCCCAAGAAGTTAGCAGTGATAAAATGCCAAGCACATAGGAAAGTGACTGATCTCATTGGACAGGGAAATGCACTAGCAGACGTTACTGCCCGAGCCACGGCAGGAGACAGAACTACGACACGAATGTATGTGACCAGGTCACAAGCTGAACGATGGACTGACGCTAGGACCACTGTAAGGGACATACAGACTACAGGCACACAAGACGAATTGACCGAGTGGGAAAAGGTGGGACTAAAAGACGAGGAAGATTGCTGGAGAACTAAAGACGGAAATAAATGGCTGTTACCCAATGCCTACCTCATCCCCATATTGACCATGGCACATTTACCAGCACACATAGGCTCCACCCCCATGATTGAACTAATCACCAGAGTATGGCATAACGTCAAGATAGCAGAATCTGCAAAACGCCTAGTACAACAATGTATAGTCTGCCTACAACACAACCCAGGGAAGGGGACAGTAGTACCACGGGGAGGGTTTGGAGTCCCTGACCACCCCTTTGAAATCCTTCAAATGGATTACATTCAACTAGAGAGATGCCTTGGTCTAAAATATGTCCTGGTGGTTGTGTGCGCTTTTAGCAAATGGGTGGAGGCCTATCCCACCCCCGACAATACCGCCTTAGCCACTGCAAAAGTATTGCTGAAAGAATTCTTCCCCCGATATGGCCTTTGCAGAATTTTATGGAGCGACAACGGCCCCCACTTCGTAGCCGAGGTGATACAGAACATACTGAGAGTGTTGGGGGTAAAACAAAAGTTCCATGCCGTCTTCCACCCCCAATCAGCGGGCCTGGTAGAGAGACACAATGCAACGTTGAAACTAAAACTAGCCAAAATAGTTGCCACGACCGGGTTGAAATGGCCCGACGCCCTCCCATTGGCATTGTTATCGATGCGCTCCACCCCAACCAAACACCGACTGACCCCGTATGAGGTGGTCTTCGGCAGGCCTATGAGCATTTGGGCGGCACCAAGACCCACCTCCATTAACGATGTCCCGAACATATTAATGTCGGATTACTTGCATAAATTGACAAACGAGCTAACAATTATCCACCAACAGGTGCAGCAAGCCTTGCCTGACGTATCCAGGGGCCCGGGACATGAAATAAAGCCAGGCGACCATATATTAATTCGCAACTTCCAAAGAACGAAGAATCTGGAGCCTAGGTGGACGGGCCCCTGGCAAGTCCTGATCACCACCCGAACTGCCCTCCGAGTGCAAGGAAAACGAAACTGGCTGCATGCCCATCACTGCAAACTAGTCCCTCCAACCCTGGCAACCTGTGAAGGGGTGGAGGTGCAAGAGGAAGTACTCGCGAGAGACCGACCAGCTCTGAGTTGCTACCCACAAGAAGACACCCTCGAACTATCAGAATTTCCCGACCCCACGGTGCCATCCAGGAAAGGGTACAACCTAAGATCGACGAAAGGAGGGAGCTCCAATGACCAGGCCACTAACTGAGTCAAGGTCTCAGATCGGTAGCACAGTCAAACAACGCTACCAGGAAAGCGCCAGACAAAAGTCTGTGGTCCTAACAGTTGTTGAGCTCCTCGAAGATGATGGAAGAAACTGAACACCTGCAAAACCACTGCAAAGACACCAAGACTGCTAACCTGCACAGCACAAAGACAATTGCACTTGTAGCCGCATTTCTCACCTGTCTCCTGCTAATGGTCGCACTCTGGATCATTGAAGAGAATGCACCTGCATACAGAACATTGTCACCCACCATGCAACCAACCACCAAGAAAGAACACTACCTGGTATCACTACCGCCACATCTCCGAGAACGACGCAAAGAATTCTGGAATAATTATTTTGTGCAGATGTTGCACCAACACAATCTTGCCACCAATGCTACCAACTGTTGGGTCTGTGGGCTGTTACCACATGCCACTGAACATTCCATCCCTTTCATCCCTTCGCCCTTTTCTATTCACGGATCTTGCCTTGCCTGGATGATGCTCCTACAAGAAAGTTACAAAGACAATGCCACTTCCGATGGAACAATCGCCCAGTTCTACAACGAGTTCTGGCGAAACAAAACAGGAACGACAGCTGCCCCCTTCTGCCCTCACACCTTCAATGCGACATTCCAGATTGATGTCCCCGCCAAAGAACGAGTGGAAATGCAAGTGTTCAATAATCCTAACAGAGCCACATTTTCCTACCTGAAGAAAAGAACTGCTGCAACACTGACTGTGGCCCTATCTGTGGTGAACGTCTCTGGCCTTGTATGCATTGAAGGCCGTGGGACTAAGAATGTGAGTCACAGCACCTGTAGCATTGTAAGGACTTTGAACACTGCCAACCCCCAGCGCTTGTTGCATCACCCAATATGTACTTTGTTTGTGGAACCAAAGCCTACACCTGGCTCCCAAGAAACTGGGGGGCACATGCTACATCGCCTTTGTTTTGCCACCAACCTACACAGCCCCTGCAGAGCATCATCGAGAAAAGCGTTCTAAAGACATTGATCAAGCAGACTCTGCCTCATCACAGTTCCTCGACGCAGCAAAAGGGCTCGTCCCGCTATGGGGTCCGATGGCAAACAGCCGAGCCATCAGACATCTGTCCCAAGCGGTAGAGACCGCCCTGAACGTCACTGCTGGCATCCTCACCAACAACACTGCTGAGCTCCAAGCGGTCCGTCTGGTTACCCTGCAAAATCGCATGGTCCTGGACGTGGTACTAGCGGACCGTGGAGGAGCATGCCGCATCATCGGTGCCAGCTGCTGTGTATACATTCCTGATAATTCACCTTCTGTCTATGAAGCAATCGAACATCTTCATAGACTATCTTCAGAAATTCATCAAGGGTCAGAGACTTGGACAGTTGGAAGTTGGCTTTGGGGCATCTTGAAGGAGTGGGGTTGGAAAATATCAATGATTCTCTTGGTCCCAGTATTGACAATATGTGGTTGTTGTTTGGGTATACACTGTATACCACCTTTGTGTTCTCTTTGCATAACTACCTTACACCCTAAGACTATGGACACTCAGCTAACAAAAATGAGAGTGATGTATGATCAAGAGATACAGGACATTATGGAGATCGAAATAGACTGACAAGCTGGCTAGTTATGTTCAAAGGGGCCACTGTTAAAAGCAAAATGATAATTATGAACATTACCTGCGCCATCTTGTCTGGTGGAATTCTATGTGCACATAAGTTGCAGTCATTTTGATCTATCACAGCCATTTTGTACTCTGTTGGTCACCTTTGTTTCACCCTGCCCTTACTAGCATCCCTCTGACCGACCTGGTACTGTGCTGGGGGCTATAAACTCTATTGCCACAACAAACCTCAGCGCCACTTGCTGCCACAAACTCGTTTTTCCTCTCATCCCTGTTTTCAGACAAGCCTTTGGACGCTCTACCCTTCACTACACCTAGTTACACAAACAGGTTCCAAACACCAAAAAGACTCTTGCAAAATGATTTATTGCACTGCAAACAGCAAGACTTGTTGTTACCAACAATGGGACCTGTTTTTATCAACAGAACGGACTCTTAGATCTGACCGGTCTCACATGTTTTAGACCCTGAAGCAAGGTCCAGCTGCAAGATAAGATTGTCTGTTTGACCTGGGTGGGAAGAGAATTACTGTTGGGCTTGTGTGACAACCTGCCCGGGGCGGGGACCCCAAGCTTTTGTAACCATGTTGATCAAACAAATGCATTGTGTCAAACCTGTATAAAAGGAAGAGCCAAGGGAGTTGTCAGCAGAACACTTCCCTCAGACATCCCGGTGTCTCAGTTGACGTGATCTCCTCATGAGAAATAAACCATTTTCTTCTCTTCCAGTTTCCAGCGCTTGCCTCATTATTTTGATAGCGAACCCAAAGTGAATTAGAGGTGGAACCCTGCACCGGGCAGCATTGAGGGTCTTAGAAGACTCGCTACCTTTCACAGAAGCATACCCTTTCAAAACAAATTCCTATGCATAAATAAACTCAGAAAGATCCCACACATTGAATGTGTGCTATGCACTGCAGCATACATACGGCATTGTGTTTTTTTGCTAAATGAACACATTTCACCTTGTTTACCCCAGTTTGAAGCTGGCAAAAGTTTAGGATGCAAAGCCCAGTCTATCTTAATTGATTGTGCCTTTGATCAAAATCTATAGGGTGATGGGCCACTCCATAACACCCTCTTCATGTAAAGCAATACAAAGTGATGTAAAGCAGCACAAGGTTTTGTTTTTTTTGCGTGGAGAGAAGGGCACCTTTCCAGTGCAAAGCACCTTTGTGCTGGATAGAAAAAAGCATGCACCGCTTTTCATCAACACAAAGCCTTAGTAAACATGCCTAATAAATCTTGCAAGAATGTTTAATTTATTTGGCTACGAGATACTGTATGTAACAATCTTTCAAGAAAGCAAGTCTCCTATTCAGACAATAAAATACCCAATAAAAAACATAATAAAATTAGAACCCATTCAACTTTTTTTAAACAAACTGTTTTTATAAAAGCATCAGTAGTAACACATTTATTTTACTGAGATGGGGAGGCCTACGAATTATGCACACTCTAGCCTGGCGATGCAGGAAAAACATTATTTAGTTCAACTCAATTTTCTGAAAATGGTAAAGAAATGTGCTCACTGTGCCTACAAAGTCAACTTTATCATCCAAAGTTGGCACCCAACGAAGCAGATTTTGCCTGTGGTGCTGTATCGCCCCTGAAGTCAAGAGATCAATACTCAACTCGCGATCGGTGCAACCCCAGAGGTGTCCCCCTTCCAATCCAGGCTCGACAATCGCCATCATTCTTTGCATCCCCCCTCTACTGCCATTCATCCCCTTCCCCAGACCCTTCTTCCCATGCTGCCCAAACCTCGAGGCTATCTCTAATGACTGACTGGCTTGCTTCCTACAGCAGTGCTGCTTTGTAGCTACCTTTTCACTACATAAATATACATATATACATACACATACATACATACATGGCCTAGAAGATCTGGCCCTACTGCTTGCTTTGAAGTCTCTTTAGACTGAATTTACATATACCTGCACAGCTTTAGATGCATACTGCTACGAGCGTGCATCCCCAGCAAATTTTGAAATGCATGCATCAATTTGTCAAAAGGGGGGGGAGGAAACGTAAATCCAAGACAGGCATAAAAAGCATTAGTTGGAGTCAGCATTTGCTAAACATCAAGTCAAGCAAAATACTTTTAAAAAGTGCACACTTTCTTTTCATTGTTTGTGCCATGCAACACAGGTATATACAGAACGGGAATAAGGTAGAGCCCCCGTCGAGGGCCGTGCACAAAGGCCAGGCCAGGCCAGCATGAGCAGGCACGACGAGGAGGAAAGTGGGGATGCAATGTTCGTGTTTTGGTGAGACTAAAGCTCTTTCTACAAAATGTACCATGCTCTTGCTCACATTCACACACTCTAAATATATATGATTGTCTGTTTTGCTCTGGGATGGTTTACGATTCGAACGCGCTGGCCTCTTTACCCAAGATCACAACACATTCTGCTCTGCTTGGGTGCAGGCGGGCCAAGGGTGAACAGGCTTCACAGCGCGCTATCTCCTCTCTTGTAGCCTTTAATTAACGCGCTTCTCCGACGCACGGCTTCACCCACTCACTGAACAGGCTGCGCTGGAAGCCTTTGTTTGGGTGTTGTGGTAAACTTCGCACTTTTAATGGCCAATGTTTGGAACAGATTGAATGAAACAGGTGTACAAAGGAATCGATAAATGTAAAGACGGCGAAGAATTAGCGAGGCTTTTTGGCTTGTACTCATTGTCTAGAGGAATTAGATGTCAGTTTGAGTACAATACCTCCGACAAAGGTTTCCCAGCTTTCATTTACTAGAACACATAATGGGCGATGGAAAACCTAGTCAATCGGAATACATTATTTAACAAACAGTTTAATGAACGCGGTGCCCATGTCTCGACGGCTGACATGCTCCCCGCGTTCATTTACATCGCAGAAATGGCGTCTGTGAAGTGAGCGCGTCAAATAATACAGAAAGCTGTGCATCAAAATGACTAACACCCAGGAACGTGTGGACGGAACTCTTTTCTAACCCTTCTTAAATTACGCAAAACAGTAACAAAGAGAATGCTAATGAATTTCGGACGGCAGGATGCGCGAAGGATTAGCCCACGGTCACTAACGTGTGTGTGTGTGACTCGTGTGACATTTGCTATGCATGATGTAATTACGATGACAGGGAGGGGAAACACATTGCTTCTGAGCTGGCACAAAGTGATGTCTACTCAAAATGGCTGACCGGTTTTAAGTAGTAAGGCAGGTATAAACTTCAATGGAGTAAGACATGGACAGGTATCACTCTAGATGGAATATGGTGTAAATGCAGAGGCAAAAATTAGGAAGAACCGGTTGTTTACAGTTTAAAAAAAAAATAATGTATTTTTTTAGAGTTTTATATAGCGCGAACTAGACACGAGACATAGGCAGCATCGTATTGGTAACGCGGGCACTCGGGCAATGCCCGAGGGGCCGGTGTCCAGTTCCAGCTGTGGGCTGCTTTATTGAGCAGCCTGCGGGGGCCGATTTGGGCGGTTTCTGCGTTGTTCGATGCTGCCAGAGCCAAGTGGGTGCCTGAGTGGCCTTTCTGGAGGCAGATGGGCGTCCATTACCTCCCTTTTATCAACGGCAGAGATGTCACTCCCTTTCTCTCCCTGGGCCGGCCCATTTTATGCATATTGACTGGGGGCAGGGGGTCTTAGCAAAAGTGGCCTCACTTGTTTTCAGGTGTAATTTCGCCTGAAGCAGTGTTTTGCGGAAAGGCAATATGCAAATGTGGGCCACTTTTTTTTAGCGTGCCCGGGCCGATTTTTAATCCCAATCCAACCCTGGATAGGGTATCAGAGCGCTTTACATGAGCACCAGTTTACAGATGGACACATTCATTTTTTTGTTATTAAGTGATTTGAAGGTCGACTACTCTAGCCGTAAGGCTACATCCCCTCCCTCTCTCACAGTTAATGATCGGTCACTTGGTTTACACCCATTCTGGCTCTACCATAAAATTGTTTTAAAAAAAACTTTTAAAAAAGCAGTACTGCTCATTCTTTAAGCGAGGTTACCATTTCAAACTATGTCAGATATATTACATAGGTCAGTGCTTAACAGGTCTGTCATTGTTGAACATCTTTGAGAAACCTCTTTCTTTGACTGAAAAATGTCACGTAACTAGACACTTCCCAAGTTCATATTATTTTTTTCCAAAGTGTGTATGCGTGGCCACCTACATAAATATAATTGGAGGGTCCATAAAGTGATCTGTTTAAGTACAACCCCTGTTGCATAACGCACAATCTATGCACTAAAATTTGCAAACAGGGAACAAATAAGTCCCCTATCTGCACTGCGTTGCATTGCCACCTTTCAATGAGGTAGAAATGGAATCACATACCCCAAGTGTGTCTTTTAAGAACGTTCAGCAAAATATGCTGCCATGCGCAAGGTAATGGTGGACACAAAGTCCATTGAAGTGCTCTGGCCCTTATTTCTTCTGCACATGCCTCATGTGATCTATTTGGGTTTAGGATGACCAAAGACTGGGCTACAGCAGGCCCTGTTAAACAGGCCATTGTCTCGCAGGCATATCCCGTTTGTGCAGGACCAACCAACACATTCATTATAACTGGAAGAATCATCACAGATATCACTCCATTGCATTTACATCATGACATTCTTCTGAATTCATGCTGGAATTTGCATCCAAGAGGTAGGTGATCCATGGAGAAAAGTTGGGTATTTTTAACATCTGCTCAAGCATTGATTCTGATGGGTGAGTGGTTCCAGGTGGAACTCTGTGGTTTGTCGAGGATCATAACCACTTTCTACCATCAGCAGAACCCATATTCGCCCCTTCCTTATTTACATTGATAACAGAAAATATGACTAAAGGGTCCTTTCTATGAAAGGCATTTTCTCATTCTCCCAAGGCAAGACTCCTGTGTTACCCATTTGAAAACAATGACCACTAGAAGATTGTTTTTTCACACGGCAAACATATGTGCAGTGACTTTTTCACGCACTTCTACATAAGGCCCCCACTGTCTTAGCCACAATTTGAGCACCTTGAAGGCTCAACTTTTATTTTTATACATTTTAAAATCTTGTTTTTATTCAGATGCCTCTTGAAACTAAGAAATGCATAACAGAATTAAGGGCACAGGCCGGCGGCGATCCACTGCATGAGGGAGCTGTAAAACCTACGAGAGTAGATCAGTTTGCAGGGATATTCCGAGGGGTGAAAGGTCTTGGAAGATTCTCAAGAAGAACGTGTAGTGTGCACATTCTCAGATACAGGCAAACATTCCCTAGCAGAAAATGGCAAAGTTTGGCTCGAATCCACATGTCCAATAACAGCTTACTGTTACAATACCCATGCCAGATATTTGCGAAGAATCCTCCCAAAAAGGCAGCCATGTGATTGCCACCGACCAATTCTAAGAGCGCGTACAGTTGGAGGAGCAAAAAGCCCCAACCTGGCTCCATTTAACCTTATGTTTAGCGTTTACCTACTGGAACAGTATTTGAGAGGAAAAATGTGCACCAGTACAGTTTATCATTACTAGGGGAATAGGAATTAATTTACTCACCAGCCATGAGTGTTCAGACTCAGGGCCCTGCCTGTCTTTAACTATTGCACATAATATTAAATTATAATATGATGACTACTGCTTGCACCACTTCGAACATATTCATGCACCACATGACATTCTTGCGATCCCTGTCTACTAATGACACATCATCAAATGCCACCATGATAGAGAAGCCAGGACTAAAGAGACCCAATCAGTGGGATAGAGACTTGATGATCAGTCATGCCTTTTCTACTGTTCTACTTTGCACAGGTTTTGGCCAAAGTTGTGCACTTGATGTTGGGGAGCAAAGGAAAAGTTAGCTCAAATACTCTTTCCTGAGAACAGTGCATCTGCAGGCACATTTAAGAGACTGCATTGCTAATGACTTACCAGGAAAGTTGTTCACTGCTACAGCTGCCATCTAGGAGTCAGTTATAAGCCAGATCCAATGTGTCATGGTGTCCAGAGCAGCAGTGATCACAGCGTGTAAAAGAGCATGTGTACTGGGATACTTTTATCCCTCCCATGCTAGTATCCTGAACTGTGAAGGCATGGCCTGCGCGCGCGCGCGCACACACACACACACACACACACACACACACACACACACACACACACACACACACACACACACACACACACACACACACACACACACACACACACACACCCCCCCCCCCCCCACCCCCACCCACCCCACCCCACCCACCCACCCCCCCCCCCCCCCACCCCACCCCACGAGCTGCTAGGGACCAGGAGAACTCTATCCATACGTTGCTAGAACTTCAGCTTTCTCGAGTGCTTGGGATTGGTTCCACTGAGGTGTAGGCTTTCATTGGTAAGATAGTCACTGGGGAGCAGACACTGACGCAATTAATGCTTTCAAATGAGGAAACCTGGCGTTCCTCCAAAAATGGACAATAGAACATAAACTGCATGTCTGGTAATGTTGTGTAAAATTGTGTAATGTTTTCCACCAAAGTATGCCAAATGAAAGGAAAAATATCCATAATTATGCAAAACACACCCTGGGATATTTCAAGATAAAGTTGAATATAAGGGCACATCTTGTGTTCAAAGGCCACTTAGATACTGGCAACGAGACTTGTTTGAAGAAAAGTGCCTCTTATGGCTCATTTTGTGGTCGACTCTCTTTACCCAGCAAGCCATTTTCTGCTCAAACCACCCATCTTCAGCAAAATATCATGCCAAACATGCCAAATTTCACCCTCCCATAATTTCCGACATTTTGAAAATTTGTGCAACAAAATATTGCATGAATTACACAAATTGTGGGAGCATAACAAACTTTTGCATGGGCATAATATCTGGTCCAAAGAGAATGAAGTTAAACTAGTTTCATGATAGGCTTTCCTTCCGATATTAGAAGTTTGCAAAAAAGACCTTTGAGCAAGATAAATTGGGATGAATCGACTCAAATAAAATTAAAATTCATTCTGAATTTCTCAGAGGAACAATAAGAGGATCTTTGGAGGTGATGACATTGATTAGACCAATGTAACTTATTTAGCTCAATGAAATAGATAGGTTTATACAATTTGAATGCTACGTCCCTTCCTCAGACACAAATTAACTTAATTAGCAGTAACATTCAGTTTAAATCACTAAGGCGTCAATCCTGCATATTGTTGATAGTACATTTACTTCTTATCTGAGTAAGGGTCCTGGATGGAGCTGGAAATCTTGTACAACAAACAATCCAGAATGGAACATTTAGACAAATTGCTCACTTAAACAGAAGTGACCACATCCAGCTCTCGAAGCACTTTACTAGTTGACAGTGTCAAGAAGACTGACTGTCAAAGCCCTTTACAATGCTATTATTGGGACAGGACCAGACTTCTTATAACCCAACTCAATTCATACAACCAAAGGAGAAATCATATATTAAGTATGTCCCAGGCTTGATAACTTACTCTTCAAAACAAAAACTCACCAAGGTGGAGCTTCTACTCAGGACAGACCTGCAAACTCTAAATACACTCTTGAGGAGAATAAAGGACCATCATCAACCATCCAGAATTCAGAAGAGAAATCAAGACCAGGATTTGCCAAATGCATAATCCAACTGAACCCATGCCACAACTGTAGAGCAATGTGTATATGATCCTTAAGATCATATCCTCAGACTCCTTAGTTTACAACCACAGGAGTAAGCCTCAGGCTCATTCAGATGTAGGTACTCACCGGACTGTTGGAAGGCAATTTGGGAACTTAATAAGAGGTAGGTAAGTGTTATAGAATTGTTAAACACAATTCAATACATATTTCAGCAACATCATTAAAGTTGCTTGTGCCGGTCCAATAAAAGGTATGATTGCCTACACAGAGTTTCTCTTTTTCCCAGAACATGATGGTGAAACTGTATTTTCTATGAACTGATTAAACCAATTAAACTCTACATCTCAAAAGAGGAACAGCCTCTTCAAGCCCAGAAGAGTCTGGCGGTATGAAAGCATCAGTTTGTCATGTAGAGAATGCTAACCCAACTGTAGATCATTCGCCTGCAGTGACATTTACATTGACGTTCCTTTATATAGCACCTCATACAGCACTTCTGCCATTTCTAAGTGCTGTGTACACGTGATATTGATCAACTAAATGGTATTAATTTGCAGATCATGGAAAGCTGAAAGTATGTGCCTTGCCAGGATTCACTCCTTATTGGCAGCTCAGCGCAAACCTCAATGGCAAGCAGTTTAGCTTACTAAGCCATTATTGCATCTAATATGTAATCTATAGGTATCAAGACTATTGGTATCTGAAGCCACTGAGGGGCATGGTCACATGAGCTCGACCTGAAACTTCTCTCCCTGAGCTCTGTGCCACAGCTGTCTCCCAGGTTCCTGCAGTGTTTCCTGACGAGAGTGGCAGAAGTCCTGCTTGCTGCTTTGTCTGGTGACAATCTGCAGCAAAGCAAACTCCCCTTTCCTCATGCATGACTATTCCAATACGGTGGCTTACATCTCCTTTCAGCCACGTGTCAGCGTCCGATTTGGTGGGCGCAGTAATAGTGACTGAGCAAAGACTAGGGAGGCTTCTATGAAGTCCCAGCCTGTAAAAGGAATCTAGACCCATTCATCCCAGTTCAGTACAGGCAGGTCTTGTGAACTTGTCATTCACTTGGGCAAGTGGTGGCAGCAACACTCTGGTGTCTTTTACAGCCTAAACTCAAAATCATAGAGAAACGTACCGCTGAGGCATCACCATCAATGGAGTTTTATGTTCATACTAGTCTGCAACCTACGGTAATATGGCAACACATGGAAGCCCTGCGAGTTATGATATAGATGGTCTCTCCAGAGTGGAGAGGACACTGATGCAGTCACTGGAAAAGTTCTATAAGGAGGTAGACAGCATTGAACTGAAAGTGATGGCGGTTGAGGCCTTGCTGAAACACGTCTGTTGGGGTTGCAGTATCGAATCATCTGTGCAGATGCTGGAGAAGACTCATTAGTTGGAAATCAATGAGGACACACAGAAACGTGATTAATGGGTCAACTGCTGATCTCTGACCCTGCTCCATTGCTTCTTCCTGTTCGTGTGCTGCAGGTAGGAGAGAACAGCTGTAAAACCGTTGGAGTGCAACCAATGCCTAGCTGCTGGGTTTGCTCAAACAAGAGGTGATGACACCTTACAAGAGGTGATGACACCTTGCAATGAGTTGATTCAGGTTTTATCTTTAAATGCTTTGGAAATCTCTGTTGCCCTAAAACAGTCCTAGTTAAGTGTGCAGTGAGGATGCCCAGGAGGAGCAACTGGAATAAAAAAGGCAAGTATGGAACTGCGTTGCTAACATTCCATGAGGGTACTACAGAGACTCGGTATTGTGATGGACTACAAAGCATGCCAAGGTCAGACTGCTCTGCTTTCCTGATATCAGTCTCACTACTGTGGAAAAGAGGATGGCTCCAGAAGGAGTTTGTTTGCCTTTGTGCCCAGGCCAGCCTATAAAGCAGCTGAAGACCTGGCTGTTCCCGCCGACTGAGCTCTAGCGTCTGGCGACCCATTTCCCGGGTCCTTGCCTCTTTTTCCGTCTTGCTCAGCTCAGCGCTAAGACACCCTCGGGTATTGCGCGATTTACAAAAAACTAATTAATTCATTCATTATGCCCATTAAGTGGAGAGGGGATGTACGTGAAAACGTTTCCACATTTGGTTAGGCTGGAGGCAACTGCAGTCCGTCTAGAGACTCTTATGGTGAAGCACAAAAACACCAGCAGAAATATATATATAACTCTTTCTTTTGAATTCCATGTTTCTCTAGATGCCTCTAACAAATGGACTGGTTGTTACTGAACTTTGAACCTACCTATGTGACCATTTGTTAGGCTGCCCAACAATGAGTCCACTGCCTGCCGGCAACCCTCCCTAAAGGCATTCTAAGGTGCACTATCCAGAAAGATGGTCTGTCCTTGGGTTTGCACCAGTCATTTCTCTCCTATGTGGGGCACTTTCTTTCACACTGGTGTTCAAAACTCGTTTTTGGCAGGTGTCATGTCACTGACACATCTTTGATGGAAATTCATTAACACAATTGTCCCAAAAACATTTGAAGCAAAAGATTTGCTGGAACAACTTGCTTCTACCAGAATGTAACACAAGATGTGAGTATTTCGCCGGATTAACACTGAGTGTTCCAGTTTTCTATCTTCAGACCCATGTAATCCTCCATGGATAGCAAGTCTAGACATCAGTCTAGAGACGTGGTGTAGCGGGGGTCTGCCCGGACAGTTTCAGAAACCACTAGACCACAACAGGGTCAAAAACAACTCAAAACCACAAAGCATTTGAGAATCAACTTCTGCAATTGCTGCTGTTGGCCGTGGTTCCCTCCTCTGCTGTACTTTTAAGGGCAGGTCTGGAGGACATTCCGGATTTAATCAATAGTTAAGCTTTTGATAAGAGCTACGAAGGGCTATTTTTAAGAAGCCACTTGCATGCCTTTAAGGTTGGTATTGAGTTGCACCGTGGTTGCATTCGCTGCCTCGGCCTTGGTGCAGAAAACAGTGTCTGGACTAAAAGGATACTGCTCCTAAGAAGCATAAAAAAGAGAAATGTTTGGAGATTTAACTTGACAACGGCATGCAGTTTTCGCACCGTCCATTTCGAACACAATATTCCAAGCAGGAGCCGGGCTTTCATTAAAGGGAGGGGAGGGGAGGGATCCGTCAGAGCGGAGCGAGGAGGCTGAACACATGTTAAACAAGCTGCCCTGGGATCCAGCGAGCATTAACATACGACAGCTGCCTGCCGCAGCCTCACAAGCAACTGTGTCGCTGCTGGACATTCCAAGGCTGCGCCTAAACAGGGCTCTGACCTTTATTCACCGGCACAAAGACAACACGCTTTGGATGCGAGCTGATGGAGGGAAAGCCAAGGACGGCGAGGGGCCCCTCTGATGTCCCGTTGGCTTCAGCTTTCATCAGCGTCTCGCTGTTTAACCTCTTGTTTCTGTAAGACAGGACTTTCCTAAGAAGCACTGGCAAAGCCAGAAGCACTGGCTTTAATGTGCCAAAGCACGTAAATAGGCGTTCGCAAATGCTGTTTACATGCGTTGTGAGCAGAAATGATGTTTATCACCGTACACAGCATTCAATCAATCCGAGTTTTGTATAGCGCGCTAATCACCCCAAGGGATATCCAGGCGCTAGAGTGATGTGAGTCTATTCGAACAACCAGGTCTTGAGTCTGCTCCTGAACTCGGCGAGGGATGTTGATTTTCGGAGGTGGATGAGGAGGTCGTTCCAGGCTTTGGCTGCAAGGTGGGAGAAGGAGCGACCTCCGGTTCGGGTGCGATGGTTGCGTGGGACGGTGGCGAGGGCCAGGCCGGCAGCCCGCAGGTGTCTGGTGGGCTGGTGGAAGGTCTGGCGGTTGTTCAGGTATTCTGGTCCAGTGTTGTGGAGAGCATTCTATGCTCATGCAATCTGATCACCTAGAGGTAGGCCTTCAGGGGGCTTGGCAATATGGGTCCAGAGTTACAATGTACAATCAGGCAGCTTCCTGTTAATTTCCAGGACGTGTTGGCCCCAAGGGTGGATCTCAGCCATGGCAATTCACTGATAAATGTATAAAATAGAGTTGAGAGGAAGAGAGAAGGCACCCAGACTATAAGCGTCCTAGAGGATTTTAAAAACAAATTACAAGGGTGGAAGAGCGCTCACTGTTGCTGGTGATCTGAATTCCACCTTTGAGCCTCTGATATCGTTTGACACAGATCTGATGGCAAAGCAGGATGCCAAATGGAAAATTCACTCTATAGATTTACCTGCGGTTAAATGGTCTCCGAGGGCTGCACAGTAATGTGCTCAGACATTGAATTTTAATCTCAGAGTTGCTAACGGTCGGACTAAATCTGATGCTGATGATAGATACGCCTTCTATAGGCCAGGTAATACCAGTTGCATTGAACTACTTACTTAGCCTGAGGTGCTAGATATACATCCAGGGTATGGTGGTCCTGGAGAGGATAGATACTGCCAGCATCGCCCTTAGTCTGTCTTTAATGGGGCTTCTTAATAACACTACGCACCCTCATGACCACAGGGAGGTTGAGAGTATTGTGCTTTCAAATGGGGTTGGGTCCAGAAGCACCTGGAGGCAGTTAATACTAGGGCCAAAGAACTGGCAGCGTCGGATTGGTAACGCGGGCACTCGGGCAATGCCCGAAGGGCCGGTATCCGAATTCCAGCTGTGGGCTGCTTTTTTGAGCAGCCTGAGGGGGCTATTTGGGCGGTTTCTGCGTTGTTCGATGCCGCCAGCGGCCCAGTGGGTGCCTGAGTGGCCTTTCTGGAGGTAGATGGGCGTCCATTACCTCCCTCTTATCAACGGCAGAGGTGTCACTCCCTTTCTCTCGCTGGGCTGGCCCATTAATATATGCATATTGAGCGGGGGCAGGGGGCCTGAGCAAAAGTGGCCTCACTAGTTTTCAGGTGTTTCACCAGTGTAAACTAATCCGTGCATTTTTTTTAACCCCCAACCCCCTTTTTTTATAAAATTTCGCCGAAGCAGTGTTTTGCGGAACGGCTATATGCAAATTATGTAGCCCACTTTTTTTTAGCGTGCCCGGGCCGATTTTTAATCTCAATCCAACCCTGAGAACTGGTGGCCATTCTTGACACTCTTGCTATGGAAGACATGGGTTTGCTTTTGGTCAAGTCCCATGACAATCTTTTTAATGATATAAGGGAGTCTCTGGTGCAAGACAGTAAATGCAATCACAAGTCTCCAGGAAGCCCCTTGGTATAATGCGTGCAGGTTGGCTAAAACAGAATTGTTATTAGCTGCCAAGGCCAGGAATAGACCACAGCTTGTAATATGTAGAGCCAAATATAAAAAGGAATTGGAGACTGCTAGAAGGGAATGGGAGAATTCGCTCTGGGATGAATTGATCAATGCTATGATGTTAAAGGATAGTGTAAGCTTTCGGGCTACTTTGGCATTGAAAACCAACAAGGGAAAGAAGCCTGTGGAGTTTTTCGGTCCAGCCACAGGACTTGGTATGTCACTTTACCAATCTATACTCGTGTAGTGGCTTAGATGCGTGGGTGGATATTGATCCCCAGTTGGCTGCTAAACGTGAAGATCAGAATACCTGGGGGATTGGTCTGAGGGAGACTGAGGAACCTATTATCTCTACTTTATTAGGGAAAGCGCCAGGTCCTGACCAGATACCGAATGCATTATTTAAATCAAACTTAGTGGCCTGGGGACCTTGCATAAATCACCTCTCAATTTTGAAGGGAATGCAAATTCCCATGCTCTGGCGTGTAGCTGAAATCCTTCCAATCTACAAGAAGGGCCAACATAGCGTCCCGAGCAACTATAGACCTATAAGCTTGATTGACACTGTACAAAAGATTTTTTTGTAGGCAAGTACTAAACCATCTCCAAGATTGGATTGATGAGAAAAGCATAATATCTGCGCTTCAGTCAGGTTTTAAAAGTAGAATGGGCACGGTCTTTACTGGAAGACTGTAGCAGTCAGCAGAGGTCGACATTTTGTTGCCTTTGTTGACTTGCGTGCAGCTTTTGATCTTGTTCCCAGGGCTTTGCTGTGGTCAACACTGGATAAGATGGGCATCCTGCCCAATTTATTGGCGATCTTTGTATGTTTGCTTGAAGGGAACCAGGCTAGGGTTCGGCAAGGGAACCAGGGGCAGCTCACTCCTCCAATAATCATTCAGCAAGGGGTTAGGCAGGGCCCACTTTGTTGTGGTGAACTGCCTGCATAGGGATAGCTGTGATGGACCCCGGGAGGGGGTTAGGAGAGTGCCTGCTCTGCTCTTTGCAGACAACACTCTCCTAATCACCAAATCACTCAAAGGCCTTCAACAGTTGTTGGCTGACTTCAATCTTTTCTGCATGGAACAGGGGTTAGACCTGAATAGTTCAAAAAAGAAATTTATGGTTTTTCATTCGGAAATAAGTAAGAGCTATAGATGCAAGTTGTTGGTTGATACAGTCCCAATAGAACAGGTTCCTAACGTTGAACCCATACCCACTCTAAACCCTAAAGACTTCCATTGCCGCCCAAAAACCATACCCACCCTAAACCCCCCTTACCATCCTAAAACCCATTCCTACCCTCAACCCTAAAAATTTCCTTGCTACTCAAAACCCCAAACCCTAAAAATGTTCTTACTATAAAAACCCATACCCACCCTCAACCCTAAAAAACCCTTCCCATCCAAAAAACCATTCCCACTCTAAAACCTACAAATAACCTTGCCACCCAAAAACCCATACCAACCCTAAAAACCCCTTAGTACCCAAAAACCCATACCCACCCTAAACCCTAAAAATACCTTTGCCAGCCAAAAACCCATACCCACCCTAAACCCTAAGATTCCCCTTGCCACCCAAACCTCAAACCCTAAACATTTTCATACTACCCAAAAACCCATACCCACCCTAAACACAAAAAATTCTCTTACCACACAAAACCCATACCCACTCTAAACCCTAAAAGTTCACTTACATCCAAAAGCCCAAATCCACCTGAAACCCTAAAAATTCCTACAACCCAAAAACCCATATACCCTTACTCTTCCTAAACCCTAAAAAAATACCTTTCCCTAATATATGTAAAAAACACTTAAAACGATTAATACTTACCTTTAAAATTTTTACAATGAATATGCCTTTACCATTCATGTCTTTACAACAAAATTAGTTGTAATGGCATGCATGGTACATGCATAGTCGTTGTAAAATCCTGCGTGGTAAAGACTTGCGTGGTAATGTTGCCTGTGTGGTAAAGGCATGCGAGGTTCCAGCTTTGTGGTAAAGGCTGTTTCCACCTTACAGATCCACAAATCAGAATTTCTATACATCAAGATTGCTGACGACTTTCAAAAAAACTTTCTCTAAAAAAGCTGCCCCACAGTTAGAAATATATAATGTAAAAGCTCTAGGAGCCACTCTATATGGAGCTGAGTTGTGGGGCCATGTTAATTGCAACAATTTATTGATTGCGGAAAATAGATTTATTAGGCTATTGTTTGGCCTCGCAAAAAGTATGCCCTTGATCCCGTTATTTCTTGATTTTGCACTCAAGAAAATCTTGTCAAAGTTGCACTTAAGCCCTTGTTCTATTGGCACAGGATATGGTCCTCCCCTGATGTTGAAGCCTACAGAGAACCCCTTAAAGAACTATAAGCCCTGCATAGAGCTTAAGACATTAAGTGGTTTATTCATGTAAGAATGATGTTTAAAAAGTTAGGGTTGGAAGAGTTTTGGGCCAACCTGGGACGTATTCTCTCCATGACAAAAGGGATATTAAGCAGCATAATGGCAGAAAATATGTGTCAATACTGTGTGCAACAGTGAAGGTACTTTGAACCTTGATTTTATGAATTTTAAAATCTTTCCCAGTTATGATGGAACAATTGATGAGATCACACCGCCTCTGGCTCGGAAACCATCTATAATTTAGATACCAGACTCTTCCTACTTTGGCAATCAGTGTGAATTGGGAAAACGAAAAATGCAATGGCACGGAATGCCCAGCGTGTAGGGGTACATCTGAATCTGTAGATCACTTATTTTTTTTGTCCTGCATATGTCCTTCAGGGAAGAAAATGGTTACTGCCCTTATGCAGGTCATTGGGTATGAGGATCCTTAGGTCTGATACCACAAGGTTGGTTGTCTTCACCGCTGCGAGATACCTGCAGGCTGTATGGTTTTGCAGGTCTAAGTGTATTCATGCCTGTGATGACATGGATCACTGGGTTGAGTTTAAATGCGAGGTAATGTTTCTTGACTTTACCAAGTCCTCTTATAACTATGCATAAAGTCGTCCCTGCCTGTTCTGAACCCTTACTTATCTGCATTTAAAAAAAAAAAATTGCTTTCATACTTCTTATGTATTGCAATGTGACAGCAATCTTATGATCTTTTTAGGAATTTTATTGTTATTATCTTATTGGCACTGACACTTTATGCGTACTATGATTCGCTGCTTACTCTCTACAAAAAGGTAGTACACTGTGGGAATAAGAGCTGGGGTTATTACCCTTATTGTTGTGCATAGTCCTTGGGCAGCATCTTGGTCCATTTGGAGAAGAATGGGGTGTCTACTGTAAGATGTACGGATGTATATAGCCAAAATGTGAAATAATTGTGTTTATGAAATTTGAATTTGTGTTGTGCTTATATGATCTGTTTTGGATCGAAATAAACTATTATGATGATGGTTTATCACATTAAAAACATCCACATTTGCTTGGCAAATGCTGGAAAAAATGGTAGCAAAAATGACTGCTTTCTGCATAATCAAGATAAAGCACTGATTGTGCCAAACAGCGCAACGAATGAGTGTACTTTCAGAAGCAAAACAGCACCTCGAGCATGCCAATGGAAGCACGTCCTGGAAATGGAATGATACACCAAGCAGCAAATATCACAAGCTGAGAGTGTAATCCTCCTCTGGGTGGAGCCAAAGCCCACTATGTATATTTAAAAAAATGGATAACAATACGTGATGCAGACAGCTGGCTGTCAAGCCAGACTCAAACTGTAGGATGCGCAGAGATATGGGGAGATCATTTGAGCATTGATGTACATTATTGAAATTGTGTGCTCAAAAAGGCTAAATACAGGCTCTGACATTGGTGACTCACAGTTACAAGCAGTGCTTAGCTTGTAAAACATAATTTACCCTCAGTTTCTCTTAAAAGCTGCAGTCAGGGTCGCAGAATCCCAGAGCTGTCTAGGCTTGTTTCCAACTCATGACTTTATTTTACCAAGATACACTTCCTTACCATTTCTATCACCCTTGCAGGGTGTGTCATCAATGATTTGTCCATTTGTCACTATTTTCCTTTCTCTTCCTCTTAGTCAAGGTCGCCAAACAAGTGTGCTGATACTCACCACCTTCAACCACCAGCAGTGGTTATAAGCTGCTGGGGGTAGAGGTAATTATATGGCAAACACTAGGAAATCCAACTTTCCTGTCAGTGTCTTTATAGGTTTCCTTGGAGTAGATTGAGGATCACATTTTTAGCTCAGGCAGCCTGCAAACACTGCATTAGGTGTATCATGCTTAGTAGTTTGGGTAGACTTACAAGAAAGCTAACAGATGTGATCTAGGGGCTGAAGCGTTGTCTTTGAAGTCTGGAGACCTAATTTCTAATCCAGGCTTCAGCGCTAATAGGGCCAAATCACTTGACCTGCCTGTGACCCAAAATTGTAAGTATGTGAAATGTAAGACAAAGTGATTGTGAACTGTGATATAACTGTGCACTCTGAATATATATCCCCCCACTTGAAATCCATGATCTCAAAATCAGCTCTCTTTATGAACAGCTCTCCCTTGCTTAAAAGCTACGTTCCCACCACATCAATAAAAATACAAAATATGGGGTTTTATCTTCCATATACTATATTGCTTTTTAGGACTGGCAGGTGACACTGTGCTGAAGCTATGTTCAATTACTAGTAGCTTTAAACTCTTTCAATGAGCAAACAGTCAACCTAGCCAAACATAACAAGCATTGGCAAAGCCAATAGGTTTCACTTATACAAGAGCTATTCACTTTGGCAAAGGGTTTTTGTCATGTTGTACACCAGTGTGGCTGCTGTTCAGCATGGCTAAAAGTTAGAGACATTGAGTGTCCAAGAGTGAAGTGGGGAGAGTTGAGTATCATAGACTGGATTTGTTGGAGTAGGGTGGATTAAGGGTAGTGTGCAGTGCCGTAGAGTTGAGTAGAGGGGAGTAGAGTTCAGTGGCAGAGAGTGTCGTAGAGTGCAGTGTCGTCGTAGAGTGCAGCATCGTCGTAGAGTGCAGCGTCGTCGTAGAGTGCAGCGTCGTCGTAGAGTGCAGCGTCGTCGTAGAGTGCAGCGTCGTCGTAGAGTGCAGCGTCGTCGTAGAGTGCAACGTCGTCGTAGAGTGCAACGTCGTCGTAGAGTGCAACGTTGTCGTAGAGTGCAACGTTGTCGTAGAGTGCAGTGTCGTCGTGGAGTGGAGCAGCGTAGAGTGGAGCAGCGTAGAGTGGAGTGGAGCAGCGTAGAGTGGAGGGGGTAGAGTGGAGGGGGGGTGGCATACGGTGGAGTGGGTTTGAGTAGATTTGGGTGAGTTGGTTTGGGGTAGAGTGGGGTGGATTGGAGTGGGTGGACTGGATGGGGTGCATTGGAGTGGGTGGATTGAAATGGGGTGAGGGGAATTGATTGGGGTGGATTGGAGTGGGTTGGATCAGATTGGTTTGGGGTGGGGTGGATTGGATTAGAGTATAGAAGGGTGGTTTAGATTGAGGTGGGGTGGAATGGACTGGAGTGGGGTGGGGTGGATTGGAGTGGGTGGATTGGAGAGTTGTGGGTTAGATGGTTTGGATTGAGTGGGGCAGACAGAACAGGGGTGGGGTGAAGTGGATTGGGGTAGAGTGGCGTGGACTGGAGTCGAGTGGGGTGGACTGGATGGGGTGGACTGGTGTGGGGTGCAATAGAGGGGGGTGGACTGGAGTAGGGTGCAATAGGGTGGGGTGCAATAGAGTGGGGTGGAACTGGATTGGCGTGGGGTTGGGTGAACTGGATTGGGGTGGATTGGGGTGAGGTGGGGTGGATTGGAGTGGGGTAGATATTGAATTTGGCTGGATTGGGATGGGGTGGATTTTATTGGGATGGGGTGGATTGGAGGGGAGTGGGGTGGATTGGCTTGGTGAGGTGGACTGGATTGGGTTGAGGTGGATTGAATTGGAGTGGGGCGGATTGGATTGGAGTGGGGCAGATTGCATTGGGGCGGATTGGAGTGAGGCGGTTTGGAGTGGGGCAGATTGTTTTAGTTTGGAGTGGGGCAGCTTGTTTTGAATTGGAGTGGGGCAGATTGTTTTGGATTGGAGTGGAGTGGGGCAGATTGTTTTGGATTGGAGTGGGGCAGGGTGGGGTGCGGTAGGAGTGGGGTGGATTGAAATGGATGAGGTGAGGTGGATTGGGGGTACATTGGAGTGGGCTGGATTGGGTGGATTGGATTGCTGTGAGGTGGAATGGATTGGAGTAGGGTGGCTTGTGGTGGAGCGGAGTGGGGTGGGGTGAATTGGGATGGAGTGGGTGAATTGGGGTGAGGTGGACTGGAATGGGGCAAACTGGAGTGGGGCAGATTGTAGTGGGGCAGATGGAAGTGGGGCGGATTGGATTGGGGCAGATTGGAATGAATTGGAGTGAATTGGAGAAGACTGAAGAGGGATGGATTGGAGTGGGCCAATTGTTTTGGACTGGAGTGGGGCATATTGGAGTGGGGCGGATTGTTCTGGATTGGAGTGGGCCAGATTGTTTTTATGGAGAGGGCAGATTGGAGTGGGCAGATTAGAGTGGGGCGCGTGGGGCAGATTGTTTTGGATTGGAGTGGGGCAGATTGTTTTGGACTGAGTGGAGCAGATTGTTTTGGTTTGGAGTGGGGCAGATTGGAGTGGTGGGGCAGATTGTTTTGGATTTGAGTGGGGCAGATTGTTTTGGATTTGAGTGGGGCAGGTTGTTTTTGATTTGAGTGGGGCAGGTTGTTTTGGATTGGAGTGGGGCAGGTTGTTTTGGATTGGAGTGGGGCAGGTTGTTTTGGATTGGAGTGGGGCAGATTGTTTTGGATTGGAGTGGGGCAGATTGTTTTTGATTATGGTGGGGCAGATTGTTTTGGATTATGGTGGGGTGGAATGGATTGGAGTGGGGTGGATTGGGGAGGAGTGGGGTGGATTGGGGAGGAGGGGGGTGAATTGGGGAGGAGTGGGGTGGATTGGGGAGGAGTGGGGTGGATTGGATTGGGGTGAGGTGGATTGGATTGGATTGGGGAGGTACATTGGAGTGGGCTGGATCGGGGCAGATTGGATTGGTGTGGATTAGATTGAAGTGGGGTGGCTTGTGGTGGAGCGAGTGGGGTGAATGGGGATGGAGTGGGTGGACTGGGTTGAGGTGGACTGGAGTGGGACAAATTGGAATGGGGCAGATTGGAAGGAACTGAAGTAGGGAAGATTGGAGTGAGGAAGATTGGAGTGCATTGGAGTGGGGAAGATTGAAGTGGGATGGATTGGAGTGAGCCAATTGTTTTGGACTGGAGTGGGGCGGATTTGAGTGTGGCGGATTGGAGTGTGGCGGATTGGAGTGTGGCGGATTGGAGTGTGGCGGATTGGAGTGTGGCGGATTGGAGTGTGGCGGATTGGAGTGTGGCGGATTGGAGTGGGGCAGACCGGAGTGGGGCAGACCGGAGTGGGGCAGACCGGAGTGGGGCAGACTGGAGTGGGGCAGACTGGAGTGGGGCAGACTGGAGTGGGGCAGACTGTTTTGGATTTGAGTGGGGCAGATTGTTTTGGATTGGAGTGGGGCAGATTGCAGTGTGGCAGATTGCAATGTGGCAGATTTCGGTGGGGCAGATTGTTGTGGGGCACATTGCAGTGGGGCACATTGCAGTGGGGCACATTGCATTGGATAGGAATGGGGTACATTGTTTTGGATTAGAGTGGGACACATTGTTTTGGATTAGAGTGGGGCATATTGCTTTGGACTGGAGTGGGGCAGATTGTTTTGGACTGGAGTGGGGCGGATTGTTTTGGATTGGAGTGGGGCAGATTGTTTTGGATTGGAGTGGGGAGAATCGTTTTGGATTGGAGTGGGGAGAATCGTTTTGGATTGGAGTGGGGAGAATCGTTTTGGATTGGAGTGTGGCGGTTTGTTTTGGATTGGCAAGGGTTGGATTGGGGAGGAGTGGGGTGGATTGGAGTGGGGTACATTGGAGTGGGCTGGATTGTGGTAGATTGAATTGGGGTGGATTGGTGTGGTGTAGATTATATTGGAGTGGGGTGAATTATGGTGGAGTGGGGTGAATTATGGTGGAATGGAGTGGGTGAATTGGGGTGAGGTGGATTGGATTGGGGCGGATGGAAGTGGTGCGGATGGGAGTGGGGCAAATTGGGGTGGGGCAGATTGGGGTTGGGCAGATTGGGGTGGATTGGAGTAGGGAAGATTGAAGTGGGATGGATTGGAGTGGGCCAATTGGTTTTGACTGTAGTAGGGCAGATTAGAGTGGGGTGGACTGTTCTGAATTAGAGTGGGGTGTATTGGAGTGGGGCAGACTGGAGTGGGGCAGATTGTTTTCAATTGGAGTGGGGCAGATTAGAGTGGGGCGGGATGGGGCAGATTGATTTGGATAGGAGTGGGGCAGATTGTTTTGGATAGGAGTGGTGCAGATTGTTTTGGATAGGAGTGGAGCAGATTGGAGTGGGGCGATTGTTTTGGATAGGAGTGGGGCAGATTGCTTTGGATTGGAGTGGGGCAGATTGGATTGGATTGGAGTGGAGCAGATTGTTTTGGATTGGAGTGGAGCAGATTGGAGTGGGGCGATTGTTTTGGATAGGAGTGGGGCAGATTGCTTTGGATTGGAGTGGGGCAGATTGTTTTGGATTGGTGTGGGGGCAGATTGAAGTGGGGCATATTGTTTTAGATTGGAGTTGGGCAGATTGTTTTGAATTGGAGTGCAGCAGATTGGAGTGCAGAACATTGGAGGGGGGCAGATTGTTTTGGATTGAGTAGGGAAGATTGGATTGAGGTGGGTTAGGAAGAACTGAGTTTGTTGGATTGTAGTGGATTGAATTGGGGCGAGTGATTTGGATTGGAGTGGGAGTGGATTGGATTAGATTGGTGTGGGGTGGGGTGGATTGGATTGGGTGGGTGGATTGGATTGAGTGGGGTGGATTGGATTGAGTGGGGTGGATTGGATTGAGTGGGGTGGATTGGATTGAGTGGGGTGGATTGGTGTGGGGTGGGGTGGATTGGCGTGTGTTGGAGTGGGGCGGATTGGCGTGGGTTGGAGTGGGGCGGATTGGGATGTACTGCACGATTATGTGTTAAAGCATAATTTCAGAAGTTACACATACAAAAGAATGTCACTTTGCAATGAAATACTCCTCATCTTTTGAAAACAGTGCCCAAGAGCAAAAACAAAAGAAAACATGAGTGCAAAGTGAGATAAGAAGACTTGGCAAAATAAAAGAAAGTTAACTGTAGACAATAACGCTTTGCAATTTTGTTTGTCCTGCTGGGCGCTGTTTTACCAGTCACACACTTTCTGTTTGCAGGGCACTAAAAGTTAAACAGAACAAAATATACCCCAATCACGTCACAAGCAGCGGACAGGCGCTGATTACGTTGAATCAATCAGTGCTTGGTCCCTGCTTCACAGAGAGGAACGGAAATGATGCTAGGGCCTGCCTTCATGAATTACAAGGCTGTAATGAAGAATGCCACACAAGCCAATAAATAGTAAGCAATGGGTGAGCTTCAAGCCCTTTTTGTTGGCAACAGTGTCTCGCAAGCGAGATGAATTCGCTAGCGCATGCTCTCGCAAGCCCGACCCTAAAAAGCATTATCAGCCTGACTGAAAGCTAAATAATCATATCACTGTTGGAAGCTTTTACATTAACCCATTTCTGGCTCTTTCATCTGCAAAAAAAGTACGTGCCCCAGCTTCTTCACTTGCATTAATGCTGGAAAGCTGATGAATTGGGAAATAATTACAGGACCATTTTTTGTTTTTGTTTTTTACTATGAGTTAATAAATAGATGTCATTTACCAAAATGCCAAGGGAGTGGATATGACATCACACATACTTTGAACCTGAAGATCACAACAATGATTCCTTGTCCCACAAACATCCTCTAAGGAGAAGGCACGTTATAGGGACTAGAGAATGTGAAGGGAGCGCTCAGACCATCTTTCTGTTCAGGTCACTGACTCAATGTTCCTTTTTGACGTGAGGTATCAAAGCATAAGCCAAGGGTAGAACCCTCTGTACTGGACTGGCATCCGTGTACACATCAATGTAAAATGATGACTTCATTATACTGAAATACTCTAACCAAGTAGAAAGAGTTATGGAGCCTCGCAAGCGATAGAGATGCACTCTACGAATGATACAACAACAATACGGTATTTATAGTGCACTTAGATGTCACAGAATGAGCGGCAAAACCAGGAAGGAAAACAAGAGCAAAGAAAGTGGTATCGGATAAAACAAAGAGCGGGACAAACAAAAACATCATAGTAACATTGCTGAACTACAAGCAGAAATAATAAACAACTCAGTAGGGTGGAACCCCAGGTCACTAACTAATTGCATTCGTTAACAAGAGAGCATAAATCTTATAAAGTGAAGCAATGGGCCAGCCTCATATCCATGACGTTAAATGGGGCGAGAGATAACAGTGTCACAGATGGCCAAGTTTAGCTTTTTCTACTGGGTTTTGTGAACGGAGGCAGTCCTCAAAACCTTACTAAGCTTTTCGTGGCTGTTGGTGACACTTGTTAGCTAGAAGCTTAATGGCAGACTGATACTCTGCCCAAATAGACTGTGAAAGTACCCACTCTGCCTTCCTGATCACTAGCAAACAAGCAATGGTAAATTAATTAGGTTCCGCCTATGTGATTAATAATACGCAGTTTTTTTTGTTCTAAGTTGTAGCTTGTTGAGTAGTTGTAACATATAAGTAACAGAAAGTCTGTTAACCCCTTCGATGCTTGAGCTCGTCAAGCTGCGCGGTCGGGCTGTGCGCATGACGAGCTGAGCTCGTCACGACCATGCCCGCGATCAGAATGTCCAGCACCTGGGCAAAATTCAGATCACGGCGAAGCGGTTAAAGTGTTATGGCTTGTTTATGTACAAAAAGGCAATATATTGTGCTGTTACTAGTGGTATAGTGCAGGTAAGCAATAGCAACATTTTGAAAAATGATATGCAAGTGGGAAATAATAAAATTAATTGATTTAATAGCAATATTATGTGTTTAAAGGAGTTCTAACAACTTTTGGACACAGTGCCAATGTGCCTGCTGCACCATTCAAATCATGCCCCCAGTGCCTACAAGATAACTGCATTTGTGACTTCCTGTTTAGTAGTAAAATATTGCAATATTTGGTGTTTAGAGAAGTTCCAAGAGCTTTGGGCCCCGGTGTCACTGCACCTGCTGCACCATTAAAATCATGACCCTAGTGCCGGCAAGGTAACTACACTCGTGACTGCTTATTTATTAGTTAAATATAGCAATATTTGCTGTTCAGAGGAGTTCTGACAACTTTTGGCCCCGGTGTCACTGCACCTGGTGCACCATTGAATCATGGCCCTAGTGCCGGTTAGATAACTGCACTTGTGACTGCCTGTTTAGTAGTAAAGTTTAGCAATATTCTGCATTTAGTGGGGTCCGAGAGCTTTTGGCACTGGTGCTACTGCACCTGGTGCACCATTCAAATCAAGCCCCTTTTAAATGCAAGATAACTGCAATTGTGTCTGCCTGTATAGTAGTAAAATATAGCAAAATTAGGTGTTTAGTGGGGTGCCTGGAGCTATTGGTCCTGGTGCTATTGGACCTGCTGCACCATTCAAATCATGACCCTAGTGCCTGCAAGGTAACTGCACTTGTGACTGTCTTGGTTAGCAGTACATTTTAGCAATAATCTGGGTTTAATGGGGTCCCTAGAGCTGTTTGCCCCAGTGCCACTGCACCTGCTGCACCATTCAAATCAAGTTCCTTTTAAATGTAAAGTAACTGCAATTGTGACTGCCTGTTTAGTAGTCAAATATAGCAATATTGTGTGTTTAGAGGAGTTCTGACAACTTTTGTGCCCGGTGCTACTGAACCTGCTCCACCATTCAAATCATGACCCTGTTGTCTGCAAGGTAACTGCACTTAAGGTTGCCTATTTAGGAATAAAATATAGCAATATTAGGTGTTTATTGGGGTGCCTGGACCTTTTGGTCCCGGATCTGCTGCTGCACTATTAAAATCATGGCCCTAGTGCTTGCTAGATAACTGCACCTATGACTGCCTGTATAGTTGTAAAATATAGCAATATTAGGTGTTTAGAGGAGTTCTGATAACTTTTGGGTCTGGCACCACTGCACCTGCTGTACCATTCAAATAATGACCCTGTTGTCTGCAGGATAACTGCACTTGTGGTTGCCTGTTTAGGAATAAAATATAGCAATATTAGGTGTTTGTTCTTGGTGCCACTGCACCTGCTGCACCATTGAAATCATGACCCTGTTGTCTGCAAGGTAACTGTCCTTGTGACTGCCTGTTTAGTTTTACATTTTAGCAACAATCTGGGTTAAGTGGGGTCCCTAGAGCTTTTGGCCCCGGTGCCAGTGCACCTTCTGCACCATTCAAATCAAGTCCCTTTTAACAGAAAGGTAACTACAATTGTAACTGCCTATATAGTAGTCAAATATTGCAATATTATGCGTTTCACAGGAGTTCTGACAACTTTTGGGCCATGTGCCACTGCACCTGCTGCACCATTCATATAATGACCCTGTTGCCAGCAAGATAACTGCAATTGTGGCTGCCTGTTTAGTAGTAAAATATAGCATAGCTCTTGTATACTAACTTTATTTTTAACGTACGTTTATTACATTTAGAATTTGATCATAATGACCACATAGATTAAGTTGAAAAAATCAATCCGATAATGCCTACAAAGTGCAAAGAAAGGTACCGAGGCATGAATAGGAAATGCCACTAACATTCTAAGGCTAAAGCTTCTGCTTTACACAACTAAGTAATAAAAAGCAAGCATTCCAGCTTACTGTTAGAAGCTATCTGCCTTTTCCGTGGGATGAGATCTTATCTTGACAGTGAATGGGGCTTAAACAGTGTGAACAGCTTAAGTAGAAGTAACGTAAATGCGTGCAGCCAGGGGAAGTTAACAGAAAAAAAGTTCCACTCAAAAGTGAATGAACACAGTAATTTGGCTGTTGGGAACTCATAAGAGCCCCCTTTTGAGATATATTAAATACAAGAGATTTCACAAAGCAGGCGAAACCTAAAAATGCACATATTAAAACCGTTAGCAAATAAAAACAAAATAAGTAAGAACAATAATACTATAGGAAATGTAAAAAAAAGTAAGGTCATTAACATAGTAAGGAAAAAAAGGCTTGTGGCAGAAAAGATGCTAAAGGATCAAAAAGTAAAAGAAATATTTAAAAGAAATAAAAAAGGGGTATGGCCAAGATGGCGGGCGGCTAGGATATGCTCTTCTGGCTCTCTGTCCATGCCGCCGATAAAGCAGTGTTTAGCGCCACGCCTGCCATGATATTCTGCCCCCACGGTCCGGGCAGGGTGGTGGTGGTGGTATCGGTGCAGCAATTCTGGAGACACTGTAAAAGCCCCATCTGAAGCATGGGCTGCCAATATGAAGTAGGGTCCTAGAGAGCACTCAGCTCTGGTGACCAACAAGATGGTGGACGGCTAACCATAGCGACCAGGGCGGAGGTCTCCTGTTGTATTCCGCTTTAGGGGTCCGTATATAGGTTTTCCTGAATCATGTCCTTATATAGGCACAATTTGCCTTGCCCTTATATAGGCATAGAATCCCTGTCCTTATTTAGGCATTAACCGTGCACTCCAAATACAGGCATGGTCACCGACATCCGTCCACCCTAACGTCACAACGAGTTCTTAGAAACCAGACCCTTAAGCTTCAGGAGTTCCCCTAGCACAGGACTATTGATTTCTCCAAGAACTCATCTATTATGTATGAACCGTTATACCTTAAGGGTTCATTCCTGACGTCTTCCTCTGTCCGACTTCACGTCAATGCTAACATTCCTCGACACCTACCAGGTATAAATATACCTTCCCTTGCCCAAGCAAGTTAGAGGAGACCTCGACTTCAGAGGAGCCCGTATCCCGGCCTGACGCACTGAGAAGACGCTGTCATTCCTGCACGCAGACGAATCCAGCTTCCAGTGTTCTGACTCCCTTCGCGGGGTGTTAGAGTTTCAGATCCGGCAGGAGATTCCCACCTCTCTCATTCTCAAGGTATGGAGCTGACTAGATCCTAGAGGGACTCTTGGCATACTAGACTTAACATACTCAGTCTACCATACTAGAGAATACTCCACCTACTTCTACCTTTCCCTACACCTAGACTAGGTTAGGTACACTGGGGTAGAACTAGCCTAGAGACGCATCGTATGAGTACTCGCATTCTTAGCTCATGTTATTTATGTACGTAAATATTTGCTAACAGATAATGCTAGCGCAGATTTATTTACTTCTACTGCTTACGCTGTACATTATTTATCTTGCATACTGTCTTGTGATCATAACAGCACATATCTCTTACACGAGAAACAAGACTGTTCAATAAAACCCTTTTTATTGAAACGCCCGTCTTTCCTTTCTGTGTAATTCTGTAGAAACTAAGCATGCACGATTGAATGAGTGAAACTGTTATCTATTGTTTCCACGATTCTGAGACATATTCCGCTTCTAAAGGGAAACAAAGTTGTCATGTTTTTCGGTTGCCAGAAACGACTCCCTTCTTGTTCTCAAGGAGTTTCTAGTGGCCTCTGAGCTAGCTGGCACAGGTAATTAAGTTTAATATAATCGATAGGGACATACCGACCTTAGTCCTATGTCAAACCTATAGGTTATATTATTCCAATGCGCAGAGCCTATTAGGGAAATAGGAACTACACTACACTCCCTGTCAGTGTCCAGCAGATCAAGTGCCCAACAGCGGGTCAGCCAGGCGGCTCCTACTCCTGCTGTGAAAACGGCCTTTCGCCCGACAAGGCTCCTTGCGAGGTCCCCAGCGCAAGGAGAGGCCGTCCAAGTGATTCCCCGGATGGGAGCAGGCTGTAGTAGCATCCTAGAGCTCCTGGATGGGAGGGGCTGCTAGGGGCAATTAGCCTCCTTTTTGCCTGCCGCACGGGAGCTGCGAGAAGAGTGCAATCGGGGGTTTGGAGAGTCTCCCATGTGAGGCTCAGCAGCTTTTGGCTATGGCCGGGCCGACACGGGGACCTGGGCCTTGCAGGTCCTCTGGGGGCCCCATTTGATGTTGTTGAGGCCCAGTAACTACCAGCGTTGTAGCGAAGGGAATCAATAGATCACCTGCCTCCTTGGATAAGAGCTCCCCTCAGCCCTGAGCGATGCCTGCGTCATGGGCCTGGCCCCTAGGCCTGGACTCCCGTGGCTGGCACTGCCGGGTGGCTGTAGAAGGAAGATGAACTTGGGCCATCTGGGGCTGCTCGAGGAGGATTTTTTGGGGGCCCAGCGACTAGCAGCTCAGTGGTACCAGCCCAGTGATCTGACCTGGTGAGAGCAGCCGCCGGCCTAGTCTCCAAGGGGTGAGTGCTGTTCACCATGTGGTCCCTGCCCCCCACCCGCTCCGGAGCTGGAGATCATCAATTGAGCCTCTGAGTGGTCGGGAGTGCCCGCTTGGTTCAGGGCCGATGGAGTGGGCCGTTCAGAGCAAAGGGCCAATCACCTACATCTACGTCTGTAGTCAGCAGCTCTCCCCTTCTGTGGTGACTGCTGGGGGACACACTGGTGGAGGCCGGATCTTCGATCTACTACTTCCTAAGCGCTTCTGGTGAAGTCTCGTATTGAGGAGGTGCCCTCTGCCCACCTCCCCCTGGATCAGGACTCCATCACTCCAAGGGCTCTCAATGCATTGAGCACATTGCCATGCTGTCAGCCAGGGCAAAGAAGGACAGCTCGCTCTGTGATATGCTGCTGAAGCCCAATGGGGGCCATAAGGGGACAAGGCATCAGCATCGAGCTCGGAGATTTCTCCAGAGATCGATGATGTGTAGGGCCCGGTGACCCCTTCCTTTCTGGAAGCCTTATTTGCGTCCCTGTGCAATGACCTGCAGATGGTCAAAAAGGACCTCTCCTTGGATCTGCGGGACGTACGCCGAGAACTAGAGGAGGTAGGAGACAGGGTCTCCGCTTTCAAAGAGAAGGACTCCAGCCCTGTGGAAGAGGTCCAGTGGATGCAGTTAGAAGCAAGAGGTGCTCTGGCTTCAAGAACAACAAATCAGCCTCTAGGTTCACACCGAGGACTTATAAAATCGTTCAAGGTGTATTAATGTTTGCATCAAGGGAGTCCCGATGAACGCAGAGGCAACCAACCTGGGAGAATATGTAAGGGCCCTCTTCCGTCATGTCCTGGGGCATCGGATGTTCTTGAGATAAAGATGGATCAGGTTTATCAGGTGAGACTGCCGAAACCAGAGAATGGGCCTCCCACAGACATTTTAGTATGTGTCCATGATTTTCAGCTGAAGGTATTCTGTGCAAGGCCCATGATGTACACCCGCTTCAATTCAGAGGCCACACACGTCATTATATCAAGACCTGCCGACCATTACACTACAAAAGCAGTGCAAATTTTGCACGATCACAGCCCAACTGCGAAACACTGGCATCTCCTACTCCTGGGGACATCTGTTTCGGATAATTTTTCAGTTTTAGGGCAAACTCCACCAGCTTCGCTCCCTGACGGAGACCTGCTGAGTGCTGGGCTTCGAGAATCCCCTACCGGAGGGACGACATACATGGCCGTGGGGCCAGATGGCTAGGAAGTGCCCGCTGAGGCAGCGGTCCAAGAACTCACCTGACAGACTGCGTCCTGATCCAGAGACTATGGCAATGGAAAGGAAATCTGTATTGGGCTCATTGACAGGAGACACTAACAGTGTTGACGCCTCTTGAATCCAGGGACCACCCGATGCCAGGCATCTCCTTCCGTCAGGTGGGGTTACGTGAGGTGGGGACGAAGTCCGGAGGTCCTAGAGCCCTGTACAGGTATTTTGGACTCCGCTTGGATGAGACTTTTCTTCATCTCAGTGCTCACTTCTGTTTTTGACCTCTACCACCAGGGTCATGCTTCATTCTTTGATTCCATTGTTAATGGACTGCTACATTCCTTGGTTGTTTTTTTCGTTACTTGCTCTGTTTGGGTTGTTTTGTGAGTGTTTTTGCTTCTTCAACTAGATAGATTTACCCTTGGCTACTCAGATCACATAGCGGTGGTCAGCTGTGGATGAAGATGCTTCATTGCCTTAGGTCCTGACAGCTCACTAGGGGGCTTACTCAGCATTTTGTGCTCATGCCTCGTTTTCCGGGATCTTGAAGTAACTTACTAGCCTCAATGTGCGAGGCCTTAACAATCCTACAAAAAGGTCAGCGGTCCTTTACCTTCTTGAACAGTACGGCAGTGACTTTTGTCTCTTGCAGGAAATTAATTTGCTCTCTAAAGATATTTATAGAATGCAGTCCCGCTGGTTCCTGCGCCAATACTGGTCCTCATGCCCCATGAAGAAAGGCGGGGTGGCCATTCAATTCTCATGTGGTCTTAGAGGAGAAATCTTGTCCACGATAGTGGAGGTCAACGGACGCCTCATAGCCTTACCACTTAGGGTGGTGACTTTAGCTTGGCGAATGTCTATGCCCCCAACAATCGCCAGGAATCTCTCCTAATGAGATCCCTGGCCACGGTACTTCTGACTCCTGATGCAGCAGTCTTGGTGGGTGGGGACATGAGCCTGGTGATGGACACTGACATGGACTGTTCTGGACAGCGCTCCGACCAGACTGGGGCCTTCTCAACTGAGGGTCTACGATGACTCATGGACTGCGGGCTGCAGGATGTCTGGCACCGACTACATCCTTCTACCAGGGACTACACATATTATTCGGCTGCACATAAGACATATGCCCACATTGATCACTTTTTGGCGACTCCTGCCCTGCTAGCTCTTGCGTCCGAATCATCTATTGCGCCACGTTTGCTCTCCTATCATGCCTCCTTGTTGCTATCTCTTAGGTTGCCTTTGACCCAACCCAGGAGTTCCGCTTGGCATTTTCACGATGCTTTGTTACAATCCCAAACTACGGTAATGGAGAAAGTAATCACAGACTATCTTTTAACCAATGATACTGGGGAGACCTCCCTGGCCTCTACTTCGGAAGCTCTGAAACCAGTGGTGAGGGGGGAGCTCCTAACCATCTCCGCTGCAGAAAATCGTCTGGAGAGGACTGTTTCAGAACTCGAAGCCATACACAAGCGAACAGGGACCCCAGGGTGAGGAGGGAGCTTGAGGAAGCTCAACTCCTTCTCAAACGCCTGGACTTGGATAGGGCGGAATACGCGTTAGCGCGCCTCAAGCATAGTTTTTACCTGGGGAGTAATCATTGTGGGTGCATGTAGACGCACCGCCTACATGGCAAAGTGCTCTCCGGATCAGTGAAGTTGATCTGTGCGGGTCCATCAACTGAGGTGTGCTCTGGTGAGGAAATAGATACGGCCTTTCAGGCCTTCTATGGTTCTCTCTATGTAGCTTCCGATGGGCCCAGTGGAGATGCCTCAGGTTAGCTCCATAATGTTGCCCTTACTTCCTGGTCTGATCCGTAAGCGACGGTCTTGGAGCAACCAATTTGCATTAAGGAGGTGATCTCGGCCATTGCATGCCTAAAGGGCACATAAGGGTTCACTAACTACCTCGAATTTAGGAAATCTCTAAAAACCTTTCTTTTCCCCATTCCGTAGGTCCCGGGCCTCTTATGTTCTGTCACCCCACCGCTGGTTAGCGCCGGGACGCCTCTTTGCTGGGGCAGCTGTTGCGCTTAATAAACCCATTAACATAACATAACACATAAAACCACTGAAGTCCCCGGGGCCGGATGGCTTTAGCCCACAGAACTGACAAAGTCTGATGTCTTCTCTTATATGTACTCTCTTTTTATTATTTTAAAATCTTGTGTAATAGAGTGTTGATTTTAGATTGGTTTTAAATTCATTTTGAACTTGTTTGTACAAAAATCCTTTTTATCTACATGTTAATGAATAAATTGATGAACTGTTGGTTCAAACAAAATTGATTATTTTTGAGTTTGGGTTTAACTTTCTACTCACATCGCATGAATGGTGTAAATGAAGTGTGTATAGCCTGAATGATTAATGTGATCTTCTCCAAAATTGTGAGATCGTGAGCAAATAACGCCAGCTATAGGAGACTTGTAGCTATCAGTCCAAAGGAAACCCTCTTTGTGACAGTGTTGTTTAGCCCACAGAACTACAAAACCTTCTGTCAGGACTTAACTCCTCTGCTCACCCGGCTCTATACTATAACTCTTTTGCAGACTCCGGTACCCTGACTGACTCCATGCTGGAGGTGACCATTTTGGTAATTCCTAAACCCAATAAGGATCCAGCCCTTTGTGGGTTGCATCGACCCAATTCTCTCCTCAACGTACATCCAAAGTTGTTCAGCAGCATTTTGGCACACCACCTCAACCACCTCATGCAGGGCTTGATTGAGCCAGACCAAGCGGGCTTTATTCTCAAACGCCAGTGTGGTGACAACACCAAGCACCTTCTACCTCTTATAGATAAGACTCATAGGTCACAGAAAGAAGCCTTGCTTCTCTCCATTGACGCCGAGAAGGCGTTTGACCGGGATCATTGGCCTTATCTATTTGAGACACTGCGGAAATTTGGTTTTGATGAGAGCTTCTACAAATGGGTCCGAAGCATTTATAGTGCCCCCCCGGGCCTCGGTTAGAATTAATGGTACATCATCCCCCCATACCCTATAGGACATGGCACTCATCAAGGCTGCCCCTTATCCCCTCTTGTATTTGCTCTGTATATAGAGCTTCTGATGCAGTGACTGAGAGACAACCCGGATGACTCCGGGATTCCCTTCGGCGAAGACCATCATCTGATCAGTTTGTATGCTGACAATGTCATCTTGTCCATTACAGAGCTGATGTCCTCGCTTCCTGATATAATAACGGAGCTTCAAATTTCTGCGGAGATTTTGGGATTCAAGGTTAACATGCAAAGGTCCCAAATCTTGAACCTCTCAGTCACTCCCCCTCACGAGCATGTCTTGCGGTCCCTATTTTCCTTCGAGTGGGGGGTGGACATCATACCCTATCTGGGCCTCTTGCTTGCTCAGTCTATCCCTAAAACAGTGGCTACCAAATATGCCACCCTGACCCCTCAAACGCATGGAGACCTGGCGATCTGGAGCTGCCTTTGACTCTCCTGGATGGGCAGAAAAACGGCAGTCAAGATGACCATCTCCCCACGCATTCTATATTTGTTTCAGATATTGCTTCTGTCCCCACTCCCACACGCGATTCACTCCCTTCAGCTGGGGATCAAAAATTCCTGTGGGACGGGAAAAAAACCTCACCTCCACAAACATCTGCTCTACCACAAAGCAAGAGGAAGGTCTGGCAGTGCCCCTACTGCTTCGTTAGTACCAGGCAGCCTAACTCAGATTTCTGGTGGAATGGAAAAGCCCGCTTTCTGAAAAGCACTGGTCCTTTATGGATCAAGCGGTTGTGGGCTCCAACATCTGGGAAGAGGTCTGGTTTCCCCATAAATTTAGGGCCTGGGAGCTTTACTCTTCCCCGGTGACGGCGCCATGCTTAAGGTATAGGATTCCGTAGCTGTTACAGCGGGTTTGAAGACATTTACTTCCCCAATGACTCCAATTTTGGCTAACCCTGACTTCCCCCCTGGGATGCAACCAGAATTATTCCAACGCTGGCGGGACGAGGGCTGTAAACGAGTGGGCTGCCTCTTTGACACCCAGGGACTTATCCCCTTTGACCAACTAAAAACGGACTATTCCCTAGCAGACTGTGACTGCATACAATATTTACAACTTCGACATTGGGTAATGGAATCCGGGAACAGACAAGGGGCAGGATGGCCTATAACCCCCTTTGAGAAATGGATTGTTCTCAATTCGACGAAAAACATCTCTCACTGAATTTAATTCTTTGCTGTGAAAGAACCCATCACCGGCTAAATCTAAGGGACAGTTGCGCTGGGAGGCAGAACTGGGCAGAACTCTCTCAGCTAAAGAGAGGGGGGACATTTTTTATAGGATACACCACACAGCGCACAACATGGGCAGTATTGAGACTGCATATAAGATTGTCTCTTTCTGGTATCTCACCCCAGAGAAACTTCAGAAATGGCAGTCAGGGTGCACAAAAGAATGCTGGCTGGGATGCGGGGGCACAGGAACACTGCTTCACCTTTTATGGCCCTGCCTGGATCTTGGGACCAGGTCCTGACAGATATTGATTCAGCTTTTGATACTTCCATCCAGAGGTTTACAGCTTACATCCTCCTGGGTCTACCGAACCCTTTAACTTATCTGCTATGCTCTAATAGAGGGAGGCAAATTGCTCTGGCCATGGGGGTGGCTCACCAGGTCATCCTCTCTGTGGGGCATGGACACGATATGAACCATAACTTCTGGCTGCATAAGTTGTGGTTTACATTGGGGATGGAGAAACAGTCTTTGTCCATGGACCCAGGGCACTCTTCCTACCCTGAACTGTGGGAACCCTTTATCTGGATTCTCTCCTCTGAGTTTAGAGAATTGAAATGCATGGCTTACCTGCGGCTTCTCCGCTTGCTTCCTGACACAATCCTCAAAGAGTCCTAGATAACGCCTGGGGCTCTCACATCTACCTACCCACATCGAGACCTTTCACATAGCCAACGTTTTTGACTGCAAAACTATTGTACTGAATGAGATTTGGGGGGTGGAGGGAGGGGGGTTATGTTCGATTGCTTGTTCTCTTTATTTCTGTATTTACAAAACTTGCCTGGATTATGCTGCCGGCTCCAGGGCTGTAGGTGGATAGCTGTGTTCAGTCACTTATTTGTTTTTTGACCGTGGTCGGCCCACTGGGTTGTAGGTGACTTGCTGGGTACTCTTTTGATCTGGCTGTAATAAACATAATTGTTCCATAAAAAAGATATATATATATATATATATATATATATATATATATATATTCGTCCACAGCGGCGCGCTTAAAGCCACAAAGATGCACTCACGGGTTTCTTTTTGCTGTAATTCTTTAATGTGCGGACCCCCCCGCACCGACAGACACGTTTCGGCGTGAAAGCCTTTTTCGATGTTGGTGATTCAAAACAAAGCACTGACTTTAGTACTAGCCTATTGGTGCATGTGATAGTCACATGGTGACAATAAAAATAAAAAACAGTTTGGTGGCCTGAATTCATGGCGGCCATCTTAAAACGTGCATCTTAATTGTGATAAACTATAAACAAACCAAAATAAGGTATATACAATTTCTAGGGGAAGGTATTAAGTGTGATATTTATGTTGTGGCAATTTCGTGAAGGTTTAGCCAAATCTCAATATTGGAAATACACACAAAAGATTCAAGAAAACATACTGATATACCTAATTCATGGAATCCCCTCATAATTGTGCCCTGAATGGGCTTTGACTAGCCAAGTCATTCGTGGTTGGTTGGAGCTAAATAACTTAATATCTAATCCTATTATTTGGCGAGGCGATCACTCCTCGGCTGAGGAGTTTGTCAAGTCACTTAATGACAACGAGCTGAATCTAATTTTCACTGCCACGATTAGTAATGAAGCAGTGTGTTACTTGGACTTAGATGTCTACATTGAGAATAGCAGACTTCTAACCAGACTGTACAGAAAGCCCACCTCAGGGAACACGACCCTTCATGCAGGAAGCCCTCATCGCCAAAAGCCTCATCTCCAATATACCCTATGGAGAACTTTTGCGTATTAAACGCAATTGTACCAAAGAAGTGGAATATCCACAAGCTAAAGGAGAGGCCTTTGATCGCTTCACAGCAAGAGGCTATTCTATTAATAGCCTCCGTGCTGCAGAAGAAAAGGTAAAAAGTGTACCTAGAACACAACTACTGATAGCTAAGAACAGAAAGAGAAGGGACCCTGAAAGAGGTAATAAGGAACCAGTTAGGATGATCACCCAATGTAATAATAGATCAGCCCAGATCATGCAGATCTTTAAGAGACACTGGAAAATCCTACAAACAGACCAAGTACTACGAACAGATCTCCCCAATAGACCAATGATCACCTACAGAAGAGGAAATCTATGGGTGATCATCTTGTACATAGTCATTTTCAATCCATGTCCCCCAGAAAAGATCTCGTTATGGGATTCTTCCCCTGCATGCGATGCAAGGCATGCAAGTACAGCAAAAAAGTTTCCAGCTATAGGATTAATAACAAGGATCCCAAAAGCATGTGGAGGATAAATTTGCTCCTCAATTGCAATTCTGAATATACCGTTTACTGCTTGGTTTGTCCTTGCAATAAACGATATATCGGAAGCACAATCCACCCAGCTAAGAAACGGATCTTGGAGCACATGCGGGCGATAACACATAAAGATACCAACTACCCTATCGCCCGCCACTTTGAAGAAGCACATCAAAGTAATAGAGACTTGCTCAGTTTCTTTTGTCTGGACCAAGTACAAAAAAACGAGAGGGGGGTGACAGGATTAGGAAATTACGGGTTCTGGAGTCCAAATATATCATTAAGCTCCGCACAATGACCCCAGAAGGCCTTAATGGGGATGAAGAGATGTGGGTTCATCGAGATTGAAACTCTCCTCCCCTTTTTTCATTTAATTTTTTTTCACTTTTTTCACTTTTATACATAGTAACTACATCTTGATTACATATGGTTTTAATATCAAGTCCACAGCTGCCTCAGATTACATTTTTTCTGTCCTATTAAATTCAGTATGCTGACCAGATATACATTATCCGGCAATTACAAATCCAGATCTCCAATGTAGCTACTGCCTCGTAATATATTTAATATATGCTAGATGCTTGATGAATAATACAGCTCCTTTGGAAAAAGGCCATTATGGCTAGTGGCATACTTAATAGGATTAGATATTAAGTTATTTAGCTCCAACCAACCACAAATGACTTGGCTAGTCAAAGCCCATTCAGGGCACAATTATGAGGGATTCCATGAATTGGGTATATCAGTATGTTTTCTTGAATATTTTGTGTGTATTTCCAATATTGAGATTTGGCTAAACCTTCACGAAATTGCCACAACATAAATAACACACTTATACCATTAATACCTTCCCCTAGAAATTGTATATACCTTATTTTGGTTTGTTTATAGTTTATCACAATTAATTTGCACGTTTTAAGATGGCCGCCATGAATTCAGGCCACCAAACTGTTTTTTATTGTCACCATGTGACTATCACATGCACCAATAGGCTTGTACTAAAGTCAGTGCCTTGTTTTGAATCACCGACATCGAAAAAGGCTTTCACATCGAAACGCGTCTGTCGGTGCGGGGGGGGGGGTCCGCATATAAAAGAATTACAGCAAAAAGAAACCTGTGAGTGCATCTCTTTGTGGCTTTAAGCGCGCCGCTGTGGACGAATATATCGCGGCTCACCACCGCGTTGATAGCACCCAGGGCAAGTGGTGCGGCGGCGGTGATTTTCTCGTGATATATAATACATTCATATTCACTGAAAAAACCAGAGGTTATAGGGATGTTATAGTTAGGAATTAGCATTTAAAAAACCATAGAAATTCACAAAAAAAAACACAGGTTTCAGGAACGTTATAGTTAGTTGGGCATTTCACTCGTACAAAACCAGAGACATTCGGCCGTTATAGTTAGTTGAGCTAACTATAACTCGCGCCCCCGCAATGCACTGCTGATGACATCACATTTTACATCACTCATGACATGGTCAGTGACATCACTGATGACATCACTGATGACATCTCAAATGACATCACTGATGACATCATCCAGTGACTGAGTGTTTCTAAAATTTTTAAATATGTTTTATATATATGCCAAGGTGTATTGAAGAATGAGTGGGTATGAGTGACTGAATGGATGATTTACTAGGTGCATGACTGACTGTATACGTGAGTGATTAAACGTGTCTTACTAATACATGGGTGACTGACTAATCTGTATGAATGTCTGTATTAGTCTGTCAGTTGGTGTGTAAGTGGCTGCTTGGGTTGGTGAGTAGCTACATGAGTGTCTATATGGGTTTTTGATCGGTTGTCTGACTACTTGAATGGGTACCTGAGTGTCTGTGTGGGTGGGTGGGGTGTGTGTGTGACTCCCTGCATGGATGTGTGAGTGGGTGATTCACTGGGTGTATGGGTTCAAGAATGCGTCTGCGAGGGGCTGTATGGGTGAGTGTGCGTATGGCTGTCTTGGTGAGTGAATGGATGTCTCAGTGGTACATGTGTGAGTAACTACATATGTGAAAGGCAGTATATGTGAGTGTTGGAGTATATAAATGATTATATGTGAGAGTGAGTGATTGTGAGAGTGGCTGTATGGATGAGTGTGTGCTTGTGTCAGTGATTGTATAAGAGAGTAAGTATGTGTTAGTATCTGTATAAATAAGTGAGGTAGTGTGTGTATAACTGTCGGTGAGTAAATGTGAGTGTGATTGATTCTTTGCTTGACTGACTAGCTGTGTGAGTAACTCTATGGGTGAGTGGCGGTGTGTGAGTGTCTGTATGGGTGTATGAGTGCATATGATAGTGGCTGTATTGATGAGTGACTGCATTCATGAGTGACTGTATGGATGAGTGAGTGGATGTGTGTGTAGACCTAGGAATCAGTGAGTGGGTATGTAGTAACTGGAATTGGTGTGTCTATGGTTTCGAGAATGGCAGTCTGTATTTTAGAGTGCATGTATCAAAGGTTATATTAGGCTGTGAGGAGGTGCATCAGATTATCACGTGGATGATGTAATCAGTGATGTCATTTGAGAGATGTCATCAGTGATGTCACTGACCATGTCATGACTGATGTAATATGTGATGTCATCAGCAGTGCATTGCGGGGCACGAGTTATAGTTAGCTCAACTAACTATAACGGCCGAATTTCTCTGGTTTTGTACAAGTGAAATGTCCAACTAACTATAACGTCCCTGAAATCTATGGTTTTTTCAGTGAATTTCAAAGGTTTTTTAAATGCTAATTACTAACTATAATATCCCTAGCAAGAGAAGTGCAGAAAGAAGCAACAGAAGTCCAAAAAGAGGAAGAAAGTTGCAGAAAGAAGCAAGAGATGTGCAGAAAGAACCAACAGAGGTGCAGAAAGAGGCCTACTTCGACTGTACCTTACCACAGACTCATACAAAGTAGCCTTATCACTAATACTTCTCCCAAGATGTCTTAAACCTCACTTTTCTCTTGAAGGTTCACTATTAATCGACTGCTTAGAATGTTAGGCCTACCTACCAAACGTAAAAAAAGCAATCCTAAACATATCACTTTTGTAAGTCTGACCAAGTTCATGCGTGTGTCTCTGCTTTTACCTAGTGACATGTTACATAAAAATAAACATACAAATACTTGAATACCTGTGTTTCAAACAGCATACATTGTAAAATTGTGTAAAAATGGTTTATGCATTTCTTTTTGCTCACAATAATACAGGGCACTTGGGTATTCAACAGAATATTTGAGGGTCTCTATAACACCTATATACATAAGACATATCTGCCTGTGCAACTGAATGACAGAACAGAACTGAGAAGATTTGACCACCTATAGGAGAAGTTACCCGCTTTTTAAGCTACCATCTTCAGATGCATAACACATGTGAGAATACATATACAAGTAGACATATACCTCAGTCACAAGAGCATGCAGACCTATAAACTTGACAGTTTGCACTTCCCATTTGAGTACAGAAAGAGGCGAGAGAAGTGCAGAAAGAGGCAGGAGAGTTGCAGAAACAGGCAAAAGAGGTGCAGAAAGAGAGAACAGGGGTGCAGACAGAGGCAAGAGAGGTGCAGAAAGAGGGAAGAGGGGTACAGAAAGAGGCAAGAGGGGTACAGAAATTTGCAAGAGAGGTGCAGAAAGAAGCAAGAGCAGTGCAGAAAGAACCAACAAAGGTGCAGAAAGAGGCAAGAGGGGTGCAAAAAGAGGCAAGAGAATCACATAAAGAAGCAAAAGAGGTGGAGAAAGAGGCGAGAGGGGTGTAGACAGAGGCAAGAAAGGTGCAGAAAGAAGTTAGAGTGTGCAGAAAGAGGCAAGAGGGGTGCACAAATTTGCAAGAGAGGTGCAGAAAGAAGTAAGAGCAGTGCAGAAAGAACCAACAGAGGTGCAGAAAGGGGAAAGAGTTGTGCAGAAAGAGGCAAGAGAAGTACAGAAAGAAGCAACAGAGGTGCAGCAGGAGGCAAGAGAACTGTAGAAAGAGGCAAGAGAGTAGTAGAAACAGGCAAGATAGGTGCAGAAAAAGGGAACAGGGGTGCAGAAAGAAGCAAGAGAGGTACAGAAAGAGGCAAGAGGGGTGCAGAAAGAAGCAAGAGAGGTGCAGAAAGAACCAAGAGAGGTGCAGAAAGAGGCAAGAGGGATGTAGAATGAGGCAAGAGATGTGCAGATAATGGCAAGAGAGGCACAGAAAGAAGCAACAGAAAGTGGGAGAGAAGTGCAGAAAAAGGAAGAAAGGTGCAGAAAGAGGGAAGAGGGATGCATAAAGAGGCAAGAAAGGGGCAGAAAGAAGCAACAGAGGTGCAGAAGGAGGCAAGAGAAGTGCAGAAAGAGGCAAGAGAGTTGCAGAAACAGGCAAAAGAGGTGCAGAAAGAAGCAAGAGCAGTGCAGAAAGAACCAACAGATGTGCAGAAAGAGGCAAGAGAAGTGCAGAAAGAAGGAAGAGGGGTGCAGAAAGAGGCAAGAGAAGTGCAGAAAGAAGCAAGAGGGGTGCAGAAAGAAGTAAAAGAGGTGCAGAAAGAAGCAAGAGCAGTGCAGAAAGAACCAACAGAGGTGCAGAAACAGACAAGAGAGGTGCAGAAAGAGGCAAGAGAAGTGCAGAAAGAAGCAACAGAGATGTAGAAAGAGGCAAGAGGGGTGAAGAAATTTGCAAGAGAGTTGCAGATAGAAGCAAGAGCAGTGCAGAAAGAACCAACCGAGGTGCAGAAAGAGGCAAGAGGGGAGAAGTGGGAGGGAGAACATGGCGGCCGCGTAGCACGCAGGTCGCAAGCTCCGGAGGCTCTTAGCTCTTAACCGATGCAGGGTGGATAACCATGTTTAGCTTTGCCCAATATTAATATCTAAACGTCTTACCTTGGGTGGTTTTTCTTCCCTCTTTCATGTGCTGGACCACTGACGTCGTCCCGACTCAGATTTCGGGTTGCTTGCATTTGGTCACCGGTCCGCGCTGTGTTTTGGCCGCCCTGGAGCTCAGGAAGAGCCGTAGGGCAGTAGCGCGAGGCTTCCTCCGGGCGAGCGCTGGCAGCGTCAGCACATGTGCTGCAGCTGCATGCTCGGGGGTTTTGGAGACTTCAGCTCAGGCAGATCAGCCGGCTGCCATCAGGGACGAAGGACGCCAGGACTCGAAAGGTAGGGGGGCTAATTCGGAGGGCTTGTATTACGGTCAAAGAGGATTAAACGTGCAGGCTACATTGGAGCCCCAAGTTGATAGAGAAGTGAGTAATGGAGACTTAGAAGAGCAGGCTCGTGCTCAGGACTTAGCTGCCAGGGTTGATCTTGCTCATTCGGAGAAATCCCCAATACATCCTCAAAAACGACCCCCAGAGAAAATGTAAGACAAGAAGTGAAAAGGAAAGGCAAAAACCAAAAGAAGAAAGTAGAATCTATAGACTCTAAACTTAAAATTACACCTTCGTTGCGCTCTTTTTTTAAAGTTCAACCACCTGTGCTGAAGCTAAAAAGACCACTGCAGATAGAACCAGAGGGTCATATAAGTGCCTGGGAGCCCACAGCATTCATTGGCATCAAAGTCCCCGCCATGGAGAGTGGAGGGCAGGTCAATGCTGAAAAAAGCCCCAAAAATACCATTTCTGATGGAATGACAACCCATAAAGGCGACAATACTCAAGACACTCAAGACAAGAGAGATAAGGATTATGATACGCCAGATATACCAGATGCGAATATAACAATCACCACCAATAGGGATCCAGGTGGCCCAACAGCAGGCTCATTAGAGGCGATGATGGGAAATCTAACCACAGACATTAGGAAGGGCTTCTCAGTATCAGAGGCAAATCAGCGTGAAATTCGGGGGTTTTCTGAGGTCCTGGAAAAAAAATTAGATACGCTATCCGACAGGACAGAAATCCTCGCAGGTAGTGGAGGAACTAAAAAAAGACCTTGCCAGTAGTAGAGCGGAACTTCAGGCACTGCGTAAAGACGAGCAGGGTCTTCAGGACAAAGTTGAACCGCTGGAAAACAACTCCAGAAAAAATAACCTGAGGTTATTAAATGTACCTGAAGGTAAAGAAGGAGAGGATTTAAAAGCATTTGTGGTAGCCCTCATAAAAACCTCGGTGCAGATAGAGGAAAGCGAAATGGACATTGCTAAAGATATACAAAGAATCCATAGGGATCCCTTTAGAAAAAACCTGGGAAGAATAAAACTGAGAAGAATTCTTATTAATTTTCAGACGTATGCACTTAAAGAAAAAATCTTGGTATCTGCGCTAAAATTAAAAACCCTAAAAGGTCCTGACTTTTCCTTTGAAATACGATCAGATTTATCAAGAGCCACTCTAGACAGACAGTGGGAGCTGGGTAAGCGCATGGATGAGTTCAGAAAAGCTGGGGCAAATATGCAACTTAAATTTCCGGCATCACTACGTATTAAGTACAACAACAAAATGCACATGGTCAGGAACATAAAGGAAGCAGATGATCTACTAGAAAGTATTAAGGGTGGCGAAGGAGGAAGTTAAGGAAGTAGCTGCTGTAAGAAAATAGGTTGATATCCACTGGACATATACACAAATTTATTTTTAGCTACTAGAGGTGGGGCTGAGAGCAATCGGAGCAAAAGATTTAACTTGGACTAACACCATGTCCAAGAAGAAAAAGCAGGGGTGGGTTCTCCAGGGTAGGTGGGAGGGGGGGTTGGTAGAGGGGCACAGGGTGGGGAGCATCTGGGGGAAAAAAAAAAAAAAAGTCCTCAAATTCCTCAGTATTAGTTAGAATAACAGAGACATGTCCATACAGATCCTAAATTGGAATGTTAATGGTCTACGAGTAAAGGGCCGAAGGGATAGGTTAATTCAATATTTCAGGGATTCCCCGGCACATATTTTATTTCTGCAAAAGACACACTTGCTGAAAAAGGAATGTGTTGATCTCTTTGAAAAACAGATGGGTAAATCAAGTCTTTTCCAGAGTGGAAATGTTAGAGGGTCGCAATAATAGTAAAAAACAGGCAAGAATATGGGTGACACAAACAAGAACAGATAAAGGGGGAGATGGATTATAGCTAAGGCCAAAGTGGATGATAGGCCACTAACACTCGTAGGCTACTATGGGCCAAACTATGATGATTGTGAACCATTAACAAATTTGTTTACCAATCTCTTAGATTTCCCGGACCCAATAATCATGGGAGGAGATTTTAATGTTGTGTTAGATCTTAATTTAGATAAATCAAGTAAAACTAGAACAACTCCGACACCCAATTCACGTGTATTTCTAAAAAACATGATGATTCAACATACATTTTGTGACCTCTGGAGAGAAAGAGCGGGAACTTCACAAGGTACATCTTTTCACAATAAGAAGTATGGGAGTAGGTCTCGAATTGACTATTTTTTAGTAGATTGGAGCCTCAGAGAAGATATTTTAGATATAGAATAGAAGGCGGCCCACCTATCAGATCATTCTGCAGTCCTTTTAACACTTAAAAATAGCAATAGGTGCATAGAGAATAGGTGGACTCTGGACCGGACTATATTGGCAGATAGTGAAGCAATGGAAAACCTTAAAGAAGAGGTTAGAGAGTTTATTAAGGTCAACAGTGGCTCCACCTCCAATGGAATAGTGTGGGATACTCTAAAGGCCTTTATCAGGGGTAAGATTACAGGTGTAACCTGTTATAGAAATAAGGAATATAAAGAGAAATCTCACCACTGGAGGATGAGATGAAGAGAATAGATATGGAAATTAAAAGATCAGATACGGTGGAGAATAAAGTAGAATTAGAAAAACAGTTGCTACTAATGAGGAACCAACTAACAGAGATCCTCCAAATTAGAATTAAAAAAGGTGGGATGCTAGCAAATTAGCACATTTTGAGTATGGAGAGGGAGCAGGTAAACTCCTAGCCTGGAAAGCTAAGACTGATCGGAATAAGAGCAGAATCAAGGAGATCAGGGAAGATCGGTCTGGAAATATCTTGAGTAGTGAGATCGAGATCAAAGAGGCCTTTAAAGATTTCTTTAGTGAGCTATATATGGAAGATAAGGAAGAAATGGGAGCCACTGAGATAGAGGGCTGGTTGACGGAATCCACTCAACCCATAGATTTTAACCAACAAAATATTCTAAATCAAGAGATCACTCAGGAGGAAGTGGTTAAAGCCATTCAAACCAGTAAAGGGGGTAAAGCGGCTGGTCCAGATGGCATACCAACGGAGCTGTACAAAATCTTAGCAGAGGTAATATCCCCCCTATTGACATTAGTGATGAGTGAGATACTGGGTCATGGAAAACAACTACCAAAATCATGGAATGAGGCCACAGTCACCCTTATTTTGAAACCTGGTAAAGATCCAACATTATGTGAGTCGTATAGACCAATTTCACTTTTAAATTCAGATTACAATTTTTTTACAAAAATCTTAGCCAATAGGCTAGCTAAAATTGCAGGCGGTACAATCCACGAAGACCAGAGGGGTTTTGTGAAAGGGAGATATCTACACGAGCTTACGTATGAGCTTATAGGGGCTATCAATTTTGCTACAACCTTTGATACCCCTTAGCTATAACAACATTGGATGCTTCTAAAGCATTTGATAAGGTGAGATGGTCTTATCTATTTTTTAGTTCTAAAGAGATACAATTTAGGAGATAACTTTTGCAGAGCTATAAGGTTAATATATAGAGAGCCAGTAGCAAGAGTCCTGGTAAATGGAAAACTAACATCAAAGGGGTACAAGACAGGGTTGCCCTCTATCCCCCTTTTGTTTAATTTTTATATGGAGCCCTTGGCCTTTAGAATTAGACATACAATCGACATTCCATCCTTTTATCAGGGAGATTGGGTCAGGAAAGTTGCGTTATACGCAGATGACCTTATGGTATACTCATCTAATGTGGATGTTGCTTTACCAATAATCCTTCGTATAGCAACAGAATTTGGAGAAGTGTCGGGGTACTCTGTAAATGAGCATAAGACGGAAGTGATGATATGGAATCAAGTAAGCAGTAATCTATTAATTAAAAAGGAGATGCGATATCTTGGGTTAAGGATAGTTCAGGATATCAACGCAATTGCTGAAATCAATCTAAGGAGGGTGTTTAAAGAGATAGTTCAACTAATGAAGAACTGGGTACACCTCCCGCTAACAATCTTAGGGAGAGCTAGTTTGGCAGCCAAGACCTGGAACTCCCTCCCCACTCACCTTCGGCGAACCCAGGACCATCTCTCCTTCAGGAAGCAGCTCAAGACCTGGCTGTTCGAGCAGTAACTTACCCCCTCCCCCAGCGCCTTGAGACCCTCCCGGGTGAGTAGCGCGCTCTATAAATGCCGTGATTGATTGATTGATTGATTGGTTAAGATGACTATCCTACCAAAGATAACTTTCATATTAGACTCCATACCTTTACATTTCGATAAAACCATGATACATAAAATACAGCAGGCAATAAATTCATTCATTTGGGCTAACAAAGGGGTTAGGATTTCATGGAAAAAACTGAGGAGGAGGAGGGAGAAGGGAGAAGGGAGGCCTAACCTTGCCAGACATCCAATACTATGCATGGGCGTGCCAATTAAAAAATTCCAGAATGCTTACAAAGATACCGGATGGATCCAAAATAGGTCTAATGTACACAGCAATGTTAAAGAAGTGTAAAATAGATATAGATGTATTCATTTTTAAATTTGGAGATCCCAAATTTTTAAAGAAAGTTAATCTGAAGGTGTTACAGTCAATGGCGATAATGTGGTATCACATTAGGCGCCTTTCGAAATTGGACTACTATTCCCACTTTGCCCCAATTTGGGACTCATCAGGAACCCCAGAATGTCTTAAGGACAAGTTGGCGCTACCGATTAAAGAAGCTGATTGTAGGGTCTGGGGAGACCTGACAAGAGAAGGTAATCTATTACCCTGGCATGATCTAAACGGGAAACACCCACTACAACGAATGTAATTGTACGCGGTGCCATCGCAACGCGACTTTTACATCGCAGGATCATTGGCATCGCATGCATTTACAATGCATGCTACAACTTCGATTTGCCATTTATATCGCAAAGACACTTACAACGCGGGACAGGTGGGAAGCACGGAATATGAAATACACAGGTCGTCGGAAGATGGCACAGTCACGGGACAGGGCAGGTGGAAAGGTAAGTGACAAAAATACTAAAGTGTGCACTTTTAATTAGGCCAAAAAGCGTGCAGAGCACTTTTTCAATTAGCCCCAAAGCACGCTATATGGAAAAGTCACGGGACACAGCAGACACAGGTAGGAAGCACGGAATATGAAGCACGGAATATGTAATAAGTGACAATTTAGATTAGGACAAAAAGCGTGCAGAGCGTGAAGATGATTTATTAGAGCACTTTGAGTACTAAAGGGTGCACTTTTAATTAGGGCAAAAAGCGTGCAGAGCAGATTTTCAATTAGCCCCAAAGCACTTTTGAAATGCGGAAGTGTCAATTTATATCAAATATACAATATTACCACAGAAAAGCGTGAGAACATGATTTATTAGAGAACGGACATGTCATTTTATCCATTACACAGGTCGTAGGAAGACACAGGTCGTCGGAAGATGGCACAGTCACGGGACAGAGAAGGTTGAAAGCACGGAACATGGCAGAGTCACAGGACAGAGCAGGTGGAAAGGTAAGTGACAATTTATATCAAATACTAAAGTGTACACTTTAAATTAGGCCAAAAAGCGTGCACAGAAGATTTTCAATTAGCCACAAAGCACTTTGAAAATGCGGAACTAGCAAATTAGCGAGCCACTGTTGGACTAATACCTGATAATACTAAAGTGTGAGACAAGGTAAGTGACTTGAAATGTACAGCAGGATACCTGATAACTTCTCTGCTGGGAACTTTAAAAATGATGAGAAAAAAAAAAATACTTCTCTGATAACTTCTGTGCTGGGCAGTCCAACAGAGGGTATCACGTATCCTCATGGGTGCAACGAAAACATTAATATTAACAGCTGATTTTTAAATAAACTTTGTCCTTTTTTCATGTTCACAGCACGCGATTACGTCGGCGCGCATACGTTACTGCCGTGGTTCCGGGAATCGGCGCGAGACAGAGAGCAGGTGGAAGGCAGAGCTCCGTCAAAGTAAGTGACTTTTCATTCATTATAACCTTAAACATTTGGTAATTATGTACACTATTATGTAATTAGGTACACTAGGTACATTCCGAGCAATGGAGAGTGAAATGGTTGGGACTGCTGGGATGTTGAAAAAGGTTTCTGTATTGCTATACTTGTAGAAAGTTACTTAAAGAAAGGGAATCAGCGACAGTCCTGCCTACTCCTATTTGATATTCAAACGCTATTCTTTTTTGATGGCTGCCTGAGCCACTGTACTGGGTGTGTTTGAGTCGAGAGGAATTACAGTGGTGGTGAAAGGGGCAAAGTTGGCTATTTCCAGGTACAGAACAGTAAAAGTTGCATTGAGGAATTGAGAGTAGTGCACAGTGGTCTTGCCATGCTTACGAGATATGTGGGCATTCCATGTGTGGGTGCATTTCAACAGCATGGTAACCACAGGCCAAACAGGCCATGTGGAGCAATAGGCGGGCGTCGGCACTACCAAGGGGGGCATGGAATGAGTAAGCTCAAATGGCTTTGGCACCAAAGGGAGGGAGATTCCAACGTAACACTCGTTGTACAGTGCAACAAATACCTGCCATTATTTAATTAAACATTTTTTAATTATGTACACTATTTTGTAATTAGGTACACTAGGTACATTCAGATCAATGTTAACACCTGCCATTCTTTATTTAACGATAGAGATGTTTGTTTTTTCAGTCAGGTACTGTGGTGGACTGTTTAGTGCACTTTTAATATTCTTTTAATATACTTTTAATATACTTTTGCAGGGGCAAATGAGGATACGTTATAACTTATCTGCTGGGCACTTAAAAAACGTGCAGCAATCACATTCCAACGTAACACTCGTTGTACAGTGCAACAAATACCTGCCATTATTTAATTAAACATTTTTTAATTATGTACACTATTTAGTAATTAGGTACACTAGGTACATTCAGATCAATGTTAATACCTGCCATTCTTTATTTAACGATAGAGATGTTTGTTTTTCAGTCAGGTAGTGTGGTGGACTGTTTAGTGCACTTTTAATATTCTTTTAATATACTTTTAATATACTTTTGCTGTGGCAAATGAGGATACGATTATAACTTCTCTGCTGGGCACTTAAAAAACGTGCAGCAATCAGATTAATGTAGGGCAAAACAACTAACTTCTCTGCTACCCTCTGTAGGTAAGTGACTTTAAATAAGATTAGGTACTTCTACTGTGGCAAAGAAGGCCAAAGTAAGTGACTTTAAATGTAACAAAAAATAAAGGTACTTCTTCTGTGGCAAATAAGGATACGTTATAACTTCTCTGCTGGGCACTTTAAAAACGTGCAGCAATTATAGTAATGTAGAAAAAAAGACTTCCCTGATACCCTCTGTTGGACTCTGATTAGATTACACTTCTCGGCTGTGGCAAATAAGGCTAATTTAGACTAATGTCGGACAAAAAAACAGCGGCGCAATCGCATAATTACAACGAAACCCACATTATATCACACTTCTCTGCTGGGCTTTTTGGGCCTTCTTTAAATATAGTTACTGCAACACTGTTCCGCTGTTTGGTGCAACTAAAACATAAATATTAACAGCCGATTTTTTAATAAACTTTGTCCTTTTTTCATGTTCACAGCGGGCGATTACGTCGGCGCGCATACGTTACTGCGTCCAGGGTTACAATACAACACGCCGCCGGGTTGAAAATACGATGTAATGGCATGCGATTTGGTCAACTGCGTTCTGTATGCCTAAAGCAGCAGAGACACTACAATCGCGTGGCAACAGCATGTGCACTGAATGCGTGCGATGTAATGCCATGTGCGAAGTGAAAAATGCGTGGTTGTTGCTGGCGTTGTAATGGTTGGCGATGTATCGTCATACATCCATCTAAACGGGTTGTTGGAAGGGGCTCTCTCAAAGATCAAATATTTACAATTAAAAAGTTGGGAGCAAAGTAGAAAATCGACATTGGGCATAGGCAATATAGTAGAAGATCAACTGGTAAAAAAACTCCCAGGAAATAAAGAAGTAGCACTCTGGTATTGGCACCTTCAGGACATCATAAACGGAGAGTTCACCTTGGCTGAGGAGCTGTGGGGAATTACTTGCCGAGGAGCAGCTGCAGGATATTTGGCAAGTATCTATGCGCACACTTTACCACATTGTTAAACCTACTTTTAAGAAGGAACCACCTTTTTTCACTTCATAGGGCATATATATCACCCGAAAAACTATCTAAGATGGGGAAAGGAAGTCGAACCAGCTGTGCCAAATGTGGGCTAGAAAAAGCAACGGATGTACATATGTTTTATCAATGCCCTACAATCAGCGACTTTTGGAACAAGGTGGAAACGGCAATGTCAGGTATTTTGGGTCAGCGTATAAAGGTAAGCCTTTCTGTGGTTATCTTTGGCGTGATCGATGAACTCGTGAGCAATACCAGAGATATGATGTTTTATGTGGAGAAGTGTGGCTCAATGGTTAGAGCGGCAGACCCTGATGCAGAGATCTGGCCCGGGACCAGGGTTCAATCCCGCCTCGGCGGAGTCTTGGGCTCAATTTCCTCGGACCTGATAATTCTCGCCTCGGTGCCTATTCTAATCATGGGTCCCACTCTGCAACTCTGGGCAATAGCTTGCTTAATCTCCACAACGGCCCCAACAGCGCTGGGATGCCTGGCTTCACCTTGTGGGTGCCCAGGAGTGGACATTTCACAGGGAAAAGCCAGGAAGGGTTCCACAGCGGTATGCGTACAGCGCCAGGAAACCCCAGTTGGGGTATCAGTGCGCTTTACAAGTACAAATTCATTCATTCATTCATGCAATGCTACTTGCCAGAAGAGAAATATGTCGGAAATGGGTTAGTAATATACCACCACAGCATTCAGAGTGGCTGGAGTCCCTTATATATATGTCTAAGATGGATCTATCCGGGAAAAAGTCTAAGAAGAAAGTTTTTGGGAATTTGTTATCTTTATGGTTGGAAAACCCGGAAGGGTTGTTATAAAGTCTTTTTAAGGTTAATCATTGTTGAATAATATCATAAATATGTCCAATGATTACACCGGCTCACAACTCCTAGACTGCTACAAGGCCCTGTTACACTTCGAAAATCTCAAGCAGTACTGGTGTTTACACCATGTGAGAGAGACAGCCGCAGAAAGGCTGGTGCCCATTGTAGTATGCCCGTCTGCAGTCAGTACCTCTCCCGATAAAAAGGGCAGAAAAAATGGACACCTTTTCTTTTTCTGAGGTGAATGAGGACAAAAGAAAAAAAAAAGAAAGGCAAGAGGGGTGCAGAAAGAGGCAAGAGGGGTGCAGAAAGAAGTAAAGAGGTGCAGAAAGTGGTAAGAGGGGTGCAGAAAGAAGCAAGAGAGGTGCACGAAGAGGCACGAGGGGTGCAGAAATTTACAAGAGAGGTATAGAAAGAAGCAAGAGAAGTGTAGAAAGAAGCAACAGAGGTGCAGAAAGAGGCAGGAGGTGTGCAGAAAGAAGCAAGAGCGGTGCAGAGAGAAGCAAGAGAAGTGCAGAAAGAAGCAACAGAGGTGCAGAAAGAGGCAAGAGGGGTGCAGAAAGAGGCAAGAGGGGTGCAGAAAGAGGCAAGAGAAGTGCAGAAAGAAGCAAAAGATGTGCAGAAAAAAGCCAGCAGGGTGCAGACAGAGGCAAGAGAGGTGCAGAAAGAGGGAAGAGGGGTGTAGCAAGAGGGATGCAGAAATTTGCAAGACAGGTACAGAAAGAAGCAAGAGCAGTGCAGAAAGAACCAAGAGAGGTGCAGAAAGAGGCAAGAGGGGTGCAGAAAGAGGCACGAGAGGTGCAGAAAGAGGCAAGAGAGGTGCAGAAAGAAGCAACAGAAAGTGGAAAAGATGTGCAGAAAGAGGCAAGAGAAGTGCAGAAAAAGGAAGAAAGATGCAGAAAGAAGCAAGAGAAATGCAGAAATAGGCAAGAGAGGTGCAGAAACAAGCAAGAGTGGTTTGCACACCATTAGTACCAATTTAACACCCACATTTAGCAATAAATAAAAGGTGAACATTCTAGGTTTGCAAAGGGCCTTCCACCACGCTTTAACACTTGTCGCTGCAGTATTGGTAACGTTTGAGCCGTTTGAGCTAGAAACAAGGTTTTTTTTAATCAAATCTGCAGATTATGCAGCAGATGATGGATTATGTGGCAAATGCGGAAAATGTATAATATTGCGAAAGTCGGTGCAGCCAAACAGTCGCATAATTCCTGCTCATACCTCTGACTAGGTCCAGAAGTGCTCCTCAGTGGTTCCTTCTTTTTTTTGTCTCATTGAGTTCATAGTTTTGCTTCTATGGAAACGAGGAAGACTAAACCTGAGCTTACCACTCCACAACACAGACTACCATACCACATAATTACTCTCCATAACCCCACTCTACATATTTCCTATACACTAAATGCCACATACTTTCTATCCATATAATTTAACTGCACAACATACCACATAATTTCACTACACACATCCACTCCACTCCAAAAAACATTAGTAGAAAACTTTTACATTTACAACGCCAATAGCTCTAACTCTCGCAAATGCAAGACCCATTACATTGCAAATGCTTCTTTAACTAGTAGTCGCATTTGCAGAGTGGTGGAGAAAGGGGGCTGGGCCTCCGACCAGCGCTTAAGATTTCCGGTGCGTTGGGCTTACAGGAGGTACCAGTAGGGCTTCTTGGCCCCCAAAGTCTCTCAGGATTAAGTGGACTTCATCCCCCAACCCGTAGTGTGCCAGGACGCACGTTTGAAGAGTGGTGGAGAAAGGGGGGCGTGGCCTCCGAAGACCTCTTAGCAATCCCACTGTGTGAGACTTACTGGAGGTAACAGGAGGGGTAGTTGCCCCCCAAGGACATCCTTGGGGACCAACTACCCCTCTTATTACCTCCAGTAACTCCCACAAAGCAGGATTGCTAAGTTCTCATAGCAGGCCACACCCCCTGTGCCCACCACTCTGCAAATGCGCTCCCTGGCACGCTCTTGGATGGGGAGTGAAGTCCCCTTCGCTGCTGGAGGTCCTTAGGGGTCAACTAGCCTACCTGTTATCTCCAATAAGCCCCACACAGTGGGATTGCTGAGAGGTGGACACAGGCCACACCCCCTTTCTTCACCACTGTGCAAACGCACCTCCTGGTGCACTCTTGGTTGGGGGATGAAGTCCCCTTGCCTCCTGAGAGTCCCTGAGGGCCAATTAGCCCGCTTGTTACCTCTAAAAAGGCACACACCCTGGATGAAGTAGACAAACATCTCGACACTGAAGTCCCTAGATTTCCCGCATATGTTCTCCTGGGGGTACCCAACCCACTCACATATCCCCTTAAGGCCCGGAGAGGGAAGCAAATAGCCATCGCTCTAGGCTCAGCAGTCCAGAACATATTAATCCATTGGCGGTCCCCTCAGATCCCTACCCACACGGGCTGGTACCAACGTTTATGGCACGTACTGGGAATGGAAAAGATTTCCCTCACACTGGCGGGGAAGGGCTCTTCCTTCAGCGAGCTGTGGCAACCCTTTCTTACTTTACTGGCCCAAGACTTTCGAGAGTTGACCTGTCCACGGTATTTACGCCTCTTACGTCTCAACGCACCTGACCCCACTTTGTAGCCAGATAGCCCTTCAGATCAGACAGAAGCTGCCTGCGCTCACGCTTTGTCACAAGCCTGGACCAGGGATGGGAGGGGGGTGGTTCTTTTCTTATTTCCTTTCCTCCTTTACTCTCTGGGTGGTGGGGGGGGGAGATGTCCGTGTTCTTTTTGCAATACAATTGAGTTGTCTCTATCACAGTCGGGCCCTGCGTGGCTCTGATGACATGCTTTTCACTTTCTGCAACTGTCAATAAAAAAGAGTTAAACCATAAAAAGCCACACACAGCTCGATTGCTGACAGTGGTCAGAGGCCACGCCCCCTTTTTACACCACTCTGCAAACGCGCGTCCTGGTGCACTACTGCTTGGGGGATGAAGTCCACTTCAGTCCCGAGGTCCTCAGGACACAAGGGGACCTCATCACCCCACCAGCAGTGCGCCAAGAGGCGCGTTTGCAGAGTGGTGTAAAAAGGGGCGTGGCCTCGTACCACCTCTCAGCAATTCCACTGTGTGGGGCTTACTGGAGGTCTCTGGTGGCCTCAGTAATGACGAGGACTTTATACCCCAACCCAGAGCGCGCCAGGAGGCGCGTTTGCAGAGTCGTGCGGGGCCTCCGGGGAGTTGCCGGTTTCTTTTTTAATTTTTAATTTATTTTATGGGAGGGCAGCCGCATGGCCCCCCTTCCCAGGCCACTTTTGGCCCCGGAGACCGCATCCCCTGGGGCATACCCAGCCTTTTTTTTTTTTTTTTGGAGGGGGCCCACGTGGCTTCCTCCTGAGGCCAATTTGGACCCCGGGGTCCCCATCCCCCGGGGCCCCCATCCCCCGGGGCCCGGCCTTCTTTCTTTTTTTTGTTTTAAAAATGAAAATAAAAAAGGGAGGGGGGCATGCGGCCCCCCCTCCTGGGCCATTTTTGGCCCAAGGGATCCCATCCCCCGAGGCATGGCTGCACGTTGGGGACCACGTGGGGAGCCCCAATGCCCCCGCGGTCCTTGCCGGCTCCCCGCCTCCTGCGGGAGCCGGCATTGCTTTTGGGCAAAGGGAGCTGCTGATATGCAGCTCCCTTTGCCCAAAAGCAATTCTGCTTTGCTTCTTGGAAGTGAGAGCAGGTTTTCTGCTCTCGCTTCCAAGAAGCAAAGCAGTGTTTGCTATGGCAGGGCTCCCGCCCTGCCATAGTAGACGGCAATGTACCGGGGTGGGGCACCCCGGGACATTGCAGGAGCCGGCCCTGGGGGTGGCGGTCCCCAGGGCCATCTAGGGCTCCAGGAGGGGGGCCCTGCGGCCCCCCTCCCAACTGTTTAAAGCCCCGGGGAGGTAGCGGCCCCCGGGGCCGGGGGTCTGCAACGGACCCCCGCATTTTAATCAAGAGTGCCCCGGGGAGGTGGCGGTCCCGGGGCAGTGTGGGGAGGCTCGAGCCCCCCACACTTTGTTTTTCAAAGTAGCCCCAGGGAGGTGGCGGTCCTCGTGGCTGCGGGGGCGACGTGGCCCGGGGAGGTGGTGGTCCCCGGGGCTTGGGGGGCCCGCGAGGCCCCCGACCTAAATAATTTAAAGCCCCGAGGAGTTGGCGGTCCCCGGGGCTTGGGGGGGGGCCCGCAAGGCCCCCCGCCCTAAAATAACGTAATGCCCTGGGGAGGTGGCGGTCCGCGGGGCTGCGGGGGCCCCCACAGGCCCCTGCTACATAATTAGGTTATGCCCCCGGGACCTGGCCCACCTGGGGGCTTAAAGAAAATGAAGCTCGGGAAACCGCGCTTTGTTTTTTAAAAACAATTTCGGCCGGTTTCGCGCACCATGCGCGAATCCTGCCAAAATAAAAAAAAATAATGCTTTTTTGGTCCCTCAGCGTCCCTGTGGGACCTCTTGAGCAGGCCTAGGGGGTCAGGGTGTTTCTACCCTGCCCCCTTTTCTTTTTTTAAACCTTTTTTCTTGTGACTCGGTTCTACCGAGTCACAAGATGGCTGCCAACACTTCTTGGTTTGGAGTGTTGGCAGCCAATCAGAATGAAGCTTGTGGTCGGGAGGGTTTGCGAATCCTCCTCGGCCACCAGATATCGATATTTTTTATTTTTAAATTTCTCAGGAACTACTGAACGGATTTACACCAAGCAAAGAGTGCACTCTGGACCAAGAGCTACCTCTCTGCCAAATTTGGTGTAATTACGTTCAGCAGTTCGGGCTGTAGCCGCGACAAAAGTCCCTATGAAAATTAACATGGAGAAAAAGTGTTTTGGGACCCCCCTTTTTTCTCGGCCCCGCTTGACGAATCACCCCAAAACTTTCAAGACAGGAGCTGATCGGAGCGCCCCATTAGTTTTGAAAATTTCGCGAAGATTCGTCAAACAGTGCCAAAGATATTGGCAAATCAAAAAACGCTTTTCCTATGGAAACTAGGTCCTAACTATAACTACCTACTGGCGACCGGCAGTAGTGTATGTGTATATATATATATATATATATATATATATATATATATATATATATCACAGGTTGCCCCAAGGAGAATACCACACACAGCGGGATAACGCACACCACTTCGTAAGCGTCATCGTGTATAGTAGGCCACTCGCAGTCCCAAATCGCCATACGCGTTTCGAGCTCTTCTTAGCTCTTGATCACTGGCAAAGAAGCAGGAAACTGCATTGTAAGAACAACTGATTTTATTTAGTCGTAAGTCCCGCCCCAATGGGCGCAATGGCATGCTGGTTATAGTAGTTCCATATACTGCCAAAAAAGACTCAATGTTCATTAACCCAGTGGCTGCGGTTCCTGCTTACCAAAAAATAACAATCCCTGTAGGGTGGGAGCGCGATGTCAGCCTGCTTACCGCTGCAAGGCTCCATTGAGTCTTTTTTACAATGCAGTTTCCTGCTTCTTTGCCAGTGATCAAGAGCTAAGAAGAGCTCGAAACGCGTATGGCGATTTGGGACTGCGAGTGGCCTACTATACACGCTGACGCTTGCGAGGTGGTGTGCGTTATCCCACTGTGTGTGGTATTCTCCTTGGGGCAACCTGTGGTTTTTGTTTATAGCGGCTGGTCCGGCCGCGAGAATGCCCCGCCGCCTGAAGGCGGACCATGAGTGCCGGGATCTCTGGGTGCTCGTTTGGACAGAGGAGCCTCACCCGCTTGGAGACTTGCAGCGGTAAGCAGGCTGACATCGCGCTCCCACCCTACAGGGATTGTTATTTTTTGGGAAGCAGGAACCGCAGCCACTGGGTTAATGAACATTGAGTCTTTTTTGGCAGTATATGGAACTACTACAACCAGCATGCCATTGCGCCCATTGGGGCGGGACTTACGACTAAATAAAATCAGTTGTTCTTACAATGCAGTTTCCTGCTTCTTTGCCAGTGATCAAGAGCTAAGAAGAGCTCGAAACGCGTATGGCGATTTGGGACTGCAAGTGGCCTACTATACACGCTGACGCTTGCGAGGTGGTGTGCGTTATCCCTCTGTGTGTGGTATTCTCCTTGGGGCAACCTGTGGTTTTTGTTTATAGCGGCTGGTCCGGCCGCGAGAATGCCCCGCCGCCTGAAGGCGGACCATGAGTGCCGGGATCTCTGGGTGCTCGTTTGGACAGAGGGAGCCTCACCTGCTTGGAGACTTGCAGCGGTAAGCAGGCTGACATCGCGCTCCAACCCTACAGGGATTGTTATTTTTTGGGAAGCAGGAACCGCAGCCACTGGGTTAATGAACATTGAGTCTTTTTGCAGTATATGGAACTACTATAACCAGCATGCCATTGCGCCCATTGGGGCGGGACTTACGACTAAATAAAATCAGTTGTTCTTACAATGCAGTTTCCTGCTTCTTTGCCAGTGATCAAGAGCTAAGAAGAGCTCGAAACGCGTATGGCGATTTGGGACTGCGAGTGGCCTACTATACACGCTGACGCTTGCGTGGTGGTGTGCGTTATCCCGCTGTGTGTGGTATTCTCCTTGGGGCAACCTATAGTTTTTGTTTATAGCGGCTGGTCCGGCCGCGAGAATGCCCCGCCGCCTGAAGGCGGACCATGAGTGCTGGGATCTCCGGGTGCTCGTTTGGACAGAGGGAGCCTCACCCGCTTGGAGACTTGCAGCGGTAAGCAGGCTGACATCGTGCTCCCACCCTACAGGGATTGTTATTTTTTGGGAAGCAGGAACCGCAGCCACTGGGTTAATGAACATTGAGTCTTTTTTGGCAGTATATGGAACTACTACAACCAGCATGCCATTGCGCCCATTGGGGCGGGACTTTCGACTAAATAAAATCAGTTGTTCTTACAATGCAGTTTCCTGCTTCTTTGCCAGTGATCAAGAGCTAAGAAGTGCTCAAAACACGTATGGCGATTTGGGACTGCGAGGGGCCTACTATACACGCTGACGCTTGCGAGGTGGTGTGCGTTATCCGTCTGTGTGTGGTATTCTCCTTGGGGCAACCTGTGGTTTATATATATATATATATATATATATATATATATATATATATTCACTGAAAAAACCATAGGTTTCAGATATGTTATAGTTAGAAATTAGCATTTAAAAACCTTTGAAATTCACTGAAAAAACCATAGGTTTTAGGGACAGTTATAGTTAGTTGGACATTTTACTCGTACAAAACCCGTGAAATTCCCCGTTATAGTTAGTTCAGCTAACTATAACTCGCGCCCCGCAATGCACTGCTGATGACGTCACATATTACATCACTCATGACATGGTCAGTGACATCACTGATGACATCACTGATGACATCTCAAATGACATCACTGATGACATCATCCAGTGACTGTGTGTTTCTGTAAAGTTTAAATATTTTTAATATATATAGGAAAAGACGTATTGAAGAATGAGTGGGTGTGTAAGTGTCTGTATGGATGATTTAGTAGGTGCGTGACTGACTCTATAAGTGAGTGATTTAACGTATCTTACTGAATGCATGGGTTAGTGACTAAACTGGGTGAATGTCTGTATCCGTCTGTCTGTTGCTGTGTAAGTGGCTGCATGGGTTTGTGAATAGCTACATGAGTGTCTATAAGAGTTATTGATTTGTTGTCTGAGTATCTGTATGGGTGCCTGAGTGTTTGTGTGGATGGGGTGTGTGCGATCTGTGCATAGATGTGTGAGTGGGTGATTCACTGGGTGGATGGTTTCAAGAGTGCATCTGTGATAGACTGTATGGGTGGGTAAGTGTGTGTAAGAGTGTGTTAGTGAGTGAATGTATGTCCCAGTGGTACATGTGTGAGTAACTACATATGTGAAAGGCAGTATATATGTGTGTTGGAGTATATAAATAGCTATAAGCGAGAGTGAGTGATTGTGATAGTGGCTGTATGGATGAGTGTGTGCTTGTATCAGTGATTATATAAGAGCGTAACAATGTGCTAGTATTTGTATGATTAAGTGAGCTGGTGTGTGTATAACTGTATAGGTGAGTAAATGGCAGTGTGTTTAATTATTTGCATGACTGACTAGGTGTGTGAGTACCTCTATGGATGAGTGGCGGTGTTTGAGTGTCTATATAGGAGTAAGAGTGAATATGATAGTCCTGTACTGAGTGACCATAAGTATGAGTGACTGTACGGGTGAGTGAGTGGATGTGTGTGTGTGTAGACCTAAGAATCAGTGAGTGGGTATGTAGTTATTGGTGTTGGAGTGTCTATGGTTTTGCGAATGGCAGTCTGTAATTTAGATTGGGTGTATCAAAGGTTATATTAGGGTGTGAAGAGCTGCATCAGATTATCACGTGGATGATGTCATCAGTGATGTCACTGACCATGTCATGAGTGATGTAATATGTGACGTCATCAGCAGTGCATTGCGGGGGCGCAAGTTATAGTTAGCTGAACTAACTATAACGGGGGAATTTCACGGGTTTTGTACGAGTAAAATGTCCAACTAACTATAACTGTCCCTAAAACCTATGGTTTTTTTCAGTGAATTTCAAAGGTTTTTAAATGCTAATTTCTAACTATAACATATCTGAAACCTATGGTTTTTTCAGTGAATTTCAAAGGTTTTTAAATGCTAATTCCTAACTATAACATGTCTGAAACCTACGGTTTTTTCAGTGAATTTCAAAGGTTTTGTAAATGACAATTTTTAAATGTATTAATTGTTATATTAATTTTTTTCATACTGATTTACTACATTTTTAGAAACAATTTTTTTTACATATTTTATTTTTTAAATTACATTGTAATTACATTATACATTACATTACAAAAATACTTTCTCAGAATGAATTACTTTAGTTTAAATACTTTGCACATAGGCAATAGACTTTTAAGTACAGTAGTTACAGTTGTTGCAATGGGCAACACATTTTCAAACACAATGCAACATTCAGCTCAATAGTTAAATGCAATTAGTTACTTTATGGATTACTTTTCTAACCACAGGACTGGCTCCTAGATTCAGTCCTGGTACATCTCCTGTAAAGAGTTGAGTAAAAGCGTTTTGGTTACAGTCGTGATTTTTAAGGAATATTATTGTATTTTAAAAGTTGACACTTAGAAACTTTTTCTCATAGAATCACCAATGTTATCCTATGGAAGGAAATTCACTTAGCAGGTAAAAACTGTTATCGTTACTTTTTCTTACTCAGTGTTGGATCCTGGATCCAGCACTGGTGCATCTCCTGTAAACAGTTGAAAGAATGCGTTTAAGTCATACAGGCGATTTTTAAGGAATATTTGTAGTTTGTGAAAATCGACACTTTGAAACTTTTCTGCTGAAAACCAGACAATGGATTCCTATGGAAGAAAATATAAGTTACTGGTAAGTACGGTTAGAATTACTTTTCAGGGTCAGTGCTGGGCTAAAAGATGCAGCACTGGGTTCTCTCCTGATAACAGGTGAGTAAATTGGAATTCGTACTTTGGTTGATTTTAGAGGAATATTATAAAGTTCCAAAACTCCACACTTAGAAGAATTTCCAAGTGAAACCAGTCAATGTTAGCCTATGAAGGAAATTCAAGTTACCGGTAAGTACGGTTAAAATTACTTTTCAGGACCATTACTGGGCTGAAAGATGCAGCACCTGAGGTCTCTCCTGATAACAGGTGAGTAAATCAGAATTCGGATTTCGGCTGATTTTAGAGGAATATTTGTATGTTTCAAAAATCAACACTTAGAAACTTTTTCAGCAAAAAGCAGGCAATGATATCCTATGGAAGGAAATTCAAGTTACTGGTAAGTACGGTTAAAATTACTTTTGAGGATCAGTACTGGGCTGAAAGATGCAGCACTGAGGTCTCTCCTGATAACAGGTGAGTAAATCGGAATTCGTATTTCGGCTGATTTTAGAGGAATATTTTAAAGTTCCAAAACTCCACACTTAGAAGAATTTCCAAGTGAAACCAGTCAATGTTAGCCTATGAAGGAAATTCAAGTTACCGGTAAGTACGGTTAAAATTACTTTTCAGGACCAGTACTGGGCTGAAAGATGCAGCACTGAGGTCTCTCCTGATAACAGGTGAGTAAATCAGAATTCGGATTTCGGCTGATTTTAGAGGAATATTTTAAAGTTCCAAAACTCCACACTTAGAAGAATTTCCAAGTGAAACCAGTCAATGTTAGCCTATGGAAGGAAATTCAAGTTACTGGTAAGTACGGTTAAAATTACTTTTCAGGACCAGTACTGGGCTGAAAGATACAGCACTGAGGTCTCTCCTGATAACAGGTGAGTAAATCGGAATTCGTATTTCGGCTGATTTTAGAGGAATATTTTAAAGTTCCAAAACTCCACACTTAGAAGAATTTCCAAGTGAAACCAGTCAATGTTAGCCTATGAAGGAAATTCAAGTTACCGGTAAGTACGGTTAAAATTACTTTTCAGGACCAGTACTGGGCTGAAAGATGCAGCACTGAGGTCTCTCCTGATAACAGGTGAGTAAATCAGAATTCGGATTTCGGCTGATTTTAGAGGAATATTTTAAAGTTCCAAAACTCCACACTTAGAAGAATTTCCAAGTGAAACCAGTCAATGTTAGCCTATGGAAGGAAATTCAAGTTACTGGTAAGTACGGTTAAAATTACTTTTCAGGACCAGTACTGGGCTGAAAGATACAGCACTGAGGTCTCTCCTGATAACAGGTGAGTAAATCGGAATTCGTATTTCGGCTGATTTTAGAGGAATATTTTAAAGTTCCAAAACTCCACACTTAGAAGAATTTCCAAGTGAAACCAGTCAATGTTAGCCTATGTAAGGAAATTCAAGTTACTGGTAAGTACGGTTAAAATTACTTTTCAGGACCAGTACTGGGCTGAAAGATACAGCACTGAGGTCTCTCCTGATAACAGGTGAGTAAATCGGAATTCGTATTTCGGCTGATTTTAGAGGAATATTTTAAAGTTCCAAAACTCCACACTTAGAAGAATTTCCAAGTGAAACCAGTCAATGTTAGCCTATGAAGGAAATTCAAGTTACCGGTAAGTACGGTTAAAATTACTTTTCAGGACCAGTACTGGGCTGAAAGATGCAGCACTGAGGTCTCTCCTGATAACAGGTGAGTAAATCAGAATTCGGATTTCGGCTGATTTTAGAGGAATATTTGTATGTTTCAAAAATCAACAGAAACTTTTTCAGCAAAAAGCAGGCAATGATATCCTATGGAAGGAAATTCAAGTTACTGGTAAGTACGGTTAAAATTACTTTTGAGGATCAGTACTGGGCTGAAAGATGCAGCACTGAGGTCTCTCCTGATAACAGGTGAGTAAATCGGAATTCGTATTTCGGCTGATTTTAGAGGAATATTTTAAAGTTCCAAAACTCCACACTTAGAAGAATTTCCAAGTGAAACCAGTCAATGTTAGCCTATGGAAGGAAATTCAAGTTACTGGTAAGTATGGTTAGAATTACTTTTCAGGACCAGTACTGGGCTGAAAGATACAGCACTGAGGTCTCTCCTGATAACAGGTGAGTAAATCGGAATTCGTATTTCGGCTGATTTTAGAGGAATATTTTAAAGTTCCAAAACTTCACACTTAGAAGAATTTCCAAGTGAAACCAGTCAATGTTAGCCTATGAAGGAAATTCAAGTTACCGGTAAGTACGGTTAAAATTACTTTTCAGGACCAGTACTGGGCTTAAAGATGCAGCACTGAGGTCTCTCCTGATAACAGGTGAGTAAATCGGAATTCGTAGTAAGGCAGATTTTAGAGGAATATTTGCACAATGGTGATGGGCGGGGGCGGGGCCTGAGGTGACATCTGTGCAAACGCGCCCCGTGGCGCGTTTTAAGTTGGGGATTAAGTCCCCTTGAATCATGAGGTTCCCTAGGGGCCAACTTGCCCACCATGAACCTCCAGTATGCGCCAGGGGCTGCGTTGCAGAGACGTGTAGAGAGGCCACACCCCTTTTACACCTCTCTGCAACGCAGCTCTGTGGCGCTTTCTGGATGTACCTGTTGGGCTAGTTGGCCCCAGAGACCCTCAGGATTGAAGGGGATTTAATCCCCATCTTAAAACGCGCCACGGGGCCTGTTTCACACATGTCACATGAAGCCCCGCCCCCTCCCTTCACCACTGTGTAAACGCGCCCTGTGGCGCGTTTTAAGTTGGGGGATTAAGTCCCCTTGAATCCTGAGGGTCCCTGGAGTCCAACTAGCCCACCATATACCTCCAAAAAGCGCCACAGAGCTGCGTTGCAGAGAGGTGTAAAAGGGGCGTGGCCTATGTACACGTCTCTGCAAGGCAGCCCCTGGCGCATACTGGAGGTTCCTGGTGGGCTAGTTGGCCCCAAGGACCCCAAGTATTCAAGGGGAATTCGTTCCCCCTCTGCAAACGCGCCAGGGGCGCGTTTGCAGAGTACTGCAGGGAGGGGGCGGGGCCTCCAGCCACGATGCCGGTCTTTTTTTTTCTGTTTTTTTTTTTTTTAATGGGAGGGGGCTGCGTGGCCCCCTTCCCTTGCCCACTTTGGCCCCGGGGACCCCATCCCCCGGGGCCTGAGCATTATTTTTTTTCTTTAAATTTTAAAAAAAAAAAACGGGCAGGAGGCCGCGTGGCCCCCTTCCCTGGGCCTGTATTGGCCCCGGGGACCCCATCCCCCGGGGCATGGCCTCGATTTTTTTCTTTGGAGGGGGCTGCGTGGCTCCCTCCTCAGGCCATTTAAGGCCCCGGGGACCCCATCCCCCGGGGCCGGCCTTTCCCTTATTTAAATTTTTTTTTTTTTTTACTTTGGGGAGGGGGGCTGTGTGGCCCCCCTCTCGGGCCACTTATGGCCCCGGGGACCCCATCCCCGGGGCCTGGCCTCACGTTGGAGACTGTGGGGGTCCCCAATCCCCCACAGTCCCAGCCAGCTCCCCGCCTCCTGCGGAAGCCGGCATTGCTTTCCACATGGGGAGCAGCTAACATGCTGCTCCCCATGTGGAAAGCAATTGGTTGCATTTTGAAAGAGAGGCAGGTTTCCTGCTCTCTCTTTCAAAATGCAAACCAAGTTTGCTATGACAGGACGGGGCCGCGAGGCTCCGTCCTTTCATAGCAAACAGCAGTGTCCCGGGGTAGGCACCCCAGGACACTGCAGGAGCCGGCCCTGGGGGTGGTGGTCCCCAGGGCCATCAAGGGCTCCAGGAGGGGGCCGCGCGGCCCCCTCCCATTCAGTGCACAGCCCCGGGGAGGTGGTGGTCCCCGGGGCTTGGGGGTCCGTAACGGACCCCCATATTTAAATGTTTAGTTCCCCGGGAGGTGGCGGTCCCCAGGGCATGTGGGGGCTGGAGCCCCCACACAGGTTTAAAAAAAAAAAAAAAAAAGCCCCGGGAGGTGGCGGTCCCCGGGGGCTGCGGGAGGGCTCAGAGCCCTCCCGCCATCATTTCTAAATAAAGCCCCGGGGGTGGCGGTCCCCGGGGCTTGGGGGGACTTAGAGGCCCCCCTACATAAATTAAAACCCCCACCATGCCCCCGGGACTTGGGCCACCCGGAGGCCAGTGTAACATCGAAGCGCGGGAGACCGCGCTTCGATTTTTTTTTTTTTCGGCAGGATCCGCGCTCCCTGAGCGAATCCTGCCGATTTTAAAAAAAAACAAAACATTTTTTTTTTGCCCAGGGGGTCCTTGTGGGACCCCATGAGCAGACCTAGGGGGTCAGGGTGTTTCTACCCTGCCCCCTTTGTGCGTTTTGCGCACTTGTTTCTGTCCCTCGGTTCTACCGAGGGACAAAATAGCTGCCAACACTTCCTGATTTGGAGTGTTGACAGCCAATTAGCATGCAGCTCGTGATCGGGAGGGTGCGCGAATCCGACGCGACCATAGATATATATGTACTTTTACTTTTGATTTTCTCAGCAACTACTAAACGGATTTACACCATTTAACAAAAGGGTTCTTTCTGAACCAAGAACTACCTCTTTGCCAAATTTGGTGTAATTCCGTTCAACAGTTCGGGCTGTAGCCGTGTCTAAAGTTTCCTATGGAAAAATGAATGGGGAAAACGCGTTTTGGGACCCCCTTTTTCTCGGCCCCGCTTGACGAATCCCCCCGAGACTTTCAGGGTAGGAGCGGACCGAAGCGCCCCACAAAGTTTGAAAATTTTGCGAAGATACGTCAACCGGCAAGAGAGTTATTTCAAATAGAATGTCGCGGATTTCCTATGGAAAATAGGTTCTAACTATAACTATCTACTGGCGACCGCCAGTAGATAATATATATATATATATATATATCACTTCTCCCGTCAGTATTGGAAATTCCAACCATAAAACGGATACAGACCACAATTCTTGTGCTGGTAATTCTTTATTCCACTGTCGCCATAACGCGTTTCGGCTCTAGACGAACCTTGATCACATGACAGGGTACTATGGTAACATTTCAATTTTTAAAGTGACGAGTGCATTTGTGGCGTACCACGTAACCAAGGCAGCAATAGACACAGAAGACAGATTCTTACAGAAAATTCTCTTGATTTAGTGTTAGAGTGACTGGGGTTGTCCTGGTTATTTATAAAATCAATTGCAAAATCATAATTCTATTAAATATATCCAGGTTACACCAATACATCCTATTAAATTAAGTAATAGCACATATGTACTTGTCTATTTACTCTTTGTATAATACATTGTAAATAAAACCTTTTCTCAAACATATCAATGTAATCGCTCATTTAAATTATGAACTTGTTAGTGTTCATATACATGCCCTCTATATGTCGGTCTGTCTTGTACCATAAAAACATTTTTTGTGCAAATAGTGCTAAAGTGAATATATATATATATATATATATATATATATATATATTATCTACTGGCGGTCGCCAGTAGATAGTTATAGTTAAAACCTATTATCCATAGGAAATCCGCGACATTCTATTTGAAATAACGTTGGCGGCGGTTGACGAATCTTCGCGAAAGTTTCCAACTTGTTGGGGCGCTCCGGTCCGCTCCTATCCTGAAAGTCTCGGGGTGATATGTCAAGCGGGGGCCGAGAAAAAGGGGGTCCCAAAACGCGTTTTCCCCATTCATTTTTCCATAGGAACCTTTAGTCGCAGCTACAGCCCGAACTGCTGAATGGAATTACACCAAATTTGGCAAAGAGGTAGCCCTTGGTTCAGTGTCGTGCCTTTTGCTTAAATGGTGTAAATCCGTTCAGTAGTTCCTGAGAAAATCAAAAGTAAAGTCACATATATATCTGGGCGGAGCCTAACCACACATGTCATCGTGAGATCTGATTGGCTGTCAGCACTTCATCCTGGAATTGCTGACAGCCATCTTGGGACCAATATAAATGATAGTACCCCATTGAAATGCATTGTAGTGAATCGAAGATTTTGAGGGTTACCAAAAGGAGAACTATAAAGGGTGATAACAGACTTTAGTTACATTAGAATTCATTTGTTGATGGTACCATACTAATTTCAGGAATTGTGGTGTGTTCTAAGGTGATTTTACCCTGTGAAAAACCTTCTGCTGGGATATCATGAATCATGTTTGAGAGAACTATTTTCACATGCTTGTCCCATAGAGTTTTGGAAGGTGCTCCAGAAGCTAAAATGAGAGCATATTTTCTGTAAATTCACATTATCTTTCTCACTCATGTGAGAATGAAGTCTGACATTCTCAGTAAAACATGTACATCCAACAAGGGCAGAGACTGTCAGTTGATTCCTTTGTGTTCTACTGCAGCTTCCCAGAGTGTTCTAAAGAACAACTAGAGCGCTAACAGCCTTACTTATGACAAAAGTATGGCACACCTGAAGCCATCTTGATTGGAATAAACTGGTAACACTTAAACAATTTAATTTAAAAAGGAACAAAATGATGGGGTTCATTTTGTCATAGAAATTATGGTTAGTGCTGTAGAAAGAAAAATTAGGACATGTTTCAAGTGTGATCTCAAATATCTTCCTGTTATATTTCAACAGGAGCAGCCTGCCAGTTGATGCCTTTGTGTTCTACTGCAGCTTCCCAGAGTGTTCTAAAGAACAACTAGAGTGCTAACAGCCTTACTTATGACAAAAGTATGGCACACCTGAAGCCATCTTGATTGGAATAAACTGGTAACACTTAAAACATTTAATTTAAAAAGGAACAAAATGATGGGGTTCATTTTGTCATAGAAATTATGGTTAGTGTTGTAGAAAGAAAAATTAGGACATATTTCAAGTGTGATCTCAAATATCTTCCTGTTATATTTCAACAGGAGCAGCCTGCCAGTTGATGCCTTTGTGTTCTACTGCAGCTTCCCAGAGTGTTCTAAAGAACAACTAGAGTGCTAACAGCCTTACTTATGACAAAAGTATGGCACACCTGAAGCCATCTTGATTGGAATAAACTGGTAACACTTAAAACATTTAATTTAAAAAGGAACAAAATGATGGGGTTCATTTTGTCATAGAAATTATGGTTAGTGCTGTAGAAAGAAAAATTAGGACATATTTCAAGTGTGATCTCAAATATCTTCCTGTTATATTTCAACAGGAGCAGCCTGCCAGTTGATGCCTTTGTGTTCTACTGCAGTTTCCCAGAGTGTTCTAAAGAACAACTAGAGCGCTAACAGCCTTACTTATGACAAAAGTATGGCACACCTGAAGCCATCTTGATTGGAATAAACCGGTAACACTTAAAACATTTAATTTAAAAAGGAACAAAATGAGGGGTTCTTTTTGAAATAGATATTATGGTTAGTGCTGCAGAAAGAAAAATTAGGGCATGTTTTAAGTGAGATCTCAAATCCTCTTCTATTTCATTAGAAAATTCTGACATGCAGACTGAAACAATCACTTTCAATACCAGCAGCAGACTACCAGTTAACTCCCTGGTGAGCAGTAGCTTTACTCCAGTGATCTAATGAGCAACTAGAGTGCTAACATTCTGAATTTATGGCAGATGTGAGACACATCTGAATGCCTTCTTGATAGAATCAAAGTAAAAAACTGAAAGCATTTCCTACTGAGGAGACTGCAGTAAATGAGGAAATTAGGAAACTTCATAACAAAGAAGTCTTCCAAGATGGCCACCAGTGAAAAAAGAGCCCAAATGTAGCACAAATATTACCCAGATGTAGCCCACATATAGCCCAATGACAAAAGTGTGCAAAACACTTATTTTTAGTTTTTTGCAGTTTTATGTAGTGCAGACTGGTCAGGTATTGGAGCATTGCATCTTAAAACATGACCCCCTACACTACAAAAACACCACTGCACTACCTTAAACCCTAAAACACTAACCCCAGCACGACCCCCTACACTACACAAGCACCACTGCACTATCCTAAACCCTAAAACACTACCCCCAGCATGACCCCCTACACTACACAAACACCACTGCACTACCCTAAACCGTAAAACACTACCCCCAGCACGACCCCCTACACTACCCAAACACCACTGCACTAACCTAAATCCTAAAACACTACCCCCAGCACGACCCCCTACACTACCCAAACACCACTGCACTACCCTAAAACATGACCCCCTACACTACACAAACACCACTGCACTACCCTAAACCCTAAAACACTACCCCCAGCACGACCCCCTACACTACACAAGCACCACTGCACTACCCTAAACCCTAAAACACTACCCCCAGCACGACCCCCTACACTACACAAACACCACTGCACTACCCTAAACCCTAAAACACTACCCCTAGCACGACCCCTACACTACCCAAACACGACTGCACTAACCTAAATCCTAAAACACTACCCCCAGCATGACCCCCTACACTACACAAGCACCACTGCACTACCCTAAACCCTAAAACACTACCCCCAGTATGACCCCCTACACTGCCCGAACACCACTGCACTGCCCTAAACCCTGAAACACCAGCCCCTGCATGACCCCATACACTGCCCGAACATCACTGCACTGCCCTAAACCCTGAAACACCACCCCTAGCACGACCCCCTACACTGCCCGAACACCACTGCACTGCCCTAAACCCTGAAACACCACCCCCTTCACGACCCCCTACACTGCCCGAACACCACTGCACTGCCCTAAACCCTGAAACACCACCCCCAGCATGACCCCCTACACTGCCCGAACACCACTGCACTGCCCTAAACCCTGAAACACTACTCCCAGCAAGACCCCTACACTGCCCGAACACCACTGCACTGCCCTAAACCCTGAAACATCACCCCCAGCACGACCCCCTATACTGCCCGAACACCACTGCACTGCCCTAAACCCTGAAACACTATCCCCAGCAACACACCCTACACTGCCCGAACACCACTGCTCTGCCCAAAACCCTGAAACACCAGCCCCAGCACGACCCCCTACACTGCCCGAACACCACTGCACTGCCCTAAACCTTGAAACACCAGCCCCTGCATGACCCCCTACACTGCCCGAACACCACTGCACTACCCTAAACCCTGAAACATCACCCCCAGCACGACCCCCTACACTGCCCGAGCACCACTGCACTGCCCTAAACCCTGAAACACCAGCCCCAGCACGACCCCCTACACTGCCCGAATACCACTGCACTGCCCTAAACCCTGAAACACCAGCCCCAGCATGACCCCTACACTGCCCGAACACCACTGCACTGCCCTAAACCCTGAAACACCAGCCCCAGGACGACCGCCTACACTGCCCGAACACCACTGCACTGCCCTAAACCCTGAAACACCAGCCCCAGCACGACCCCCTACACTGCCCGAACACCACTGCACTGCCCTAAACCGTGAAACACCAGCCTCAGCACGACCCCCTACACTGCCTGAACACCACTGCACTGCCCTGAACCCTGAAACACCAGCCCCAGCACAACACCCTACACTGCCCGAACACCACTGCACTGCCCTAAACCCTGAAACATCACCCCCAGCAAGACCCCCTACACTGCCCAAACACCACTGCCCTAAACCCTGAAACACCACCCCCAGCAAGACCCCCTACACTGCCCGAACACCACTGCATTGCCCTAAACCCTGAAACACCAGCCCCAGCACGACCCCCTACACTGCCCGAACACCACTGCACTGCCCTAAACCCTGAAACACCACCCCCTGCACGACCACCTACACTGCCCGAACACCACTGTACTGCCCTAAACCCTGAAACCCCACCCCCAGCACGACACCCTACACTGCCAGAACACCACTGCACTGCCCTAAACCCTGAAACACCACCCCCTGCACGACCCCCTACACTGCCCGAACACTACTGCACTGCCCTAAACCCTGAAACACCACCCCCAGCACGACCCCCTACACTGCACGAACACCACTGCACCGCCCTAATCCCTGAAACACTACCCCCAGCAAGACCCCCTACACTGCCCGAACACCACTGCACTGCCCTAAACCCTGAAACATCACCCCCAGCAAGACCCCCTACACTGCCCGAACACCACTGTACTGCCCTAAACCCTGAAACACCACCCCCAGCACGACCCCCTACACTGCCCGAACACCACTGCACTGCCCTAAACCCTGAAACACCAGCCCCAGCACAACCCCGTACACTGCCCGCACACCACTGCCCTGCCCTAAACCCTGAAACACCAGCCCCAGCACAACCCCGTACACTGCCCAAACACCACTGCACTGCCCTAAACCCTGAAACACCAGCCCCAGCACGACCGCCTACACTGCCCGAAAACTACTGCACTGCCCTAAACCCTGAAACACCATCCCCAGCAAGACTACCTACACTGGCCGAACACCACTGCACTGCCCTAAACCCTGAAACACCACCCCCTACACTGCCCAAACACTACTGCACTGCCCTAAACCCTGAAACACCACCCCTCAGCACGACACCCTACACTGCCCGAACACCACTGCACTGCCCTAAACCCTGAAACACCACCCCAGCACGACCCCCTACACTGCCCGAACACCACTGCACTAAACCCTGAAACACCACCCCCTGCACGACCCCCTACACTGCCGGAACACCACTGCACTGCCCTAAACCCTGAAACACCACCCCCAGCATGACCCCCTACACTGCCCTAACACCGCTGCACTGCCCTAAACCCTGAAACATCACCCCCAGCACAACCCCCTACACTGCCTGAGCACCATTGCTCTGCCCTATACCCTGAAACACTAGCCCCAGCACGACCCCCTACACTGCCCGAACACCACTGCACTGCCCTAAACCCTGAAACACCACCCCCAGCACGACCCCCTACACTGCCCGAACACCACTGCACTGCCCTAAACCCTGAAACACCGGCCCCAGCAAGACCCCCTACACTGCCCGAACACCACTGCACTGCCCTAGACTCTGAAACACCAGCCCCAGCAAGACCCCCTACACTGCCCGAACACCACTGCACTGCCCTAAACCCTGAAACACCAGCCCCAGCATGACCCCCTACACTGCCCGAACACCACTGCACTGCCCTAAACCCTGAAACACCAGCCACAGCACGACCCCCTACACTGCCCGAACACCACTGCACTGCCCTAAACCCTGAAACACCAGCCCCAGCACCACCCCCTACACTGCCCGAACACCACTGCACTGCCCTAAACCCTGAAACACCAGCCCCAGCACCACCCCCTACACTGCCCGAACACCACTGTACTGCCCTAAACCCTGAAACACCGCCCCCTACACTGTCCGAACACCACTGCACTGCCCTAAACCCTGAAACACCACACCCTGCACAACCCCCTACACTGCCCGAACACCACTGCACTGCCCTAAACCCTGAAACACCAACCCCTGCACCACCCCCTACACTGCCCAAACACCACTGCACTGCCCTAAACCTTGAAACACCACCCCCTGCACCACCCCCTACACTGCCCGAACACCACTGCACTGCCCTAAACCCTGAAACACCACCCCCAGCATGACCCCCTTTACTGCTCGAACACCACTGCACTGCCCCAAACCCTGAAACACCACCCCCAGCATGACCCCCTACACTGCCCGAACACCACTGCCCTAAACCCTGAAACACCACCCCTGCACGACCCCCTACACTGCCCAAACACCACTGCACTGCCCTAAACCCTGAAACACCACCCCTGCACGACCCACTACACTGCCCGAACACCACAGCACTGCCCTAAACCCTGAAACACCACCCCCAGCATGACCCCCTACACTGCCCGAATACTACTGCTCTGCCCTAAACCCTAAAACACCACCCCCAGCACGACCCCCTACACTGCCCGAACACCACTGCACTGCCCTAAACCCTAGAACACTACCCCCAGGACGACCCTCTACACTACCCGAACACCACTGCACTACCGTAAACCCTAAAATACTCCCCCCAGCACGACCCCCTACACTACCCGAACACGACTGCACTGCCCTAAACCCTAAAACACTCCCCCAGCACGACCCCCTACACTACCCGAACACCACTGCACTGCCCTAAACCCTAAAACACTCCCCCAGCACAAACCCCTACACTACCTAAACACCACTGCACTGCCCTAAACCCTAAAACACTACCCCCGCATGACCCCTACACTACCCAAACACCAATGCACTACCCTAATCCCTAAAACACTTCCCCGCACGACCCCCTACACTACCCAAAGACCACTGCACTACCCTAAACTCTAAAACAATACCCCCGCACGACTCCCTACACTACCCAAAGACCACTGCACTACCCTAAACCCTAAAACACGACCTCCTACACTACACAAACACCACTGCACTACCATAAACCCTAAAAAACTACCCCCAGCACGAACCCCTACACTACCCAAACACCACTGCACTACCCTAAACCATAAAACACTACCCCCAGCAGTACCCCCTACGCTACCCAAACACCACTGCACTACCCTAAACCATAAAACACTACCCCCAGCAGTACCCCCTACACTACCCAAACACCATTGCACTACCCTAAACCCTAAAACACTACCCCCAGCAGTATCCCCTACACTACCCAAACACCACTGCACTACCCTAAATCACTACCCCCAGCACGACCCCCTACACTACCCAAACACCACTGCACTACCCTAAACCCTAAAGCACTACCCCCAGCACGACCCCCTACACTACCCAAACACCACTGTACTACCCTAAACCCTAAAACACTCCCCCAGCACAACCCCCTACACTGCCCAAACACCACTGCACTACCATAAACCCTAAATCTACCCCCAGCATGACCCCCTACACTACACAAACACCACTGCACTACCCTAAACCCTAAAACACTACCCCCAGCACGACCCTCTTCACTACCTAAACACAACTGCACAATTTGTTACAGGCGTTGCAACGCAGGCCTGTGGTGCTTACTGGAAGTACCTGGTGGGCTAGTTGGGCCCCAGGGACCCTCAGGATTCAAGGTGACCAAATCCCCCAACTTAAAACGCGCCACGGGGCGCGTTTGCACAGTGGTGAAGGGAGGGGCGGGGCCTCAGGTGACATGTGCGCAAACACGCCCTGTGGTGCGTTTTAAGTTGGGGAGTTAATTCCCTTTGAATCCTGGGGGCCAACTAGCCCACCAAGTACCTTCAGTAAGCACAACAGAGTTGCGTTGCAGAGAGGTGAAAAAAGGTGCGTGGCCTCGGAACGCCTCTCTGCAACTCAGCTCTGTGGTCCTAACTGTAGGTACCTGGGGGGCTAATTGGGCCCCAGGGACCCTCAGGATTCAAGGGGACTTAATCCCACAACTTAAAACGCGCCACGGGGCGCGTTTGCACACATGTCACCTCAGGCCCCCCCTCCCTTCACCACTGTGCAAACGCGCCCTGTAGCGCGTTTTAAGAGGTAGTTTTAATCTCCCTGCCCTATTATGTACTAAGGACTTGCAGAGGAGGTCATGCTAATCACAGGGGTACCCCAACGCATAGTGTTCCCTAGTGTATGTAGGTGTTTTCACTGTATTCTAAGTGTCTTTTAGCATAGCACTGGCTCTGGTTAGTCAGAGTCAGTTACCACCAGTACCCGTCTGAAAAAGTTGTGGGCACAGGATGATTTTGCAACAAGGCCTCTTTCTGCTCCTCTGTTGGTTCTTTCTGCACATCTTTTGCTTCTTTCTGTGCGTTTTTTCTTCTTTCTTCACATGTCCTACCTCTGTTGGCATAGTTAGAAACTAGTATTTAAAAAACCTTTGAAATTCACTTAAAAAATCATAGGTTTCAGGCACGTTATAGTTAGAAATTAGCATTTAAAAAACCTTTGAAATTCACTGAAAAAACCATAGGTTTCAGACACGTTATAGTTAGAAATTAGCATTTAAAAAACCTTTGAAATTCACTGAAAAAACCATAGGTTTTAGGGACAGTTATAGTTAGTTGGACATTTCACTCGTACAAAACCATAGAAATTCCCCGTTATAGTTAGTTCAGCTAACTATAACTCGCGCCCCGCAATGCACTGCTGATGACGTCACATATTACATCACTCATGACATGGTCAGTGACATCACTGATGACATCACTGATGACATCTCAAATGACATCACTGATGACATCATCCATGTGATAATTTCATGCATCTTCTCACACCCTAATATAACTTTTGATACACCCACTCTAAATTACAGACTGCCATTCTCAAAACCATAGACACTCCAACACCAAAAACTACATACCCACTCACTGATTCTTAGGTCTACACACACATCCACTCACTCACCTGTACAGTCACTCATACTTACAGTCACTCAGTACAGGACTATCATATGCACTCATACACCTATATAAACACTCACACACCGCCACTCATCCATAGAGGTACTCACACACCTAGTCAGTCATGCAAAAATTAATCACACACCCATTTACTCACCTATACAGTTATACATACACCAGCTCACTTACTCATACAAATACTAGCACATTCTTACGCTCTTATACAATAACTGATACAAGCACACACGCATCCATACAGCCACTCTCACAATAACACACTCTCACTTATAGCCATTTAAATACTCTAACACATATATATACTGCCTTTTACATATGTAGTTACTCGCACATGTACCACTGAGATATACATTCACTCACTAACTTACCCATACACACACTCACCCACCCAAGCAGTCCATCACAGATGCACTCTTGAAATCACGCACCCAGTGAATCACCCACTCACACATCTATGTATAGAGTCACACACACCCCACCCACACAAACACTCAGGCAGCCATACAGATACTCAGAGAACCAATCAATAACCCATATAGACACTCATGTAGCTATTCGCAAATCCATGCATCCACTTACACACCAACAAACAGACGGATACAGACATTCACACAGTTTAGTCATTAACCCATGCATTCAGTAAGATACGTTTAATCACTCACTTGTAGAGTCAGTCACTCACGTACTAAATCATCCATTCAGACACTTATACACCCACTCATTCTTCAATACGCCTTTCCCTATATATATTAAACATATTTAAACTTTACAGAAACACACAGTCACTGGATGATGTCATCAGTGATGTCATCAGTGATGTCATCAGTGATGTCACTGACCATGTCATGAGTGATGTAATATGTGACGTCATCAGCAGTGCATTGCGGGGCGCGAGTTATAGTTAGCTGAACTAACTATAACGGGGAATTTCTATGGTTTTGTACGAGTGAAATGTCCAACTAACTATAACTGTCCCTAAAACCTATGGTTTTTTCAGTGAATTTCAAAGGTTTTTTAAATGCTAATTTCTAACTATAACGTGTCTGAAACCTATGGTTTTTTCAGTGAATATATATATATATATATATATATATAGATATATATATATATATAGATATATATCTCTATATATCTATATTATCTACTGGCGGTCGCCAGTAGATAGTTATAGTTAGGACCTATTTTCCATAGGAAATCCGCAACATTCTATTTAAAATAACTCTTGCGTCGGTTGACGAATCTTCGCGAAATTTTCAAACTTTATGGCCCGCTCCGGTCCGCTCCTACCCTGAAAGTTTCGGGGTGATTCGTCAAGCGGGGGCCGAGAAAAAAGGGGGGTCCCAAAACGTGTTTTCCCCATTCATTTTCCCATAGGAAACTTTAGCCACGGCTACAGCCCGAACTGCTGAATGGAATTACACAAAATTTGGCAAAGAGGTAGTTCTTGGTTCAGAAAGAACCCTTTTTGTTAAATGGTGTAAATCCGTTCAGTAGTTGCGGAGAAAATCAAAAGTAAAAACACATATATATCTGGGCGGAGCCTAACCACACATGTCATCGTGAGATCTGATTGGCTGTCAGAACTTCATCCTGGAATTGCTGGCAGCCATCTTGGGACCAATATAAATGATAGTACCCCATTGAAATGCATTGTAGTGAATCGAAGATTTTGAGGGTTACCAAAAGGAGAACTATAAAGGGTGATAACAGACTTTAGTTACATTAGAATTCATTTGTTGATGGTACCATACTAATTTCAGGAATTGTGGTGTGTTCTAAGGTGATTTTACCCTGTGAAAAACCTTCTGCTGGGATATCATGAATCATGTTTGAGAGAAAACTATTTTCACCTGCTTGTCCCATACAGTTTTGGAAGGTGCTCCAGAAGCTAAATTGAGAGCATATTTTCTGTAAATTCACATTATCTTTCTCAGTCATGTGAGAATGAAGTCTGACATTCTCAGTAAAACATGTACAACCAACAATGGCAGAGACTGTCAGTTGATTCCTTTGTGTTCTACTGCAGCTTCCCAGAGTGTTCTAAAGAACAACTAGAGTGCTAACAGCCTTACTTATGACAAAAGTATGGCACACCTGAAGCCATCTTGATTGGAATAAACTGGTAACACTTAAAACATTTAATTTAAAAAGGAACAAAATGAGGGGGTTCATTTTGCCATAGAAATTATGGTTAGTGCTGTAGAAAGAAAAATTAGGACATGTTTCAAGTGTGATCTCAAATATCTTCCTGTTATATTTCAACAGGAGCAGCCTGTCAGTTGATGCCTTTGTGTTCTACTGCAGCTTCCCAGAGTGTTCTAAAGATCAACTATAGCGCTAACAGTCTTACTTATGACAAAAGTATGGCACACCTGAAGCCATCTTGATTGGAATAAACTGGTAACACTTAAAACATTTAATTTAAAAAGGAACAAAATGAGGGGGTTCATTTTGCCATAGAAATTATGGTTAGTGCTGTAGAAAGAAAAATTAGGGCATGTTTTAAGTGAGATCTCAAATCCTCTTCTATTTCATTAGAAAATTCTGACATGCAGACTGAAACAATCACTTTCAATACCAGCAGTAGACTTCCAGTTAACTCCTTGGTGAGCAGTAGCTTTACTACAGTGATCTAATGAACAACTAGAGTGCTAACATTCTGAATTTATGGCAAATGTGTGACACATCTGAATGCCTTCTTGATGGAATCAAAGTAAAAAACTGAAAGCATTTCCTACTGAGGAGACTGTAGTAAATGAGGAAATTAGGAAACTTCATAACAAATAAGTCTCCCAAGATGGCCACCAGAGAAAAAAGAGCCCAAATGTAGCACAAATATCACCCAGAGGTAGCCCACGTATAGCCCAATGACAGAAGTGTGCAAAACACTTTTTGTTTTTGTTTTTGCAGTTTTATATAGTGCTGACTGGTCAGGTATTGGAGTGCTTTACATGAGCATTGGTTACATCACACAAGGACAAATTCATGTTGGTTGACCCCTACACTACCCAAACACCACTGCACTACCCTAAACCCTAAAACACTACCCCCAGCACGACCCCTACACTACCCAAACACCACTGCACTACCCTAAACCCTAAATCTACCCCCTACACTACACAAATACCACTGCACTACCCTAAACCCTAAAACACTAGAACCCAGCACGACCCCCTACAGTACACAAACACCACTGCACTACCCTAAACCCTAAAACAATACCCCTACACTACACAAACACCATTGCACTACCCTAAACCCTAAAACACTACCCCCAGCATGACCCCCTACACTACACAAACACCACTGCACTACCCTAAACCCTAAAACACTACCCCAGCACGACCCCCTACACTACACAAACACCACTGGACTACTCTAAACCCTAAAACACTACCCCCAGCACGACTCCCTACACTACCCAAACACCACTGCACTACCCTAAACCCTAAAACACTAACCCCAGCATGACCCCCTACACTACCCAAACACCACTGCACTACCCTATACCCTAAAACACGACCCTGTACACTACACAAACACAACTGCACTACCCTAAACCCTAAAACACTACCCACAGCATGACCCCTACACTACACAAACACCACAGCACTACCCTAAACCCCCTACACTATACAAACACCACTGCATTACTCTAAACCCTAAAACACTACCCCCAGCACGACCCCCTCACAACACAAAAACCACTGCACTACCCTAAACCCTAAATCGACCCCCAGCACGACCCCCTACACTACCCAAACACCACTGCCATACCCTAAACCCTAAAACACTACCCCCAGCATGAACCCCTACACTACCCAAACACCACTGCACTACCCTAAACCTTAAAACACTACCCCCAGCACTACCCCCTACACTACACAAACACCACTGCACTACCCTAAACCCTAAAACACTACCCCAGCACTACCCCCTACACTACCCGAACACCACTGCACTACCCTAAACCCTTAAACACTACCCCCAGCACGACTCCCTACACTACCCAAACACCACTGCACTACCCTAAACCCTAAATCTACCCCCAGCACGACCCCCTACACTACCCAAACACCACTGCACTACCCTAAACCATAAAACACTACCCCCAGCATGACCCCCTACACTACCCATACACCACTGCACTACCCTAAAGCCTAAACACTACCCCCAGCACGACCCCCTACACCACCCAAACACCACTGCACTACCCTAAACCCTAGAAAAGAAACCCCCACCCCATGCCCAATCCCCCTTACCTCTCACCCCTCGTGGTTCCTCTCTCCTCGTGGTTCCTGCTTCACGTCGTCTCTGAGGGCGGTGCACGTCGTTGTGAGGAAACGGAACAGCCTCTGTTTCCTTACAACGACATGGATCGATCTACATGTTTTTAGAACGCATGGTCATTTACCATACATACCTTTACAACAAAATTCGTTGTAAAGGCATGCGTGGTAAATGACCATGCGTTCTAAAATGCGTAGTAATGACTTCGTGATGTACAACGCATGCGTGGTAATGCATGCGTTGTAATGGTATCGCAAAGTAAAAAGTCGTTGTAACGGCTGTTTACCGATCGAAGCTGGCCCCTGTTCTTCAGTGAGACGTTTATTTGATTAATTAGGAGCAAGGAATGTGTTTTTTAACCGAAAAGTGCATTCCCGGCTGTTGTATTGTGAAAGTGTCCGCGTGGCCTGGTTTCACTTCCGGTGAGAGAGTGGAAGAGTCTGTTTGGATCTAAAGGAGTTCTGTTGTTGGACGGGGCCGGCGCGACATGTCATCAAAAAACATAGCTAATGGAAAGCGTCCTCCCTGAAATGTGGAGCAGTGCCATGAGAGGTCAATGAGTGTGCGTCCCACCGCAGTATGACCGTACCGCGTGACCCATGCGCCACCTCCAGGGTACGGGAGGCAGAAGCGGCATCGCAGGTCCTCTTGAAGACCGTTGTAGCACTAATTCTACATTTTGGTACTAGGGCATTTTAACTTCGTTGTTCCTGCCAGATACAAAGAGAATATCCCCTGCACCAGCATTCCACGGAAATTCTTTCCTAGCTCTCCCACGTCAACGAGGACGTCATAATAGCACGGCTCCGCTCGCGACACCGTATGACGTCATCGGAGCCATAAGAGAACCTCGTCGGCGTGCTGACGTCAGTTCCACCCATTTTTTCCGTGCCACCGAGGCAAACAGGGGACCGAGACATTTTCACATGTATACATAGTATAATAAATATATATATATATTCCCTGAAAAAACCATAGGTTTCAGGCACGTTATAGTTAGAAATTAGCATTTAAAAAACCTTAGAAATTCACTGAAAAAACCATAGGTTTCAGGGGTGTTATAGTTAGTTTGACATTTCACTCGTACAAAACCATAGAAATTCCCCGTTATAGTTAGTTCAGCTAACTATAACTCGTGCGCCCGCAATGCACTGCTGATGGCGTCACATATTACATCACTCATGACATGGTCAGTGACATCACTGATGACATCTCAAATGACATCACTGATGACATCATCCAGTGAATGTGTGTTTTTCTGAAAATTAAATATGTTTTATATATGTATATCTCAAGGACGATGGAAGAATAAATGGGTGTATAAGTGTCTAAATGGATGATTTTGTTTTGTAAAATTGATTGTATAACTGACTAAGTGTATCTTAGTGAATACATGGGTTAGTGAGTAATGTTTAAATATGAAAATATCTGTATCAGTCTCTCACTTTGTGTATAAGTGGCTGCATGGGTTGGTGAGTAGCTACATGAGTGTCTATATTGGTTATTAGTTGGTTTTTTGAGTATCAGTATGAGTGTCTGAGTGTCTGTATGGTTCGGTGGGGGGTATTACTTAGTGCATAGATGCATGAATGAGTGACTCACTGTTTGTATGTGTTGAAGACAGCATGTGTGCAGGACTGTATAGGTGGATGAGTATGTGTATGGGTGTGTTAGTGAGTGAATGACTGTCTCAATAGTGTCTTTATGAGTAACTACATATGTTTTAAACTAGTATATGTGAGTATTGGTGTATATAAGTGAGTATATGTGAGAGTGAGAGATTGGAAGAGTTCCTGTACAAATAAGTAGGTGTTTCTATAAGTGATTGTTTAAGAGAGTAAGTATGTGTAAGTTTCTGTAGAAGTAAGTGTGGTAGTGTGTGTATAACTGTATATGCAAGTAAATGGATGTTTGATACTTTGTTTGCATGTGTGACTATGTGTGTGAGTAACTATGGATGAGTGGCGGTGTGTAACAGGATGTATAGGTGTATGAGTACATATGATGAGTGAGTACATGTATGAGTGACTGTATAGGGACTGTTGGTGAATGAGTGGATGTGTGTGTAGATCTTGGAATTACTGAATAGGTGTGTTGTAACTGGTATTGGTATGTCCATTGTTTTGAAAATGTTAGTTTGTATTTTTGAGTGTGTGTATCAAAGGTTATATTAGGGTGACAGGAGGTCTGCCACTCTATCACAAGGATGATGTCATCAGTGATGTCATCAGTGATGTCATTTGAGATGTCATGAGTGATGTCACTGACCATGTCATGAGTGATGTAATATGTGACGTCATCAGCAGTGCATTGCGGGCGCGCGAGTTATAGTTAGCTGAACTAACTATAACGGGGAATTTCTATGGTTTTGTACGAGTGAAATGTCCAACTAACTATAACACCCCTGAAACCTATGGTTTTTCAGTGAATTTCTAAGGTTTTTTAAATGCTAATTTCTAACTATAACGTGCCTGAAACCTATGGTTTTTTCAGTGAATAGATATATAGATATAGAGATATAGGAGTTATTAGTTCAAGCAATCATGTGGAGGCCACATGATAACCACTTGGTCATCAGGATTTGTTGCTGATTTGAATGACCTCAGTTAATTTTGTGGAAAATGTTACTAAGAGACAGCAACTCATTGGCATAGTTACTCATTTCTCCTTTAAGATCCAAAAGCCGTTTATCGAGTTGTTAGCCTATAATACTACTGTCGGTGTTGAAGACCCAAAGAATTACTGGCGTCACTGGAGTGGGATTGGTGGGGTCGGTGTGCCATCAGAAATTGTCCTGGCCCTCCCTTTTGCTCCAACACTAGATGACAGCTGCAGCCAGCAAAAACAGGTGCTGGTATCTCGGCCTAGGGACAGAGATGTTTTCATTTACATTTCAAGTTTTACTTACTCTTGAATGCCATAAGAGTATCTGTTTTTTTCAGGATGATGTGTTTCTGTCGTTTTTTCCTTCAACATTACTCATATATATTTTGTACTGTCAAAAGAGCTGCCTCTAAAAAATTGTGAGTTGCGGTTGTGGATGGGTGTTTATAAAGGGCCACAATTGAGAGCTGAGGAGCTCAGGCCGAAGGCAGAGTGAATTAATCACAGTGCCCGTCAGTGAATCATAAAGCGGTTCAGAATATATGTTCATCCTAAGATTGGCCTCTCTGCAGAGCACAAAGCATGGGTACTCGCAAACATTTTCCCAGGGGCCTAAAAAGTTTGATCTGTGGTGTGCCCGAGGGCCAAATTGATGGCAGCAGGGTGGGAGTGGGGCTTTAGAGAGACAAAGGGGTGTAAGGTAGATGCAGAGGAAATGAAGCATATGCATGGTACTTGCCTCTTAGTTCACAATTAGCATTGTTGTGAGGGTGGGAGGAGGTATGAATGTTTCTACGTTCATTTTTAAACCTATCACTTTTAAAAGGTTCTTCTCAATTCACTGATATAACCTGATGTACTAAGGTGAAACGCTTCTGCATGTTAATGAAATAAACGTTTTTTAATTTTGAAGAGACCATCATATTTTTTTTTAAACCTTATTAATTATATATTGGGTACAGTAAACATACAGTAGCCACCCAATCACTTCTCATTTCATGTTTAAAATAAACTCAAAGTATCTTGAAGTAAATAGACTGTAGAAATAAGGGATAAATCATTATTTATGAGAGTAATTCCATCACACTCCCTACATCTTTTTATATTTCTGGTGGCACCCCCTATATACAAACTCTTCCACCTTGGCACACCAGTCCATGTGATAGGAGCATTCTGCCAGCGAGGGTGTCCTCCCCAAGGGTTGTATGTATTTTTATTGAAAAACACATTCATAGAATACCATTACTGTTGAATGGACATTTTCAGGATGGTGTCTCCCATTTTATAGAAACAAATTCATAGAATGTCTTTTTTCCAAATTGGGTTTTGCATGCTTATTTTTAAGGTGTAAATGCAGTGGCTGCTGGTCTTACTTTCAGAAACATTTTTTGGGGAGATATTTATTTCAGTGCTTTACTTCAAGGGACATTATTTTGGATTTATATATTTACAGTTGCTTTGGATGTTTTTAATTCAGACTCCTAAAAACCATCCATCCCTGCCCCATAAAACCCCTCCCACATCTTAATTACACTCGTCCCTAACTCCTAAACTCCACCTATGGCTGAACCCTAAAAGTCCTTTCAACCCCTAAATTCTACCTATCCCTGCACCACACTACACCTACACTCCACTCATCCCTGATCCCTAAACTCCACGAACGCCTGAACTCTAAAAGCCCTTCCTATTGCTAAATGGCACCCATCCAACCATCACTAAACTCCACCCCACCATTCTCAAAATCTAAAAAAAAAACCTTTCTACAACTAAACCCAGCCATCCCTGAACCCTTAAAACCCCTCAAAACCCCTAAACTTCACCCTTCCCTGAATCCTGAAAACCCCTCACCACCTTAAACTCCATCCATTCCTGAACCCTAAAACTCTTTCTGTCCATAAACTCCATCCATCCCTGAACCTTAGAGCCCCTCACCACCCATAAACTTCACTACTCCTGAACCCTAAAAAGCCTTCGCCACCCTAAACTCTACCCATTCCTGGTCTTTAAAAACCCTCACTACTTCTAAACTCCACCCATCCCTAAATGCTAAAAACTTTTTTCTATGCCTGAACTCTGCTCATCCCTGGCCCCTAAAAACCCCTTTTCTCCCCCAAACATCATCCATCCCTGAACCCAAAAAACCCTCACTACCCCTACACTCCACTAAAGTTTAATGTAATTTTTTATTTTTCCCTAACATGATCTTTCCTTTAAACTGTTTTCTTACATTTTTGATTATGTGTTTTTCGTTAAAATTCTCTCTCCTTAAAACGATTTTCCATGATTTGGTTTCTTCCAGTGTGGATTCTCAGTTTTTGTTTTTCAATTAATTCACACCACTTTCCAAATGCCATTGGTGGGCAATGTCACTCCTGGAAACCAGCAGCCCCGTTGCCACAAGTTGCCTAGTCGCACTAGCCACCTGATTCATTCGTCAGGCCCAAGATTTACATTTTTGGTTTAGGTTCCACTGTTCTGCCCATTATCCTGGACATGATCTTATGTATAGATTCCCAGTATTGCATATTTTTAGATGTTTGCTGCAAGATGTCTTTACAAACGAATGTGTACCTAAAGTGAAGTTGTGCTGGACACCTTATATGCTTCTTTTATTTCACTTCATTTAGCATGTACATAAATGCTTGCCTATTAATGAAACATCTTTCTGAATGTTAGTGCTCTCTAAAGTAAACAGCAGCCCAGTGCTACTGTTTACCAGTGGGCCGCATTCCGTAGGAGGTACCCGACAGTGAAAATATTAACAGGGCAAAAGATAAAATAAAAGGAAGTGCTTACAGGTGAAGGGGTGCATTTGTGTATGTGAAGGGAGGTGAGGGGAAGGAGATGCAAGGAAGTATGTGCAGGATAGATTGAAAAGAGGGTGCTGAAGAGGAATGAGATCAGGTATGAGATACGCAGATGGAGGGTTTGGGGAAGATATCAGGAGAAAAAGAGCATAAGATTCTAATTGAGCGACTGCAAAACACACTGGGCCCAGATTTACTAATGCTTTGCACCGGGTATGCATCATAAAAGTAATGCAAACCTGTTTTAAAGATTTTGGATGCATTTACTACTGATCGCAAACCAAGATTTGCATTGGAAAGTATCTCAAAGTGAAACAAAGTCGTGATATATGCTACTTTGCATCATGGTGGTGTACCATGAGTAGTATAAAGGCATTGCCTTGCAATCAAATCCCTAGCTACTCACATTCATAGACAGGGATTTGCACCAAAGTGTCAAGGCTCCTCTCATTTCTCCAACTATGCATGTCTTCTGCATTATAAAGCACACTACCAAGTAGGAATAGTCACAAAGGATAGCTTTTGTACAAGAAGGGCCCCATTCCAGTACAAAACCTATGCTTTAGAGATCGCACACAACCTGGCACTATGGCCGAAGGGTGTGTACGTTAGCGAATGGCAGCCAAAAGTGTGCCAGCACTGGTGGAGAGAAAAAATGTGCCATATCTTAATAGCTATGACATATTTTTTCTATTTCCCTTGACGCTATGCAGTGCAGCAGCTTTGGTTAGTGAGCGGCTCTGCGTCAAATATTAGTAAATCTGAGCCGTAATGTGTCAAGTAGAGCTATAGTGTTTGAGACATTCTGGAGACCACTACCCCTTGCACATACCTTATTAATGTTTAATTTATAGTCTGCTTAAAATGTTTAAATTACTTTGTGTGTGTGTCTATATACACATGCATATATGTATGTGTGTATATATATATATATACATAAATACATACATATGTGTGTGTGTCTATCTATCTATCTACACATTACTTAGCGGCAGTCACCACTAGGTGGTTATAGTTGGGTCTGCTTTTGCATAGAAAGAGCGCTTTTTGGTTTGCTAATAAATTTGGCCTTGTTTGACGAATCTTCATAAAACTTTCCATAAAAATAGTTCATCCCCCTCGGCTCCTTCCTGGAAAGTTTTGGGGTGATCTCTCAAGTAGGGGCAGAGACAAAATGGGGGTACCAAAACACAAAATCCCCATGCATTTTTCATAGACTTTTAAGATGGGCTACAGTAAAAACTGCTGAATAGAATTACACTGAATCTGGCAGCAAGATAGATCTTGGCCCACAGTGCTTTCTGTGATTTGGTGTAAATCCGTTCTGTCGTTTTTGAGAAATATAGGGTAACAAATAATTGTATATTTTGGTTGTTGGGTATGCAAGATTCTCTGCAACTCTCGTGGAGCACAAATTTAAAAATAGAGTTTTCTAATTGGTCCAGGGAGCTTTATTTCCCTTGGCCCATTTCGCTCCTTCGGGAATTTAACTCCAGCAACAGCGAGCACTCTGCTTGGCTGCCAGCAACATGAGAAAAATGTTGCTGGCAGCCATTGCAGGACTCGGGGACGTGGTGTCCTGTCCTGAACCTAGAAAAAAGATATAGTTAATGGGGCCAGGGTAGGAATACCCCGACTCCCTACTCTCCATGGGGGGACCCAAAGAGAAAGAAAAATCTGCAAAAAATGCAGGTATTCCGCACGACTCACGGAGCGGAAAAAACTAAAAAGGTGGCTGGACGTCCAGAGGCCAAGGGGAGCCCACCCCCAGTGCCTAAATTTGATTATATGGGGGGGGAGATACGTGCTCCACCCGCCCGAGCCATTAGAGGCCCAGGGGAGCCCACACCTGAGGGCCTAACATTGTATGAATGGGGAGGGGGGGGGACATGAGGCCACCCTACCCAAGCATCCAAAGGCTCCAGGGGGCCCACACCCGGGGTCAAAATTTAACTAAAAGGGGAGGGGTTGTGTGGCCCTCCTCCCTGAGCCATTAATGGCAGCAGGGACCCCATCCCCCGGGCCGGCTCACAGGCTATGACACGGAGAGCCCACCTCCGCGACATAGTGGTTTCACTGCCCGCAGCAGAGCGGGCATGGAAACCTAGGTTTGCTCTCACTTGGCTTCTGCCAAACACGAGCAAAAACGAAATCCGCACCCAACGGGCGGGAGCTTCAAAACTGCTCCCGCCCCTGGTAGCGGACTTTAGGCATTAGGAGCTGCTTCCTGTGGCTCACCCGCAGTGCCAGCTCCGCTGGATGCAGGGAGCTTGCTGAGGTCATGTGGGCGGTGGGTGCCTTGAGGCTCCCTCCACAAATGTATGGTGTGTGCCCTAGGTTGGCACTAGAGCATCCATCTTTAATGGTGCTGGGACCTCGGGGATGGGGCCCCTGGGGCCAAAATTGGCCCAAGAAGGGGGGCCATGTGCCCCCCTCCCCTAAGCAAGCACACCTGTCTACAGGGGTTGGGGTCTCCAGGGCCAAAATCAGTGTTGTTTTTGATTTGTTTTTTAGTTTGAGCAGCCAGGTTCTGCGCCTATTGTCAACGCAGACAGCTAAACCACCCAGAGACACTCCTGCCACATTTTTGTTTTAATCATCCAGTTCTACAGGACTCCTGTGGGAGCACACAGGATCTGTGCTGGCTCCCAAGGGGCTCTATCAAGAGCAAAGATTCCGCTCTGGCTCCTACAAGAGTCCCAGTGGTCGCAAAATCCCCCTCAATTTTCTTTTTCAACCCCAGGGGACTAGGGGGTCAGGGCATCCATATCTTTCCTTCTTACACCTCAATTTTTTTATTTTTTATTTCAAGGATATGAGGACCGAGTCCCCAAGTCCTGTAATGGTGGTCACATCAGTTTTCTTCATGCTGCGCCCAGCCAATCAGAGTGTGAACTCACACAGGAGCAAAGCGGGTGACAGGAAAAAAGCCTCCTCTGCCAATTGAGTCACTGTATTTTTAAAGTTGAATGCCCACGTACCCAACCATTTAGATATCTACAAAGTTTGAATCATACCTTCTCGAAAACTGCTTTACAGAATTACACCAAATCACACACATTGGGATTCTGGGTAAGGATACAGCTATCTACCAAATTTGGTGCAATTCTGTTGAGCTGTTTTGGCTGTAGCACTGTTCACATTTCTCTATGGAAATTGCAAGAAGAAATTGTGTTTTTTTGTTCTTAACTTCCCCATTTGACGGATCAACCCAAAGCTTTCTAGGAAGGAACTGAAGTTGTTGACTTTTTTTTAGAAAATTCCATGAATATTCATCAAAAGGTGCCAAATTTATTAGCAAAAAATGCTCTTCCTATAAAAAGTTTGTCTGCCTCTGTGGAAAAAAAAATATATTACCCTATGGCGGTCACCACTGGGTAGTTATAGTTAGGTCAGCTGTTCTATAGAAAATGCGTTTATTGTGTTGCTGAAAACTTTAGCACCATTTGACGAATCTTCATGAAACTGTCTAAAATAGTGCTCTTTTTTGCCTAATTTGTGCATGGAAAGTTTCAGGGTGTTCCGTCAAGCAGGGCCCAAGACAAAAGGGAGGAGGTTTCAAAATGTAAAATCCCCATTCATTTTCTATAGACTTCTTTAAGAAGCACTACTGCAAAAAAACGCAGAATGGAATTACACCAAATTTGCCAGGAAGCTAGATCTTGGTCTGCAGATTGTGCTTTTTGTGTTTTGGTGAAAAGCCGTTCAGTAGCTTTTGAGAACTTAAGGTTGAAATATGTTTGTATATTTGGCGAGAATCTTGTAAAAGTCCTGCGGGAGAGCGAGTTCAAAGATGGAGCTCTGTGATATGGTCGAGAGGCTCGCTTTTCCCTTTAACCTTCTCTCTCCTGCGAGTCCCGCTGGAGCAAGTGCTCTGATTGGCTGGCTGTTGGAGGCTTAGAAATGAAATGGCCGCCAATACGGTGTACTGTAAAAAATTGCTGGTGTTTTGGGATTAAAGTAAGGAACGCTATATAGGGGGTTGGAGGGGGGGCAGGAGAAAGGCATCCTGTCCCCCGAGATTTTGAGAGGAGGTACTGTGATGGAAATAAATGTATATTTTTTTTTTAAACAAATTGTGAGCTTGTGGGACTCTTGCGGGATTGTGAAAAGTAATAAGAAGTTGGTGAGTTCCCAATACACTCTAGTAGGAGAAAGACATCCTGTCCCCCTAGTGTTTGAGAGAAGATTTGTAAGGCATAAGTACTGTGATGAATAAAATGTAAATTCTTTTTTTTTTTTTTTTTAATGTTGCAATCTCGCAGGACTTTTGTGGGAACATGAAAAGTAGAAAGGAGTAGGCGCTCTCTGAATACACTCTGGTATGCACACTTGTCACTGTAGACAGCAGTCTTACTGGAGATGGTAGTTATTTATCAAAGCTTAGTATTCACATCCATCACCTTGGGAAGAGGTGTGAGCTACACCCTTCTACATTCTACAGAAGCCATGGGGATATCCGTCAGTGGAGAAGACAGTCCCTACACAAAGCCTACTACACACATCCATCATTCCAGAGAGAGGTCTTAGCGGAGAGGCCAGTACCCCTCTACACCCTACTATGCCCACCTGTCATCCAAGAGAGGGGTCTCAGTGGAGAGGCCAGTCCCTCCACACACCCTACTATGCACAGCCGTTATCTGAGACAGAGTTCTCAGCGAAAAGGCAAGTTCCTCCCCAAACACTGCCATGCATGGCCATCACCCTGTGGAGGGGAGTTAGTGGAGAGGTTAGTCTCTCCCTACACCTTACCATACACACCCGGTGCCCTGGGGAAAGCGGTCAGCAGAGAGGGTAGTCCCTCCACATATCCAACTACATATATCAGTCATCCCTGAGAGTGGTCTCAGCGAAGGGGCCATTTCCTTCCCAAACACTACTATGCAGTTTTAGCCCAAAAGAGAGCTTTCAGCATAGAGGCCACTCCCTACCCACACCCTACTATGCACACCTGTCATCCAAGAGAGGGGTCTCAGCGGAGAAGCCAGTCCCTCCACACACCCTACTATGCACATCCGTCATCCAAGACAGAGATCTCAGCGAAGGAGCCAGTCTCTCCCCACACCCCATTATGCACACTTGTCATCTGAGAGAGAGAGGTCTCTGCAGAGAAGCCAGTCCATCCCCACACCCTACTATGCACACCTGTCAGCCAAGAGAGGGGTCTCAGTTGAGAAGCCAGTCCCTCCACACACCCTATTCATTACACTCACCATTCGTGACAGAGGTCTCAGTCGAGAGGTCAATACCTCCCCATAGTCTACTACACATACCAGTCATCCAAGAGAGAGGTCCCACGTAAAAGGCCACTCCCTCCCTACACCCTGCTATGCACACCTGTAACCCTGGGAAGAGGTCTCATCGGAGAGGCCAGTCTCTCCTCACACCCTAGTATGCACAGCCGTCATCCATGAGAGAGGTCTTAGCAGAGGGGAAAGTCCCTCCCCCAAACCATACTACGCACTTCAGTCATCCAAGAGAGAGGTCTCAGCGTAGACGCCAGTCCCTTCCCACACCCTACTACACACACATCATCCAAGAGAGGGGTCTCAGTGGAGAGGCTAGTCCCTCCACACACCCTACTATGCACACCTGTCATCTGAGAGAAAGGTCTCATCAGAGAGCCCAGTCCCTCTCAACACCCTACGATGGACAACTGTCTCGAAGAGAGAGGTCTCAGCAGAGAGGCCAGTCCCACCTGACATCTTACTACACATACCTGTCATCTGATGCAGATGTCTCATTGGAGAGGCCAGACCATCACCACACCCTACTACGCACACCGGTCATGCCAGAGTCAGGTCTTAGTGGAGAGGCCCTCCTCACACACTACTACGCGTGCTTTTCACCCCGTGGAGGTTTTTTTTGTAGAAGTTAGTCCCTCCCCACACCCTACTACGCACACCTGTCATATGAGAGAATGGTCTCAGTGGAGAGGCCAGTCTCTCCCCATATTATACTATCCATACCTGCGATCCAAGAGAGGGGTCTCAGCAGAGAAGCCAGTCCCTCAAGACACCCTACTATGCACACCGGTCATCAGAGATAGAGGTCTCAGGGGAGAGCCCAATCCCTCTCCACACCCTAATATGGACACCTGTCATCCAAGAGAGAGGTCTCAGCAGAGAGGCCAGTCCCACCAGACATCTTACTACACATATTTGTCATCTGAGACAGAGGTCTTAGTGGAGAGGCCAGACTATCTCCACACCCTACTATGCACACCGGTCAATGTAGAGACAGGTCTAAGCAGAGAGGCCCTCCCCACACACTACTATGCAACCTTTTCACCCTGTGGAGGGGTGTTCCTGCAGTCGCTACTCCCTCCACATACTCTACTATGCACATCCTCCATCTGAGAGAAAGGTGTCAGTGGAGAGGCCAGTCTCTCCCCATATTTTACTATGCACACCCATTATCCAAGAGAGGGGTCTCAGCAGAGAGGCCAGTCTCTCCAGACACCCTACTGTGCACACCGGTCATCTGAAACAGAGGTCCCAGGGAAGAGCCCAGTCCCTCTCCACACCCTGCAATAAACACCTGTCATCCAAGAGAGAGGTCTCAGTGGAGAGGCCAGACTGTTTCCACACCCTACTATGCGCAATCCTCATGCTAGAGCAAGTCTAAGCGGAGAGGCCCTCCCTACCTACTACTACACATGCTTTTCACCCTGTGGAAGGGTGCTACTAGAGAGGTTAGTCCTCCCTACACCCTACTACATAACCTGATGCCCTGGGGAAAGCTGTCAGCTGTGAAGGCTGTCCTTCCACACACTCTACTATGCACACCAGTCATCCCAGAGAGGTCTCAGCGAAGATGCTAGTGTCTGTCCACATCCTACTACACACTTCTGACATCCAAGAGTAAGGTCTCAGCAGAGAGGGCAGTCCCTCCGCAAACCTTTTTATGCAGAGGTATCAGCGGAGAGGCCAGTCCCTCCCCACACCTTACTACACACACCCATCATCCAAGAGAGAGGTCTCAGCAAAGAGGCAAGTTTCTCCCCACTCCCTACTACACACATCCGTCTTACAAGAGAGACGATTCAGCTAAGAGGCTAGTCTCTCCCCACATCCTACTACACACACCTGTCATCTAAGAGAGAGGTGTCAGTGGAGAGGCCAGTCTGTCCGCATAATCTTCTACACACACCTGTCGTCTGAAAGAGAGGTCTCAGCAGAGAGGCTAGTCTCTCCTCCCACACCCTACTACGCACACCCATCATCCAAGAGAGAGGTGTCATGAAAAAGGCCACTCTCTCTACACCTTAGTAGTCTGAGTGGTGAATCCAGTCTCTTCAGTTTACAACCTTTTTTATATATTCTGTTTATTAGTTTGTGAGATTCTCTCAGGAGTAGGACAAATCTGTGGGTGGAGGTAGCTATTTGGTTGGTCCCACTCTCACGAGAGTCCCATGGGCATTAATATCCCAATCAAAAGGGATTTATAACATTAAAGAATTATTTTTTAAAGAGTGTTTATTTTGTAAATAAGTATGCTATTCGATGAGTTTGAAATTCTGTGCCAAGAGTCTTGCGAGAGAACTCTGCAAGCTTCTGCGAGTGACACTTAAAAAAATCTGTTTTTGTTTAAAAATAAAACCTTAGAAATTCACTGATTCACTGAAACAGCCAAAGGTTATTATTCTGATTTGGTTAAATTAGGTGAATATGTCAGTGGCAACATTGATGTTTTGAACTAAAAAAAAAAACAGAAATTTACCAGAAAGATTTAGCAGAGCTAACTATAACTTGTGCCCCCATGCACTGCTTATGACATCACATATTAGATCACTCATGACATGCTCTATGACATCACTGATGACATCTCAAAGACATAATTGATGACATCACTGATGACATCATCCAATGAGTGTGCTAGTTTATTTTCTAGTTTAAATAGTGTCGGGTAACTGCCATATTAGTTTTCTACCTTATTTTGTACAGCCCAGACCCAGTTAACGGGTGTGAGTGTTTACGAAACGCATGTGATTCTAATGCATCATAGGTGAGGTTCTGAACACTTTATAAATATCTGAGTAACTCTGTGTGCAGATGACATTTGAAGACTTGTGACCAGTATGTTCCACACAAGTTTTTTGGCCCCTGCAGAAAAAGTTTCTAACAGGGCAAAGATTGTTTGTAGTAGATACTAAGGCATGTTAACAGCCTTGAGTTATTAGACCGAATCATTTCAGCATGACAATTTCTACATAACATAGAAGACTGTGTACACCAGGTAATAACTTTCACCACAGAATGAAAGCTGCAGATAATATAATCTTTAGCAGCTTCAGACCTTGGTTATTTTAAGCAAAGTGTTTTTGTTTTTTGTTTTTGAAGTGTAGCATAGAGTGCACATGGTTCACAGTAGATACTTTTTAATACTCTGTGGTGTATTTCTCATGAGAGTTTCACTGTTGAAAAACAGTGTGGTACATAGAGAGAACACTGTTTACAGTACCCACTTTTCTACTCATATCAACTTCATTTTCAATGTATGTTCGGTGACTGTAAGGGGTTTAATACAGATAAAAGCTATTCATAGTAGGGCATTAATTTTGGAACAGACGTTCAGTATTTTTAGGAAGTTGGCTATCTCTGAACAGTTGTATACAGATTAAACACTGTGTGCAATGAAGGTTTCCCATATATCGGTGGTTGAATGTTAATGTGAACTAGGCTACCCATGAAGCGCATGTCAAAGTTGCAATTAGCATGGGCTTGCTACACCTAAAGGAGTTGTATCCAGGGCCGGACTGGGAAGCGAAACCGGCCCAGGCAAACTGCTCGGCCGGCCCCCTGGAGGTGGGGAGGGTGGTTGCGGCCGAGCTGTTTGTTAGGGCCGGTTTCGGCCGATTTTGTTACAGGGGGCCAATATTGCCGGCCCCCGGTAACAGAAATGGTCCCCCCAGGGCCCAAAACCGGCCCCCACCCTGGCGGCCCACCGGGGAAATGCCCAGTGCCCGCTACGGCCAGTGCCCTGGTTGTATCTGTGATGGTATTAATGATGCTTCATATTATTCTGAGCTATTTTGTACTTATTTTCAGGCCTTTAATGCCATACTAGTTTATAGAGCAATGCCGTATTAGTTTATAGAGCAATGAGTGTGAAAGAAGCTTGGTTGATGTCATCAATGATGTCACTTGAGAGGTTATGAGTGATGTCATAAATGTCATAGAACATATTGTGAGTGATGCAATATGTGAGGTCATAAGCAGTGCATGGTGGGGGCACAAGTTATAGTTAACTATAACTGGAGAATTTCTGTTTGCTTTAGTTCAAACCGTTAATGTTGTCACTGACATTCACCTTACTGTAATGCTACTTTAACCTTTGTTTTCCAGTTTATATATATATATATATAATACATATATATATATATATATATATTATACATATACATATATATATATATATATATATAGATATATATATATATATATATATATTATACATATATATTATCTACTGGCGGTCGCCAGTAGATAGTTATAGTTACAACCTATTATCCATAGGAAATCCGCGACATTCTATTTGAAATAACTCTCTTGCCGGTTAACGTATCTTCGCAAAATTTTCAAACTTTATGGCCCGCTCCGGTCCGCTCCTACCCTGAAAGTCTCGGGGATTCGTCAAGCGGGGCCGAGAAAAAGGGGGTCCCAAAACGCGTTTTCCCCATGCAATTTTCCATAGGAAACTTTAGACACGGCTACAGCCCGAACTGCTGAACGGAATTACACCAAATTTGACAAAGAGGTAGTTCTTGGTTCAGAAAGAACCCTTTTGTTAAATGGTGTAAATCCGTTCAGTAGTTGCTGAGAAAATCAAAGTAAAAAGATAGTGATATCTAGGGCGCGGATCCTCCCGAGCACGAGCTGCATGTTAATTGGCTGTCAGCTGGCTGTCAACATTCCGATTCAGGAAATGTTGGCAGCCATTCTGTCCTCGGTAGAACCGAGGGACAGAAACAAGTGCGCAAAGCGCACAAAGGGAGCAGGGTAGAAACACCCTGACCCCTAGGTCTGCTCAGGGGTCCCACAAGGACCCCCTGGGCAAAAAATATTTTTTTAAAAAAAATCGGCAGGATGCGCTCAGGGAGCGCGAACCCTGCCGGAAAAAAAAATCGAGCGCGGTCTCCGCGCTCGATGCTAATTGGCCCCGGGTGGGCCAAGTCCCGGGGGCATGCTGGGGGGTTAATTTTATGTGTGGGGGCCTCTAAGGGCCCCAAGCCCCGGGACCACCACCCCCGGGGCTTTATGTATAATGAAGCGGGAGGGCTCTGAGCCCTCCCGCAGCCCCGAGACCACCACCTCCCGGGGCTTCTTTTAAAATTAAAAACCTGTGTGGGGGCTCCAGCCCCACACGCCCGAGACCACCACCTCCCGGGGCACTAAGAAAAATTAAAATGGGGGTCCGTTTTGGACCCCCAAGCCCGAGGACCACCACCTCCCGGGGCTGTGCTGATGTAGGGAGGGGCGCGCGGCCCCCTCCTGGAGCCTGTGGTGGCCCTGGGGACCACCACCCCCAGGGCCGGCTCCTGCAGTGTCCCGGGTGCCTACCCCGGGACACTGCTGTTTGCAATGACAGGACGGGAGCCTCGCGGCTCCCGTCCTGTCATTGCAAACTTGCTTTGGATATTGGAAGAGAGGCAGGAAACCTGCTCTCTCTTCCAATATCCAAAGCCGATTGCTTTCCACATGGGGAGCAGCATGTTAGCTGCTCCCCATGTGTAAAGCAATGCCGGCTCCCGTAGGACACGGGGAGCCGGCGGGACTGTGGGGGATTGGGGACCCCCACAGTCCCCAACGAGAGGCCAGGCCCGGGGGATGGGGTCCCGGGGCCATAAGAGGCCACGGAGGGGGCCACGCAGCCCCCTCCCAAAGTAACAAATATTTAAAAAAAAAAAAAAAGTGCAAGGCCGGCCCCGGGGATGGGGTCCCGGGGCCTTAAATGGCCTGAGGAGGGGGCCACGCAGCCCCCTCCAAATAAGAAAAAAGAGGCCATGCCCGGGGGATGGGGTCCCGGGGCCAATACAGGCCCAGGGAAGGGGGGCCACGCGGCCCCTTCCCATTTTTTTATTTTATTTTAATTTAAAAAAAGGGGTAAGGCCCTGGGGGATGGGGTCCCCAGGGCCTAAAAATAGGAAAAAGGAAGGGGGCCACACAGCCCCCTCCAGAGAAGAAAAAAAAAAAAACAATCGGGCCCGCAGGCCCCGCCCCCTTCCTTCACCACTCTGCAAACGCGCCCTGGCGCGTTTGCAGAGGAGAGCAATTCCCCTTGAATACTGGGGGTCCCTGGGGCCAACTAGCCCACCAGGAACCTCCAGTATGCGCCAGGGAGCTGCCTTGCAGAGAGGTGTACAGAGGCCACGCCCTTTTTACACCTCTCTGCAACGCAGCTCTGTGGCGCTTTGGAGGTATATGGTGGGCTAGTTGCACCCCAGGGACCCTCAGGATTCAAGGGAGTTAATCCCCCGACTTAAAACGCGCCACGGGCGCGTTTGCACAGTGGTGAAGGGAGGGGGTGGGGCTTCAGGTGACATGTGTGCAAACAGGCCCCGTGGCTCATTTTAAGATGGGGAATTAAATCCCCTTCAATCCTGAGGGTCCCTGAGGGCCAACTAGCCCAACAGGTACGTCCAGAAAGTGCCACAGAGCTGCGTTGCAGAGAGGTGTAAAAGGGGTGTGGCCTCTGTACATGTCTCTGCAACGCAGCCCCTAGCGCATACTGGAGGTTCCTGGTGGGCTAGTTGGCCCGTAGGGACCCTCATGATTCAAGGGGACTTAATCCCCAACTTAAAACGCGCCACGGGCGCGTTTGCACAGATGTTACCTCAGGCCCCGCCCCTCCCTTCACATTGTGCAAATATTCCTCTAAAATCAGCCGAAATCCGAATTCTGATTTACTCACCTGTTATCAGGAGAGACCTCAGTGCTGCATCTTTCAGCCCAGGACTGGTCCTGAAAAGTAATTTTAACCGTACTTACCGGTAACTTGAATTTCCTTCATAGGCTAACATTGACTGGTTTCACTTGGAAATTCTTCTAAGTGTGGAGTTTTGGAACTTTAAAATATTCCTCTAAAATCAGCCGAAATACGAATTCCGATTTACTCACCTGTTATCAGGAGAGACCTCAGTGCTGCATCTTTCAGCCCAGTACTGATCCTCAAAAGTAATTTTAACCGTACTTACCGGTAACTTGAATTTCCTTCCATAGGATATCATTGCCTGCTTTTTGCTGAAAAAGTTTCTAAGTGTTGATTTTTGAAACATACAAATATTCCTCTAAAATCAGCCGAAATCCGAATTCTGATTTACTCACCTGTTATCAGGAGAGACCTCAGTGCTGCATCTTTCAGCCCAGTACTGGTCCTGAAAAGTAATTTTAATCGTACTTACCAGTAACTTGAATTTCCTTCATAGGCTAACATTGACTGGTTTCACTTGGAAATTCTTCTAAGTGTGGAGTTTTGGAACTTTAAAATATTCCTCTAAAATCAGCCGAAATACGAATTCCGATTTACTCACCTGTTATCAGGAGAGACCTCAGTGCTGCATCTTTCAGCCCAGTACTGATCCTCAAAAGTAATTTTAACCGTACTTACCAGTAACTTGAATTTCCTTCCATAGGCTAACATTGACTGGTTTCACTTGGAAATTCTTCTAAGTGTGGAGTTTTGGAACTTTAAAATATTCCTCTAAAATCAGCTGAAATCCGAATTCCGATTTACTCACCTGTTATCAGGAGAGACCTCCGTGCTGCATCTTTCAGCCCAGTACTGGTCCTGAAAAGTAATTTTAACCGTACTTACCGGTAACTTGAATTTCCTTCCATAGGCTAACATTGACTGGTTTCACTTGGAAATTCTTCTAAGTGTGGAGTTTTGGAACTTTAAAATATTCCTCTAAAATCAGCCGAAATACGAATTCCGATTTACTCACCTGTTATCAGGAGAGACCTCAGTGCTGCATCTTTCAGCCCAGTACTGGTCCTGAAAAGTAATTTTAACCGTACTTACCGGTAACTTGAATTTCCTTCATAGGCTAACATTGACTGGTTTCACTTGGAAATTCTTCTAAGTGTGGAGTTTTGGAACTTTAAAATATTCCTCTAAAATCAGCCAAAATACGAATTCCGATTTACTCACCTGTTATCAGGAGAGACCTCAGTGCTGCATCTTTCAGCCCAGTACTGGTCCTGAAAAGTAATTTTAACCGTACTTACCGGTAACTTGAATTTCCTTCCATAGGCTAACATTGACTGGTTTCACTTGGAAATTCTTCTAAGTGTGGAGTTTTGGAACTTTAAAATATTCCTCTAAAATCAGCCGAAATACGAATTCCGATTTACTCACCTGTTATCAGGAGAGACCTCAGTGCTGCATCTTTCAGCCCAGTACTGATCCTCAAAAGTAATTTTAACCGTACTTACCGGTAACTTGAATTTCCTTCCATAGGCTAACATTGACTGGTTTCACTTGGAAATTCTTCTAAGTGTGGAGTTTTGGAACTTTAAAATATTCCTCTAAAATCAGCCGAAATACGAATTCCGATTTACTCACCTGTTATCAGGAGAGACCTCAGTGCTGCATCTTTCAGCCCAGTACTGGTCCTGAAAAGTAATTTTAACCGTACTTACCGGTAACTTGAATTTCCTTCATAGGCTAACATTGACTGGTTTCACTTGGAAATTCTTCTAAGTGTGGAGTTTTGGAACTTTAAAATATTCCTCTAAAATCAGCCGAAATACGAATTCCGATTTACTCACCTGTTATCAGGAGAGACCTCAGTGCTGCATCTTTCAGCCCAGTACTGATCCTCAAAAGTAATTTTAACCGTACTTACCGGTAACTTGAATTTCCTTCATAGGCTAACATTGACTGGTTTCACTTGGAAATTCTTCTAAGTGTGGAGTTTTGGAACTTTAAAATATTCCTCTAAAATCAGCCGAAATACGAATTCCGATTTACTCACCTGTTATCAGGAGAGACCTCAGTGCTGCATCTTTCAGCCCAGTACTGATCCTGAAAAGTAATTTTAACCGTACTTACCAGTAACTTGAATTTCCTTCCATAGGATATCATTGTCTGGTTTTCAGCAGAAAAGTTTCAAAGTGTCGATTTTCACAAACTACAAATATTCCTAAAAAATCGCCTGTATGACTTAAACGCATTCTTTCAACTGTTTACAGGAGATGCACCAGTGCTGGATCCAGGATCCAACACTGAGTAAGAAAAAGTAACGATAACAGTTTTTAACTTCTAAGTGAATTTCCTTCCATAGGATAACATTGGTGATTCTATGAGAAAAAGTTTCTAAGTGTCAACTTTTAAAATACAATAATATTCCTTAAAAATCACGACTGTAACCAAAACGCTTTTACTCAACTGTTTACAGGAGATGTCCCAGGACTGAATCTAGGATCCAGTAATGTGGTTAGAAAAGTAATCCATAAAGTAACTAATTGCATTTAACTAGAAATTCACATTGAGCTGAATGTTGCATTGTGTTTGAAAATGTGTTGCCCATTGCAACAACTGTAACTACTGTACTTAAAAGTCTATTGCCTATGTGCAAAGTAATTAAACTAAAGTAATTCATTCTGAGAAAGTATTTTTTGTAATGTAATGTATAATGTAATTACAATGTAATTTAAAAAATAAAATATGTAAAAAAATTGTTTCTAAAAAATTTGGAAATGAGTATGAAAAAAATTTATATAACAATTAATACATTTAAAAATTGTCATTTACAAATCCTTTGAAATTCACTGAAAAAACGTAGGTTTCAGACATGTTATAGTTACAAATTAGCATTTAAAAAACCTTTGAAATTCACTGAAAAAACCATAGGTTTCAGGGACGTTATAGTTACAAATTAGCATTTAAAAAACCTTTGAAATTCACTCAAAAAACCATAGGTTTTAGGGACAGTTATAGTTAGTTGGACATTGCACTCATACAAAACCCGTGAAATTCCCCGTTATAGTTAGTCCAGCTAACTATAACTCGCGCCCGCAATGCACTGCTGATGACGTCACATATTACATCACTCATGACATGGTCAGTGACATCACTGATGACATCACTGATGACATCTCAAATGACATCACTGATGACATCACTGATGACATCATCCAGTGACTTTGTGTTTCTGTAAAGTTTAAATATTTTTAATATATATAGGAAAAGACGTATTGAAGAATGAGTGGGTGTGTAAGTGTCTGTATGGATGATTTAGTAGGTGCGTGACTGACTCTATAAGTGAGTGATTTAACGTATCTTACTGAATGCATGGGTTAGTAACTAAACTGGGTGAATGTCTGTATCCGTCTGTCTGTTGCTGTGTAAGTGGCTGCATGTGTTTGTGAATAGCTACATGAGTGTCTATATGAGTTATTGAATGCTTGTGTGAGTATCTGTATGGGTGCCTGAGTGTTTGTGTGGGAGGGGTGTGTGCGACTCTGTGCATAGATGTGTGAGTGGGTGATTCACTGGGTGGATGGTTTAAAGAGTGCATCTGTGATAGACTGTATGGGTGGGTAAGTGTGTGTAAGAGTGTGTTAGTGAGTGAATGTATGTCCCAGTGGTACATGTGTGAGTAACTACATATGTGAAAGGCAGTATATATGTGTGTTGGAGTATATAAATAGCTATAAGCAAGAGTGAGTGATTGTGATAGTGGCTGTATGGATGAGTGTGTGCTTGTATCAGTGATTGTATAAGAGCGTAAGAATGTGCTAGTATTTGTATGAGTAAGTGAGCTGGTGTGTGTATAACTGTATAGGTGAGTAAATGGTAGTGTGTTTAATTATTTGCATGACTGACTAGGTGTGTGAGTACCTCTATGGATGAGTGGCGGTGTTTGAGTGTCTATATAGGAGTATGAGTGCATATGATAGTCCTGTACTGAGTGACCGTAAGTATGAGTGACTGTACGGGTCAGTGATTGGATGTGTGCGTAGACCTAAGAATCAGTGAGTGGGTATGTAGTTATTGGTGTTGGAGTGTCTATGGTTTTGCGAATGGCAGTCTGTAATTTAGAGTGGGTGTATCAAAGGTTATATTAGGGTGTGAGAAGATGCATGAAATTATCACGTGGATGATGTCATCAGTGATGTCATTTGAGATGTCATCAGTGATGTCATCAGTGATGTCACTGACCATGTCATGAGTGATGTAATATGTGACGTCATCAGCAGTGCATTGCGGGGCGCGAGTTATAGTTAGCTGGACTAACTATAACGGGGAATTTCACGGGTTTTGTATGAGTGCAATGTCCAACTAACTATAACTGTCCCTAAAACCTATGGTTTTTTCAGTGAATTTCAAAGGTTTTTAAATGCTAATTTGTAACTATAACGTCCCTGAAACCTATGGTTTTTCAGTGAATATATATATATATATATATATATATATTATACATTATACATATACATATATATATATTACAAAAAAAGAGTTGCCTTCTAGGTGGGATGCACTCCCAGGTGGAAATTACGCCAAGCAAGGGCACACGCCATGAACAAAGTCCTTTTCTGGTTAACCTGCCAGACGCGTTTCGGGCCAATGCCCTCTTCAGTGGCAGACCATGTGACGTGCCGGCATGCGGCAACCACCAGTAAATCCCCATAATAATAGCGCTCAGGTGAACCACCTGAAGCAATGCTTCCTGGGACTGGTGGTTCAGTAAAACCCAAGTGGGTCACCGCCGGCACTCACATTCAAAAATGTCTTAAAAGGATTGCCGATGTTCACGCCTGCACCCCTGCATATAACAGGCACCTCCTGTTCCACAATTAGCTGCCCCAATAAAGCAGCTGCGGACCCGCAAGTGTTTCGCAGTGGTGCAATCCCGCGACCAGGCAGGCCGCTGTACAAAATACAAAAAAAGAGTTGCCTCTAGGTGGGATGCACTCCCAGGTGGAAATTACGCCAAAGCAAGGGCACACGCCATGAACAAAGTCCTTTTCTGGTTAACCTGAAGAGGGCATTGGCCCGAAACGCGTCTGGCAGGTAAACCAGAGAAGGACTTTGTTCATGGCGTGTGCCCTTGCTTTGGCGTAATTTCCACCTGGGAGTGCATCCCACCTAGTGGCAACTCTTTTTGTATTTTGTACAGCGGCCTGCCTGGTCGCGGATTGCACCACCGCAAACACTTGCGGGTCCGCGGCTGCTTTATTGGGGCAGCTGACTGTGGAACAGGAGGTGCCTGTTATATGCGGGGTGCCGGCGCGAACATCGGCAAACCTTTGAAGACATTTTTTGTGAGTGCCGGCGGCGACTCACTTGGGTTTTACTGAACCACCAGTCCCAGGAAGCATTGCTACAGGTGATTCACCTGAGCGTTATTATTATGGGGATTACTGGTGGTTGCCGCATGCCGGCACTTCACATGGTCTGCCACTGAAGAGGGCATTGGCCCGAAACGCGTCTGGCAGGTAAACCAGAGAAGGACTTTGTTCATGGCGTGTGCCCTTGCTTTGGCGTAATTTCCACCTGGGAGTGCATCCCACCTAGTGGCAACTCTTTTTGTATTTTGTACAGCGGCCTGCCTGGTCGCGGGATTGCACCACCGCGAAACACTTGCGGGTCCGCGGCTGCTTTATTGGGGCAGCTGACTGTGGAACAGGAGGTGCCTGTTATATGCGGGGGTGCCGGCGCGAACATCGGCAATCCTTTTTAAGACATTTTTTGTGAGTGCCGGCGGTGACCCACTTGGGTTTTACTGAACCACCAGTCCCAGGAAGCATTGCTACAGGTGATTCACCTGAGCGTTATTATTATGGGGATTACTGGTGGTTGCCGCATGCCGGCACTTCACATGGTCTGCCACTGAAGAGGGCATTGGCCCGAAACGCGTCTGGCAGGTAAACCAGAGAAGGACTTTGTTCATGGCGTGTGCCCTTGCTTTGGCGTAATTTCCACCTGGGAGTGCATCCCACCTAGTGGCAACTCTTTTTGTATTTTGTACAGCGGCCTGCCTGGTCGCGGGATTGCACCACCGCGAAACACTTGCGGGTCCGCGGCTGCTTTATTGGGGCAGAGGACTGTGGAACAGGAGGTGCCTGTTATATGCGGGGTTGCCGGCGCGAACATCGGCAATCCTTTTTAAGACATTTTTTGTGAGTGCCGGCGGTGACCCACTTGGGTTTTACTGAACCACCAGTCCCAGGAAGCATTGCTACAGGTGATTCACCTGAGCGTTATTATTATGGGGATTACTGGTGGTTGCCGCATGCCGGCACTTCATATGGTCTGCCACTGAAGAGGGCATTGGCCCGAAACGCGTCTGGCAGGTAAACCAGAGAAGGACTTTGTTCATGGCGTGTGCCCTTGCTTTGGCGTAATTTCCACCTGGGAGTGCATCCCACCTAGTGGCAACTCTTTTTGTATTTTATTACATATATATATATATGTATATTATATATAAAAATCCATATTGCAGTGGTGGTCGCCACTGGGTAGTAATAGTAAATTCTGCGTTTCCATAGGAAATGCCTTTTTTGGTTAGCTAATAACTTTGGAGCCGTTTGACAAATCTTCATGAAAGTTTCCAAAAAGGCATCTTATTGGACTAGTTTCTCTCTGGAACATTTTGGGTTGATCTGTCAAGTGGGGGCCGTGAAAAAGGCAGGTCTTAAAATGCAAAAAGACATTCTCCATAGACTTTTATTTACGAAGAGGTACCGCAAAAACTGCTGAACGGAATTTCAACAAATTTGGCAGGAAGCTGAATCAGAAAGTGTGCTTTTGGTGACTTGATCTAAATCTGTTCAGTAGTTTGAGAAATTAAGGTACAAAATATTTGTATCTCTGGACGGTTTAAGGAACTCTAGCGAGAGTACCTCGAAGACAACTTAAAAAACATAGTCTGATTGGCTCAGGGCTTTTTTTCCCCTTGGGCCTCCTCACCATGCACTACTAATTACCCCACATATTACATCACTCATGACATGATCTATCATTGATAACATCACTGCCACATCTGAAATGACAAGACTGTGCATGGTGGGGGTCATGGGTTATAGATACTTTAGGACACGAGTATTTTATAAAAGTGCGCACAATCTTCATGGTCATCAATTGTAGGTGGCCCAAACCACTTTTATCAGTGGCCTTATCTGTAGCCCCTTGTGCACCCCCTAAAAATCATTTGCAGAGATGCCACTGACAAGAACAGAGTAAATGAAGCAGGTGTGCAACTGATGTTTCAGTACCTACTAGAGACAGGACACAGCAGATTGAGATCAGCGAAGGTGGTTGGTGAGCTGTGCTTTCATCCTGCAGAGCACAGAGTGATTCCAGACTCCAGGTTCCAAGTACATTGTGCCTTGCTACTTACAAAATCATTGTACAAAGCGAGTTGCAGATCACCATTCAATATTAAACGAAATTTCTCCAAAAATATTTCAGAATAGAAACTGGATACTGCTCCTTGGCACATGCTGGATTGGTATGTGTAACTGAAAGGATGATTTGCAAGAATCTAGATACCACTCCTGTGTATGAATAGAAACTGTTCTGTTAGACTCTATGCCCAATCGTTCTATTAGGATAGTTGCATCATAATTTCCCATCAAAAATTAGTATAATTCTGTTATGAGTAGGATGAGACAGCAGCATCCTTGATGTATTGGACTTTGAGCATTGGTTAAAAATGCGAAGTTGGTAATACTTGCTACTAGCAACTTGGCATAATTTATTATGAAATTACGTAAAGGCAGGTGATGTGCATAGCTATTCATAGTTTAAAACACAAAAAGGTCGGCACTCGGGGCACATGGATGACTGTAACTGCTTGCATCTGTCCTCACAACAGCCATTCTGAGCCCACTACTGTCTACGAGCAGAGAGGTTTTTGGCCAGCCTAAGTAACCCACCTCACCCACCCAAAGACTCGCCAGTCACCGGCCCACCTGCAGTGTTTTCTGGCCTGAGGCACCTTGAAGACCCACTGTACCCTCCCGCACCTTGATTAACACTGATGTCCTATTATTCTTGTGGCTGTACATTCACGTATGAACGGATGTTCAGGGGACAGTGAAACCTACAGCCTCCCTATCAGCTATTTCCTGCTTGATGTCTTGGACCAGGAATTGGGTGATGGGGAGGTGGGGTAACTTTAGTTTGTCCCACGCCCACATTTGCCATTTCTTGCTCCAGGAGGCCTTTGGATGTGACATAAGAAGTGAATGGTGGGGTGCAGGCTGCATCCACTCAGACACTGGCACATGATGGGATTTGCAAGTAGAACCATCTCAGACTATGAATCGTATAATAAATTATAGGAACAACCGTGACATTCCACCTGATATCTACAGGCCACAACTTTCCATTTTTTCACAACTGCACAAGCATAATTAAACAAAAATTAGTTAAGATTAGTTCACTGGAAAGGTCAAAAATCTGAGGAACAGTCCAGTTCAAGGTGTAACCTATGATGATTGTGAATACTGTTTCAAGAAGAACCACAGAAAGGCACTCAATTAACGAGACACGGCAAAGACAGTATGTTCATAAATCACTATTACAAACTAGGATGAAACTAGGCTGACAAAAGTGCAAAAGCATTCTTGACCAAATCCAATTACAAACACGCTAAATAACCAGTGAGGTAATCTTGCCTTGCACATAGTTAGGAAAGAGTTTGTGTTTTAAAAGCTTGTTAATCTTAATTTCCTTGAATAAATGGTGGGAATTTGTACATTTCTTGTTTGTCTTTCTTGTTTTAAACCCTCCCAGTTCCCTCCATAATTCCATTCCCCCAGTTAATTACCAATAAGTACCTGTTTCTAATATCTGGATTTGGTGCCAGGTTCTTGCGAGATTTTGGATTCGTGGTACTCCCGGGGTGCCAAGTGATTCAGGCCCTGAAACGGACAATAAGCAGAGTCAAAACAAATAGGGTGAGTGAAGAGAGAGGACCTACAGACAGCAAAAAAGAAAGCTGCAAGTACAATAAAATAGGAAAGCACAAGAAATAATCAAAGTTGCAAACTGAAAAATTAAAACGTGATGCATTTAATGAAATGAAAATAGAAAAAACAAAGCAGCAAAAGCAAGAAAGCAAGTAAAAACACTGACAAAACGTAAAAACAAACAGGGGACAAAACAAATTATCATGCACTGTGAAGGAGACCTAGTTTAGGCTGCAAACCAACAAAAAGTGATAGAAGACCAGCATGGACAACGGTACATGCACCCGTACACAGAGGCACATGTACATCTCAATACATATGCATAAAACACAGACATGTACATACATAGGGACACTGGCCCATACACGCAGACACACCTGCAAGCACAACTATACCAAACACAGAGACCACATACTCCTAGTCTGGAGACAAACATCCAAAACCTGGAGTAACAGCAAAACAGTTTAAAACAATGCTAAACCATGGGCATCCATGGTTAAAAATGTACAAACAACAGATAATTATGGCTTGTCCTTCAAGATAAAAAGGACATTATCAAGAACTGTGTCATCCTTCTCTTGCTCTATGTTGGATTTTAACCCCTTCCCTGCGGGGGTAATTCCCCCACGGGTGTGGGGGGGTGAGCGCGGCGCCGCGGTGCTCGTGACGAGACCAGCTCGTCATGAGTCACAGTGGAGCTGTGCTCATGACGAGCTGGTCTCGTCACAACCCCGCCCACTCATTAATTCTCCCGCACAGGCGGGGAATTAATCCAGCGTGGGCGGCGCGCAGCCGTTATGACGAGACCAGCTCGTCATGAGCACAGCTCCACTGTGACTCATGACGAGCTGGTCTCGTCATGAGCACCGAAGCAGTTAAAGGTCTCAGCTTTGACACTGATATGCCTGTGTTTAATAGGAAATAAGACATTCTTCTGTTTTTTAGGTCTTGCCTAGGCAGTGCTTGCGCGGTCTCTTTGAGACATGCTGTATTCAGGAATGGACTTGAAGCTCCACCCATTTTCCGTCCATCTTTTAAATTGGCTCCTCTTTTAGTCAGCAGTGCGGCACAGGCAGCATGCTGCACTGCTTACGAAAAGTTTACAATATTGAAAAAATAGACTTTGGCGAGACGCACCTTCGTTTTCTTCGGTGCGGCTCGCCAAACTCTATGAAATAGGTCTCGCATTTGTTGAAGTTGAGTTATTAGCATTATAAATGCCAATGTTTTTTTACCTAGCCATATTGCAAGGTACAGCACCATATGTGGCCAAAAGAGGTCCCATGGGACCTCTTTTGGCCACATATGGTACTGTACCCTGCAACATGGCTAGGTAAAAAAACATTGGCATTTATAATGCCAATAACTCAGAAACCAACAAATGAGAGACCTTTTGCATATGCAATGCTTGTTTACATCAGTATTCATCTGTCTTTCTTCCGCCATTCTTCAAGACACTCTTACTCCCAAAGTAAATCAAATAGATCAGCTAACATCAATCACGTGTTTATAAATGATAACATCCCCAACCTATCTGTAGTCCACGAATTGGCCTCCCCTCAGCCATGGTTCTCTGAATCAATTTGTACCAGAAAAAGATTGAGAGAAAGGTAGAAAGTAAATGGTGATATATCAGACCCTCCCAACTGTTATTTTTCTTCAAGACTTTTCACAGTTTTTCTTAATAGCTGATCATTGCAGGTAAATTCATACCCCGGAGCACCACATGGGTTTAGAGGCCAGGTCTGACTTGGATCTTTACTGTTTTACTGCTTTTCACCTGTTTTTATAGTTTTAATACTTTTACTGTGTTGCTGATATCGGGGGAGCTGTGTTATAGCTCAGGGGTAGTGGGGCATTCTTTTCTCTTTTTGCACTCGCACTTTAGCAGTCGCCTGGGTCTGCGCTCTAGTGGCTGGAACCCGACGTACTGCCGACGACGATAAAAGCGCCAGATGACGCGACCGCACAGCGGTAATTGGAAGCATTCCCAAGTCCTCGCGGAAGCGTGACTGTTTTACTGCTTTTCACCTGTTTTTATAGTTTTAATACTTTACTGTGTTGCTGATATCGGGGGAGCTGTGTTATAGCTCAGGGGTAGTGGGGCATTCTTTTCTCTTTTTGCACTTGCACTTTAGCAGTCGCCTGGGTCAGCGCTCTAGTGGCTGGAACCCGACGTACTGCCGACGGCGATAAAAGCGCCAGATGACGCGACCACGCAGTGGGCGCGCCGCTGGCGCGCCAAAGGCAAGCCCGTCTGCGCCCGTCCGCGCCCATACGGGGCTAGGGGCCAGAACCCCTGCCTCTTCCTCACCAGACCACTTTTGCTATACTAGCATGCAGTTTAAACAACTAAACAGAACACAAGGTCCAAAATGTGCCCACTCTATTTTGCTTAGCGAGCCTCAAGAGGGGTGTCCACATTGTTGGTTTAAATTCCTCCCATCCTTTCCCTCTTCCCCACCCTCCCGGAAATCATACAAACTATTCCTGCTAAACTGCAGATCTCTGCCCAAACACACAGCAGAGATCTCGATTCTTTTAAAAGATTTAGATCCAGAAGTTCTGTTTCTTACAGAAACGTGGCTCAATTCCTGCTCAGAGCCTGATATCGTTCAAACGCTTCACCCGGGCTACTCAATTCAGAGAGTGGATAGAACGACAGGCAAGGGCGGTGGTATTGCTATTATTTACAAAGACCATCTGATCTGCCGCCTGCTTGGCAGCCCGTTATTAGACTGTGAGAATTCCCACTTCTCAATAGAATTTACCACTACCCTTTCACTCTCAGGTATCCTCATCTATCGCCCCCCTGGGTCGATTGGCCAATTTTGTAAATCTGTATTAGAAACAGTTGTTACCTCCGCTAGTATTTCTGCTAATTTTACTCTCCTAGGAGATTTTATCTTGCATTTCGACGATCCCTCTGCTTTGACCGCAACAGAATTGGCTCGAGATCTCACAGCCTATCAGCTGTTACAGAAGGTCTCGCTTGCGACTCATGTCAAAGGACACCTCCTCGACCCCATCTTTTCCAATTTGGGGGACCTTATGGGGAAAGAACCTTCTCCCCTCCCTTGGTCTGATCATTTTTTGGTCCCCTTTCTTTGGACCCCCACAACCACTGCCCTACAAATTCATCCCACACGAGTTTTAGCTTGTCCCTGGTCCAAACTCCCTCTGGATAGGTGGATTGAAGAGCTTGAAAAGTCCAAGCCGAACCCTGACTCCAATCCAGTGGCAGCTAATGAAAAATTCTGCAACTGGATTGAGGGATCACTTGACCAGGTTCTTCCCAAAAAACTGATCCAGAAGATAGGAGGGCCCAACAAGACTGCCTGGTTCTCCCCCAAACTACGTAAACTAAAACAGCTATGCAAAAAAATGGAAAGGGCGTGGAGGAAAGATTTCTCCCCCAATAAGAAATTGGATTATAGGGTGGCCATTAGAACGTATAAGGCAGAAATAAAAAGAGCTCAGGCCTCCTATTACGAGGAAAAGATTTCGCTAGCCGCCAACTCCCCTAGAGAAACCTTTCGCATCGCGACAAATCTACTCAAAGCCCCCTCACCCCCCCACTCCAGCTGTTTCGGACATTTCAGGGCACCGCTGCAATGAACACGCAGAGTATTTTCTCAATAAAGTCCAAAATGTCCTCCAATGTCTCCCCCCAAATGACAACAACACTAAAATACAGTATGCGGATTCCGGCCCGCATAAAAGCGAACATCCCCTAGAGGCCTTTCCCCCGTTGACCCATGAATCGTTCCTAGTTTTCCCGACACTGGTCAGAAGTGGGTCACCAATAGACCCAGCTCCACTTAACATCATGAAATTGGCAGCGGCGACAGTCGCCCCCACTATTATATACTTGATCAATGCCTCATTCTCCACGGGTACGGTTCCTCCTATGTGGAAAAGGGCAATGGTGAAAGCGTTGCTGAAAAAACCTAACCTTGACTCTGCCAATTTGGGCAATTATCGCCCTATCTCGCTCCTCCCCGGAATTAGCAAGATTGGGGAGAAACATGCTAATTATACGCTCTCTTCTTTCCTTGAATCTCATGATCTTCTCCACCCCTCCCAAACGGGTTTTCGCCCGCGCCAAGGCACTGAAACCGCCTTGTTAGCGGTGGTCGAAGAATCTAGAAAGATTCTTGATTCTGGAGGGACGTCAGCTATAATCCTCCTTGACTTGAGCGCAGCCTTCGATACGGTGAACCATTGTATTTTGGTCCACCGTCTTAGGAATGTGGGGGTGACCGGATCAGCCTTATTATGGCTGCAATGTTTTTTAGAGGAAAGATTCTTCCAGGTATTTGAGGGCGACGCCATCTCAAAATCCATCCCCTTACAATGTGGAGTTCCTCAGGGTTCATCCTTAAGCCCCACTCTTTTTAATGTCTATATGGCTCCGTTGGCGGATATTGTATCCCCCTTTGGGATCCATATAGTCACATACGCAGATGACACGCAACTGGTAGTAGCTCTGAACCATTCCGACCAGGCGTCCAATGGCCTCCACTCCTGCCTCGAGGAAGTCACAAAGTGGATGAGTCTGTCGCATTTAAAATTAAACGGCGACAAGACCGAGCTCATGGTCCTTGGCAACCCTTTATGTTTCAAAGCAAGCACAATGTGGCCAGCTTGTATGGGCCCGCCCCCGGCCTCTAAACCTGAGTAAAATGTCTGGGCATCTGGCTGGATCAGGACCTCAGCTTTAAAGCCCACGCCAGGAAGGCTGTTGCTTCTTGCTATGGCCTCCTCAGAATGCTCCGCAAAGTGCTTCCCCTTCTTCCCTTCCAAGCTAGAAAGTTGATGATCCAGGCACTCATCCTATCTAGAATAGACTATGGCAATGTCCTATGTTTAGGCGCACCGATCTCGGTAATCGCAAAACTGCAGATTGTTCAAAACTGCGCAGCAAGAATGCTCATGGGGATTTCAAATCGATGCTCTGCAAGGCCCGCGCTGCACTCTCTCCACTGGCTCCCGGTGCAGGAGAGAGTCAACTTTAAGGCCCTCTGTATCACCCATAAGTCTCTGGAAGGGAGCGGCCCACCGATTAACAATGCCAAGATTCACCCCTACAGGGCGAACAGACAGCTCCGCTCAGATGAGCTTCACCTAGTAGTGGTCCCTAGGATTAAGAAGGCCAGAAGTGGCCGCCAACTTTTTTCGTATAATGCCGCCAGACTCTGGAACTCTCTACCATTGTACTTGCAAAGGGAACCTAATCATCTGGCCTTCCGGAAGCAGTTAAAAACCTGGCTCTTCCCTTAGGTGCTTGCGTATGCCTCAGTTATCTGCCTCAGCGCTGGGATGCTACCGGGTAGCCATGCGCTATAGAAGTACCGTTTCACCTTTCATCATCTCCCCCTTCACCAACCGTTGCTAAGTGGTGAGGATAGGTAATTACATCTTAATTTCAACTACAGTGCTTTGTGGGTGTGCCCTGTGTCTCAATCCTAGAACCTGTTCTTTTCAACTCCTATCTTGAGCCCCTAAGCCCGATCCTTGAGTGTGTCCAGGTAATTATGCTTAAAACATCTGACATAAGACATCCTCACTCTACGCATCTGCCTAAAAAGTCTTCAAAAAGGAATGTGGGAAAACTTCTGTATGCTCAACCCACAAATAAACCTCTACTGCTCACGACACATTCACAGAAGTAGAAATTGAACCTCTTAATACTGGGCTTACTAAAACTTTAAGGTTTCCATACTTCCACATACCCCTCTGTAAAATCTCCATTGCACTCTAGTCATCAGCCTAACTTTCATCAACAGCGTGGTTAGGTATGTGTCAGAACCCCTTTCAGAGGACCATGGGGCAAGCAGGAACAACTAGGCTTAACTGTGGGGGTTGTGGCTTTCGACTGCTGATGTCCTGGGGCACAACTTACTATGGATCCGGAGTAACTGGGCTAAGTACAACCCCTTCAGCTCTTTTTACTCTCAATGGTAGCATGGGGAGAGCATTCAAAGGCTCTTCATGGGGAGGTAGATCAAAGGTATACGAGGGTTCAGAACTCAAAATACCCACAGTAACCTCCAATAAGACTATTGTCCAGTCCAATACGGACCTTTAGTGTAAAAAGTAGTATTTATTATATATATCAAACAGCACACTAAATAATTTGCACGTCTCTCAAGACTAGCACACCTGTGCTTGACAGGGCAAGCAAAAGAGCTTGACCCCCTCGTGCCCCCCCCCTCCACCTCCCACTCCCACCACCCATCCTGTCTTCCTCCAAGCTTCACTCGGCATCCCTAGCAGATTTTAGAATGTGACCCGCACAAGAAATAATCATCAAAGTCTGGCTTTGGCCTTCAAGGTTTTGAGCTCTCTGGGTGGTAAATCGTCAAGGTCGAACAAGTTTTACACGGACCTGCAGCACTGCCTCCTGCATACCCCAATCATGGCCTTCACAAGAGTCTGGGAGCCGGGGTGCTTCTTTCTCCCACGCTCCACAATAAGCAGCTAGCACTGAGCTATTTCTGCAGTTGATGCACTGAGGCTGCCAAAGACACTGATGGCTTTTGGGTGCAGCGGCTCCTGCTTCTAGGTGGTTCTTGCTAGTAAATCAGTGAAACAGCTGTGTCACTGTAGGCGGCTCCGGACTTGTTCCCTCCTGCACGTCACAGGGACTTCTCCGACATGGCCCCAACAGGCCTAGTGACTCCTCCTAGCATACAGGGATCACAGATATGGATAGCAGTCGGTATGATTCTGCAGGCGATGATCCCAAAAGTCTCACTGGCCCCCTCCTTCATATGGGGGGAAGGGGGTCATAGCCATGGGCGACAGAACACAGTCTGAGTTGCACAGGCAATGGCCCGACAGTCTTAGTGGCCTCTTGCTGGCACACAGGAGTCACAACACGGGCGATGGCCCTAATGAGATACGCAACACTGGCTGACAGCATCCAACTTCGTGACAGGGGTTTCGAACTTCCATAAGCCAGCAGACAGCTCTCTCGCAACATCAGGCCTGACTGGACTGGATGCCTCACACTTTGCCCACCGGTATCTACTCACCAAGATCCCCGCTGGGCCTTTCTGCCTACAGACTTTCTTCTCCTCCTCACAATGCACATGACAAGTGTTTTTGGCTCCTGGATGATGGCCTCTCACCCAGATGGGATACTGGGAGACCTGTGCCCCCAATTCCAGGAGCAAGAAGTCTTGGTGATCTTCCCTCCCTGATAAGATGGTGCTGTTCAACAAAGTATGGGGTGCCTTCACCCTCCTTTATATTCCAAATCCAGACACACATGTGATTTAGTGTTAGGCCTTTGAAATTTGTGTTGGGGGTGTCATCTCCTTTGAAGAGCTCTGTCCTCTGACCTCCCCTTTGTCAAAGGCGCAGTCTGTCACGTAGGAATGGCTCAAATTTGGAGTGACCCACAACACAGGCCAAGGGAGAAACCTGGGATCACACCTGGCTATCAGGCTGCACTGAAGATATGCCCCATAAATGTTCAAAGGACTAAGTCTTCCTCTCTATCACGATTTCCTGGTAGTACCAACCTTATCAGTCCAACCAACGCCCTCACAATGATCTGGGGATGCAGTCCTCATGTCTCCATGCCCTGGGCTTCCAAAATGAAATCCACAGGACTCCATGTTATGTACCATCCACAGGCATACATGCGCAATCCAGCACGCACATGCAAGTATGACATGCTGACTGGCACCCATGCAGGCCAAGGGTGTGTTAATTACACAGCCAGAGAACTTTACATGAGTGGGACTGTAGACCCTACTCTAGTGGCACAGGTAAAAAGGCCTGTTCACATTACTGATTCTATGGAACTTAAAACAGGTATGCTGCTGCCACCACTGCGCTCATGTTACTAAAATCCAGTTAGGGGAATAGCCCTCTATCTTCACAAGGGTAGCTTTTAGTGAGCCCCTTCAGGGCACATTATTGTGAGACAGACCTAGGTCACGGTGCACAATCATGGTCCATCTTTCCCCACAATGGAAAATCAGTGCCAGGGATCCAGATACTGATGCAGCTATGGCACTCACAGCAGGGGTGCACGGCCATCACCATGCAGGGGACTTTTTCATCCCAACAGTATGTAATTTAAACCTCTCCTATCCACTAGGCACTTTAAAACAGCCACCTAAACCATATTTGCCTCTTGGCCCCTGTTTGGGAATGTACTCCTGGCAGTTGACCATCAATCAGCCCTTGCAGCACCCAATGCAATATTTCATTCAGTTGCTAGCCTCAGCACCACTTCTAGAACTCTTGATCACATTACCTTCCATAATTCTTGGGTCGATACTGGCTCCCAAAAAATGCAACTATCAACTTCCGACTGTCCTTACTTGCTGACAAAACCATTCATTGAAACAATCCTCTATATCTACATCAACCGTTGCTTACTTCTGTTGAACAAAGAGGCGTCAGAAGCAGTAACTGATGAGAAAACACCATTCAGAACATCTCTTGCTCAGAAGCAGTCTCTCACGTGTGCCACAATCAATGGCTCGGACCATTTCCTCTTAGCATCAGAATTAAGACCAGTGTTAATATATATTTATTTTTGAGTTTTATATAGCGCGAACTCGACTCGAAGGTATAAGAGTGCTTTACATGAGCATCAGTTGCGTTACAGATGGGAACATTAATTTTGTTAGGCATGGGGAGATTAAGTGATTTGCCCAGATGTACAGGATGTTGAGCATCCCTGCCGAGACTCGAACCCGGTTCCTCAGCTTCGAGGTAACCGCTCTAGCAGTTAGTCACACCCACTTTGAAGAAGCACCGAAAAAGTTCTCTTGAGCTCTTCTGTAATGTGAACTTTTAACTTCTTCCCAAACAATCGCACTAGTAGACACTCTGATGGCATGCACAATACTTTTTTTCATGTTTTGTGTTCTCTATTCTATGCGTTTTACCGGAGATTACATTGTTATGTTTGACACTTAATTGTTCATTCTGTAAACTAAGTCACATGTAAAATGCCCTAATGCCAACAGGAGTACTATTTAAGTCTGTTAAATTAAATACATAAATTCAGGCATCAATACAATACCATTAAAAAAAAGTGATTGAGTTACCCTCTCTGTTAAAATGTTAAATTCATATTCCCGACAATAGGGGAAGCAAAAGCCCCCTACTGCCAGAAACATACGCATCCTCATTCACCTACAAAATCACTTAGCAGAGGGCTGTTTAGTGCTTTTCTGACAGGCGGTACACCCTGTCAGGTTTTCTTCAAAGACAGAAGATGCCCCTTACTACCTCAAAGAGTTACAATGAATGAGGCAATGGCCAGGTGTTCTGAATGATAAATTATCTTGACCTACTGTCACTTTCTAGAGACTTTCTGTAAAATCAAAATAGTATTACTGAAAGAACTAAATCTAATTTTAGCCAGACTTCAAAGAGCACTGATAAAGAGTTGTTGGCAAATTGATAAAACATGGCAAGAGACAGTGTCAAGGGAAAAGCAAAAGAGATGCAAATGCTCAAAAGGGGGGACAGCAGTTGAGAAATGAGGCTAGGTCGAGTAGGAGAGAAAGGGAGTGGGGACTCATGACACTGAGCTGATGCGGAAAAAATATATGAGAATGTATGCACAAAAAGAAAGAGAAGCAAGGGACCCAATAACAGTAGCTGAAAAAGAAATGAGTAATACAGAAATGAGAGACTTAATGTCCATGAATAAGAATACCGTGCCCAGTAGGGACTTAAAAGCTTGCTACAGTGAGTCCTTTACTGCAGGAAACACTAAGATTGACAAGAGTCAAATTTTAAGTAATTAAACAACGTGGTTCCTTTAAGAACTTCTGTTTAAAGTGCTCAGTAAATGAAGAATGCCATTGCCAAACTGGGTAAAATTAAAATGTTAAATTAAAGCTGAAATATCCAAGCTCATAAAAGCTAATGTTACCAAAACATGTAGCTAGGTGGGATTATAAGAGTTGTGGATAAAAAATAATCCATAAATATGAATTGGTTATGTCACTCTCGGCCCTCCAGAGTTACTATTATTTGGAGACTCTGTTACACTGATAGAGGAATCCAGAACATTTTTCATATTTTTAGTACTATTTTCGAATATTGTCAGCACATTTTTTATGTAAGAAAATTACTGTATATCCAATGCTTTTCGGGATAAACACTAATCGCTTCTTCACGGATAAACCTTTTTCTAAAATAAATGTATTTTCACTTAAATGAAATCGCAATACTTTCTTAGTGTACACATTACAGGTTATAACTTCAATTCCTTATATTACATTTGGATCAAAGGTTTGTACCTCTAGTATGCTCATTTAAATTAACAATCAGTTGTGAGGTAAACTCTAACAAACAAAAAAACATTGACAGCAGCTGTCAGTCTAGCAACAAAATTATTCCATCAGGATGGGGGGGATTTGATTATATTTCTTCGGGACCTGGATGAGAGGTGTTGCAGCTTGTAGGATGGATGCAATTAAGGAAGAGTGTGCTGATGTGTCCTGAACCTTGCCAGGTGGGAGGATGCAGTGCAACCATGAGGAGGGAAAAGTGTCCCATTGTGCGCATATTTTAGTTCAGCTGCTACTTCTCTGACTGAATAGTAATACTATATTACCTATAATCTATATTATCTGGAAGAACATGAAAGGAACAGCAGTAGTAGGAAAGTGGCATCTACCTTGGACCATTCCCAAGAAGTGGTTGGCCAAGCATTTTAACAGAGGAGTTCCCAAAATTTAATCTGAAGCCTTTCGTGGTAGTGAGGTCATCAGAAGGGAGGGGCATAGAAGGAATTATTCCCCAGGCCCCACACCTTTTTAGCTCTCTGAGCTCATACTGCATCATTTAGTCGTAGGTTTTATTTGAATCCCGCCCTGATTAATAATGTCGAGGCAGCTCATACCAGTAAATGACACCAGAAGCTTCATGTGCTGTGTTTTCTCTTTCCCTGAAGTTCATAAACAAACCTCCTCCCGCCACCGAAGTCACTTTAAAAACGCCTGACATGCCTGTCTGGTAGTTTCTGAGAGGGATGATGAAGAGAGATAATGTGATGCTATTTTCAGACAAAAAGGTCTGTAACCACTTCCTCTCTAAACAAGGGGACAAAATAAGTGCAGCAAGTTAAGAAATAAAGGTCACTAAGCCGCGCTGAAAATGTTATCTAAAAGTTAGATTTAAAAAAAAAAAAAACTATTTGTAACTATGCTTGAGCCCCAAGTTGCTGATACTTAGTGTTCTCTCTTCACAGACCAACTAAATTTGCTAAAAAAAAAAAAGCAAAAAAACCCAAACACGTACGAAACCTTGTCGCTATGAATACTCCCATTTCTTTCCACATCGCTATTCAGCTGCTTTGAAGGACACCAACAATATATTAAAATGATACAAAAACCCAAGTTTCTTAGTCACTCTTTTGTAGATGCACACTTTAAAGTGAAAGGCGCATTTTAACACATCTGTTTTCTGGGTTTTTTTCAGTACAGAAAACAAAACAGAAGCACAACGACAGGACAGCGATTATTGCAAAAGCTCAGCATTGCACTGAAACTCATCAGCATGTTCACATCAAGAGTAGCACATTTTGCAGAATCAAGCCATAAGCACTCCAACTACCGGCAGTCACTAAACTGGAATACTATGGGTGTCAAATCTTCTGATGCTTATTAGCACTTTTATATTACCTTCCCCACTCTGCAACAAAAGTCCATGCCCTGTGACCACAGGGAAAGTAGAGAAGGATCAGGCCACCGCCCGAATCTGGTGGTGTCTCTCTTGGCCCCCCATGTATGCAATACTGGTCAGAGTTTTATGGTATCTGTAGTTCGCCCAATCTTCCATAACCCCCAGCAGTGCCACCTCAAGGTCACCAAGGAGGCCATGGTAAGCTGACTAAAGGCCTGATTTAGATCTTGGTGGTATCACCGCCATCCCACCGCAGCCCCGTCCCCAAGTACTCCGTCAAGCTGACGGTGGTCCAACCGCCACATTTAGATGTTGCGGCAATAGACATGAGAACGCAGCAGCAGTCTTCTCTGCTGGTTAATAGTACTCTGTTGCTGTCATGCCGGGGGGTTTGAGCCGAGCTGATTTAGATGTTCCTGTTGTGCTGGCGGAGAAACTTGCGGCAGAGATCTGACAGAGTGAGGCCACGGTGGTGTGGAGACCGGTAAGTACTACTTATTTTCATCACAGTACACATATATGTTGTGTATCTGTCAATATGCATATGTAGGTAATGTGTACTGCCCATATTTTTCACATATAGCATTGCACACCAACAACATACTCACACCATTGAATGTACAACCACACTCACCACACTCGCCTTCCTTAGATCCTGGTGACAACGGGGTGGATGAGCATCAAGGTCAAGTAGCAGCAGCACAGGAAGGACTTGGACAATGGCGTTCAAGATGAATTGGTGGTGGAACCCTGAAAAAAGGTGAGTTTTCACCTCTTTTCTTTGATTCCGCCAACGCACGTTTGGAGGTTTCCCTGCCACAGTTACCTCGACTGAAAGGCACATTGTAATCTGGATGATGGGAATCTTGGCCGGACTCCCTCCAAAAGCAGCTTCTGCCTCCGACACCATCGACACGGGAGAAAGATCCTGGAAGAGTCAGCGGGACCATGGCAGTCTTCCCTCCAGTGACCAGCCAACATCTAAATCGAGTTGGCAGACCGCCAAGGCGGTAGGCCAAAAAAGCAACGGCAGGATCTGATCCGCCAAGATCTAAATCAGGCCCTAAGTTTAAGGTAATCCTCTGTTGCTTCTTTATCTGCCACACACCCATTGGTCTCCCCTGAGGCGAACCACCCAAGAGCATCTCCACTGGTGTGTGGTCAAGAGGCCCCTCTGAAGGAGGCCTTTGATCCCTGCCAGGGAACATGAGGTTATGAAGAAATAATTGAGTCTGGAGCAGTAATTGTGTGAGACTGAGCAGTGTGTGAAGCCCCTTTCCTGGGGGTGCCATCTATGCCACACACATCTTCTAAACCCAATGAGGTAGCCCATTTGCATAGTGCCTCTGTTCTGATGGCTGGGGCCATCGAAGTTGTGGCTGGGGGTCTGTTGAGCACTGCATTAATTAAAGTCACCTCCAAGAATCAGCGTACCCATCTGGACCCTGAGCTGCTATTTTGATAACACCTGATGTGCTACCAAACAATGTGTGTGGCACAGATATGCTTCCCTCTAGTGGCTGTGGTGGTCGAGGTGGGAAGAAGTGATAACTGGCAGGTAGGAATTGTGTATGAGATTTGCCACCCCCCAAACCGTTGGTGAAGCAAGAATGGAACACCTGAGTGTAACCGTATCCCCCAAGGAAGGAACATTTGGTGCTCAACAAATGTGTTTCATGGTAGAGAAGGATCTCTGGGGCCGGTCTCTTCATGTACATCAGTGCAGCCCCTCTTTTAATCCTGTCTAGGAGCCCGTTGACGTTCCACGTCAACACTTTAATTTGAGTGTGCATTGTAAAGGATATTCGACGTGTGGTAGGTGCAGTGTGCAGATGTTGTAAGCTCAACAAACAGTAAGCCCTGTGAGCAAACAGAACTAAACGAGCAAACAGATGTAAAAAAAAAGAACCTGCCCCCCATCTACACCCACTCTACACTTCCCACTCTGAAATATCTGTCACCCAAACTTATAAAAAAAAAAAACATGAAATTTAACAATGTGCTGGAACAGTCTCTGGGAGCAAAAAAACATCTATCCACAGGAGCACCCACTACGCTGACTAACGGGGACCAGTCTCTAATATCATCTGTATCTGATGAGTCCATGGCATAGAGTGGCCCCCAATGCTCTGAGCTGGGACCAGGCTCCCATGATATAGAGGCCCGCTGCCAGCACCTCCCCCTCACTGATTACCACTGCGCTTTCTCCCTCCACCCAGCAGCGTCGGGTCATAATCCTTCAGTGCTCACATGGAAGGAACGCTCTTCCACCCATGCCCACGCCTGGTCGGGGTGATTGAAGAAAAGAGCTTTACCTTAAAACAACACTCATCTTGGCCGGGTATAAAAGCATATAAAGTTCATGGCTCTCAGCTTTTGTTTCACTTGTTCAAAGGTCTTCCTTTGGTTTTAGACAAGCCTTGTGAAGTCGGGGAGAAAGAGGATTTTATCCGAAGCATGTCTCATAGTCTGCAGGAAGCGGTCTTGATATCAGTAATTCAGAAAGCGGGCAATGATGGCGCAAGAAGGGCCCCCCAGCAGTGATTGCTGAGAGATGGCACAGTGCGCCCATTCAATTAAGAAACAGAGATTTGATCATTTGGGAGGAAGTCCCTGCCCCAGGATTCCGAAAACCTCTCCAGATGTGCGCCCTCAGCCCCCTCGGGAATCCCAAAAAGTGAAGGTTATTGTGGCGGAAAGGCCCTAGGCATTTTTTTACTTCAATATTGCGACCAATCGTACTGCAGAATTCCTGCAAAAGCAGCGCCACGTTGGCCCCTACTTCTCCAAATTTTTATCTCGAAGGCCTTCCTGGAGGAATGGCTAGATTGCAAAATAACGTCATTACAGGCCCATCCACAACCTTTTGGGTACACCAGGAGTCAGCGGACCAGCCACATGTTGGATCTGGGGATCCTCATTCTGTGGAAGGGCTTTGCTAGAGTCTTATCTTTCGCCATTGCATAGAAGTCGTGGGAGACTGTCCCTACTTCTAGACCCACCAGGTCTCCTAGTGTACGCATGACCATGGTGACCCATAGCAGGCAACCTCCCCACCCCGGAATCCTGGCTGAGTCACGTTGGGGCATCAAGCAGAGAAACCTCCTTCAGTCTGGTACAACGCTTTCACTTTAGGGAGGCCCTTGGGTCGCAGCCCAAGTACCAGGTGGGTCACCGCCCAAGGAAGCCACCCCTGCCCCGCAGGACGGAAGGCCCACCGCCGGCACGATTGGGCCCAGGCGAAGCCACAGAGGCCATCTCCAATGTCTTCCATGACTCCCTCCATCCTCAAGCTTTGGGCCGATGGTAGGGCCATATTAGGGGATCCTAGCCACACTGGAGGATCAGCCAGCAAGAGATATCCGCTGACCGTGGCATCTAGGACCAGAGCTGTCCAGGGAGGCTGCCATTTTGCAGCGCAGATTAATCCACGCAGCAGTATCAATGCCTCTGCTATATCGCCCCCCAGGGGAATTTCCAGTGCTAGGAGGCACACTGCTGTAGTCGAGACAACGCCTACTCGGCACACCAGCAGCTTTGGTTACAGTCAGCGATGGAGGAGGGATGTTGAAGGATATAGTTGGAGAGGTGTGATGCAGCGGCCAGGGCAGCTGACTTCGGAGCACAGGGCTCACGGTTCGATCCCCGGCTCCGGCGGCAGCTCAGCTCAGCACCATGCGACTCTGGGCAATAGCTCACTTAATTTCCACGACGGCCCCGAGCGCCTTGAGACCCGTAAGGGTGAGTAGTTCGCGCTTTACAAATAGGGATTTACATTTTTTTTTTTTAGGGTCAGGCTTGGTGCACTATGGAGTTGCGTCCACCATCTTGCACTGCCGCCATGCCCTGAAAGGTGCATTTTGAAACACAAAGGGGCCGATTCACAAAAGCATTTATGAGTATGAGAAGTATTACTACAGGAGTACTCTTTTACGTACTCTTACACGCCTTTGTGTATGGACTCCAAAATGTCCAGCTCCCTGTTAACAAATGCGTAAAGAGGAAAACAGTTCTATTTGTACTAATTGTATGTGACTATTGACTGAATATTCTAATTTGTAGGTTTAGCAGCAGATTTACAAACTCATGTAGGAATAAACGTGAAAAGGTTTTACAAAAGAACTATTTTATTTACTCAAAAATGGCTCAGTGAAAACGCCTCAAAAGTACATAGATGTCTAAGACTGGGGCTTCAACGACAAAGAAAAGGAAACCGCTCCTTTCTCTGTGAGGGACTAAGAAAGTGGCCAGCCGCAAATTGTGCATGATGAACTGTCCTGCTGGGAGGAGCATTGGCTACTTAGGGACTTACACGGCTACAGGCAAAGAAGCTGCGTGGCCATCACTCGGAGAAACGATCCTATCCCTGTCAGGCAGGATTGGCACCCCGGCTGCAGAAATGACATATTATTTTCTTCCTTATGGCTGTTGTGAAATACACCGAAGAGTATCATAATTTTTCATTTGCCGAAGCGTAGACTGAAAGTGGCCAGCAGGAGGTTATCACTCACAGATCAAACTATTAACTGACCCCATGCCGCTGCTGCTACAGCACTTTACTAGCAACAAATAACTGCACCGTCGCAATAGGTGATTTTTAACATAAATCTCTCGAACGTGTGTAAAAGCGTGAAGCCACTGGGTGTTAATGGAGAGGAACTACTTCCTACAAACAAGGGCCCGCTGCCGATTCTAAGGGGCCGGTAAAAGCGTCCGCTTTGTAGTTGCTCTGCATCTCTGAACGTTTTATACAAGCCCGTGTGCTGGTGCTGGAAGTCTGGCGCAAGGAGATCGGAATCTATTAACCCCTACGTTCAACCTCTCCTCCACACCACATCATAAATGTCCTGTTGCGACTGAGTTAATACTACTTTATGTGCTGTAATCTGTGGATTTCTTGTAATACTTGTCGAAACATTTTGGTTAACTTCTGAACCAGGGTTCTCCAAAGTCGGTCCTGGAGAGCTGGATCCCAGCCAGATTTATAAGATAACTACATTTATCTAAATGGGGATATGCTAAAAATCTGGCATGGATCGGCCTCTTCAAGACCGACTTTGGAGAAAGAACCCTGTTCTAAACCAGCGTATACATTGCATCGAAATTGCATGTATCTATTGCGAGCCGCTCAGATCCCGTCTATTTTTGTTAGAGCAAAATAGAACCTCAAAAATAAATAAATCTTTATTTTAAAAACTGGAATAATAATAATTACTACGCTCATAGTACACTCTACCAGTTGTCTATACTTCTAAGCATTGAAAATTAGAATGTCAATTATTATCCAAATCGGTGGTTCTCATTTTGTCGACCTCAAGAGGATGAAACGTTGAGGGGACCCAAAGGAATTCGAATCCAGGACTTCACGGTTAACTTTGTAACCGATGCATTATTCCACTGACCTCTCTGATCGAATAAGCAGCAGAATGGAAGGGCAGCATTCCAGAGCCCACATCACTGGGGTCCTCTGACATAAACAGAGTGATTTCTCGATTCGAAATTGTGCGCACAGAGATCGTACACTGGAGGTCGGGTCGGCATGGAAGGAACATGGTGTATACAACGCGGGTGCCGTTCAACGCCCTCTTACGTGCTTTCTCTAGCAAGCAAGCAGCCCGCGCGCTGCGAGGTGGAAAGGTCACCAATCAATGAAGCAAGAAGTCAATTGAGTTCCTCTTGTCAGTCCCCCCGGTCACTGTTAAGGGAAAGAAGTAGTGATGGATGAGGCCTGGCGTTAATTCAGTTCAAAGTTCAAATGGCCTACCTCCCTAGATTTACTGCTTTTCTCCAAACAGCCAATAGCGCTCTTGCTTGCAAAACCCTTCACGTCTACGGAAATGACACCAATCCTTTGAACTGCTCCAATTAGAAATTGTGTCCACCAACCTGATAATCTTTGAAATGCGTGGAGTAGGCTGTCGGGGATCCTCCTGCAGCCATGCACTCATTCACCCAGGAGTGGGAGTGGAGTAGGCTGTCGGGGATCCTCCTGCAGCCATGCACTCATTCACCCAGCAGAGGCAACCAACGTGAGGCCTAAAGGGCATCTTAGCCGGCATCTTTCACAGGTGGTCGGAAGTCAAACAGTGAAGGTTCATTTTAATATTGGGCATACATCAGTGCTCTCCTGCAACCTGGCAACCTGCAAACGGGCCCTTCTTAGGAAGGCTTGGTCGGAGCAGCCGGGAGCCCTGGAACATTTACTGTGCCCCCCACTTGGTGTTCCTTAGCCAGCTCTACCAGTCATCATTCTCTCTAGAGAGTTTCTGCTTGGTTCTAAATGGCATTCCTATGACGGAATGGAACTACGTAGCATCCATCACCAATGCATGGACTAAAGAGAATAGGGCCCAGTTGTACTCCTACCTTTGCAGTAAATTTCCACATTTCATACGATTCACAAAGAATCCCAAGAGTGCCAGTGGAAACGTAAAACAGTCATGGATTCTGAGTACTCAGGCCAGCAAAAAATAAGGTGAAATTTCAATTTTTTAGCAAAATTCTGCACGTCATGTGAAAAAGCGTATCCGCTCTTTTTATTAGTTAGAGAAAAATATTTTTTCCACGAAAAAGCTCATTTTCCTGCACCCCCAAGAAAAGGAAGATTCCTCTCCATTCCTGCCCAGTTCTTGAATAGCACTTAATCTTGTATCCCGAAGGTAGCAAATATAAGGGAGCTGTCAAATATGTGGGTGTTCACCTACTGTTGCAGGGGTGCCCTCCCAGAAATCCCTGGGAGTTTTAAAGACCACCAAGGTAGCCAAGTTAACCGCTAACTGTCGACATGCGCTCCGACTTAAATATCACAAGTTCTAATCCCAGCAGGGCCTACTCAGCCTTTCATTTTGAGATGTTAATAAATGTAGTCCAATTAAATTGCGTGATGCAAACCATGTTATTTTCAGTACTTGAGTGAAATAAAAATCAATTTCTTGATAATCCTGAATCTTTTCATTCATTTACAAATCCAGCATACTCACAGACATGCTTTATTTGCCAAGGTACTCTGTGAAAGTGAAACTCGACCTATCATGATTCCATGAATAAGGATGTAAGCATGCAAAAATGTATGTGAACAAAACAAAGCCCCTGGGTCTCATTCCTTGAACATATTCGAATGGAGCCCATGTCTCATAAGACCTATAGGACACACCAGACCCATATAGAAGCTTTTTTGTGTGTAATGCGTATGGTGAATGGAAAAGCTTCTCGGTGCTAGAATTACATGTAGGTAGGTCCCTGATTTGGCTTTAATAGAACGAGACGGCACAGAGACTATATTAACAAGTTTTGATTTTTGGAACTGTTAAACTAGCCAAACGAGGACCAAGGGAAAAGAAGGCATTCTCTTTTGCCAGTTTTACGAGTCCTGGTTTTATAATTTGCGCCTCACTATTGTGGGTGTATGGCTTGAGTTGCCAGTTTGAAAGAAGTCATTTTAAAGTTCATAAACTATTGACAGATCTCAGAGATATACAGAGCACCTGAAATACAATTATGCGTTATTTTAATGATAGGTATTTTTTAAATTAAAATCTGCATTGTTTTTATCATGCATTCATGTTAGACAAACCAGATATCACAAAGTCAAAGAAACACGGTTACCACTTTAAAAATAAATATTTCGTTATTATTCTATATTGTTATACAACGTAATAAACAAAACTCATTTAATGCAATATCCCATTCTTCCTTAACCTCCATCGAGTTCAACATTTTCTATGATTAGTGCCATTCTAATCTAGAAGTGTCATGTCAGATTCATTTTATCAACTCCCTTTCACGAATTCAATCTCTAGTTAAGCAAAGGCCAACACACTATTTCCAACAGAATTTGACTTAAGTGATAGAACAATTCTACACATTGTAGTTGAAATTATAACAGATAATCGGTAAGAAATAGGATTTACTCCCAATTCAAGATATTCTTTGTTGATCCAAATTCTTGAATCCACTGGCACCAGCCTGAGTAATGCTGTAGAATTTGCAGACCGATATTCGATGTGTAAGTCCACGTCTGCGTTAAAGAGGTTCCACCTTTTCAGTTTATAAGGTTCCATTAGACAGCAAACCACTGACACCAAAATCTGCATGTTCTGGTAATTATGGACTTTTTTTCCCTAGGCCACAACAAACCCCAGAGACAAGGGGGTTCCACTGCTGACAATGTAACTTTTTCTCACATAGGCATTACACCATCTTGTCACTCAGTGTTGGACTTTTACACTGCGCATGCTGGCACCATCACTCAAGTACAGACTGGCTGCACCCTAAAAAAAACACTGCTGCCAACTATGAGGAAGTGGATTATTAGATGGGGTGGAAGGTAGTCCAGCACAAGTAATAATGTCGCAATACCTCTTAGATCCAGTAAAGGTTTAAGTAATTTAAACCTGAGCTTAAGCCCTGGTAGCTATAGCACAGAGCAGACAGGGTTATCTTAAGCAAATGTGTAAAACATTCAGACGTACCAAAACAGTTAAAACATTGAAAACAAAACACAATAAAAATCAAATTACAATTTATAAAAACAGGGAATCATTTAATCAACAAAATGACACCAAAACGACAAAGACTCAATAAAGGGAAACCGGAGATATGAATTTTAAAAGTTTAAAATGAAAATAGCGCCAAAAGGCGTTAGGCACCAACCACAGTCATCTACTTGCACTTGACTGGCTCAAGGGTAAGGTTTAAGGTTAAACGCAATGGAGTGCGAGTTGAATACAAGGACTAGGTTTGTCCCGGTGGAAAAGTTACCACCCACTGTCGACAACCTTCAGGAAAAGCAGGCAGTGGGCTGGCACCGAGAGAAGGGGGCTCTACGTCAATCGAGTCCAGCATTGAGATGAAGCCTTAGTGAAGCCGTTGGTTTAGGTGCAAAAAGCTCTGACAGGATATTCAAGTTCAGGAGCCAAGAGGTCTCTGGCATCAATTGGATCTCCTTCAACAGTGGCACTTATGAAATTGCGGTTTGGAACAGAGGAAGGCTCAGCATTGACAGATTCAGGCATTGAGAGAAGAACGTGGTGGGAGCTACAGTGAAGTCAGGCCCAGCGGCGATGCCCCCTCGGTGAGTTGCATGGCACGTTGGTCTCAGTCCCTGAATGGTACGCCAGGCAGAAGGTTAGCAAAAGAATTTCTAAGTCACAAGATTTATGGGTTAGATTGGAGTACCCACGGACGTCAGCCAAGGGTTCTGGGGCCTCCGGAACAGTACTTGGGGGTGGGGAGGGGACAGGACTCACTCTAACAAACTACAGCAGGGTCCAGGGCAGGTCCAGTTGAAACTGGTCAGCTGGGTTCTTTCGGGAAAGTGGCTTTCTGGCAGTTTCTGTGTCCCTGTGGCTTAACAGGAGGTCAACCAACAGATCCTTGGAGTCCATTTCTTTGGCCTGAATTATTGTAGGAGCAGGTCCAGCCCTTAGGGTTGTTCTCACAGGTCTCAACAGCATGTGCAGTCCTTCTGTCTTCCACAGGTCCAGTAGTGTTTTGAAGAGGGTGCCCTGGGTGCCACATTTATGTCTGACACTAGCCTGTTAGTGTGGTTGACTCCTGCCCCCTCCCTAACTAGTAGGAAAAAAGTTCCCAGGGGTAACCCTACCACTATTGCAGCAATTCCAGCATGCCTCAATGCAAACAATCCCACAATGCCCCTTTCTACCTAAAACCCATATGGCAGAACCTACCTTTCCTTCTGACTAGCTCCCGTGCCCACCCTAGAGGCGTGGCCAGAGAAATGAGCAACTCCTCCTCTGTGGTCACTCAAAACTGATCCAGGAGGCAGCTCCTCTCCCACTGGGGTTGGTGCCTGACTGGCTAGGGGGAAAAAGGAAGGGGACAGGCCCAGGTGTTACCTACATCTGCCTGCCTGCGACAGAGTAGGTTTCTTCGAAGTTAAATAGGTTCCTGGGCACTGCCCAGATGGTCATCCTGTCAGAGGGAGAGAACACCTCCCCACAACTTTGGTCTTTGTATCATCTCTGGGAGTACGTTCACACCTCGTCAGGCAGCTATTCAGTCGTGGGTGACAGTTGGAAGCTCATGCATGTGGGCTTCAACAGGCTTTAAGGCAGGTACAAGATTACTTTTTAAAAGTACCCTTTCCAAAGAATGTATCACAAATCCGACTTTACCAATGAATTAGGCTTGTAATAAATATTTTAGAAAGTCCAAGAATTAACTTTTTATTTGGTTCGTAGGCAGAGACAACTTTATTTAATTTTAATATTAATCCCCACTGCTTTCCTATGGAACAGCTAAGCCTGTTACAGCTTTCATCGCTTGTAGGGCCTTGTGACTGTAGGGACATTTTTTACATTAAACTTTTACATGTGCTGCTTTTACATACCATGCATCCTGACTTATTGACACTTAAGATCCACTTAAAGGGGCCATATTAATATTTAAAAGAAGAAAGTAGACCTGTCACAAGGGAGATTTTGACACGTCAAATTTGCAGTTCAAACCTGCACAGCAGGTGACTGATGGCAGTCCTGCAGTCATGTTTTGCCTGGTCACATTAGTGGTGCCACAATAGGTGCTGTCGTCCACCAGTGGCATTTAACTTACAGGCCCTGGGTACGCTTTGTACCATATACTAGGTAACAACAGGTAAGTTAAATATGCAGATTAGGAGAATACCCAATGTTCACATTTTTTTTAGGGGTCAGAGCACATTGTCAGGGGTAGTGAGTGAGATATAAATGAAAATGCAATACATGCACTGGGGCCTGGTTAGCAGAGTCCCAGTGCACAGAGTCAAAAAAACACAGCATCATCAGTCCAAGAAAACGTGGGTGATCATGAACAAAAAGAGGCTTTTTCCTACAGAAACCATTATAAAAGGGCATGAGCTAGGATACCCCCTTTGGAAGATACGCTAAGGGGTGACATTGTTGGGAGTCTTCTGTTTCCAGCAGGAGCCTAGGGTTCTGTTGGACAGACCTGGAGTTGGTGCATGGGTGGTCCATGGGGTCAGGGCTCAGCTAGGCACACTATAATAATTAATAAAGAAGAACAGAAGGATCCAATCAACTGTGGGCTTGTGGTACAATCAACTGTGGGATTTTGTCACCACATTAAATTTATTTCAAATCCACTTAAAAGTCTCTCATTAAATTAATACTTTATCTATCAGTGCAGTTTTATATTGCATAAACAAGATCCAAATGTCAGAGTGCTTTACAAGGGAAAAGTTACATATTGCAACAGCAGTTTACAAGAGAATGATGTTGCACGAGGATTTAGCATATGGACATATACAGAGTGGTAGAGAGATTTACAAGAGAACATTTAGAAGAAAAGTTGCACAAAACAGCAGAGTTAGATAGCATAATGGTGGTACAAGTGAATTAATAATATGTTTCATAATGCAGAGCTGATTAAAGAAGAGCTGTGTTGAGAATTAGATCGCTATTTTTTTCATCTCAAGTAAGGGCATCTTTCCTCTCTTGCAGGTCTACATGAGAATGAGTGTGCAATGCAGGGAATTCTGCTTGCATTCTGTTCTTTCACGATGAAAAGAAAAACACAAACATGGCCACCTTCTGTTTGGGGGGCTGCACAGCATGTTATCAGTCCAGTCATCAAGTCCCAGAATCCACAACATTGCATGCCCTAAGCACAAAGCAGACATACATCACAAGTGCCATCCGGGACATGAAATCAGAGCAAGAGCGGAGGCCGATCTAAACCTAGTCAATTAATCGATCAATCAATAAATAAATATCTTTAATCGGTCAAATGTGAGACCATAAAAGCACATATTAAAAACAGAGACATCACAATACAGTAAAAGAATTAAAATCAAGTGTTAAATATTAAATGACAGTTCTTGAAGCACACCAATCAAACGTATTGATTCATGATGCATATTTTTTCCCTAAAATCAGTGCCAGAGTTATAAAATTAAGAACAGCAAAGCAAAGCAAATCATTGGGGACCCAAGGCATTGTAGGAAAATCAAACCCTCTTGATGTGACTTAAGAGATCTCCCTCTGAAAAGAGGGCGTAAAAAACGTGATCTATGGAATGCATACAATGAACAAAATAGCAAAGTGTTTGTGGATTGCCAGGAAACCCTGTCACAGTGACAAATCGGTAGGAAAACAAGCCAAGATCTTGTGACGGTGAAGGCCCCTAGACAGTGAATCATATTAAGACGAAGCAGGGCTTTGACCCACGTTAAATAGGGCTCCATGCCATTACTAGTGGAAAACGATATGTAGTATTGGACTGTTACCATATTGTTAAAAAGAGTGTACGCCACACCAAATACAGGGTAGTTTTCTTTATTGCATCCACCAAGAGTTACAGAGCCTTCCACCAAGCCAGCTCAATCCAACTGACTCAGTGGATGCCTACACATAAAAAAGATGTGTTGTAACCTACAGCTGGCTCTTTAGTACAATGGAGTCTTGTAAGCATCATATGGAACTCTGAATAGAACTGTGTATGTGCTAGGCAACCACTAAGTCAGTTGGACTGAGCTGGCTTGGTGGAAGGCTGTGTAACTCTTGGTGGATGCAATAAAGAAAACTACCCTGTATTTGGTGTGGCGTACTCTCTTATTAACACCAGTGTTAAAAAGAGTGTTTACAAGACTCCATTGTATTAAAGATCCAGCTGTAGATTACAACACATATCAATTGCTTTCCCAAGTCTCAGGTTTTCTTTATGTTCTAAATGCTTTGCCTTAATCTGCACCTCAGAGTGGGAGCCTATATTATCTGTGTCACCCATAAGTTAGTCAACCCAAGATCTCAGAGAGTAATTTAACATAGTTTATCCAAGGAATGGATTGGTCATTACTTTGTTTCAGGCAGTCTTCCACAATACTGCAAGTAAACTTTAAATCAGAAGACCAGATTTTGGCACATACCAGGATGGGAGCCAGGCCTACCAAGTCTTCTAGAAATACTATCCCCAATTCATTTTGAGTAATCGGGCTCGTGGTAGATCTAGGGAGTCCTAAGAGTCTGTTCACAAATCTGTTTTCTACTGACTGAAGGGTCTTCACAGAGGAGTGCCCTCATACTCCGCTCCTTATGTAGCTACTGACAAACATTTTGCTTTTGAACAGCATGACCATTTCTTTGGGAGGTATGTGGCCCAATTTTTGCCAAATCTAAAAAGTGTTTCACATACTGCTTCCATTACTTGTGACTTCTGATTTATTAATCAATCCCAGCTCATGTTAGCAGAAAATAAAATACCCAAATAGCTCAAATTAGATATTTTCGTTATGGGTTTACCTCCAATAAATAGCTTTTGGAACGAGCATTTTTGGGCCACTAATCAAGATGTACGATTTATTGTGGTTAACCTTGAGCTTCAAATTCTGCATAAAGGAATGAAACCCACCCATAACAGTTTGCAGGCCATTTGCAGTGTGTGCTAAAAGCACAGCGTCATCTGCATACAGAAGTACGGGGACAAAAGCACTCCAATTTTGGGTATATCGGGAGTTAGGGACCGTAAAAAGACATCTAAAGCATCAATATAAAAAAAGATGAAAAAAGGGGCCAGTACACCACCTTGTCTGACCCCCTGGGTGACTTGAATGGGGACATCTGATTGCCACCCTGGGCGTATCGCATCCTCACAATAGTGTCTTGGTGTAGTCTTCTCAGGACCATCAATAGAGGGAGATCAACCTCTGCACGCCCCATAATGTCCTATAATTTATCTCTATCCACAAAGTCGAAGGCAGAGGAGAGGTCCATTAAAACCATGTGCATAGCTCCTCTTCTGGCCATGACATATTTGCCTAGAATGAGGGACAAATTAAGTGCTTGTTCTGAAGTGCCCAAACCTGGGCGGAACCCATATTAGGTCTCCGTAAAGAAGGCTCTCTCATCCACTCAGGCTTCCAGCTTCCCTAAGATCACCCTCCCAAAAATCTTGGCAGAGGAGTTAATAAACAAGATAGGCAGATAATTTAACGGGTCATTTTTGTCTCATCTAATCCAAGAGCCAGCTGGGCCTTTAATAACTAAGGCTTTACAAATATTTGTAATCAGGGGGCCCCATAATGATTAACTTACATACCCTGTAAGCGTGTGTTCTTTGCATGTAGAGCTGTAGATTCACATGCTTTGCGTGCTCCTGCCATCTAGTGTTGGGTCCGGATGTTTGCAAGTTGTTTTTCTTCGAAGAAGTCTTTTCCAGTCACAAGTCAAGGTGATTCCTCTTTTCAGTGATAGTGCACATGGGCATCGACTCCATTATTAGATTGTTTTCCCACAAGAGGTTGAGAATACAGTAAGTAAGTGTAGTACGGAGATGTCCATGCATGTATAATGTAAATAATAAGAACTGCAATGAAAATAGTTGTCCGGGGAGGAGCGAGGACACATGTGAATCTACAGCTTTACATGCCAAGAACAGATGCTTACAGGGTAAGTAATATAATCTATTCAAGGTATATGTGCTGTAGCTACACATGCTTTGCATAGACTGTGTAGCAGTACCCTCCCAAAGCGGTGGCTAACCAGTGGGCGTTGCGGTTTTTTAAGCACTGATTGTCCTACATTAGCCTGTGCTAATACATCCACACAATAATGTTTGGTAAATGTGTGTGGGGTAGACCATGTAGCTACTTTTCAAATGTCACCTATAGGAACGTTACCTAAAAAGGCCATAGGTGCTCCTATTTTAGGAGTAGAATGTGCTCTAGGAGGTATAGATACATTTCATGTTTGAATACATTTAACAATCCATCTAGAAATACCAGATTTAGAGATAGGTTTCCTTTATTTATGAGGGGGTGCAAAGGCAACAAAAACTTGTTTTGCGAAAATCTTTTGTTCTATCAATATAATACAATAACGATCTTTTGAAATCAAATGTATGTAGAGCTCTCTCTGCTACCAAGTCAGGTTGAGGGAAGAAAACGGGTAACTCAACTGATTGGTTAAAATGAAAATCAGGGACTACTTTTGGAAGGAACTTTGGGTTAGTTTGAAGAACTACTCTGTCTTCATGGAGTTGGAAGAATGGTTCTTCTAAGGTTAGTGCCTGAAGCTCACTGACACTTCGTAGTGAACTGATAGCAATCAAGAAAGCAACCTTCCAAGAAAGGAATTGCAGTGAACAATTGTGCAAAGGTTCAAAAGGTGGACCCATAAGTCTTGCTAGAACAATATTAAGGTTCCATGCAGGTGCAGGTGGAACGTTTGGTGGTATTACTCTTTCAAGTCCTTCCATAAAGGCTTTAATGACTGGTACTTTGACTAGAGATAAGTGTTGTCTGTTTTGAAGATATGCAGCTACCGCTGCAAGGTGTAGGGGTATGGATGTGTAGGCAAGGCCTGCATGTTGTAGATGCAATAGATAACAAATGATTTGTTGCATAGAAACATCTAATTGGTCAATGGTTTGGTTATTACAATATATAACAAACCTTTTCCATTTTGCTGCATAGCATGCTCTAATGGTAGGCTTTCTTGCTTGTTTAAGAATTGTCATGCAATCTGGTGGTAAATTTAGGTATCCAAATTCTATGACTTAAGGAGCAAAATCGCTAGGCTGAGCTCCTTGGGGTTTGGATGTCTGATTTCTCCATGGTTCTGAGTTAGAAGGTTTGAGTTAAGGTGAAGATTCTGATATGGAACTACTGAGAGTTCTAGAAGTGTGGTAAGCCACGGTTGACGAGCCCATGTGGGAGCCACTAGAATAAGGGTGAGGGATGTTTGTCTGAGCCTCCAACCAGAAATGGAAGAAGAGGGAGAGAAGGAAAAGCGTAGGCAAATAGCCCTGACCAATTCATCCATAGGGCATTGCCTTTGGATACAGATAGATAGATAGATACATTTTTATTGCATGATTAATAAAAATCTTACAATTAGAACAATCTTTAAAACACACCGATTAAAATGTAACAAACAAATAAATCTAAAATTCCTAATAATCTCATTCAAATAATTTTCTCAAAAGGTCCCAGAAGATCATTTATAAACATTAAATCAGTCCATCATTTTTCCAAGGCTTAATATGGATAGTAGCAATTATTATTTCATTACTTGTGTGCAAATTCATATTATATAGTACGAAATTTATCCCTAATTATTTTAAACTTCCAGATTTACTGGGCTCAACTCACAAGCATCCAGTTTCTTTTTTGCAAGTATCAAACATTTTGTAAAATTGGCGTTCATTTTAATATCCGTTGGTCTAAAACAAAATACCATAGCATGTCTACATGTACGAACACCTCTGTCAATGAAGCAGTTTTTCAAATATCGTTTTCTTTCCGCCATCATTACTGCACATATACAGACCAAATGTATAATATTTTCATCCCATAGCTTGCATAGTCTGCAGGGAGTCGGCGTAGATGGTCTCAGCTAAGGCATTGCATGTTTTAAGCCTGGTAAGTTGCCGAATCTTGCTTTCATAAATATGTTTTTGGTTTGTACTGACCATGGTATTTCTAAATAAGGTTGCACCTTTAAGACTTGTAAATTCCTGCACCAACATCCATGCATGAGATCGCTTAATAAACAGTTCTTTGTCTTTCAAAAGGGATAGATGTTTTACTGATTTATTAATTATTTTCTTAAAACTTTGTGCAGTTAAGGACATTTCCCAGATCTCAACAATTGACAGTTCTTCGAGAGCCTTTTGCAGATATTTATAGAAAGACAATTTTTCGTTCTGTTGCATCTCTTGCCACAGTAGACCGCACATTGGATTATTAATATTAGTTTTGATTTGTTTCCAAGTCTTAACATAATGACCCATTCTTGCATGTTGTTGATTGCAGAAGCCAAATTCCAGCCTGATCTGAGCAGGCGATACATTGAGTGGAAGTCGAAACAAGTGTTTAAAAGTTTTTGTGATAGCATTATTTAGTAATGTAGAATCCAAACCACGAAGAATTTCACTTCCATAGGTAAGGCTAGGGAGCAATTTCGCTTTTATTACTTTTAATAGTGGGGTATAAGTTGGACCTCCCAAGGAGCTGTAAAGTAAGCGAAAGGCCCCTTGTAAACATTTGGCTCTTTTCTTCATCTCTGTTTTATGGTATGAGAAGGATCCATTCTCATCAAACAGTATGCCAAGATATTTATAGCACTGAACTTTTTCTAGCTCCCGCTTTTGGAGGTACCATTTATATTTACTGCGCTTCAGTTTCTTAGTGCTGACTGCCATTACTTTTGTTTCATTTGTCATTTTATTCTCAATTGAATACATCGATGTTTTGTTTATTAATCGCTGCAGCCCTATCCTTGTTTGACTTAGCAGGACGACGTCATCAGCATATAGTAAATCCGATATTTGTTTCTCTGCCAGCTTTGGCGAGTCTGCTAACTCATTGTTCATTGCAGGCGTAAAATCAGATAAACATAAATTAAATAGATACAGAGCTTAAACACACCCTTGCTTTAAGCCTTGAGTTGTATTAATTTTCCTAGAAAGCCTTGAGCCATTCCCAAGTCGGACTCTTGTCCAGGTTTCAGTATATAACAATTGAATTGCATTTAAAAGGCGGGGACTAATACCATAATGATCTAATTTCCTCCATAAAATTTGCCTATCCACACAGTCAAAGGCCGCTTTAAAATCGACAAAACATAACTATAATGATTGTTTTTTTATTTGATCTTTTTCCATTAGTATTCCCAGTGTTAAAATATTCGTTGCCGTCCCTTGTCCTTGTACAAAACCCGATTGGTTCGGCAGAATTAAATGCTTGTCATTTGCCCAGTCGATTAACTCTTTAAGGAGAATTGATGCAAAAAGTTTACCTTTGGATACAGGGTGTGGGAACCTTGAGGCGAAGTTTGGGCATTTTGAGCTCTCTGCTGTTGCGAAGAGATCTATTTGTGGAAACCCCCATTTGTGGAAGTATGGGAGGAGAATTTGGGGGTGAAGTTCCCACTCGTGGACTTGTTGCCGCATCCTGCTGAGGTCGGCAAATTCATTGTCCGTCCCTGGAAGGTGTTCTGCTAGCAGTTGGATTTTGTGATGTATTGTCCAACGCCAAATGGTCTGATAGAGGCGTGATAATTGTAGAGTGTGTCCCTCCCCCCGTTTTTGTACATAGTACATAGCTGTCATATTGTCCATCTGGACTAGGACAGCTTTCCCTATCAGGTGAGGTAGAAATTCTTTTAGCGCTAGATGAACAGTTAGAAGCTCTAGGTAGTTGATATGTAGACTCATGTGTTTGGTATCCCAGAGACCCTGCACCTTTAGATATTTTAGATGGGCACCCCATCCTGTAAGGAATGCGTCCACTGTGAGCACGACCTGTGGAACAGAGTCGATAAAAGGCCGCCCTTTTGATACATTTTGGGTGTTCCACCACTGCAGAGAGTGATGGGTGTGGCTGTCTACCAACAGTAGATCTTTTAGTTGACCCTGTGATGGATTCCACTGACGTGCTAAGCATTCCTGTAGGGTATGCATGTTTAATCTTGCATTAAGTACTATGACAATGTATGATGCCATCATTCCTAAAAGTTGCATGAAAGTTGTCACTGTTAGATATTGGTTGCTTTAGAATTGTAGTAGCAGTGTTTGAAAATTGTGAATTCTGACTGCATGGGGATAGGCTAAACCTGTTGGAGTGTGTAGGATATCTCCCAGATAGGGTTGCAGTTGTGTGGGTTGAAGATGGGATTTTTGCACATTGATTGTGAATCACAATTGATGAAGGAGATTTATTGTAATAAGAGTGTGTTGTAAACACATGAGATGCATGTTGGCTTTGATGAGCCAATCATCTAGATATGGGAAGACATGAATTTGTTGTCTTAGATGAACTGCTACTACTGTTAGACATTTAATTGATAGTGTTTTCCTGCTCCAACAAATCTGAGGTATTTATAATGTGCTGGGTGAATAGGGATGTGAAAGTACGCGCCCTTTAAGTCAAGTGCAGACATAAAGTTGCTTTGCTGTAAGAGGGGAAGCACTTGTTGAAGTGTGACCATATGGAGGTGTTCTGACAGTATGCATACATTTAGAGGCCTGAGATCTAATATTCGGCGTAGAGAAGCGTCCTTTTTTGGGATTAGGAAGTAAAGTGAGTAAACCCCTGACCCTTGGTGTTGTATTGGAACTGGGTCTTAAACTCCTATTGTTAGAAGAGCTTGTACTTCTTGTTTCAGCAGTTGTTGGTGCTCCAGAGAGAGTTTGTGAATGCGAGGTGGAATATTGGGTTGGATTGCTGGTGAGCTCCAAGCAATAACCATGTTGGATAATGTCCAATACCGATTTGTCTGATGTTATTGACTGCCAAATGGGAAGCAATTGATGAAGTCTTCCCCCGACAGGTGTATGATGATCGGGGGAAATTGTTATGAAGTTGTTGGGAGATGGAGAGGCACGTGTTGGTGTACCTCTACCTCTGCCTTTACAATTGTTCCCTCTCTAACCACCCTTGTAAAATCCCCTAGAGGGGGAGGATTGGATTTGTGGTATATAGGAAGATGTGTTGGCATCTGTGGAGGTACTTTTCGAGCCTCCCCTATAAAATGAGAGGTGAAAGGAGCCTCGGTAAGAAGGTGACTGTAGTGCCCCCAAAGATTTTGCTACATCTGCTTCTGTCTTCATTTTTTCAAGTGATTCATCCACTTGAGGACCAAAAAGGTGTTCTTTGTCGAATGGGGCATTTAGTATTGTTTTTTGTACTTCTGGTTTAAAACCAGAGATTCGTAGCCATGCGTGTTTTCTGAGGAGAATACTAGTGTTGACTCCTCTGGCTGCAGTATCAGCAGCATCCAACGCACACCTAATAGAGGAATTGGAAATTAGTTTTCCTTCCTGTACTAGTTCCTGTCCTCTTTTTATGTGCTCCTCTGGGAGATATTGGAGTAAGTCTTCCATTTTGTCCCAGTGGGACATATCGTATCTAGCTAAAAGGCCTTGGGTATAGGCTATACGCCAATGGTTGGCTGATTGTAAAGCCACTCTTTTACTTGAGGCATCTGTTAGCTTGGACTCTGTCTGAAGGTGGTGCATCCCCTGTGGTTTGTGAATTTGCTCTTTTACGACCATTGTACACCACTAAGGAATCTAAAGGAAGCTGGCCCTTAATAGAAATTGGGTAAGATGGTGGGGGTTTATATATTTTATCCACCCTGGGTGCTATAATACGTGCCCTCACTGGATCTTTAAAAATGTCCTCAGCATACCTCATCCTACCTTTAAACACAGGTAATGACTATGATGTCCTATGTGTGATCCCTAATGTTTCAAATCGGAAACCTTCTTTCAAAGATTCCTTGTGTAATCCTGGTATGAGGTGTTGTCATCAGGAGGGAAAGGTTTAGCAGGGTATAGATCTGGGTCTGTATCTGTAGGCCGATCTAGATTGTAATCATCCCATGGATCTGGTGGTGGTTGTCCATAAGTGTCATCCCCATCCCCTGCAGGAGGATCTGTATGTACCTGGAGAGCACTGTGGTGTGATGTCTAAAGGGTCTGATGGTGGTATAATAAGTACTAGTGAAGAGGGTGGTGGGGTATGAGAAATAGGGTCTAGAGGGCTAGTAGGCGTGTCCTCCTCCTTTTTAAAAGGGATTTTATAACCAGTGTCTATCTTTATTTAGGAGGATGGTATCCCTGGTTTTGCTGTAATGTGTCCAGTGTCTGGATTTACATACAGTTTTTTTCTATTTTAGATCCAGCGTTTGTTGCGTGGTTTCCAGAATTGGCTCGGGAGGCTCTTGAAGAACATCTTTCTGTTTCGGTGCCGAAATTTTCGGTACTGAACTGTGTTTGTCTTTTTTGTCTTTCAGAACCAAAGCTTTAGGTGCGGAAGGTGTAGTATCTTGAATCTAGCTCGAGAGCTTGACGTGCGCTTTCGGTGCTGAGCCGGAAGGCGGGACGTTCGAAGCAGAGTCTCAGTATCTACCATAGCCGGATGGCAGTGGTGGCCCGGAAGCCTTATGTATGATGGAAGCGGGTTTAGTGGGTAAAGGGGCTTTGGTACTCATTTCACCATGACCAGCTGGAACGTCCTGGGACTTCAGTTCTATCTCCAGCTCGGAATCTGAATCTTGGATGGAGAAGGCCTCTTCTTCCTCTGGTGCAGACACTTCTATTTCTTCTTGTTTGATATCTTCTCTGAAAATATCGGGGGGTCTCATCGATGTTTTGTCGCTGCCTACCTTTCCGTCGAGCCCGGCAGTCTCGGAAGGTCTTTTTCAAACAAAATGAGTGATAGGCATCGCAGTCTTCTTCCTTGTGCTACGGAGACAGGCACAAGTTACAGACTTTGTGAAGGTCGGTGTGAGGATATTTGGAGTGGCACCGAGGGCAGAATTGGAATGGAGTCCGTTCCTTCGGCAGATTACTCGATGTTGGTCTCTCGAGTGGAATTGAAAGAAACGGCTAGGCCTGAAGGCCGCAATTGGAGGTTTGTCGATCCAACTGTGAAAGTTTTCCAGTTTTTGATACGCGAATGATGGGAAAACGCATTCGAAACAATACTGATGTGGGTACAGTGGGTTGCGAACTGAAGGGATGCCGTTGAATGGTCTTGAACCGGAGCACAGCAAACCACGTCCGAACATGATGGCAGAAAGAAAACAGTCTAACAATGGAGTCAATGCACATGCGCACTATCACCGAAAGGAGGAGTCACCTTGCCTCATGACTGGAAAAAGACTTCTTAGAAGAAAAACAACTTGCAAACAGCCGGACCCAACACTAGATGGCAGGAGTATGCAAAGCATGTGTATCTACAGCACACATGCCTCGAATATCTAAGTTATGCTTAAATAGCTCTGCTGGAACCCCGTCTGGGCCGGACACCTTTCCTGATGCTGAACTAACAATGGCGTTTCTAACTTCTTCCACTGAAATTATTTTACTAAAGTTCACCAAATCCTTACAAGTGGCAACAGAGGCTAGCGGGGCCAATTAAGCTACTTCTCTTATATTTGGGGTAAATACCTTCGTGAAATAAGAAACCCAGTCCTATTCTATAATGAGGCTATCAATATCTGAAGAAGATATTCCTTTAAAAAAGGGGCAGTTCAGTATCTCCCAAAAAGCCCTATTGTCTTTAAGAGAAGCTTCGCATTCCTTGGATCTTATCTCATTTTTTCAAATACATTGGTGTAATTCAGTCTTGCTGCTCTAACCGCAACTGAATCTGTTGGGATTTTATTAGTTATTTTTCAAAAATGTATATGCCTTAGTGTAGTCGCTGTTCAACCATGTATGTACCGGGCAGGCCCTCCGTGATTTATCTACTAGTAACATGCCAGAAATGGAAGTGAAAATCTTCCTCAAGTTATCCCGTACAATCATGGGGTCTGTGTCTTCAGCTAAGCATTTCATGATCTCCTCATGGCTAATCGAGATCAAACCTGCATGGATTTTAATAGGATCCACGTATTGCCATTTTCTACACACCTCTTGATTAGAGGAGAAAGTTACAGGTAAGACCTGGATGGAGGTCGGAGGGGCTTTTGGTAAAAGAGAAAATATGGTAATGATCGGACGATGATCATTAAAGGGAGAAAGAAAGAGGTCATCTTTTTTTAATGATGGAACCAAGTTGTCAGAAACTAGTATATGGTCACTAGCACTAACTTTACCTCCTTACCTTTCCCCAAAAGGTCGAAATGTTCATAGAGGGTTTGCCACATAATTCTGATGCAAAAAGATTATTCATTAAAATGATTCTAGTCAGTGACTCTCAATAGGGAGAGTGTAATACGTGCAACACAGTCACCCTGCCAGTTGACAATACTGCAAACCTAGTTCCCACTGTGAATACATTTAATAACATTAAAATCTCCTGCCCATATAAGTGAGGTACCAGAAGTCTCTTTACTTATTAAGTCAGAGATCATAATCCCCAAATCCTCAATATTATTCACAGGCTGTGAAGTATAAAAATTATAATAGAAAGTTACTAAGATTATATTAAACTCTTTTGAGGAAGAAAGCTTCAAGATCCGATATTGGGTATTTACAGCCATCTCCATAACACAGAGTCCTAATTTTAGTAGATACCAGGGCCCGTATTACGTAAATGGCGCATTTTCAATGTTTGCATCAGGCGCACCTTTTAAAAGGCGCACCCAGTGCAAACAATGAAAATGCGCCGCATTATGGGGAATGAGCTGCCCCCAGGGCACCAGTGAACTCGCGATCCCCTGGGTGCAGTGCATTCCTGTGAAAAACAGAGTGGCTGCTTTGAAGCCGCTCCATGTTTTCACTGTGCAGGTGGCACCCGCCTGCACTTTCAAAGGGGATGTCTGGGGGGACCCCCTTTCCCTCCACCAGAGGGCTGCTCTCAGGGGACACACTGAGAGTGCACCACCTTTTAGGTGCTGCACTGTCACTGTGCATCCTGATAGCTTCTTTGCCTCTGCGCCCGTGTCTGTATTACAGCGCGGGCACAGAGGCAGAGGGATTACCTAATTTGCATGGGGCACACCCCATGCAAATGAGGGAACCCCCCTTGCAGATAGCACTGGCACTTTACGTGCGCCAGCGCTATCAGTATTATAGAAGAGGCCGCACAAGCATCTGCGGCCCCCTCTGTAATACGCCCGTTGTATCCCCAGGGAACTCTCTGTAATACGACCCCAGAACTACAAGGCCTCCCTTACCCATGCCAGCACTTGAATAAACAGCGGGAGAACTAAAGGACCTAAACCCATCTACTGTAACATTATCAAAAATCCAAGTCTCCTGGCAACAAATATCGTCAAAGGATTCAATCAAAGACAGCCATTCGTTAATACATAGTTTGGAATGAAGCCTCACCATGTTCCAATAAATAAAAACTAAATGGTCAAGACATTTTATAACAACATTGTTCGATCTTGTCAAGGGGGCCCTTTGAGCCATGCTGGGTGCCTCTGGTCTACAGGATGGTTCGAGAAGCATTACTGCTTCCAAGGGGCTGGCAAGACCCTCAGGAAATGTCCACATCCTATCAGTGCTAGTTTTCAAAACAAGGTTATTAGAAGTATCCGAGTTATAACCAGGTTCATTTCTGGTGACGGCTTTAAAGGCAACCATATCCAGGGCAGTTGTAGGGACAATATTTATCAATTGGGGCCTAAGTTCCCTAGGCAAACTATGCACAGCTGCCACCAGATGGTGGCGGTGGGCCACTGGAGAAGGCAAAGAGGAATTGATAGTAATCAGTTCAAAAGGCCCGTTTCCTCCATTGCCTGTGGACCAATCTTAGACAATTTCAGCCGGGAAAATGCTGATCCCAAGTAGGGGGGGGGGGCAGGAGGAGTACTAACAACCAGCCCAACCGACCTGACTGTTCGGGAGTATGTCATCCCTGGATTTTCAGCATTAAGATCAAGTCATTCGTTCTCATCCAGATTAGTAAATGGCTGGAATCTGCTAAAAGTTTGGACTGTGCAAGCTCCCCATGCTGCAGCTCGCGGGGGTGGGGGAAGTAAGACCATGCCTTGCCCCCTGCCTGCCAAAGGAGCTGGGACTATGATAATACCCCAGTGGGACAATGGAAAGGGGAACAGGGAAGCCCTTGAGCCCCAGCTTGTTGCCAGAGTTTATCGACATGCCAATTCCCAATTTCTACAAATTACTACTATACAGTCCCCTTCTATTGATTTATGAGAAGGGCCAACCCATCCTACTCTCCTCGCCATGAGAATATCTTCGTATACTTTAATAGAAAAGGCAGAGTTTCTTGTAAGACAATAGCATACTTTGTTTGTTTAAATCCGTAAAATTCTCCTCCCTATTACCTGGAGCAGGTGGTACTCCCACTAATACTGCCACATACAGGCAACAAGCTGGTGGCAGATTTAAAGTCTGTTGTATTTGTGATGCACCAGAGAGGGATGTCTAGTAGCAGCCTGGGAACTCGTAGGTCTTTCAGAGCTAAAAGGAGCGGGTATCTGTCTTTTCCGAGTATCTGGCTGAGGTCTCTCCATTAGAGCTAGACTATGTGTGTTCATCAATAAGGAAGAAGCATCAGTTGCTATCTTGGAGCTGTGGGTTGGATCACCATAGGTTTTGATATTATTCTGGCCATTAAAGTTTGATGCCAAGTCAAATGAAGACCATGGTAATGTAGCCACTGGGTGAGGGTTTGCTTCAATTGCTATATCCTTAATCGTTCCTTCCAGAGCAGTTAGCCTATCCAAGATGGGTGCCATAGCAGAGGGAGGTATGTAGTTTATGTGTTCCAAAGGCCCGACAATTTGTAGATTTGACTCTTTGAGGGTCAGGTCTGTACTCAAAGAAGGAGCTGCAATCTGTTGGTTATCAGTCCCAGGCATTGTCCGAGTGGGTTTAGGGCCCTGTTTTTTAGGATTTGTTAAGGTGGGGCCTGACTTCCCTTTCTTTTTTGCTGTGGGCTCACACAAGATAATACTCGCTGGGAAATCAGATACTGCAGTCATTAGGCCTGAACCAGACTCCCCCTCCTCTGGGCCCAGAACAAGAGAGTTGGACTCCTGAGGGGTCGTAGCCATAGATTTCTTTTTGAAAAATGTATTTAATTAGATCTATCACTACATTATAAACTCTGTAATATTAACATTCTCAAACAGTTTAGCCATCATCCCACGCATGTTATAAAACAGCAATCATTCCTTAATAACGGACCAGAGATTACAAAGCATTACAATAGGAATTGCCGTCCATCTATGCCTCTCCCCATGCACCACTCCCCATAGTTGATAGTATGTCCTTAACCCTCAGACTTTTGCCTATCGTCTGCAGACACCTCCCCATCCTCCTTGAACCTTGTAAGGAGCCCCCCCACCTCTCCAGGTTTGCAAATTTTCCTCCACACGTTCGGTCATAGCCATAGATACTAGGCCAGGGGGTACATTTATGGTATAATGCTGTATAGAAATTAAGTGATAAGTAACAAAACTCAGAATTTTCCCAAGTTCAAGGGATTACCATCTCTCAGCCAACTCTATCCCCTTAGAGAGCACACCGACAGCCCGAGTCAGAAAGGCATCCAAAGTAGTGCCAGTATGAGCGTTAATGGAGCCAGTCTCCTTCTCCATGGGCAGTTTACGCTTTACCATAGTCCCAAAGTGTATAAGTCAAAAGAAATTTATAAGTGATGACTCAACAAAAGTTTAAGGTGTCTCCGAAGAAAGATCAAAGGGGGTGTCCCAGTCCGGCCTCTTCCGGCCGATGTTTCACCCGCGCGTGACCCATGCAGCGAGGCGCACCTTTAGCGCGATGTCAGTGTCCCTTGTACTGCCTTTCTTCATACTGCTGCGGGCGCTGCTGGGGGACGTGGTCTCACCCCAGTGCAGAGTCCAAACACACAGCGCAGGGACAGCTGTGCAAGTAACCCGCTCCGCAGGCAGTGAGGCACACTTTTATTGAGATGTCAGTGTCCCTTGCCCCACCTTTCCTCCTACTGCTGCGGGCGTTGCTGGGGGACGTGGTCCCACCCCAGTGCAGAGTCCAAACACACAGCACAGTGACCGCTGTGCAAGTAATCCATACCCCAGGCAGCAAAGCGCATTTTTAGCGTGATGTCAGTATCCCGTGCCCCACCTTTCCGCCTGCTGCTCCAGGCATTGCTGGGGGACGTGATGCCACCCCAGTGCAGAGTCCAAACACACAGAGCAGTGACTGCTGTGCAAGTAACCCCTAGTCATAAAAACAATCTACTCAGCCCACATTGATGAGTTAGGTCTGCACAGTTGCAGAGCTACACCATCCTCATCCAACATCAACGAATCCAGTAACTCACTTCCCTTCTTCTCAACTCCAGGTGGCTTCATCCCTACCTTACAGCAGACCAACAAAGGACATGGCACTGTCACAGATGCAGCTCAAGGTGCCAGCAGGAGACCGGTGTCTGACCAGCTCAGGTACCACCAAGACTCTACATGTGGCCATTGACGTCAGCCAAGGGGGTCGGCAGGAAGAATTAGGGTTAGGAGGGCCCACCACGTTTTGCAAGTGCTCCCTTTCAACTGGGCGACTGCCTGGAGATTGCTGTGTTGCATAGGCCTGCAAGGCAAACAAATGGAAAGAGGAGGAGGGAAGCACCCCAGTTGCCATTAGAGGCAGGGGGCTCCGGACAAACCTGCAATGCAACATCCTGGGCAAACCAAGATGATGGGCTCCCCTGCAGAGCTGCAGCACCTTCCCCGGTAAGCCAGCAGTGGGCATATGGGACACTGGAGTCTTAGAAATTTAGTCAAAAATGTCTCTAAACAAAAAGATAGATGCTACACAGGAATAAATAAGAAATTATTTGATATGGTCATTAGAAGCAGAAGACTCATCAATACATAGACTACAATTAGCTTATTCTCTTTGTATCAGTTCCTGTAATGAAAAACTCCAACCATGGACTCAAGACCCATCATTATGTAGAAGACACAACACTTTATCTCGAACTCAGCTCTTTGTTGGTTTTCATCTGCCTGAAGACCACCCTCAGTCATAGTACGTTGAGGGTGTCCGTATTTAACCTCATTAAAATCAAACGTATCTTCTTTTTTACGGAGTTTTATATAGCGCGAACTTGACCCGATTTAGGTATCCGAGCGCTTTACATAGCACCAGTTGCGTTACATGAGGACACATTCATTTTTTTGTTAGGCACGGGAGATTAAGTGATTTGCCCAGAATCACAGGATGTTCAGCGTCATTGCAGAGACTCGAACCCAGTTCCCCAGATTCGAGGTCGACCGCCCTAGCCGTTAGGCCAACTCCTCTCCCCACCAACAGTTTCAAATAGCTCAAATTGATGATTGCCTTGTCAAAATGAAGCTGAAGGAGGGATTTAGCCCCCAACTCACTCCTAATGGAAAATCTCTAGGCTTCTTCATAGGCAAAGACCTATCCTTTTAGACAAATATTGCTAATTTCAATCAGCTTAGACTCCTACAAAAAAATGGGCCACAATTCCCTTAAGTCAAATTCAGAATAACCATCATTAGGAAATACCAATACCTCACTACAACAACTGTGAGGGAACTCCACCGGCTATCTGTACAAGTCTTCATCATCTTCAAAACATATATCACCTAAAATACGGCAACAAGCAAAAATCCACCCTTCTTAGGTCGAAAACTCTCAATCTCAGGAGGTCAAAGTACTCAAGTAAGCCATGGCATTGAAGTGTGGAAACAAAAAAGTGCAAAAATATAAGAAGACAAAACAACCTCCTAAATTTATGGAATAAGGCTACATTGCACCATCCCATCAGAGGCATGGCTCACTCCTGCACCTCTACTTTCACGTTCGATTTTAGGAAGAAGATGGTCATTTTACAAAAAGCATCTCTTTCATTTACAAAGATCCTGAAGTTTAAACATGGTCATGGGTCTACTTGTACGAATTGCTAATCACGCAGCATGCTCCTCTTTAATGTTATCGTTTTCCAGTGCTAGCCAGCTAGGGTCACTCTATATAAATCCTGACACACACATTAAAACCATAGGATCATGTGAGAGAATAATCAAACTAGATTCAATAGAATGGCTAAAACTAGTTCATTCATTTGGTGTCTCGATATTCCCAAGAAAATCATCTAGTATCCAAGTTATCATGTGATATTTTTTTATTTGTGCCTGGTTGCATGTCAATATCATTTTCAATAAGTTTTTATGCCTGATTTTTTGTCTGGGGTCTGCTAGAGAACACTTACCAGTCGCTTACACATCTCTTAGTGAGTTAACAAGCACGTTGTCCACAAATTTGCCCGCACTTGGGGTTTCTAGCTGTGTGGATGTTTGCACATGTAGTATATTGCCATAAAGTCCTATTGGGCAACCTGGTTGCTCCCTATAGCGAATACTATTGCTGTGGTTGAGCTATGTGAGATGCTCTGTTTAACGGGTATTGCTAGATGTTGTGCGAGTGTGTGTGTTTTGTTAGTGGTGAATATTTCCCCGATTGGGTTCGTGAAAATGATGGAAATAAAATCACAAGGGCAGAATAGAGTTGTGCCGGTTTCCAATAAAATAACATAATCACAGAACCCATTAAACTGGATGGTGATCTGTGCAGAAACATTCTGTGGCAAGGATCAAGCTAACTGCTCTACGTTTACATCAAAATAGCACAAGATAGGCACACAAAGAAGAAAAGTGTGTACGACTTACTTTTTCATACAACTTTATTTTAGGGGGGGATGGTCCAGCCTATTTCAACTGAGCAGGCAAGAGGATTTATATTGTTGCATTTGAACCAAATGAAAGTCTCCTCCACTTTATTCTGTAAAAGCTTCTGATGGAGTGACTTCAAATAAAATTCACTAAGTAAATTACCTTGGAAGAAAGGTTGATATGTTTGTTGCAACTCAGTGGGATACAAAGTCCTTTATGTTGGCAGATCATGGGTCATTTCCTCAAAGAGAAAAGGCGATCTGAAAGACAGATCAGACAAAGTCAAAATGAGATTGCCCAATGATGTTCAAAGTAGACCACTGAGGCGTGGCTCCATTTTGTCATTCAAGAACTTGCATAGGAACGCACACTGCCTTTTTTCTCATAAGGCATGCATGGCCACCAGCAGTAAGCACATATTTGAATATGTACGAATTTGGGATCAATGACTTTGCGCTAATACCTCACACCTTTATCCAGAGTGGAAGCGTGAACAACCGGTGCAATAGCAGCAGTCCTCAGTCATGAGGATATTTAGCATAGGGCACCTTATGTTTTAGGCTAAGAGATGTGTTTTATTCATACTCGAGCATGATCTAGATTTGGTTTTAGGCCCTGCTCATACCTCCTGATTGGCCCATCAATCTCCAATGGAATACTTGGCACTGCCTTTAACTGGCATTAGAGAAAAAAGAAATGATGTGGCAGGGTGAGTGGTCAGTGCTTCTATAACCTAGGGTTATAGCATAGTGCATACATCAAAAACAGACATAGAAGTAGCTCTAGCCTTCTGGGCAATATACCTCACCTTTTCCTTTTCCCCACAATTGCTATCCAGACATGTATGCCTCAAAGTGGCCCACCTGCAAACATCACTGGCACTTTCAACAGACAGTCCCCACCACACAGCTCCTCTCAGTGGCGACGCCCACACCACTATAATCACATGATACCTTCCACCAACTGAGAAAGGTTGTTACTTTGATGAACTGTAACTATACAACCTTGCATCCAGTTACTGCAGCTTTGTAACTGTGTCATTATCATAAAACTAACTAAATGTACCCTTGACATTTTAATTATTTTTTATGCTATTCAGTCCTGGGAGGTGTGCTTCATATATAACAGATGTTAATACATAATTTACATTTTTCAAGTGCTTTTTACGCGATTACAAAACGGCTCATTTCAGACCATTCCAAACATTGGAGCAGCATTTCTTAGATGTCCTCTTCGACTCATATGTTCAGCTTTCCTTCACTACAAGCATGAGGACACCATGTGACAACATTCATCCACCCTACTGCAAAAACAGGCCAAACCAATTTGTAAGGCTATATATCCCATCCCTGATTGAAAAGGCTTCTCTTGGCCTATTAACATCTTTAATTGCCATATTTGATAGTTTCTCTTTGCTAGAAGGTTCTCTTTCAGTTTAACATAATTATGCAATTAATCATCCGCTATTTAAAAAAAAAAGCTTTAAAAAGGACCCTGTGGAACATAGCAACCAAAGAAAAGTAGGAATCCCTCGCCCATTGCTTAAAAGTATTAAAACGAGTGTACGAATACAATCTTTCTACAACAGCAATCCCTTTTTTATGCTGCCAGCAGACAGTTTTGTGCTAAACATGGATTGCGCTAAACCCCAACAATGCTCAACAGCACAAACCATATTTTTTCTTGATTCAATGCACGTAATGAAGTAAATGCAAATTCCTTTCGGTTTATTTCTGGCCACTCTCTGGCTGTGTTATACCCAAATCCAATCATCACAGGTAGTGCAGTGGTTTGCCCAGTGTGTGGTACTGAAGCAGCCCAAAGATTTCTAGCGCAGGGGGGCTAGTGAACAATAAATACATATAGAGCAACTCTTAATGATATTCAACAGCATGTGTTGGGCAAATATGACAATTTCAAAATGGTAGGAGACACTCAAAGACCAATTTTATAAAATGATCTACTTGCAATACTGCAAGTATTGTGGGCACTGTGAGAAAATTATATGCTTCTTTACAGTGGATTTGGAAATTACTACATGATACCAATAGGACTGCCTATAGCGCCCTGGAGTCCTTTTTTGATGGCAGAAATGAAGAAATAGGCTCTAGATGCTACTGTGGGGCATGGTCTACAGGCTCATACTTTGATAGCTTGGTATGAATTTTTTGGCTTCAACACCACTTCTTGACATGATCGAAAAAACACTTTCTACTGGATAGCCGAAGAATGTATGTACATTCTGCGTTCCTTGTGACAGGCCTGAACATGCAGAAGCCAATGGGTATGGTCACTGAGTTGTAAGATTACCTGCTACTTTAACCTATAGATAGAGTATACTTCTTTGATTATTTGATGTATTTGCATTTGTCAGAAATATATACAAATTTTCAGTTGTGAATGAATCAGAAAATGTCACCACGAGTAAGCATGTCAAATATTTTATTTAAGAGAATACTATCTAAGCCTGCCAATGATCACACTTTACTTAGACTTCTAAATAAAATAAGAAAAAAATGGTTAGCTTTCTTAAAGAAAACCAATAAAATAACAATGAATGAAACTAAGTGCACCAACAGAAAATGAGAGAATGGAAATAATAAACAATCAGTAGTAACATGTTGACATTTTTTCTAAAAGTAAGTAGGGATGATTCCCTGCCCTTAAGTTCATCACATTATGTAAAGTGTGACATCTTGAAATCATCAAGACAGTTGCCATTTTGTTTCGGAACAAAATATGTATTAATATTAAAATATCATGAAAAATTCACGATCAACAGTGAAGAATGTGAAGTGATTCACTGTGTCGACATCTGCTGGTTCCTAAAATCACAATTCTGTAAATAATGTTCTGCGAGCAGATTATCCAACCCCTTTATTGTGCAAGTTATATTAAATTACAGAAAATTGTCCATGTAAAAGTCACTTCACTCTAAGAAACAGAGAGTCTGCCCACTGGAAACATGTTTATTTTAAAATGTTGTTTTGTTTAAAAGAAGCACTTAATTATTATAGCTTAGGGAACGCTTCAGCAACTTTAAATGTAACTTGTCAGTCTGCAATTGGGAAGAAAGTTATGTCAGGCGGGTACCAGCATTTATTTTTTCAAACGTATTTTTTTTTTTTGCTTCTAGATATTTTTTTTTACTCAGCCTTAGTCTTACTAACGAGTGCTTGTGGTGAAATACCGTCATACCGGATGTGGTGCACCAGGTGCAGGACATAGAGGCCTTAGAGGTCCACTGACCTCTTATTGCAGTATTTTACTAGCTAGCTGTTAGCCAGCAGTCAGGGGGGCCATTTGCTTTGCTTGCACTCGAGCCTTTGACACCCATGCTGTGTGATTGAGTGCTGCATTGCATAAAGATACCTTTGAAAAGCACACGGCTAAAAGGCCATTACAAAGAGTAATGATGAAATTAATCTCACAAGCACTCCCTCCCTGCCATAGCACTTCAAACAGACCAAGAGGATAGCGAAAGCCCTAGAGTCATTGTCTTGGTCAGACTGCAAGCCTCCATGTTATTTGAGGCGTTGCTGCAGTGCTGGCCTTGAATGGAGTCTCACATCAATTCTGAGTGAAAAGTGGACTATGTTCAGATAGATCATGCATGCTCCAAGACTGATCATGTGCTAAAGACGCCAATAACAACTGCAGCAGGAGCAGCCTCAAAAGACTGACCTGAGGGCAATCACTATGTCTTCACTATGCAATCCATCACGGAACTCAGCCTGTTGAAATAATAGAATGAGTTACCCACTAGGCCACCCTGGACAGAATTATTGTTATGATAAATAATTTACTTGCCATAATTAGAATGGTAAATAGCGTACTTGGATGAAACATTAAAGGCCAAATTCCAAGTCGATATCAGTATTCCTGCACCAGAAATTACCGATCCCTTGGGGAACAGAAGGTTTGTGATGGGGGGCGTGGTTACGGCGCCGACCAAGATGGTGACGCCTGGCTGAGCTCGGTGGATGCATGAGCTTTATGGACCTACGGGGGACGGTTTCGGCACTCGCCGGGCTGTGAGACGACAATGTGTCTCAAGCCCTTGCTTTGGTGAGTTGCTGGAGCCCTTTTAAGAGCTCTGTGCTTCCTGCTTTGCTGTGGCGAGCTCCAGGGGATTCCACCACGCTGGGAGAGGTAGCGCCCTCCATTTTGGAATGTGGAGGGCGCATTTCCTCTCAGCTTTACTTTCTCCCCTGAGGGGAAACATTTTCATTACTCTCTCACCTCAGGCAAAATTTTCAATGCTCAAAATGACTCCTAATAACTTCTGACATATATGGAGCATTAAATAACCAATGATCATATGTTTTTCTTACATCACATGTTTTATTTGAATTGAGCTGCTACTTTTCATCATTTTCCTACAGCATGCTCGATATTTAATTTATATTCAGCAGCTATTATTATTCAGGTTTTTTGGCTCTTGGACCATTTCCTTCATGGTTTGTAAAATAGTTTTTACCATTTCTCTTATCTTCCATTTTTGTGAAAAACAAGCAATCTTAAACTTTCAGGTGCCTCAAATAGCCATTTATTGTCAGATTCTGACCCCATCCACAGGGACATTGATGACGTGGTTTCTCAGAATTCAGATTCTCCTTCAGGTTCTCGTCCTAAATCCTTTTCTTGTACTAAAGTGCCAGTGGGTGCAAACAAATGACCTAAAAAAGATCCTCCCTCGCCAATAAAACCGGCATCGGCATCTATTGAGGTTATCCTTGATGAAATGTGCGCATTGCGACCATTTATGGAAGAGACTACTAAAAGGTTGCAACAGCTGGATGAGAAGTGGTCCTCTTTAGAATCTCTTGTTTTGTTAGTGGAACAAAAAACTGAAAATCTACAGCAGGAATCCCTGCGTATTTCACTCTGAGGACCTTGAAAATGGAAATTGCAGAAATAATTTATGCATTAATGGGCTTCCAGAAAATGTGGAGGGATCTAATCCGACAACTTACTTTCAAACTTTTCTACTAAAACTCCTTGGTATCTCTACATCCACTCCCCTTAACATACAAAGAGCTCATAGACTTGGTCCTAAAGGGGAAACAGCATTTACAATGCTGTCGGTACAACGCAGTGCCATTACAACGTGGTCGGTACAACAACTGCGTTGTTACCACGCATACCATTACAACACAAGTCATTACAACGACTTGCTGTAGGGGGCTTTAGGTGTTGGATTTGCAATCCAACACCTTCCCTTCTGTTGCACAGACTGGAGTTGGAACAGTAAATTATACTATTCCAAACTCCAGCGCCCCCTACAGCAAGTCGTTGTAATGACTTGCGTTGTAATGGTATGCGTGGTAACAACGCTGTCGTTGTACTGACCGTGTTGTAAAGGCATGCATTGTAAACACATGCGTTGCAACGTCATATATTCGTCCTAAAGTTTCTGCGAAACCATGAGGAGTCATTCTATTTTTCTTGCAATATACTGATATATGTAGTGTCCGATGTTAAATCAAAAAAACAAATCGTTTGGGATGGCCATAAGCTGTTCTTTTTTCAAGATGTTGCTAAAGTCACTGCAGACCGTTCGAAATAATTTCTGGATATGTGACCCCAGTTGAGAGCCATGAATGCACGTTATGGTCTAATCCAACCCTGCTTATTTAAAGTGACATATAAGGATAAAACATCAACTTATGAAGAGCCTGCTGCACTCAAGAATTTTCTTCAACTACATGGAGGAAATGATATGGACACCTTGAGGATTACTTGATATCTATTTGCATTTTTTGTTCTTGTAATCTGCATAAGGATTATGTATTGTTTATCTCTATTGTCTTTTCTTATGATGCTGTTTGCTTTTCTCTTTTTAGCATTTTCTAATTTGGTATTGCTTTTTCTTTTACCACAGGTTGTCTGTCTTCGCATTTTGTCCCCATAAAGTTCTATTATTGTGTAGTGTTCCCACCATTGTCAAATTTGCCCTTTCGTTCTATGGAGATCTGATGTTGTTGCTGTCGTCTTTTGATGTCACCAACCTTCCTCACGTTCATGTATTTTGTAGGTATGTTCCTCAGTCATCATTTGTATGACTTGTACTGTCTTTTTGTTTCTCGTATTTTTTTTCCTGGTACTGCTTCATCTTATCCTTCTACTCAATTTTCCTCTTCCTCTCTCCCTTTTTCTTCCCTTCTTCCTTCCAGATGGCTCTCTTTTTCCCTAATTTTTCATCTTTTTATTATATGCTATTATTCCATTCCTTTTACTATTTTTCTCTTTTTCTATTTAAATATGATACTGTAGATGGAATACATGTATGTTCTATTGTTTTAATATTCCATTCTGGGTCACCTCATCGAATATTAAAGGGTTAAGTAACCCTATTAAGCGGCAGAGAGTGTTATCACATTTAGCCAGACTCAATACAGATGTTGTCTTATTACAAGAAACTCGTCTTTCAGAGATTGAAGCAGCTAAATTGAAAAGAATTGGGTAGGTGGCCTATTTGCTTCACCTGCTAAGGGGAAAAAAATGGTGTACTTATCCTCTGTCATAAGAAGCTTCACGTTACTGTTGTTTCCCAGGAGGCCAGTTCTGAGGGTCGTTGGATTGTTGTTAAACTCCAGGTTGATAATATACCTTTAACAATCTTTAATGTTTATGGTCTAGTTTTGGTTGATAAAACTTCCTGGACAAAAATAGCTGATAAATTGATAATTTATGATGATGATTATATTATTTTTGGTGGCGATTGTAATCAAATTCATGATTCTGTATTAGACAGGAATTCAAAAGTTTAATTTATTCACACTAAAATGTATTCACAATTGTGCTATTCACCGTAAATTGCTAGTTGATAGTTGGAGGTCATGTCATCTAGACCTCCGGGTGTACACTTTCTACTCGAACTCACAATCCTTTGCTCAACATTCTGACATAGGATCTATACTCATTTCTGATCATGCACCGGTATGTACAGATCTGGATCTTATTCCTTTCTTCCCTCATGCAGGTAGATGGCTTTTCAATAACTCACTTATTTTAGATACTACATTCACCTCTCAATTTGAATCTTTTATTTCTAATTTTTTTTTTTTTTAACAATACCCCAGACTCTTCCTTTGTAATGATTTGGGACTCTTTTAAAACAGCGGCCAGAGGATTTATAATTTATTTTGTTTCACAAGAGAAAAAGCGTATGCAATCCCAATCTGACCAATTCCTTGCTAACATTTAATCTTTGGAGCATGCCTATTATTGCGCTAAGAATGACAACTCTTTAACAAAATTAATCGTAGCTAAAATTCATTTTAATAGGTTAACAACGAATGCTGCTTCCAATTTCTTGTTAAAAAGCAGTGCATATTATTATGGTGGTAAAAAAAAGGTGGGGAAATTGCTTGCAAATCATTTAAAAATTAGAAAAGATAGAACCAAAATTGAGTCTTTCCGGAATAATGCAGGGAATACTCTCTTTAAGGATAAAGATATTTTACATGAATTTGTTAATTTTTATACCATATTATAGTCTTCAGAAACACAACCTATAGAATCGGATTTGTTTACCTATTTTTAATCTATTTCTTCTCCTCCCTCCATCATATTAATTTCTATATGTTAGAAGCTTATATTTCACTCTCAGAGATATCTCATGCAGTCTCTGTTTACATAGAGGGAAAGTTCCTGGCCCGGACGGCTTTACTATTGAATTTTATAGTCATTTTTCTAAACTTTTTCTCCTCTATCTCTTACTTCTATATACCTTTTTTGCTAATGATGGGGTTTCTCATGGCTCCTTCCAAGATGCCATGATCTGTTTAATTCCTAAAGAGAATAAGGACCCCTAACAATGCAAAAATTATCGTCCTCTCTCTTTAGTTAATACCAACTACAAAATCTTTGCTAACATTTTAGCTCTAAGTATTGATCCTATCTTACTTGATCTAATAGGACCTGAACAATATGGTTTTATTAAGGTTCGTTTGGCTTCAGACAATGCTCAGGTTATTTTCAACGTCTTCAGCAAAGCTTCATCGCTAGATCATCCCTTTGCTGTTATTGCTCTGGATGCGGAAAAGGCTTTTGATCGACTCGGTTGGGACTTTATGTTGCAGGCATTAAAATGGATTGGTTTTCCTCCCAAATTGATTGCTCTAATATCCTTGCTCTACACAGGCCCTAAAGCTGCCATTTTTGTCAATGGTATTCGTTCAGAATATTTTCCCTTATACAGAGGTGTTTGCCAAGGATGTCCTCTATCCCCTCTTTTGTTTATCATAGACTTGAATCTTTTTTAATAAAGGTGAGGCAAGATGGACTCAGAAGTTTCTCTATGGGTTTACAACAAATTAAGATGTCAGTATATACTGACGATATTCTCTTCTACTGTGCTGATCCCATAACTTCTCTTCCTCCTTTTTTTCGGCGAGTGTCTGCTTTTCCTCAACTGTCAGGGTATTGGCTTAATGCTGATAAGTGTGAAGTGCAACCCTTGAATGTCTTGTGTAATAAGCAACTTTTTGCACACACAGGGTTTACTTGGCAACTCACCAAGTTAAAATACTTAGGCGTATGGTTCTCACACAGTATTAAAGATACTTTATAGCCAAACTTTGACTATATTCTTAAGTCATTAGGTGATAGCATTGCTCGTTGGCATCCACTTTTTGTTATCTTGGTGGGGTAGAATGGATTCTATTAAAATGATGCTCACTTCCCTTATTTTAGATCTTCTTGCAATGATTCCCATTTCTATCCCTGGTTATTATTTTAAGGGAATAGATTCCCGCTTTTAAAGTTTTTATGGAAAGGTAAACCTCCTCGTGTAGCTTTATCCTTATTAAAAAAAGATAAATCCAATGGGGCCTTAAATTTCCAAATTGAAAACAATATCATTATGCTTGCTCTCAAACAAGCTACTAGATGGGTTTCTTCTGATCTACCCCACATTCTCCTTTGTGGTTACAACTAGAACAATCCTTTATTGCTCCTTTTGCGGAAATTCTTGCCTTCACTTCTCCAATAGCTCAATTACTCTCTCCTGTCATTTCCCATTCTTACAAAATCTTGCAGCCTCTTTTACCCTTATCATGTCCGGCACTTACCAACTATCAACAATTACCCATTTGGCATAATAAAGCGTTATGCATTAATAGTCACCCCTTTTACTGGAAAACTTGGCTTTCCAAGGTTTTTTTTTTTAACATAAACTTTATTGAGTTTTTTCACGTGTACATTCAAACAGTTTGCACCCGTGCCGATACATGAATATACCAATGCGGTTCACATTTGCGAGCATTTCAGTTTACGTCTTGGCATACAATTGCCAGTCCTCTATTACACTGCGTACAGTTATATAGCATAATCCTTCCGCTTTATATGTTCACACTTTCTGTGTGAACCACATTTGATAATTTTAAGCGAGCAGTTCATGTTCCTATTAACCTCAATTCAACCACCCTGGATCCCTCACCCCACAGTTAGCTAGCTGGGAACACATTTGGTATCCGCTCAAACATACAGAGTAGTAAACTATTATATTCGTAATATTAAAAACCAGAGCAAGCAGCACACTACAGTATACCATATCTCATTCTAGATAATCACATTAATGATACCTACCTCCCCAACACCATTGGCCCTGCGTCTTATGAGGTCTGCCCAGTAGTATGCTGCGATAGCTTAAGTGTCCAGTGACGATACCTATGACATTTCAGTTATCGAATCATCCGCCACCTGAGAGGATCCATCCCATACTTTAAAGGCTTCACACATCCTATCCCATGCCATTGCTATGGGTATTTTTCTCTGCCCTCGTTGCTCCTTCCTGCGTATCGCAGCACTTTCGGTTAGGCTCCACTTCACTACTTCCTCCTTCCACATCTCTATTTTTGTTGGCCTTGCTGCCTTCCACCTCCTAGTAATGTGCTTCTTTGCTAGTATTAACGCTAGGTTAGCAAATCGCGCCTGCACGTTGTATCCCTTTGGTTATGGATATATCCCTAGTATTCAGCTCTTTGCCGTATTCCAGGTCTGCCCGCCAACCACGTCTGTTAAAATTTGCGCTACCTGCGCCCAGTAGTGTGTGAGTGCCGGACATGCCCACAACATATGAACGAACCCTGCATCTGCCTCTATACATCTCGGGCAGTTTGATGACGCTGTAGGGAACATCTTGTGAAGTCTATGTGGTGTTAGATATGCCCTCTGCGTGATCAGGTATTGAATAAATTTAAATCGTGCATTGCGGGACACTGCTTTCGGGTAGGCCAGAAGTGTTGTCCATTCTCTGTCCGTCAATTCTATTTCCATGTCTGCCTCCCACTTAGCCCGCAAAGTTCCTAGTGGAGAATCCTGTGTTTCCCCAATGCCAGTGTATAGCCATTTCGTCAAATGCCTGCCATTACCCATTAAATGCAACATTTGGACTAGCTCATTTGCTGGTGGTTCTTGCCCGTCCGGGGCCCACATCCTTCTCATGCAGTGTGATAATCCTGCGTGTAAGAGGAATAGAGTGTCCGGCAAGCCATTAGCATTAACAAAGTCTGCATGTGACAGCAGGATACCCTCCTGAAACATTTCCCCTACTGTTGTTATCCCTCCATCCTCCCACCCGGCCAGCTGGCCCTGCGTGACTATACCGGTTGGTTTGGGCAATCCCAAAAGAGGGGTATTCAGTGCATAGGACAGGTGTGTTTGTGTATTTAAAGCGTATTTCCAATACTTCAGTGCCATTTGTAATAGTGGGGAATCCGTGTTGTTGTTTGGGTGCGTGCTATGTAGTTTTGCATGTAATTTACCCTGTGCCAGCATTCTGGGTGTATAGCCAATTTCCTGCAAATTACGGCCAGCTAGCCAGTATGAGAGCCATTGTAACTGACTCGTCATACAGTAGGTCCTAAAATCTGGGGCTTCCATTCGTCCAACTGTTGTCGGTAGTTGTAACTTCTTTAGTGCCACCCTACGCCGACCCGCACCCCATACTAGCTTCATCAGCAGTGAATCTAGCACTTGGAACACTTTCATGGGGATTAGTATCGGGAGCGTCGTAAAATAGTACAATCCCCTTGACAGCATCACCATCTTTGCAATGGCAAGGCAGACCGTGACAGACAGCGGCAGCGTGATCCAGAAGGCTATTTGTGATCGTAATGCAGCTATTGTGCGCGGGAAACGGCCTTAATAACGAATCCCTAACAACGAGTGGGGTTAACAACGACTCCTAAACAACGACCTCCTTAACAACTACTGTACCTGAACCACGACCTCCTTAACCACTGGTTCTAAGCCCACTCGTTGTTAGGGCTTCGTTATTAAGGCTATTTCCAGAATATGTGATGTCACCCATCACCGTGGCAAGGTGTTTCCATACTTGTCAGGTGGCATTTACATTATAAAAATAGCATGCATGTTCTAACGCCTCGAAACGCACTTAACCGATTTTAAGAGAACCGCTGGCTGTACTGCTTTCAAATTCCTGGGAGAGGGGTTGGTGTGCCAGTGGGAGGGACACGTTGGAGTGATGTGAGGGGAAGGGCGCACCTGACACACTACAAGCATGTAAGGGGCTGTGCAGACATGTTGACAAGCACTGGTTCTTTGTGTCTGTAATTCCCCACAGACCGACCAGTTACCCTGAAAGTATGTCTGAGAAGAGGGCTTTGGGGAAGAGGTCGGTTTTTAGAGGCGAACGAAAGAACGCAGAAACATAACACTCAAAAAAGTGAGGAGGATAATGTTATCTGAGCTAATCACCTCATCACTTCGGCACGGAGCACATTACAAAGAGGGTATAATTAATGGGTGAATCCAAGTGTCTGACACCACAGGCGATGTAAGGTCACCTTTCTGGCGCCCCGTGCCTTATTCACAGAGGGCCTGGCTGCCACCTTTACCTAGCCTTGTGGTGACACTTACTGTACTCCTCAGCCAACAGCGCTTCGAGGCCAAAGAAACCTTTCAAACTTTTCAATGCGGGCTTTGCTTTAATAAGGAATGGGTGCGTTACAAACGCCAGGAAAGGTTCTTGCGGAGGGATAGGTCGATCGTCTCGTGGGCCTCTGCCTCGGTGTACGGAGTTTGCCCATATCTGTTCTCTGCAAAGGAGAAGAAAGGTTGAAACATTCGGAGTCAAAAATGTAAAAGCTTTCCTCGCGACTGCTGTTTATTTCGAAGAACTATCTGCGCAGTGGGGGAAACGGACTTAATAACGAATCACTAACAACATAGATTTGTGATAACATTTCGTGGTTTAGTAAGTCGTTGTTCAATACGCAGTGGTTTGGCTTTGGTCGTTGTTTAGCCTTCGTGGTTTAGGCACTCGTTGTTTAAGAGGTAGTTGTTTAATCATATAATCATTGTGCGCTGTACATTACCGTCTAGTGTATCCTGCTGTGTCCTATATATGTGCACTACCAAATACTTAAACGTGGTTGGAGCAGTCTGTATCCTACTATCACCAAAATCAATCATGTGTGGCACATCAGGCTGTTTGAAGGAAAAGGCTACTGATTTGTCAAAGTTTATGTGGAGCCCCGACACTCTGCCAAACTCCGCGAAAAGCGTTGCGGCCTCGGGGAGCCAGCTATACAAGTCCCGAGTGTACAGTATTATATCGTCTGCATATAGTGACGCAGCGTGTATCGTCGAGCCAACAGGTATACCCCAGCTCTGGGTCGACATGCGCAGCTTGTGCGCAAGTGGTTCCAGCGCTAGTATAAAAAGTATTGGGGACAGCGGGCATCCCTGTCTCGTGCCTCTGTAAATCTTGTATGTACTAGAGATATATTTGTCTGACCTTACGCAAGCCGTCGGCGCAACGTATAGCAGCCTGACCCAGTTCAGGTATTCAGCGGGTATATTATACTGGCCCAGTGCCACCAACATGTACTCCCAACTCAGCGTATCAAACGCCTGCCACAGGTTCAGAGAGAGACAACCCGCCGCTGGAAATTTGTCCAGAGGGGCCCACATTACTTGGTATAGCCTCCTCACATTGTGCGCTGTGTTCCTACATGGCACAAACCCACATTGGTCTGTATGTACCAACTTGCTGAGGCAGGGCAACAATCGTGACGCTAGAATCTTACTCAGTATTTTGTACTTGGTGTTTAAGAGTGACAAGGGTCGGTACACTGTAATATTCGTAATATCCCACCCGGGCTTCGGCAACGATACCACCAATGCCTGACTTGTGGTCGGGGGAAGCGCACCTTTCTCCAATGCCGCTGCATACAGCTTACTTAATTGTGTCGCTAACTCTTTGGCGTATGCCGCGTAAAATTCTGTAGGGAGGCCATCTAGTCCCGGGGTCTTATTCCGCAGCAGGTCTCGGATAACCACCTGAATTTCCTCTGTTGTGATCGGTGACATTAGGTCATCTTTGTCTGCTTCGTCCAGCTTTGGTAGATTCACTCCATGGAGAAATTCCCTAATTTCCTGCATACATAAGGGTGCAGGAGCACTATACAAGTGCCTGTAATACTTTTGGAATGCCGCATTTATCTTTAGCTGGGTGTCAGCCACATCCCAAGGGGGGAACAAATCTTGGTTATTGGATTTGCTTGGGGCTGGTTCCGTATGATGCGTGCTATCAGAGTGCCGGGTTTATCAGCCTCTGCATGGACTCTCTGTACCTATGCCCTATAGTCTACTACTCTTAGCCTCTCCAGGAGGTCAGCATATTCTATTCGTGCCTGTTGTAGTTTGTCCGCCTTATCTGTGGTTTCGGCTACTGCTTTCTCTAGAGGACCTAACTGTCCTTCCACTTCAGTTAAGCTGCGCGCTATCTCTTGTCTAGCTCCTACCGTTGCCCCAATGATGGTGCCTCTCACCACCACCTTGAACGCTTCCCATTCAATTAGTGGGGAAGAGGTGGAACCAGCGTTCTGGGAAAAGTAGTCATCAACTGTAGTTGACAATTGTGCCTTAAATGCCCCGTCTTCTAGCAATTGGGGATTAAATCTCCACGTCGGCACAGGGGTGGGGACATGGCCCCACTCCAGTACCATCTACAACGGACTATGGTCAGATAGCGTTTTTCCCAAATATACTGTGTCTAATACTTGCGGGAGAAGGATGGGGGAACAGAGAATATGATCTATTCTAGTGTGTACCGCATGTACCGTGGAATAAAAAGAGTATTCACGCGTCGTTGCGTTCTTACTGCGCCACGCGTCCAAGAGTTCCCATCCGCCCACCCACGCCTCAAATGCCTTAGCCTGTCATACCGCCAAAGCTCCCCGGAGAGGCGAATGCGACCTGTAAAGCACGTGTCCAACACCGCATTATAGTCCCCTCCCAGTATCCAAGGGTATTGTGCCCAATCTGCCAGTGGGGCGCTTAGCTGTTGCAAGAACCCTTCCTGCTCTGTATTCGGTGCATATATACTCCCTATCACCAGCGCCTGGCCATCAATCTCTCCTTTCAGTAGTACATACCTGCCCTCACAATCCACCCTCTGTTCTAGTAGTGTGAAAGGGACCCCCGCCTGAATCCACACTGCAGCGCCTCTTGCAAACGCCGAATAAGTTGTGCTATATAGTTGACCTCTCCACTTTTTCCGTAGTTTGCCCGCCTCACCAGTATTCAAGTGTGTCTCCTGCAGGAGAACTATGTTTGCTTTGCGCCTGCTCAGCTGCCCATGAATGCGGTACCTCTTGTGTAAGGAGCCCATGCCTCGTACATTCCATGTGAGAAATTTATATGATGCTCTTGACACCATTTACACTATATGTGTCATGTATAACTCACATGTGTGCCTTGTCTCTGCTTTCTGGTGCAATCTAACGCATGCCCCAATCTGCTCCCTTGTAACTGCATCTTCTAGAACTAGAACTACCCCAATTCGACGGTTCAACCCCGAAACTGTGCTCGACCATACAGCTGCTACAAACAACAGCTTTAACTTACATTTTGCTTTCACAAGGGGGGGAAGATATGCCAGCCACGGACCATTTCACCCCATGCCAAACCCTCTGTGCCGCACCAAATGGCAGCATTGCAGCAGTTACACTGTAGTGTCAGAAAGCTTAGAGCTAAGAAACAATACAGACTTCGAAAGAAAGAAAAGAGAAGCAAAGGGGAAGAAGTGGGTTCGCTTCCCAGGCCCGGGGCACCCCCCCAAACAGCATATATTAAACATAATTGAGCATCCATGCCAATACAGTTACCAACTGCTGACAGCTCCCACATCACGCCTTCTTCATGTTTCAGTCCACAATGTCTCTGGCCTTCGACTGTGTAGGCACTCTCCCTCCATCGCCTGTGCTTCGCCGGCATACACGTGTTCTGCTCTGCCATTGTGGTCAGTCCCCCAGGTCCCTGGCCGTCTGCGGTGTCAAAGAGGGGAACAGAGGTTGACTAGTCTCTGAGTCCGTTGCTGGCACTCCATCCGAAGACTATTCACGCCTGCTGGTTTCTCCTGTCGTTCTCCACTCCGCTGCCGCTCTCAATGCCGCCCTCTTACTTTCGATCTTCTGCTCAAGGGTGGGCGCCCTCTCGTCCCGCGTCTTCTGCTGTCCTGCTTTCCGTAGCCCTATGCGCCTGCGTCGTTGGCTCAGCCTCTGAGCCTGCCAATGTTCGTCTAGTATTGCCAGGTTCAGAAAGTTTACCTCTATCCACAGCCATGCTGTCTCGACATCTTCAAAGAAATGGCTAGAATTATCATGTATTACTTTCAATTTGGACGGGAAGATTAGTGCATAACGCAGGTTAAGCTGTTGGAGATGTTGTTTGACCCCAAAGAATGCCTCCTGTTGTCTTTGTACCTGCACTGTATAATCCGGGAACAAGGAAACTTTCGAATTTTCATAGAGGAGTGGTGCCTTTTCTCTTGCTTTGCGGAGTAGCGTGTCCCTGTCCCTGTAATGCAGGATTTTTGCCACTATAGGCCGCGGTGGTAGTCCAGCGGCCCTCATTCCTGTTGGTACTCTGTGGGCTCTCTCCACACTGAACATTTCTATCAGTCCTTCAGGCGCCATCCGTGCGCAGCCAGTTTTTGATAAATCGCGTGGAGTCTCAGTCTTTGCTTTTTTCGGGTATCCCAACTATGCGGATGTTACTTCTGCGTGCCAGCCCTTCCACATCATCCACCTTATCTTGCAGCTCCTTGACCTCCCGCTGCAGCTGTGAGACAGCTTCAGTCTGTGCCTTTTGCCAAGGTGTAATATCTGATAGGGCTGTTGCGTGGGTCTCTACCCCTTTCTGCCAGTTTTTTGTGGTCCGCACGAAGTAGACTCACATCTGTGGTGAGTGTGCCCAATTGCTGCTCCATCACTGTTCTGGATTCACGGATTTCCCGTAGAATAATGTCCAGTTTATCTGGGGGTTGCTCCGCCTGCAGTTGGGTGTCTGGAATTTCTTCCAGCATGAGTTGAGAATCACGTAGTTGGTTAAAGATGGTTTCTCCTGGCGGGCCCTGATCCACCTGTTTTCCTTTTGGCCTTCCCATGCTGACGGGTGCACAAGCCACAAAATTGCGGCCCCGCGCAGCTGTGCTATTGTTCTCACAGGGTGCTCTACGCCCTGCACTGGCGCCCACAGTGCCTCTTCACCGCGCACTAGTGTTATGGCCTAGTATGAGCGCCGCCTGGTAACCCTTCGGATGGATCCCGCGTCACCGTATGGAGGCTCTCGTGACCTCAGTTCTGCGCCCCTTCGTGTCTACGTACTTTCCAGCCGCTCCCCCCTCCATGCAGTTAGGATCTCCTGTGCGTCCAGTGCTCTCCTCAGTTGAGCAAACTTATATGACTGACCGCACCTGGCACTCCTCGGGAGGTCACGCAGCACTTGGCCCACTGCTTCGGTCTCCTTGCTGGAGCTATACTGCTTCAGGCAACCTCATCCATATTCAGGCAGAGCCGCCGCTCAGACCTTGCCCCGCAGGGGTCCCAGTGATACTGCGCAGCTTCCTAAGGCCTGGGGGTCCACTTACTTAAATTCTTACACCCACCGCTCTGCGGCCACCACCGATGACTGTCTTCTAGCCCGGTCCCACTTCCACTGGGCCTAGCACTCTACAATGCAGCCATCGCTCCCATCTGCGACCAGCAGCGGCACTCGATTCGGGGCCCAGCAGTATGGCGGTTCTGCACCTCTTCTGTCCCACAAGTCTACGGGGCAGGCCGTGTGGGGAAGAAGCACACGTGCGGCACCGGTGCTCCTGACCAACCGCTGGTAGAGGGGGGCGGCCCACGTCATGTTACCTTTTCCGGTATGCAATGGGACCGGTGTCTACTGTCTCCCCAGGTCCCCACCGGTGGCGCCTCACTCTCACAGGCCCAACCGCCGGCCGAGCCTCAATTTACGGACTCCACAGGCGCGTGTGTGAATCCCGGGGAAGGGATCTAACTCCGCCGTCCTCACCTCCTGTATCGCTGTCAGCCCCGTAACATTGGTAGCGTTGTTCCAACTTGATCGGCCCGTCGCACCTCAGTGCCTCCTATTGCGTCCCTGGTTATCGCGCCATACCACCTCATGGGAGTGTAGGCCATAATCAGCGGCCTCGCGTAATCCGATTGCCGGTCGCTGCCCCGGTCCCCGCATATCTGTGTAGCCGGTCTATAGTTCGGCTCATGCGTGGCCTCTGTATACAGCTGGAGTCTTCAGCAATGCATCCGCCAGAGGTGCGGCTCGGATGCTCGACAATTAATGGAGGATTTACGGGGTTTGTTGGCCCCAGCCCGGGAGCTCCCGATTTAGGCGTCCGTCATCTTCCACGGCTGGCCATGCCCCCCCGGCATTCCAAGGGTTTATGTTGGATCTCTCAACTTTTTTCAAATGATCAACTATTGTCTTTCTCTGAGCTTCAGTCACAATTTTCTTTATCATCCTCCTCCAAAAAAAAATACTCTCTTCTATGCAATTCCCTTAACCACTATATTTGCACTCTGCCGCCTACTATCTCTCCTTCATCAGTCTCTTCCATGCCCTTTCCCTTGCTTACTGCCAACCCATCAGCATCTGCCATTTATAAGTCGTTGCAACCTACTCCGGATAGACTCAAATCAAAAGTTGAGCTTGCTTGGGAGTAGGATTTGGGAAAATTTTGGCCTACCATTTTCTGGGCTAAGATTTGGTTTAAACTCCACAAAACAGCACGAGCTGCAAACACTACTCAAACTATTTTCTTTGCTTACGTCCGTTCACTTTTTACTCCGGCTACCTTAACATTCTTTGCTCCAGATACTGCCTCTTCATGCTGGTCCTGCTCCTGCCCCATCACAGATCTTAAACATATGTTGTTTGAGTGCCCTGCTATCCATTAATTCTGGAAATTGGTCCGGTCTCAAATTAATAAGATTTTTATTTTTTAAACTTCTTTTATTAAACAGTAGTCAGCTTTCAGAAACATGATCATATGCTTCCAATGGGTTGCATACATTTTCAATAGCATGCACATTCTGGTAAACAAAACCCTCGTTATATTAATAGTCAGAGTCATCCAGTCCCAGTGCCCTCCCCACCTAACTAGCCAGTGCCGCCCCAAGCCCTCTATAGTCATCCCATAGCTGCCAGACTTTTCCCCATTTCTCGGGGCATCCCCGGCTTTCATAAATCGTCTTTTCCGCCACACAGCACCAGTCCATATCTCGTTTCCACTGAGAGACCCTAGGCGGTTGGGTTGCCCCCCAGGCTCCTGCGATGTTTCTTTTAGCAACCATTGCTGCCACCTGTAGCCAGATTTTTTGATATTTGGGCCAAGTCAGTTCTCCGGTCACACACAATATATGCCATCTAGCATCCAAGGGGACGTCCTGCTCCAACACTTCCGACATAATACGTACCACCTTTGTCCAATATTTCTGTATGATCGGGCAGTCCCACAGGGTATGAAAGAATGTTCCCTTCTGTGTACACCCCCTCTGACACTCCTCAGTTGAAATACACCCTAATCTAAACATGAGTGTGCTGGTGTAGTAGGGCCTATGCAGTATCCACAGCTGAACTAGTCTGAATCGTGCCTAATTGCCACTTCTCTGGGACTCTGCACCGCTTCCCCCCAATCATCGTCTTCTAAGAGGCCCACATCGGATTCCCGCGCCTCTCGTACCTTGACTAGTAGATCTGGTGAGTTGTTTATAATTTTTTTTATATGTGTAGGACAATGCCTTCTCCGGCATTGGGTCCAACAATAAACTGTCCTCTAATGGACTATACTCAGGGATCTGGTCCCCTTCCTTAAGATCACTGCCCAGTGCGTGTTTCAATTGCAGATATTTATAGTGTTCCGTGGGTGCCAGCTGAAATTCTGTCTGTAAATCTGAGAACGACAACACGGCTTGTCTCCGCCTCACGGCCCCTAAGCGTGTAATATCTATTAGTTCCCATTTCGAGAAGCCCTGCAGTCGACCCACCTCCCGGAGCATGTCACTGATCCACAAAGAAGTCTGTTATGTCAGACGTCCCGCCCAGCCCAGGAATCGATTAGCCTTAATCCAGGCCGTCCGCACTAGTTGAGTATGTGAGGCCAGTACGTCCTGTCTTTCCCGTCCATACAGTGCCCGTAAGTAACCGTCTGCCCCCATCGCCCAATGATCGACTCTATATGCCGGATCATTCCTATCTGCGAAGGCCCAGTCGTTGATGACCATGAGTTGTGACGCCCAATAATACTTTTGAAGGTCTAGGATGGCTAAACCACCCTCGTACACCCCTTTCTGCAATTTAGCTGGTGCTATCCGTGCGCCTCCCCCCCCGTCCCATGGCAACGTTCGTAACTCGCCGTCTACTTCCCGAAATAATTTTTCTGGCACTTGACAGGGGGTATTTTGTAGGACATATAGTATCCGAGGCAGAGACATCATCTTGAAGAGCACTGCTCGTCCCATCAGGGAGATCGGCAATCTCCTCCAGTGTGCAATGTCGCTCTTCAGACGATCCAACTGCGGCTTTAGATTCCCTGTCACAAACGCAGTGTCCGATTTTTCGATCTGTATGCCCAAGTATTTAAAACTAGTCTTAATCTGGAGTTTGGAGTCAGCGCCCAGTTCTGGCGGTGGCCCGTCCGATAGCATATATAGGAGGGACTTGTCCCAGTTGATCTGATACCCAGAGTAACTCTGGAACAGTCTGAAGATCTGGAGCAACCGGTTAATTGTAAACCGCAGTCAGGTTGCGTACAGGAGAACATCATCGGCATTCAACGATATCCTTTCCTCCCACTGGTTGCCCCCACATATACCCGATATGATTGGGTCCCCAAGCAGCCAGAGGCTCGAGCGCCAGCGCGAACAAAAGCGGCGAGATAGGGCACCCCTGCCTTGTGCCCTTCCGCAGAGTGAAGGAGCGAGACACCGAACCGTTAACACGGACCCTTGCCATAGGTTGCGTATATAGCAGCTGGATCCAGGAGAGGAACCGTGGCCCGAAGCCGAACCTCTTCAAGACTTCAAACAGAGAGTTCCATTCAATACTGTCAAATGCCATACGGGCGTCAAGCGACAAAAGGGCCGACTCCACCCCTGGATTGATTTTAACCAGATGCATTATCCCGTACAGTCGACGCAGATTGAGTCTGGTGCTTTGGTGGGGCATGAAGCCCGACTGATCCGGGTGGATCAGCGTCAGAATGGGCACCAAAAGTCCATTCACCAAAACCAGAATTTTAACTTCCAGATTTAACAACGAGATCGGTCGATACGAGCCGCACTGGTCCGCCGGCTTGCCGACTTTGGGGATCACAACTATCGTTGCGGTTCGCTGATCAATCGGCAGCAAACCACGGTCCCTCGCCTCATTAAACATGGCTAGGAGGTATGGGGCTACCGTGTTGGCCGTACATTTGAAGGGTTCCACCGGTAACCCGTTCGGCCCCGGTGCCTTCCCGCCTGCAAATCCTGTATAGCACCCACTATCTCTTCTTCCGTGAGCTCCCTGTCTATAGAGTCTCTATCCTCTTCCGCTAGCACTGGGATACGCATCTCCGCCAGGAGTTCGCAGCAGTCTTGGGCCGTCCTGGTCGGGGCCGAAGCATAAAGCTCTTCATAGTAGTCAGCGAAGACGCCTGCTATAGCCTCTCCCACCGACTGTGTGTTACTGTCTCTGTCCTTTACTTCCGCCACCCAATTGCTCTCACGGTCACGCTTTTCCAACCATGCAATCATTTTATTGGCTTTCTCCCCCACGTCATATACTCTCTTCTGCGTAGCCAGAGCCGCCGACCTGGCTGCGTTAGTTGCTGTTAGAAATGGGGGTCTCTAGTTGGCAATGGCTGGCCACTGTCCAAGTAGGGACCCTTCTTCCTAAGTCAGAGTGAGAGGGCTACCCTCTTTAATACCCCTGCTCAACCCTGTGGTAACGTAGCACGAGCAGGTAGGCTTATCTCAGAGGCAGGGTGTGAAGCATTTATGACCATACACAGTAACACAGTGAGGAACACTACAGAGGGACACCACACAAGTAGTTATAAAAAATAAGTATCTTTATATAAAGGCAGATTTATCACAAGACCAATAACTGTAAAAGCCACAATACTGTCAAAAATAGGATAGCTGTTGAAGGGCTGTCAAAGATAGTTCAAAGGTTGCAAGAATAAGGTTCAAATTCAAGGCAGGGGTCTCTGCGCCCCTTTCTCGTTCAGAGGTTGCAAAAATAAGGTTCAAATTCAAGGCAGTGGTCTCTGCGACCCTTTCTCTCATAAGACTGTCAAAAATAGGATGGCTGTTGAAGGACTGTCAAAAAATAGTTCAAAGGTTGCAAAAATAAGATTCAAATTCAAAGCAGTGGTCTCTGCGACCCTTTCTCTCACAAAGTACCTGGGTTTAGTAGCAAAACCAACAAAATGTCGCAAAAAAGTGGTAGCGATGATTCTCGGCACGCGAGGCCGGCGATGCTTTGAAATCCTTGCCGCAAGGGAGGATGATGCGCCGATCTGCGTGATGCGTGCGGAGACACTGCGACCAACTTCTGCACGCTAGGCCGCCGATGCGATGACTTTCTTGCCGCGAGGGAGAAGTCGATGCGACGATCCTGTTGCGCTGTTCGATTGTGTTGCGATGCGAAGAGATGACGCTCCGCGAGGGAGCGACGAAATCCGGTGCGATGCGATGAAAATGGCGGACGCACGGCGTCCGCAAAGCGATGTCTTGAAGCGATGATTTCTTTAGGGGTTGCGAGCGCTCGGCGACAGCAGCGCGATGATTTTTCCAGCGCGTCTCAGCTGCAGCGGCTCGCAAAGGGGCGTTAGCGATGGTTTCGTGTTGCGAGCACCCAGCGGCAGCAGCGCGATGATTTTTCCAGCGCTCTCGGCTGCAGCGGCTCGCAAACGTGCGTTAGCGACGATTTCCAGCACTCTTTTCTCTGAAGCAAAACTAGAGGCCCTGGAACTCACAGGAGCCTCATCAGCAGATAGCAATCCTCGCAGGGAGGAAGCAGGAGATTGGTGGTGGAGTCAGATGTGCCTGAGACTCCAGCAGGAGGCTAGCTCTTTTCCTAGCCCTTGGGTAATTGCTGTAACAAAAATAAAAGTTCTCTCAAAAGTTCCTTTTCCTCTTCTTCAAGGTCCAGTGGTCACTGCTGCAGGCCAGTGCAAGAAACAACACACAAGCACAAGGACAGTCACTTCCTGCAGATTCCTCCAGTGGCACGGACAGAGTTTCCTCTCCAGATCCAAAAGCAATACAAATTGTAGGGGTTTGAGCACAGATATTTATACCCCAAAAGTCTTTGTTCTCAGAAGTTACAAGTCACTGAACCTAGCCAGAACCAGTTCTGCTCAGGCCTGGAGCACTTTGTTTACCAGGCTGCATTCTTCCTTTCAGAAAGAGGGGGTCTGCTAGCAGACACACAGTAGGAGGTGGAGCCAGCATTCACCTTGCCAGGCACAGCCCTATTCAGGTCAAGGAGCCACCCCTCCCCACACTCTAAATGCAGATCTCTCTATTCAACCCAGGTCTGACTCAGCCTGCCCTGCCCCTCTAAAACCAGACAGCCAATACACATAACAGCAGAGCACACTGGAAGGCTTAGGCAAGAAAATACCTACTTTCTAAAAGTGGTATTTTCAAACACAGAATATAAAAATAAACTTCACTAAAAGATGTATTTTAATATCCTGAGCTCAGGCATACTAAATTCGTTTTTCTACCATGTTCCTGGGGTCAGTTAGGACTATAGAATGTAATAGTCAAACTGCCCATTCTAGCCTATGAGGAACAGATAGCCTTACAGTAGTGAAAAACGAAATGGGGTGTAATTCACTACCAGGACATGCTACACACACCAAGGCATGTCCTACCTTACACATACAATGCACCCTACCCTAGGGGCGACTTACAGGATGCCAAGGGAAGGTTCAGGGGCTGGGAAGTGGGTGCACTTCACAGCCAAGATGGCAGTTCTGGACTGCACACAGACACTGCAGTGGCGGGTCTGAGACACACTTTACAAGCTGCTTCTGTGGGTGGCGCAAACCAGCGCTGCATGCCCACCAGCAGCATTTGGTTTACCAGCCCTGGGCACACACAGGCCACACTACTAGGGACTAACAGGTAAACCAAATAAGCCAATCAGGGATATACCAACTCACATAGACATATTTACCAAGGGAGAGCATATGCACTTTAGCACTGAACAGCAGTGGTAAAGTGCCCAGAGTCATAAAACCAACAGAAACAGGTCAGCAAAAATACAGGAGGCAGGCAAAAAGTTTAGGGGTGACCCTGCAAAAAGGGCCATTTCCAACACAACCCCCTTCCAGCCAAAACGCAGGGTAGACCAATCACTACTTTGATGGGCTTCCCTGCTTCGGGCGATAGAACACGGAACTGGCCCGCAACTGCAGGGGCATATGCCAGCTCTACTCCAATCTGAACCCTGGTGGATCCCTCTGTCCACACTCCCAGGGCCCACTAAGATAACCAATGGAGAACTCTGCCCCTCACCTGTGGACACCACCTGTGCAGCACCTAACCTTAACTGGCCCCCAGGTGTGTCCCAACAGATAAACAATAAGCCACAGTAGCCACTGACAGTAGTCAGGGATGAGACCCAGGCCTTATACCTCTCAGGGCTCACTAAGACAACCAATGGGGAACTCTTCCCCTTACCTGTGGACACCACCTGTGCAGCACCAAACCTTAACTGGCCCCCAGGTGTGTCCCAACAGATAAACAACAAGCCCCAGTAGCCACTGACAGTAGTCCGCGATGAAATCCAAGCCCTATACCTCTCAGGGCTCTCAAACTTTTGTGGCATCAGAGAGTGAGGGGCAGTAACCCCAGGTGTCTGGCACCTTTTGTCCACTCTCCCTCCTGTCAGGTCAGGTGACGCACCCTGACACTGACCCACCAGCCCTGGGCCTGTTCCCAGCGGCGGGGCCAGAGACTGGGGTGGGCTCCCCCACACCCGGTCCCTCTCTTTGGGGATCGGTTCCCTCCCACTTGGAGCGGTACCCCCCTCCAGAATTGTCAGGGCACCTGAGGCAGGTGTCCTGCATAATTCACCCACCAGTTCAGGGGTTCTATCCTGCAACTGTTATCCCAGCATAGGGTCTGTACCCTTAGACTGGGCGGAGGTCAGGGGTGAGGCTGCCCTCTCCCCGCCCCCTTTACTGGGGCCCGGCACCCTCCCACCTGGAGAGGTGCCTCCATAACACAAACCGGGAGGGGCACTGTTAGCAGTTGCCCCTTTCTCCAGATCAGGGGGGACACCCTGAACCTGGCCCCCCAACCTAGGGTCTGTACCCTTAGGCTGGGCCTGTGCCTGGCAACCCAGGACTTCTGGGGGAGTACACCAATTCCCCCCAAGGAAAATACACTCTTCCACTAGTTCAGGGCCTTGTCCCTGCAACTGATCCATCAACCTGGAAAAACCCTCAGGTGGTACTGGGGTCAGAGGCGAGGACTCCCTCCCTCTGCACCCCCTTCCAGCATACTGCACCCTCCCACCTGGAGTGGTGCTTTTAGGAAAAAAATGGTCGGGACACTGCTTACAGTTGTCCCTTCCTCCAGGTCAGACAACACCTGGACCTGACTTACCATCCCAGGGACCAACCCCTGTGGTTGAACAACTGCCTGGCCACCCTGGACTTCCTGGGGAGCACACAGGCTCCCCTCCAGGGAAACACACCCCTCCACCAGTTCAGGGCCTGGACCCTGCAACTGACCTACCAACCTGAAAAAACCCTCAGGTTGCACCGGGGTCAGAGGCGAGGACTCCCTCCCTCTGCACCCCCTTCCAGCATACTGCACCCTCCCACCTGGAGTGGTGCTCTTGGAAAAAATGGTCGGGACACTGCTTACAGTTGTCCCTCCCTCCAGGGCAGACAACTCCTGGATCTGACTTACCAACCCAGGGACCAACCCCTGTGGCTGAACAACTGCCTGGCCAACCAGGACTGAAGTGGTGTCACCATGGTCACTCCTAGGGGGCTCAGCCCTTCTGACTGGCCCCTGACCCACTGGCTCTCCCACTGGGGACTCCTTCCCCCTTTCATCCCTCAGACTGGACTTCCGTACCCTCCCCCTAGGAGTGGCACTGCCAGGCACAAGAACTGATGGAGGCCTGACTACAGGCACTCCCAGCTCACCTAACACTGGGGTACCCCCCACAATGGACGGTCCATCCAGACAGACTAGGCTCCCCACCTGGTGTTCCCTCATGGAACCATCCAGTCCTGGGGACTGAGGCTGGGGCACTTCGGGACCTATCCCAGTCTCACTCCTGCTCCCACGAGACAGGATGTGAGGCCCTAAAACCTCCTCACAACAAGGGGACCCAGCAGTAACACTCCTAACCTTTCCCAGCACTCTGGGTTGGAAAACTTCTGAACCACTTCTCTTAGGGTCATTCCCTAATGCCTCTACAGAGCCTCTGGTACTCACCCAGAGGTCTGCCTCCTGCGCAAGTTCCCTAGGATCAGAGAACTCGCACTCTAACACATGTTGGTTTAGCTCTGGAAAATAGGAACTCACAATATGCTCTCCCACAATTGGATTACACAGTTCCACGCAGGTGCTAACCTTTACCTCACAATCCAGTGTCTCACACACGTACCCCACACCACTCTCTTGAAATGGGCGAGACATTAACTGACTGTCTCTATCACTCAACCCACACTCTTCTGGGCGGTCCTCACACTCATACACCAGGACTTCAACCACGGGGGAACCCCTCTCCCTGCACCTCTCATCCAGAGTCGGTAGAGTATCCCTCCTTTCACTAGGACTATGGGCCCCTGCGCTAGTTCCCCAATCCACCTCAGGGACACTGCATATTAATGGAGCTACCTCATATCCTTGAATCCCCTGGTGTAGATCAACCCCCTCCTTCAAGTCAGGTGCTACATCTTTGGGTGGGTGTACTACACTGTCATCACTATATACTTCAATTTTGCTGCCACCACTGGACCCCACCCTCTCTGGGGAATCCAGACAATTAAAACTGCGCTCCAGGGGTAACCTACCCTCTTGAGCTAACTTCTCCTTTTCTGCTATCTGCGCTAGGTGCGCCTCCAGCTGGGCAATCTCTATTTGGAGCCTCTCCAATTCCAGCTGGTACTCCCTCTCCCTCTGTCGGCCCAACTCCTCTGGGGACCATGAAGGGGATTGGGTGCTACCCTGTGCACTAGATCCAGCAAGGGACTCCCTACCTATGGGACCTTCCCGCCTGTCCACCAACTCCTCTGGGGACCCTGAGGGGAATCTGGCACTACCATAGGCACTAGACTCATCAAGGAACTCCCCACCTATGAGATATTCCATAACACTTTCTTCCTCCTCTTCAGACTCTCCAGAGCCACCCTCAGACCAACTACCCTCTTGGTAAGTGTACTGGGACTCCAAGAATCTCCATCTGTCTTGTTGCCAAAGTCTCAGGGATGTCTGCAGGGATAGCTGAGTCTCCTTCCTACTCACTGTTAAGCCCTTCTCCTCACAGAACCCCCTTAGCTCCTCTAGACTGTAGGTTAACAGATCATCTATATAAAAGGTAGGTCTCATTTCAGCAAGACCCATTGTAGCAAAATCTGGCAATATCAATAATAAAACAAATAGGCTTGCCCGTTGTAACAATCACGGGCAATATCAATAACAGATAGAAGAAAACTTCTCAAGAAAATGTATGCGGGTAAAAAATCACCGGCAATATCAATCACAATATAGGATCCAAAAACTTTCAAAAATGTATGCAGGTACTATCACCGGCAATATCAATAAACAATAGGCTTGCCCATTGTAACAATCACGGGCAATATCAATAAAAGATAGACGAAAACTTCTCAAGAAAATGTATGCGGGTAAAAAATCACCGGCAATATCAATCACAATATAGGATCCAACTATTCTCAAAAATGTATGCGGGTACTATCACCGGCAATATCAATAAAAAATAGGCTTGCCCATTGTAACAATCACAGGCAATATCAATAAAAGATAGAAGAAAACTTCTCAAGAAAAATGTATGCTGGTAAAAAAATCACCGGCAATATCAATCAAAAATAGAATAAAAAAAAAAAAAAAACTTCAAAAATGTATGTGGTTGCGTTATGGTCTGCACTCACTAGTAGTGTACACTATAATTATTGTATGCGATCATAAATGCAAGTCCAGATCCTCACCGCTGCCCACCAATGTTAGAAATGGGGGTCTCTAGTTGGCAATGACTGGCCACTGTCCAAGTAGGGACCCTTCTTCCTAAGTCAGAGTGAGAGGGCTACCCTCTTTAATACCCCTGCTCAACCCTGTGGTAACGTAGCACGAGCAGGTAGGCTTATCTCAGAGGCAGGGTGTGAAGCATTTATGACCATACACAGTAACACAGTGAGGAACACTACAGAGGGACACCACACAAGTAGTTATAAAAAATAAGTATCTTTATATAAAGGCAGATTTATCACAAGACCAATAACTGTAAAAGCCACAATACTGTCAAAAATAGGATAGCTGTTGAAGGGCTGTCAAAGATAGTTCAAAGGTTGCAAGAATAAGGTTCAAATTCAAGGCAGGGGTCTCTGCGCCCCTTTCTCGTTCAGAGGTTGCAAAAATAAGGTTCAAATTCAAGGCAGTGGTCTCTGCGACCCTTTCTCTCATAAGACTGTCAAAAATAGGATGGCTGTTGAAGGACTGTCAAAAAATAGTTCAAAGGTTGCAAAAATAAGGTTCAAATTCAAAGCAGTGGTCTCTGCGACCCTTTCTCTCACAAAGTACCTGGGTTTAGTAGCAAAACCAACAAAATGTCGCAAAGAAGTGGTAGCGATGATTCTCGGCACGCGAGGCCGGCGATGCGTTGAAATCCTTGCCGCAAGGGAGGATGATGCGCCGATCTGGGTGATGCGTGCGGAGACACTGCGACCAACTTCTGCACGCTAGGCCGCCGATGCGATGACTTTCTTGCCGCGAGGGAGAAGTCGATGCTACGATCCTGTTGCGCTGTGCGATTGTGTTGCGATGCGAAGAGATGACGCTCCGCGAGGGAGCGACGAAATCCGGTGCGATGCGATGAAAATGGCGGACGCACGTCGTCCGCAAAGCGATGTGTTGAAGCGATGATTTCTTTAGGGGTTGCGAGTGCTCGGCGACAGCAGCGCGATGATTTTTCCAGCGTGTCTCAGCTGCAGCGGCTCGCAAAGGGGCGTTAGCGATGGTTTCGTGTTGCGAGCACCCAGCGGCAGCAGCGCGATGATTTTTCCAGCGCTCTCGGCTGCAGCGGCTCGCAAACGTGCGTTAGCGACGATTTCCAGCACTCTTTTCTCTGAAGCAAAACTAGAGGCCCTGGAACTCACAGGAGCCTCATCAGCAGATAGCAATCCTCGCAGGGAGGAAGCAGGAGGTTGGTGGTGGAGTCAGATGTGCCTGAGACTCCAGCAGGAGGCTAGCTCTTTTCCTAGCCCTTGGGTAATTGCTGTAACAAAAATAAAAGTTCTCTCAAAAGTTCCTTTTCCTCAAGGTCCAGTGGTCACTGCTGCAGGCAAGTGCAAGAAACAACACACAAGCACAAGGACAGTCACTTCCTGCAGATTCCTCCAGTGGCACGGACAGAGTTTCCTCTCCAGATCCAAAAGCAATACAAATTGTAGGGGTTTGAGCACAGATATTTATACCACAAAAGTCTTTGTTCTCAGAAGTTACAAGTCACTGAACCTAACCAGAACCAGTTCTGCTCAGGCCTGGAGCACTTTGTTTACCAGGCGGCATTCTTCCTTTCAGAAAGAGGGGGTCTGCTAGCAGACACACAGTAGGAGGTGGAGCCAGCATTCACCTTGCCAGGCACAGCCCTATTCAGGTCAAGGAGCCACCCCTCCCCACACTCTAAATGCAGATCTCTCTATTCAACCCAGGTCTGACTCAGCCTGCCCTGCCCCTCTAAAACCAGACAGCCAATACACATAACAGCAGAGCACACTGGAAGGCTTAGGCAAGAAAATACCTACTTTCTAAAAGTGGTATTTTCAAACACAGAATATAAAAATAAACTTCACTAAAAGATGTATTTTAATATCCTGAGCTCAGGCATACTAAATTCGTTTTTCTACCATGTTCCTGGGGTCAGTTAGGACTATAGAATGTAATAGTCAAACTGCCCATTCTAGCCTATGAGGAACAGATAGCCTTACAGTAGTGAAAAACGAAATGGGGTGTAATTCACTACCAGGACATGCTACACACACCAAGGCATGTCCTACCTTACACATACAATGCACCCTACCCTAGGGGCGACTTACAGGATGCCAAGGGAAGGTTCAGGGGCTGGGAAGTGGGTGCACTTCACAGCCAAGATGGCAGTTCTGGACTGCACACAGACACTGCAGTGGCGGGTCTGAGACACACTTTACAAGCTGCTTCTGTGGGTGGCGCAAACCAGTGCTGCATGCCCACCAGCAGCATTTGATTTACCAGCCCTGGGCACACACAGGCCACACTACTAGGGACTAACAGGTAAACCAAATAAGCCAATCAGGGATATACCAATTCACATAGACATATTTACCAAGGGAGAGCATATGCACTTTAGCACTGAACAGCAGTGGTAAAGTGCCCAGAGTCATAAAACCAACAGAAACAGGTCAGCAAAAATACAGGAGGCAGGCAAAAAGTTTAGGGGTGACCCTGCAAAAAGGGCCATTTCCAACAGTTGCCATGTCCTGCAGTTCACGTTTTCGAAGGTCTAATTGGTGTGCCAGCTCCTTGTCGGTCCTCCCGCCCTCTAAGTAAAGTGCTTCCAATTCAAGTACTGCCTTCTCTAACTCGTCCCAGCGCAATTTCTTTTCCTTATTGTCCGCCCCTATGCACGCTTGGACATATCCCTTCATTACTGGTTTAAACGCTTCCCAGAGAGTACCAGCCTCCACTACAGACCCTACATTCTCCTGAAAGTAGAGTTGCGCTCTTTCCTTAACCTTCTGGGCATTGCCTTTGTTCTGGAAAAACCAGGCGTTCAGTCTGGGTGGCAAGGTAAATTGGCGGGACAGGCCTCTCATCGTTATTTCCACCGGGGAATGGTCCGATATACCCAGAGGTCCAATTCTAGCATTAGTGAACCACCCCTCACCTCCTCGATGCGTCAGTATATGATCTAGTCGTGAATAACTGGCATGGGCGGCGGAATAAAAGGTGTATTGTCGGACCCCTGGGTTGTGCAACCTCCAAAGATCAATCAACCCAAACCGCCTTAGTGAATGCAGGAAGTGGTTCCACCCCTCTGACTCGCACTGCCACAGTGTCTCTGTCGTGCCCCGAGTCCATAGCAGAGTTCATGTCCCCTCCCAGCACCAACACCCCCGGGGGGAGGTCCACCAGTAGGGTTTCCAGTGCCGTGAATGCCTCAGTGCGGGCCATTGGCGGGATGTAACAGGAAACCAGATTGAGGGCCCGTCCATCCCAACTCCCCGCCAGAGCCACAAATCTACCCAGGGGGTCGTGCAACAATTTATCTACCACTAGCAGGATCCCGGTCTTAACCAAGATTCCCACTCCCCGGGAGCCAGTGGTATATCCCGCGTGTGCAGCCAATCTATAGCCATATCTATCTAACACTCGATACCTCTGGCCCCTGAGATGCGTCTCCTGAATCAGTACTATACTCGGGGAATGGAGATGCAAATATTGGAGCACAATGCTACGCTTAATACGATTCCCCAATCCGTTTACATTCCAGGATAAGATACTTAGACTGGTAGTGCCCTGCACTCCCACCCGCTGCCCACCAGGGGGTGTCCGAGCCGTTCCCTGACTAGTTACCCGCTCCTGTGATGCCATCCCTCCATTAATTGTCTAATCAGAAAGCATTCGAATCGCTGCAACCCAGAAACATGCGCAAACACCACGTAATAGCTGACTGTACAACAAAAAACCTCAATTGTGCTTAACATTCCCTCCCCCCTCCCTGCTGGAGAGTACCATAACTCCCACTACCCCAACTCGCAGAGTGCCTGTCACCCTAAACAAACCGATCAACAGTGGGGTTGGTCGATGCCGAGCTCCTGAGGCTCCTACCCCAGGTCCCCGTCCCCATTCCGTTAGCAACAAGATATTTCAATCCCACAATGGTCACCATAGCAATACTACGAAAAGAGAAGGCCACTCCGGCCGCGCGGTCTCATGTACAAGCCCTCTAACCGCCCCCATTCAATATTCATCCCCCTGTGCCCCAACTTTACAGTTCGTGGTTCATCTTGGGGTTACTTCAGCAAGTTCCAGACCCTCCATGCACCAATCACTCCGATTCCTCTCCTGTCGCTCTGCATCGTTCACGCCATTTTCCCCTTTGTGAGTTGCGGCCAACAGTACGCCATCCTTCCAGCCAGTCCATGGCGTCTTCCGGAGTTCCAAAAAACCACACTTTCCCATCAGCCTCAACTCTCAATTTGGAAGGATACATCATGGCATACTTAAGTTCCTTGGCCCGCAGCTCCTTCTTCACAGCATCAAAGGCACGCCTCTGACGCTGTACATTAAGTGTAAAGTCCGGGAAGAATCTGATCACTGCGTTCTCATGTAACAAGTCCCCATGCTGACGCGCTGTTTGCAAGATGGCGTCCCTGTCGCGGTAGATAAGAATCCGTGCAATAATTGTACGCGGCAAGGCTCCTGGCTTGGGTTTAGGGATGGGAGCCCTGTGCGCTCGCTCGAAAGTGAAGTGGACGGAGAGACGTTTGGGCTTGAGATGGTTCAGAATCAAGTCCTCGAGGAAGAGGTCCATACTAGGCCCTCCATTCCTTCCGGCACTCACACCACCCGTATGTTGTTTCTTCTTGTCCGCCCTTCCTGGTCCTCTAGCTTGGCCGCCATAAGTTCTTGCTGTTTCGTGAGGGCTTGGACCCTCTCTTCCAGACTCTTAGTACTAGTTTCCAATTGCGTTACCTGCGTTTCCGTGGCAGCAACTTTGTCTGACATTTTTCTAAAGTCTGCGCGCAGGAGATTGACATCGAGCGTTACAGCATCTATTTTAGGATCTATTGTTCCCTAAAGGTCCGCTATTGCTGCCATAATGGCACTCAGCGAAGGCTCCGTCTGCTCCCCAGGCGGATCAGTCTGTGACGTCGCCGCCGAGAGCGGCACCGCGTATTTGTCCATTTTATTGGTTTGGGCCCCTGATGGACCTTTGGGCTTCATTCGGAGAGTTACGCCGGCACAGCAACGATCCCGCAGGAGAGAGCACACACAGAACACCCTCACCCCACCAGGTGTCTACCGAGCCAGTGTTCCACCAACCCCCCCCACAGTCCGATAGGGGTCTTTAAAAGTGCCCGCCGCCAGCAGGGCGTTGCTCACTCTGTTGTCGACCGATGAGGGGTCAGCCCACCGGGCCCCGCTTCTCACAGAAGAATGTGCGAACACTATTTAAACCAGCCCAATGTCAATGCCAGTGCACTCCGCACTGTCCGACCCTTCGGGCAGGGCACTGCCTCTGGACGGTCCGTACCCTCTGCCAACTATCCCAATCCTGCGCTCGTTCAGCGGCAGCACCACACCCCAGGTCTCCTACGCTGCCACTTCACTCGCTTTCTCACCAGTCGATGCTGCTTTCTGCCCCTGGGAGCATCAGCCTCTGTCCCGGGTTCACGGCCCTACCACTCGCCAAGCCCAGCAGTGTCCTTTTCAATTAGCGTTGCGGGTCAGCGATAATCTGTACAGTCAGGCTCTTGAGCTCCCAGGCCTTGTACAACGTGCAGCACAGCATGCACTCCGATGTTGGACTCCGCTCCCCCCGTCATCGGGCCGTTTCCTGCTATACTGGGCCAAATCGGGCAGCAAACAACGCGGGGCACCTCACCTCAGAGTAGCGTGCCTGCAGCAGTCCCAGCACCGCCGAGCCGTCCTCACCGCCTCGGGAGCAGCCGGAAGACCCGGGGGGCGTTCACGTCTATTTCGGTCTCCGCCGGCCACAGCTACACTGCTCGTGCTCCTCAGGGGTCGCCACTATATTTGGTCCGCCTTAGCTGCGGCACTCACCTGCTTTCCCGGGGCTCGGCTCCACCGCTGTGCGTGCCGGCGGTCTCCGAGACGCGCATGACACGATCCTTCGCCAGACTCCGAGGCCCACGGCAGTATGGCGAGCGCTGCTGCGTCACACCATCCAGCGATGCCCCAAGCGCCCGTGCAGTCATAGATTGTCAGCGTCCGTGCTCTCACCACCCTCAGCCGACCAGTACCGCTACTTTTGTTGCTGCGAAGCGGCTGGAAATAGCGGATTTATTGGGTTCAGGGACCCGTTGGACAGAGCTCTTTCAGCAAGCCGCCATTTCCCTTCGGCTCCGAAGCCACGCCAAAATTAATAAGATTTTTAACATCACCATCTCCTTTTCTTTCACTAATTTTTTCTTAGGTAGTTTGGCTCCTCAATGGCCTAATTCAATTCCTAGTTTTTGATTAATAGATTTACTATTGGCTGTTGTATTTCACATAATCACATTACATTGGAAACAAGCTCACAACGTTACTTTCAGGTCCTGGTGGAATGTCATTTGTCACAGATTGGACACAAATTGCGTCACCCCTATTTCCCTTGCAATTAAAAGAGTTATTTTATGGCTTTCACTAACCACATATTTATCCCTTTGTGCCTCTTCCAAAAATATTAATGTCTCTGTTATGGATGAAGTGCGCAAACCACCTTGAATTTAGTTTGTAACTTTATTTTTCAAATAACAATTGACAGAAGCTGTTTTATATCTTTTTTTGCTTTAGTGTATACAGTGTATTAGATTATGTTACATTTCCTGTTTTGATATAACAAGTTACATTTCACTTTCCCCTTTCTTTCCACTACCTCCCCCTGTTTTATGACAGTTACTTATGATGTAGAGTTTTGTATCTTTTATTATTCTGCTCGCATGTCATTTTCCCTGAGAATGCTTTATAGATATAACTTTTGCTCTGTATTGCTTTTTGATGGCATATGCATTTATTAATTGCTGCATCTCTACTGTTCCTTTAATAAACTTAAACTTTAAAAAAAGAACGTTTGTGATGCAGGAATACTGGGTTATTACAAGTTTAATACTCTTAAATGGGAAATTACTTCAGAAATCGGTGTTAGCACACCATTTTCCTCAGGGTTTCCTCATTATTGGGCCTTTTTCCCACATACACATGTTGTTAGCAGATTCCTGGTCAAATGTTTGAGTTAAAAAAGAGCAGTTGTGGTTTTCCAGTGACTCTTCTAATTCGTCCGGTAACTTTAATTACTGGCTGAATTGGAATTACTCATCCTTAGTGGTGCTATTAATAGCAATTACGTTATTGGTCACTGTGGTTTTAGTTGTAGCCATAAAACTATTGAGGGTTCTGAAAACAACTGCGCCAAATTTGCTAAGATTTTCTCATACAAACTTGATTAAGATTTTTTCCATAACTATGAAAGTTTGTGAAGTTTATGATGGCTGCACAGTTTGTAAAACAAAATACAGGAAATCACACAAAAAATGCAGGACATACCACCAGAAACAACCCACTTACAACTCGACAATTATTCACAAAACTAGTATTTATGGAAAAATTCTACAGAATGTTTTTTGCAGGAACTTTTATGAAGTTTTTAAACCTCACAAGATTTGAATTTTCTCAACAAGGGTGAAATTTCTAATTCCAGACAACTATTATTGGAAACAATGAAAAAACTGTTATCCTTGGGTATAATTTTATTACTCTATGCCAGCAAATTCCTTACAGTGGTGAAACTGGAGTAATCATTACCTCCGTATGCACTTCATTTGAGATTGGACATTACTATTGATCAAGGTTTCAAGTGAGAGAGGAGAGTGGGTGTTGTTGCACTTGCTTCTTTTGCTTCCAGGTTTTGTGACTGACTGTCTCACCCAGGGATACATAGTTGGTGGGGAATAGCTTAGTGCTGCATCCACATGCCAGCAACCCCTCCATTATCTTGCTCCCTCCCTTTGGGGGGTCGTGCAGGGGGGAGAGATGTAGTGGACCAGAAATTATACCTATTGGGTACACCCACTCCTCCTTCTAGTTAGCCATGTTCTCGGGGTGATGACCGGGAGGCTTAACCTCCTGCTGAGACAATCACCAAGCGTTTTTTTATATTACCAGACTCGGTTTTATTTCAATTTTCATTGATGCTGCCCCCAAAAGCTGAGCATGACGTGCTGAGGCATGGTATGAATGATACCCCTGTCGGTCAATTTCATCATTGTGCATAATGAGCTTTCCATTTTGGGCATACTCATTTCATCTGTTGCAAGACACAATCCAAAGCCTGATTAGCCCTTCCACTGAGTCATCATGGCTAAATCAAGAGCCTACGTGGGGCCCTACACACTCTTCATGTAGTGTTGTGGGTGTGTACTCTACGAATACTGGTGGGTATCTGTAACAAAGCTAAATTATCACTATGTTTTGCAATGTTCTGTCCCATCAGGGGACATCTCATGCTGACTCAGCCTGACCCTCTCCCCTCCTAGGCCCTTGATAGCTTGGGAGCCCAAAATGTTGGCAGGTGTGTGAGAGCTAGCACACAGACCCTTAAAGCATTAACAACCTTCTTACATAGGAGGCAGCGGTCGTCTACTTGTATAATATGAATGTGGGTTCTTCGTGCTCCGCTTTTAAACCTCCCTGTTCTGACAGTCCTAGCCAGCCATGCCATGCATTCCTAAAACGTGAACTTTTAGCACCATATTTAAGATAGCACAGACAGACAAACTACAGCTTAACTTCCACGGTTTACAAAAGCATCAGCTAGGGTCATCTGCCCACACACAATTAAAACAAGATAAAAGTGAAACATTTTGTTCTCTTGGAACCTTCATCAGGCTAGAACGTCTGTGGATGATGCTTTGTAGGACTTTGGGAATGGCCATTGCTTCGGAAATTGGGTAATCAACATCCTGTTTGGCAATTGGCAGCTCACTTTTTTACAGTGTGATTAATACCAATAAAACTGAAGTACACCTCATACCATCAGATGACAGCCCGGGACATGACAAGATAAGCCCTTGCAAAAAGCTTTGTACCAGCCCCGCACTGCCGCTCACGGCAGGCCCCTAGCTCGAAGTCCATACAGAAATAGCAGAATTAACTTCATGACCACATAATTCCTGGGGCCTGCACTACAGCTAACAGCAGAAAGGCATTGCAACACCATCATGTTTTCTTTCCCTTTCAGATGGCTAGAATGTAGGAGGCACACAGCCACAAGCCTACACCTGTGCCATAGCCTCATGTGGTATTGCCTGTAAGGTTCTTTAGTAGGATGGCTGCTTGTCTTAGTCATAGGTTTCACACAAAAGATTCTAACTTGTACCCCCATCACTATCTTGCTTTAGCTTGATTGCATTTTTCAGGTATCAAACTGGCACTGGAAGGTAGGGCCGGGGCGCAGTTGCTATGAAGGCACTTACAATGTTTCACTGCTAGAGAACGGGCAACATTGAAGTTCGCTTTTCCTTGCTGTAATTTGATCATTCTGCTTAATTAACTGGGTCCTTCCATGCCACAGAATTCTATGGCACCTTGGTTATAGCTCAGAAGCAGCTAGGCACCCCAGCCGGAACGCATTATCTATTTTTTGATGCGCATGGACAGACGTGAGCTTTCAATATTAACTTATCCACATTCTCCGCATATGCATTGGCTGAACTCTACGTCACTGAGGGTGCACAGCATACTCTGCAGACCCAGGTTTTATATTCGGAAACAACTAAGAATTGTAAGTATAGAGATAGGCAACTGAGCAAAGGAAAAAGTTTATGACCATATAATACATACACTTGATTTTGTCTGGGGACGCAAGGAATCCCAGGCAATGTGATTTTTAAAGATATGTATGTATGTGTTATTTGTGTAGCGCGATCCTAGACCTAGACAAAAAAACTGTGGAGTGCTGTACAGGGTCATAGGCAAGCAAAGTCAACGAGCGATAGGAGAGGAAGTTGGTTATTAGATTGTTACTGCAGTGCAATGCAGTGTTCTTTAAATAGAAAAGTCTTCAACTTTTTCCTAAACTTGAGTAGCATTGAAGTGGTCTTGATAAATATGGGGATGTTGTTCCAGACCTTGGGTGCATAGATGGAATTGGCCTTGTTTTTTTCTTTCTTACACTTCCAAGTCTTCAGTCTTATGGCGTCCTGGCTGTGGGTGTGCTGAGAGCCACTAAAGACGGTGCACGAGTCCGTGAGGTAAGCAGGTGAACTAGTCATCATAGCTTTGTAATGATACTGATGGTTTTAAAGATGGTGCGGGCCAGCAAGGGAGGGGGGGGCGAATGGAGTATCATCATGATATGATCATATCTGTTCTGGCCTTGCATGAGATGTGGCATGTCCGAACCTCATCCTCAATGGACGGTTCCTATTGCATCCTCCAGCGAGGGTGTAGGATATAATTTCTTTCTATGAATTTATCCACAGGCATAGGTAAACGTTTTTGCTGAATTCAAGTAATGCATGTATGCTGCATGTTGAGACATGAACCACAAAGGAGATTGGCTATAGCACTCTCCCATGGTGATTGCTCTTTAAAAAATAAATAAAGTGAACACCTGTTTTCCATAGGACATATGTAGACATGTTGGCTGATTGTAATTGGCTAGGTTTGGGGGACCCCGACCAACCACTATGCAAGGAGATTAATTCAACAATATGCAGGGTCAGAGGCAACAAACAGTCAACCTGGATGGTACAGAAGCATGCAGGTCTCCACCACCCAATCCTGAAAGTATGTAAGTATGTTTTAGTTCCAATGGAGAGTCACAGACATTGGAAAATCACTGCGTTGGGAGATAATTCAGTCCATAAACCACAGTAATGTGGGCATGTGTTGTCAGGGGGTGGTATACTTTTGAACTTCTTACCCAGGTGTGGTCACCCATCCCTCTTTTTAGAGAGAGGGAAATGAATATCACTTTAAGTGACTTCTCTTGTTTTAGTATGGCCTATGAGTCACCCTATTGGAGGCAGGAGGAATGTAAAACACTAGTATAGTACAGCTCCTACAGCACTCACAGTGCTTACACCCTAGATGTCATGTTATTTCTATATATATGGCCCATGAACACCAGGTGGTTTCATTGTGCTAAAACAAGTATGAGTAAAAGTTGTTAAAGTCAGATTAGTTAAGGTGCAGAAAATGGACAATTGAAGGCAAAATAACAACCACAGTTAATAGCAAACTACATAACTGGAGAAGACTTGTTTGAACAGCCAAGTTTATTGTGATCTACTAAAGGAATTGAGATCACATTCAGAATGAAGGTGCATTGGGAGACAGTTCCATTCCATAGGAGCTAAGACTGAAAAAAGTTCCATACCTCAGTTGACAATATCTAGTAATAGAAGATTTTCTGTAGAGGCTTGGAGGGCCAGTGATGGCACGGACCTAGAAATCCATTGCTTACAAATTGTGGACCCATTCCATGTAAGATCTTGAAAACCAGGCAGCAGGTTTTAAATAGTATTCTTTGCTTGACTGGAATCCAGTGTAGTTGTTTCAGAAAAGGAGTGAAATGTGTTCTCATAGATGCTTTGAAAATCAGTTTAGCGGCTGCATTTTGTATTGACTGTAGTATAGATAAATCACCTTTAGAAAATCCAAGATAGATGGCACTAGCGTAATGCAAACAACAGCCAGTAATGGCTGCCATAATCTTATTAAGCCCTTCAGAGGAAAAATAAGGGAGCAACTTCCATGTAGGCCGCAGAAGCAAAACACATTTTGATACTACCAAATTGATGTTAGCTTTTATCAAACATTTTGCACTTTCTAGGAGCAGGAAGTGGTCCCATTTCTGTGGGCCAGTAATGCTGGGTCCAAAGGTCAGGGTTCTTATTCATGTGTATAAAGTACAAGGGGAATCCAATTTGATCGGTCAGGGACCTTGGAAACTAACTTATTTTGAGAGACAGCGGTCCCTGAGTAGACAGTGATCGTGGGTGATTGCTGTCATATTTGAGCAGTGTGTTACGCTCTGTAGGTTTCCTGAATAGGCTGGTAATCAAGGAGCCCTCTTTATGTAGAATGTTAAGGTCGAGAAAGGGGATGGTAGTTCTGCTGTATGATAGTGTGAAATTAAGGCCAGCACAGTTGTTGTTTAGCCAATGTAAAAATTGTTCAAGAAGGATTTGCGAATCGTGCCAAACCATAAAGATATCATCAATGTATCTCCTCCACATTGTGATGACAGTGTGGAAGGGATTCACAGACGAGAGAATGTAGTTAGACTCAAGGGCATCCATGTAAAGTATGGCCAGATTGGGAGCAAAAACTGCTCCCATGGAAGTACCCTTGGTTTGTTGGTAGTATTGGTTGTCAAAAAGAAAGAAATTCTTAGTGAGGCAAATTTCTAAGAGTTGCAGTATTAAAGTCGTGGGTACAGCATTGCCTGGTGTCGCAATTATGCGTTTTCTAATTTAGCCCTCACTAACTTTCGTCTTCTATCTTGTTTCCCCCTTTTTTCCTTTTCATATCTCTATTTTCGTGTGTTTTCGATTCAGTTAATTATAGGCAATATGTTTTCAGGCATTATTTTGAAAGTCCTGATGATGATCCGATATTAATGTTAAGGATCGAAACGCCGTCGACAAAATTGTCAGCCTTATACACTCTGATTTATTTGCTAAACTATGTGTAAAGGTGACCTCCTTCAATTGTTGTTTGTTTCATTGTAATGATTATATACAGACAACCACATGCTACCTGAGCCTTCTTTTGTTTTCTCTTGTGATGTGAGTTTATGGATACAGGCTTGTGTCCTACTGTTATTAAATCCTATGTTTTGTACATTTAATATAAATGCATATTAAAATGGCCTTTTTCCGGATGGAATAATGGCTACAATATAGTACCGATTGGGGCTATATTTATTTGTTTTACAATCACTGTCTACTCAGGGACCGCTGTCTCTCAAAATAGGGTTCTTATTCATAGCCACTATTTCAGTCTTGGCTGCATTCAGTTTTGATTGGTTATTCTTCATCCAGTCACAAACGTATCGCATTGTGTCTTGAACCATTTTTTGGGGGTTGTTGCTGTCATCTAGGCAGAGCAGAATCTGTAATCGACTGGGTAAGAAATTGGGTTATTAGTTGTGGTGGATGTGAGTCCTTCACAAGTATTAGGTCCACAATTGTCTCCTTACTGGGAAACAAGTACCTCATTATAGCACTTGACTCTCTCAGGGTAGCAAAGTGGAGCAGTCCATTGCCTACCCAGGGGAGGTGGTGTGAGCTAGCAATCCCAATTTGCTGGGGCACAACAACAACATTTAATAAATCATTGTCCAGGAAGAGCTTTCACTTTGAAGAAGGAACCTTACATTTATTACACATATCCACTTGTAAATATGATGCATTAAATTACAAACATATACAAAATGTAGATGGAAAATACCTTTGGTGACATTCTGAAATCACATTTGATCCATAATGGATCATGACCCGCAAAATCACAATACCCCCAACTATACCAGAGCCAACGTTACAATATAAGAGGGTATCATTAGGAATAAAGCAGACCTATTGGCTTTGTCAAAGGGTCACCACATCAAAATATATGACAAGCCTATTGGCATTGTCAAGGGGTCACCACATCACATTATAAGGCAAACCTATTTGGTTTGTCAAGGGGTCATCACATTAATATATAAGTCCATAATCACAAACTAGCATCCAAAAGTTAAAACCAATAGCTTCAGTAATCATGTTTAAATGCATTTAATATTAATAAGCATTGCGTTGTTCAAAAAAGTTGGCAAAAAATCATTTATATTCTAAATCACAGGAAAAGTGTTAGTCTCTGTCTTTTACCACTTCAGGCCACATAATACAGCAATAGGACCAACTACTAGGGGGATCCAGCACTCCCGAGCTAAAGAGCAGCAAGACCAAACTAAAATATGGTGAAAATTCTCCCCAGGTCATACATCCTATGAACTACGGCGAATTTCCCCAAATCCCTCCTGAGGACGCTGCTGCACTCCCTGCAGCCCAAAACAAAATGTAGTATTTACATTGGTGGTGCCGCTGCCCATTTTGGGGCACCTCAAAGCCAGGACAAATATTCAAATTAGACCTCTTGTGGAGCATTATGGGGCAATCCCAAGCCAGGAGCAATGAATATTGATAAACAGCTATTCACCCTTTTGTTTATGGCTGTTTGTGGCTTATGGTTTGGATACCTAGGTGCCCGAGCATACTGGGCACCCAGGTGCAGGAAAGTGTGGGGGGCAGTATGGGTAGCCCACTCCCAGCTGCCCCACTCACATCGGTGAGAGTTGGCATCTCTTTTGTTGCTCCCCTGGTGAGAGCAGCGTCTCTTCCATTTTCACCTCAGGAGGGTGGGGACTGATGTTGCAGCCTGTTTTTTGTTGTGCGCCACAGAGATTCAAGATTGCACCGGCCCGGCAGGACTGCTTTCATTCTCATTGCCCCTGGGGAGATGGGTGGCCCCCGGGGAAATAAGCTTTTAGGGGATGGGGCAGCACACACGCACACTATCCCAGTTAATTAATAATCAGTGTGTCAACCCCTGGGGGCTTGGCCATCCCTGAGGAATACGTTTGGAAATAGCGGAGGAGCTACGCGTGCTCAGTTTGTTTTTAGGCATATTTAAATGGGCAATTTCAAAGAGTGCATAACTCAAGCCCCGTTGGGCGATTTTCTTGATCCTGCACTCATTTTGCTCTTGGTGGTGAGCACTACCCTCATGGTGCACTTTCAGCAGGCCTCCTGGCCTCTAAAGGGCACACTTTGTGGGAAGCTGGTTTTACTGGCTCACTGCGCCAGTCTTTTTCTCTACTGGTCATCCTCTCCTGCTGCCGGGGGACATCTTGCACAGTCCCTCTGCTACCAGCCAGCAGAGCACCCTCCTGCCCGCATTCTCAAGTCCGAGAGCCCTCTGACTGTCTTGAAGGTCACTTCTAGTGACAGTGGAGTCTAGATCAGCCCTCAACTGGCCCTCAAGAGGCACAAGGGGGCCAGCGATTTTCTTGATATTAACTTGAATGTGGATATGGAGGTCCTCTGGTAAGATGAGTAGGACTTAAAATTGAGAAAGCACTTTGGTGAGGGAGTGAGAAGGAATTTCTTAGTTTGTTTAGATTCAGCATGCAGTGGCAGGGAGCAGCACCTTTCCTTTCTTCTTACCCTTTTTTCCCTCTGTAAGCGGCATATTTCAGGCTCAGAAACAAAAGGCACTTGGAGCCTGTGAACACTGCACTGTATTCCCTCGATCTCCACAATTAGGACACCTTGAGCCCTGTATGTTTGATGTTGGTACCTGACAGCAGGGGCCCTACCCCAGGGGAAGTGGTGTGGGGGAGGTGATGTGAGGGAAGGGTGTAAAGCATTTGTCTCATGTGACTCCTGCCTAACAAAGTGTTTGTCCCAGGATGAAGCCACAATGTGGAAAGGAAACTGCAACTTGGCAGATCCGACAGTCTGGGGCTCGGATGGCTCTTTTTCATATGATCTGTGCTTTGTGTTGCTTTGATATAATTTGCATCATCTATTCTATAACCAAGCGTTTTTGGATGCTGGTAAGTGACACCGAGTGACACTGAGGAAGGACCGAGTTTTATTGCTCAATGTATGCTGAGCCCTTCGCCACCCATGGTGTGAATATAGAAAACTGACTCAGGAAGGTACCCCTGCAGATAGTGGAACATTGGGAATAAGAGTAAAAGAAGAAATACAGACCAAGGGAAAAAAAGAGTGCAAGGAAGATGACAACAGTGAGGAAGGCAGAGAAAAAAAAGAGATGAAAGATAAGGAGGGTGGAAACAGAAAGGAGGATAAAGGTGAGAGATGGAAAAAAGAGACAAAGTGAAAGATGGGGAAGCATGCCACAGGGAAGGGAGAAAATGGTGGAACTGGTTTAAAGAAGGGGGTTAAAGAAGAAGGGGTGAAAAAGGGAACAGAGAAAAAATGAGAAAACGGAAATTGAACAGGGAAAGACAGGGTGGATTGTATATGTTGAGTTCGGAGAGGAAACAGTTATGGGAAAGTTGATGCAACCTGAACTGGATGGGTGAGTTAGAGAAATGAGAGTGAATAGATAAGGAACGGGAAGAGGAGAGTAGGAACAGAGAAGAAAATTGAGCACACCCCAAGGTGCTGCAGTTTGTCAAAAGTGTGGCTTTCCACGTGAAAATAAATAATTTTATTTGCAAACGTCTCCTTAAAATGATAATCCCCGATTTCGGATTAGAGCATATTTAATAAAAGTTTGCTAATCTCTTCTGAGGCAGCTACACGTATTTGAACTTTTTTAGCAGTACAATCATGTGTGCATTGTGCAGCCATAATTGGTAAGTTTACTAAAACAAGAAATCGTAGTTTATCTTTTCCTTCAGAAGTTGCAAACTTAATTTCAATAATCAAGGACGTAATTACAGAGGCCTAATACTGTGAACACAACCAATCATTTCATTGCAAAACTCAAATGGATTCTAAAAGGGCGAAATGCTTAAGAACACTCAAAACCGAACACAAAATAATGCCTTTCACAAATTATACCTGAAAGGCAAAGGACTTTAAAAGTGCTATCAACATTATCTTTAATCTCAGCGAAGTTTGAGTTCATACTATACAGAACGCTTACGTCCCGTATAAACAAATGAGGGGCCCTTCTTCAATATGTCAGTAAGTAGTTAGTGACAGTATAAAGTCTCAACGTAAAGATCCGTTTTGTTTCCTTGACCGGCCTTGCACTCCAAGCGCGTGGAAAAGTAGATTCCGCAACAACAAAGAAAGGCGGTCTACAGAGCAGACCTCAAAGCGCCTTCACAATGGTGGCCCGGCCTCAGCGGAGAGCCGGTAGCACGTTTCACATTCAATTCTGGAAAACCGCAAACACCGAGCGCCGCTGACCCTGCGAGGTTCGGGTTCAACGTGGCTGAACATTGCCCACACGACTGAGTGAGCAGCCATTATGTTAATGGCGATGTTCAAATACAAGACAGGCCGTGGGCAAATCCAGAGCCTGGGGCGCCATTAGGGCTGGCTCGAGACAATCCCTGACACCTGGCCTCTGAAGCACCGCCTAGAGAATCTTGGTAAGGAGCAGAAAAATAAAAAAATGTCTCCCCACTTGAAGGCTAAATAAGAAAGATTTATTGAGATACCTTCTGAAATGTGTGGCTTTTATATCTGGACTCCGGACCAGGTTCCTTTTAATTTTTTAAAGACCAACAAAGTACACACAAAAGTACAACGGCATTGAGAAGCAATCAATGGAAAACGAATGCTTTTTAGCTGTGGCTCAACTGCTTGCTTTGCAACACTACCTCCTGCACTCATCCCGAGCATCTCACATTTCTTTAGCCTGTAACCTCATGCATTTCACTTAGACTACAGAAGCCTTCAACAGAGCCCGTTTATGATTTTTTGTGATGCGTGTTCCCAGCTTGAAATGGAACTCATGTTCGACATTGGTTTACAATTCAGTGAAGCAAGCGAAAAATTAGTTTAACAACTGAGGGAGGCTTAGCAGAATTCTTCAGTGAACTCTTCTCTAATTGATCGGCTAAATCTCTGCAGAAGTCCCATTTGCTGCCAGACTACATATGTTGGAATCATCTGAGGGAATAGGATATGTTAGTTCAACAGTCTAACTTTAACTGGGAACCTCACACTATAAAAAAAGAGCGGGAGTGATAAAAAGAGCAAAAGACCGGGAGGGGGAAAGAAAATTAGGTGGTAGCGAGAAAGGGGAGAGAGGAGTTGGAGGAGAAAGCGCTCTATTGGGGGGTGGAGACAGAGCAAGTGAGAGAGTAAGACAGAGCAAAAAGAGTGTGATATATATATATATATATATATATATATATATATATTAATTACGTTCTAGTTAGGTCAAACTTTCCATAGGAAGATCACTTTTGGTTTGCTAATCATTTTGACCTTTAGAGGAATCTTCACAAAACGTTCCCCCCAAAAATGGTCAGGCATCTCAGCTCCTTCCTGGAAAGTTTGAAGTGCTCTGTCAAGTGGAGGCTGAGAAAAAGAAGGGGGGGGAGGTCGAAAAACATATTTTCTCCACACAATTTACAGTAGGAGTTTTAGAAAGCTTTTTACAAGAACAGCTAAACAGCTTTACATCAAATTTGTAAGAAAGCTAAATCTTTTCTCAGAAAGCGTGCTTTTTTTTGATTTGGTGTAAATAAATACATAGCAAACACAAGGAAATGATGGACGGAGCACTGACATTTTTCAGACACTCAACCCCAGTCACAAATCTGGGTTGAATCCATTATCGTTCTTTAGCTCACTTTGCCACCCCAGTTCAGACACAGCCATATGCAAATCAGTCTTGACCCTGTTCCTCATGGGAACAATCCAACCCCGAACTGCCAAGCAAGGTCTTCCCTGGACCGGAAACAAGCATACTGGGACCGGTTTCGGGGTAACACCCCTCATCAGCCAGGCTAGCTTGAATCCAGTGGCAAAGTGAGCAAGGGACACATGTCTGGGCATACCCTGCCAACTTAGGGCAAACAAAGCAAACACAAGGAGATGATGGACAGAGTGCTGAAACTTTTCAGACACTCGCCCCCAGTCACAGATCTGGGTTGAATCCATCATCGTTCTTTAGCTCACTTTGCCACCCCAGTTCAGACTCAGCCATATGCAAATCAGTTTTGACCCTGTTCCTCATGGGAACAATCGAGCCCGAACTGCCAAGCCAAGTCTTTTATTAATATACCGAACTATAATGTCACTTTAACCTTTGTTTTTCAGCGATTAGTAGATAAGCACATGTGTAGAGTGCAATATGCTGTTGGGACGCAACATGGTAATTGATGTGCACCCCAGCCCTGACTGCCCAACAGCACCGATGTCTAAATCACTAATGATGATTTTTGTTCTTATATGTGAACACGGATCATGCATGGGTGCCATGGCATAGGCTTCCTTCATGGATTTCGGACTTGTCAGACTGGGATGGACTCCCAGAGTGCTGGTGGAAGCCACTGCCTTAACCAGAAGTTAAGCAGCACGACTGCGGTAGTGGCAGCATACCGCTTAGTGATGAGTAGTCGTGAACAGGTCATTTTTAGCCTGTGTCACTGGAGTGAGGCCTAAAAGCTCACTCACTTTTTAAAGTTCCACTTCTGTGTGCTTACCTCACCCTTGGTAGACATCAGGTTGGTATGAAGTACTGCGCAGCGCAGAAATGTTCTATCTGCACCGGGTATATGTGTGCCTGGGAAGGGCGCAATACATGAATAGTGCCGTATTGAGTAGTGCATGTATGGTGTAAGCTTGTGCTGAATGTACATGTGCCAAAGAGTGGTATAGCCCGTGAAGGATGTGGTGCTGTGCTCTCTCATTCTTGGCATCCTGTCTCCTTTTTTTGCTGCTCTGCAGGAACCTCCTGTATTCCTTGTCATGCTTTGACTTGAGACGCTGTTGCATGGTTCAAGTTCCACGGGAGTCCTTTTTGCCCCTTCTTAAGCTTTTGGTCACATAGCTTTTAGGAGACTCTCCTCCCATTCAACTTCTACATCCTCAGGGGATGTTTGAGGAACACCCAAGCACCAGAGTCTTTGGTGTGTTTCTTGACCTCTTCACTTGCCACAGGGTACACCAGTTCTTCTACTGCCCCAGGAGCAGCAGAAAATAGTCCAGGAATCTCTTCTTCAGCTATCGCTGTATAGTGCCCCTCAGTTCAGCTGTGATCAACATTATCACCCATTCATGCTTTCATGTGGTGGAAGTTTCCTTGAACTCCAAGCCAAAGAAAAGCTCAAAATGTTCTTTAAGACTGAAAGTAGTGAACATTTTTGGCCTATATTTCATAGACTGAAGATGCAGCGCCACTATTTTTGCTAGGTGTGCAGAGTCTGCGGTCTTGTGATAGAAACTATGGACTTGTGCATTTAAAAAAAGTTGATTTTCCCCATCAGTGCACCCCTAAAACTGACACGGATGCCAGTCCACACCTAAGTGGACATCTTTATAAAGACATAATGAAGTTTTCAATTTTTAACAGCGTGTAAATGTGTCAATGGTCTTCCAACTCTTTTTCCAAAGCAACAGACTCGACAAATCCAAAATGGCACCCATAGTCCAATGTCTTTGTTTCAGATTTATAGACTATGAAGGGGGGGCAAACACAGGTTAATGAGTTTCTTAGTCCATGGCCCTGTAACCAGGCAGTGGACGCCACACATCAAAAATGTCACCAACAGTCCACAGCCTCTGTAGCAGGAACCATTGTCTATGAAATGGTGGACCTCTGCTGGTTCCTCTTCCATAGTCCGTGGTCCCAATGCTGAGGCTGCAGTCAATCTATTGTGAAAGCAGGAGGGAGCTTTGCAACTATGGGTTCATTTAAAATGCATCAACAATAATTTTTTCTAATTAAAAATGTGGGGACTCCTTGATTGTTTCCCACTAAGGCACATGAAATGCAATTCAAAGCCTCTTGCTGCCCGAAATGCTTTACTCTTGATAGGCAGCTGTGTTTTTTTTTTTTTACGGAGTTTTATATAGCGCAAACTTGACCCGAAGGTATCGGGTATCAGAGTGCTTTACACGAGCACCAGTTGTATTACATGAGGATACCTTCAATTTTGCACTGGGAGATTAAGTGATTTGCCCAGAATCACAGGATGTTGCAAGGACGCCTTGCCGAGACGCAAAACCGGTTCCCCAGATTTGAGGTCGACCGCCCTAGCCGTTAGGCCAACTCCTCTCCCCAACTCCTCCTTTCTGTGCCCTTGACACAGTGGTGTATTGAGAATAGTAGGTGGCCTGAGGTTTGATGTGCACTGTGCGTTCTATACCATAGCTGGTGAATTTCAATGCTTTTTTCGTGATCATGTACGATGAACCGTAACAAAACTATAACTGTGTTTTTTAGTGACCTTCTAGGTTTTCTTTATGATGTATTGCATTCACCTGCCATGTACCCACTCAGAGCAGTGCATGGCTTGCAGTCATGCACTGCGGGGGTAGGCCACAGAGTCTGGCATTTAGACAGGTGCTATGTCCAACCTGCCACTGCGGGCCAGTCCCTGTGGAATAAAGTCTTTGTCAATGTGCAGCAAGGTTTGGCTCCAAGGCCTGGCCTCCTGCCAGAAATGCTATATCTGCCTGTGCAACTACCAGAACCTTTACACAACTCCATGTTAAATAAGGTGAAGAATCGGAATTAACCCCTGCTACTTCAATGAAAAGGTAAAAAATAGCCATGATCGATTATGAGGGGAATTGTACATGTGGTTTGAGTACTAAATGCAATATATTTCACATTTTATTGGATTGTTTTAAACTAATGACCGAACGGAAGATGTTTTTCTGTCCGATCTTTTTAAAATAGGGTATTAGAAACCATACACAAGATATGGAACTTCTAACTGAAATGAGATTTTTGGATATAGCATGCGCCATAGGGAGGTTAATTGCTATTAAAAAGGTTTTTACTGGTATATAAATGTTTAAAATTTAGGTAACATGATGAATGTATTAATACTGTATGAGGGTATGGTGCAGAAATGAAGATGGGGTTTATTTTAAAGTAATTCGATTTTCACAAGTTTTTATATAATGAATTATTTCATCGATATTTTTAATAGTTGTTTTAAGTGATGTTATTATAAAAGTTGACATGGTTGTGTATGATATGTGTTTTAGGATCAAACGGTCTGAACAAACATACCTTTGACTGACTAACTGACAAATATGGTGTCTGTTTCTCAATACAAAATGGCAGTTGCACGATTACATTTTTCTCTTACAACATAATTTTTCTTACATTCATTTTCCAAGCTTGTGAGTTTCACCAAGCATTCCCTGGGATCTAGGGACCTCACAAAGTGCCTCCCCTTATTTGTGGATTTTTTTTAGGTAGGTAAAATTGATATTTTGACAAAAATCACAACTTTCTACATGGCGGGAAAATATGTACATCACCTTCATCAGCCAATCTTATTTGTCAAAAACATCAAATGTGATTGAGAGAAACTGGTATTTTGGAAAACAGTATTTTATATGGCCATGATATATAAAACTGCTAACCCTTTGAAGCCAACCTGTCACCATTTTAAATGTGAATTTCTCAAAGTCTACTGAACGGATGTTCACCAAACCAGCAAAAACACACTTTGAGTAAAGTTCTACTTTCATGCCAAGTTTGGTGTGATCCGTTCAGGGTTTTAGCTGTGACTGCTAGAAAAATTATGTGTGCTAAAAATAGAAGACATCTTTTTTAAACCCCCCTCTCCCCCATTAACTTTTCTCTACCTGCACAGAAGCTGATGTGCTGCACCAACACCAAGAATGGAAAATTTGATGCAGATCCCCAACGACCAAAAGTTAGAGGCGAATTAAACAAGCATTTGAAATGCAACAGGTCTCGCATTCACGCGAGTTTGAGCTATTGGCATTGTAAATGACAATGCCTTTTATTTATGTTTTGGGTTTTAAAACATAAATAAAAGGCATTGTCATTTACAATACTAATAGCTTAAACTCTCGCAAATGCCAGACCTATTGCATTGCAATAAAGGGCCTTCTCGACAGCTTGTTAGATTGTAAATATCGGAGGAACAGACCGGCCTGCGACGTCTTCAAAGTAGTAATAAATAGTGCAGTGAAGAAGATGTGTCAGTTTTGTAAATCACACAGACACAAAGTGTGTAGTGAGAGTTACATATGAACCGAGCTATAAACACTAACAAAGCGCTCCAACACCTTTCGCTCTGTGACTACACTGTTGCGGCTCAGGAGGAAGAGCGGGAGGGAGGGCTATTTCCTGCCCTCTCCGTGATTTGAGTGTGCAGTGTGGCTTTGCATAATGTCATTGCTATCTTTGGCCTAATAAAAAACACTCCAGCTGTAGTAGGGCCCTGGCCTCATCTCCTGGTGCAGGGCGGGCTGTGCTTTATGGCAGGCATGGAGCGAGGGAGGGATGGTCTCGGCTGCAGCTCCGACCTCATACAGTGCCCCTGCTATTACTAGAAAGCGAGAGGCACTGAGGTGGTGGTGGTATTGGTGGTATTGGTATTGGTGGTGGTATTGGTGGTGGTGGTGGCATTGGTGGTGGTGGTGGCATTGGTACTGGTGGTGGTATTGGTACTGGTGGTGGTACTGGTGGTGGTATTGGTACTGGTGGTGGTACTGGTATTGGTATTGTTATTGGTGGTGGTGTTGGTAGTGGTATTGGTGGTGGTATTGGTGGTGGTGGGGGCATTGGTGGTGGTGGTATTGGTGGAGGTGGTATTGGTGGTGGTATTTGTGGTGGCATTGGTGGTGATGGTGGTATTGGTGGTGGTGGTATTGGTGGTGGTATTGGTGGTGGTATTGGTGGTGGTGGTATTGGTGGTGGTGGTATTGGTGGTGGTGGTATTGGTGGTGGTGGTATTGGTATTGGTGGGTGTAGTGGTGGCGGTGGTATTGGTGGTGGTATTGGTGGTGGTATTGGTGATGGTGGCATTGGTGGCGGTATTGATGGTGGTGGCATTGGTGGTGATGGTGGTGGTATTGATGGTGGTGGTGTTATTGGTGGTGGTATTGGTGGTAGTGGTATTGGTGGTAGTGGTGGTAGTGTGTCGGAATAAAAATGTTTTGGCTGTGTTCTTTCTGCATTGTACGTCTTAAGTTAGCATTCGCGGCACCATTTTATGTTTAGCCGCCATTTTGAGCCGTGATCGAAACTAACTCCTCTCTCTGCCCCTGCTGAAAGCAGCTGCAATAGTTTTCGTTTCTCCAAGGTTGAGCCTTGCTGTACTAATGAATACATTGTTCTTATTAGCGCATACCTTTCCCACTAGATAGGCCTGCTCCCTCCTCTAGAGCAGCGGGCACAAGCAAAACGACCTTGGAGTAGAGATAGTGTGTGCCCAGTCTCAGGATCGAAAATCATCCTTCTGTATCCTCTTTGTTTAGCTGCCTCCAACTGGAAATTTCCAGTCTGGGCGTGTCTTTGTTGGTTCCGAATTGTACATAATGTATCACCATGTTGGCTGAGGTCAGTCCCTCTGCAGGAATCCCAGGAGGCTGGTCAGGCTGGACTCCGCTCGAGTATATCTGAATAAATATACTTGGTTTGTATTCTCTACTGTCTGACCGACTCTTCATTTGTGTGGAAGGCTGAAAGGTGGTCGCAAGTGACCCGGGTGGCCCTAATCAGGTCACTTCCTTCAAGTGGTGGTATTGGTGGTGGTGGTATTGGTGATGGTGGTGGTATTGGTGGTGGTGGTGTTGTTAATAAAACAGGCTTTTGAAAACAACCGGTCAGGTGGCTTTAGTACAGATGACATGTAACACAGATGTGCTGTTGTAAGCTTCAGCCCATTAGCACAGGATTATGTTCTACCTGGAATTCACATGACTTAATTCGCTAATCATTTCTAAATCCATTTTACTTGGGGGGTTGAAACAGACACGAGATAATGCCGGGTTAAAGTAATTGAAAGCAGGCGCCCGTGTTACGGGGGCGGCCCTGCTGCTTAAAAAAACACAAGCGGTTACAGCTGAAGCAGTGCATGTCCAGCCTGCAGTAAGAGAAACTCAATAAAGTAAATAGTGCTTACAGACTAAATAACAGGTCCGTGCAACGACTGAAGTAAAAGGGCCAGTCGCCATGGGAGGGTACAAATGAAGACAAGGCCTTACTAAGGAGGGACTAACAAGCCTATTAACGAATCCGAAGGCAGCATTTACGAAAGACAATGACATAAGCCAATGAAAAATATGGGAGAAGAGTGGGCGCGGCTTCTCTCCCATACTCTACTACAGCAGTCTCGCAAAGCGAGCAGTGCATGCGCGCTGCCGCTAGGCTCGACATAAAAAGGCTTTTTCAATGGGACGTACAGCTGAACCATGACTACAGTTGTGGTGACTAATGTGTAGTTATAGTTAGGTCAGAGTTTCCATAGGAAAATAATGGTTTGTTTTCTTAATATCTTTGGCATCATTTGACGAATCTGCACAAAACCTAACAAAAAGAATATTCACCCACTTTGGCTCCTACACAAAAAGAATTGCGCTGATCGGTCAAGGGGAGGCAAGAAAAATGGGGGGTTCCTAAAAGCGTATTTTTTCTTTCTAGTTCTATAGAAGGAATTTCCTCTCCTATGCAGAAATAAATGACCGAAATGATTCACACCAAATTTGGCGAAAGTTAGAACTATGGAGCAGATGTATGACCATTTTTTGCGGTGGCAAACGGGAATTCGGCCTGTTTGTGAACGCAAAATTGGTCTGCCCCATGCACAAACCATATTTTGTGAGTCTGTAACCTATTACCGACTCGCAAAATATGGTTTGCGACTCACTATTAGGAAGGGGCGTGCCAAGGGCGTCCCTTCCTAATAGCGAGAGTAATAGAAATCTATGATTGTTTTGCGACCGCATTTGCCGTTGCAAAACACTTGCAGTTTACCACCTACTTGAAGTAGGTGGCAAGCCACTCGCAAACGGGAAGGGGTCCCCAGGGGACCCCTTTCCCTCTGTCAAAGGGTGCGAAAATGTTTTTTAAGAGCAGGCAGTGGTCCACGGGACCACTGCCTGCCCTTAAAAAATGAAACTGAAAAGTTTCATTTTTCTTTTTTAAATGCATCCCGTTTTCCTTTAAGGAAAATGGGCTGTATTTTAAAAAAAAACTGCTTTATTAAAAAAGCAGTCACCGACATGGTGGTCTGCTGACCCCAGCATGCCACCATCCCTGGGAGTGCTTGCCATTCCCAATGGGGTCGCAAATTGCACCTGCCTCATGAATATTAATGAGGCATGCAATTTGCGACCCCCATTAGGAATCGCAAACAGTGTCCGAGACACTGTTGTACATTCCATTTTGCGAGTCGCAATTCGACACAATTTGCGACTCGCAAAATGGAATGGTCTACATCTGGCCCCTAATGCAGAAAGCAGGCTTTAACTGATTTGGTGTATATCAGTTCATCCATTTGTGAGAAATTAACACTTAAAGAGGGGCTCGGTTTGGTATGAAATGGTTAACCCACAGTAAAGGTTAGATATATCTAGATTGTCTTGCAGGAGCTCCTCTGTACCAAATAATTAAGAAAAAAGGCTGCTTCTTGCTAGCAGAAAGTAGAAAAAGCTATGCCGTCTGACATTTCAGTACCATGGTACAGAAATTATCTGATTGGCTGCACACATTGTTCAGTGTTGTGGACAACATTACAGGATTTAGGGACTAATTCTCAGGGTTCTGAATTTGTAGGGAAAAGGCCACATAATGGAGGCTGGGTGAGTACACTCTGACACCCAGATCCATGCAGAGACGGTTCATAGTGACTCCCACAGTAATTAAAATGTAACAAAGTATCCGGTTTTGTTGTGGGTACTGTAGGACTACACTAGCCCTGTAGCCAACCCCCCCACATTCCTTGGCTGAAGGCCCACTCCATGGGAGGTTGGGCACAGTGCTTGGCAACAGTCCATGCCCTATGGCCAAGCCTTGCTTCACAAAGCCTAAGGTCATGTGCAGCAGGTATTAGCTATTCTTCAGTGGCAGCCAACTCCTGCAGCACACAGCTAATGGCTGTGTATAGCAGGGGTCGGCCCCTCCCGGGGGGTTAAGAGCAGGGTCTGGTAATAGGTCGGTCATGAGGGCAACCCCAGCTGTGCATGGCTGAAGGTTGTGTGTAGCAGGGGTTCAGCAGGCTAGATGCAAGGCCCGTCTGCAGACTGTGCACAGCTAGGCCATGTGCCCAACCCATGCTTTGCACGGTTGGGCTCCCAGGGGGATGTATACAGGGCCAGTCCGAAGGCAGTTCTAAACAGGGTTTGGCCGCTGCTGGGAGGTTGGTCGCTCAATCTGTGGGGGGGGGGGGCAATAGGTTGGTGTCATTTTTTGGGGAAACAGCGTTTACATCGCATGTGCTACAACGCATACGATTACAATGCAGTTGTTACAACAACCGCGCTGTTACAACGCAATCCATTACATCGCAAGTCGTTTCTACGACTTGCTGTAGGGGGCACGCTAAACTAAGGAATAGTATAATTTACTATTCCAATACCTTCCCTACTGTTGCACATGCTGGAGTTGGAATAGTAAATTATACTATTCCTAAGTCCAGCGCGTCCCATACAGCAAGTCTTAGAAACGACTTGCGATGTAATGGTTTGCGTTGTAAAAACGAGGTTGTTGTAACAACTGCGTTATAATCGCATGCGTTGTAGCGCATGAGATGTAACATCGCATATTCCATTTTTTGGGATAATATTAGCTCCATGGTACTCCTGCGATACTGAGAAGTAGCTACCACAGTTTTTAAAGGAAATAAGATGTGTAATATTGACAATGGGGTTGCATGGACAAGACCTTTCTGTTAATAGTGTATTTGGCAATTTTAAAGGTAGAACTGGATACATTCCATTATGTTGTTTAGGAAGATGCTGTTCTCTTCTGCTGTGAAATGAACTCCATATTGTCTATAGATGCCAGCCATGTAGATGCTATTGTTGTAGACAACCCCATAGTCTTTGAGAAATTTTGAAATTACAGTTACGAAAACTTTTGGGATTTCTCACATTTTGGACAACTGGTTGCACCACTGCCACTTTTGATTTGACATATGTTGGAATAGACAAAGGCAGAGCAGGGTAGGAGATTCATCAACTCTCCCAAGGTTTCCTTTATTTGGATTGATAGTGCTACTTCTGTGATTGTGCCAAAATCATTTTAAACAGATTGGATAATCATGACATCAGTGTGTTCAGAGTTCAAAATGTTTTCAACTATAGGTAGTGGTAGATTCTATTTCATTCTTCTGTGGCTAATGCAGGTAATGTTCACTTTGAGAAAGCCTACATCTTTGTCAATGCCACAGTTTTTCACATATTCACAAGCTCAAAAGATAATGGAGTGCCCCACAATACAGATGCAAACCACTATACTGGTATCCCAATGTAAGAAATGGACGAAGCCTGCAGCAGAATGACAAGAGTTCTGGAAGAGTACCTTACGTGAAAACAAAACAAAGCCAGTTAGTTCTCTAGCTTCCCAATTAGTTGCTCTTAGCGAGGCACAACATTAAGTTAGGAAGCAAGTAACTTCCATTGTTTTTTTCTTATTTGTGATTGGTTAAACAGGTACTGTTAACTATAGAGTTTGCTCTTATTGCTTTAAAGTCATTAGCAGAACAAAAGGATGTCCAGTCAATCCAATACTTTTGTGGAGCATACTATGCTCTATGAACCTTTGATCCAGAGATAAGCTCTTGGCATGGTGTTGTTTGGCGAACTAAAGCAGTGTACAGTAGTGGGGAAGGGCTCATTGTTACTTGAATCTGAAATATTAAATGCAGTTTAATAAGTAATTTTGTCAATTCAAGTAGAAGTAGTAAAGGTTTCTTTAATCGCATATTGATAATTAAAGTTGAAAAATTACATGAAGTTATTGCAACAGGAAAAAAGGCATTGAGCATCTGGAAACATATCAGAAGACCAGAAAACATAGCAAAGTCAAACCTAAAAGGCATTCTCTTGTCAGCTACTTGAACTCTATTCCAAGCATAACCCACCTTGTGAGGAGCAGGATTGCAGTATATGGGGGAGCGTGGTACTACATTGTTCCATCCTCACATGGTGGAAAAAGTGCAACAAGGGTAGCTTTTAATAGTGGAATTTTCGCAACTTGTATATAGCTATAGCAGGGTATGTTTAAGGACAGTTGCATATCTGAAAAAAAGCAGATACAGTCATGATATAGCTACAGATAATTGTGATTTACCGAAAGGAAGAATACTTTAAACTGTAAAGAGTTCTTGGGGCATAACGTTTTGTGGTGTGAATGATGACTGGATTAAGTCACTAAGCAAAAGCCAAAGAAACTGAAGAGGCTCACCCCTATTTCCCAACACCGCCATATGAAAACTCAAACTGTGCACACCAGCATAGGGCTTAAGTAGGTTATCCTGTTTTAGGTTTAAACCTATAATGTCTGATAAACTCCCACCAAAATGGAAACAACTCTCAGTGTAAACATATAAACACAGATAAACACCTGCACAACCACAGACTAAAATGCCATTAAAGAAGAGAAAGCGGGAGAGAATATGCCATTCTTATTTCTTCCTAAAGGGGCCAACAAAATGTACTTTGTTATACAAGGTAGCAGCAAGAAAGACTGGTCAAATAACATTCTGCTTGTCACTAAAATATAATTTTTTCTTCCTCTTGTTTTATCCAGCTTTGTGTTCCCAAATTCAATGTGTAGGGATCAGAAGCATATTTTAGGTCTGATATAATTATTTAAATACCCTGTAGAGGACCTGGGAATATTAAAACCATATTAGATCTTTTGGCAGTGTGCAATTCTTTCACTGATTCGTGAAATGGCTGGCTCATAAAAATCTTGGCCCATATGTACTTTCAGATTTACTGACAAACACAGAATGGGTAAAACCCTTTGAAATTTCAGCCCCCCCCCCCCTTTTTTTAGCAAGTCCTTATTGATAGCAGGTCAACGGCCAAATACCCCCGGCCTTAAACATTAAATGCAAGGTGTGGGGACGGGTACCTGTGAAAAAAGTGCTGTCGCCATGCACATGACACAGTGGTGAAAACATGACAAAAGACTTTTCAGTTATAAAAAAAATAATAGCAGCAATGTGTCCCATTGTTATGTGTGATACCTTCAGCTAATCCTGGTTTTTTACCCAACTTCACGTTTCTGCTGGGGATTCCGAGCCCATGTTAACAGCAAAATTTCAAATCCCAGAACGCAATGTAATGTGTGTTAAAAAGTCAGGAATTACTTAAAGTGAGATGCTGGTATGGGGACATTTCGCCGCTAGGAATGTCCACACAACAGCAGCATCACTCTAATGTAGAAAGGCAAAAGTGCCGAAAAGCAGTGGTGGGAATGCTTAAAGCATCAACTTTCAGGTGCCTTAGAATGCACAGCTACAAATTAATCTAGTGTAATTTAAAATTGTAAAGGTTTCACAAGTTACTATGGTGTTGGCAAGGTTGACCACCCCTACAATGTTACAATATCCAAAAAGGAGTAGGTAAAAGAACCCCAACGGTGTACAGGAATTTGTTTATTAAAACATTTGAATATAGCACTCTTACTTTTCTAAATCCATTAATAATCCTGTAAAACAGACAGAGGCATGACACAGTGACTGTGAGAGATACTGAGATGTGAGAGATGGTAATGGCATGCGAGTGAGAGTGCAATTCATAGACTCTTATGCTTAACAGTCTAACAAAAGTCCATTGGACACACTGACAAATGGGAAGACACTACATACCCTGCATTACTTCTCCTTTAAATTAAATATGTGCATTATAGCATTCACTGCAAAAAACTACATGTTGGGCGGATAGGCAGCTGAATAAAAACAAAAAAAGCACTGATTTCGAAAAGTTTGGAAAACGCTGGGAAAACACCACTAAAATCCACAAAAAATAAACACGGTCAGCAAGACAGCCTAGTTTAAGGTGCCAACCTGTGCATTTTAGAATGGCAGCATGTTCTGAAGTCTGCTGTGAGGTAGCCCTAAAAGCTGACTTCTGAAGGCATGTTCACTTTCCGCTCAATGAACTTTAAATGTCGCTCATGGGTCCAGCTTTGGCATGCGCATTACTGAGATCAAGAGCTTTAGCCAGGAACGGAACTCTAATGTCACTCCTAATACAGTATACTGCAAAAAAATTAAAACAAAAATTTGTGAAGTGAATGGAAACATGTCAAAAGACATTAAAAGACACTAAAGTCAAGCCAAAAAGTATTGATGTACAAGTAACTCAACCCTTTCCCAAGCATAACCTAAGCCATTAGGGACAGGTGAGCTGTACATGGTAGTGCACTGGGGCATCCTCACATGGTGGAAAACGTGCAACAAGCCTTTAGTTTAGTAGTGAGGTTCTGGCAACATGTGTACAGTAATAGCAGGGTGGGTTTAAGGACAGCTGTTTCTCTGAAAAGTGCAGATCAACTGATGGTATAGCTATATGCTGTCGTGGTTTACCAAAACGCAGATGGGTTTAATTTGTAAAGAGTTCTACAGGCTTAACTTCTTGTGGACTACGTGATGAATGGAGTAGGTGACCAAACAAAAGCCAAACTCAAAGTGAAGTAACTCACTTCTGCTTCCTAGCACTTCTTCCTTAAAACTGATAACTGAACAGTGTACACCAGCATAGGCCTTAAGGAGGGAAACTGTGCATTCTGCAAAGGCAGCATGCTTTAGCATTTTCTGTGAGCCAGCTCCAAAATTTCACATCTAGAGACATCTTCACTTTCCTCTGTTACATCCCCAGGAACATATTTCAGCTCAATACCATACGACCCCATGGAAACACATTTCACAAACTGTCAAAAAAGTAATATGCATCTAGCCTTGCCAAAGGTTTGAAAACTGCCTATAAAAAGTTGACTCACTTTCAATCCTCATCATTGACTGCATGACTTTGCTAAATTAGTACTTCTCAAGAAGACACAGCAGTTTAACCCAAGGAAAAATACTTAGAACACTCAGCTAGTGACTTTAGAAAACATGCGAAATGGAGTCTAAAACTAGGCATTTGCACCTAATAGTGTTAACATCCGTTTCTGTTCACGGAAGCCAAAATGTCTCTCATATGTGCATGTTTAACATGCACTACAGAGATTAAAGGCTAAGAGGAGGAAGCTGTGCAAAGGCACTCTAACTTCATTCCTATACAAGAATACCACAAACAGTGGAATAAAGTAGCCGAAGTGACTGGAAACAAGTCAAAAGACATGAAAACACTCCACAGTCAAGTTAAAAAGCAGTCCTGTGTAGGTAGCACAGCCCTGTTCGAAGCATAAACTACAGTGTCAAGCCGAGGTGGGCTGTATGTGGTCAATGTGATTCTACACTGTACATCCTGAAATGGCAGACAAAGTGCAACAAGCCTTGCTTTTAGTAGAATAGTAATGACATCATGCATATAGGTAGAGAAGGGTAGGTTTACGGAGTTGTCTCTATGAAAAGTGGAGCTCAAGCTACAGACTGTCCTGGTTTACCAAAAGGTAGAAGGCCTTATTCTGTAAACCTGTGTAGAGTCTTAACTTCTTGTGGTCTGTGTGATGACTGGTGTAAGTCACCAAGCAAAATGGTAAAGCATTTTTATTGTAATTGAATGGTGCCTTTTCAGTACAAACCCATATGTCTAAGACAGTGCACACTCTCTTAGAATATGTTACAAGGGTATCTGCATTAGTGTGTTGCAGTCAAAAGTCCAGCAGTTGCAGGGAGAGAAAAATAGAACCACATCTAGGTAGTTATGCTGTTTCCTCTCTTTTTGATTTACTAGGTTTACATGCAATGTAGTGCATCAATCAAAGGTGCTATGTGATGCATTAAAAAAGGGAGACACCAGAACAGCACCATCTGTAGTAAGATATGGCACGATTTTCCTGTCTCCCTGCACTGGCACACTTTAGGTTGCCATGTGGGAATGCACACACCCTTGCACCAAAGTGCAAGGGTGTGTGTTCTATCGAGGATAGGTTTTGTAATAGAAGGGGATTCCCAGTGCAACGGCTATGCTTTAGTGCTTTGATCAATTTGTATGTGTGCTGCACAGTGCAGCACACATACAAAGTTCGTGAAAAGTTGAGAGTTTTAAATCTAGCTCTACAGTTACACTTCCCTCCAAAAGATGTAAGTTTTTAACACAAATCGATCTCTACCAATGTTAGCAGATAGGGATTTGTGTCAAAACCCATGAGTGGTTCCATAGGAACGTCCATGTAGCGCCCATGGTGCAGCCTCTTCAAGCAAAGTGGCACATAGCACTATATGGTGATACTTTGGCAAACTTTGCAATGCAAATCCTAATTTGCGTCGGAAAGCAAATACCGCCACATCACTGTCTGATTTCCATTAAAAAACCTAACTGAAACCCAGAGTAGTGTTAGTAAATCTGGGCCCATCTCTGTATTCTGCATAACATTGTGCCAAAGAATATTGAATTTCCCCTTTGAAAACTCAGGAACATATTTTAACAATTAGACATATAAATAACAAACAACATACATTTTTTTTTTTTTTTAAATATCTTTATTCAGTTTTTAAACAGCAAGTTTTCGCCCTCCCCCCAACCCCCACCCTCCCGGTCAGACAAGTATACATACATTTATAAGGTGAGTTACATTATCAAAAAGACAATGGTTATACATTTTTTTTTAAGATGTTTATTTTTTGGGAAAATTGTATTTTTTTTGGGTTCAACTAAAAATATCAAAAAACGGCACCTCAACTTTGATCCCAAAAACTACAAGAAATACTATTTGTTCATTTGGTGAGTAGTCAACTGCTGGTCTCTAGCTGCTGTACTCTGTTCGCCAACAGATACTATATTGTATATCGTGAAGTGCGCAAAAATTCTATTGCATAGAGAGGGGTTGATGTTTCGAGTTCTGCTGGCAACAACTTCTGGAGGAAGTATACCAGCAGACTGGAGACTCTACTGGAACAGAAGATGCGGATGCGCTCCCTCATTTTCCTCATGCCTTCTCTTAGCCACATTGAATTGTGTGGTGTGTGTTGTAATCTACTGTCTTGTATAATGCATTCTCCCCATTGATGTTCTCAGCCTTGCTGCTCAGCCAGCGTGCGAGGTCATTAGAATGCTGAGAGTGTTTGTGCTTGGATAAGAGTCAGCTGGAGTGCACAAGCTGAGCAGCAAGGAGGCTGCTACTAGTGGGGCATTACATTGGAACCTATCATCTTCCAGTAACCTGTAACTAAACATATAACTTGAAGAATAGAATTTACAGCCTTTTCCTAAATGACCTGACTATTTGGCATACTTGGTTTTAAAAGTGTGCCAGGGATAAATGTGTATTATAATTTCAGATGTTTTAAACAAATATTTTTCCAGTAACCCTGGAGAATTCTTGGTGGCACAGGAATCACACATCTGGTTCCTACCCCATTCTCATTTTCCTCAATGTTGTCATTTATTGACACTATATCAGCCTCAAGTACAGACGTTAAAATATGCAAGAATGAAAAAACTGCTAGATATGCATTGGTTTCTTAACTGTGAAAAATTCATTGATTTCTGTAAGTAAGTCGCCTGCAGACTCCACTTAGTGAGTGGTCACAACCTAAGCCTAGTATGCGAAGACAACACGATTCAGTGAAGTAATACCAATAAATCAGAAAGAATTACACACACCGGCTCAAAAGAGCTTCTGTTAAAGGAGAACATCTTGCAAACCAAAAATAGAAATTAGTACGTCTGACACAAGACATTCGACTTCACAGGAAGGAAATAAATTCAACATAATATGTATTAGGAAGGCATACCGTGAAAATTATTATGACTAAATCTAGCCATGCACAAACATATCTTGCCATCTTTGGAGGTCTCTGCACTGACATTATTGTAAACTAGCTAGATCCTGTTATTTTTTATACTGAAAGGTTTGTATTACCTACAATCCGAAATTATGTTTAGTGTTATTCATGAAAACTGTGGGTCTCTTCTTTTCCCACCACGAATCCCTTGGCATATATTTTCAGGATTGCTGCTAACGTTGGTTCTTGCACGAGTACAGTATATCAATATTTGAACAAAATAAGCTACATTAAACATAATGGAGGTTTTGCAATGAATTTATTTCAGGAACATAGCGAGAGTTAAAAGGTTAGTTCATGTTTGTGACAATACCTTTAAATGAAACGTTCTGTAAACGGCCCACCCGACCCCATAAAAAAATCCGTACTATGTAATGACCGAACATTGAATTACCTCTCCCACTCCTCCACCGTCTCTTATTTTTTTCTGCAATACTAATTAAAACTGTGTTTAAATGCTGCCGCTCATACGTTTCTAACTTACTTCAACTTAAACTATTTCGTCTTTGTATATTAAACACGTGGAACGCTCGGTCTGCCTCTGTCAAACTGTGAATCTTAGATAGTCATTTAAACAGGAGAGGGAAATTTAAATAAACCGTTGATCAAGACTGCCGTTAAAAGAAAATACACACAACGTGCAAGAAAGAAAATGCGATTGCAACGAGAAAGAAGCAGATTATCAGCATAGTTTTATAACACTATGCTGATGTATAGGTAATACAGTACAATTAGACAAGTACTCGATAGGTCCTTGAGAGGTAGGAAGCTGTACTACTCAGCCCCTTGGAAAACGATCACAGCACTAAAGAGCTATTAGTGTTCAAACGATGAGCAACACAGACTTTTCTGGCTCAAGCAGTACTCAAGTTCAAAATCACAAGAGAACAGCATATACCTTTTAATTTGCCAAAGCAAATGGAAAAAAACGAGCGCACAAACACATAAAAGTTGAATTCACCATTACATGAAGTGACAGATAAAACACCTGGAAGATAATTTATGTTAAGTGATCAAATTAGTAGGAAATCGGAAATCACGCCTACTCTTTAACAGACATGTATGAACACAGCTGAGGTCTTCAATGGAAATGAAATCAACTTTAGTTCAATTACATCTAATATGCTGTGTGATGAACTGGCTGCGCCTCTTATTACGCTCTCCCTGCCAACATCCTTTTCTATTAGTACTGTCTTTTGGAACAGAGATGAGCATGCCATGCACAACTCCAGCACAATGTTCATCTCTGCCTTAATTACATTGGCCTGCCTTAAATCCCCATAATCCTCCGTCAGTGTAACTGGCTTATACTTTTGTCTTCCAATGAGGTGAACAAAAACCACAGAAAAAAAGGAAGAGATTCCACCCCCACACCACAAACACACACGCATATAATGTGCACACTTCCACTTCCGCTGGTTTACTTTTTATTTTAAACTATTTCTGTAGTTTTCAGGGAAAGAAGGGATACAGGCTTATAGTGATGCATCTGCATAGTGCATAGTTTAATTATTAAACCTGACATGCTCGGAACTACTTTCAAGTCTCGTGCTTCATACCTTATAAATACTCAATTAAAAAGTTGGGCCAAAACGGACTGAAACATGCTGCCTGCTGGTAGGGACATATTTATGTTTCAAGATGACTATGAGCCAAAGGGGTCTGCATTATTCTTGACGAGACAATATTATTCCCTTGCTCAAAGTGCCAACTGGATTCAAGCTAGCCTGGCTGATGACCGGTAATACCCTGAAACCGGTCCCAGGATGCTTGTTTCCAGTCCAGGGAGGACCCGCCTTGGCAGTTCGGGCTGGACTGTTCCCATGAGGAACAGGGACAAGACTGATTTGCATATGGCTGGGTCCAAACTGGGGTGGCGTGGTGAGCAAAAGAACGATGGATTTAAACCAGATCTCTTGACTGGGGGTCATTCAGTATTCCGTCCATCATTTGTTTGTGTATCACTTTTTGCCCTTAGTGTGTTGGGTATGCCCAGACGTGGGTCCCTTGCTCACTGTACCACTGGATTCAAGGTAGCCTGGCTGATTAGGGATAATACCATGAAACCGATCCCAGGATGCTTGTTTCTGGTCCAGGGAGGACCTGGCTTGGCAGTTCGGGCTAAACTGTTTCCATGAGGAACAGGGTCAAGTTTGATTTGCATATGGCTGGGTCCAAACTGGGGTGGCGTAGTGAACAAAAGAATGATGGATTCAACCCAGATCTCCTGACTGGGGGTGAATGCATGATTTATTCAGCATTCCGTCCATCATTTGTTTGCGTATCACATATGCTAAGCCTGAAGCAGTCATCAGAGTGGCGTTATGTTCTGTATTAGTGCAGCTTTTGAACACAGTAAACTTATCTACAGCGGTGCTCTTTGTGTTTTATACCATAACCACAACAGGTGAAGTATCCTCTTTGTAGATACTTGAACCTGCTGAAGCTTGTATTTCTGGAGAACATGAACATATTACTCTGGATTGGTTTCCAGTCTCCTTCACTTTGATCAGTCCGACTGTGCTGGTTTTCCATATTACCCCCGTTGCTACTGTATGTGACAACAATAGTTTCAAATGCATCCAAGTAAATGTACTTCATATCAGTCAGATGTTTGTTTCTCAGGAAACTTTCAATTTATTTCTCCTTCTAAACATTTTAAGTACGTGTTTACAATTTGTTTATATTGAAAGAAACATGTTGTAAAATGGGACAAATTTACCCTGTGGTGAAAAATCCTTGCGCAAAAAGGAAAGCACAATGTCAGTGATGACTAAAGTATTGCAGGGCCCACAGGGTGTGATTTCTTCTACAGCTACACAACCGCAGGGCCACAAAACTAAATCATAATTGTGATTTTCTTTTCATAAGGGAGCATGACGACAGACTACCCAAAGAGGGAATTATTTTGAATTCTTGTGGAATTTTGATTCCTGACAGAGGTACACATATAGATCACTCCCCCTCACATCCACCCTCTCCAAACAAATTTGTGATAAACTAGGTTTTTCATTTCTGGATTTAACTAATAGATGCCCATAGGAGAGCTCAAAATTCCCCTCATGTAGAACGTGCTAGTAATGCTCTAGAAAGGAGAACATGCCTGGTAACTTTGATTACTGGCACCACTTTTTCTCCTAAGGGTTTTAAACATTTCAGGAATTTACTGAGTTACAAAGGTAAGACCAGTAAGTCTCGATGTGGCACACTTCATTAGAATGTATCAAACATGTCTCTAGCAGCATGTTGTAGCAAGAGGACAACTGGTTTAACAACCAACAGAAAATATTCTTTGGTTGCTCCTCCCTAAAATGTGGGTGCTTGTTCTAAATATTGTGAAACTTGCTATTGGTAATGTTACTACCAGTACAGCAAATTCTGCAATATTTTCCAGATGAGCGCTTCATTGATACCATCTTTGGAGACAGAAATCAGTAGAAGACAAAATTCAGACCTTAACTATCCTCTAAGCTTTCCAAACAAGATAAAAATTGAATTATTGTTAAATTACAGTTAGGGTTATTAAGAGCCTGGGTAAAGGACCTCGAACTTACGTCCTGAAGAGTCAAAACCATGCCATGTTTACAAGATAGCCATTGACTAAATAAAAGAGTTCCATTCAAGTTCATTATATTTAAATTAATACCAAGTGGCAATACAGAAACTCTGGCATAGATCCAGCCCTTGTACACCTACATGGGACACAGTGGATTTAGGTTCAGCACTTAACATCTGACCCCCCTAAACTGTTTAAGAACTGTGGCAGATAGCACATCTTACTAAACAAATGCTATAACTCACTCATCAGTCCCTAGCACACTGAACAATCTCTCTTTTTCAAGGCAGATACATTCATGACACTGCACCTTTCACAACAGGCTTTTTCTAGTCAAAGACCAAGATTTTTACAATAGATCATTCCTTAGAAGTCATCAAGAAAATTGAGATTAACGTCCCCATGGTCCGCAGAATAGGGAAAGCCCAGACAGTTATCCACACGTCTGTCACCACCATCTGAGATTATATAATAGTAAGCCAATGCAGATCTAAATTAAAGAAAAATCTGAAAACCTTTTGTATACAGATGGACATACATGACACACTTGTTTGTGGAACAATCTTTCTGTGTGCGAAGAATTCTTTAAGTAATCAAGCACTTAATACAATAAAAATAACATTGCATGCTGTGTCTCTTTATTATCAAAGGGATACATTTAAGAATAGATGGTTTCCGTGACATGATTATAAGCATGTAAATCACATCTCTATTACAAAATGAAATGGAAATTGTTCTTGACTGTACAGCAGCACTGGGTCAAGTTTGTGTGTGTCGTAACCCAATAAGTCTGTAAGTGGACTCTGAAGCCGCACTGCAAGTCATTTGGGATAGGAGTTCCTGGAGCACAGAAACATGAGTGGTTTTAGGCATGGCTGAGCTGGGCCCATGCCTGAGATACCAACCTTCATAGAAAGAAGTGTATAGATTTAACACAACAGTTTTCCTCAGAGTTAGCTTCAAATAAAACCATTTTGAATCACTGCTTCTGCAGGCACCATTGTTAATCCAGTCTGTAGATCTTCTAATGGATCTCCCTTCTCTTGACGCCCCTCCCATTTTTTACAATACACTTCACATAGGATGAAGTGGACCAAACAATGCACCATCTCGTATCTAAAGGCAATTAAAGGGAGAGTGAGGGGTGCAACTAAATCCAACGAAGGCTCTCCCATGTGAGCCTGAGGCAAAGGGATCAGATGGACATTTAAACTTAATACAATGTGCCAGTCCTATGAGCTTGGTATTTAGGGACCCGGTGTCCCAAGCAGTGCATGCAATGTCTATAGTAATAAAAGTGGGTTTTCAAAAAAGAATACATACATGTTTTTGTCTTCTACACTGAAGATTCAAGTAGTAAAGAAATAATATGAAAGGCTCACCCTCATAGCAAGCAGAGGGTGGTTGGGGTATTTTTCTAGGAAAGTTGGAAGGGGTGCCAAATTTGGTTTTGCTCATGGCACCTCCCGAACCAAGGCCAGCTCGGCTTAGAGAATCATGATGACTAAGTCAAGAACAGACCAAGTAAACATACAAGTTAATAGATGATGTGGTCCTAAAATCGGTCTCCATAAGGAATGAAAACACATTACAGGAAGAAATGGTGCACTTAATAAAACATCAATGAAAGGTGAGGCAAATAACTAATCTGGGCTACAATGAACCCAAACAGTTCACGCTTATCTGTGATCCTTTCAACTTATCTTTGGATCAGCGCAGCATCAAGTTCCCCACATTGGTTTAAAGCTAACAAATGAGGCATGCATGCATTTTAACAAGCGTCTTCAGGTAACACTTAATCTAATCACTTTCAGATCAAGTAATCTATCATATCTTTATGAGAAGAACAACTCTTTATAGCTTCATGGTTAGCATTCAATAAAAATGTTAAGCATCAGCTTTGTAAAATTGAAAGGCAAAGCAAAATCAGCCAGTCTTGAATGAACACACTATTGATAGATAAAGGAAATTGAGGATACAACTGAAAAAATACACAAATGGAAGAGGATAAGAAGAATGAATCGACCGACGCATCTCAAGAAATAATTTATTCTACTTAAATGCAAAATGTGCTTTTCGAGAATAATGCAATCAGTGCTGGACAGAATTTTAGATACTTCAGTACTTCCTTAGGGTGTAGCTGCTGGAATAATGGTTATTTTTACACATAGTGAAGTTAAGGAGAAAAGAGAAAGTATTTTTTTGTGTTGTATTAAAGATTATTTAACAGTGACATTAAGGAATGGACTGATTCGGAGAGCAGTGTTTGGATTAATTTACTATCAGGGCCCAATGCACAGCATTCTTCTATGACTGGTATTTGCAAATTTCTCCTCTAGGTTAAATTGTCTATACAAAGTCTGTTTAACGTATGCATGCATGGAGAACCAATTCTATATCTAGATAAATGGTATCAAACTTCTTAAGATCATGCATCCCTTTGTGTAAAATCATTTCATTACTCTCCACCCCCCAAAATGACAAACAAATCCTCACATTTATACAATATAATGTTAAAAACCACAACCAAGTCAAAGAATATTTTGGGGCTTGAGGGTACTCGCTCAAACATATATAGACAAGGGATGGTTTGCAGTAGTGCCTAACAATTTCCCACACAACATATATGCAGAATAAAATACTGCAAGCAAGCCAAACATTTCAAGTGATATCGCGTGGTAGAGGGGCATATTGAAAGAATGTCCTAAAAGCAATTTTCCATTTTATGTTTTTTCTTACGCTAGATTCTATTTGTGAAGAAAATAAAAATAGAGTAAGCAAAGGAGCCAACATTTGTAGGAGACTTTAGAGTCAACGAATTTCTGACAAATATTGGCTTTCATTCTTGCCTTTTATTTTATTACATTGTCATACCCAGCTGGTAACTGGTCCAAGGGTATAGGGGACACTTAGGGCCTCATTAGGAGGGCGGTCAGACTTTCGTCCGACCGCCACACTTTCGGAAACAGTGCCGCCCAACTATTTGTCGGCGTTCCCACCATTGGAATCACGATGTGACAGCCTTCAAGGCAGTCGCAATGTGTATCCTTTGTATTGCGGCATGTGCTGCTGGCTGCAGCACAACTGCAGTACAAAAAAATACACATTCTGCATATACCTACACTATGTGGTGCCAGCCTCATGGTGAAGGGATATGTAGAGGGGTGCCATAGGTGCCCCCCCAGGGCACATACCAGAGGCCCAGGGTGGAATGGGGACTCTCGCTAGGGGCCCCCAACGTCACTTTCCGCCAGCATTCTCATGGCGGGTTAACCGCCATGAAACGGGCGGTGGAAATTCACATTGTAAAGCCTATGGCGGTGCCTGAGCAGCCACTGCCACCATTGTAGGCACTACAGACGACGTCTGACGGGCTCCTTGAGCCCGTCCGATTAGTGTCAGACGGTCTTTCCGCCCCCGACCATCCGCCCGCCATCCTAATGTGGCAGGCGGTCTTACAAGGTTCAATGGCGCTGGGACTGCCACCGACGGGCTGACGGTTGCGGTCCCACCGCCATTGTAATCAGCCCCTTTGTCATTCTTTTTTTTTTTGTTAAATATTTTTATTAAGTGTTAAACAAATAAACCACTGACGGCCTTAATTTCCACAGGATTAACTGGTTCTGTATTCTCCATTTGACCAGATCTTATTCGCTTTAGTCATACTTGGCATTTTAGCCAAAATGTCCCTACCCAACTGCAACATCAAGAAATCACATATCCGATATTAAAAAAAAAATACTGTATTTTATCACATATGGACCCTATATTTTAAAAACAAAGGTTTTAAAAATCTACAACGTAGATTTAACAAACAATGCATAATCAATTAAAATGTGAGCAATAGAACATTTCATGTTTTGAAGCCATAAACAAATACCTCCCCTTTCTTTAATTTTCAAACCTAAATATTGGAGGGCTGCAACCTAATCCATATTTTGGAATCTCATGATGGCGTAAAGGATCTGACTGATAATAACAATATGGCAAAATATCTGAATTTCCTAGAGTTTGCAGTGTCAACCTGATAGAGGGTTTTTGGGACAAATAAGTCATGTTGCTTTGAATCACTAATATTATCACTCTGTCTTGTATCGACGTCTTGGAAGGAAAAGAGTCCTAACCTCCAAAAGCTCCTGAGACAAATAACACTCTTTAATAGCATTTGTATATTTCAAGAGAGCTCATGCCCATTTGCGCTCGCTATGTTTGCCTCAAGGCAACAGATCTAGGATAACTTATTTAGACTACCATCTAATGAATGTTTATTTAAAAATTAGAAATACATATTTCAACTATGTGCGACCATGACAATAAATTAAATTCACAGCAAAAACCTTGGTATCTTTGACCCTTTTGGAAGGTTTTAAATTCTTTTAAGCACGTATTTTAAGAATCACTTTTTTCCAAACAAAGTATACCTAATTCATAAAGTGCTAACTGTCGGAATTTGTGCAAAAATGCTTCCAAAATTGGAGCAAGTGACGGATCCCCCTACATGGAATTAATCTTAATGAGGGAGCTCAACAGGAAAAGTGCTAGTATTTTAATGGAATTCATATGATTATTCGATTTTAGGTTTGTAGAAAAATACAATACTAAATATTTACACATTTTAGCAACTTTTATTTTCATACTATCTAAAAACCAAACAAAATATAACACTTATTTCCATGTTTATCTTTAAACATTAGTTTTACAATAACGTGTTAAAACATCAAGTTTCTTCTGAAGATTCCCCGCAGTATAATCCAGTATCATCATGCATTAAACAAGGTATGCGAAGTGACCGAACTTTTGGTGAAAAGAAATTTGAATTATTTAAAAAACTTGGTAAATCTGCCACGTTTAAACTAAAAAGGATCTGAGCTAAGACGCACCCTTGGCACAGTCCATTGCAAATATATATATCTTTTCCATGAGGTGACTAAAAGAGTCCATTTCCACACGAGTCCAGTTTACTAGCATAATATTTGTCTGTTCCCACAGGGTCATGGTAAATGCTCCTTTTGGCCAGAGCCTGGCACCCCCATGACCTCAATTTATGTTCCCAGGGAAGCCACCTCCCAGTTTGAAGATCTCTGGGTTACACAGTGAAGATGTTCTGTGAAGGTGAATCATTGAACACTTTAGGTTAAGAGACCATTTCTAAGACTAAGATTCATTTACCTTACGTGCACCAGAAACATACAGTAGATAGAAGGTAAAGCTCATCTACACCTAAGAGACAAAGCTCATATACACACCTGGAGTTTAGATAACATACATCCAGAACTTAGAGGCTACATACTCCCGAGGGCAGAGCATACACAGACACTGGAGGTGGTGTTCAACTATCTCAGAGATGAGGATGGTATACACTGGTAAACCCAGGAGTAGAGACTAAAATACACACAGATGGAAGAGGTTAAAGACAAATAAGAAGGAAGACTCAAAGACCAAGTAAAAAGGGATGCTTTAGAAACAGGATGTAGGGTACAATGTGTACAAGGTGAAGGGACCTTCCTTAGCACAGTGTCAGGGCTTTTTCATATCAATGAGGGAAAGCTCATATACAATTCAGGAGGCAGGGCACCAACAACAAGGAGGCGGGATGATATTGCAATGTAGTTGCAGACTGTAATGTTTTAAGGGGTACTAGTCAGATAGTCAGAATTCAATTGTTTAGTAGCTCAGAATCTTATGAATACACCCATATTGTAGTATTAATTAATGTGCATACAGCCAGGTTTTGCTTTCTAATGCATATTTTGGTGGTAGGGTCAGGTAAACTTAGGAAGTAAGAAGCTCAACCAAGTTTCCTATGAATGAAAATATACTACAAACACACACATGGGAAGATATGAAGAATGCAGAGGGGTGGTAGTGACGGAGATCCAGATAAAAACCTGGGACGGCTGAAGTATTATAAAGTGTATTGGAAACGTGGATTTTTCGGTACTCCTCCTCTTCCCCACATAAATACTTTGGGGGGAGGGGGTGCTACAGGACACTGAATAAGATGGCCATTTTCTGAATGGCGTTCTCAGGCCAGAGCCAAATACCTGTCTAAATATCCATTCATTTATTAAGCTGCCCCATATAGATAGTGCAGGCAGACACTGGAGGACGTTTGCGGTGGTGAGATTTGCTTGGAGAGGCAAGATGGGTGTGAAGAGGCCTAACACCATGCAGGAGGAAGGGAGCAGTCTATCTTTGTGTTGAGCACCATGGTCTGCCTTGGGCTGGACACACCATGCTCCCCACTGGAGGAATCCGACGGCAGCGCCCACCGGCTGACAGCGCAGCTCGTCAGAGGCTTCGGTGGCCAGTGAGTGTGCAGCCTTTCCTCCCACCCGTTCTCCCTCAACACCACTGCCTATGGTCAGTGAGGCTGGCATAGACTACAGCTACCTGTGCAAGCACCCCTAAAAATGTTTGGTGGCTAACTAACACAGAACCCCACACTCCATAGCTCATGTGGGAAGGTCGTTAGGCCCCTCTGTGCACACCTACACGGAACACCCCACTGGGGGGAGCCGGGTGTAATAATCTAGTAGACATTTATCACACTCCCTTCTTAACTGCCATGAACTTCTCGTATTACTCAGCAATATACAGCTCACACTCTGGAATAGATTATTGGCAGGGCACTAAAGATGTGGTGGGCTGGACTGACTCGGTTACACACTTACCCAGAAAACTATCTGGTGTTGCTCACCCTGTATATTCGGACAATGACACGTGGTCTCAGGCAGTGGTGCCTCAATCGGGAGGAGCTACTGGATAGAGAATTCCAAGTTGAAATGAGACAATCCAACATCACATATTTTGAATTGAACCCGGGCTCAGTGACCACAGCTGAATCCCTCAGTGAGGCATATAAGTGGATATCAGAGGCAAGTGCATCTCTAGGGAATATGGTATACTTAAATCAATTTAAGGTCAGTTTATGCGACTGAAGTATGAAATCCACAATTATGAGCATACATTAGGTAACAACCTGGATCATTCTACACTAGCAGAAGTCAACTCAGAACGAATGGCCTTTAGGGATGAAGCAGAGCGAGAAGTTACATTTCTGGGGAAATATGCTTCTGCAAGGTGATACCGCGAGAGCGAATGCCCAGGTAGACCACTGGCTGACATTATCCGACCCTCATGGGCGGCATGAGATGTTACTAAGATTCAGTCCTTGTCAGAACCCCTTTAAGAGGGCTCTGGGCATGCAGGGGATTCTGGGCCCAACCACAGGGGTTGAGGCCTTTTACACTTGGCCGAACTACTATGGATCCTGAGCAACTGGGCCAAGTACCGCTTCAGCGCTTGACTCTCAGGAATAGCGTGGTCTGAGCAGTCCACAGTTCCCTCGGGGGTGGGGGTGGTGGATACAGGGAAGTGAACACAGGCTCACAACTCAGCATGTACTGCTATTTCACAAACAACTACACAGTCCCCCTGAGGTCAGGGCTCTAGTGTTTCTTTAGGTGGTACCATGGCTCCCACTCCCTCCTCGCTCCTAGCAATAGTGGTTATTCCCCATTCACTATAGGCAACATCCAGGGCAAACATCACTAGTAGTCTGAGTCTCAAGAGTCAACTCTGACCCCATTTTAAAGTCATCAGTGTCCCAGTGCTGCAGTGCTAACTAGCAAACAAGTTCCCCAGGGTTGACTGGCCTGAAATCAGTCTTAACCACACCTGCAAGCTTGGAGCATCTGAAGTTCCGGAGCATGCCCCGTCCTCAAGAACTTGGAGCGGCAGCTTCTGAATCAGGTGAATTTGTTGCATGCGATCCAGGTGGGCTGCACTCAGCAGGTGCAGAGTTCCTCACACACAGTTGCACCACTGAAGCAACCGTAGGTTCCTTGTGGCTCCTCCTTGCAGGGTAAGTGCCTGATCCTGCTCTTGGTGTGGGGGGGATGCGATGATTCTGAAGCAGGTCCCTCAACTTGATGACGGTGCGCAGGCACTCCCATGGTGGCCTTACTTCTCTGTCACCCAGGTCGCTCATGTTTTTGATCCCGGTGACCCCCTCTGGCATATGGGGTGTTACTGCTGTATACTCCCAGTACAGGGCTCCGTTGAGCTCAATGTCAGCCGGAACTGCTTCCTGGCACAGAGTGCGAGTCTAGACCATCTAGGGCCTAATAGGACAACTCGAAAAGCCAGGTCTTCAACGTCTTGTTGAATGCAAGAAGCGAAGAGCAGTCTCTTATGTGTAGCAGTAGTTTGTTCCATACTGTAGGAGGGATGTAGGAGAAGGCTCCACTGCCAGATCTGATTTTCTGTATGCATGGGATATGTGCAAGTAGGAGTCCAAATGAGCGGAGGTGTCTGGAAGGTTTGTGAAAGCAGATGTGATTGTTGAGGTATTCTGGGCCAGTGTTATGTACTGCCTTGAAAGTGTGAATGAAGAGTTTGAATTGTGCTGACGTGGGAGGTTGCGAGTGATTCTGGCCAGTGAGTTCTGAATGATCTGCAGTCTTCTGATGAGTTTTTTGTAGATCCCTGCATGCAGGGTGTTCCAATAGTCTAACTTGCTTGTGACCAGGGTGTGCATGATGACTTTCCGGGTGCTTATTGGGAGCCATTTGATGATCTTCCTCAGCATCTTCAGGGTATGGAAGCATGAAGCGGTGATGGTGTTGACTTGGGCGACCATGTCGAGTTGGCTTTCGATGATGGTCCAGAGGTTCTTTTTGTGGGTGGTAGGGTGAGTTTCAGTCCTAGTCTGTTGACCACGAGGCGGTGTCCCATGGTGATGTGCTCTTCCCAAATATCATGATTTCGGTCTTGTTGGTGTTCAGCTTAAACAGTTGAGGGCATATTTATTAAGGGTTTGCATTGCCCTTGTATGACTCAGGTTATCGCAAGACAACGCAAATCCGTAAATGGAGTTTACTAAGCCACGCAAAGCCATCGTGTGTGGCTCTGCGTGGGTTAGTAATTCCAAAGTAACGCAACGCAGCACAAATCGCTGCTTTGTTATGTTATAGGCATTTCTAAAGCGCAGCGGTTACCCAAAAGGTGTCCTGGCGCTAGCTACTATCCTCTGAGCGCTGAACGTGGTAGACTTATTTACATGTTAAAGAGCCAGGTTTTTAATCCTTTCCTTAATGCCAGGAGGTCAGTGGCGTTTCTCAGATGGAAAGGAAGGTCATTCCAGGCCTTTGCAGCACACACAATAAAGCTTTTCCCACCCCACGAAGCTTTTTTATTGGGTGGTACTGTCACCAACTTAGCTCCTAGAGAGCGAAGAGTTCTTTTGGGCAAGTACCACTGAAACTGCCGCTTCAGGTAATCTGGGCCTGTTCCTTGTAGGGCCTTGTAAACGGTGCATAGGGATTTAAAATGCACCCGTTTCCTAACAGGTAGTCAGTGAAGTTTTTTGATTTCCTTGGAAATTGAAGCAAATTTGGATGTGCCGGTAAGCAATCTTGCTGCCGCGTTTTGCAACAGTTGAAGTTTGTTCAGAAAACGTTCTTGTATATTTAGGTAAAGACTGTTACAGTAGTCCAGCCTTGACAGGATAAGTGCTGTGACAACTGTCCGCTGGCTGTCAGCCGGTAGAAAGGGCAGTATTTTCTTGATCATTCTGAGAGCATAAGAGGTGGCTGATGCCACGGCATTAATCTGGTCACCAAAGTTGAGCTTGTCATCAACTATGACTCTTAAGTTTTTTACTTTCCTGGTGGGTGTAGGAAGAGTGCCCAGTGCTTCTGGCCACCAATTTGGGGTCCAGAAATTGACATCGTTACCAAATAGGATGACCTCAGTCTTGCCCAAATTGAGCTTCAGGCAATTCTGTGACATCCACCTCCTGACTGCTTCCATACAATCATGGAACCGTTTGTCTATTCCTGATTCCTGTCCTGGCCGCAGAGACACAACAATTTGTGTGTCATCTGCATATGAGGTAAGGGAAGAGCCAAAGGAACTGATTAAGGAGGCCAAAGATGATACATACACATTAAAAAGTGTGGGGCTAAGAGAAGACCCCTGCGGTACTCCACAAGGCAGGGAAAAAGGTTTGAGTGGAATTCACCCAGCTACACGATTTGTGATCTGTCAGTTAGGAAGGATTTCAAAAGCTTCCACGCTTTACCCTGGACCCTGCATGCCAACAAACGATCCATCAATAAATCATGATGGACCGTATCAAAGGCCGCCGACAGATCCAGCATAATTAGAGCGGCCTTGCCTCCCCTATCAAGGGCTTCCCTAATCTCTTCTGTGGATTTTATAAGAGCAGACTCTTTGCATTACCTTGTGGTAAAGAGGCATTCCATGAGGGGAGTGTGAGTATTTCCACCAATCCAACCATGGTTTTTGACACAATCCCAGATTTATTAAAAGTCAGTAAACCTGGGATTGCGCCAAAATGCTGTGGCTCCCTGACCGAAGCGTAACGAGGAAAAATATCTTTACCTCTCCTTGTTACTTCCTCTTTCTATGCATGCTGTATTCTGCAGCACACGTAGAAAGAGGAAAATGCGGCAAAACACAGGCACCCTTGCAGCATGTCACAAGGGTGCCTGCAGGGGTGCCAGCACTATGAGAGAGAAGAAATGCACCATATCCTAATAGATATGGTGCATTTCTGCTATCTCCCTTTCACACAATGCAGCGCAGCAGGTTCTCTTGCTGCGTTGCGTGAAATATTGGTGAATATACCTGTAAGTCTTCATCCAGTGGGGAATTTCAGTCATGTGGGCACTGAACTTGATCCATGTACTGGGGGTCTGGTCTATGAGGGAGAGAATGTAATGAGTGTCATAGGCATAGGAGGACGCTGATATTGAGAGAGTGTATGATGCTGGTTAGAGAGATCACGTATGCATTGAAGAGGCTCAGGCTCAGGGAAGATCCTTGCGGAACTCCACAGATGAGGTTGCTGGCAAACGAGGTGTACAGTGCCAGGCTGACTGACTGGGTTCTTCCAGTCAGGAAGAAGCAGTTCCATCGGAGTGCGTCTTCTTGGATTCTGAAGTTGTGTAGGCTTCACACAGCCCTCCTCTGGCATACAAGGGTCGCAACTTCGTCCAGCACATGGACAATGACCCAATCAAAGCAGCAGTGGTCTCCTCATGACTCGCAAAGGGAGTCCACTCCACAGGGCTCACCACTGGACCTTGATCCCTCCAAAATTCTCTGCTTCCTCACAGGGCACACTAGTCTTGGCAAGCAGGCAGGTACTGGTGCTCCAGGGCAAGTGGTCTTGGATTCCCTGGGTAATGTCCCCTCCCCCAGCAGGGTGACTAGCAGGCCTGTTGAAAACCAGAAGTCTTGCAGAGCTTTCCCTCCTCACACAGCCAGTCTGGCTACTTGGCAGATGACAAATGTTGGGGTCTCAAGCTTCTCTTCTTTTATTCAGTTTCCAGGCATGAAATGTGATTTAGTGTTGGAGTCTTTGAAGTTTATGTTAGAGATCTGCTTCTTTTGAAGTGCCCACTCCTCTGCCCTCTCTTCCTCTTGAAAGCTGCCTGTCACAGCAGGAGCGACTCCAAAGCTAATAGCCCCACAACGCAGGCCATGGGAGTGGCAAGATTTCACACCTGTTTGTCAGTCACAGGGATATAGGAATCATAAGGTTAGCCCAGGGTCCCATCCCTACTCTTTGTGATTCTCTTATTAGCCCCATCTCTTTGCTAAGATGTATGCAGACAACTTCCTTGTGACCTCTCACTGAATTAAAGAGTACCCTTTGAATTTTACAGGTGAAACCTGGCTTTCCCCTCTCCACTGTGCCCCACCCAGCTTACAGGAAGGCAGCATTACACAAATCTGTCTGGGGAGATTCCTCTACCTCCTCGCCTCATGTTTCACCATGCAGGTCTGGGTCTCCCAAAATGGAACCCAGTGGCCTCCACGTATTGTACCATATACAGGCACACATACGCTTAGTGTATGTACACTGCATACACACACTTTACAGCTATGTACCCTTCCTGTACAGTCCCACTCATAGGCACACATACACCCAGTATATACATTTAACATGCATGCACTGTATCCTTCATGTATTGTATCACTCAGGCACACATTCATTCAGCATGGACGCACTGCACAGTCCTGTATTATCCCTATATTATAGCCTTCCCAGGCACACATACTCCCAGCGCAGATACACCACTCATGCGCTGCACAGGACTACACACCAAATTGATTTAGGCCAAGGGAGAGTTAAGCATACAGCTGCAGAACTTCAACTTGGGGATCTTGTAGGCCCCACTCCAGTGTCACAGGTTAAAAAGGAACTGCTCAGTCCTACTGATCACTACAGGGTATGCTGCCACAACCATGCTCATGCTACTTAACTCCAGGATAAGACAGCCACCTCTCACCACTATGAGGGTAGAGCTCTGGGAGCCCCTCCTAGTCCAACAAAACTGCAGTCTGTGAAACAGGCCCAAGTCATGGAGCACACGCATGATCTGTGTTTGCCTATGACAACAAAAATCAGAACTAGGGATTCAGACATCACTACAGTTGGGGCACGGAGGGGTGCACATCCATTACCATGCAGAGGAATTTTCCATCCCAACAATCCATTATGGGCCAGGTCTATTATAAATCGACTGAGATACTGCGAGAATTTACCAACATTACGGTGACCTGTATAGAGCCCAACCTCAGAGCACTGTCCAGCAATTCAAATAATACCTTAACACAGTCATGCTGGCATGGCTGGACCAAAGCAAAAAGAACAGATGATAGAAGGAATGCTGAACAAATCAAACATTCACCTTAGTCACAGATCTGGGTTTAATCCATCAGTTTTTTTCTCACCATGCCATCCCAGCTTGGACCCAGCCATATGCAAATTAGTCTTGACCCTGCTCCCCATGGAAAAAGTCCAGCCCGAACTGCCAGTCCAGGTCCTCCCTGGACTGGAAACAAGCATTCTGGGACCGGTTTCCGGGTCACTGGACCAGCACCAATGGGAGCCGCTTTGTGCGTCCAAAACCCTTCAAGAAATTAAGGCCAGTATTAGAGACATGCACAATGGTTCAGCCCCTGGGGACGATGGTCTCCCCAGTGAATTCTATAAAGAATATACGGAGGTGCAGGTACCTGCACAACTGAAGGTCTATAAGGAGGCTTTCAAGGTGGGCTCTCTCTCCTTCAGCCTGCGGGAGGCAGTATTTATCACTCTTGTAAAACTTGGAAAGCCCCCACCCAACTGTGAATACTATCGTCCACTTTTGCTGATTAATATAGAGTCTAAAATATTGGCTAAAATAATTGAAAAAGGATGCTCACAATTCTTCCATATATGATTAGACCTGATCAATCGGGATTTGTGCCGAACAGGTCCACTTCCAATAACCTCCCCACACTGTTCACTCTTTTGCATCAGATCAATTCTTCCCTGGTAGTTGCTACTGTCTTTCTGGATGCGGGCAAAGCTCTTGACTCCAAGGAGTTGGTGTTCCTCCCAACAGTCCTTGAGGACATGTGAATGGGGCAAACCTTGATAAAATTGATTTCTCTGCTTTACACAAGCCAATACACCATAGTCAGAATAAACCTACTATCACCCCCAATATCCATCGCCAGAGGGACGAGGCAAGGCTGCCCACTCTCACCAATTATTTTTGCGCTCCCAAAGGAGCCACTTCCCTACATCTTTAGGGAGAACAAACTTCATAGAGGGATTCAATTCTAGACACGCAGGCGAATTATCTCACTATGTGCAGATGATGTCCGGTTGCTTATTAAGGACCCTGACAGGGATCTCCGACCTGTAATATGCTAAATTATAGCCTTTGGGACACGATCCAGACTTCGAATCAACTGGGACAAATCACTCCTCATGCCACTTACACCAGCAGTAATTCAACTGCCCGTAGGTGTTCCCCTGCAATGGCAAGCTGACCCACGTGCTACTTGGACATTAGATTTCATCCAGATCATGAGGTCCTTCTCCAGGAAAACTATGGGAGTTGCTTTGAAAAAGCTGGAGCAACAGGTTGAGTATTGGATTAAACTCCCTCTGACAATGGCTGGTAGAGTGGCTCTCATGAAAATTATGGCCCTCCCCAAACTGCTCTCTTTCAAAATATTCCTCTCCCACTGCTCCATTCCTTCTTCACTTGTCCCACCGCCCTCATGACTAGACTTGCATAGGCAGGTAGGCAGTCTAGGTTAGCATGAATAAACTGCAATTGCCTTACAACCTGGGAGGTTTTTGCGGCCCCAAATTTTGAAATATACTACTTTGTGGCACAGGCCCAATTTGCACCCTACTAGCTACACAATAAGAGCCAGTCTCCACACTGAAATCTTGAGGCAGGCATGGTTTCTTCAGTTCTGCTCCACAATGCCATTATGCTTAACAATACATGCACAACTGTGGAGATGAACACAATTCGGTCAACCAACTGGCATTGGTCACGACTTGCTGCACTGACTGGTTACCCTAACCTACACTTGCCACTTACAGAGGAGCCGGGGTGATTAAACACCTGCAAACCAAGTGCTCCTATACTGGGGGAGCCCTTTCTTGTAAACTCAAACTTTCTCTCATTTGAGGAGTTTATTGGCACTGACTGCTTTACCTCTATGCTTGCACTATTATATAACACGCTCCGTGGTTCCCTTAGGGCAATATATCCCACATTCCCTGCTGAACCTCCCGAGTGGCCACTTCTGACCATGCTGCTAAGGAAATGTAGTCCTGCCAAGCTAATTAGACAAATGCATAACAGAGTAGTTCTTTCCATGCCTCAGCCCATCTCAGCCATGAGGGCAGGCTGGGAACTTGAACTAGGCCAGGATATCTCAGAGACATTATTGCTGTGAACAAACCAAGAAGATCTCGCCTAATGGCAGATTTTGTCTTGTTTATCTAAAATTTCTACATAGGGCATTTAATACACCCAGCTCTATGGCCAGATTAGGTCTGAATTGGACTGCTAGAGGTGCGGTGCACACTCTGCAAAGTTCCTACATATGGAATGGGAATGCTGTTGCAAGGTGGAATATTATGGGGTATGGCTGGGGGGCTTTACCATACAATATTCTCACAGTGCACAGAGATGGACCTCAGATTCACCCATAGCAGCCTTAGCTCGGTCCTGGTAGTGTGGCACTGAGCAGTCAGGCATACTCAGAGGAACATATGTTAAGCATATTCACAGTACCAACATTGACAAGAAGTGGCACAACTCGAAAGAAACACTGACACCAATTTATAAAAATAGATTATATTTTTATATAAATATTGACACCAAAGCGAACTTTGCATCATGCAAACAACTGGAGTTGTGGATTTTTAAAGCGTTCAAAAATAGATGCAGTAAATCTGTCAAACTGGTCCCTTTGAAGTCAATGGGGGAAAACACAGGTGACACTCGGACACTTGCAGGGTGAGTTCAAACGAACCCTCTTGTGGATAAGGTCATGTGGGACCCTAGACCAAGTTTGAACAGTAGTTACTTCGTTACTTTGCCCAGGGAGTCTAGATGCAGAGGTTACTTGGCTGTCCTTGGTGTGGACGGGATCCGTAGGAGATGTCAAAAAGTGCAGCACTTGGCAACACCACACATGGCGATGCAGTTACACTCTACCTTCAGAGAGTAGAGGCCTTTGGGGTCCCAGGACCCGGGTGCAACAGCTGTATTTCTTCTACCTTTCTTCGGCAGCTCCAGATGCAGAGGTAGCTGGCAGCCGTCAATCACTGGGGCAGGTTGCGCCAAAGATTGTTTGCCACCCACTCGAAAACTCCAACTTCAGGATGCAGGGACACAGCAGCAGGGTCATTGCCAACATCAGTTGTTGTTGCAGTGAGTTGCTTTCGGGCTGGAGATGTCACCCAAGGGATCAATCCCCCAAGTGGCGATCACCAAGCCTTGGCTGCGGCAAATGTATTCCTCGGCTACTTCGACGGCTGAAGGTCGACAGGAGTGGACTAGCGGCTCGAGACTAGGCGTGAGCTTAGCTACTACTCTGGGCTTGCAGGACACCACTTCTCTTCAGGCTCACTCTCAACAGGCCTAGTGGGTTGCAATTCTTGCGACACAGCACGTTGATTTTTCTGCAGATTGCAGGTGACTAGTTCCACCAGTAAGGGGAGTCTGCTTTGGCTTCTGGCATCCACTGAAGTCCCTCTTGCTGGGAGCAACAAGGTTTTGCCACAGACACACATCAACACACAGTTCCGGTATATGGTCTCTTCACGGCACTCTCGTGTCCTCCCTTTGCTCTGCGGCAGAGTCCAAAGTCCTGTTGTCAGTGACGGCATCTTCTTTGTGCCTCTTCTCAGATTCCAAGTTAAAACTGAGGTTCTGGTGCCAGGGGAGCCCCTTAAATCCTAGTTTAGGGGGTGTGAGGGCCACTGGTCCATGGGCTACTGGCCCCTGTGGCTAACCCGCCCCGTAGGTGACAACATCCTGTGTTTCTACACAGAGTCCTCGATTACAGGGTTTGCCAACATGGCAGAACCCTTCCTTGGTTGTACAGACCTCTTATCCCACCCTAAAGGTGTGGCTAGCCTTTTGGAGGTGTACGCCTCTGGAATAACCAATTTTCCCACCTGTCGGGCTGGACATGGCGGGAAGGACTTTGTCCTTGAGTGGGGGACAAGGAATTACACATCAAGGGCAGTGAAAGCCTTTGAGGCTCACCGTCTTGATGACTGTAAACACTATGTATCAATACAAAGAGGGGGGGGGGGGACCAGGAGCCAGTTGTGGTCCAGCGCCCGTGCTCCTAACGTGGAACGTCTAATCAAAGGGGGGACACTGTTCCGGTAGAGGGGTGCAACATGTCACCCGCTCAATGCGAGGAGGAAGAGGAAAGAGACCAAAGAAAAAAAGGGGGAAACAAAGAGGGAGGTGTAGGTTCATGTTGCACCCTTCTACCGGAACAGTGTCCCTCCTTTGATTAGACTGTAAACCCTAGCCATCCTGGGAGGGAGGAGATGTGACCTCCTTCCTGCCCAGGCCTTAGTCTCCATCCTGGGGAAGTGCTAGCACATCCCACACCAGGAGCGCAGACGACTCATGGCGGCAAACGGCTTGGGGAAGCCTACCAAAGCACTGGGTCACTGTATCCTAGAGTGCACCCACGCAGAGTGGCACCCATGTGAATGCCATCTCACCCACGAGAATCATGATGGGGGTGAAAAAGCACAGTGTTTGACACCAAACATGAGACAATTTGGTCGTTCTTTACAGTTTATAAGGTTACAGTAGGGATATATATATATATATGGGGACGAAGGAAGTACGACTGATCACTACATTCAATCATGCCTCACAAGATGTCCATAATATAGTGCGTAAACACTGGCACATCATTAAGAGTGATATTATAATAGGCAAATTGGTCAGTCCATCACCCCACATAACATATCGTAAGTGTCAGTCTCTGAAAGACCTTTTGGTACATAGTCACCTCACATTAAGAACAAAACACAAAACACATGGTTGAGGGAACTCCCAGGTTTTTATAAATGTGGGAGGTGCAAGGCCTGTAGTTGCAGCACAAATGTAAAAACCTTCAGTCTTCCCAATGGAAAAATGGGGAAGATACGTAATTTCATTAACTGCAATACTGAATTTATTGTTTATGTTTTGACCTGTATTTGTGGCTTGCGCTATGTGGAGAGCCCAATCTTCCCTGTTAAGAAGCGCATCCTGGAACACCTCCGCGCAGTCAGGAATGGTGACATGTCATATGCAATAGCGAAGCATTGTGATCTAATGCATGCAAATATCAAAGATTTGAGTACTAAAATCACTTATTTTGGTATTGACAGGGTCCCAGTGTCAGCAAGAGGAGGTGAACGGGAACGTCATCTGCGACGCCTGGAATCTGAATATATTGTTAAACTTCGTAGTAAGACCCCCGGAGGCCTTAACCATGAGGAAGAACTCTACGTGCACTTAGGCTAGGGTGGCCGTTGCCGGTTTCTGTCTGACGGCATTGTGATAATGCCTTCGAGAGGACGTCGCTTAATGCCTGTTCTCCCTCCCCTGCATCTATGTCTTAAGCGCACATTAATGAGTCTAAATGTACCTTAGATTTTTATCTTCCTTCCCTGCACCGTTGTACATATACACCCTTTTTGCACTTTTTTCTGATATGACCCATAGTGGGCCTGATACAGTGGCCTTCTTTCCTGTTTAAGACATTGCTTTGGTTTCAACCTTAAATTTCTGGCACTGGCCATTAATCATGATGTATGATAATCTTTTGTCCATCAACCTGGGTTTGAACCACAGCCTATAGTGCGTAACATGAGGCGCATGAGAGTAGTGCTAGAAAGCTGAGCACTATTACAATCTGCCACTTGGTAATGCGCGATATTTTCCAGTGTTTTTGCCGCAATTTAAATTTCAATTGTGCATTTAAATTAACCTACTGTATTTTAATATCATTCTCACCAATTGTCTGATTATTATGTCACAATGAAATGAGAAATTTTGTAGTCTGTTTTTTAATTGTTAAGACGTACCATTAACTTGCTAATTTTTTCTATGTCTATTGTTATACAGGAAGTGTTTATAAGCTCACTCCCACTTCCGGGTCATTGTATGACTTTTTGACAAAGACTGTGTTGTCGAAACGCGGCAAAGTCAATAAATTCTTTTTCCACTAATCGTATATCCTGAGTGCGACTTTTTCTTGTGCTCGAGTAGCACGAGGTGATTACAATATATATATATATATATATATATATATATATATATATATATATATATATATATATATATACACACACACATATACACACACATACACACACATACACACACACATATATATATACACACACCTTTAATATAATGCACTCGACCTCCTGGGCATAGGAGGACAACCTTAAGAGTGTCTTACTTATATTAAGGCAGTGGTGTGGCACTGCAGCACATGGTGTGTGCAGAGTCATTCTCCAGCAGACAGGCTGCTCGCGCAGGGCTGCATTGGCATACCTGCTGACACACTTTTACTTGGGTCACACAGGGTGGTACAATGTACCACACTTGCCATGGGTACCAATGGCACCATAAACTAGGGACTTATTAGGGGGTAAAGTGATTTGCCAATTGGGTGTACCAATTGACATACGGAAAGAGCACAGGCACTGGGGCCTGGTTAGCAGGTCCCAGTGCACTATCATAGTCAAAAACCAGCATCTAGTAGTCTAAAATGGGGCAAAAAGTGGGGGGTACCTGGCAAAGAATCCCAGTTTCCATCAAATGCCCACAGATTTATGCCTACTGATTTAAATGTTTTCAAGAACTGAGCAAAATGATATCATGCAGGTTACAAGCCAAGCCAATGCTGGCCCTATTGGGGTATCTCAAAGACATTCCAAAGCCCTCCCGAATATTTGCAGCAACAGCGTTACTTCTGGGCAAATGCAGAATCAACATGACTTGGAGGAGTTCCGTGCCCCAAGATACGCCCATTGGATAAGAGACCATGCCATGCTACTATGGATTTTTGGGACCCACTCTGCAGCTATATCTTGATTCTACAATAACCCCCATACATATTGGTAACAACAACAGTACATTCCTTTATTGTCGATGCAGCGGTTCAAATGAGTTAGTAATGATCGAAATGTTATAATTAACTGGCAGTTTACTTATATACTTATGTTAGTGTTGATACAGTGTTTATATAACTATATGTGGAAATTGCATTTTTGCCTTAGTCTCTGCAGTATAATGTACTATACACACGTTTAAAAATGAAAAAGATAAAAAAAATTATTTAAAAAAAATTAATCTTTGTAATGTTCAGTAACTAAATATTAATAAAAGCATACCTTGACAAACGTTTGATGCATGTGCGTGTGAAAAAATGCTCTCACTACTGACGCAAATGTGGCATTACACGGCCCAGAATCAAAGAACATATCTACATTATCTAGAGTAGAATACCAACTGACAGGGCCAGTGGAAACCAGCTTACATGAAGGAAAAAACAACTGATATGAAGGAGGCTTTTAAACAATTTGAAGTAAAGTACAAGCTCACACAGAAAAAGATGCAAATTCATATGGAGGAAGATCCGAATTTACATGGAGAAAAACACAAATTTGCATGGAGGAGGCTACCAACTCATATGGAGAAGGCTGCCAACTCACATTGAAGAACATATAAACTCACATGGAGGAAGATACAAACTCTCATGAAGGAATACAAAAACTCCCATTGAAATTCGTACAGTCACATGGGCAATGGAACTGACTAGGATGAAGGAGGTTATCTGCTCACATGGAGGAGCTCAAGCGAGTAATAGGGTAAAAAACAAATTCACATGGAGGAAGAGACAAACTCACATAGCGGAGGAAAACAGCTCATATGGAGGAGGATACCCAACTCACATAGAAGAGGATGTCAACTCATGTGGACAAGTAAAATACTGGATGTGGAACATCCAATTTCCACTTAGCAGGATATCAGGATATTCTTAAAATGGAAGGTGCACCAGAAAAATTCAATGTAGCACATTTCAGTCCATCATCTTCTTTTATTTTTCAAAATTATTGCACATGAATTAAAATAAGCCAACGTGTTTCGTTCCTGTCACACTAGGAAATTCATCAGAGCTTAATGTATATTATAGTGTGTTCACAACGTTTTGCAGTGTTAATCTCTGTATCATCATGAGGCAATCACCAGATACACAGGCTTGAATTCATCCCGTCCATGGAGGATACATGGGGACCATATCAAGCCCCGGCCTGAGATCCGAGTCCTTGGCAAATTCAGTGCGTGTAGACTGCTACATTGAATTTATTTTCTGGTGCACCTTCCATTTGAAGAATATCCCGTTTTCTGGCCTCCAGTGGCACTAAACGGCGGCAAGTGAGGGAAGAGGATACACAGGACATTAAATTGAACTTGACGGGATTGAGGTGCAAAACCTGTGGTCAGGCGCTGTTAGCTTTGTGTATACTTAGCAGGATAACAATTCATATGAGAATGCCACCAACTCCTTGAGTAGGATACCGCAGTCTGTGGAGTAGGTTACAGCATGCCCTAGAAAAGGATACCAAATGCTTTTGAGAAGGATACAACGTACCCTGAAGAATAATATAATTCTTCCTGGAGGAGGATACCACATCAACTGTGGCAGGATAACACATTGCCTAAAGCAGGCCTTTACATTCCCTGGTGCAGAACGTTATATACGCTGAAGTAGTATGCCATAGCTTTTGAGGTAGAGTGAACACCAAACCTCCAGATGAGAATACTGCTTTATCTGGAAGGGGATATATCACATGCACGAGTAAACAATATTGCTTTGAAGAGATGATCACATTTGCCTGTACAGGAGATCACATCGTTGGGGCGGGGTATCATTTGGGTGGTGAAATCTATCACTTTCACTGAAAGAGGGCTTCAGAGCCCTAAAGCAGGCTAAGCCATCACCAAAAGCATGACATGTAATCTCTTAGTACAGGACATCACATCTACTAGAAAATAACATTACGTTTACCAGAATAGGGTAATCATGAATATTTCACTAAAGGCAGCAAATGCATGGGCTATGTAAATAGTCTGTCAGATATTGATTTAGAAAGCACGGACACTAAGCCAACCCTTTTATGGGCGTGGTCTGCAAAACCAACAGAGATGCCAGAGTTAATATTGAGCTGCTGCTTCGACATTGCAGGATGGTGCCTCTATATTGCTGGATTCTATAATACATTAATAACTAAAATAACGAGATTATTATTATACATGCTGAGGGTGGTTATCATTAAGCCAGAGGTCTTGCACATTATGTCTGTATAGGTGTTCATTAAAATGTTTGGATTGCAGATGCACATATCTATAAGTGCTGCTACATATGCCGGTGTTTAAAACAGCTTAATGATGCCCAATGTCACAGAGGGAGTCTAATGGGCGAGGTTGGGGCTCTATGTGACAGAGTGCTGCCAATACACCAAATTACTGCTCAGCGAGTGAGGGGTTATAAATAATGTGCCTTATGGCTGCCCAATATGAATGATAATTATGCTATGAGCTTGGGAAAGAGGAATCCCATACAGCACAGATTGCAGCCTCTTAGCATGAGGATGGGGAAGAAGTCTGAGTTCAACACGGTTTCCAACTCTTGCACAGGTTGAGAACAACCACATCTCCTTGCTGTGTTCTTCTTGCAATGTTGCTTCTACTTGACTTTCTGGTATGGTGTACCAAGGCAAGAAGATCAGTTTCACCCTTGAACCACACTGCAGGTAGTGAGAGCCTGCTGGGGGTGGGGGCTACAGGAAGAACAAGGCCAGAAAACATCTGCAGAGAATGGGCAAGAACAGTATAAGAATTTAGTCTGCTCAGTTCCTGCCACGGTGGCAGAATACCAGTCATGATGACCACCTGGTCATGTGACCTATTACACAGGCAGGTACAGTGTAGGTCATAAATAGGAAAGTGGTAGCATCCCTGGGAGATGCCTAAATGACGCCTCTGAAAAGGCACAAGAGGAGAATCCCGATTTCCAGCTCAAGAATAACATGACACTCAACATACACTGGTTTGTTCTGCTGTATTCATCAGCTTTTATTAATATAGTTCATGATGGGTGCAATGGCTGCAACCAAATAAACGTGGATGCCTTCTGAGTAAATAAGACTGCAGATTATTTTCATAACCCAAGACCACAGTATCTGTATCAGGGAATTGTAGTTCTAAAATGCTGCACATCAGCTGGATTTCACATTGAAAGGCCTGTGGTGGCCATGTTGCACTATAGTCACAGCATGTCTTCAGTCCTGGGCTTCCATGTACAAAATTAACAGGACCTCAGATGAGATGTTTTTCATTCACTTAATTCAACAACAACCAGTTGGCAAGTACCATAACATAATTAGATTGTAATGGTTTGCAAAGGAAAGCCAAGTACTGCAAACAGCATCTCCCTATGACGTGGAGTCATAAAGCACAGAGATGCTGTCCACCTTCCAAATCACTCTAAGCAGAGACCTTGTACTAATGTAATTCGTGGTCTGCTGCATGCTGCTGCAAGGCCATGTAAGTGAGCAACAATATGCTTATAAGCCTTTTTGTCGACCTCGAATTGTAGTGTTAAAGACTAATTTAGATACTGCATAAGCATTTGAAACCGAAGGGTCTAGAGCTGGTTGGATATATAACAATGGGGACAAGAAGTGGGTCATTCATTGTACTGTTTGAATACTCGGAAGAAGGGGGTAGAATGTTATTATTGGCTACTAAGCAGCACACTGTGGAATTGATGGCATTTAAAATGGAGATAGAGGTGAACTCAGCTGGCAAAAATGTGGATGGTAACAGCAAAAAAAATCCTTGGAGGCCACTTCATAAAGCCAATAGGCTATCTAATTAAATGGAATGGTTTGTTTGTCAAGACAAAGCCCAAGGCAAAGCAAATACATTATGAACTACAACACACCACACATGACACACTTTTTGTTAATGGCTAGAAAGTGGTGTAAGAGCAGCTGATGGCTAAATCAGACAAGCCGATATGTCCTACAGCATTCATGTAAAACTAATAAGCTGCTAGGATTTTTAAATGAATTTCTATTGAACATAATATCGATGTGTACTAAGCACAGCATGCCTTGCGTCAAGGAAAACATATTAATTTTGCTCGAACCGCGGGATTTCCTGCTAGTTTCCAAATCTTTTTCAGATACAATTGTAACCTTCATTTACTAAAGTTCCAATTATTTTTAGTGATTCAAACTCTTATTTTAACTACACTTTAAAATAAATGAACTATCTCTGCAAGAAAATTGAAAATCAGTTGCTAGGAGTTTGAAGCTACAACAAAATAAAAACCGACAACAAAATAAAAACAGGTAGCAGAATAACCCCACCACTCTAAGTGAGTCTGCTCGTTTTTCCCATCATAAACTAAACCCGAGGTTTTCCACCATTTTGTCCAGTCCTTATCAACTTTCTACCCTAAATATTCTACGCTCTATTAATTTGACAGAACCATACGTTTTATTAAGTAATTTGTATTATTTTATAATTTATGTTTTACACACACACACACACACACGCCCGCAGGGTTGACTGTATTTATTTAGTGACATCTGGAGTTAATAACCCAGAATGCAACAAACTCAGTGTCAATTCGATTGCAGGTGAACTCTTTTGGAGTTAAGAGCTTCCACAATTCTATTGGGCTAGATGTATGACCAATTTTAGCATGCGCAAACGGGTTAGCGACACGTTTGCGCATGCTAAAATTGGTATGGCCATGTACTAACACAAGTTTGCGAGTCGCAAATGAATTGCGATTCGCAAAAAAGTGTTTAGAGACTCACTATTTGGAAGGGGGGTTCCCTTCCAAATAGCGACTCTCTAACCCATGTACTAATGTTTTGCGACCGCAATTGCGGTCGCAAAACACTGCAATTACCACCTACTTCAAGTAGGTGGTAATGTATCAGCAAATGGGAAGGGGTCCCCAGGGGACCCCTTCCCCTTGCAAATGGATGCGAAAATATTTTTAAGGGCAGGCAGTGGTCCCAGGGACCACTGCCTGCCCTAAAAAATGAAACGAAAAGTTTCATTTTTATTTTTTAAATGCATCCCATTTTCCTTTAAGGAAAACGGGCTGCATTTAAAAAAACTGCTTTATTTAAAAGCAGCCCCAGACATGGTGGTCTGCTGAGCCCAGCAGGCCACCATCCCTGGGAGGGCCAGCCATTCCCAATGGGGTCGCAAAATGCGAGTGCCTCATTAATATTAATGAGCCTCGCATTTTGCGACCCCATTGGGAATCGCAGTGTCTCCGACAATGTTGTACATACTAAATTGTGACTCGCAATTTGCGACTCGCAAACGAGCGCAAATTGCGAGTCACAATTTAGTATGGTCGTACATCTGGCCCTTAGGGGTTGATTATGAGTTTGGTGGTCCATGGACCGCCAAACTCACGGTGGTGCGGGGTGGCAGAGCGCCGTATTACAACTTTGGCATTCGGACCACCATTGGACCGCTGCAACGCCAGGGAACCGCATTCCCTGGCGGTGGCATGGCGGTCAGTAGCTCACAATATGCTGTCAGTGCCGCTGCGGCACCGCCATGCATATTCCGAGTTTCCTGACCGTCAGCAGTCTCATGGAGGTTCTTACGAAACAAAGGGGGACCTACAGGACCCTCCTTGCCCCATGCATGTTAGTGAATGCAGGGGGGCACATGGTGTGCACCCTGTCTGCATGCATGCCCAGCTCCAGAACGGCATGGACTTAAAAGTCCATGCCGTGCAGGAACTTGCTTTGCCGTTCCCATTGTGGTGTCTTTTTCAAAGGCACCACCGTGGGAATGCCATAGGACTGCCCGCCTGAAAACGAGAAAACTCGCAATCTGGCAGGCGGCCGGAGGTTGAGTTTGGTGGTGTGGGAGCGGGGCAGTGGCGTGCTGCCCCTCTTCTGCATTGCCAAACTCATAATTAGCCCGTAAATGCCTGTTATGACTAAGAATTCCAAACCAGGGTACATGTTCATTAATATTACCGAGTTTCACAGGTTTATGGATCCATTAGTATCCCTTGAAATGTTGGAGCATGTACTACTTAGAGTTATGGTTTGATAGTTTTCAGACGCCCTGTCTTCCTGGTTCAAATGATTAATTGAGAATGCTTTTAATGTTGCTTTTAGATTAGTAATATGGGTGTACACTGTAATTTCCTATTTGTCCTGAAGACGGTCCTTTCTGTTTATATAGCTGGACCTTAATATGCTTGGCAATCACTGTTGTCATTCTACCTACATGATTTTAATATATACATTTGTCAAAGCTGTAAATCCAGATTGTTAAGTGTATTTACTAATTATTTTTCAGATTAAAATAAAACACCATGTTATGTGTTGAATCATGTAGGACTGTAGCAAATGTCATGACCTATATGATTCTATCTTTTGGGTGTCTTGATGTAGTAAAAACATTGCCTCTTTCATTGCAATTGTAACCAGATTTTTTAACTGAAGTTCTGTTACTTGCATGATAACCACAAGATTTATTTAAGTCCAATAATGTAAGCATTAGACTATTTTCCACTACATTTCTCATTGTGGCTACTTCTATTACATGTAACGAAGATAAAGCTAAATTATTTCGGGGCCTTGTGTGTTAAATTCTTTCTATTGCTAAAAGAGTATTTGTATGATTGAACTTGTTAATATCAACCACTGAAAAAGACTGTGCATCAGCTTGAGCTTATTCATTCTAGCATTTAGGCACATTATTTTTTAGATAGTCCAGTATAAAAAAGTTGAAATACATAGTATATAACTAACATAGATAAAAAAACAAAATAAACCGAGTAGGTTATCCAAGCCTCAATTTATATCCTCTTCATAACTTTTATTTCAGATGGTTTCTTCCTATTATCACAGGGCATAATATGTTCATGATGTAAGGATGGTCTTAGGTTTTTAGAACTGAAGCACATTTTTAAACTTATACAAACAAAATGAGAAAAATACAATTATATTTCAATATTCAGATCAAAACTATAGCTGGAAGAAAAGAAGGTAAATTACAAAGCAACATGAACGAAATTGGATTATTAGTTGATAGGGGTGAGAGCCCCACTCAATTAATAATCACAATCCTTGGCAGGGTGAACCACAAAAGTAAATAAATAAACCTGTGCTTAACCTTAACCTTCTGCTAGATTGGCTTAACTTAGAGGCAATGTGTAAAATATTTATGCAGCATTCAATGAGTGGCTTAACAAATCTTGAGGGGGCCCCCCTACAAGGTATGTGGATTGTCCCCCCTCCGTACTTAATCAGGAGCTCTCAGGTCAGGGTACTGTGCTGAGGAGGCCCCTGGAGCTTGGGGGCCCCCACCACGCAGGGGCCTATTTTACGCCACTGCACTCAACCCAAAAGAAAAAAATCCCAAACCAATTTAGAAAAATTGAGAACATTTTAATAAATACGACACAAAAATCTGATCAGTAGAACCAGTGATATTCATTTTTTTAAATTTTCAGTAGAAATAGCACCGAAAGGCACAAAGCATAAATCGTGGTCATCTGGTCGTGCTGGACCGGGTCGAAGTCAAAAGTTAAGGCCGACTGCGATGGAGTGTGGATTGGATACAGGGATTAGGTTCGTCCCGGTGAAAAGTTTACCTTCTTAGCCCAGTTCCATGCATGAAGTACTCGTTGAGGTCAGCGGCAGTGGGTTGCCGAAGTCTCAGGCTTCAGCCGAAATTTCACATTGCGGTTCGGTCTGTATCTGGTAAGGCCTAGTCAGCAGTCAGATGCCGTTACAGTGTTGGATTCAGTGAAGCCGCTCCCGAGGAGACAGGGAACAGTTCTTTCAAAGTGAAGAGCCTCTAGTTTTTTTACCTGGAGTCCACTTCTTGCAGTTTTAGGGTTGGAGGAGTACACTCTAACACCAGCCAAGGGTACAGGATCTGGCGGGGCACATCTTGGGGGTTAGGACTCACTCCAGCAAAGCCCAGCAGCAGCATTCAGGCAGGATTAGTTGGTACTGGGCAGATGCAGGGAAGGCTTCCAGAAGCTTGCTGGGTCCCTGTAGCTCAAACAGGAGGGTCAGTCAACTGCCCCTTGGAGTCACTTCTGGGGTTCTGGATTCAAGGAAAGAATGTCTACTCTTCCTTCGGGCTTCAGACAGCAGGACAGTTCTTCTTCTGAGTCTCCACATGTCCAGGAAATGTTCTAAGAGGTTCTAGGATTGCCATTTTTATACACCATGCCTGCTAGTGTGTGGGGGACACGGCCTCTGTTTAACCTTAAAACTGCTTCTAGTCAGTTCTTACCCCCAGACTGTCTAGGAAAACAAAGGGTAGGCAGGCTCAAGTGTGAGTCGTATATGCCAGAGACAGGGCAGGCATCTTCTGAAGCCAGGAAGGGGCTCTTTGAAGCTCATGAAGGACTGGATACAACCCCTCGGCCATCCTGCTCAGGAGAGGAACACACCTCTCTTTTGTCACCTGTCTTGAAGGAATACACATCACACCACAGGAGAGCCATTAACAGTCTGGTGACCCTGGACACTCTCAGAAAAATGCCAACTTTCTAAGAGTAAATGATCCACAAAAAAGATACCTGCCTCTTTTATAATTTAGTGCTAAATTGCTTTACAGCTTTTAATCAAACAACCAATTTGTAATGTCTGATTATAGTTATTTATTTCAATTTATTAAAAAAAATTATATTTGTTTTCATCGTTTCACAAAATAGAAAAAAGGATCACACTCAATAATCAAACAAATAAAACATACATCACTTTGTCAATAAATAACATACACCATTTGGACAAAAACAACGTACAAATACAGTACATCAATAACAAATAATCAACAACACATTATCACAAAAGCAATTCGTAGTCGTTTGCATCATACTAAATTAAACACATGGCTAGCCTTCAGACTTACAAATAGAGCCATCAAGTAAGGCAACGCCTGGACAAAGGGAACAACAGTTATTCAAGTTGGGAAAACAAATTAATTACACCAACATGTATTTTTCAAACGTTCCACATTGATGAAAAAGAAATGCCAACGCGTTTCAAAGCGCAGGCTTGCTGGACTGCGCTTATCATCAGGGCCTCTTAATTGTGTAGATATTCCACGATAATCTGTTACTCTGTAAACACAACCGGAAAGCTAGTAAGCATATACGGTCGCTCATTAAAACTTGTACACCTTAACAACAACAAAGGCCAAAAAGGAAGGGAGACACGCATACCTTCGGACCGAAGGAGAAGTCGCGCATCAAGCGAAATTGAATTCGAACACTTCTGACGAATCTACAACAAAATTAATAAAAGTTACCAACAGTGCAGATCGCCACTGAAGTAACACCATAAGCTTTTTGTTAAAACAAACAATTGAAGTAATGATATTGAACTCACTTCAGGAGCTACTTAGTTGCTCGTTACTGCCGTCATTCGAGCGGGAACATTTCCTGCGGGAGCATCAAAGCATCATTCGGCGCTAAGCCTCATGGGACTTGTAATAAAACCCAACAGCCAATAAAGTGGCTGTCTGTACCTACCACAAAGGGGGCATTCTGGGACATGTAGTTTAGCCGATAAAGAACTATGTACGCGATTTCAGAAACATCGTCGTCAGATTCATCTGGAGACTTAGACCCTAGAGAAGGTACGTCCAAAAGGCAGGTGGCTTTTTTAGACAAAGGCAATCAAAAGCCCCGCGGAAGATTCAAACCCCAGCCATGGGAGATGCGGACTCGCCGCCACTTTTACAAATCATAAAACCATCATCTATTGTGAATCTTTCCCAAAAACAACTGTCTCATGATGAAGAATCAGTGCTGGAATTGGGTTTGAAATTTGTTCCAAATAAAGTAACGGACTTTACAAGATTGAAACTAGAGGCAATTGAATTTTGTCGTAAGGTTCGCCTTAAAGCTTTCTTTTTTGGTAAAGACTTTAAAAATAATCAGGAAGTTTCAGGTTTGTCTAATAAATCTAAATTTGTACCATTACCTCAAACTGTTCCCAAAGAAATTGTGGTTTATGAACAGGTGGTTTTGTCAGCCCTTAATCAGTTGGAAAAAAAGAAAACGTTCTTTAAGAGAAATATATCGGCTAAACAACAATTGGCCATTAATGATTTGAAGAAGGATACATCAGTAGTTATAAAACAAGCCGACAAGGGTGGAGCAGTCGTCATTTGGCCCAGGGCGATGTACCTTAAGGAAGGTAGACTTCAAGTCTACAACCAGGAATGGTACCGACAAGTGAGAGATGACCCCACGAGATCTACACAGGAACTCATAGTGGGAATACTAAAAGCAGGCTTTGACAGTGGTTTTGTAGGACCGAAAGAATTTGACTATCTCTATAAGAAATTTCCAAGGATCCCAGTCATTTATTTTTTGCCGAAGATTCATAAGAGACTTAGTGATCCACCAGGGAGACCAATTGTCTCTGGGTGTGATTCTTTGTTGGAACCAATTGCAAAATATGTTGATTTCTTTTTGAAGCCGTCCTTGTCTGATGTGCCATCTTACCTTAGAGACACTACTGATTTTATTACCGAAGTGGAAGGGCAAGAATTTGATGAGAAAACCCAGTGGATGGTGTCGTTTGATGTTACATCACTGTACCCTCAGATACCTCAGGATGAGGCATTACAAGTGATTGAGGTATATTTGGAAGGTAGACCACGTCCCCATAGGGTACCTACTTCATTTATTGTCCAACTCGCTGAGGTGGCCCTTCGGAAAAACTACTTCAAATTTGAAGATTCATTTTTTATCCAGGTAAAAGGTTCAGCTATGGGTTGTCCCTTTGCACCTGAGATGGCGGTCCTGTTTATGGCCCAGTATGAGGAGAAATTTGTTTTTAATAACAATCCTTTCAAAGAGAAAATCTTGCAGTGGCTACGGTATATTGATGACATGTGGTGCCTCTGGCAAGGCACCAAAGAGGACCTTGAGATGTTTCATGGTTGGCTTAACAGCCGACATGAAGACATTAAGTTCAGTTTGGTCACAAGTAAGACCTGTATGACATTTCTGGATGTGGATGTGTCACCTGAAGACAACTGTTTGACTACCTCCCTTCATCGAAAACCAACTGATAAAAATACGATTTTACATCATAGGAGTGCCCATCCTAGAAGCTTGAAAGAAAATCTTCCGTACGGACAGCTATTGCGGATCCGTCGGAATTGTTCAAGAAAAAGTGATTACGAGCACCATGCAGCTATTTTTCGCGACCAAATGGTATCCAGGGGGTACCCTAAAAAACTGCTAAAACATGCTATAAAAAGGGCCTGGTATACACCACGTGAGGAATTGCTGATTAAGAGGATGAAACCACCATTAGAGAAGTTAGTGTGTGTTACGACTTTCAGCCCTGATTCAAATAAGTTCAAGCAAATTGTTCTTAAGAATTGGCATTTGTTGGAAAATTTGGACTGCCCTTTCCCCAAACCTTTATTTGCCATGAAAAAGAATCAAAGCATTGGCCAGCATATAGTAAGGGCTGATATTTTTCCACCCCAGGTCAAAGGGAGTCTTCGATCACAATGGCACCTGAAACCCATTACAGGCCATCACAAATGCGGAAATTGTTCAGTATGTGAATTCACCATGGAGGGATCAGAATTTATGCATAATTCTATCAAATGGTATCACTCCGATTTCACAAATTGTAAGACAAAAAATGTCGTATATGCGATCATGTGTCCATGCATGAAGCTATACATTGGTAAGACCAACCAGCAGGTGAACCAACGGATTACACAGCATCGATCTCGTATCAAAAAGAAAGTACTGACAGCGCCCATGGTTGAACACTTTGTTGAGAAATCTCATTCTGAAAAAGATATGAAGTGGACAGTGCTTTTCGTTTTGAATACTACACAACGAATGGTTGATATAGACACAGCTTTGATCCAGAAAGAGGCATATCTTATTCTTAAGTTTAATTGTATAGTGACTGGGCTCAATGGGATGTCAGAGTTATCGCGTACATAGTTCTTTATCGGCTAAACTACATGTCCCAGAATGCCCCCTTTGTGGTAGGTACAGACAGCCACTTTATTGGCTGTTGGGTTTTATTATAAGTCCCATGAGGCTTAGCGCCGAATGATGCTTTGATGCTCCCGCAGGAAATGTTCCCGCTCGAATGACGGCAGTAACGAGCAACTAAGTAGCTCCTGAAGTGAGTTCAATATCATTACTTCAATTGTTTGTTTTAACAAAAAGCTTATGGTGTTACTTCAGTGGCGATCTGCACTGTTGGTAACTTTTATTAATTTTGTTGTAGATTCGTCAGAAGTGTTCGAATTCAATTTCGCTTGATGCGCGACTTCTCCTTCGGTCCGAAGGTATGCGTGTCTCCCCTTCCCTTTTTTGGCCTTTGTTGTTGTTAAGGTGTACAAGTTTTAATGAGCGACCGTATATGCTTACTAGCTTTCCGGTTGTGTTTACAGAGTAACAGATTATCGTGGAATATCTACACAATTAAGAGGCCCTGATGATAAGCGCAGTCCAGCAAGCCTGCGCTTTGAAACGCGTTGGCATTTCTTTTTCATCAATGTGGAACGTTTGAAAAATACATGTTGGTGTAATTAATTTGTTTTCCCAACTTGAATAACTGTTGTTCCCTTTGTCCAGGCGTTGCCTTACTTGATGGCTCTATTTGTAAGTCTGAAGGCTAGCCATGTGTTTAATTTAGTATGCAAACGACTACGAATTGCTTTTGTGATAATGTGTTGTTGATTATTTGTTATTGATGTACTGTATTTGTACGTTGTTTTTGTCCAAATGGTGTATGTTATTTATTGACAAAGTGATGTATGTTTTATTTGTTTGATTATTGAGTGTGATCCTTTTTTCTATTTTGTGAAATGATGAAAACAAATATAATTTTTTTTAATAAAGTGAAATAAATAACTATAATCAGACATTACAAATTGGTTGTTTGATTAAAAGCTGTAAAGCAATTTAGCACTAAATTATAAAAGAGGCAGGTATCTTTTTTGTGGATAATTTAGTATTACGGCCCTACCTGCTTCTTGTTCAATGGGCCTAACCCCTCTTGTGGTTCCAACTTTCTAAGAGTGGCATTTTTTAAATAGTAATTTAAAATCGGGGTTTACCATTAAAAATGATTTTAAATTACAATTCTAGCTGTTCCCAACCTGAAGTTATCACTTATTAAATGTAATAAGGTAACCCAGAATTAGTCCATGAGAAAGTTAGCCTTGCTGCAGTGAAAAATGACTTTGAGGGTTTTCCACTGCCAAGACATGCAAAACTTAAATAATCATGCCCTACTTTTTAAATATTATGCACCCTGCTCTATGAGCCTTTAGGGCCTACCTTAGGGGTGACTTAGAAGTATTAATGAAAAGGAAGGTTCAGTTCTGGCAAAAGTTTCACATTGGCAGGTTGAAATGGCAGTTTAAAACTGCACTACAGGCTGCAATGGCACGCCTGAGACATGTTTGGCAGTGCTACTTTAGTGTGTGGTACAAGTATGCTGCATTCTACTAGCAGCATTTAATTTACAGGCCATGGGAACATGTACTACCATTTACAGGGACTTGCAAGTAAATAGATGTGCTGATAAGCTGTATACTAATTTTATCATGTTTGGAAGGGAGAGTTCAAGCACTTCAGCACTGGTTAGCAGGAGTAAAGTGTGCAGAGTCCTAGTGATAACAAAAACAGGTTCAGCAAAAATAGGCTAGTGTAGGCAAATAATCTGGGGGATAACGCGCAAAAGATGGTAATTGCCAACCCCAAAGAATACTCGGGAGATTTGAGTCTAGGTCAAATTCTGTAATTTTGCATTTCTGCATATGTGCATATTAAGCATATCTTGTTTGTCAGCATACACATATATCAGAAGTGGTTTGTAGAATTACACAGAATGTGAGATATGACTGAGAAAGAAATGGATTTGTGGATTGCTCAGCACGGCAAACCAACGCCACCATTAAGTGCACTTTAGCTCATAACACTGTTGCACATCCGTTTGCATAAAGCACTCTTTAATGGATCAATTAACCTGAATGAGATGTGACGGTACTAAGCCACACGCCTAATTAAAGATTTACTGTATTATGAGTGGTATGCATTTAATTATGTTCATGTAAACAATAAAAATGCCATCTTTTTCACCAACGACGACTTTTAGCCTTCGTGTCTCTTAGTGCATAGACTGTACGTAGCACTCAAGACAGAGGTAAAAATAAGGCACTTATATTGTTATTGCCCAAGGGCATATTATCGTCCCATCTTTCATTGGATTTCCTATGCTTCTGCTCTTGCATAATTAGTCGCCTTTGCAATAAACTGAGCTTCTGAACCCTTTAAAGGGCATCCGTTCATTGTGACACAGAGACTTTAATATGTCAATATTTTCTCATGATGTAATCGACGAACCTATTCCAGTTTCTGCTAAAGATGATAAATTATTTGGTGCCATTTGTGACATTCCAGAGTGTCGGCTTATCAGTGCCAAACATTAGGACTATGTATTGTATGTTACAGAGGCACAGATAAGGGTTGTGGTTACAGTTTATACATGACTATGCCCCACCAGACGGATCTGCACAAAAGAGGACATACTGAAATTCAGTCAAGTATGATAATCTATAAGAAATTTGCATGAACATTCGTCAAATGGCACCAACGTTATAAGCAATGCAAAATATAGCTTTTTAGTGGAAAATGAATATTAACCATAACTGCAGAGTTGCTATCACTGACTATGTATTACACATTACAGAGCCACTGTCACCGACACCCTAAAATATATCAGAGATTCACAAATAGGGACATTTAGGATATCAACTGATGGTTGTACTGTTTTATAACTGCACAAAAGTTTGCAAAATGTGCGCATACACATGAGTTGGGCCTGCATTTTTACAGATTAGTTTGTGGATGAGTCGGATTTCTTAGCTCACACTTTTATTTGAAAACCTGAGAGGAACATTTTAGTCTCCACTACAGTAAAAAACGGTGAAGAGAACTACTACTATTCTTGGCATGAACATAGTCCAGAGTTAAGCTGCTTTTGTGTGAATCCATTTAGTAGTACGAGAGTGAGCTAAAATGAATGTCTGCAGTCATCTTTGTATGCGGAAACCTGAACTTTTGATGGATCCATTATGCACAGTTGGAAAAGAGTACTTTTGGGCACTCTAACACTGGGTTAAGAAAAACCTATGAACTTGCTTGCTAGGGATTTTTAACCGAATTGCTTGGAAGGGTAGGATACTCCACCTGGCACAGACGTTCTAGACAAAACATTGCTATACATCAGTGGAAGCCAACATCTGTAACCAAGACCCTTTACCTATTTACAATACGCCCTCTGTCCTACAACATTTAGGATACTTGCCATGCAGTTTTTACTCGCTTGCTTCTTTTGCGGATGAGATCCTCCTACATGTGTTGCATGTTCTCTAAAATGTATATGAAGAGTAAAGCCAAGCATCATTTCTACACAAGCATCAATGTCATACTACACATGACGTAACCTGCCCTATGTCATCTTGTTGCCTTTGACAGAGCTATCCGGCTTGTCTACTGATTTAGTTTTAGAGTGAATAGGGCATACGTTTTGCTGGAGGAGGTGCCATAGCAGACACAGCCACTGATTGGTTGAACTTTGACTGGATACCTTCATGGCTGCCTGCCATTCTAAAAATGTTTTGTTACCGGTTTTCGGTGTGCTGTTGCTCCTCTGTTGTACCGTGCAGTTGTTCTGTCATTTTGCTAAAAATACTGATAGTAAATTAGTAGGTATGAATTATGTAGGAATAGGGAACATTCAGAAAGCCTATATATATATATATAGGAAAAAGGATAGAACAGGGAATGGGGATAACATAGCACTTATAGAAGTAGTAGAAGTAACAACAATAGGACTACACTAAATGCAGCCTGCTACCATTACCCAGTGCCAGGTCAATAGCCCCCAACTCACCACTAGTAGATACCAACTGAGATAGGATTTGAATATAGATCCACCATCAACGACACCATATACATCCCTCATTGACATACCTGAAGGAGAGTATATAGAGTAAAGGAAGACGCAAGAGAGCCAATGTTCCAATGTGAATGATACCCCTGTGATACACCAAAAAAGAAGGAGGGCCTGCAAGGTATGCTGTAAAAATTCTGTTCAAGAATGAACAAGAGGAGGGAATGAAGCAGGGTCTAGTTTTTACCATACAGTGCCCCAGGCCCATTCTGTCCACATCTGAAGCATAAGAGTCTCAATTGTCCCTGCCAGCCCATAGACAGGGTTGTGTGAAAATTGTCCACACTGCCTTGAGCGTTTACTGAGGCAGTAGGCCCCAAGCCCTCCTGTACTCTCAGATGTATCTCTCCTATGACCTCTTTGTGTACATCTTTCTGAACATCAAGATGTAGCAATAACATGGTGTGTCTGTCATTTAGGAGAACATAATTGGCCAAGAGTAGGAGTGGGGGCCGACTGGGCCAACTGGGACTTTACACCTTTTGTATTCTTCTGCTTTCTTATAAAACGTTTCCGAGAAGTGACGCAAATAATTTTCGATAAATGTTCAATTTCATCATGATTTACGGTCAAACATCAAGTGACCTTTGAATAAACTTTTGTAATGTAGTGTCACTTCTGTGTTCCTAATATTTCCAAGAAGTGACCAAAGTGCGTCATGTTCTGGTGTCAAAGCACCTGCTAATGTCGTGATTCTGTGGTCAATAGTTCTTCATTAAAAGAGTATAAAAGAGCTGCCCTCAGTCCATTCGACGGACTACCTCGCACAAGTGATCCCTTGGGTCATGACGTGTGTGTGCCCCCTCAGCCATCTCATCTAGCATCTTTGGCTGAGGCTATAATGCTTATTGTATTGTGAAATTCATTTTCTCTCTCTCTCTCTCTCTCTCACTTTCCTTTGCGTTGCCATGATTTTAGAACTTACTAGATTGCATGTTTTGATCTTCATCTAAAGTGAGTCTTTGACACTTATTACTTACTAGATTGCTTAGAGTTATTTTTGACTAGAGATGTGTCTCTTTTCATTGTTTAAATTGTTTTTGAATAAACGGTGCCACTCTGGCTCAGTTCCTGCATCTCACACGTGTATTTCCTTATTTTAGATAGAGCACCCCTGCTCAAATTAAGGTGGTGTAATGCACCCTAAAAACCACCCTCCAACATTTGGCACCCCAGATGGGACGTGCATAGACTTTCCAGCCTGCAAGGAGATGGAGCTTTCCCTGTGGCAGCAGCCGGGGATTGCCCTCGGTGCCTCTTCCTGCCTGACAAGCCACGCATGCCCGGGTAAGTCAAATAACTTTTTTTCTCTTTGCCTTGTCCTGGGGCAAGCGTCTGGCTGTTGTAGGTCGTGCACTTGTGGGGGTAGTACTGCCCAAAGCCACAGTCCTTGCTCCCCTGCTCCCTGGTGTCTTGCCACATCAAAGAACTCTCTTTAAGGTAACACACGTATGCAGGCGCTGAGCCAGGAGTTATTGTTAGATTTTGACTTATAAGGCTGTGGCTTTCCCGTGCATGGGGTTTCACATTATATATTTCTCTTCATATCGCCTGTCTAGGTTAGATAGGGATCGCGTGGTTCATTGGTCTGTCAGTGGAGCATGGCATGCGGGTAGATAGGACTAGTATATGTCAGGTCTTCTCATGCGCCTATACGCAAGCCAGCATATCTTCTTAGATAGCTGATGCGTTCCAGTCAAGCATCTATCTAATTAGTACAGATAGGTAAGGGGAAATAGCGCCTTGCGTTTTCCAGCTCTCGCTGGTTCTGAAAGGGTCAGAACTCCAGAAAAAGTGATTGTCAGTTCACGTTTTGTGGGTGGCACGAGAGGTTTAGCGATAGCAGATATCAGACATCTCCAGCTTTTGCAAGTGATCGTCAGTATATAAAATTTCATTACTGGCACGACAATTAAAATAGTTAACAAATAAATGACAAGTGATCGTCAGTAGTGACTGGCAAGGGAATTTATAGTGCTAAGAAAAGTATTACGAATGTCCAGCTTATGCAAGTGATCGTCAGCAGTGTCTGGCAAGGGAGTTTCTTTACTGCATTACAAATATCCAGCTTCTGCAGAAAAATAGTTAACGGCTGTAGGACTTGGCCTTTTTGGCTACAGTTCCTTAAACTTTTTGCTTTTCCCCTAGACAGTTTTCCTGACATAAAGTTGCCAATTTAGATGCTTTGGGTACTTTGCCACTGCTGATCAGTGTCAAAGGAAAGTGTTCCCTATGTAAAGTACAATGGTAATTGGTTGGCCATGATGGGAATGTTTGCCTTACTAGTAAAAGTCCCTAGTGATGTGCACTGTGTGTGCAAGGGCTAGTAATGCAAAAGCGCGCAGAGGAGGGAACACAGGCCTTCAGTGTAGGGCCCGCGCGCAGACTGCTAAGTTAGCAGGGTGTCCTCACAAGTGCAACCGCTTGTCAGGCCTTACTTTCCCTTTTAAGTATGCTATGGGCACCCCCGTGGTAGGTCCTGGGTAACCCCTGTGCAGGGTGCAGTGTAGGTAAAAGGCAGGACATATACTGAGGTGTGTGCTATGTCCTGACAGTGAAAAAACACTCCATTTCGTTTTCACTGTTGAAAGGCCATTCTGCCCATAGGACAGAATGGGGGAGGCTGGGTAGTGTTTTTATTAGCCTAGTTTCCTTTAAGTTTAAAATGGAGAGTTGAAGTTTGGTATGTATGAACTCACAATGTCATAACACATCTTTCTATGAAGGTGGTTTTGTCACTGTGTGCTCAGAAGCCACTCTTTTAGAAAGTGGCTAAGTTTGTGCTTTAAGCACTTCTGTGTGTCTATGCTGAATGTGAATTGCCTGTCTGGATCGGAGATGGGAGGGGGTGAGATGGCACCTGGCTGACCTGCATCTGGAGAGTATGCGAGGAGGAACCCCGGGAGGTGAAGGGCGCCTGGGCTGCAGCCATAAAACAATTGACACATCTCCTGCTGAGTGATTTAGTGTCCAGAGCCCCAGTATCAAAGAGAGAGAGGTGACACTGGGAGGGAGACACCCAGAACTGATTTAGGGAGGGGTCAGGGACCCCTGAGCACAACCAACTTCAAAGACATGAAGGGGTATAACTGAGAGAACTGAATCCCCTAGAATTTGGTGTAATTTTGAATGGCGAAATAGACAGGTCGAGTCTGCAGAGGCTCTGACCTTTTTCGTGGTCAAGAAGAACCTCTGCCAAAGAAGAAGTTGCTGAATAGACTGCTGGATAGGACTGACCCTTGTTTCGTGATCTGGGGCTGGCCTGCAGTTTGTAGCTTTTACTAAGGAAGAGACTGAAGGGACATTGCAGTGGGTGGGGTCCCCCCTTCTTGAACAGGACTGTGCTTTGTGCTGTGTCCTGAACCCCAAGGGCCCGAGGTGAGCTGGCTCCCTGTTTGAAACACAGGAACATAAAAGTTTCCAGAGGAATCCCAAGCAACGCGGTGTGTGCGTGCTTTTGCAGCTTGAGACCCTCAGAAGTTGTGCCTTGTGATCTTGGGCACGAAGGAGTAAACCGAGTCTCGGACGCGCAGGGAGCGTGTCGAGGTGCAGCTGAGGAAATGGTGGCGATCGTCTGGTCATCGCATGCACAGGGAGACGAGGTGAGACTCGGACGATCAAGGAGCGTGTCGTGGTGCAGGGCGAGGCGTTGGTGAGGAGCGCCTGGTCGTGGTGTGCACTGGAAAAAGAAGTGAGTCTCTGACGCGCAGGGCGCGTGTCGTGGTGCAAGCTGAGGCGTTGGAGCGCCTGGTCATCGTGTGCACCGAGAGAAGAAGTGAGACTCGGACTCGCACGGAGCGTGTCGTGGTGCAGGCCGAGGCGTTGGTGAGGAGCGCCTGGTCGTGGTGTGCACCGGGAAAAGAAGTGAGTCTCTGATGCGCAGGGCGCGTGTCGTGGTGCAAGCCGAGGCGTTGGAGCGCCTGGTCATCGTGAGCACCGAGAGAAGAAGTGAGACTCGGACGCGCAAGGAGCGTGTCGTGGTGCAGGCTGAGGCGCTGGTGGAAAGCGCCTAGTCATTGTGTGCGCCGAGAGAAGAGGTGAGACTCGTACGCGCAGGGTGCGTGTCAAGGTGCAGCTGAGGAGTGGTGACGATTGTCTGGTCATCGTGTGCACCAAAGAAGAGGCGAGTCTCGGACGCGCAGAGTGCGTGTCGTGGTGCAACCCGGAGGCGCTGGTGAGGAGTGCCGGGGTAGCGGGTGCACCGAAATCGAAGTAAGTCTACGAGTGCTGAGGGCGGGTCTCGGTGGCACTGAGACCGCCGAAAGGAGGGCCAGGTAATCGGGCCCTCGGAGTGCAACAGCAGTGGCCCGGACCGGCAGTCCCGGAGGAGCGGAGTCGCAGGCCTGACCTCGCTGTGCCCATTGACGGAGTTCTGGATCAAGGCCCAGTAGCTGAAGGAGGAGAGTGGGGTCGCGCCACCCCCCAGGTAACGTGGATTACCACCTGGGGTCGGGTGCGGGCTCGGAGGGACACTCTCTCGGCCTCTCGCTCCTGGCAGCTGTGTGAGCCTGTTGCTTCGGCTCAGATCTAGGCCCGTGCTCGCCCAGGGAGGGGCAGTACTGGGGCCGGAGTAGAAGCGGTACTTTTGTGTCATCATTGATTCAGGTCGGGGGCAACTGTGAACGGAGCACCTAGACTGTCGTATTACACTTTGCATTACTGCTGCTAATGAAATATCGAACTGTCGTATGACGCCTGACTCAATTTGTGCTTAACGAACGGCAGGCGGGGTACGCCCTGCACTGCGTTATTTCTTTCCCTTGCAGAGTACATGTTTGTAAGTGTGGCGCATTGCCTGATTTCGTCATCACACCGTACCTGATTGGAACATGGCGCATTGTATTATTTCTTCAGTGCACAGTATATGATGGTAGTGTGACACATTGCTTTGTTTCTTCCTTGTACAGGGCATGCTGGTGGTGATACGCATTTGCATTATTCCTTCTATTGCGAAGTACATGATTGTGGCGCCACGTGTTGCACTGTTTCTCTATTGCACAGCTCAGGAGTATATCGTTACGCATTGCAGTATTTAGTTTCTTTTGCAACGTGTGTGATTCTAGCAGTACGACCTGCCTAAACTTTTGGAAACGGGTAGAAGTCAGCTTAACTGTTGGTTAGAAGCGGTGGTTGGGATTAGAACCTACCAAACCAACGGAGGAAATACTACCCATTATTATATGTTGGTTTTGTAACGTGTGGTCATATCGTATATCTTCTTGTATAAAGATTATACTTCTTTTATAAAAACTCGTGTGGAGTCCATTTGTGGTAACATCATTGGGTTGCTGTGAGTGTGGTTGCACATACTGTACACTCGTGCCTTGGAGATAAGCCTGGCTGCTCATGCCAAGCTACTAAGGGGGTGAGCAAGGTTATCTCAGACGGTGTCCTTACTTAGCCTAACATTGAAAAGAGGGGTAGATCCCACACCCGGTTACAGTGGGGTGGGACAGGGGCTCCCGCCTCCAACATTTGGTGGTGGTGGTGAGGGATTAGGACCCCCACTTCCAACAACGGCTGACGAAGTACAATAAATAAGCTTTGTTGTATTATTGCTTTAAATACGAATATGTTTTTAAAAAAGGGTAGCACATTAAAGGGAAGTTCTTGCCTTTCAACGGCATCCCTTTGTGGCTTCCTGTTCTTCTCGTGTGAAGCCAACGTCAAAGCTCTTACGAATTCGTTCGTCCTCTCTATTTTCTGGTAACATTGAAATGCACTGTTTTGTTCTCCAAGTAATTCTAAAAGACTAGTCCACTTTCTTACACCATGTTTGCATGATTGCTCACTCGTGGTTTTTCTCTCTTCTCATCTTTCAAAGACTCCGTTGCGGTTCTGTCTACAAAATAGGTGCCTGGTGCACCCATTACAATTGCGTTTCATTTGTTCATTTGTTTAGCGAGACAAACAACTAGGTGTACCATTGCATATGTATATGTTGTGTGCATGTTGATTCTATATGTGGCCGCTGTTAAACTTCCTGTTACATTGAGCACACCCTGCCACCTCCCGTCCTCTGCCCATGTCTTATTAGTACTAGTCTTTAAATAGTGCATTGTCACATTTAGTTTCCAAATAGCAGCCTTCACAACACTTAATAACGACTTTTGAGAACAATTTTCAATAGGCTCCCCTGTTTAACTCATTACACCCTGAATAAAGTACATTCAGTTCCTTGACCATCACACCTCACGTTTCTCACCTCACCTTTCCTGAGTGCTTGGCCCCATAGTAATGGATCCTCCCACTTGACTATTCAGTCAAGTGTCAGACAGCGGGGGAGAAGGGATTTCGCAGGCATTTATTGACCACAACACACAGCCAACTTTTTACGTTTCTGGTCACTATTACGCCCTAGACTTGGCCCCAACTTCAAATGATAGGCCAGCCATTGGTTCCCTTCCAATACCAGATGACCTTCTCCTTCCATCCCCTCCCCCAATGAACAATGATATAATAAATTCAGGTCAAACACTGCAATGTCTTACTGGCCATGGCTCAATGATAGAAGCTGTAGTTCCAGGGCTGCCAGGTCAAATAGACGCACAACTCACACTGAAGCTTACACCAGCACAAAATACTGCAGCACCAAGCAACTAAGTACCCAATTAATTTACTCCTACCTGCGTCCAATTCAACAACAGCCCTGGCAGTAAAAAGTGCCACCTCTTCAGGCACAAGCAGTAGCCTGAATGCCAGCACCGATCCAGGAGGTACAGCCACAGAGCACACACAGTTAGCTAACACAAACGAGATTTTTGAAAATTGTGGCTCATGAACAAGGAAGTTAGTGACACTGGACTAAGAGCAACATAAATATCGGAGCAGAAGGTGATCATTAGACAGAAGAAAGGAATTAGCGAAATAAGACTGTTCTTCTCTCCCGATTTCATGTGCTCAGAACGCGGGAGACAAGAGGGGAGACAAATTGATGGAATGGAATGCACACTAAGTACACCAAATTTTCGTCTTGGACAACACATAACATTTTCTGGCCCCAGAGATTCAATGACACCTATCACATATCTACGACAATACGCTTGAAATTATAGGTCCAATACATTATTTTAGGCCCTTAGGAGCAAGTGACTAGGAAATACGGCATATTACACAATATGCATGACACATAATGCCCCTCAGTTGGGTCTGTGGGGGCCTGCGTTTGACTTCATGGTCACAGGTTCAAATGCTACCAGGTCTACTCGGCCTTTCAACATTCTGAGGTGAATAGATGCGGGGTCTGTTCAGCCCTTCATCATTCTGAGGTGGATAAAATGAGTACCATTGAGTTGGGGAACAATAAAGATCTGCTATTTAGTGCCAAAATACCCTTATGAGTGAACGTGCGCTTTACAAAAAACACGTTATGTTAAAATAGGCTCTATTTAGCATAACGTACAATGGAACACAACACGTGTTTTTTTTTAGATTACGAGGTGTTGAAGGGTTAAAAGATTTTTTTTTCTTGGGCTGCCGTTATATTAACGCTCCTGGCTGGCCACAGATTCTGGGCATTGAGCCCAGGCAAAAAAGACATAATGCAATAGATTTCCTGTGGTTACAAACGGAACAGGAAACTTGAAAATAAATATATATATATATATATATATATATATATATATATATATATATATATATATATATATGTATACAGTTAGCAGAACATGAAGGACTGTGTAAATGAATTAACAGTATTGAAAAATATAGTTTTAGTGTATAAGTTTCCTGTCCCGTACAACAGATTATGTCAAGTGCATTGAGAAATATTATTGTTGTTTCAGGGAATAGTTTTAAAGAATTAATTCGGGGAGACTGATTCTCTTCCCCACTGTGGCAGACATGCCACGGTGAACAAGACAAATAAAATGCCTAGGATCACACAATTTGGTAAAGGGGGGGGGGGGGGAGCCGAGATTAAATACAGGGTTTCAGGTTTCACGTTATGCAGTTTAGTACCCAGTCACTAAACTGCATAACCTGAAACCTGATATCTATATACCTCTCTCCCCTATGACCACTGTACTAAAGACACACTACTGACCAACAACATCTGCTCAGTATTGCAATATTGTCAGAATAAAATGTGTGTAAATTTAAAAATGCCTTTTAAACTGGAGTTGCAGACTTTAGAGGTGGTTGCATATATTTTGCAGTTCGACCACTATGAGTTTTAATTTCCCAATTATGTTACTGGGATGGAGATTATTAAGATGTTCCTATCTCTTGGGAACAATTATTTATAGTACAATGTTTTGGTTCTTCTTTCGCATTTGGAGTTAATTGATGTTTTGAGGTTTTGAACACTGCAGACATTATTATTTTTGGGTTCTTCCCTTCGTCCCTAAGCAGTGTACTAGGTTTCCTATTTTCGGGATGTTTCTATACATATGCTCAATGTTCATGTTTCCACCTCCTCATGTCTGGTTAGGAGCTCCACCAGTGCATTTGTATTTTTTTTTTCTGAATATTGTGCCTGCACAATTGCACAACTACTGTTTCACACCTAGCCACGGGTCATAGTCAGAGAATGTTTGGTGAGGAGTAGGCAACACATATGGTGCGACGGGTGGGTCAGGTGTGAACATATACAAAAATAAATAAAAAAATAATAAGAGGTGTAGTACAACTAGATCTCCTAGATTTTATCTATAGGCAGGCTTTAACAGGAAAACGGGTCATACCACAGGCCCTACTACAAGTTTCCCACACGTTTGGATCAAAGCTGGACCATGTGTCCACTGTGTTATTAAAGCAGCAACAAATTTCAGCAATGCCTGAACGGACTGCTTAAAAATAAAAAAAAGCAAGATAAGTGCCACAATTGAGGAAAAGAAAGAATAAATAAATAAATAATTAAGAAAAAACAAAAATAGTTTATTGCCTATGGATTGCCCTGTTTTCACTCAGACATATTCCAAGTTCTGATCACCACTTAACGCCCCATCAGCTTGTCACTGAACAATTAATAAATGTATCAGTACCAGCAACCAGACCAAAAACTGATACTGGAAGCTTTTCTGAAATTGTGAAAGCTGAAATGTTTGAGTATCTGTGTGAACTAACAAGCGCTGCAAAGTTCCTTTCTACTTAGATATCCAAGCGGAAGGAGAAAGGGCCCCATCGATCCTGAGCTCCCACATATCCGTCCTGGTATACAGATTTTTGTCCGGAAAAATGTCAGATGGTGATCCAAAATTTGAAGGACATTTTAAAGTCATAGACTCTTCACCAACAGCTGTCCGCATTGCCAAGAGGAAAGGATTAACGGAACAGACGTCAGGGTCGACCCTGCATCCCCTCAACACTGAATGACGAACTAGAGGAGGGTAACTTGTTCCTAGTGACTGTTCCAGAAGAAGAAGACGATGATCGTTTGGTGGTCTATGGACTCAGCCTCCGCCACACAGAAGTGTCCTATGCGAAGTTATGTATTAGTATTATAATATTTTACATTATTGTCGGAGTGGCACTAGGACTGTTTAATTGGTTCGCTGTTATTTCTCATTGTATTGATAAAAAGGGTTGTATTGCTCAAAATGTTGAGGTTGCCAACACCACTGTGCACCCCAACTCACCTCCCCATCTACCTGCTAGCACATGTACTGAAAATGGCCCCCGTAGGAATGCAAAAGGTTCAACATCTGGTTCAACATCCTTTGCCAGTACCGTCAGCATCCCAAATACCTATGCGCACTGTGTGTCCTCATCGCCTTCCCCTGTTGACAATAATACTGAAGGGGACGGTACCATTGATATCACACTACGCCCCGCACTATTGTCTTGTCATTGTAGGGATGCCCCAGTAGATAGACAGCATGCCGCTCATGACTCCCTTCACGACAACATGTCGTGAAGGGAGATGACAATAGTAGGTAGAGAGAAGACTAATGAATACTGTTATGTGGCTCATACATTCCCCATGCAGTAGGCGCAGATAGACTGCTTTTCCTAAGGGAAGTATCACCACACACTGTAGAATATCTCCTACACCTGTTCCTCTACAGAATACAGGGGCAAGTTCAGATTATTGAGGCCAACATCTCTAAAGTGTTTGTAAATACCACAGTATGGGACCACACCCCAATAAAGCTCGAGGTTATCACTGACAATTCCAGAATAGAGGGGGAGGTAACAAAGATATTTTAGATAGGAGTTCCTGATGTCGACTTTAGTGTAGCTTTTGGTAGGAACAATGGGTTTATGATAACAGGATCACTATCAGACTGTAATGGCTCTTTGCCCCACACCCTACATTGCCCATGCCAAAATAGAACTGCTTTACGCTTATTTGCACAAATTTACGTCCATGACAAATGGAATGCCCCAGGTTGCTTGAGGTATAGAGCAGCGTCCTTAGGGCCACAAAGGGTAGACTAAGATTATGAAGATGGGATAGACTGGATGTCTACTTGGGGTGGGGAGAAAATGTCCAAAATTATAAAAAGATTACAAACATCTTCTCTGTTTTTCAGGAAATGGCACGGTACCTGTTGGGCGCAACTCTGGATGCAACAGCACCATCTATAATTTGGACATGCAATATGGCACCGCTAGCCTAATGGACTTCTACTGGGCCTGCGGAAAACGTCTCTATCTCCAACAGCCTCCTCGAAGGAGCAGCCCGTGCTCACTAGAACAATGCACAAAGTCTCCCTGATCATTCCAGAAGCCAATATCTCCCACATCCATGCCCATCTCTGGTCTGTTATCTTGCTCCACAGACATTGGCGGTATGCGGAGTACTATGGGTGGATAGCATTCAAAAACACACATCAGGAGTTCCGCCTATTGAACAGGGTCCAGCTATCTTCAAAAGACCAAGAGCAGGGTATGCCTTCGGATAGGGAGTCTGTGCTGCACATTGCCAACGATTAAGAAAATGGCTCCATCACCAAGGCCATTGAGGACTTGAACAACATAGAAAAGAAAATGATTGCTGGAGGAGGTGCCATAGCAGACACAGCCACTGATTGGTTGAACTTTGACTGGATACCTTCATGGCTGTCTGCCATTCTAAAAATGTTTTGTTACCGGTTTTTGGTGTGCTGTTTCTCCTCTGTTGTACCGTGCAGTTGTTCTGTCATTTTGCTAAAAATACTGATAGTAAATTAGTAGGTATGAATTATAAAGGAATAGGGAACATTCAGATAGCCTATATATATATATAGGAAAAAGGATAGAACAGGGAATGGGGATAACATAGCACTTATAGAAGTAGTAGAAGTAACAACAATAGGACGACACTAAATGCAGCCTACTGCCATTACCCAGTGCCAGGTCAATAGCCCCCAACTCACCACTAGTAGATACCAACTGAGATAGGATTTGAATATAGATCCACCATCCCCTAAACCGACACCATATACATCCCTCATTGACATACCTGAAGGAGAGTATATAGAGTTAAGGAAGATGCAGGAGAGCCAATGTTCCAATGTGAATGACACCCCTGGGATACACCAACTAGAAGAAGGGCCTGCAAGGTATGCTGTAAGAATTCTGTTCAAGAATGAACAAGAGGAGGGAATGAAGCAGGGTCTAGTTTTTACCATACAGTGCCCCAGGCCCATTCTGTCCACATCTGAAGCAAGTCCCTGCCAGCCCATAGACAGGGATGTGTGAAAATTGTCCACACTGCCTTGAGCGTTTACTGAGGCAGTAGGCCCCACGCCCTCCTGTACTCTCAGATGTATCTCTCCTATGACCTCTTCGTGTACCTCTTTCTCAACATCAAGATGTAGCAATAACAGGGTGTGTCTGTCATTTAGGAGAACATAATTGGCCAAGAGTAGGAGTGGGGGCAGACTGGGCTAACTGGGACTTTCCACCTTTTGTATTCTTCTGCTTTCTTATAAAAAGTTTCCGAGAAGTGACGCAAATCATTTTCGATAAATGTTCAATTTCATCATGATTTACGGTCAAACATCAAGTGACCTTTTGGTAAACTTTTGTAATGTAGTGTCACTTCTGCGTTCCTAATATTTCCAAGAAGTGACCAAAGTGCGTCATGTTCTGCGGTCAAAGCACCTGCTAATGTCGTGAGTCTGTGGTCAATAGTTCTTCATTAAAAGAGTATAAAAGAGCTGCCCTCAGTCCATTCGACGGACTACCTCGCACAAGTGATCTCTGGGGTCATGACGTGTGTGCGCCCCCTCAGCCATCTCATCTAGCATCTTTGGCTGAGGCTATAATGCTTATTGTATTGTGAAATTCATTTTCCCTCTCTCTCTCACTTTCCTTTGCGTTGCCATGATTTTAGAACTTACTAGATTGCATGTTTTGATCTTCATCTAAAGTGAGTCTTTGACTTACTAGATTGCTTAGAGTTATTTTTGACTAGAGATGTGTCTCTTTTCATTGTTTAAATTGTTTTTGAATAAACGGTGCCACTCTGACTCAGTTCCTGCATCCCACACGTGTATTTCCTTATTTTAGATAGAGCACCCCTGCTCAAATTAAGGTGGTGTAGTGCACCCTAAAAACCACCCTACAACAGCATTTTTACAGATTCATTCGTGGAGGAGTCGGATTTCTTAGCTCACACTTTTATTTGAAAACCTGAGAGGAACATTCTAGTCTCCACTACAGTGAAAACCGGTGAAGAGAACTACTACTAATCTTGGCATGAACATAGCCAAGAGTTAAGCTGCTTTTGTGTGAATCCATTTAGTAGTACGAGAGTGAGCTGAAATGAATGTCTGCAGTCATCTTTGTATGCGGAAACCTGAACTTTTGATGGATCCGTTATGCACAGTTGGAAAAGAGTACTTTTGGGCACTCTAACACTGGGTTAAGAAAAACCTATAAACTTGCTTGCTAGGGATTTTTAACCGAATTGCTTGGAAGGGTAGGATACTCCACCTGGCACAGACGTGCTAGACAAAACATTGCTATATATAAGTGGAAGCCAACATCTGTAACCAAGATCCTTTACCTACTTTACAATACGCCCTCTGTCCTACAACATTTAGGATACTTGCATGCAGTTCTTACTCGCTTGTTTCTTTTGCGGATGAGATCCTCGTACATGTGTTGCATGTTCTCTAAAATGTATATGAAGAGTAAAGCCAAGCATCATTTCTACACAAGCATCAATGTCATACTACACATGACGTAACCTGCCCTATGGCATCTTGTTGCCTTTGACAGAGCTATCCGGCTTGTCTACTGATTTAGTTTTAGAGTGAATAGGGCATACGCTTTGACTGCACTGATTTACGGGATAATAAATGGATGTTAAATGCCCACTGAATCTATGAATTGGCTTTTGCTTCCCACTATGGTTTATGGGACAATTCGCTTGTTAATAGAATATTTAATGCCTATAGATTTTAACGGGAGACAAGTTGAAAAGGGGGAAATGAAATATCATACGCGGCTGTTATCAAAAGAACTCGACCTCTATTCACGCACGTAAAGGCGCTTCAAATAAATGACCAGGTTAGGACTTCAAATTGTCAATTAGGCAAAAAAATGTGTATGAATTGGGTCTTGAAAAACATCAACAAATGTGGGGTAAAGAGATATGAATCTGAACACACATTCTGCATCTGGTTTTAGGAAGAAAAGATTGCACTAAGAATATTTAGCACCAGTGGCTATGATTTTGTTGCTTGTTTTCTTCTCACATGACTAATATACCCAGAGCAAAGTACATCTCACATGGTCACTGAATGAAACAGTGGCTCTCACTTTTGCACATTTAATCTTTTAGAGTCTATATTAAATTTAACTTCAGAAATATCCCTATTTAGGCTCAGGGCTATGACAAGTTGAGGAACGCCCGCCCACCCGCTCCCAAACTCTTTATATATCTCAGTGGTGCCGTAATAAACATCTGACCCAAGAAAAGGTTAATCTGAAGTCTGGTGCTGCTTGGGTGGTGCGGCCCTCTTCAGGAGAGGTAGGGATGCTTAACTTTAGCCAGTGAGACAGCCCACTTTGAGAGTTGAAATCCCAGGGCAGGATGTGTGCCACCGCGCAGAGGGCTAAGCATGCATTTCACTTTTAACCTCTCACTGACTGTGTCTGAGCGTGAAAGTGTGAACCCTGAAAGATCTAATCCTGACTCCAAGCAAAAAAAAAAACCACATGATGAAGTTTGGTGGAACTTTGTTAAACTGCATAATGGCATAAAATATCAGATGCTAGCTAACCCTCCAGATAAGAGATTCCCAAAGCAGACTCAACTTTTGCACAATCGGTGCGGGTGTTGTGGATACCAGGAACTATTATCTAAAATCAATTTACTTAGGTGATTAGCATATGGTAGTGAGGGCACGAGCAGGCTAAGTTGCTGTCCAGTGCTGGCCTCAAGTAGAATCCTCACTCACCCAGTGTAGGACTGACCAGATCAACTAGTTTACTGGCTATGGACCTTTGATGAATGGCCAAAAAGGTGTGCCCCTGTCCCTCCGTCCCTTAAAAGCATGAGGACTTTCAAAACATTTGTGACCTTGCAACCAAGGGGTTTTCACCCCTTATTGCCTGCAAAACAGAGCTTTCATGCTGGCAACACCAGGTCACATGTAATGTATGTTTAGTTGGAGACGTGTACATTTGACAACCTATGCTTTGCTGAAATAATATAGATAATACTTAATCACTTCAGAAAATGTTATTAGTCAATTATGAGTGAATTAATAAATGAATTTATCACAGCTTTGCAAATGTATCGGCTTAAGGCATCTACCAGGATGAGTTAGAGTGCAGAGGATCCAGAAGCTAGTATTCCAAAAATGAGATTTGTTGGTTTAGTATGGCTGCTCGCTAACACTGCATTCCACATGTAAGGGCCTTGGGTTGCATGTCATCTTTCACATTTTGAGCTGCTGTGTTTCTAGGCTTCTTTGGATGAGAGCAGGAGGTGTAGTATTGTATTTTGATACTGAGTTATTGAGGAGCCTTCCCAGATACAAATATAGGTGAGCCAGATAATTTTAGATTTTATTTAGGAATGGATTGGGAAGCCAGTTTAGTGATCCTGGAGTTAGTGAAAAAGGAGTTCCAGTGCTTCTTTCCAGGCAACAGTTTAACTCCGATGTCTTGTCCATCCTAGAGGTGGGACATTTGATTCCAAAATAAAAGAGTTGTATCTTAGTCGATTTGCATGTGGTAGTGATTTCAGCTGCTCTTAAGGGGGCCTTGGGGGTAATAAAAGGGAGAATGCATCAGACTAGAGCAGTGTTGGTGGTGAGTGGGAGGGAAGAGGGCTATCTTCCGCAGAACCAATCTGAACATTTACTGAAGTGCGCTTTTGAAATGGCTAGTCAAGTGTTTCAGACGCTGCTACTTGGAGCGACTGAAGTGAATGAGGCAGGATGAGCAGTGGGATAGAGTGGATGGGGTTTTAGTTCACAATCTTAAGTTCTGGCGAGTTTACACTGGTACAGTGTGTTTTATAATTTATCAACTGCCACTAATGTAAGAAAAAAAAACTCTAGAGGATTAACTTCAGCTCTTCCGACCATTACACACTGTAAAGTGGCCTCTAAATCTTATCTGGTGTTGACCAATGTTAATAGCCAAATGTGCTTTTTGAAACCAAGCTTCTAACATCCACCACTGATGTTTCTAACATTTAAGCACCATAAATTATGTATCAGGGTCATCAAAATCATTAAACTTAAATGGTCTTACAGTTGGAGCATTGACGTTAAGGCGGCAGAAATAGCTGAGGCCATAGAACACAAAACAGGGATCCTCTCTTGATTTGAACTATTCAATTGGAGACAATAACTGCCCTCACGCTGTAATAAGGTAATAAGTGCAAGAGTAGCTTCTCTCACACACATTCATTATAAATTGTGGAAGTGACAAATCAGGCACAGGAACTAGCACAGTTGTACGAGAGTAAACTTACATGGAAAAGTAACTATTCGCTCATCACTTTAGAACATCAAAATCTTTTATCATTGGGATAAGGAACACATCATTGTTAGTGAGCAGGGTAAAAATCCAACTGCATGTAGGCAGGAATGGCAGAACCCCACTTGGAGAATATTCACAGCTGTTGGAAACTGGCACCTCTGTGTATATTTTAAAATAATCAAACAAAAAATGTCCAGGTAATTCTCTTGGGCTCAGCTCGGGACCACTGGTTTCCAAACCTGCCCATTTTTTTAAATGAAATCTCTGCAGCCGTCTCTTAAGATGAGGTCCACAGCATTACAGACACAGTGAAATTCTTGCACCTAATTCCATGTTGTCCATTCTTTTAAACTATAACCTGGCTCTATGCCATCCTGCATAGAGCTCTCTCACACCGCACATGCCCTTGCATGTTTTGACCAGGAATGGCAGGACCCTGTACCTGCTGACATGGTAGATTTTGTTTCTGATCCCTCCCTATAAAGCTGCCCCACCTGTTTAAAAAGAAACACAAACGCAATGTGGTGAGTGACAAATGAGCTGTGGAAGAGCAGGCAGGCTTTAGAGTTATGGAGGCAGACAGAGCTCCTGAAACCAAGCAAATATTGGCACCGCCGGTCTTCTCTTTGATGCTGCCTACCCTCCCCCACTGAGTGCAGGTACAAAAAAAGGTGGAAGCATTGATTGTGACTCGCGCCACCCATTCACCAGTTTCTAGGTTCAGTTCCGCATGTGCTGCTTGTTATCTTTGCTTTCATGCCACACTGTTGGTACATCCATAGCAACTGCCACAAAGGGTCAATGAATCCACTGTGGATAACTGTGCATCAATTTTGTCAAAATGGAATGCGAAATGTATAGACGTGGCCGCCTTACAGAGGATATTGTTATGGTCTTTGCAGCAGATCTCAGGCAAGTGCTCTGCAGTGTGGCAGGCTCAATGTCCATAGCGGAAGGAAGAGCCAGTCATACTTGGTGTAGTGGACTGCATTTCCATTATGTCATAGTTTAAGGTTGAAAAAGCACACAAATCACACATATTCACATTGACAAAAATTAACAAAGTAAAAGTCGATCAGAGTTGTAAATCTAGAGGGGTGGAACAGCTAATGTAAACCATGTCCCTCGGTTGACTCTCTATTGGCACTATGAAAAGCAAAGAAATTTGACGGTTTCGTTTTTTAACCGGGCCTCAGATAGCTCTCAAATCCTTTATTGTCCAAGGTCTATGCGATCTTCATTTTAGCAGGCGGAACTAAATGATGCAAATGTACCCAATTGCTTTTCGGGTGCTGATGCAAGATTGCTAAAAGTAATTCCCTTAAAATCCATGGAGGCATGAGGCTTGTTTGAATTTCACAGAGGCGATGGCCCCCTTCCTAAGGACGGTGACTGGGGAGGTAAGCGTTATAGGGGGCTCAGAGCTGCGGGCTAGGGCTCCTGCTAAGCTAGTGTTTGCCATACAGGAAAAAAGTTACAAGCAACCCCAAAAAATATGTTCTCAGAAAGAAAATCAAGTTAGACAAACACTTATGACACCCAGGGAAGATGCCATTTGCAGTTAGCTGTTTAATTATATCCGAAAACAAACACATTACCACACTGTTTCCATGCCAGTGTAATTTTCTGTATGCCGAACATCAATGAAATGTGGCTTCAGACAGTTAAAGATCTCCACAATTACTGTAATACAGATACCTAATAAGATTTTATTACTGCTGATGATGCTGTGAATGTAACAGAGGTGTTGTTCAAACTTGGAAACGACTCAAAATGATTGTAGATTGCTATTAAACATAATAATTATGCGCTAAACTAATTAGAACTACAGCAAAACCCTGACTTACAACTAATTACATTTTAGTATATCAACATAAAACACGCTCTTTTAATTTAACGCGGGGCTTCTCTATAAATCTGCAGGAACCTCTCTGTTTATTGTACTTATTTCAAGCGAAATGATGAGGTCAAACACACAAAGTTAGTATTAGAGTGAATTCCTGAAGCATTCAGACCAATAAAACCCTTTTTTCATTGTCTTAAAAGGGTAGAAATGTCTGCACAGTTAGGCAAGTAAGAAGCAATTTATTAAAGACGTGATATTATTGATATCAGTGCACACAATTCATTTTTTCTTTCCCACTTCAGCAAAAAGGATTTGCATGTCCTTAGCTAAATTGTGCATATTGAACCTTGCCATAAAAAGCTTCTTCCTCCCTAATGCAGGAGTAGGAAAGTAATATGGACTCGCTTAAGTTACGCGCTGACAACAAAGAACTATGGGATGAACTGGTATACAGTCTTGCTGAAATCGAATCAGTGGCTTGCAAAAATATTGGCCAGGCTAGTAAAACTGTAAGCCAAATGTTCCAAGGCTCGTTTACCACCTTTGCTTAAACAAAATTCCTTTTCCTTATGTTTTTGAAACTTAGGGCATAGCACTGACTTTTTTTTTTAAACATACTTTATTGGTATTTATTGATTGTATATATCATATCAACATGTTACATATCTTGTACCATCATAGATGTCTTAATAAGTATACACGTCTATTTCATATTCCTGTTGTAGCTTATATGTATACAATAGGTCTATGTATCAATCATTACAGTCCACATTTGTCTTCGAGTTTTTTAAACTCTGCTGATGTTCATATTCCAACATATTAATACAACAAACTGTCCCCAACTCCCCCCTCCCATTCCACCCCGGTCTCACGCGTACTTCTTAGTCCCATATATGTGTATTATTCGGTATAGGCTCGTAACACAGTCATGTGTACGTATCTTAAATCTCCTTGTTTATGCGCCGGTTACAGGACATGGTTACCCCTCTGCGCTTTCTGTTGTATGCCTCATACTGGGTCCTAAATATCATCCAATGTCCATATGGCTTCTAGCATCCCATCCCATTCCAATGCTATTGGCATTTTTCGTAAGCCCTTGAGCTCTTCTCTGCGTAATGCGGCGCTCTCCGCAGCACCCCAGCGCAGTAATTCCGTGTGCCAGGTCAGTACTTCCGGGGGTTTCCGCGATTTCCATCTCATAGTAATGTTTCGTATAGCTAATATGAGTGCTAGATCTATAAAACGGTATTGCACTTTATGTTTGGATGTTTGCTTATGCAGTCCTAGAATGCACTCCTCTATCGTGTTCTGTATTTCACGGTTTACCGCTTCCCCCGTTCTGTGCCTGACGGTCACATCCTGAGAGAACCCTGCGATCGTGTAATAAACGGCTGGTGGTTGTTCCTAGAATTAGGAAGGCCCGCACAGGGGGTCGCCTCTTTTCATATAATGCTGCTAGGCTTTGGAACTCCCTCCCCTTGACATTCGGTGTGAAACTAACCATCTGGCCTTTCGGAAACGCATAAAAACCTTCTTGTTTCCATGACTGAGATGTAGACTATGAATTCGGCCTCTAGCGCTGGGATGCCTTTGGTAACCATGCGCTCTATAAATGCTTTACAATTACAATTACAATTACGGTGTCCCAGTATCCCCGCACTTTGGGACATGTCCATAACATGTGAAGTAGGTTCACTCCCTCTAACAGGCATCTCGGGCAATAATGTTGTGTTTGGGGGAACATTCTGTCTAACCTATGTGGAGTGAGGTAAGCTCGGTGTAATACCATAGTCTGTATAAATTTGAGTTTCGTGTTCCTCGATGTCTTCCTTGGATGTTCCAGTACCTCCGTCCATTCTTTATCTGTTAGGTCCCTATCTATGTCTCCCTCCCATGTAGTTCTCAGTGTGCCTAGAGTGGCTTTGGTGTGCGATCTGATGCCTTTATAAAGCCATCTAATAAGGTGTCTGCCTCTTCCCATATAATGTACCATCTTGACTAGGTCATTAGTAGAGGGTTCCTGCCTTTGCGGGGCCCAGTGTGTTTTTATGTATTGTATTAGTGCAGCGTGTAGTAAATAAAAGTGTGCTGGGGCCCCAGTTTCATTAATAAATGTATCATGGTCGAGCAGTATCCCGTCCCCGAATAGGTCTGACACTGTGTGAATCCCCGCATCCGACCAAGGTGCCAATTTCCGCTTTGTGAGTCTGCCTCCCGCTAGTGGAATCCCCGTCAGAGGAATGTTACCTGCATATGCCGGGGGTGCTTGCGTATAATGCAACGCCACCTTCCAGCATTGAAGCGCTGTGGCTAGCAGTGGGGGAAGGTCCCTCGGGGGTCTGCCACCAGGCAGCAATAGAGCGTGTAGCGCACCGTTGTCCATATCTGCCTCCGTGTACCCTATTTCCTGCAAGTTGCGTCCCGCAGTCCAGTATGATAACCACTGCAATTGACATGCATAATAGTATGCTCGCATGTCTGGGACACCCAGTCCGCCCATGCGTGTACCTACTTGCAGTTTCTTCAGGCTTATACGGCGTCTACCAGTACCCCAGATAAGGTCGATGAGCATCGTGTTTAGTAATTTAAATGTGGTTTGCGGTACGATTAGTGGTAAGTTAGTGAAATAATACAAAAGTCTCGGCAGAACCACCATTTTTGCCAGGGCCGCCCTCCCCATAACAGATAGTGGCAGTGCCGTCCAGAAAACGATACTGGAACGCAAAGCTCGGATTGCTTTATGCAGGTTACCGTCAAGCATATCTGCTTGTGCCCTGTAAATTTGTATACCTAAGTACTTAAAGGTATCCGGTGCTACCGTTAGTTGAGCGTCCCCAAAATCTATACTTGTAGTTCCTGCATTCTCTGTAAAGAAGAAAGCATGCGATTTCATTATGTTAAGGGCTAATCCAGACACACATTCGAAGCGACGGAACGTATCATATATTGGGGCTAGAGGCATGTTTAAGTCATGCAGGTATAAAATTATGTTGTCTGCATATGCCGAGAACAGGTGCAATGTGTTTCCTAGCAATATACCCCGATCTGTGATCTCTTTCCGCAGTGTTATGGCCAATGGTTCCAGGGCCAGTATAAAGATAAGAGGTGACAGGGGGCATCCCTGCCTAGTCCCCTTATGTATGGAGTATTTCTCCGAGATATGACCACCAGTGCGGGCCCGTGCTGTAGGGGCCTTGTATAGGAGGCGTAGCCAAGCAATATATCCCTCTGGAATCCCGAATTTCTCCAGGGCCTGAAACATATACTCCCAGTTTATGGAATCAAAGGCTTGCCTTAGATCTAACGAAAGACAGCCCGCATGTGGGTATCGGCTCGGGGCTTCCGTCATCAAGTGGTGTAATTTCCTAATATTTAGTGATGTGCTGCGTGACGGATAAAAACCCCGTTTGGTCAATGTGAATTAGCTTAGACAGGGAGGGCAATAACCTGTTAGCCAGTACCTTACTTAAGATCTTGTATTCAGAGTTTAGTAGGGACAACGGCCGGTAGTTGGCCATATCTGTGGGGTCTCTCCCTGCTTTCCTGAGTGATATAACTAACGCTTGTGCCGTTGTGTGTGGTAAGACTCCCTTCTCCCACGCGGTTTTATATAACAATTCCAGTTGAGGCACTAGTGATTCTGCATATGTACTATAGAATTCTATTGGGAGCCCGTCCATGCCAGGGGTTTTATTTCGCGGAAGTCCCTTCATAGCTATTCTGATCTCAGATTGGGTAATGGGTCCAGTGAGGTCTTTCTGGGCTGCGGCTGTGAGTCTTGGGTATGTTACATTAGAGAGGAAGGCCTCAGTTTGGGACTCCGTGTTGTGATCTGTGGCACTGTATAGCGTGGTGTAATAATGTTGGATGGCTGCATTAATATCTGCCTGAGTGTAGGCCATAGTCCCTCCCGCCGTTACAATCTCATGTATAACCACCATAGGGGGGGCGTCCCGGATTAATTTGGCAAGTAGTGCTCCTGCTCTATCCGCTTCAGCGTGGGCTTTCCTCGTATATGCTTGGTAGTCAATGACCCGTAGTGTCTCTAGAAGTTCTGCATGCTTTATTCTCGCTTCTTGCAGTGGGCCCTTTTGGTCAGTATGTGTGGCAGCCTCTTGTTCCAACTTGCCCATATTATCTTCCACTTCTATCAAAGCCTTATGTATTTCCTGTCTGACGCCCACAGTCGTACTTATCGCCTTCCCCCGTATGACTGCTTTGAAAGCGTCCCATTCTACCAACCTGCTTGTTGCCGTATTGCTATTTTCTGCAAAATAATGCTCAATGGTCCCTGAAAGGTCACTACGGAATACTGAATCTTCCAACATCTGTGGCCACAGCCGCCATGTGGGAACCGGCATGGGCACTCTCCCCCATGCCATACTAATCTCCAGTGGATTGTGGTCTGAGTAGGTTTTTGGCAAGTAAGTGGCGTGAAGCGTTTGCATTGCTATCCTGGTGGAGCAGTATATTCTGTCTATTCTGGTATGCAAGTCATGCACTGCAGAATAGTAAGAGTACTCTCTGTGCATGGGGTGCCTTATCCTCCAGACATCACAGAGCTCCCAACCTTTTGCCCATCTAGCCAGTGCTTCAGCTTGTTTAAACACACCTGCTCCATGTAGTGGCGGGTGTGACCTATCTAGCGCCACGTCCATTACCGCATTGCAGTCCCCTCCCAGTATCCATGGTTGTGCTTCCCATCCCGCTAGCGCCCGCTCACTATGTCCCAGTACTTATCTTGTTCCAAGTTCGGAGCGTACACCGTGCCCAGTATTACAGGTTGTCCATCTAGCGTACCCTTCACAAATATGTATCGTCCCATCTTGTCCACCCTTTGTTCCAGAGCTTTAAATGGTACTCCATGCCGCACCCAAATAGTGGTCCCTCTTGCATAGCTGGAGTAGGAGGTGGAGAAGATTTGTCCCCTCCATTTCTTGCGCAGCTTCGCCGCCTCGCTGTCTACCATATGAGATTCTTGTAAATATACTATTTGTGCTTTGCGGCGCTGTAGCTGCGCATGTATCCTATGCCTCTTCTGTATTGTTCCCATGCCCCGTATATTCCACGTTATTATGGTGTAGTTACCCTGTGCAGTCATCGCAAAGCATTTGAAGCTGCGTGGAAATTAATGTGGTGCGCAAGTAGAAGAGCCTACCTATCCATTTCCGTACCGTGAGACCTTCCCACCCCTGAACAACCCAATGCTCGGTCTGGTCACCCAACTATACCGGACCATACAACTTAACTGAAACAATAAGAACTCAATGGTCATGCATAGCGCCTTCGCCGTGTGGGGGACATCGCTAGCGCTCCACATGTGGTGTACTCTCTACACAACAATACAGCTAAGCTTCTACGGGACCTGGGCCTAATTAATAATGTACATTGTAAATAAATTTGCCATTGCCGCGGGCATGTTACAAGAACTCTTTTTACAGTTACATTACTTATACTTGCGGATACAGTCAGCCGTATAAGTCTTTAATGACTTGGGGGGTCGCAGATGGAAACAGGGCCACACTGCCTTCAGAGTCTGATTCGTGCGTTACTTCTTCTTCTTCCGAGGAGGACTTAGCTTCCACTCCCGAGGTGTGCGTGAAAGTGGCCGCCGCTATAAGTGTCTTTGATTTATTCTGTTGTATCTGCTGCTTGGTGATATACTGCCGTGCAGGAGTCCGGCGCGTTCTTCGGCTTCCTCGCCCAGCGGAGATCCCAGGGCTGGTCCTGCTCTTCGCCGTGCGTTGAGAGTTAGTCATTGCAGCATTCGTTAGTTCCATCACTTCAAGCCAATCTTCCACGTCTCCGGGGCTTTCGAAGAAATAGGATTTGTGGTCGTATAAGATTTTTAAGCGCGCCGGGAAAAGCAGTGCATATTTCAGGTTTAAGTCTCTGAGCTGCTTCTTAACTGTCATGAAGGAAGAACGCTGTTTCTGAACCAACATTGTGTAATCTGGGTATAGTGAGATTTTCGTATTTTCGAAGTTTATCGGAGATGATTCACAGGCTTTTTGCAGGATGGTGTCCCTGTCGCGGAAGTTCAGTAGTTTCACTATTAGAGGACGAGGTGGAGCGCCTGGTTTTGGGCGACCAGTAGGAATCCTATGTGCTCGCTCTATGCAATATTGCTCGGAAAGTCCTTCATTGGTGACGTGATCCCGGAACCACCGCTCCATATATCTCGTCGCGTCAGTTCCCTCACTCTTTTCGGGCAGTCCAATGACACAGATATTATTACGCCGGGCCCTCCCCTCTGCATCTTCCACCCGATCTAGCAGGATAGCTACCTGTTCTTGCAGCTGTGGAAACTTGGTGTCAGTCTGTGATTTCCATGGGATAACTTCCTCCAGCGTCGCAGCATTTTCTTTCACCTTGTCCGCAAGCTTAGCGTGGTCCGCCCGAAGCAAGTTGAGGCCAGTAGTCAGAGTCCCTACTTGAAGTTCTATCGCTTTTCTGGATTCGCGCACTTCCTGTAGTATGAGATCCAGCTTATCCGCAGGTGTAGGTGCTTCCGTCAGTGGAGTGCACTCTGTTCCAGTCTTATTGTGCGCGGGATCCACCGTATCCGGGACATAGTCCTGCCCGCCTTGGTCCTGTTGTTTCACACCCTTACGCCCCATCTTGCAAACCAATCCAGCGACAGGTATCTTGTGTAGGGTGGATGTAGGTTTACAGTGTGCTTCCCCTGGGTCTCCTATACACCTCCACAGCGTTTCGCCCAGTGCTCCTACCACAGCATCACAGCTCTCTCACGTTGCCAACACCAATCATTTCCGCTCAGCCCATCTGCTTGCCCGCCACCCTTATGTCAGTGTGTGTCCTGCAGTGCAGTAACGGCTCCACACAGCGGGCGGGCGGCCCCGGCGTACCTGCACCGGCCTCGCAGCAGTAGTAATCCCGGCAGTGTCAGCGCGTTGCTACTCACTGTGGCACCTCACCATCCGCGCTCCGCGTCCGCCCTGGCATGCGGTAACAGTGTGGTGGGCCACGTTATTCAGGGAACCGCGTGATTTGCGGCCCGTCCAAGAGCTACCGCAGGCCTCGTATCTCCAGCCTCACTGCAGCGGTGTAGACAGGGCTTGTGTCATTGCCTCCGTTCCGCCCAAGATCACTGCCACCAATCACTGCTGCCTTGTATTCCCTTCCTCCTCTGTGTCTATGTAGGGTGCACAGGCCGCTTCACCTCCCTGTGCCTCGCGGGTCAATTATGGTTGCTCAACGGCGCCCACCGCCGCCATTTGCTGATTGCTACCCAGTATGCTCACACTCAGTGGCTCCAACTCAGCGTTGCATTACTTTCGGGGCCTCCAGCAGCAGACACTTGCTCCTGTTCTGCATATGTTCAATATGTTCAGTGCCTATCTCCTCCTAGCGACATCGGCACCATGTGCGAGGCGCCGCTTCTGGTATTGCGACAGAGTGTCTCGTTGCGCCACAGGGGAGCAGGCCGCCCCGCATCCCCGAGCTCGCGTAAACTCCGGTCCCGCTCCGCCAGCACACTTCCCGTGCAGTCTCTCTTTCTCAGCGTCTGCCGCCACGGCTCCCTGCAATTTCGTCCGGCAGCAAATTAATCCAGTTCCCAGGGCCTCGCAATCCTTCTACAGCCTCAGTGCCATTACCGTGTAGCGTAGGGACACAGTTCTTAATCCCGTCACGGCCCTCCTCGTTCAGCAGTCGGCTGCGCCGTCAGGCCTTTGGAGTCACAATTTCGGCCGTGTTCGCTTCCTCCGACACCCAGGCAGCACCGAGTCCTCCCGCTCGTCACCGCTGCTCACTCCCGCACTTTGGTGTCTGTCCTTCGACGTTTAGCAGGTATATGCCAGGATTTTGTCGACCCAGGTCCGGAGCTCAGCTAAAGCACGACCGCCATGCTTGGCTGCCAGCCACACCCCCCCATAGCACTGACTTAAGGGAGATGGAAACGATAAGATACATCTGGGCTTTTTCGACAAACAAACAGTGAATTTTTTTTAATTAGAAAGTGCTGGGCAAAATATCCATGTTTTAATAAATAATGGTGTCATTTACACATGACATACCTCTGTCAGGCAGAAGCACAGGTAACCTTTGCTTTAAACAAGGACCCATACTCGCATGCACTTTGAACAAATCACCATACTTTTGGTTGACAGACAAACTTGGATGGAAAAGCTTGATTTCTCCTAAAATTATAAATGTCAATGTTATTCCGATTTACACTTAAATTGAAGGAAACTGACTCATCTCATTAATAAATCTAGCATTGGTCGAGAAGTAAAATATTTAGCACCTGCTGTAAACATCTGAAGTTCAGGTTACTCCTGAATTGATCTTAGCAGAACTTCAGCTAGAATTTACCCTAGGGCACAAACTATTTAGTCTTGTTTAAAAGATAGTGTACCAGGCAGCCATTTGACTTTACAATGTCCACCCACACAAAAGGTGATGAACGTTATACTGGAATATCCAGTGGGGATTGCTCAAGGTAGAATTCCAACAAATCGTTTTTCACCCACTGTGTCACTCTAGACAAAGACCCCTCTTTCACAAATGAGTACTGCCCCTTCTTCTCATGGAAACATTCCATCTTGAACTGCCACTCGAGGCCCCATCTAGAAGGGAAGGCAAGCAACCCCAGATTAAATTTGGCCATATTAGACCTTGTTAGTGAGGTATAGCTTGGATCCTTTGGCACAGTGAGCATCAGGTCATACCCATGGCCACTTAGGATGTTACCTTAATCACAGAAAATGTAGCAGGCAAATAAATGATGGGTTGGGATGCTACCTGAGAGATTGACTTTGGTTAGACTATTGTATTTGCAAATATTCCACCTATCACCTTTTGTGTTTTTAATGTAATGCCCTAAGAGGTCACGGGCATGCCCCGACATGGGCTCTGCGCGCACTGTGCTACTGAAAACAAGATGCACCTGACTGAAGAGGCTCAACCCGTCTTGGGTTGCTTCTGTTCGGGTTCAAAGAGGAGCTAGCTGGCCAGTTCTTATTAGAGCTGTACTATAAGGCTGGGTCTAATCGGAGGTGGCATAACAGGCAAAAAAACGATGGGATACAATACTACCCTGAGCATTTGCCAGTGGTTAGACTAATTCTAAGCATTCCTTCCATCAGTTTTTGTGTGCCTGCAATGCCCATGTATGGTAACAAACACTTGTAACTAACATAAATAAAAAGTGTGTATTCTATAATCCTTTTCACTAACTGGGTTTCAATTACAGCGCTTCATAAGTACAACTCTAGTTTTATGGTGGGCAGTAAGACAAAAAAATAGTTTAAAGTTCAGAAACTGAAACAAGCCTACCAATGGTTATCAACATATTACACACTCTGGGCAGCCCTTATGGGGGATGAGACAAAATCAAAGGTGAAGATATGTTTTTCACATTTATATTCAGGTATACCCAAATATTCTTGCTTCAACGGTGCGAAGCAATAAAGAAAAGAATAATTCGTAATGTAAGACAACTGTTTAAGCATCAGAATCCTTCAAAAATATAAAGATGTATACGTACACATATAAGGAAAATTCTATCCTGCCCCAGGATGCCCTTTATTGAGACAAAGGCATTTTTATGGTCAAATGAAACAGGCCATGGCCCTTATAGGCAGCAATTCTTCAACAGTCTATATTCATGTGTGGAAAATGAATTGCTGTGGAGATGGGTGCACCTTCATTCCCATGTCATGCTAAGCCAGTGAGGTCGCCATGCTTTCGATCCTGTTAGCACCACACCCAGTCTCGTTTTTCATGACCTGCCCTTCAACTTCTCAGACTTAATTTTCAGTCTGTTTTGCTAAAACCCTGGCAGTGTGCCACCAGTAAACTTACAAGGCTATGATAATTTGCAAACGTTTTGGGATAAATGTCCAACTTGCCATGGTTCGATACGGATGCCTGAAAGTGAGGGACACAATAGCAGTCATCGCTAGAGTGTGCCTGGGTTCTTTCTTGTTATGTAGTTAGACAACCAAAAGAGAGGCTAAGTCCACATAGACTCCATTCCCAAAAAATCAATTTACGTCACTGACATTTTGGTATTTGGAGCAGGCAGGTGCTCTTTAAGGGCATTTCCTCTTTGCTAAAATGTACTGCATCTAGCATAGTCCACCCAGCCGTGGCACGTGCAGGTAAGAGCAGTGGGGCCGGGTTGGGGGGGATTCAAGGGAAAATTAAATAAATAATTTTCCCTCGTCGTCTGTCAAAATCCCCCCCCCCCCCCCACGGGCCCCCTCCGCCCCACCGCTCTTACCTGCTGGGGCTGCGGCTGAGTCCACCTAAGCTGGGTTGCAGACGTAAGATCCCTATTACAAGTTGTGTCAATTCTTGCCTTCTGTGCAGTGATAGCTATATGAATGTATGATTCTAATAGGTTCCAGCTAGCCCAGTCCTCTTATACTTGCTGGAATTGTTCAGTGTACACCAATATTCACACAAGACAGGCGAGACAAAAACACCCTAGTACCACAGCAATTCCTGTGCCCATAGAGGAAGATGTTATTTATACAAGTTAATACCATTAAATGATTGTTTTCTTTATTTTTTAACAATGCTTACCTCTTCCCGAGACCACAGAACTCCAAATAATTTAGAAGTCATGTGTATGAACAACATCATCCTCTATGCTTTGTAGCTACAAGTCATGTTTTCAATCAAATTAGTCCATTTCTGAAGGATGACCAGCAAATTTACTTATCAATGGACTTCAATTTTGATGTAACGATGAACGTAAATGCTGAAAGCAAGACGGGGTCCATTTAAAAATGTCATTTAATATATATATATGTTTACTTTCTTCCAGATGGTAAGATTAAATTACATAAACACTGTCAGCAAGTTAAATTCTCAGATGTATTCCTTTCCACCACAGACACTTCAAAGCCTGTCCATAATTTTGTAAGTGATGTTTTGCAAACAGCTGTAGCTGGGATTGCTGTGTTCTATGTGTCAGCGTTTAAGGATTAAAAATATTCTGAAACCCCAATGGAGAGCGCCTGCGCTGCCAGCAGGAAAGAGGCGGTTGTCAGGAATTGTTATTACGACAGAGATGTCTCATTAGGAAAGTGATAAACAAAAGGTCAGTGATACGGTATTTAGCTTTCTCTCCTGGGTGTGCCTGCTCCTGCTTAGGAGCACACTTACTTCCTTTTATTTTGACATGCAAGGGAAAACCCCATGGTTAGCCGTGGTTAACTCGAGTATTAGAAAATGCAACGGGGTGATTTACGTCATCATGATCAGGCACCGTGCTCTAAGAGGCTAAAGAAATCAGGTATGGATATACTGTTGTTATGGTAGAAATTCCACATTAAGAACTGTAAGGTTATGGGCAGATTTGTGGGCTTTCCAGAGGGGCGATAGATGCAAAAATACAAGACCCAAGTTTGATGATATTCACATCTTATTTGCAGACAGTATACCACCCAGAAAAATAAATCTACAAATTTAGCAATCCCACCAACCACGAATATTATGAAGGTGCAGAAGGAGGCTTTTCCGGCATAGGAGAAAATATTTTCCCCATGGAGAAACAAAATAAAGTAAAACAAAAAATGTAAGATGTGAAAATACACACTGAGGTTACATTTCGGAGTGTGGAATTTTGCACACTGAGGACATTCATTGTGCCAAAATGGTACTTGTATGAGAACTCCTAGAAAAAAACTGCAAGTGTCATATTTTGCAGAAATTTCGGAAATGTGCTTCTACCATAGACGCTATCTTACAGTATTAAAAATTATACTTTTTAATGAAAATAGCTAAAAAAACATTCAACGAACAAATCACAAAATGGATTCTATTTCACAATGACTTGGTAGCGTACATGTACTGATATATGCCTGCCAGGGTTGATTGGAGTACACCTCCCAACCACACCACCAAACATACTAGTCTTAGGCTACACCTCAAACCAACACTCTTGCATGCACGCACAACAAACTAATTGGTTATTTACCCATTCAGAAGGCACATGGGACCCATCAGGGGTATTAAATTGTTATGCAATTGGTATAAAAGACATATATGACAAACTTAAAAAGATAGAGATGTCTCTGAATCATCCGCGGAGCAACATTTTTAAATCAGACATTATCTTCCATCGGCAATTTCAGGTCTGAAAACCCAAAACGGGTCTCCAGACCTGAAGCTCAGTTAATGGATGGGAACTATCTAGAGAAAAATGTTGTAGCCGCCATTATAGGATGTAGGGTCCCAGTCGCAGGATTGTGAAAAATAAAATCAAAGGAGCCAAGAGGGAGCATGGGGAGCATCTCCAACACCTGGCCCAAGGGAAGGGGGGGGTAAAAAGACCCCCCCAATTAAAATAATTGAAATTAAAAACACTGGTTTTGCCAAAGGGTAGGTCAGCAGAGCCCAACAAAGACTCCAGGACTCCTATTGGATGTGCTTATGATTTGCATCCCTTGAGCCATGTCTGCAAACCCCACAGCAAGTCCAATGGGTGTACAAAGAGGTGCAAAACCCAAAACAGAGATCACAAACCCTTAAATACTTTGATCTATACCCCACATTCTCGGTACCAAGACAGGGGCAATGGAAGAATATGCAGACCATTGTCACAGGGCTTCAACAATGCCATGTGCTCAGTCCCCTTGCCTGTTGAGCAGATCCCACTACACATGAATTTTGGATGTACTCCATGGGTGCAGGGGATGCCAACAATTCTTGACCCCAAGCCATTTGCTTTTAAATGTGGCATTTTCTTCACACTTACAGACTTGTTCCCTGTGTCAACTAATAATAATATTTATTTTTTTGCAGATTAATTAAAATCATTACAATTTACATAAAATATCTGAGTAAGAAAACATTTACAAGTTAAAAAAATTAATTCATGATTAAAATTTAATTACTTTACAAAAATACGGTAGTCTAAAAGAAGCGATAGTCCATCAAGTGCTCTGTGAATTTTGACGACAAGGATTTTTTTTATTTAGCAATAATAGGGAATTGACGCGCAGTTCAACTGGCAGTAGTCAAATTCCTCACTTCTAGGTTCCCTGCCCTGGGATTGCTATTGTCTTTCCGGGGTGGCCGAGTTGATGGAAGTAAAGTATTCACTTGTAAAAGGAACTATGTCAACTATGTCTCTATTGGGCATGGCCTTTAACCTTGGACACTGACAATGGATAAAGGAAATGGCCTTAAACCCTGTGGCTATGACGGGTTCTCCCTTCCACAGGAGGGGCCCTTGTGTTTAGCCTTGGACTATGGACAGTGGGCAATGAGCACGGGATGGGACTATGAACAGTGTGTGGAACCCGAATCCAACACTACATATGGTCTTTAGCGGTCTACAGTGGTAATGCCCAAAGTTATGCCATGTATCCTGTCATGTTGACCAGAGTGACCATTTAGGCATCAATTTTTTTTAACTCCTGAAGAATTAAAACTGGTTTGTGACCATTGCCCCCATTGTGATCAAAATCACAAATAGCAGTTTGTGAGTGGTCATTCGGTAATTTAAACGGTACTATGACAAAGAGAAATTTAAAGAAAATAAAAACATGTGGTTTACATATTTTTCTTGTGCTCTGTGGGTTTTTCACACTTCCATGAAGGTCAGGTCCCCATCATGCTAGGCTTGCGTTTTCTTAATTTTCTTTTATTCAGACTTTAGACACTGTGGGAGGGGGGGTGAGGTCAAGACCCTCCATTGTTTTCTTATGGGTGTAGTGGCACCACAGGATTGTGGTCAGCTGCCCCGGCCTCCATTCTATCACTCACATGAGCGGTGATGGCAGGCAGAGGATACCTAGATATAGCAGAAAAATTAAGTGCAAGACATAATGCTTTCCAAAATATACATATGAGTTAGTCTGCTATCCCTAAAAACTGAACATCTCTTGCTAGTGTTACATATTGCGGAAAGGTTATCTTGAAATGACCGAGAGCCATTGCACTGCTATCTTGAAACTGGTGTGATTTGAGGCTCGCTTTAAATGATGGCCCTGCTGATGCTTCAGGAAAGTGAACCATTTTATTAACATACCTCTGTAATCCATGCCACTTCCAAGAATATTTTCCAGTAAGTAACCTACTTCCCAAAATACTTTCAGAAAGTAGGCCACTTCCTGAGTGTACTTTCCAGAAGTAGTCCACTTGCTTGAAGTAGTTCTGGGAAGTGGCTTGGCTCCCACATATACCTGAAGGTTCAGATACTAGTGTGATCAATAAATGCAATCATTTCATGGTGTCAGCTAAGTGTTAAGGTCTAGTAATGTGTTACTGCTACTCAAAGGTGTCCATAAAGAGCATATCAGGCTTGAGTATCATGGCACACATGTCCATGAACTGGACTACGAAAATTATTTTCCATTTTAGGAACAGATTTGACAATCTGGTTCTTCCTATCCGTCGTTCCTGGGTTATGGGGGTGTTCCACATAACTGTGAAAAAAATTTCTCTCCCCCAATGTTCATACATCATCTACCGACCAGTCCCATCAAGAAAATGCCAGCTGAGGCAAAAATGTATTTAGTCGTCCTACTCAATCAGAACCCAAGAGTGCACAGTCTTATTAAAAGACTGAATACTTTGAAATGTTCAATAGAAAAGATTGCTTTCAGCCAAACAATTATTTTATATTTGAATCGGATTTTGAGATCACCTTACTGACTGCAATCCATATGTTTGTTTCAAACATAGAAAAGATCCACCATTTCCGGGACACCTGGCCGCTTTATTAGTATGCAAGTACCTTAAAAACTGCCCAATTAAGTTCTAAATTCATGCCAAGTTTGGTAATTCTGTTCAGCAAGTTTTTTCTGTGGCAGAGAGTAGAATTCTGTATAGTACTAAATATTCAAAGTGATACTTTTGGATGACCTGCACTATTTTTTCCTCTCTTTGCCCAACCTGTAAGAAATGTAATGCATAAAAACATAGGGGCCGATTACGATGGCATCGTGGTGGTGACCAGGACCGTCCGCAATACATGCGGCGGTTCCGCACACCACATTAGGATGCGACCGCCACCATGGCGGTCACATCTTGCATTTTTAACATTGCGGCAGGTGCTGCTGACAGCAGCACCCGCCGCAATGTTGAAAATGCATGTTGCGCATTACAGTGCACTACGTGGCAGGCACCACACGGTGCCTGCCACTAAGTGCATTACAATGTAGGGGGGTACCATGGGTACCCCCCCAGTGCACATGCACCCCCCCCATTGGGGGCCTGAAACGGGCCCCCGAACAGGATCTCCACCAGCCTTTTCATGACGGTGTCGCTGTCATGGAAAGGCTGGCTCACAGCCTGCATCATAATATGGTGGACGGTGCCTGCTAGGCACCGCCACGTTTTTATGCATGCAGACCGCTCCGCCAGGCAATCGGTCCGATTGCCTGTGGCGGTTCCATGGCGGACGGTCTTTCCATCCGCCACGGTCGCAGTCTGGATCCCCCCGCCATCGTAATGTGGCGGGGGAAATTCGTGGTCCGATGGCGGAAGGACCGCCACCACATGGCTGGCGGTGGCGGTCCTTCTGCCATCATAATGACCCCCATAGTTAGGAGTAAAAGCGCTTTGACAAGTTTTGAACTGACTCATTAACCAGTGTAAAGTTATTAGCGGTGGTAGTCCACACTGTCTAATCATTTCGGTGTCGTTTGACGAATCTGCACAAAACGTTTAAAAAAAAAGTTTATCCACCATGGCTCCTTTCTGCAAGTTTTGAGCTGATCTGCATGGGTTACAAATATGAGGAGAGGTGTAGGTTTTTAGTAATTTGACGCATAACATTTTTAAAAGGGCAATTAATAGTTAAATAGAAAGACATCTGCATAAGTACAGCATCCCCTTTCCACGTCTGTTTACTTAGACTACACTTTTTCTAAGTCATTCAACAGCTCCCTAATTTTGGTTTATATATACACACACATACTAGAAGAAGGATCACAAGAAAACAACAGCCAGCACAAAAAATTGGATCCAAAAGCATACGTTGAATCACAAAGAAATGAAATATCCAAGAAGAAGTGACTTAAAGTGATGGACTCACCAATGAACAAAAATATATTTCCTTTAGTGAATCCATCTGTCGGAGTGTATAATATATATATATATACACACACACATATACACATACATATACCCGGACGAAGGCCTCTGGCCGAAACGCGTAGGTCGTTTTTTTCTCCTGGTGCAGTGATTGTTTTCTTTCAAGATAAAGTGCGAAGTGCAATGTGAAAAATAAGGAAACATTTTTACAAATTCAGAAGAAGCTACAACCTGCGGTGATCTCGTTTTGTGAAGTGCTGCCTTTCTGTGTCCCTTGGTGATGGAGTAAACGGAAGGGAAACACGGGATACTGAATTCATTATATATATATATATATATATTTGTTCTGTTCAGATATGAGGCAATGTGGTATGTGCAAATAAGCATTAATGATATTGGCAGCATGATCTGTATTTAAAGCAGTTTTAACTTTTGCAGTTCTTTTTTATCTGATTCATTATTAGTAGGGCAGCATGTTTTGAGAGTATTGGCGCCATAATTTTGACAAATATTAATGCACCTCGGCTTGTCATTACGACATGTACATATCTAGGGCAGGTGGCATATATATATTTTTACTGTGCACATATCAGGAAGCTGTTGACGTTTAATTGTTGGCAAAACATGCTGTTATTCGTTGTGCATTATGCTGTTATTCGTTTTTATTAATTCCTTGCACTTAGCACTTTATATATATGTTATGACTAGCGTGTGTTACCAGTTATATTTTCAATTGCACAGTCTACTTTCTATGTCTATTCATGCCTGAAGGAGGGAGGAGGGCTATATATACCTGAAACTCTATGGTGCCAATTAGATTGATAAAGCCTGCTGCGCAGGCAAAACGCGTCTCTCGTTCAATGCGGGGTCGTGGGAGACCTGACTTTCAATAAATAAGCACTATTCCTACATACCTGATGTACGTGCCTCTTCTTCGTTGGAGCAGGATTGTCTTTTTGGATATATATATATATACATACATATACACACCCATACACATACATACACACACACATATATATATACATACATATATATTATTTATGTATTTATGCATATGGAATGGAATCAACTGCAAATGGAATACTCATGAATGTAACCTTGAACCTGTTTCCGCACACTTTTGTGCACTTTAGAACATGTTACCGGAATATAGCATCAGGACATTGTCAATATGGATGCTTCTGGTGGTATGTAGTTTTTAAAGCACTTTATTAGCACTTTTGAGATTTATTACCGGTAGAGCATTTGAAACATTATGTACAACATTGTGTACTTCCGGTAGCATTATGAATTTAGCACTTAAGGATTTTTTAGCACTTTCGGGAATGATTAAGCATTTTTTCACTTTGTGGGTATTTTTTAGAAAAGGCATTGGAGTCATGAATTATTCGGGTATTATACCAAGTATTCATTTATGCAACATGCAACCATAGTACTGAATGTTAATTCATAACTACATTGAGTATTTATATGTGTTCGTTTGAAAAACTGAAGCCTTGATGCAGCTATTGGATACTATGTGATAGTATGTTGTTTATGCCTATTATTTTTTTGTGGCACTGGCACTTTAAATAGGGGGAGCCGTGCTCTCAGCGTTGACATGTGATCAAGGCCGGTAATCGGCCAAAACGCGTCATGGCGGACTTTGTTCGTGAGGAATAAATAATAATTGCACAAAACCTGGGTCTACGCTCGTTTTTCTCCACGGAGGAGATTCAAGCAGACGAGGATTTTCGACATATATATATATATATATATACACACACATACGTATACATACATACAAACATATATATATACATACATATATATATATATATATATATATATATATATATATATATATATATATATATTATCTACTGGCGGTCGCCAGTAGATAGTTATAGTTAGGACCTATTTTCCATAGGAAATCCGCGACATTCTATTTGAAATAACTCTTGCGTCGGTTGACGAATCTTCGCGAAATTTTCAAACTTTATGGCCCGCTCCAGTCCGCTCCTACCCTGAAAGTCTCAGGGTGATTCGTCAAGCGGGGGCCGAGAAAAAAGGGGGGTCCCAAAACGTGTTTTCCCCATTAATTTTCCCATAGGAAACTTTAGACACGGCTACAGCCCGAACTGCTGAACGGAATTACACCAAATTTGGCAAAGAGGTAGTTCTTGGTTCAGAAAGAACCCTTTTTGTTAAATGGTGTAAATCCGTTCAGTAGTTGCTGAGAAAATCAAAAGTAAAAACACATATATCTGGGCGGAGCCTAACCACACGTCATCTATGAGATCTGATTGGCTGTCAGCACTTCATCCTGGAATTGCTGGCAGCCATCTTGGGACCAATATAAATGATAGTACCCCTTTGAAATGCATTGTAGTGAATCGAAGATTTTGAGGGTTACCAAAAGGAGAACTATAAAGGGTGATAACAGACTTTAGTTACATTAGAATTCATTTGTTGATGGTACCATACTAATTTCAGGAATTGTGGTGTGTTCTAAGGTGATTTTACCCTGTGAAAAACCTTCTGCTGGGATATCATGAATCATGTTTGAGAGAAAACTATTTTCACATGCTTGTCCCATACAGTTTTGGAAGGTGCCCCAGAAGCTAAAGTGAGAGCATATTTTCTGTAAATTCACATTATCTTTCTCAGTCATGTGAGAATGAAGTCTGACATTCTCAGTAAAACATGTACATCCAACAAGGGCAGAGACTGTCAGTTGATTCCTTTGTGTTCTACTGCAGCTTCCCAGAGTGTTCTAAAGAACAACTAGAGTGCTAACAGCCTTACTTATGACAAAAGTATGGCACACCTGAAGCCATCTTGATTGGAATAAACTGGTAACACTTAAAACATTTAATTTAAAAAGGAACAAAATGATGGGGTTCATCTTGTCATAGAAATTATGGTTAGTGCTCTGGAAAGAAAAATTAGGACATGTTTCAAGTGTGATCTCAAATATCTTCCTGTTATATTTCAACAGGAGCAGCCTGTCAGTTGATGCCTTTGTGTTCTACTGCAGCTTCCCAGAGTGTTCTAAAGAACAACTAGAGCGCTAACAGTCTTACTTATGACAAAAGTATGGCACACCTGAAGCCATCTTGATTGGAATAAACTGGTAACACTTAAAACATTTAATTTAAAAAGGAACAAAATGATGGGGTTCATTTTGTCATAGAAATTATGGTTAGTGCTGTAGAAAGAAAAATTAGGACATGTTTCAAGTGTGATCTCAAATATCTTCCTGTTATATTTCAACAGGAGCAGCCTGTCAGTTGATGCCTTTGTGTTCTACTGCAGCTTCCCAGAGTGTTCTAAAGAACAACTAGAGCGCTAACAGTCTTACTTATGACAAAAGTATGGCACACCTGAAGCCATCTTGATTGGAATAAACTGGTAACACTTAAAACATTTAATTTAAAAAGGAACAAAATGAGGGGGTTCATTTTGCCATAGAAATTATGGTTAGTGCTGTAGAAAGAAAATTTAGTGCATGTTTTAAGTGAGATCTCAAATCCTCTTCTATTTCATTAGAAAATTCTGACATGCAGACTGAAACAATCACTTTCAATACCAGCAGTAGACTTCCAGTTAACTCCTTGGTGAGCAGTAGCTTTACTACAGTGATCTAATGAACAACTAGAGTAATAACATTCTGAATTTATGGCAAATGTGTGACACATCTGAATGCCTTCTTGATGGAATCAAAGTAAAAACTGAAAGCATTTCCTACTGAGGAGACTGCAGTAAATGAGGAAATTAGGAAACTTCATAACAAAGAAGTCTTCCAAGATGGCCACCAGTGAAAAAGAGCCCAAATGTAGCACAAATATTACCCAGATGTAGCCCACATATAGCCCAATGACAAAAGTGTGCAAAACACTTTTTATTTTTAGTTTTTTTGCAGTTTTATGTAGTGCAGACTGGTCAGGTATTGGAGCGTTGCATCTTAAAACATGACCCCCTACACTACAAAAACACCACTGCACTACCCTAAACCCTAAAACACTACCCCAGCACGACCCCCTACACTACACAAGCACCACTGCACTATCCTAAACCCTAAAACACTACCCCCAGCATGACCCCCTACACTACACAAACACCACTGCACTACCATAAACCCTAAAACACTACCCCAACACCACTGCACTAACCTAAATCCTAAAACACTACCCCAGCACGACCCCCTACACTACACAAGCACCACTGCACTACCCTAAACCCTAAAACACTACCCCCAGCACGACCCCCTACACTACCCAAACACCACTCCACTACCATAAACCCTAAAACACTACCCCAACACCACTGCACTAACCTAAATCCTAAAACACTACCCCCAGCACGACCCCTACACTACACAAGCACCACTGCACTACCCTAAACCCTAAAACACTACCCCCAGCACGACCCCCTACACTACCCAAACACCACTGCACTAACCTAAATCCTAAAACACTACCCCCAGCACGACCCCTACACTACCCAAACACCACTGCACTACCCTAAAACATGACCCCTACACTACACAAACACCACTGCACTACCCTAAACCCTAAAACACTACCCCCAGCACGACCCCCTACACTACACAAGCACCACTGCACTACCCTAAACCCTAAAACACTACCCCCAGCACGACCCCTACACTACACAAACACCACTGCACTACCATAAACCCTAAAACACTACCCCAACACCACTGCACTAACCTAAATCCTAAAACACTACCCCCAGCACGACCCCTACACTACACAAGCACCACTGCACTACCCTAAACCCTAAAACACTACCCCCAGCACGACCCCCTACACTACCCAAACACCACTCCACTACCATAAACCCTAAAACACTACCCCAACACCACTGCACTAACCTAAATCCTAAAACACTACCCCCAGCACGACCCCTACACTACACAAGCACCACTGCACTACCCTAAACCCTAAAACACTACCCCCAGCACGACCCCTACACTACCCAAACACCACTGCACTAACCTAAATCCTAAAACACTACCCCCAGCACGACCCCCTACACTACCCAAACACCACTGCACTACCCTAAAACATGACCCCTACACTACACAAACACCACTGCACTACCCTAAACCCTAAAACACTACCCCCAGCACGACCCCCTACACTACACAAGCACCACTGCACTACCCTAAACCCTAAAACACTACCCCAGCACTACCCCCTACACTACCCAAACACCACTGCACTACCCTAAACCCTAAAACACTACCCCCAGCACGACCCCCTACACTACACAAGCACCACTGCACTACCCTAAACCCTAAAACACTACCCCCAGCACAACCCCCTACACTACACAAACACCACTGCACTACCTTAAACCCTAAAACACTACCCCCAGCACGGCCCCCTACACTACCCAAACACCACTGCACTAACCTAAATCCTAAAACACTACCCCCAGCACGACCCCGTACACTACCCAAACACCACTGCACTACCCTAAACCCTAAAACACTACCCCCAGCACGACCCCCTACACTACACAAGCACCACTGCACTACCCTAAACCTTAAAACACTACCCCCAGCACGACCCCCTACACTGCCCGAACACCACTGCACTGCCCTAAACCCTGAAAACACCAGCCCCTGCACGACCCCTACACTGCCCGAACACCACTGCACTGCCCTAAACCCTGAAACACCACCCCCAGCATGACCCCTACACTGCCCGAACACCACTGCACTGCCCTAAACCCTGAAACACCACCCCCAGCATGACCCCTACACTGCCCGAACACCACTGCACTGCCCTAAACCCTGAAACACTACCCCCAGCAAGACCTCCTACACTGCCCGAACACCACTGCACTGCCCTAAACCCTGAAACATCACCCCCAGCAAGACCCCTACACTGCCCGAACACCACTGCCCTAAACCCTGAAACACCACCCCAGCACGACCCCCTACACTGCCCGAACACCACTGCACTGCCCTAAACCCTGAAACACAACCCCCAGCACGACCCCCTACACTGCCCGAACACCACTGCACTGCCCTAAACCCTGAAACACCACCCCCTGCACGACCCCTACACTGCCCGAACACTACTGCACTGCCCTAAACCCTGAAACACCATCCCCAGCACGACCCCCTACACTGCACGAACACCACTGCACTGCCCTAAACCCTGAAACACTACCCCAGCAAGACCCCCTACACTGCCCGAACACCACTGCACTGCCCTAAACCCTGAAACACCACCCCCAGCAAGACCCCCTACACTGCCCGAACACCACTGCCCTAAACCCTAAAACACCACCCCCAGCAAGACCCCCTACACTGCCCGAACACCACTGCACTGCCCTAAACCCTGAAACACCAGCCCCAGCACGACCCCTACACTGCCCGAACACCACTGCACTGCCCTAAACCCTGAAACACCACCCCCTGCACGACCCCTACACTGCCCGAACACCACTGCCCTAAACCCTGAAACACCACCCCAGCACGACCCCCTACACTGCCCGAACACCACTGCACTACCCTAAACCCTGAAACACCACCCCCAGCACGACCCCCTACACTGCCCGAACACCACTGCACTGCCCTAAACCCTGAAACACCACCCCCAGCACGACTCCCTACACTGCCCGAACACCACTGCACTGCCCTAAACCCTGAAACACCAGCCCCAGCACGACCGCCTACACTGCCCGAAAACCACTGCACTGCCCTAAACCCTGAAACACCAGCCCCAGCACAACCCCCTACACTGCCCGAACACCACTGCACTGCCCTAAACCCTGAAACACCACCCCCAGAGACCCCCTACACTGCCCGAACACCACTGCACTAAAGCCTGAAACACCACCCCCAGCAAGACCACCTACACTGGCCGAACACCACTGCACTGCCCTAAACCCTGAAACACCACCCCTGCACGACCCCCTACACTGCCCAAACACCACTGCACTGCCCTAAACCCTGAAACACCACCCCTGCACGACCCCCTACACTGCCCGAACACCACTGCACTGCCCTAAACCCTGAAACACCACCCCTCAGCACGACACCCTACACTGCCCGAACACCACTGCACTGCCCTAAACCCTGAAACACCACCCCCAGCACGACCCCCTACACTGCCCGAACACCACTGCACTGCCCTAAACCCTGAAACACCACCCCTGCACGACCCCCTACACTGCCTGAACACCACTGCCCTAAACCCTGAAACACCCCCCTAGACTGCACGAACACCACTGCACTGCCCTAAACCCTGAAACACCACCTCCAGCAAAACCCCCTACACTGCCTGAACACCATTGCTCTGCCCTAAATCCTGAAACACTAGCCCCAGCATGACCCCCTACACTGCCCAAACACCACTGCACTGCCCTAAACCCTGAAACACCACCCCCAGCACGACCCCCTACACTGCCCGAACACCACTGCACTGCCCTAAACCCTGAAACACCAGCCCCAGCAAGACCCCTACACTGCCCGAACACCACTGCACTGCCCTAGACTCTGAAACACCAGCCCCAGCAAGACCCCCTACACTGCCCGAACACCACTGCACTGCCCTAAACCCTGAAACACCAGCCCCAGCATGACCCCCTACACTGCCCAAACACCACTGCACTGCCCTAAACCCTGAAACACCAGCCCCAGCACGACCTACACTGCCCGAACACCACTGCACTGCCCTAAACCCTGAAACACCAGCCCCAGCACAACCACCTACACTGCCCGAACACCACTGCACTGCCCTAAACCCTGAAACACCAGCCCCAGCACGACCCCCTACACTGCCCGAACACCACTGTACTGCCCTAAACCCTGAAACACCAGCCCCAGCACGACCCCCTACACTGCCCGAACACCAATGCACTGCCCTAAACCCTGAAACACCACCCCCTGCATGACCCCCTACACTGCCCGAACACCACTGCACTGCCCTAAACCCTGAAACACCACCCCTGCAGCACCCCCTACACTGCCCGAACACCACTGCACTGCCCTAAACCCTGAAACACCACCCCTGCACCGCCCCTACACTGCCCGAACACCACTGCACTGCCCTGAACCCTGAAACACCACCCCCAGCACGACCCCCTTTACTGCTCGAACACCACTGCACTGCCCCAAACCCTGAAACACCACCCCCTACACTGCCCGAACACCACTGCACTGCCCTAAACCCTGAAACACCACCCCTACACTGCCCGAACACCACTGCACTGCCCTGAACCCTGAAACACCACCCCCAGCACGACCCCCTACACTGCCCGAACACCACTGCACTGCCCTAAACCCTAAAACACCACCCCCAGCATTACCCCTACTCTGCCCAAACACCACTGCACTGCCCTAAACCCTAGAACACTACCCCCAGCACGACCCCCTACACTACCCGAACACCACTGCACTACCCTAAACCCTAAAATACTACCCCCAGCACAACCCCCTACACTACCCGAACACGACTGCACTGCCCTAAACCCTAGAACACTCCCCCCAGCACGACCCCCTACACTACCCAAACACCACTGCCCTAAACCCTAAAACACTACCCCCCGCATGACCCCCTACACTACCCAAACACCAATGCACTACCCTAATCCCTAAAACACTACCCCCCGCATGACCCCTACACTACCCTAAACCCTAAAACACTACCCCCGACGACTCCCTACACTACCCAAAGACCACTGCACTACCCTAAACCCTAAAACACGACCTCCTACACTACACAAACACCACTGCACTACCCTAAACCCTAAAACACTACCCCCTACACTACACAAACACCACTGCACTACCCTAAACCCTAAAACACTACCCCCAGCAGTACCCCTACACTACCCAAACACCACTGCACTAACCTAAACCCTAAAACACTACCCCCAGCAGTACCCCTACACTACCCAAACACCACTGCACTACCCTAAATCACTACCCCCAGCACGACCCCCTACACTACCCAAACACCACTGCACTACCCTAAACCCTAAAACACTCCCCCAGCACGACCCCCTACACTACCCAAACACCACTGCACTACCCTAAACCCTAAATCTACCCCCAGCATGACCCCCTACACTACACAAACACCACTGCACTATCCTAAACCCTAAAACACTACCCCCAGCACGACCCTCTTCACTACCTAAACACAACTGCACAATTTGTTACAGGTGTTGCAACGCAGGCCTGTGGTGCTTACTGGAAGTACCTAGTGGGCTAGTTGGGCCCCAGGGACCCTCAGAATTCAAGGTGACCTAATCCCCCAACTTAAAACGCACCACGGGGCGCGTTTGCACAGTGGTGAAGGGAGGGGGCGGGGCCTCAGGTGACATGTGCGCAAACACGCCCTGTGGTGCGTTTTAAGTTGGGGAATTAATTCCCTTTGAATCCTGAGGGACCCTGGGGGCCAACTAGCCCACCAGGTACCTTCAGTAAGCACAACAGAGTTGCGTTGCAGAGAGGTGAAAAAGGTGCGTGGCCTCGGAACGCCTCTCTGCAACTCAGCTCTGTGGTCCTAACTGTAGGTACCTGGGGGCTAGTTGGGCCCCAGGGACCCTCAGAATTCAAGGACTTAATCCGCAGCTTAAAACGCGCCACAGGGTGCGTTTGCACACATGTCACCTCAGGCCCCCTCCCTTCACCACTGTGCAAACGCGCCCTGTAGCGCTGTTTTAAGAGGTAGTTTTAATCCCCTGCCCCATTATGTACTAGGGACTTGCAGAGGAGGTCATGCTAATCACAGGGGTACCCCAACGCATAGTGTTCCCTAGTGTATGTAGGTGTTTTCACTGTATTCTAAGTGTCTTTTAGCATAGCACTGGCTCTGGTTAGTCAGAGTCAGTTACCACCAGTACCCGTCTGAAAAGTTGTGGGCACAGGATGATTTTGCAACAAGGCCTCTTTCTGCTCCTCTGTTGGTTCTTTCTGCACATCTTTTGCTTCTTTCTGTGCGTTTTTTCTTCTTTCTTCACATGTCCTACCTCTGTAGGCATAGTTAGAAACTAGCATTTAAAAAACCTTTGAAATTCACTTAAAAATCATAGGTTTCAGGCACGTTATAGTTAGAAATTAGCATTTAAAAAACCTTTGAAATTCACTGAAAAAACCATAGGTTTCAGACACGTTATAGTTAGAAATTAGCATTTAAAAACCTTTGAAATTCACTGAAAAAACCATAGGTTTTAGGGACAGTTATAGTTAGTTGGACATTTCACTCGTACAAAACCATAGAAATTCCCCCGTTATAGTTAGTTCAGCTAACTATAACTCGCGCCCGCAATTCACTGCTGATGACGTCACATATTACATCACTCATGACATGGTCAGTGACATCACTGATGACATCACTGATGACATCTCAAATGACATCACTGATGACATCATCCATGTGATAATTTCATGCATCTTCTCACACCCTAATATAACTTTTGATACACCCACTCTAAATTACAGACTGCCATTCTCAAAACCATAGACACTCCAACACCAAAAACTACATACCCACTCACTGATTCTTAGGTCTACACACACATCCACTCACTCACCCGTACAGTCACTCATACTTAGTCACTCAGTACAGGACTATCATATGCACTCATACACCTATATAAACACTCACACACCGCCACTCATCCATAGAGGTACTCACACACCTAGTCAGTCATGCAAAAAACTTAATCACACACCCATTTACTCACCTATACAGTTATACACACACCAGCTCACTTACTCATACAAATACTAGCACATTCTTACGCTCTTATACAATCACTGATACAAGTACACACTCATCCATACAGCCACTCTCACAATCACACACTCTCTTATAGCCATTTATATACTCCAACACACATATATACTGCCTTTCACATATGTAGTTACTCACACATGTACCACTGAGATATACATTCAATCACTAACACACCCATACACACACTCACCCACCCATACAGTCCATCACAGATGCACTCTTGAAACCATGCACCCAGTGAATCACCAACTCACACATCTATGCACAGAGTCACACACACCCCACCCACACAAACACTCAGGCACCCATACAGATACTCAGACAATCAATCAATAACCCATGTAGACACTCATGTAGCTATTCAGAAAGCCATGCAGCCGCTTACAAACCAACAGACAGACGGATACAGACATTCACACAGTTTAGTCACTAACCCATGCATTCAGTAAGATACATTTAATCACTCACTTGTAGAGTCAGTCACTCACGTACTAAATCATCCATTCAGACACTTATACACCCACTCATTCTTCAATACGCCTTTCCCTATATATATTAAACATATTTAAACTTTACAGAAACACACAGTCACTGGATGATGTCATCAGTGATGTCATCAGTGATGTCATTTGAGATGTCATCAGTGATGTCATCAGTGATGTCACTGACCATGTCATGAGTGATGTAATATGTGACGTCATCAGCAGTGCATTGCGGGCGCGAGTTATAGTTAGCTGAACTAACTATAACGGGGGAATTTCTATGGTTTTGTACGAGTGAAATGTCCAACTAACTATAACTGTCCCTAAAACCTATGGTTTTTTCAGTGAATTTCAAAGGTTTTTTAAATGCTAATTTCTAACTATAACGTGTCTGAAACCTATGGTTTTTTCAGTGAATATATATGGATGTACCGTTTAAAATCACTGCATCCAGATGGACTGAACATTACTGATAATACAACCTGATTACTGCATATCTCAAGAGCTCTCAGGACTGCATTGATTCCACATTCCAAATGGAATCTTCACTCATGATGCTTTTTGAAAATTCAGCTGTGTCATCTGTGCAGCCACTGAGCAAACCATCTTGTACTACCTGAGGAAGGCGGAAGCTGAAACGTTGTAGTTGAAATATATTTTTGTTCTTTGGTGAATCTATCTGTTTGAGTCACTTCTTTCTTGGATGGATGGATGGATGGATGGATGGATGGATGGATGGATGGATGGATGGATGGATATATATATATATATATATATATATATATATATATATATATATATATATATATATATATGTGTTTTGATAATAAATTTGGTGCCATTTGACAAATCTTCACAAAACTTTCCCAAAAAGTTTATCCACCTCGCCTCTTTCTTGGAAAGTTTCGGGGTGATCAGTTGTGCGTGCCGAGAAAAAGGGAGGGCCCTAAAACACTTTTTTCCTCATGCATTTTCCATAGGAAAATTAGACAATGTTGCAGGAAAAATGGTTGAACAGACTTACATATAATTTGGCAGAATTCTAGATGTTTACACAGAAAGTGTGCTTTTTGCGATTTGGTGTAATCCTGTTCAGTCTTTTTAAAGAAATGAAGGTACAAAATGTATAAATGTCTGTTGCAGAGGGAAAAAGTGTTTTAAAAAATGTGCATTCTGAATGGTTTGGCCTGCTGGACTTCAGCAGGACTGAGCAATCTCATTAGAGGCCACAACATGAAGACAAATGCAGTGGCTGACATTACAGAACTTGTGATGCATTGCTTATGACCTCACACATCACGTCACTGATCACATCTGAAATCAATGGCGGTGCAAAATATACTTATGTCAGATACATATAACTGGTGAATTTCACTGGTTGTGTTTTTTTAAAAAGGTAGTACTTTTTCAGTGGATATCCAATGTTTTTTTAAATGCAAGTTAATATCTTACGACTTTACTCATGTATAACTCCATTTTAACATTTTGTTTTTTTCAGTGAAAAAATCATATATATAATTTTTTTTTACTGAAAAACAAAGGTTAAAATTGACGTTATAGCATTAAAAAAACAACTAAATACAGTAGTTATAGTTTAGTGAACTAACTACAACTTTCACCCCCATCATGCACTGCTTATGCCCTCTCATAATACATCTCTCAGGACCTGTTAAATGACATTAAGCTTTCATGTCCAGCACCCCCACCTACCTTACAGACAAGCTCACCATCTCGGGTATATCTTGGTACAACCATAGTCAGGACACCATCAGACTGCAGACTAAGAAGTGTAAAAATAAAAAAAAACCAAGACAGCAGATTTTTTTCCATCTATGCAACCAAGGTCTAAGAACATACCCGTATCAATTAGCACTGCCCCAAAGTTGTTCCAATTTAGCAAAGAGTTAAAGGCTCTCCTCTTTAAAGAAGACTACAACACAATGCATTAACCATCCACAACCCAGCTTCCTCTCCTCTGGCTTGTTGATTTTATGCTTGGTTTTTGCAATGTACAACACTCCACTGCCTTTTCACTATGTTTGCACTATAGAAATATCATACACACTTGTTTCATTTGCACACCCACGGGGGCACAGCCAGCCCACTTTTAGACCCTAGCACTCACACTAGCCTAAGGAGCAGACTGCCAACCTGCTTAGTGTGTTTGTAACAAAGAGCCTTGTAACTTTCCTTGCTTACCAGTGGGCCCAGGGCGCTCGAAGCAGTAACAATTTGCCATTACAGAGTTGTAGACTCAAGTCTGCTATGAAATGTTTGACCTTTAACACATTTAATAATGGTAATGAAAAAGAAACACAAATTATGGAGGAAAAAGATTAGTCTGCCACAAGTGGCAAAATTCCTACAGAACCTGCTATTCGCATGTGGGCTCCCATCAAAGAACTAACCATTCCCACCCTGAAGAAGCTGTAACACCTGCTATATTTAGAAAATATATATTTTTTTTAAACAACAGAAATTCACACAAAAAATGTTAAAGTGACATTACAGTTAGGTAAGGTAAAAAGATCTTAACATATGTTAAAAAAAAGTTCACTGAAAAATCAAATGTTAAAGTGACATTATAGTTAGGTGTTAAAATAACACCAAAATTTATGATTAAAACCTGAAAATCCACTAACTTTCACCAGGTATATAGTGCAGTGAGCTAGCTATAACTTGTGTCCCCAGTGATGCAGTACAAAGAACCTCACATATTACATCACTCACCACTTGTTAAATGACACCATTGATCACATCTTTTATGACATCACTCATGACATCATTCAAGATACTTCTATTCACATTACTCCATAAACCCTTAGATCATTTCAAAGAACTAATTTGGAAGTAAATTGCCTTTGGATTTTTCAGCGAAAGTATATATATATTTCACACATATCTAAATACACTTACACGATGCAGCCCCAGTTTATATATACAGGAGCACTAGCAGAGATAGTAATCATTGAATGCAAACACTGGGTAATTAAAAAAGAAAACTTTCAATGAAAATGTATGTGATCTGTAGGTGATGTTGCATTCACTGTAGAACTGTCTCAGCTCCTCCCAGAACAAACTATCTCAAAGTGGGCAGGTGCTCATAGATTCGGTTTTGCCTTGATAGGACAACAGGGCTGGGAGAATGCAGCTCCTGAGGCTACATCGGGCAACTATTTTTTAACTCGGCTCGTCTTTTAAATTTAATGAAAGAGCACAGTGATTGCCTGGGCAACATCCGCGGCTAATTTTGACTTTATCATTCTTCGAGGAGGGGGAGACTGGAATTATATTTGCCCCTCAGGAGTCATTGAAGAAATCCCAGTAACAAATTTAAGAAGGGCATGTTCCAATTCACTAGTGTGATGTTGTTCGAATTCTTCATATTGCAAATGAACAGAGGACAAAATATGATTGAGAACTGAAATGCATTTTACTGACAATATTTCCTATAGTGTGAAAAAGATCATTCAACAAAAGATCCATTATCAGAGTTAAGCATTTAATATGAGTATGGATTCATAAATGTAAGGGACGAACATTATTTCCCTCTATAAATATTTGCAATAAAAAAATACATTTATTTTGTGTTTTGTATCCAATGATGTGCTGAGAACACTATTTATGTATACCAGCTGTGTGCATGCAATTACAAAGAATATTTCTCGTTTCATTTTGCTGTGATATAATTAAAATTGATTGATAGGCTGAATGGTAACGAGATCATTTCTCTGAAAATTAGCTCATTTTTATTAATTTATGCCACCACCAATCGATTTAAATGGAGCTTTTTGAAATTGGAAAAGTGCTTTATGAATCATGAAATGAATGAATGAAGAGGACGTCAAACGCAGGATTTCTTGATAAATATGCAGAACGTCTCTCTTCACAGTGGACGGTTTGTCATGTTTACATGAAATCAATAGACATGTGCATGAAGATAAACAGACTTAAGGGTAAATATCATGCGTCACTTAAGTATGTATAAAATACAGGGATAAATCTTCGGGGACATTTGCCATAGTTGAAATCAAAAACAATGGTGCCGGCAGCTTTACAAATTCTTACTATCTGGATGAAGTTTTTTCAGAAAAAATATTTGAACGAGCAACAAAAGGAACAGCGTTTAAATTATTACTCAATTGCCTTAATTTATCCTTTTTATTAAAAACTACCTCTACTATGCAGACATAGTGGTAGATGCTCTCTGCATACGGTGGCAGAGTTAATATGTGGCAAAACAAGCTGTTCTTCATTAAGGAATCCAATTGCCACAGTTCTGTATACAGATTTTAGAAGCAGCATAGTACTGCTGGTCAAGAGACTAATTACTTCATGATCACACTTCACACAGACGTAAAAGTAAACAAGAACTACAATATACTGAAGTATATGATGAAGAAATTAGTCTTTCTATGTCATCTAGAGGAAGGAAGGTCAACTGGTGGTCTGAGCGTCAGAAATTGAGTCCGAGCTTACAGTCCATCTTTCCACGGATCCTTGGTGCTTTGTTAGGTCACCAATCGTTTGCTCAATAGTGGAGACAATAAACAAAGTCACCAGCTCTCTGGTACCTTGGATATCAGTTTCATCACAATGATTTGATAGCCACAAAATATTTCCATATAACCTATAGATATTTTTTGGCACTTGTTCAATGGATTTTATGTTTTTTGTACATGAACTACTTCATAGAATGTTTGTACCTAATCTCAAAAGCTTTGTGATGCTTAGCCACAATAGTATATTTTGTCTCCTGTTTCTTTTCTTTTATTATTACTCACTGCCTCTGATCGTGCAATCTCTCTCCAGGCTTGATAACCCCTGCTGCCCTATCAGTGGTAAGGTACATTTTTCAGAGTTCTAAGTTTGTCTATTTAGAATAATTACATCAAGGATGGCAAAACACACACACACATACAATTGTGTTTCTGGTTTTCATCTGAAGATGGAGTAGACAGAAGGGCATACTGTGTGACACTAAAGGTATGTCATACTGACTAATAAAAAGTTAACCTTAAATGTGGTAAAACGATACATTTGTGATCCTTATTCCTTGCAGTTTCAGAGCTGGCGATGCCCTGCATACTGGCATTGTTTATTTAAATGTTTGCTATAGTGTTAGCCTCATCTATGCATGCTACAAGGCTGTCAAGTAGGGAAGGAAAACCGTATACACATCAAATGACTTTGCTTACAAACAGGTTAGAAACTACAGAACAGTACTAATGAAGGCACACCAGGGCACTACAGGGAGGGAGTTTTTTGAGTAGTGGGCCATGAAAGTTCCTATTGATGTCACGTTGTATTGGCATGTCCATCTACTAGCCCCCAATATACAACTAAATACTGAGGGCAGAGAAGAAATAGTCATTTCCAAACATAATGTGTGCTATGCAAACAGCTGACATTAGCCTGGAGCGAACAGCTTTCCAACCCAAATCACTGAGCTTTAACTCAATGAACAGAACCCCAGTGCTATGAACCCCTTTAATCAGTCGCATCCATTGCATCTTCTGAAACAACTAGAAACCATGGGATTAGTAGTGTCACTTGAGTCAACACTAGCTCTTTTTTAACAGTTCTTTTTTGCTGGGGATGTCTGCAGCCGGATGAGTTAATGTATCAAAATACAGCACAACGGTCAAACACTGGCACAAACCAAGCAAACAGGAGATCAATTTGGAGTAGGTCTTGGAATTGGTCTTGGCTGTGCTTGTTACAACTTTAACCTCTCTCTAGGAGTCTCAGAAATACGACAGTACGAGATGCCTTTGCTGCATCAGTAGAAAGGGCACACACTGCAGTGGTATACCGCACAAACACGTCCATTTAGAAACTTATTTTTCCGATAGCACAACAGGACTGCAAGAAAAATATTATTTCCGACTAGAAAGTAGGCACCATATTATTAACATAGGCTGCAATGGAAAGAAAATAAAATTTAAAAAAATGTGCAGTAATGGGTCAGACATGCGTACACAAAAGACAACACTACCTTTTACCTTTACAAGCAAATCTGGAAGCAAACACAACGGAGCCAATTAAATGTCGGTTAGAGTGCACATAATATGCAGAGCCAGAAATGTCACGGGTAAAACAATACGACATTCCTGTACTACATGATTGCAAAACTATAAGCCTAAAACCCTGTTTTGTATTCCCAGCCCCCGTTAGATGCTGATGTCAATTTGCCATAGAAGCAGATTATTGAAATATTGATAAATATATTTTTTTTATATAACGCGTTAAAACATACTTGTGATGGCTCAAAGTGCAGTAAATGAAATGTGTTAACATGGCCCAATTTAATTGTAATCAATTTATCTTTCTAAGTTCTTGTTTCACTCAAAAAACTTACCAAAATAAAAAGAAATACTGTTTGAGGAAGCTTTTTACGCTACTCTACAACCACAATGCCTCCATCTGTAGAAGTCTACATGCCCTCGATGGTGTATGCTTTACAACACCGAACCATAATATTTTTAATATCTTGAATGAAAAAGCAAATGTTATCAGGTTCTTAAATCGTAGACACACAGAATATGAAGTCTGGGAAGCACGGAGGGTGCCCATCCTCAAATGACGCTCGCCTTACTTGGTCTTCATTTTACTCTTTCTTTTTTTCCCTCCAATTGTTTTGGTGGCGAGTCACAATATTGACGTTTTAATATCAACCTGCAGCAAAATTGCCTATCTAAGCAGATGTGGATAGTAACAGTACATCTATAACTCCCTATACATGCTTACATTGATGATGTATTGGTAATCAATTTCGTGGAGTTGATATATGTGCAGGCCAATATTATTGATCTCAGTATCCTGACATGCAACTATTGTGCCAGTCTCAGTCCTTTCTTTTCAGGTGTGCTCACTGTGTTTGCCTTTACTACCAGATTCATTTCTATGCCCTCCCCAAACAAATAGTGACCCGAGTTACACCAGAGCCTCTTTCCCAAGTTATTCCTTGAAAATACCTATCTAATAGCTTGGAGGCTCACAGCCCACTTGGACCAAGAACTCCATTATGCAGATCACTAGGGCTCTAAGGGCTATAACATCCCACCAGGGTTTTTATTAACCCCTCGTCCCTCTCAACTTGAGAAAGCTTTTGTTTGTGCCTCTTAAACTTGCCACCTCTTTGTGTGTTTTAGATGGGGCTGAAAGTGTTTCGTTTTTAAATTGCTTTCTGAAAATTAACATTACAGTTCCACTGTCAAATATCATTATTTTTTTAAGCGTTTTTTAGGGTGGAATTGTGTGTTCAATAACACAGAGAATATATGGATTATCCTGAATTTATGCAACTGTACAGAGCTCCAGAAGCCGTCTTGGAAAGATGTATTCTATAAAATGCATTTAAATTATCATAATAAATATTTACCTCTTGTTCCAGGATTACTATGCCTTTCAAAATCATGTGCCCCTTGTACATATCTGGGTCTGCTCTCATACACTTGGGCACTGCTTCATTTTCATGACCTTTGCCTGGAAACTCTCTAATTTGCCTTTAGCCTTCTGCACAACTGGCCTAGCCTCCCAGCTATTTAGAGTTACACAAAGAATGAATGTGGACTTCCGCAGTGTGAAGTTCCACAAGGAATAGCCAACCACAGAACAGGTTGTAGTTGCCAAAATTCTCAAAAATGAATGGATTAAGAATGTTTTCATCAAAAAGAGGGGACTCGGAGTGCATTAAGGTCCAGCATACAAGCTCCCACACAATAGATACAGGAAAGGGAGTATGCAGTTCCTATCAAGATATGTGATTCTACTCAGGTCAGACAAGTTGTAAAGAGTCAGTAGGGAGCATGACTCTTTAGGAACAAGTGCCCTCACACACCTAGATAAGGGTCACGCTTCATCATCGGGCTTTAGCTCCACTTCGAGGCGGCGCTGCAATGCCCAACCGGCACCCTCAATGGGAGCTCTTTACAGGAGGTCTTTTAATAAGTCGTCTGTGAAGGATAGATTTGTGGGTCTGGGTGTAGATGGCTGCAGTCACTCTAAAGCCAGATCCTCTTATCCCTACAGACTCCACACTTTAAAAGGAAAGAGAACAACGCACTCAAAGAAATCTGCAGCGCAGCTGGAGAACAATTAATATGGTATAAGAACTAGCTTTCAATGTGAAGGGATTTTTCATCCCACCTCAATCGGATTCGTGCATATATATATTGACTAAATATCAACCAATTCAGGCTGCACATAACATTATGTCTACACCAAGGAAGCAAAACGCACTGTGACCCATCACTTTTTAGTCCGCCTGTGAACCATCGCTTTCCAGTCCGTCTCATAATCCACATCACCACTGTACCATCACCTTGACACCCATTAGTCTCATTGGATTTTAATTTATGAATGCATGTACTGTGCGCTGGCACATAACCTACCTGCTTCACTCACAAAAAAACAGTGGAAAAAAAAAAAAATGAACATTCTGAATCTTTGACCCCCGACAATGGCCTTGAACTCTACGCCACAGAAGAACCAACACATCTGTGATTCAGGGATTTGCTGATATAAGTATCTAATTTTGTGCGGCTGTCAGCAGGCCCATCTTCTGCAGCATCCAAGGACCATTGCACATTAAATCCACGGCACCATAATGATCATGGTTTGTTAATGTAATACATCAAACAACAAACTAAAACACACTCTACTGCAGCAGGCCTGGTTTGCTGGCAATTCACTTAGCACTCCATTTACGAAAAAGGCAGTGATGTAACTAACCATGAAGTGTCTGGAGTTAAAATGTCTGTATTTCTGATACAACAAGGCAGCGTTAAGCTAAGCTCGGTAATGACTGAATAACAACAGAATGATCAGCACTGAGCTACGTAAAATTTAAGATGGAAAAAACACTGGCGTAAAAGACTTATCACAAGTTCACTAAATGTTGCACTTTATTTTAATTTTTGGGAGCAATCCACCTATCCTTAATTTTTAAGTGCAAGAGTAAATTCCCTCTCAGCCCCTTTACTCCGTCTCTTTCTTCCAGCACTGCATCCAGATATCATTCACATTTGGTGCTTTAGCGTGCTTCCCGTTGTCCCCATAATGATTCTTTACCCTTGTTTCTTCTACCTCGTCTGGCACAGTTTGGAAAGGAAATGCAAATCACACTGTGCATCACCCGTTTGTAATTCGGTTTTTATGAAAATCTAAAAATCCTAAAACGAGGATACATGTGATCAGATCATATTATTCCCTTTGCTTTCTGATATTTACAATGAAATGTTATCACTATAAACCGATAGCACAGAGTATGAACTATAACTACAGGCTTGAAATAAAACCAACCACTATCCTAAAAATAACTAGAAGCTAGGATGAAACTGCAAGACCAAATGGTGAAATATTCGAAAGTATCTTATTATTGATAAATAGCGACCCCACAAAGAGTGGTGTCTGATAAAAGTTGTGACAAATGACAATATGCAGTCACCCTATGCCCCATAAAAACTACAAAACATAGAAACCGATGGCAGGAAATGGCTTGTTTCCTTAATGAATGGCATTGTTTCTGCAGATCCCACCCCATAACAGTTTGCTTCATGAAACTCTTACTCAAATGTGTATTACAAGATTTTTGGACTTCTGGTGGTCGTATGAAGACCGTCGCTGCTGGGCGCATAAGATTATCCACTCCTGCAAAACGTAACAGTGAATTAAATAAAAGCGCTTTTAAAGACACACACACTTTCATGCCTAGCAAATGTAAGAGATATTCTCCAACATGCCAAAGAAGTGATGCCAGTCTGAGCAGTGGATACCACACCAACCAATCATAAGTTCAAAAACTCCCAAGCATAGATCAATTCCATTTGACCGAAAAACCACTGGACTCCTGCTCGGTGCTTTAGATGGGGAATTCGAAATGCACTCAAAACACTGGAACCCAGTGGCATGCCCCATGCTTCAACTTGTTAGATTATGCTCCCCTCACCCCCCAACCTCATCCCCAAGGTGATCTCTGGCTTCCAAGATGTAGTACCTGCTGGGAGACCCTCCATGGTCCTTAGCTGTGGAGCGCACTCAAACAAATCGTGAAAGCTGAAGTAAACTACAGGCACGGTGTTTAGAAATCTTCTGAAAACAACTTTCCAAACTTACATATAATTCAGCTTTCTGTGCAGCAAAGGGATCTTTACTTGAGAAAATCTAACAAGGCGCTACTACCCCTATCAATCTAATGACTCTTCACTCACAAGACTCACAAGTAACCAAAAATAAAACATGCAGCTCTTTATACAACCCTCAAATGAATGAACACAATACTTATGCTCAAAAAAGGGAATACGGAGGGACTGGCATCTCCAAGTCACACTTTCCCTGCATCCTTCACCTTTCGCTCAGTCTTACTACACAATGAGAAAGCGTAGGTTCACGGGCTGTGGAGAATGGGGCTATCGTGTGCGGAGTTGATGCAGTGTTGCTCTCAAGCAGGTTTTCTAAATGTGTTTCTAGGTAATAATTCCTTGACGTCATCAGATGGTCAGTGTAAAGTCATACCTGGCCGCAGCATTGACTATGCCTCAATTTTGCAATGCATCTAGAGATTCAAACTTTTTATGCAGCTATGTAAAAATGGAAAGTGAGCACTTGCTCCTTTGTACCGCAACCTACCCCTGAGGAAGAGAGAATCATAATAGAACTGCGACATCCAACAAGAAGCTTCGTTGGCTCATGCGCACACCTGCCACACAGGGCAGAGCCCTTTCCCTAGCTCTGTGCATGGACTCCTTCCATTCCTGGGTGGTTTTAGACATGCTAAGGCATATACTGTGGTTTCTCCACTGCTTCCCAGCTGTTCAAACAGCACTCCTCGTTTCCGCTCACTCCACTGTTCGACTGAACAGCGAGACGTGACTTGGAAGATTCTCACGGCTCAGGAGTTTTTTTCCCCTTTTAAGCTGGGTGGTAGTTGGCAGCGGCGCCGGGATCATGCAGGGAAAAATAGGGCGCACCACACCGACAGCCTTGCCTGCACATCAATCCAGGTATGGCATCCCGCTCCAGGCAGGAACAAACAAAGCAAAGGCACAAAGCAAAGGCTCTGACATGGTGTGTGGAGCTTGTCATCTGAAACTGTGAAGGATTTTTGAGGGAAAAAAAACCAGCAATGCAAAGGGATCTTTGACAAACGCATTTTAAATATAAAAGGTGATAAACATTGTGAACATAAAATGTTTTCCTTGCAGATAGCAACGACCAAATGTAGGGGTCAATCAATGCGCTTGAAGGAAGCACTTAATATTCTATTACACCGGACAAGTTATTCAAAAATGCATTCCGAATATAAAACAATTTTCTACGGTATAGTTTGGTGTCACTTTATTCTGAATAAGCAATCCGAGTGTTAACATACAATGCAAATGTGTCACAGCGAGGTAAAGTGACTGGTCCAGGATCACACAATTTGGTCAAGTGGTGAAGCAGAGATTAGAATTCTAGATACCCACTTGCACAGTTGACAAAAACAAGCCAGCCACCAGACCACATCTCCCGCTTCTCCTTCAATAAGAAATAGTAAGCATATAGTAATGATTAGAGCAGAGCGTCCTGCCTTAGGCACATGTGTAAGGCTGTAGATATTGTGTATGAAGAATGAATGAAACGTCATGAATAAAATGCCCCCGATGTTGAAACCATACACACACATTGGACGTCAAAACAGCCCAGACGCATTAAAGCAACAATTTGGTTAAGTTTGGATATACAATTATGTCCTTTCCTGAATCCTGCATGTGAGGTTGGGTCAAGAGAGGATATCACACTTCAGGCAACATCTCAGTAAAGAGCTTGTGCGGAGGCTTCACTACCTGCCTTATCCTCCTTAGACCTCATCTGGTGAGCATCCGCTCAAGAGCCCACTTTGCAGAATCCCAGAGATCGCAAGATTTGGTTACAGCGAGATCTGTTCACCATCATCAGTTAAATCGGTACAGTTCAAAGTCAGACTCTTGAATTAATTTTCCTCAACCCCTATTCTGGTCAGGTTTTCAGTATTTTGGGAAAAGTGAACTCCTACATTGGAGCTAGACCGAAGCCTAAATGCGCAGAAGACCTTTCAGGGGGAATATACCAATGACCGTACATGACTTCACTCAGAAACCATACATGCATAACACACCACGCGAAAAGATTTAACATGCCGGCTGAGAGAACCGTACAGCTGGATAAATATATTCCCGCCACACGATGTGCAGGGAATTAGCTGACGGGGTTTTGCAGAGAAATCACTCTGCCATGGCTAGCAGGTTCCTTCATTTGTCACACCCTACCGGAACCTTGGCGCAGCAGAGACCTAAAAACAGCTCCCTTCCACGAAGCAGATGTTTATGCAAAGCGCGCGCCATGCGTGAGCCTCTGCTGCCAACAGGCTAGATAAATGAAGAGTGACCCATGCCATTGTTATTGCATTTCAGAAACAAAATTCAGCTATGTGCTGCATCCGGCCTCATCGGAAAGCCCTTAATTAAAACACACTAATTAAGGTACTCATGGTGGTGTATTATTTTACAATTAGGCATGTATTGATGAGGTGTTCTTGTACATCGATGGAATGTATTAAGTGGTACTACTACTTGTTTTGTGTTTTACGGTTAATATTTTACATCATTATTTCCACTGTTGAGACAAAGCACCGAGTGAAACCTGCTTAGGTTGTAGAAAAACTCTGTAGTAAGTAGAGGGAACAATGTCCTACGTCGTGCTTTCAAACATACTGCAGACTGATCCGAGCAACAAACACTAAGATTTTAACTGTTGACTTCTCTATTCTAAAAGTTCATCAAATCTTGCATGCAAATTTCAAGCAAATTATTTAGTAGTGCATGAAACAAAGGTTAAAATCTGTGTTAAATGAATAACTCATGTGCACTCACCTTTCAGTTCTTTAAGTCAAATGTGTTCTGGCCCAGAAACTTTTGTACTCACCTATAGCTGGCCATCTTTGCCATGCCGAACCACAGGGCACTGGTACTAAGACTAAAAATAGCGCCAAAGCATCGAATGGGACTTGGTTTTGCTAGCGTCTCTCAGATTCAAAAGCCCAGCCAGCACTTAAAGACCGCAGAGATCCCACCTCCACCTTCATATGATGCGTGAAGCCACCAAGGTCTATGACGGCCAGCCCCACGTATCTGTCAAACCTCTACGGATCTCCCCCTTTATAATGGAAAAGGGATGACATACATATGCTGATGTCACCAAATTTACTCTCACTGCCTAGGAGAACCTAAACAAAGAAATAACAATTGAGAACGGGAAGAAACCTAGCTAATCACACCTTTATACATGTAAGTGACCATCACAAAGGTGACCCAAAACATCTCCACCGCGCTCCAACCACAGGAAGCACTTCAAGAGAAATGGAGTAGATGTCATATCTATGAGAGATGTCTTCTTGTTGCAACTTCCTACTTAATAATCTGGATGTTCTATGATATGACTTCGAGTGGTTTGTTCTTGATGGTATCAGCATATTTCAATCAAGCCCGTATGTTACTACAACAGAAATACTATAGGGGAACAGACTAGGCTAAGCACATATACTTCACAGAGGTCTAAGAAAAAAGTTAATTAAAAAGCCCCCTAATATACAAAATTCCTCACGCTGCGATTTCTACACAAAACATGCTTATCCTTTAGTCCAATCTTAATTTAATGTTGTGCGTCCAATAAAACCACTAACTCAACACAAATGTATCTTAAGCGCACACAGAAACAAACATACAATGCAGGTCAATCACTGAAAATACAACAGTACTCTCTCTTCATAACATTCAACTGTTTACCATAAAATGTTGAAGTAGCAATGCACAAGCTAGATTTTGGTGCTGAGATAGACCTAGCACCCACCACACACGAGGCAAGAGCAAAACTTTCACATAAGCCTGTTTCTCCAGCTTCCCTGAATGCCCTCTCGTTCACAACCGTACTTATCAGCAGCATTTTGTTTCAAAGCGCTTGGCTACCCAAGAGTTGTAGCATTCTGTATATCACTCAGTAGTATATCGCGATGAGTTTGATGGCAGAGCTCGTTTTTCTGGGACTCTTTCCATTGTTTGGCCAAAAGGGTTAGTTTGGACCCAATACTGATGCCCTAAATACAATAAAATTGAGGCAGATGTTTAACGAATGAGATATTGAGATACATAATCAATAGCATACTCTTCAGCCAACACTAGCATCACGCTGGGGTCCTAAAGACCGCTTTGAGAAAGCAACAGCTAAGCAGACTGAATGTTACTTGTACTGAAAGAGACAGTACATAAACTCCACCGAGCTTAGTTGTAGCAGCAGAGTAAATACTCCTAATCTACGTCCCTTCTCCGTGCATGGGCTTGGGGTACTTGCATGGAAAGCAGGTAAAAGGTCATGCTATAGGATTAAAGGTTCTCGCCTTGCGATTTAGCCGTAAATATAGTGATGCCTGTAAGCAATTTACCAGTTTAATCATCCGTCTTTGGAGGTGGGCAGAGGGCAGAACCATGTTTGATATCAGAAAGCGATGCATGGTGCCCCAGCAAACACATACGCAAGACGAGTGGCAGAAAACGCTTTACTACACTACATGGCATGCACATTAAGACTTCTGCTGCTAGCCACTGCAGCATCTAAAGCCAACAGCAGTAAAAACATACAGAGGCAGGATTTTGGTGGGACTCGCTGTAGCCGGCAACCGGCAAGATTATCTTTCTTTACCCCGTTGCTTCTTACTACCTCCAACATGCTTCAAGCCCTTAGAAGCTCAATACAGTGGATAAGTGACTGGGAAGTGAGAGTCCAGCTTCAGCGAGCACGGCTATAGACAGGCTCAAGTGCCGCACCCACCAGGGTACAGAGGGCTACTACAGAACTAGGCTCAGGGGTTAGGGTCAGACATTTCATCCACATGCACTTAAGGAATATAAAGCCAGCCGAGTACTGTATTCGTGTTAATGTATTTATCTATCTGGCGCAAGAAGAACATTTACTTGAAAACTGATTTTCTCTTGCTTTACTTATAGATAAAATGAGAAGATGGATTCTCTGAAAAGAGGTAAAAAAAAACCTGCAGTCATTCCAATCCTTTTGTAAAAGTGAAGCCAGCCACAAAACTTGAATTTTACAGCGCAGAGCGAATCTGTGAACAAAATTGAAAGGGCTGGCAGCATCACTGCCCCGTGCAATCATCTCTACGCCACAGATTCTATGTATGAGAAAAAGAGGTCACGAAGAGGCCAGGAGAGAGAGCCTCACTAGCTGTCTGCAACGTGTAGCACCCCACACCATGCCAAGCCTGCCTAATGTTCCAGTGCCAAACAGCCTGAAAATGTGGGGCAAATGTTGGCAGAATTTTGGGCACCTGCTAGCATCCTGTAGGTCTTCGGAGTAGCACTGGTAGCAGGATCCACTTTTTAAATGAAGCCTTTTTGTTTGAAATGCCTTCCAATTATTATTGGCAACTTCTAATGTTTACTGGATACAAAATTCTCCGAAATAAGTGCCTTGGCAGAATCTGACTGAAAGGCCTCTGAAAAGAAAGAACGCCATCAAAGTCAGAAAAAGTTGAGAGCTAAGAAGTTTTAGTGGCTCGGATAAATGCAGTATAGGATAAAATAAATCTAGCTCCCAATGCCAAGCTGCCATGCGTCCCTCTCCTGCCATACAACACGACAGAAAGTCACCAGGCACAATGAATTAGCAACAATCAAGCCCCGGAAACATTGAGCAGAGCGCAAACTGTGATCACGTTGTGCTCTGCGACTGGCTGCGCACTACAACATACACATCATCACACTACTCACGGTCCTCGCAGCACAACTGTTTTGTGCACACGGATGTGCTGCTTTCTGTCACATTTACTGCTTCGTCCAACTGGGCCCATGTGTGTTCCATAAAAATATGCACCACGTACAACAGACGGGAGATCACGGAGCATCCTCTATAGTTAGCAATTTAAGATACTCAAAGGAGCCACAAGGTTTCCAAAAGAATGCACCAAGTTCACAAAAGTCGCAAAACTTAAAGAACGTCAAAATGAACTCGTCTTTCGTGAAATATTTTCACTAAATAGATTAAGCACTACGAGCAGCTATTTATAATGGGAAAAAAGTATGAACCGGGGAGAAAATTGGTCAGACGTATTTCAGCACCTCGAAATTGAAATAAATAGTTCTAGTGCATATTCGTCAAAGGTGGGGGGAGTCTCCGACTGCATATTAAAAGGCTGGTTGCAATAATTCTAAACTTAAATATATACTATGAAATATTATGCAAGGGGTTGTGTGTGTTTCCGAGTGTGTGTTTAAGAGAGAAAATATAGATTTGGATGAGCAAAAATGACAGGTGCAATGCTACTTTTCTTGTTTTCGGGTCTATAAAATAAAAAACTATTTTGGGGCAATTGTCCTTAAGATGTTCTCTTGCGGAAGTAAGAGGAAAAACTAGAGTTATATGTGAAGGAAAACACAGCCAGTTAACCGGGTAGTTTATCTATGTGTGGGAAACGGAAAGAGTGCACGATAAGTGGTGATGGTCAGACCTACGACACAAGTGAACCGTTCAAAAACAGGTTCGACGTTGCTGCACTGACTCGAAAAGCTTTATAATTTGTGTTTAAAATGGTATCTACAAAAAGTTAGAGAATTCATCTGAATGTATAGTGCTTCATTTTGAGTTTTCCACGTACCCAATTTATTTGGTAGATACGGTCTCTGACATCAAACTTGAGGAAGCGAAACGATGAAAACTTGATGCCGAGCTACGGCTCCAGGTGTTGGTAAAGTTTGAGATACTTTGAATAAAATTGCACGCGGGAGACGTTCTTTGAGTGACCCAACGCCTGTGCTCTAGAGATAGCGACCGGGAAGCACGGGCATTGACCCGGGAGGATGCTGGGGGAGACACTGGGATGCTGTCCGTCCACCTGCTGCAGCATCACGGGCAAGCAGGAAACAAGGGCTTGGAGGAAAGGAGACGAAGAGCAGCGATGGTTGGCTGGACAGGGGTCTTTGCCTCAGCTGCACCCGTGCAGGGGAGGCGGGGACACAGGGTTGAGCAGAAGGCTTACTCCGGGGCTGGATCTCACTTGACCAACCCAGCTCGCCGCTGCCAACTCGGCGGGGACCCGCTAGACTAGCAGAGGCAGTACAAAAATCTGTCTTCCATCCCGAGAGTGCGGGCATTCAGCGTGCCCTCCAGTGAAGGGTAGCACGGCTAGTGGGCATTGCGGGGAAAGACTCGACTTCGCAACATACAAAAGTATGTTCGCATTAAGGGTCGGGAGACTTTTACAGCTAGAGTGCGCACGTGCATGTTTCAGGGAGACATTATGGTTTATAACACGCCAGGAAATTGTAAAGCGCCTCGACAACAGTTATGTTTCTACATCACGCTACATAAGAAAGTGTAAATAAATAAAGACACGTGTGTGTGTGTGAAGGTTATGGTCTGTACAAGTTACTGTAACCCCGGGATGAACTACTCTCGGTTTAAAAGGGGGCAGGTTGACCAGGGGCAAACTCATTTCCATGCAGCTGGAAGTCAGGTGATCTCCACCCCCTTGAAACAAGTGGCCCTCGGCGCCAGTGTGCACATCCCAGGCACCGTCGATGAAGAAAGCAGAACAGATGACAAATCAGCACCCACCTGGTCAGCTGTGGCTCCCCATAAGACTGGCTGCATGGCTGGGGCGTCCTGGTGCTGTGCGCTTTACTCCAGTGCAGTGCAATATCCTGGTGAGCCGGGCCGCATCCTCCCGCCACCTGTGCGTGCTGGGCTTGGGGCTTTGCGGGCAGGACAGCTCCGTGTCTGCGCCGCACACGGCGGCAGTGTTGGAGCAGCAGCACTCTCAGTAGCCCTCGCGCTCGCGCACACGGGGGAGGAGCGCATTGCTCGCGCACGAGCCTGTTCCGCCTCCTGCTCAGTGCAGCGGCGGCGCGTGACAGGGAGGGTGCCTCCACGGTTCAGCCGTGCTCCGTGCGCTAGGGGATGCCGCTGCGACTGGTGGAGAGTGGGGGACGCGTAGTAACATTACGTCGGGGGCAGCGGAGACCTGGACGATATCCGTGCAGTTCAATCAGGGGAACAGGAGGGCAGTGAGTAGAAAGATCCTAAATGTTTTGTTTTCCGAACACAACCGACAGCCGGTTTTGTTCCCAGCCATAGATTTCACGGGTTTCGTTCAACCTTGGACTCGTCTCCCCGATGAACGTTCTATTCCCATGTCTCTTCAACCTAGACACTCAAAGGAGTCTTGTCCGACACCGGCAGCAGTTACACACCTGCTGCACTCCATGTCATCATACCCACGGTATATCCAGTATGGGTTTTCGTGTGATAACTAGATGCATTCTGGGTTTTGTAGTCTTGTGTTAGCTTCTATTGACCTAATTAGACAAACCCACGAGACAACCATGATTTCTAGGTAAAAAGCTCCGGCATGGTTAACATAAAGGCTTTGTCTCGGTCATAAGAGAAATTATTCAAGTTTAAAATTTTCTTTTTTTTTAACGTTTTACATGTTGCAGGCTTTAGAAACAAAATCTGTTTGTCAGTGAACCGAAATTCTACAAGCTCTTAACAAACCTATCCAGCGAGTTACATAGAACTGAAAGCTGAATACGTAGACACCAGAGCTAACCCTCACCCTGCAAAGACCTTACGTGCTTAACCCTGGTACAGCAGTTTTATCTGTCACTCCGGGTACAAACGCCTCCGGTTCCAAACATCGGACATTCCCTTTCTTTTGCACAGATCTTTCCGGGTCAGACAGGAGAGCTATCACTTTCGTTTCACATGTTACCCGCCAAATTTCACTGGCACCGACCTTGGAAATCAGAGCTGGTAAGCAAGCAGATCTTCCAAATTTTTCAGCAGGGTATGGCACTTTTTGTCTGTTGGCAGGAAAGGAAGGAGCGTGCAAAATGCTGCTTTGTTGTGTTTTTTTTCGTGCAGCAGTCTGCGTTCTAGTGTGGTAAAAAGCAAAATATATTATTTTCTGTGTTGTACTAGCCTGCTGTGTAGCTGCGGTACAGGGCTGTCTCAAAATGTTTTGGCTCTGTAGGAGATGTACTGTTTTTGTGTCCCACTCTCGATTGCTTGCACAACCTTTGAGCAGCCCCACTGTTTTTGTTAGACATTGAGCAAGTCAGGGAATTGCAGGAGTTAAGTGCATGAATGTATTCATGAAGAAAATATATTAAAGCCAGTAGGATGGCTCAGTTGAACACTTTTTGCTCTCATGCGTGACCTCCAGGAAGTGAAATCTAGACGTGGACGAGCCAACAAATTAACAGTGAGAAGCCGAGCTACAGCCGAGCCAACGGCATGACTGGACTCTAAGAGCCCCTCCACGAGCTGGGTCCGAAAAGTGTTTGGAACATTACCTGTGCAGCACCACCATATAAAAATATAATAAAGATTCTTCAAAATGAAGAAAAGTGTATTTCTTTAATATGCAGAAACGTTTCAACTTAATACATCACATTATATTGCTGCATCGAGAGGCATTTATTAAAAGTGATAGCTTTTAAACATAAACATATTCATGCACATTGGTAAATTAGGAGGCAAGTCAGTTGTCATTTGGACCCTACATTATACCACATTATAGTCTATTTAAATCAGACACAAGTGAGGTGCTCATTTAGCATACACCCTGAACTCAAATATTTCAAAGTGCTCTCAAATGCAATAAGGTATAAAAGAAGCGCGGTGAAATAAAATATTTGCACACAGTTCTGGTAAGGGAGGCAAACCAGAATAATTCCTAGGTTTTCTGATTTCAAGTTGTGCCATTCAGCCACTAGATAGGTATCTATTTCCCTCTTCTGTTTTACATCAAAGGTTAATGTGTTATTCTTTAATTCTTGGTGAATTAGTTTAGAGAGTGGGTGTAAGGCAGAAGCCACATTAAGGCTCCGCTCGTTTTGGGCTCGAGGGTCCAAGAAGACCTCAGGCAGAGCGAGGCATCTAATACAATGTAATCCACAACTCGGCCATTCACTGCTCAGATGATGATAAATTAAGTGTCAATAAATTGGGTCATAATAAGTTGTTGTTTATTGCCATAAAAATGGCAAAACAGTGGCATTAACTGCTGTTTAAAGAACAAGATTTATATAGCGCCAAAGAACATGCATGGCCTTTTTAAGGTCTCACCCCCCAAAGTTATTTTTGGCAGATACAGTGCTACTTTTAAATAGTTTATGCCAATGTGATGTAATGAAAATCCTGGAAGTATTTGAAGACCACACTAGTAGGGAATTTTAGGGCTTCCCCAAGGCATTTGGTGGGAATATAATGGAAATGGTGTATTTTGTGGAACATTAGGCCTCTGACCTACCATAGTAATATTTGAACCTGTAATTTAGAGAATACACGCATATCATTGAAGAAAAGATTTAGCTCAATGGCATGTTCGAGTTGGACCAGCAATTTACTCCCAGATGAACCTGATAGGATTCAAAACTTTGTTCTTTACCATTTTATTTTTAGGTAGCTGCCATGTGAATCCATGTTATGTTTAGTGGTGTGAAAGCTAGCAGATTCATTGGGATGGCCAAGCTAGGGATGAGCCAAGACTTTGATATTTTTTCTTTCTTGAGTGTCACTCTGGTACATTAGATTATATCGCTATATTGGCATCTGTTAAAATGCTTTTAAACATGAACTTCGGCTCCTGTGCTCCATCACTGACATAAGTGAAGCAAGAAATTTTGGTTTGTCACGTCCACTAATATCTGTCTGTCTATCTTACCTACTAGCAGTTTCCTGTAGGTTGTTATAGTTAGGTCCTAGTTTCCATATGAAGAGTTTATTCATTTGCCAATAACTTAGGCATAGTTTGACAAATCCCCTGAAATTTCAAAAACTAGTATGACTCTCGCTCCAGCTGCTGTTTTGAAAGTTTCATGGTGATTCGTCAAGCGGGGGCTGAGAAAGGGGGGGGGGGCAAAATGCATTTTCCCCATGTTAATTCCCTGAGAGATTTTAGGCATGACTACAGCCCGAACTGCTGAACTGAATTACACCAAATTTGGCAGAAAGGTAACTGTTGATCTAGAAAGTGACCTTTTTGTAAAGTGCTATAAATCTGTTCAGTAGCTTTTGAAATATTAAGGAAAATTCGAATATATAGGGAGGCGAAGGCTTCGCGAACCCTCCCGATCTCGTGCTGAGATGCAATTGGCTGCCAACACTACATGCCAGGATGTGTTGGCAGCCATCTTGGGACTCGGTTTGAGCCGAGCCCAACAACAAATGTAAAAAAAGAGAAGGGGACAGGGTAGGAATACCCTGACCCCCTAGGCCTCTTGGAGAGTTCCCAGAGGGACCCACCCCGCCAGGTGAAAATTCTTTAAAAAACAAATTAATTCAGCTGCAGCCGCGACTCTCTCCAAAAAGAGAAATAAAGAACTGCGGACTCCTGCACTTATTTACTAATAGGCCCCTGGGTGGGCCAGGTTGCGGCGGCATGTGGCACTTAAAGAAGGGGGGCTTATAAATGCCCCAGGGACTACCACCTCTCTGTGGCTTATGAGTTCTTAAAGAGGGGCCTCTCAGACACCCCACCTGCCCCGGGGACCACCACCTCCCCGAGGCCCCATTGAAAAAGTAATTGGGGAGCTGCGTGGACATCCCGGCCCTGGGGATCACCATCTCCCTGGGGCAAAATTAAAGTTAACGGGGGGCTGTGTGGACCCCCTTTCCCCCGGGGACCACCTTTTCCCCGGGACCAAATTGACATTTAAAGTGAGAGGACCACCACCTCCACAGGGCCGGCCCATCTACTTCAAAGGTGAAGGGTCGCACATCCCCCCCTCCTGGAGCCAATAATGGCCTTGGGGACCATAACTCCCCCAGGGCCGGCTCCTGCTATGCCCCGGGTGCCCACCCCAGGACATAGCTCTTTGCTGTGGCTTGGCGGGAGCTTTAACCGCTCTCACCAAGCCACAGCAAATACTCCGCTTCCAGCAAGCGAGAGAAGTGAAAACGCTCTCTCTTGCTGGAAGTAGAGCATTCATCTGTTTCTCTTCCCACTGTCAACCAAGCAGGGAAACAAACAAATCCCTTTCAGACACGGGGGGCACCCCCCCCCCCCCATTGCAAAAAGGGTGATTGACCGAATTTGGCCTGGGAATGGGGGCCACACGCCCCCCTAATAACAATTTATTGTTGAAAAAGCCTGGGTCCCGGAGGATGGAGTCCCTTAGGCCAAACTCGGGGAGGGGAGCAATGCAGCCCCTCTCCCCTAATGAAAATGTATTTTAAAGAAAAGGCCGGGGATGGGGTCCCCAAAGCCTAAATCGGCCCGGGGAGGGGGTGGGGTGCACGCTGCCTCCCTCCCCTAATAAAAAATGAAAAACTCCCTCCTGTTACCACCAGTAAGTCCCACACAGCGGGATTGCTGAAAGGTCATCTGAGGCACTGCCCCCTTTCTCCACCACTCTGCAAATGTGCCTCCTGCCGCACTACTGGTTGGGGGATGAAGGCTTCTTCACTGGTGAGGGTCCTTTGGGGCCAACAACCCCTCTTGTTACCTCCAGTAAGTCCCACACAGCGGGATTGCTGAGAGGTGGTTGAAGGCCCACCCCCTTTCTCCACCACTCTGCAAACAAGCCTACTGGTGCACTACTTGTTGGGGGATAAAAACCCTTTGGATGCTGAGGGGTGTTTTGGAGACCAAGAATCCCTCCTGTTACCAGCAGTAAGTCCCACCAACGAGATTGCTGAGAGGTTACTGGGACGTTATATTTAGGAAATAGAATAATAAAAACCATGGTGGCTTTTCTGAATGAGCCAAAGGAATCGCAGACGTTGATGTTACTGCTTGACCCCGGCTCCTCTAGGGGGCTGATCTTGTCCATCTATAAGGCCTTGAAGACCGTAGAGTTGATTATTCGAAAATCTGGGATAGGTGATCGGCGGACCTGCTGTTGCCCCTCACAGATGGAGAGTGGTGGTGAGTGTTTGTGCAAGTCCGTGAGGTTGCCAGCAATGCCCACTTCAAGTTTACGCAATTTCATTATTTGCACTGCACTTATCTGATACCTCAACTAATACATCGGTTCAATGCAGCCCACTCTCCAGCATGCCCCCAGTGTGGCTTGAAACCAGCGACGTTGCTTCACATGATGTGGGACTGCACAAGGTTGCAGGTTTGTTGGACAGGGGTGCTGTGGATGTTGCCGGGAGTCCCGGGAATTCAGATCAAATCCTCGGTTAAGCATTGCCTATTGGGTGTTCTCCCGACCCTGAGACCGGAGACGCAAACGAATCATAAGTTCATACTATTGGGACTTGTATTTGCTAAACACCGCATTGCCATCCATAGGATACAATCCGCCCCCCACCCCAAATTAGACAAATAGAGGTTGGATCTGGGTGAATGGGGGGTGGCCGAGGAGCAGCAACTACACAGTGATGAAAATGGGGAACTAGACCTAGAGATCTGGGGAGACCTATTGGAGGGGTTGGTGGCTGATGATGTGATGGGGACCACACCGACCAGGCTGTCCTGGACTGCGGGGTCCACTGCGCCTCTGGTGGTGCTGACAGTGGACCCTGCTGTTTCCGGACTGCTATGCAGAGACGTTTTAATGCATGGGCAAAGTGGGTCTGGCCCAGGTCCTCAGCCTTTCAGGGGGATCTCTGATACAACCAGCTCCGATCTGCAATGAGTCTTGCCCTGATGACCCTGAAAAATTCCTAAACAGATAGTTTCAAATACCGTTTTCATTTAATTTATTTTTAATGTGGATGAAATGTGAGTCTATTACAGATATTTTGCAGAGACATTTTGTGTTTGTTTCCTGCAAAATCCATAAAAAGTCTCTTTTAGATCAAAACAGGACCTCATATATGAGAAATGGGAGAGTGTCACAGATATTATTTGCAGAAATATTAGTGAGCTGCTGCTGTGTTACAGTATTGAAAACACACCTCACTATCCCTGGCTATTAGATGTAAACACATTTAGATTTTAGACAAGTGTGCCTGTGCACTGTCAGTTACCTGGCCAAAGAGGGCATGAAATAGCTGAAACCGGCTTGCAAATACGCTTGGCCCCGGGCCCCTTAAGTCCTTAAAATGTCCTTCTGCTATGAGCATGGATGTCTCGGGGGTGGGAAGGGTGGTCATGGGGGCGGGGCAGGTGGGGTTGGCTGCGGTTCCTGTCTGTGGCTCTGTGTGTCCTACATGGTACAGGATATGCCTCCTGTGACTGTGGTGTTTACTAGATTCTAATTTAGATGCAGCCACCTGTTCCTGTGACGGGCTCTGCGGTGCCGCGCCCCCTGCTTCTCTCCTCCCCCCGCATAGCCTCCCTTGTGAATAGGGTGATAGATCTCCGTTAAGCTCCTGGGACCCTGGATTCTTCTCCCCTGTATACTCTTGCCTGACTGTCATGGGCATATCTATCCATGCCGATCTGCTATTGCTATAGTTGTTTATCATTCTGTTTCTTTTAAAATGGTTTACTTATGGATATGATGCACCATTTACTTATGCTATGCTGTGGAATTGTCTATTTCTCTGCGATATTGTTGGGCCGGAGACGCTGGCACAGGTGCACGACTCCTATACCTGCTGCCTGCGATATGCTGCTGATTGCATGGCACTAGGTGCCCCTTGTTGTGCAATTGTTCCCTTATACACTGTCATGTAATGTAACATACTGTGCACATCCTTAAAAAAACAAGTAAAAAAAAAAAAAAAGAATTATAAGAACTATAGAAATTCACTGAAAAAGCCAAAGATTATCGAGACATTATAGTTGGGCTCAGATTTCACTGATACAAAACCATTGAAATTCAGCAGTTATAGTTACCTGAGCTAACTATAACTTATGCCCCCACAATGCACTCCTTATAACCTCACATATTACATCACTCATGACCTGATCAGTGACATCACTGATGACCTCAGCCACATAACCACTTGCACCCCCATAGAACCTCTCATACACCCACACAACCACTCACATACCCATTCAAAAACCCATACCAGTACTCACACACCCATGCACTCACTCATACAGCCACTCACAACCATTCACTCACCCATACAGCGACTCATGCAACCACTCACCCACACAACCATACACTCACCCATACAGCTACTCAGTCTTATTCACCTATACAGCCACTCACTCACCCATACAAGCACTCACACACTCATTCATACACCCACACAACCACTTACGTACCCATTCACACATCCATACATGCACTCCCACATCTACTCACTCACCCATACAGTCATTCACACAGACCCTCATTCTCCAATACAACCACTCAAACACCAACTCACTTAACCAAACACTCACTCATCCATAAAGCCACTTGCACACCTAGTCACTCACTCATACAGTCACTCACGCAGTCACTCACTCACCCATACAACCACTGACACACACACACCCACTCACCAACATAGTTACTCACCCACCCCATCATTCACCCACACAGCTACTCAGATACCCACTTATACACCCATACAGCCACTCACACACCCATAGAGCCACTTACACACCCACACAGCCACTCGCATACTGACACTCACTCACACACTTAAACAATTACACATATTTGCACTCACACACCCATTCAACCACTGACACAACCACTCACACACCTACAGATACAGAGCTAGCCACAAATCCACTCACTCACCCATACAGTCACTCATGCATGCTTTCACACACCCATATAGCTACTCACACATCCAGTCACAGACTGATACAGTCACACACCAACTCAGATTACACATGTTAGAGAGAGTATCACTCATTAGTTGTACAACTAGTATTCTAATCTAGCTTTTGTAGTAGGTTAGTATATATGTTTAACCTCTTCCGTGCTCATGACGGGGGCCGTCCGAGCCACGCCTGCGATCGGAATGTCCAGCACCTGGGCGGAATTCCGGCCGCAGCGAAGCGGTTAACACCCATAAACTCTTGAAAACACTTGCTCACTTGATGATGTCATCAGTGATGTCATCAAAGATGTCATTTGAGATGTCATCAGTGATGTCGCTGACCGTGTCATGAGTGATGTAATAGAGGAGGTCATAAGCAATGCATTTGCAGGGACATAATTTATAGTTAGCTCAGGTTAACTATAACTGCTGAATTTCAATGGTTTTGTATGAGTGAAATCTGAGCCTAACTATAACGTCCCTGTAACCTTTGGTTTTATTCAGTGAATTTCTATGGTTTTTATAATTCTGTCTCCTAACTATAATGCCACTGTGGCCTTTGCTTTTTTCAGTGTGTGTGTGTGTGTGTGTGTATATATATATATATATATCTACTCAGTTGATCTGAGTAGCAACATTATTTTCGCATATAGCTGTACACAAGTAAAAATTGTATATAGCAAAAATCCTGAACTCCGCTCCTTCAAGGTGCTCCCAAATCTGAGTCAAAATATGGCATAATGAGGTAAAGTGATTTATTTACCAGGCATCACATAATTTGATCGTGTGGCGATGGAATTTGAACCAAGGTTACCTGGTTATGACTGTGCAATTCATCCTCATCATGAGTATCTCTTTCTCTCTCCCATCAAAGGACAATATTGTGTGCTTAATTATTTTATGACTTACATTAGTACACTATGTTCAATAAATACAAGTTTTTAATCTGACTCAATATTTGTGTAAAATATAAAACCTCTCATAGAAAGGACAGAGCTAATTGCAAGAGAAGGCTGGAAGATACTTTATTTTAATTTCAATGCCTTCTCGGCCTTAACAAACAGGAAAGAGGGAGAGGGTCAGCACCACAGTAAGGTAATTACATAAAATACTAAAACAGAGGACTATGACATCCCATCCAGTTTGCTCTTAGTTATAGATCTTCAGTGAGAAACATGCAAATTGCAGCTCAGCATCCAGCAGATACACGCACAGCGGTGAGGCATCCTCTTTGATCTTGTGCTCTTAGCTGACTTGCAATTAGCAGGGCTCGCCTTTAAAACTGCATTAGAAAGTGAAGAGGGCAGTGTCTGCGATGCCAGCTCGGCTCTGTTTTGGCTCGCCATTCCCAAAGGTACAACGACCGAGCCGGGGCTAGATATTCAGCTCGAGCTTTGCTTGGCTTGCTCACGCAAAGTTATGTGTAACATCTTCAGCCCATCCTTGCTTTTTTTAGGCAGCACCGCTTTGCATTTTATAATAATTTGTAGTTTCTTTTTTATCCTTAGACTTATGGACTTAAACATTTCAGCATGCAAAATGCTTTAGGCTAAAAAGGAGCACTATTCAGCCCTGGGATATGAGGCAATTGATTTAGCAGCTATGTATAAGCTGATACAAAAACAGATATGCCAAACGCTAACAAGTCACTAGAATAGTTCGGAGTGGGTGATAGGTTAGCTGTGAAAATATATAAAACGGTTAGCTGTGAAAATATATAAAATAGTGTTTAAATACTGACAATGAATATGTTGGCATTTGTTAAACAGCATGGAAAGTATTCTGCTGCAGACAACAAAACAAATCTATATTTGGTGTTAAAGTAAATGATTATGGAATGCTCAAAACTGGAACGAAAAAATAAAATTGCTCCCTCACTTGGTGTGGCATGGCAATATTGCTCACAGGAAGGCAAAAACATAGAGGACCGCCTATGTTGTTAATACCCAAAGATGGCCCTGCTGCAGTCTGGGGGATGATCTGGTGCAGGGGTCTCCAACCAGTAGCCCGTGAGCTACTGTAGCTCTCCAGGTACATTTGAGTAGCTCACCTGTGTGCAGCCCAGCTTATTAAATTAGAAAGCTTTTGCTTGGTTGAATTATTATACATATAAAAAAAAAAAAATTATACAACACTAACAATATTAGTAGCTCTCAATGCATTTCATTGAACATAAGTAGCTCTCAGTACAGAAAAGGTTGGAGACTCCGGCAGGGGATGCTGGCTTTATTATACAGCAGCAGTCCAAGGTTATTTCTTTTCTGTGTGGCAGCAGGTGCCACATGTGGCATGTTCAGGGACAGGTAATATGCTTTTGTTCTTTATACAAGCAGTAGGTATCACTTTATTGTTTGAAAACAGGCATGGGACCTCTCTTCCAGCTTCTGACTGCCATCCTAACAGCAAGAAGAACAAGCATTGGCATAGCCAATAGGTCTCGCTTTTGGGACCTTATAAGTATTTAGTTATGCAGCACAATATCCTTGGTGCAACAACAAGTGTTGCATGGCTAAACACTTATAAGGTCCCAAAGGCGAGACCTATTGGCTATGCCAATGCTTGTTTTTACTGGGTCTGTCGATACTATTCTTGCTACTCACTGTATCTTCATTATGTTATTTGACTTCTGCTGTCTTGTCGCGAGGTTAAGCCTGCCCGCATTTCTGTTCATATACGCATAAGTTGGTTGCAATGTATAGTACAAACTCAAAAAATATATTTAAAAAATAATTGTATTAATGATTTAATCATGTAAATGACAAATAAGGAAAGGCGGTGTCGCATGCCCCCTCCCTATTTTTTATAGGCACTATTCAGTCGAGGCACCGGAAGTGCCCAAAGCCTTTAATTGCTTTTACGAGGGTCAATATGGGGCGGCAATGTTATAGTCAGGGTAGCGTGGCAGAATTATGCTTTTCTTTAATCAGTTTTGCTCCATGTCCAAATACTTATATCTATATGTACGCTGCGGTGGACGGGGGCTTAAACCATAGCTTCTTCTGCGATATGTTAACAACCCAACTGTGTGTGCCCACGTGGGGGCCTCTTCCTTTTACTCTCAAGCTACCCGAGGCCCTCTTTCCGCATGTTCCCGTGTGCCTGTATTAGAAGTGGAAATTGGTACACACTAAATATCAGTGCCCAGTTTCTTCAGTTAACTTTCAAACATGCGGAACTAGACACAATTATTGTGCTTTTGTTTGTTGTATACACGCTGGCCTCCCCTGAACCCTGGCTGGAATGTGTAGCATTTAGGGCCTTCGAGGTGCTAGACATGCAATGACCTTTTCCGCATAAAGTTGTTTTCTTTAATTGCAAACTAGACTATAAGTTGTGCTTTACCTGAGCACAAGTTATATTAAACATATTTTTATTTTAGGCACAGGAATATGAAGTGATTTGCCCAGAGTCACAGGATGGTGAGTCGACGCCGAGACCCAAACCTTGTTCACCAGCTTAAAAGTAGGCAGCTCCGGCCGTAACGCTACAATCTTTTCCCTGTGAGTTTTGCACTGATGTTTGATGCCTCTAAGCAAATAGAAAAGATGCCTGGGACGCATTCCTAGGGACGGGAATAGCACTAATATACACTTTTCTTTTTCAACTCAATAATGTAACTAGCGCTCGGTCCAAAATAACGTGGCTTTAAGAGAGAAAGGCACATGGGATGCTTATGGATGTAATCTGCGGTTCCATATAGTGTGCACTCTGTATGGAGGCATTTCAGTGCTTCGCAACACATCTACACCGCTATCACGCGCGAGTCGAACATTACATTTTAAACATTTTCTCACCTGCTTACCACAGCGTGTTCAGTGCTGTATTTCCCATCACGGAATATTGAGCTGAGGCTGGGATTCCCACCTGGTTCCTTAATTACAATGGCAGCAGCTCTGTTGCACGTCTCGGAGATGTAAACGCATTCGCAGCGACCGCCTGCCTTTTCAGCACTAATGCACAAAATTACAAAGGCAAACGACCAGGAAGCTGGGAGCGAAAGTACAGATACTGCTCATGGAACGGGCGCGGGATCAGAACCCATGAGATGTTCGAAAACGGTAGCAGCGGTGAATGCTGAAACAACACAAAACTTCAGATTTTACTGCCCTAAACTCCATGAACCCTGCTTAAATGATAACTGCCGAAGAAAGGTCGAATACCAATAAAATACAGCAGGCTGACAAGACGTGCATTCGCAAAGATGGTGCAAAGATAAAGAACAAGGAAAAAAAACAAGCACGCGAGTGGTGGGCGCGCTTGCGAGCAGCAGGCCTGACCACACGCTCGTGCACCATGGCCTTTTGCTTGCGGTTACCCGCACGGCCGCCGGGCGCGATAATTGAAAACACATGGCGGCCGTGCGGGTAACCGCACGGGAAAGGCCATTGTGCACGAGCGTGTGGTCAGCTTTTGGAAGCCCCTTACATAAAGTCTCGCAGAGCAGCGCATGCGCGCTACTCTAGGCTCAACCTAAAAAGCACCTGTACTCTCATAAATAGGTCAATCTCCACCTTACTGCTCACCGTCACCACTCCTGTCACATGCCCCACACAGAGGAGGGTGTGTGACAAGCTTGTGTGCAGAGCGGACAGTGGCGACAGCCGTGGCTGAAGGAGGGACTAGCGGACTTAAAGCCCCTGAAAGTGTGGGAAACTGATAGGGGTGTCAGGCCACAACAAGGAGGAAAGAAGGTGCGTGATGATGAGATACAGATGAGTTGACCACCCTACTTTAACTGGTGTTCAGTTTGCTTTTTTGGTCCTCATGGCTGGTCATCTTTTGTGGGGCTCAGGAACTTTTGAGAAACACATCAAATGGCTTACCCCCTTGTCTGGGCCTGGTCAGGTCTGCACATTGGAAATTTCTACAGGTTTCTGATGCCTATGACATGTATACCGGGACACGTGTTTTTGCCGTACAGAAGATCTGCATTTCAGAGAGTTTAATACTCTTGAATTGCTCCTCAAACCAAGCATCAATTCTGCCTGAGAGAGGAGATGTGGGGGAGGAGGGTGGTAAGGTGGGAGAAGAGGAACAGTATAGCTCCAGTCATGACTAAAATGTAAACATAAACTGTTAGAAGTTTGCATGTAAAGATCCTGTGCTCGCACAATAAGGAATAATGCAGGGTGCAATCCTGGCGGATGCAACATATCCACCTCACTAAATATGGGAAAACGGTTGACCCCAATCCTGAGATAATTGAAAGATGCACTGTGGCATTGAGGCAAAAGGGGGAATAAAAAAGGCAGACAATTCCGTGCTTAATTTGTACCAGTGGTTTCCGGTGCTCAGCACTGGCGTTTAATTGTCAACACCTGCACTTATGACTTATTGTCTAATTTTGAAATCATAAAACAGTTATTTATTAATGTAATATTCATTAGAAATGACTAATGCCTGCTGCCCAAGACATTCTTATAGCTTTGGGTGGCATGGGACAGTCTGAACCTGCACGCTTGTATGAGTGTGATGGTTAGCAATTGTGTTGGCACCGTCATTGACAGTGCAGGCACGGGTAATGGTGGGTGCAAACTGCAGTGGCCTCCTGACGAGGGCCCTGGCACTTTTTTTTTTAATAAATACAAATTAAGTACTGGCAGACATATTCGTTTGTACGGTAGAAAAGCCCACCAAACAACAAACGTACATTGGCAAAGTGAAATAGTGGAACATATGTATGGGATAGACATGGACAGTGGGAGACATGATCAAGTCTAGATCCAAACCTGGAGGGATGTGTTTATACATAGATAAAAAGAGGTATAAAGCAACTCAGAAATGGTGAGACAGATAAATGGGAGACGAGGATCAGGACAAGGAAGGTAAGAACACGGGAAACAGGCACATTGGATATGCACCCCAGAACCTGAAAAACTGGGATACCCGAGCAGAGGGTAAAGGCACATGTTTTGTGAATCCAGGACACAACGAAAAGGCGAGCATGGAGATTGGTAATCACTGAGACACTGAAACGAAGACATAGCGTGACATGGAGTGAGGGGCATGGTAACAAAGAGAAAGGGACACCTGACTATTTAGCTCATGGAAAAACACGAGGAACATGAACATTTGATAGTCTGCCACAGAAGCCACAGGTACAAGATATTAAGACAAGAGCAATAGACTTGGAGTCGGGACAAGGAAATAGGGTATTTGTGGGCACAACTGACATGGCCTCACTCAGATTTTGGCTTAGACATTAGGATAAAGGTACACATCCGAGCTCAGTAAACACAGAAATAGGGGAGATGGACATAGGAGACAAGATCAAGAGAGACTGTTAGGAAAGTTAATCAGACCTGGAAAAACAGGAGACGCAAACATGAAATGCACCATCAAGGGAAGCAACAGTGGGAGACTCCCAAAGAAATAAAATGATGCAGCATGTGAATAGAGAATCTCAAACAAAGAGCAGAAGATTACATTATTTCATAAATACATCAAGAACAAAGGGTAAATGCAAACACAACAACATGAGGCCTAGTAGACACGAACATGGACACACACTTGAAAAGGTGCAAAGCTGAAAAAATCCTAGACAATGAAAGGGGAAAAGCACGTACAAAGCCATACTCTAATAAAAGCTGGGACACTTCTCAGTAGCATGAACAGGAATTGCTGAATATTTGCAGTCTGCTTCAAATGTGCCTTGCAGGTTGGAACCGAACACAAGGATATGGAAGGCGCTGCACTCTCTTCTGCTGTGCAGGGTCACGGACGAACATTTACAACAAAATCAAAACCTGCAACTTTATATCTCGGTAGAGGTTGAATGTTGTAATAAAACTGCCTTTACAACCCAGAAAACCAAAAATCTGGAATGTGGAACTCAAGTGTGGAGAGGACTGGCTCAACCTAAAGCAGTGCGTAAAGGAGAATTGAGGGCATGCATTCTGGCATGAGCAAACACTGATGGTATCTAAGGATTTTGAAAGCCATTTAGCCATAAATGTTTCGTTTTAAGATACCCCTGGCTCCACGGTTGTTAACAGGTTACATGTATGGAGTGCGGTCTTACCAACTGTGTTTATTGTGGAGAAACACCAAAGCATCACTGCTTGCACTCCCCTCAATGGTCAAATATTTGTTGAATCGAATTACCGAGATATCAGGCCTTTTTAATGCTCCTAGTGGTTATAAATGGTTCTCAGCAGCAGGTGAGTATTGCATTCAAGCCAGCTCAGTGGTTCAAGGCACTGGTTTTTGACACTTGTGTAAAGTCCAAGCTATGGCCAGCGAAGCCAATGGGAAGAAACAGCATTTCTTCCTCCTCCCACTCCCTTATTGATAAAAGGAGCACTTGATTATTTTTTTATTTTATTCGGGATCCTTTTGCAATCCCTACTCATCTACATAACCAGACATGGCAGGCCATTACTGAATCATCCAACTAAGCAGACGTCGGGCACATTGACAGCCCAGCACACACCCACGTCACCAAACTGAGGCACATTAACAAGTTAGTACCGAATCACTGATCTAAGAAGGTGTGAGGCACATTGATAGACCAGCACACACCCACGTCACCAGACTGAGGCACATTAACACGCCAGTACCGTGTCACCCTTCTAAGAAGGTGTGAGGCACACTGATAGGCCATTCACATACCCGCACCAGCAGGCTTGAGCCATGTTACAAGCCTTTACCAAATCATCCGCCAAAGCAGGTGTGAGGTACAGTGGCAAGCCTGCACCACTCATTTTCCTGAGCAAGCTTCAGGGACCTTGGTCCTGATTCACAGACTTCCCAGGGTGCTCTCATCTGTAGTCATCAAAGTGTCCATAAATGGCATGCTGACAGTGCATGCACAGTGCATTTGCTAGCCTTTTGTCTTTCTCCACATGCAAAATATGTCTACCTATCGCTGAACCTCCTTTCCAACACCTGCATGAATTATGAGGGCGTTCCTCAACATTTCCCTTCCTGAAAACGGGTATAGTCTTGCCTTTGACGGAAGTAAGACTTCAACCGTTTTCATGAACGGAAACTCTTTGCAAACGTTTGGCGAATCTGCAAGTCTGTGGTGTTTGCAAACATAGGGTGGTCGACTCACCCTGGTACTCCAGCAAACCCGCCCCTGAGAGCAGATTTGGTGACATGTACGTTATATCACTCTGTGGTAAATGACATTAACGAGTGCAGTTTGCGGACTCCGGAAAACCTACACTATAGATGAAAGTAGTGGTGCAGGTAAGTAAAATGTGGGTCTGCAAATACCTTTGTGGCTTGATCCTGTTGTGAGTCCTGCACCCCAGTGAACGGAGAAAGTGTTCCAAAATACCGAGACGGCTTGACGCACTTTGGGTCACACAAATAACTTTATTTACAAGTTAAGAGTCACATCTTTGATTTACTAAATGTGAATATGTACGGACTAGTGGATTCGCACACAATTAAAGCTATATCAGTTTAGCAAATATTCTGCTTAAGTAAATATGCATACGTTGGTTGCTTGTGGCCCGTCCAAGACAGAGTTACTAACCAAAAGTAGGTGAACACAAACAAACTGGCAAGGTTGTGGTTATTCACAATCCTTTGCCAGACATGTTCTATCCCTCAGTAGTGTCAGTGATTCATTCTCGTCAAGATCAGGGGTAAGTCCTTGCCAGCATGGGTTGTGGGGCGAATGCTCTCCAAAACTTGGGGTGTGTAGGGGAAATTGAAAGTTAAAAGTAGAATTGTATATTTATGTATCATATTTTATAGGAGAAAATGTAGACTTGCTATATTTCTAGATGATCATATGTTTATGCATGCCAGTATTATATCTAGTCTGGGCATAAAATCCCACAAGTACTCAAAATGCATTGAGAAATCTAGAAAGTTCAAACATGTAGGAAAATCGTACATGAAAACATACCACTGTAAATTTGTGATTTTCTAGCCGGGAGTTTTATGCCGCATACCCACTGAGATGCCAGCACCAGTCACTCACCAGAGCAGATTTGAGGCACACTGACAGACCTGTAGCGACTCTGATACCTCAGCAGGCTTACATCATTAAAGGATCCAGCAGTAACTCACCTACCTTAGCAGACCAAGCAAAGAGGCCACCAACTGCTGAACTACCTGAGCAGGCAACGCACATTAACAGACCTGTATCTTTTTATCTACCCCACCAAGCTTAAGGCACATTGACAGATCTTCCCCTTTTCATGTCCCGGAACAGAGTTAAGGCACATTGACAAGCGTGCACTCATTCACCTGAGCAGACCTGAGGCAAATCGACAGTTTAGGACACACCCACCCTCCTGCAGTACGCTTATAGGCTCCTATGAGGTGAGCAGCATTTCATCCCTCTGAGCAGGGACGGTAACAATGATGGGGCACAAGAGATAAGTTAGCTTCATATCAGGCTTCAGAGTCCTAAATCTAGCTCCTGTAGCCAGCATTAAATTCACTAAACTCGCACATGCGCCTTGAGGCAGTTCATAACATATATTGTAAAAAAAAAAAAAATACATGCCTACATTACTTCATGATTAGGCTTTCCTGTTTTCAGTTTCTATTTTGGGAAAAATCTGGTGGGGTTTTTTCAGTGTTTTCAAGTGATTTCAATACCTTAAAAAAACAGTGGTTACACATTTTCACGCCGTTAAAAACAACAGAAACAGTGTTTTTCCGGTGTTTATGGAACATTTTGCTTTTATTATTGCTTGCTTTCTGCACTGATAGTGTATGGTATATGGACAGTGTACGTAGTGTATACGAGGTCCAAAGGCATTTTTGCAAATCAAACCTATAGTAGTACACCATAGAATACTTCTTCAGTGAGTCTTTGGTCATGTGCGCTCGCTCTTTCCTTCCCATGTAAACTTTTTTTCTGTGTAAAGGTCCTCTCAACATTGGCACTTGAGACGGGCAACGCCAAAACAGCCTGTAGACAATTTGCTAACTCTGGCCACTGACATAGCTTTCCATGTCAATACTGGTGCACTTGAAGATACGATTCTCTGGGCAGGTTCTGCAACATTTGCCTTGAACTGGGCGCTTTTGCCCTCCGAGTTATTGAAGCAATCAAAAATGAAGCAGCACTTTTGAAACTACGGAGAAGATTCCCTTTACGGAAGGGATCTAGAACTTGCACAGAGTACCACAGTGAGGTTTCATTGACTTCAAAGCCATGGTTGGCGAAGGGACATTTCTATGCATCATTGCAAGCCATTTCTCATACATTGTAAAATAAAAGTTCCTGAATTTCTCTTCAACATTGCTTTGCTTACCAAGTGGCAAGCACACTAACATGGAACATTTTGCAGTGCCAAATTCACTAAAGGTGTCACCCAGCCTACTCTCAATGAGATGTTTCACATCTACACCAATTATGCTGGACACTTGGCAGACAAGGGTGTTTTCAGACTCTAGTTTTTTATTATGTCTAGTATTTTTTCCTGTAAAAATCTAAGAATGCAGTAGAGTTTTTTTTTTACATCACTATCAATATGCGACCAAAGATCATCAAATTTCTTGCCTTTGGCATCGTCACTCAGCAAAAATTCTGTAAACGGTTGCCACATGGATAATATAGCATTCACAGCCCCTTCCCTTGGAAAGAGAACCATCAACTAAGTGACACAGTTGGGATGACTCTTTGATGCCACACAAAGTACAAAATGAGAAATATTTGCGTTTTAGTTCCCGCGCATAACAAAACAGTGCATCAAAATGGACTAAAAAGTCAATAGCATTCTTCATTAAGTCTGAAGATTGTAAAGATGCTTTCAGCATACCATCTAACAAGTGGCAAGGATCTCTTACAGGGAAGCCCTTCAGCTCAGGTATCGATTTTGACAGGTCATCACACAATTTTTTCATATACATAGCTGAATCACTGCAAATACAAACAATATCACTTCAATCTTTGTTAAACTTGGAAAGAACCTTTTTGCAGCAGCATTTCAAGTGACACTGCGTTCCATGTTTTCCAAAAGCCTGGTGTCATGTTTTCACCACAATCCCAGATGTTTGGTGATCGCTCTCTTTTCACATATACTTGTCACTATACCTTGCATTGAATGTTTAAAGCCTGAAGTGTTGGTAATTCACCTACTATCAATATTGACTCACTAGAAACTGGGGGCTGATGTATCAAGGGCTTTTACCCATTCTCTGTGGGTAAATGTGATGGCACATATTGGGAAAGATTGTTATGAAACCAGCCATTTTACATATCAGTGAAAGAATCAAACGCAGCCAAAATATCAAATATGATTGATATTTTCTGATTCTATACAGTTTATAAAATAATTAAACAAGACCTAAAACATGCTTCTAAACCCTGCATCTTTAGACCAAAGACCACAAAAGCAAAAGAAAGAAAAAACAATATTTTAGTGACATCCCTAAACAACAAAACTCAAGCAGAATAATGTTAGCCAGTCTTTCTTGCTGCTAGCTTGTATAGCAAAGTTACATTGTATTAGCCCATTAAGGAAGAAAAAAAATGACTCTTTCACTCTCCTTTTCCTTTCTTTGAAAGAGATTTAGTTTGTGGTTGTGCAGGTGTTTTTTCAGTGTTTATATATTTATACTGGTGAGGGCTATTTCCCTTTCGGTGGGGTTTTATCAGTTATTATAGGTTTAAACCTAAAACCGGACAGCCTATTCATGATGTTAATGAACAGTGCACGTGTGAAGCATGCAAAATACCCACAGTTATTTTTTAGAAATTTTTATTGATAACCAAAAGCAGAGACATATCGTTCTTGCAGCAATGTACACAATACACAAAGTCATACACAGTATAGCGATGCTAGTATCTCGTATCATACATCTTTAAAAACATCACCATGCGAGTCACGTCCATATCGTTTGTGGAACAGATCAATACTGTACGTGCCCAAATCACAATACTTGTCTTTTGGCACTAAAGTAATCCCACTAATCAAAGCGCTTCTCCCAATCCAGAAACGGGGAACATATCCTGCGATCAGCTCTTCGGGGCTTCGACTCAAGGCCCTCATTGCAGTTCGACCCACTTGCCTTGGCAGCTAGATAGGTTTGGTATAGTCCCCAGAAGTTCTTAGGCCGATTGCGGGGGGGGGGGTAGTAGGTCACTATAATATTGTTTGTGTGCTACAATACATCATGTCGTTTGACCAGCCAATTATAGTGGGGGTCGGGCCCCGGGACCAACAGATCGCAACCCTACGCCTAGCCATTAAGAGTCCCATGTCTACCAGTCGTCTAATCACCTTGGGTAAATGTCTGGAATAGCCCAATAGAGCGAGCATAGGGTCAGGCTCAAGTGTGGTTTCTGTGACTTCTCCCAAAGTCTTAAATATCAACGCCCAAAAGGTCGCAATCCCAGGGCATAAACAGGCGAAATGGAAAAAATCTGCAGAGTTAGCACCACAACGCTCGCACGCTGCAGAGTCACATAAACCATACCTGCAGAGCCTCTCTGGAGTATAATAGACCCTGTTCAGAAATTTGAAATGTATCAACCTGTGTCGCCCATTTAATGAAATATGCTTGGTGCTCTCACAGCAATACTTCCAAGTTGTGTCATCAATAACCCGGTCCAGGTCTGCCTGCCTGCCACGCTAACCTAGCCTTTGTGTAATGGTTAACTCGGTATCCCTGTGCTGTGTTATAAATCCTGGAGACAATTCGTACTGGCGAGTCAGCCTTAATAACATATGTGAGCGGAGCAATATCTGGTGGCTCGTCTAACCCACTGCCCAGGAGTTCCTTCAATGAGTGCCTCATCTTGTGGAAGTGGAATTGGGTCAATGGTGTAGCATTCTGTCCCTCCTGTTCGGTGTCTCCCCATGTTATCGCTTTACCCTCCGCAAACATATCTCCTATTGTGTGAATATTTATAGAGGTTAAGGCCCTAATCACCCCTTTATCCTTGCATGGAGATAACCAGAGGCACCACTCTAACGGGGCCTTAGGGGAGTATAGAATGACACTTGCTTGTAATTTCAGAAGGTGATGCCCGGCGTTTATTGTCGCATTAATGGAGTCTAGGATACCATTCCTGCGATCAGGTGGTTTGAACAGGAGCGCTGGCAATGGGGATGGAGCCGCCACTACGTTCTCAATCCGAAAATGCGGACTGTTGGTAGGGCCATGCATCCAGTAATGCGCATGTGCGCCCTGCGCAGCTCTATAGTACAAATCTAGATCCGGAGCTCCCAGTCCACCCAGGCTGTAAGGCAGCGTTAGGATGTCCCACTTAACTCGGGCGTGTTTCCCAGCCCAGGCTAACCGTACCATCAGGGCTGTCAGCAGCCGAAAGAAAGACCTCGGAAGGACCATTGGGATATTTGTGAATAAATATAGGAAACGTGGAAGGACCACCATTTTCATAATCGACACCCTACCCGCCAATGAAAGGGGTAAGCGTATCCATCGGTTCACGTCGTCTTCCAGTTTGGATACTGCTCTCCCGTAATTTTCTTTAAAAACCACATCCGAGTCAGTGTGTACTCTAATGCCCAAGTATCGGACTGGCTCAGTCGTCCAACTCAATGGATATTCCGGCGTAAACTGGGCCGTATCTGAAGTCAGCGGGAAAATGATCGATTTGTTCCAATTAACCTTGAGGCCTGACCTTGCTCCAAAGAGAATCACTTCGCGCAGTACTGGCGACAGATTTTGGTAAGGGTTTCTAACATATAATAATGTATCATCTGCATATGTGGATATAATCAAGTTATAGTTCGGAAAACGTATACCCCTATGGCTGTGATACTCGCGCAACGCACAGGCAAGAGCTTCCGCAACTAGGGCATATAGCAATGGGGAGAGCGGGCACCCCTGTCGTGTGCCTCTGGTAATGTATATCAAATCGGTACCCAAGTCGCCAATTTTGATCCTGGCTGTAGGGGAATTGTACAGCACTCCCACCATTTGCAAAAAGACACCCCCTAGCCCCATTCTCGTCAACACCTGGGTCATGAACCACCACTCCACGGAATCAAACGCCTTCTCCATGTCGAGGAACACGGCCACCGCCTTGGTGTCCTGCCTAGTATGTTGTATAGCCCCAAACACAGTTCTCAAGTTGTAAGTAAGATTTCGACCAGGGACAAAGCCAGCTTGCTCTGGTGATATCAGCAGCGGCACTAGAGAAGACAATCTGGTCGCTAAGATCTTGGCATACATTTTTGTGTCCACATTGAGGAGTGACAAAGGGCGATAAGATGCGCATTCGGTCAGTGGTTTATCAGGTTTGAGTATTGTAACAATTAGCGCTTCCCGCATTGAGGGTGGCATATTTCCCGTTTCAATAATTTCCTCGAACAGTGTCTGCAGGTGCAGAATTAATAAGTCCCTGAACTCCTTAAAAAAGGAAACCGTGAGACCATCCATGCCGGGGGCGCTGCTAGATTTCATCCCGACCAGAGCAGAAGCTATTTCCTCTACTTCTAGTGGGCGCATGAGGTATTCTCGATGTTCGTTCGTCAGCCAGGGAAATTTAATGTGAGTGAGGTAATCTAAGGTAGCTTCGTCGTCCCTCCCACCCTCAGAGCTATATAGTGACGCGTAATATTGCTTAAATCTGTTGGCAATTTCCTGTGGGTCAATTAGTGGCTCACCATCCTCATCATTGACTGCCACACTAGCCTTCTCCCTCCGCTTTTTAAGCAGCGAGGCCAGGACCGATCCCAGACGTTCTCCCTCTCCGTATATGCGGGCTGTCGCATATTTGCCTAAGTGCTTTACTTCTGCATCAGCCGTAGAGTGGTACTCCCGCAGCGTCCGATGCAATTCTTGTGTGACACTGTCGTCCGCCTCTGTTTGTAGCTTCTGCTCTAGGGTTTTTAAGGTGGCCTCTAAGTCCGATAGACGCTTCCGAAGGGTGCGGAGGACACCGGAATGCTTAGCCATGGCTATCCCTCGGATATAAACTTTAAAAGTGTCCCACACAGTAGAAAATGAGTCCACTGACCCAATATTAGTCTCGAAAAAGGTTTCAATGGCTTCAGCCAGTTCAGCTTTAAAAATGGGGTCGAGTAAAGAATACGGAGGGAACCGCCAAGTGAAAGTGGGTATATGTTTCTGTGGAGTGTCCATGACAATCTGTACCGGGGCGTGATCCGAGAAAGTGTGAGGGAGTACAACGCAGTCACTGATCTGCGTAAACATATCTCTAGAAATAAGCAGATAATCAATCCTGGTGTGTAGGTCATGATACGCTGAATAGTGTGTGAAACCACTCTGACCTTGCGAGCGTGTACGCCATACGTCACATAGATCCAGTTGGGTAGCAGCAGCCACAATAGACCTAGCCGTGGCTGTAGGGCGTCGTGCCGGGCCTCCTGACCTGTCTAAGCTTGGATCCAGCACACAGTTAAAGTCACCCCCCCAGAGTTGGGGCCTCGTGCCATAACAACTCATTCTAGCTAATAAGTTTTCCAAAAGGGAAGGGTTATCATAATTTGGGCCATAGATGTTAGCTAGTACTAGCCCAAGCCCTCTCCCACTACAGCGCGATATCGCAAAGCGACCCTCTGGATCGGTCTCCAGTGCCTCCAACTTAAATTCCGATCTGGGATTCACCCAGGTAATTACCCCCCGGGCATGAGACGTAAACCCCGCAGCATGCGTGTTACTCCGTAGTCCCCTGTGTTGTAACAATGCACTGTGTAGGGGCAAGTGTGTCTCCTGCAAAAGAGCAATGTCAATACCACGTCTGGTGAGATAAACCAGAACTTTTTGCAATTTCCTATGGTCATTAAGACCACGGACGTTCCAAGTTAAAATTTTTATCTTACAAGTCTGTGATTGCATCCAGAACGTTGGTAGTGATCGAGGTGCATTGCGGGCAACGGCTTCTGTGTTGCTTTGCGATACTTTGTGGCTACACGCTATGTTATGCTTTGTTAAACCATCCCTATCAACATATATGAAAACAAATGATTTTAGTCTCTGTACCTTTCCTCCCCCCACCCACAGCATGCATACACCAACTTCGCATGCACGAAACAATTCCCCCCAAACCCACCGCAACATTAGAAAAATAACATTACTAGGTTCCATAAGACAATCAAAAATAGGCAGATCGCCTATGTGTGGTTCACACTCGTGGTTCACACTCCTCACTCCATCCCGCTCCCATAATGCCATATGGCACTTACGCCTGTCGTCAAGCATTATGGAAATCATCTGACTAATAATACCGTGCCCTCTCTAGGATACAATAAGTTCAACTACCAAAAATAACATTCTAATTGCGCTACCCCACTTAGCATCCGTAGCGACTACTATGACTGTTAACAGGGCGCATTACGTATCTACTATGTCTCTCTCATTCAGAGTTCATGGGACATACAGTATAAACGTGTCACTACAGGTATATACAGTTCCTGTCATGGAAACGAAAAGTCTTATCTGCGAATAAGAGTGCTCCGATTTCAGTCTTGCTCCTCAAGGCAGCCTCCGGTTGCTCCCTCTCGATCTGGTGATTCTGCAGTGCGTGCTCTGTCCCTGGACCAGTCCTTTAGTGCTTTCTGTAGCAGTTTCTGGTCCGTAAATATCCGGGATCGGCCCTGTCTGTTTACCCGCAGACGCGCCGGGTACAGCATGGCATAGTCCAAGTTCTGTTCATGCAGCTGCCTCTTCAGAGGTGCGAACAATCTGCGAGCTTCTTGTACCCGGATCGTGAAATCGGGATACAATGAAATAGTTGAGCCCTCGTAGTGTAGAGTTTGCTTCTCCCTAGCCGCTTTGAACGCCGCATCCCTGTCTCTGTAATTGAGCAGCTTGGCGATGATCGGCCTCGGGGGCGCTCCTGGCGGGGTTCTCGGTCCCAACGAGCGGTGCGCTCGCTCGACCACGAACATTGAGGAGAACTTTTCCCTACCGAGTAGTGACATTAGCAGCTTTTCGACAAACAGCTCCATGTTCTCCACATTGGTGGATTCCGGAAGTCCTGTGATGCGTATATTGCTGCGCCGGGACCTCGCTTCCAGGTCTTCAGCCTTATCCTGTAGAGACTGCAAGAGTTTCCCCATCTGCTTTTGATCGGTATCCATTTCTGTCTGTGCCTCCTCGACCTCCGTGACTCTGCGCTCCGCCATGCCTAATCTCTCCGCGTGCTTGTCCAAGCGCTCTGTCATTCGGTCCATACGGAGTGCTAAGGAATCGATCTTATTGTCAATTGTGGACAAGCTTTTCAGCAGACTCTTCTGCATTGCAGCCAACATAGTTCTGATATCTCCCTCCTCCGGTTCCGGCCCATCCGATTGCGCATCCATGCTCCGAGTTGGAGTTGGTTCCCTTAATCTGGACTTCCTTTGCTCGAAGTTCAGTTTCGGCTGCATTTTGTCTACTTTACTCATAGTGCAACCCTGGAGATCCCAGCGCAAGAGTGTTGCAGCAAGAGACTAGGCTATCTGCCAAGACTGACACACTCAACCAAACTGCTGGCAATCCCCCAGTGTCACAAAGGCACTGAGTGTGTCTAGGCGGCCTGTAATACGTTTCCCAGGGTCGCAGCGTAAGTATGAGGGGAGATCCGCAGCCTCAAGCCCTGTAAGCCAGCTGTCGTTGCCTGCGGGGGCTCCGGTCCGTAGAATTCCGCCGTGGGTATCGCCTTAAGTGTAAGAGGTTCTCTAAGGGGTCCAAGTCATGTGGCAGGAGAGGCGTCAGTGCACCGGCTGCCCCGGGGCCTAGGAATCAGTAGTGCTCGCTCTATCCGGTGTCAGGCAGGCGTGTAATAAGCAGATTGGCATAGGCCCAGCAGTCCCCAAAATTCCAGCCGCTTCTGTATGGCCGAAGGGTGCACTATGCCTGCCTCCCTCAGTGCGTGTATCGCGGGTGTGCAAGGCCTGGCTTCCTCTTTCGTAGCGCTGAGAACCACGAGCGTAGCCCAGGGTCTGTACCAGCCACCGCGCTCCTGCGCAGCTCCCGCTCTACCCGCTAGTCCCGCTGTGCCGTTTGGGGAGTGATGAGGCCCCTGGGGTGATAATGAACTCACCGCGTGTGTGCTGATGAGCGCGCGGCAGGCTCCAATCTTTCGACCACCGCCAATTACACCAGCTCATCAGCGTCGGAAGGCCCAAGGTCACCCCCGCAACGCAACCAACTCCCGCTGTTCGACTCTGTGCCGGGGGACTGTAAAGTCGGGCACCCGCTCCTTAGATTGATGGCCTGGATCGCTAGTAGCGCCGCACGCGCAGCGACCCCCAGTGCAGGCAGGAATCTTCGATCGCTCTCCGTCGGCCCGTCACTACGCAGCGCCGCCGGTCTCAGCCGGACCGAGCCAGGCCTCCGCACCAGTCCGCAGTGGCGACACTCGCAGCCGTCTCCAGTGCTGCAAACTCAGCGTTTTTTGTTGGCGCAGCCTCCGCGATCAGCTAGCTGTCAGTTAGGAGCACTTTTGGTAGTGCAGATTCAGGATAAGTTACGGATAGTGAGACGACTCGGCGGAGCTCTCAATCTAAGCCGCCATCTCGGAATCAGGCAAGCTCTGCCCCACCCACAGTTATTTATAGATATCCAGAACTGACTGAATGTGCTAGCAAGCATGATATAACATGCGTGTCATGTGCCTGGCCTTGTGTTTATGTACAGTGTGGCCATGTTCGATTTAGTGTATCCAACTGCTTCCCTGACCCGAATTTTGCACTCTATATTCAGAATAGCACATTCCAGACGTAACTTTTAAATAGTAACATTCTAATACACGCCTTTTCTTTTACAGTTCGAGTGGTACTTCCACAGTCAGGGGTAAAATAAAACAATATTCATTTGGCTCAAAAGCACCCAAATCTAACTAGGCCGATAAATTATTCCAGCCCACGTCTCTTCACATTTAGAAGCCCATTCTCAGAGAAGAACATTTTTGGAGCCAGTTGTTTTGCAGTTTTCCTCCTGTTTGGTACACCAAAGAGGGACAAGGCAGAAATGGAGAGACATGCGCGGAAGCCTGTTGCCAAGCACTACCCCCCGCGTATGGGCGTTCGGTTACGGTTGCTAATGTGCTGTATACACTGTTCAATTTCTTTTTAAAGAGCTTAAGATGGGGACGTCTGTCTCATTTTCACGCAGGAGAAGAAAGTGAGCTCTTCTGTGGCAGTTCTTTACCAATTACAGCCCCGGCAGCCGCGTCTAGTTCTCCTAAACTGTCAAAAACTGCACAATCTCAGATAAAGAAATCAAACGGCTCGCATGCCTTCCCATTGTATTCCGATTTCTGAAGACCTGATGCTTGTTCCCTCAAGGCTTCTACCAACCTGTTGTCAGAACAAGGAGGCGCGCGGATTAACCATTTGTGTTTGATGGAGAAAGCTTTTAATAAACTGAGACTTAGCCGTCTACAGAATCAATAGATAATTGAATTGATGGTAGAGTGCGGTCAGTGGGTATATTAGACGCTCTATATTCACGTGCTCAGTATAGGGCCAAAACACAAAGCACGCAGAGCTTCAAATATAAATACAGGGAAAAACCAACTCCGATTCCTTCTTTATTGGGGAGACAGTGCAGCATGCTCTTTAGTAGGACAAAGAGCGCCTGAGTCTGCAAGCGCCTCAAGAAGTTAAGAAACATGCGGCAGTCTTCAGAAATAAATTGGTGATTTGGGTTAGCTGCTGAAGACAGGAGAGAAAGTTGAGCACATTCGTACTTTTTGCAGATGACATTTCTTTGCAGTGTAACTTTCTGAGTAACCACAAAGCCATGTTCTGTTCTAGTTAATATTGCACCACATACTTTTCTTTATAATCTGCGACCATCAATACCGCTTAGTTTTGGAATTTAAACCACATTGGTTGGTATAAAGATGTAAACCAATTTGTGAATAGCGTAACCATCCAATACCTAGCAGTATTGTGCCCTATATCCTTGTTTAATAAAGTCTCTGCACGTGAAGCTGAATGGAAGGGATTGATAGGTTACGTGTAATTTTAAGAAACCTTTTGTCAAATAGTTTGTTGTACAACCTGCATTACACGATGCACCAAGCAGTCTAAAACTATGCTGTGGGACCGGTGTGATAGGAATGAATTCTGGGCTGGAGCAATTCTGATCTCAAATTATTCAGGCAGGCGCTGATAATACATTTTCAGCTGCAGCTGGTGATCTCCGAAAGTGGTGGGGTTGAATACTTGCCCTGAACTGTAGCAATTAAATCTGATTTCATGAGAGAGGGAGAGAGAGAGAGAGGAAAAAAAAAAAAAGTGGGGAGGGTTATCCGCTGAGAATATTTTTGGGGAAAAAATAGGGTGGAAGTGTTTATTTTAAAGTACATCTATAACATACATTTTGCAATAAAGCCACAGATTCTAACAGAGCACTCATCAAATATTCAGGTCCTTTCATGGCGCGCCAAGTCAATGAAATCTGATGCTCTAAAGGAGCCCTTTGACCAAATTCTTTTAAAACTGTGCTCTATGCCCCCCACCCACGTCAAAATTTACTTCCATCGTGCCAGGGCCAGCATTTTGTCATGGGTGCCCAAAGCTTACGCTGGGGTGACCTTTATGCAAAAAAATGATATGCACTGTGCCAGAATTTTGGCATTGATGCCATCCATATACCATGAGTGATGCTTATGTTAAAAATTACCACTAGTGTGTCAGGGGCATTTTTTTGTCAGGGTTGCCATGCCCCATATGCCTTAGATGTCCTCACCCATATTGTAGGGATTACCACCAATGTGCCAGTGCTAGCACTTTGAAGTCGAAGGCTCATATGCCAAGAATTTCTCCCACTATGCCAGCACAAGAATTCTTTTCTTCAGGGGTGCTTCTCCTCCATTGTTCGAGAGTCTGCATTTTGTCATTGGAACCTCCTTATGCCAAAAATTACATACAAGTGACACTTTACTTCTTGGAGCTGCTGACATGCCACTCCTACTCTCTGATACTAACATTGCCACCATCTCTATCATTGACAGGCTTTCCAGGTGAACAAGGACTTATTTTATGATTTCTCTGATTTCCTCAACACCTCATCCATCCAACACATCTCTGTCTCTTTGGCACACTGAATGCAATACAGCACATCACCCAACCAGTTCACTTCAAAGGACACATCCTTTACCTTGCCTTCTGAACATCCCTGGCAATACCATGCAAGCTTCTTATACTCCTGAAGTGGACTGATCACCATGTCATACTTAAATCCCTGCTCAGCTTCCTACCAACAAACCAAGGGCAACCCAAAAGAGAAGACATACCCTTAAGATTCTTCAAAGATTTCTCCATAGATAGCCTAATACTTGTGCTCATCTCTCATCCTGACAATTCTATTTCCAATGCCAACATCATCCAAAACTACTTTTGCACTTCTTTTGAAAAGCATGTGAACATTCCCATTCCATTTACAAAACACAGGTGCAAGCCAAAAACATCACTTTTCTGGTACTTTAAAGACCACGCTGACAATAAACACTCCATCTGCAGACAGGAAAGATATGGAAGAAAAGCAGATCTCCTGATGAACTCTTGATACTGAAGTCCCTCTGTAGAACACGCTGACAGCTCATCGTAGCAGTCAAAATGAAGTACTACAACACCACCATCAGTGAAGCCACCATATAAGCAGAGTGCTCTTTAAGACAATAAAGCACTGCATCAACTCTCTGTGTGATGCTTGATTCCCACACTCCACATAATAGTGCAATCCGGACAACCTACTTTTTTCAGTAAAAAACAAATACAGAAGATCTGACAGCACATCAACAATCCCAACCCTGCTTCTTCTTTTACACTCGCCCATTCTAGTAGAATCTTCCAATGGTCATTCTTTAAAGCTATATCTCCTATCAACATGCTCAATGCCCTCAAAACCACTTTCTATGACAATGATGTCTTACCCTCTTCCTTCGTCAAAGCTCGCTCTGGGAAAGCTCTCTCATTCCTACTCACCATTGTCAATGTTTTCCTCTTTCAAGGCATCTACCCAGGCACCCACAACAGGCCAGTTCATTCATTCCCAAGGAAGCCTAGACTAGACCCTGCTGACCTTGCCAACTACTGGCCCATCACTCACCATCATATCATTGAAAAAAGTAGCCTACGCTCAAGGTAACATCAGTGCTAATCATCTCCTGCATGACTACCAATCTGGCTCCAGTTTACGCAGCAGTATAGATACCACTACTTTGCACATCCTAGACGAGGCCCTCCTGTCTACAATTGAAGATTAACCCTGCCCCCTGATACTGCTGGACCACTTAGCTGCCTTCAACACAGCCAACCATCACACCCTTGTGTTGGAGCTGGCCTTTTTGCAGGGTTATTCCCAAGTGTTTTTTTGCTTCTTCCTCCTATTTTTCCTGACCTGTTTTTGTTGGCTTTAGGACTCTGGGCACTTTACCCCTGCTAATCAGTTCTAAAGTGCATACACTCAGTGTGTAAATTATGATTGGTTATCCATGATTGGCATATTTGATTTACTGGTGAGCCCCTAGTAAAGTGCTCTGAGTGTGCTAGGGCTTGTAAATCAAATGCTACTAGTGGGCTTGCAGCACTTTTTTTGCCACCCACATGAGTAGCCCTGTAAATGTGTCTCAGACCTACTACTGTAGTGTTTGCGCATGCAGTTAACTGCCATGTTGACCTGGCAAGTGCACCCACTTGCTATGCCCAAACCTTCCCTTTTTCTTACATATAAGACATCACTTAGGCAGGCCCAAGGTACCACCACGGGCAGGGTGCAGTGTATGTGAAAGGTAGGACATGTAGTGGTGTGTTTTACATGTCCTGATAGTGAAATAGTGCCAATTTCATTGTTCACTATTGAAAGGCTATCTGTCACATAGGCTAGCATGAGATTTGCTTTGTAACACCTTACAAGTATAACTTTCCACTGAGACAAGATAGAAAAATAAAGTTTAGGCTCTCTGAACTCAGAATTCAATAACACATCTTTTTCGGGAGATGGCTTTTAAATTGTGTGTTTGAAAATGTCACTGTTAGAAAGTGGGCATTTTCTTGTTTAACCATTCTGTGTGCCTCTGCTGTTTATGTATTGACTGTCTGGCTTTGGAGTGACAGGGGCTGGGGATGTGCATTCACTGTAGACAGTCACAAGGGGGGGTTGAGGTGTGTCCGGCCTATCCTAGGTGGCTCATAGCTGGGCTGAATAGACCCTAGCTGCATTTAGAGTGATGGAAGGAGTTTGACTTGCACCTTAATAGGCTTTGTCTCCTTTGCACAATGCTGTCTCCTCCCCCTGCAATCATGCTGCACCAGAGAGGCAGAACTGGTTTGGACTGGGCTCAGTGACTTTTGCCATAAAGAGAAAATAGGGTATAAGTATGAGACCTTAAACCCGAGAACTTTAGATTACTTCTGGAATCAAGAGGAACCTCTGCCAAGGAGAAGAGCTGTGAGGAGGCGTACTGCTTCTTTGCTGTGTGTGCTTTGCTGGGTTGGCCTGCAGTTGCTGTTTCTGCCAAGGAGAGGACAAAGGACTAGACTTTGCTGTGTATCCTGCTTGTGAAGTTTCTCCAAGGGCTTGTGTGTGCTTGCCACCTCTTAAGAAGTCTCAGGGACACAAAAGACTTCCTGCAACTCTGCTGGTGCTGCTGGACTCTGCCATCTGTGAGTCCTACCCTTACCTGAAGTGCCTCTCTCCAGTGAAAGGGCCTCAGAAGTGGGTTTTGCAGCAGATCTCCGCAAGAACAGGTGCGAAGCATCGCAAAGCCTTTCAAAGCCTCTCAGACCCGAACAGCTGAAAGCCTCTCGGAACCGGCGACGCCTCACCAAGTCCTGCCGAACAGCTCAAAACCTCTTGGAATCGACGCTGGAGGACACGAAGCCTCGCTGTGCAGCCCCAGCACCGACGCTGTGCGGCACGAAGCCTTGCAAAGCAGCGCATTATACTCTGGTGCGTCATGCATTATACCTGTGTGCCAACCTCTTCCACGCATCACCTGCAGACCAGAACCCTCTTGGATTTTGATGCCTCACTTCCCCCTACAGTCGGGATTCGACGCATCACTTCTGCGTGCATCAGAACTGTTGCCTTGCCTCCCCAAGGACTCAGGAACTGACGCATCGCTGTGTTTTCCCACGCTTCTCTTCTTTGCAGCTGTTTGGCCTTGTGAACGTTGACGCATCTACAGGTACTTTGGCGTAAAATCACGCATCCATAGGTTTCTATGGACCAGTTTGCTTGAAACCTTTAAAAGTCATATTTTGAATTGTGTATGTTGGATTTTTGTCGTTTTGGTCTTGTTTGGTTTAATTAAAGATACTTTATTTTTCTAAACTGGTGTGGTGTCCATTTGTGGTGTTTTCACTTTGTTACTGTGTGTTTGGTTACAAATATGTAGTGATCAAGTCCACGCAGGTAGAAATGATTCAAGAGGATTTATTCAAGTTGGTTACAAGATCAGTAATACAGCCCCACCAGGAGCAGCCAGCATGGTGCTCAGCCCTTATCCAACTGTGGTTTTCATACACCAACATTCCATGTTACATCATCCTTACAGGGTTCCACTGGTGGAGAGATGGATGACATAAACAGCACTATAGCTAAGATACAACAAACTACTTTACGCATTGCCTTTGAGATAAGCCTGTCTGCTCGTGCCAAGCTACCAAAGGGATGAGCAGGGGTTATCTAAAGTGTGTAATCTCCTTATCCTGACTAGAAGCAAGGGTCCCTACTTGGAAAAAAGTGCATACCTCTGCCAACTAGAGACCCCAATTTTTAACACCCTTGTTCACACCTTGGAGTCTCAATTGGAATTCACTGACTATGTCCTTCACTAGCTCTCCTCCAACCTTTTAGAACAACACCAGTCCATTCACATGGACACCTCAAGATTACAAAAGATCCCTTTGACCTTAGGAGTCTCACTGGGTCCTAAACTGTCTCCTGTCATCTATGAACTCTACATGGAGCCCCCTGAGACACTACTCACAGATAACAGCATCAAAATCTGCCAGTATGCCGATACACAACGTTACTTGAAAGTTTTTCCCACTGCAGATATTCAACCCCTTAAACTCTACATGCACCTCAACCAGACATGGATGCTTAGCACACATCTGAAGCATAACCCCACTAAGAACAACAATCAAGAAATAGTACATATCAGGCTCAATGGCATCAACATTGACAGCTTTGAACTCCTACTTTCACTGAATGCCAAGTCACTTGAATTCACCCTAGACACTATACTCCTACACAAGAAATGCATTTAAAAAAAATAAAACATCCTGTTGTCAATTCTCTCTCTTAAGAAAATTGAAACGGTTTCTTCAAGAATGTGACTTTAGAATTGCTGTTGCTGTTCAAGCCCTCACACTCTCTCATCTGGACGGTGGTAATGCCCTGCTCAATGGTCTCCCAGATTCCACTTTGGTCCACATTGGTTTTCCCTAAGGGAATCCTACACATCACAATATGTCTCATCCAGAGCCTGAAAAAATACAATCGCATCACCCTCATAGCTTCCCTTGTCGGCCCTCACCACCTTTAAAATCGGATGCATTTTTTACACAGATACCATTCCCAGCACCCCTGCTTATTTTGCAGACAAGTTCACCATCTCTGGTGGCTCTCTGCGCACCAGCATACCAGACAGCATTAGACTCTAGACTAAGAGGTGGTAAAAAATGGAAAGAAATAAAAATTCCATTCCTTCATCTTTGCACCCAGGATCAGGAACAACATCTCTGCATCAATCAGGACCACTCAAACACTGCTCAGTTTAGTAAATAGTTGAAGATGCCTCTTTAAAGAACACTACATCACAATACAGGAACAGTAAACTTCAAATGCCAGAATCCAGCTATGTTTCCTATCAGTTGGTGACTATATTCTTGTCCTTGACCCTGAAAAGTGCTCTATTGACTTTTAGCTAGGTTTGAGCTTTACAACTACCTCAGGCATACATATACATGACATGCAATGCCAGGAATTTGCAATTGAGCCCATCAAAATGCCATGAGCCTTATGTCAAAAAGTTCTTCGAGAATGTCTGGACCATCATTTTAGAAAAGCTGTCCCCTCCCATACACCACAGTTGTGCCAAAGCCAGTATATTTCTATGTGTGTTCCGGATGCCAAGTATTACCTCTAGTATGCCAGTGCTAGTATTTCGTCACATGTACCCATTATTCTAAGAATTGTTTACAGAATACCAGTGCCAGAATTTTGCCACTTGGGCCTCTGGGCCAATGGCAGACCCACAAATAGAACACCATATTCTCACTTAGGCTCACATACATTCACTCATTCATACTCATTCTCTCTCACTCATTAACCCTCACGCTCACTCTTCAGTCTCACTCATTTACTCACACTCACTTGCACTCACATTTATAGTTTCTCACTTAGTCTTGCTTACTCTAACTCATTTTCATTCATTTATTTACTCATATACTTTCACTCACACTGCTTTCTCACTCACTTGTACTCACTCTTTCTCACTCAGTCTTATTCTCACTCAGCATTATTCACTCATTCATTCACACACTCACTCTTACTTTCACTTACTCGTTCTTTCTTACTCACAATCACTCTTACTCTCATTCTGAAGCACTCTAAGTCATACTCTTTACTCGTTTTCAATCATTCCTTCTGTCAGTCATTCTCACACACATACTCAAACATAAACACATGCTCACACAATCTTTTTAACACACACACACTTACCAACATTCACAAACACAGTATGCATTTCAAACCTTTTTTTTTTTTTAAATACTTTTTTTCTTTTATTTACTTCAGTTACCTGTGGAAGGTTCCGTTCTAATGCTTAATTAACCCTCGTGGCAGGAACACAGCCAAAGAAGGAAACTGAAAAACTGGAGCCTTGAACCTGTGAAGTCAAAAGTTCCAGGCTTCAGCCTCTTTTTCACGCTGTCCTAACTCTGTGACATGCTGATTGGCAGGTAGAACTTAACTGCCCAGGGCTGCCTTTCCATGTGATGCTGAAACACATCACAAATTGGAAGACCCTGAAGAGCCCATGAAGTGTGACAGACCCTGAGGCCAGGGCTCAGACTTCACCTACCTTGGACAATATGTTTGATGGCTGGTGCAGGCACCTCCATAGGCTGCACCATTCATCAAACAATGTCATTGTCTGCCTCAGGCTTCTTGACCCTCATTCTCAGTGAGGGTTGGTATTTTTATTACTCTAATAGTAAATAATCTGTTATCCGCTATCCGCATAATAAAAGCGGAGCAGAAAACAACGAGGGCAAAGCCCCAATGTCCGTAAAGGTGAGCCGCTCCTGTACATTTCTGATGAAAATACAGTAAATCATTGTTTTCACTTTCTAAGGAAAGCCAGTTTCTTTTTCATGCCGGTCCACAGCCTATTGAAATTTGCAATGAAACATTGAATTAATCGATTGCCTGATTTACCACTGCATAAAGCTTTGTGAATCTGCCCATTATTCTTCCTGTATGCACAATTCTGTTCTAGAATTAAATTTTGATAGTCCACTTTCTATTTCTGAGTTTGGTAGGTACCTTAATGCTACAAGGCATCCTCTGTGTAAGGAAACTTTGTGCAGACAGAGTGGCCTTAGGTGATTGTTTACAAGCTGAGCAAACCACGGTAATCTAAAAATGCATTGGATGTTTTTCTAGTCATTGATCGCATTTTATGTGGGGTGTTTTTAGAGTGCTAACTTGCCACAGAAATATTCTTACAGATCACTTCAGGAATCATATCCAAAATGATGCATAATACAGCCGCAGTTTACTGCCCAATGGAAGTCAAACGAAAGAGGATAAACACTTGTCATGGTATTACACAGTCCATGCGAAGTTGCAGAAGAGCTCAAAAGAACTGGCGTTTCCCAAAAACTTAACCACCCACATAGACATACGTCAGACTAAAAGAAGATTGTAGGTATACACAAGCATAGCGCTATCTGCCTCACATGTGTGTGCTGCCTTCACCCCATGTTTAATCGCAGCAACAAATTTGCAGCATTCCACTGAAACTCACGCATGACACCTGACAGAGCTAAAACAATCTGATTATTCTTTACACAACTTATTTACTGGTTTAGACACAGAATCCTAAATGTGCCCTTTGCACACGTCCAGAAAAACGATACAGAAACTCATAAAATTAAAGAATCAGCACCATAAAAGCATGCTTACATGAATAGAAATAGAGAATTTCAATTAGAAAAAGATTGAAATGTTTACTAATAGGGTGTTATAACAGATTAATTATGAAAAAGTATGATTTAAATTGATTTTACTGACAAAATAATACAATTCTAATGAAGTGGCTTCGCATTTCTATTGCCTTTCATTGTAATGCACCACAAAGAGAAAGTGGTGCAAAATTGTATTAGCAATTACTACAAAACGAATATTCACAGTAGTGATACTAGACATTAATAGGATCCTAAATAGGTGAAAACTATTTTAGTAAAATTAAACTTTAGAATAATTTACATGTATGAATGTTGAAAATTTGTGGAAGAATGCCAACTTGAGTCATTTATATGTAATAACACACTGAAAAGCATTACCATTATTTCCTTATATGACATGTTTGATTTATTTCATTATGTTTAAATATAATTAGGAGTTTACTTTACTGAAGATACGAGGTTACCTTTAAATACGTTCACTCATGTTCTTTCCTAACCTGCATTATTTCATAGCTTAATACAATAGACTTTTCACATTTCTTCAAATGTTGCTTTATCTGTTTTGCATATGAAAATAGCATTTACTAAGGACATATTCTAGTATTCACGATGGAGTGAATTGGTGTGAACCTTGAAACTATTTCTAGACTGGCGGTAAACGTGGATAAATCTTATGTGTATTTCTTTGTGGATAATCCCCTGGCCCAGACGTCCCATTTGGAGAGAGAACGATCAGAGTAGAATCTACCACATTCAAATACCTGGGGATCCAAATATATATAGAGACACATGGAATCTGTTAGAAGGCAACCTCCAGAAAGTGATAACTATGCTGTGCTCCCAGGTATCCTTCTGGACCTTACTTCCGCTCTCCGTGGCTGGATGCCTCGCCATATCAAAAATATTGATGCTCCGGTGCCTACTTTATTTCTTCGCCAACCTGCCGGTAGTGGTCTCAACGTGATACTTCAAAACAATAAACACTATACTGACGGAATTAATATGGGGGAATGGCCAAAGACGTATAAGTTTAGCAAAGCTGCAGTTACAACCAGACAGCGGGTGATGGGAGCACCAGATTTCAAAGCTTACTGTCTAGCTGGACAAATGCAGTGGCTTTTATACTGGCTGGTGGGCTGTGATTATCAAGAGATAGCCTACACACCTCATATGATCACACAGCGCATTACACAGACTGCTCTGCCCCATGGTGCGCGCCCCCTCAGAGGTCCCTTTATTGTTAAAAGTGGCTCTCACATATTGGAAAATGGCTCTGAAATACTCTGCACAGATGATCCCTTATGCCTCCAATATACTTCTATTGGGACTTCCTACGCTAGTGGGAATACTGACACAGCATCAACCACGCAAATGGGAACAGGCAGGAGTGACAACAGTGGGGGCATTGTTTGGAGATGGGATGCCACTGAGTCATGCAAACTTTGTGAATGAGCAGGGGTAACCTGATTCATTGTTTCTCATACACACAAATATCAGTAGCTCTATAAAACTACACTGGGCTCCAGAGGGAACAGAACCCCTCACACATGAATTAGTGTATTCATTTCACCTCATGGGTAATGGTAGGCATTTGATACAGAGGCCTCCGCAAGCATTTAGCAATATCTCTGCCACAATTATAAACCCAGTAGGAGCTAGACATGGGCAGGGAATTGTGGGACAAAGAATGGATTTCTCTGCTCGAATTTACAACAAAAATTCCCAAAATACCACATTCGAATTTATACAATTCCCAATTGTCCATTGAGCCTACCTCACACCGCACAGGCTACATGCAATGTTTCCCGCTGTCTCTGCGGCATGCCCCAGGTTCCCTGAAAAAGATCCTATGCTATTGCATATGATATGGACCTGTCCGACCCTTGCATATTACTGGGCACAACACTGGAGTAAGTAGTAGCGGGTAATATCTGGCAAACAGCTGAGAGCGGTCTTTTTGGCCTTCTACCCATGTCCAAAAAGTTATAAGGTACAAGCGAGATTTGCATATTTGGCACTTCTTCTAGCAAAACACCTCATTACTAGGCGTGGAAGTCAGCAGCCCCCCCTACGGTTGGGTTATGCAGGAAGAATATGGAGAGATCGGGAATGGCAGAGAGCAGAGCACTCTGCAGGGAAGAATACCGTAGGTTCATGAAGAGGCCAACAGCCATGGTCTGGGATTCAATATTGGAGTCCTTCTAAGCTCAAAACTTGTCTAATGATTAATTGATTTAACTTGTAATTCATGTCAAGGTCGCAACATTGCTGTTACATTTGGGGCATAGCCTATCATTCACACACTGGTATTAGTGGTGTGGGTCTACAGTCTGCAGGTGTACAGAAATGGTATAGCCATGGTAATGATAACAAAAGACCCTGTTCCCCAAGATGCAATGGCATGTGGGACCATGTCAAATTGTATTATTGAAGAATTTATTGTTCAAGCAAGGAATGCCTCTCTTAGAATATATGCTTTGTTATATGTCTGCCGTCAGTGGGGAGGGTGGAGTTTGGATATTCACCAATTTTATGGGATTAACATGACAGTTATCATCCTATAATGCTGCCCGTGAAATGACAGTTTTCACAATGTATATACCGACTTTAATGAAGACACAAGTAAATGCGGTTCACGGTACAGTTACAGCACAATATTATGGATATTCTGGTAACCTGTTGTTAGAATCGAAATGTCTCATTACCCCGTCCTCCATGATGTATGCTGTGTTATGTTAGCATTCATGTAGCTAGGTCATATAATTGTGATTGCAAATGTGTATGTGCCCAGCTTCTGTATGGTAGTGTAGGCCTAAGTTAGCATCTGGGTCGCCATTTTCCCCTCCTTGAGTCTTCATGTTACGCTGTGAGCAATCCCCAGCCTCTGTGCCCCCGCTCTCTCCTCCTGATTCAGCAGAAGCTGCTGTTTAGAAAGTTCTCATATCTCATCCAAGGTTGGGACCCAGATGCACGAAGAGAATAGTTTATTCAGCTCTGCATTCCTATCATTGGACATAGCTATGCTCCCACACCAGAGAGAGCTGAGACCGAGTAGGATGGCCTTGGGAGCCTGATAACGTGTACCCATTCCGCAGGTGGTAGCTCCTCCTCAGTGCCTCCTTTCTCCGTCTTTCTGCCCAAGCAGTATTTTTCCATCAGGGGCGGGGTTCGAGAGGTGTTGGAAGGTTTATTCTGTGTTACCAAATGTTTGTTAGTCAGTCCCCTCGGTAGCATCTAAGGAGGCTAGTCAGACTGGACTCCGCTGCAGCGTATTTTACAATAAACTAACTTGGTTTGTATTCTCTACTGCGTCACCGACTCTTCATTTCTTGGAAGGCTAAGAGGAGGTCGCGAGTGACCTGGGTGGCCCTAATCGGGTCACTTCCTTCACTGTCCTATTCATGATGTAACCAGCTGTACTGTTTTGACTACCAAAACCCAATAAAGTTTATTTATAAAAAAAATGTGAACCTAACCCCAGCACTGACACCATGGAATGCAACAATGTAATTTTATTTCTGTTGACTAACCTGTGAAGACGTAAAGGACAGTCGTTTCTCATGACCAGCATGGAAACCCATGCTGGAGTATCGAAATTTGTACCTTGTGATCGGATGAGCTACTACGTGATGATCTGAGGATTATGTATGATGACTGGTCACAAGGAGCATCATAAAGACTATCGGAAAAGAGACCCCAAAGGAGGGGAAGCGACACATGCTCTTTATATCCCTTTGCAAAAGGACCATATGCTTTTTTATGATTTAAGAACCATCCTCTTGGCACTTAATTTTTGAACTACCTTTGCTGATGCTCTTAGCAGACTGATTGGAATCCTTCTTTGCCGACAGTCTGTTTTCCTATGCCCCATGCTTTTTTCCCCTTGCCAATGATCTTGCCTGCTGAACTCTCTTGGACTGTCTGGTGAGCAACCAGACTTGGCCCATTTCCCCTTTTAGCCCATGCCCATGGGCTTGCCCCCAGTGGACTTTAACTTGATCCTTTTGTCCCTTACCATAGAACCTTTTGAATGATTGTTAGAGGAAACCATCCTTCTGCCTTTTGATGGTGTCTTGTAACCATCCTATTCTGAATTCGAATCTTTGACTAAATGTGTGGCCTTATACTACATGCTGTAAGTTTCTTGAATTAAATGCTTAAAATGATACTTATATGCATTGATTTTGGATCATTAATAAAATAACCAAATTTTCTAAATCTGCCTTAGTCTGTTATTGTGTCCTTATTTTCTTTCTTTAAACCGTGCTATTTGAATGTAGACTCTAAATGCATAATAGGGAGAATCATTGACTGTTTTCAGAACATCAAGCTCTGCTGCTTTTATTCTGTTTTGCGACTGCAGAACTTATAGTCTGTATAATCCTGGTTAGACTGAACTTCTTCAGGAGGTTGGGTCTACCCATTGTAATACATTATTTCGATAGCATGGCCCTAAGAGTGGTGTATTTGAACATTATCTCAAACTTGTGAGTTGGCTCAAGGGTATAACGAACCACCCCCTATACCAGCTTAAGCGGGGGTGCTACTGAGGCAGATTAAATAGTTTTACGGCCCTTCTTGACGTTTACCTTTGGCTCGCAGGTCATTGCACGTCACACATTAAAACTAATAAACTTTGAAAGAATAAACTATAATAACACAGCTGTATGGTGGAGAACTAAAGAAAACCTTTTAAAAGCAGCCTAAATCAGTGACAGAGAGAAAGACCAAGTATTAAAATGACAAAAAAGTAAAAGTTAGAGGCCAATTGAGTGAGACAGTGCAAAGGAAAGCAAGTAAAATGCAAATAATGAAGGAAGGAAAAGGAAGCATGAAGGAACGAGGATACAAATGAACACAGGAAATAAGGAGAAAATGTATAAAAAAACAAAGAAAGAAAGAATGGAAAGGAGAAAAGGAAAAATCAAAGACAAAAAAGGAAAAGGAAATGATAAGGAAAGGAAGAAAGCAGAAAAATATAATGAAGAAATGTAAGATGTTAGGATGGATGATTGAAGGAAAGAAGAGAAAGAATTAACAGATAAAAAAAATACAAAAAGAAAAGCTACAAATGATGCCTGAAAGAATGCCAGGAGCAAAATAGGAACAAACTGATATAAAGAAGGATAGAAAGCTAGAAAAGGGCTGATGGAATGAAAGAAGAATGGACATAAGGAAAGAAAGTTTGAAAGAAAGAATGAAATATGCATAAAACAAAGATGGAAAGAAGGAAAAAAGAGGCAAAGAAAGAAAGAAAATAGAATGAATAAAAGAAATAGGTCAATACAGGTAAATATGTAGTCTTTGGCCAAATTCCTTTAAAATCCTGCAATAATAATCATCATTTTCTACAAATTTTCCCCAGAAGTACAATTCCCATGAAACTTCATAGGAAGGATTGGGATTGCTCACACATTTATTACTATATATGGGTCAAAGTGGGGGGTATTTATTTTTCTGGCTACTCCCTTGAGTTTGCTACTAATTAATGGTCCTCATTGGGTAGCCAATGGGTTTTGGACATCCTAATTCCCACCCCTTCCTATCAGTGGAAAGAGATGCATCAGAGGACAATCTCCCCTGTGGTAAAGTGCAGTGATGTGAGCTGTCTAATCGTAAAGTGTCCACTACGGTTAGAGTAGTGAGTAAGTGGCAGCAAGTCTGTAAAAATGCTTTAGCTGGATCACACCCAATGCTTCCCACCGAGGCAGGTATAAATCCCACACTCACCCCACCAAACAATACACAACAAATGGATAGTAGCTTATGCGGCTGCCCAGGAGGGTGCTTCAAAACCACAAAGTTACAGAAGACACCAGTGGCGGCTCGCCGAGGGAGTGGTGCTGGGCGGTGGTGGAGGGGCAGTGGTGGAGGGGCAGGGTGTGGGGGGGGTAGTGGACTCGGACTTACGACGGACAGAACTCCCTCTGAGTTCTGTCCGTCGTATGTCCAAGTTCACTACCCCCCACCCTCCCCCGTCCCGCACCCCGCCCCGCACCACTCCCTCGGCGAGCTGCCACTGGAAGACACGATGCAAATGTCGCAGTGTAATACATTCCTGCATGCTGACCTGACAGAACACAAAATGACCCAGTATTTTTCTAATTTTGTGCAACAGAGTAGCCCCTTCCACTGGAAAACACACTGGGCCTCAACAGGGAAGGAAACATCCAAATGCTACAAATCACGGCTGCATGGGTTTTTGTTGATTTATATTAACAGTAAGCCTGAACAACCAGAGGCTTGCCTTGCAACGCTCTGCCCGGAAAGGGGCGTGAGTAAGATGAAGGTCCAGTGGTCCACGTGATCCTAGGGAGGGGGATCACAACATAACTGGTAGCACTGATTAGGTTGGCCACAGTGCAATTTGGCTCATCAGGCGGGCAGGGCAGCGTAGGTTAGTCACCGCTGCCTGCCCTTGGATCGCCCGTAAGATAACCCACCATGTTGCATACTTTTGTATGGAATAAACCTGCAGCAATATTTTCCCAACCAAAAAATTGTGTTGTGTATTTATTCTATCATGCATGCTATTTGGCATTGGGTGGGGAGTGTTGCCTAAATAGGCACTATGCGGCTGTCCGCGGCTCACGCAGTGGGCCACCTAAAAGGGCGGCCCCCTTAGTGCCACTTAGGCACACCATCACCCCTCTAGTCTGGCGACCCGGGCGAGGAGTCCCTCAGCCCGGCGCGCGGACCGCGTCATTTCCGGCGCACAGAGGGTTGGGGGAAGGTACTTATACCTCCCCCTGCCTTTCTGGCGCCCTCTTTGCTGCCAGATACGCTGTCTCCCGCCCTACCGCTTACCCGGCGTGTGGCTGGGGAGCATGGTTAGGTAGTGTAGGAGAGTAGGATCTGCTTCACATGGGTACCCCCACTTTTTGCTGATGCTTCACTGTTTTTCGACCTTAGTCTGGCTGGGGCCCTGCTAATCAGAACCCCAGCCTAGCTGCTTCCTCTCTAAAATGGTTTCCATGTGCCTTAGGCACATCTCTGATTGGAATCTGGAGTGCCCTTATAAGTCCCTAGTATATGGTATACTATGTACCCAGGGCATAGGTACCTCAGAGGCCTACCAGGGGCTGCAGCATGTATTGTGCCACCCCTGGAAGGCCATCCAAACTGACACCGCAGGTCTGCTACTGCAGCCTGGGTAAGGTGGTGCATGCACTCCTTACTGTGATATAGGCTACCTATATCACTATATACCTACACACATATAAACCTATAAGTCACTCCTATGGCAGGCCTTATCAATCCTGAAGGCAGAGTGCGTGGTTCCTATGTGAGAGGGTGCCCCTGCATGAGCAGGGCCCCTCTGCAGCGTTCGGAGACCCTTCTCTGAGGCTGTTTGTAGTGCAGCCTGACCATATACTCTTAAGCGCATTATAACCTCGCGTTAAATGCTAACTTTGGGATGGCTGCACGGAAACATGTTGTGTTTGGTGTCAAACATCTTGGAATACTACCCCCCGCCAGTTCTGGCGGCGGGGGTAGCATTCCACCCTTCTAGAGGGAAAGACATGTACACACCGGTATGCCCGGTACTGACTTTCCAGAGCCCTGGCATTACAAAATGGATGCCGCTGCCACAGACACGAGTCTGGCCTCCTGCTGCTGACCGAAACTCCGGCAGGGGAGGCCTGGACAATAGGTTTCTGTCCCAGGGAGGTGTGACCACCTCCCCAGACAGGATAGTGTGTATTGGGGCTGGGCGGGAGCACTCTCTGGTGCTTTGAAGTCCTGCACTGGGGGCACATTTGGTGTCCCTGTGCATACCCCAGTTCAAACCGGCTCAGGGGCTTCCAGCCCCTGCTCTGGCGTGAAACTGGACAAAGGGAAAGGGGTGTAACCACCCCTCTGCCCTGGCCCTCCCATAGGTGGGGCCACAGAGTATGTCCAACCCCTACCTTAGTATAAGTAAGGGAACCCAGTCCTTAGGACTTTAGATTTACCTGGACGAAACTCTGATACAGAATCCTGGACCTTCGACGCTCTACTTTAAGATTAGAGGACTGAAGAATCTCCCTTGGGGTCAAGGAGTGACTCCCTGCTTGGCAGGCACCAAAGAAGCCATTGTCCGGTCTGCATCGCTGAAGCTCCCGTCGGACGCCGAAGTCTTTGCATCACCAGAGGTGGATTTCCAGACTTCCCCGAGGCTGCCCTGAGTCCCCAGCAAAGCTGAGGCCCGTAGCTGTCGTGGGTAACATGGAACCGTGACCCCTGGACACCGAACGCATTTGCAAGTGCATCCTCTTCTGGGTCTCCCACGAAGTCGTGCTTTGGGCTCCGAGTAGCCCCAGCCTCCAGCACCAACTGCACCGAAGATCACTGGCCTCCACTCCACGAGTGTCCTGTGAGCCAGCTCCACGTGCATCGTCTCGAGGCTCCTTCGCGGTCGCTAGTCCGTTGGCTAGTAGGCCCTCCCGAAGGCCAATCTTTTTCTGCTTGGGTTCCCTGGTTGCTCCAGGTGTGCCCTGACTTATCCTCGCTGGGTGAGTCCCCCAGACCTTGCTGGTCTGCAAAATCGTCCTTCTTCTATTTCCACGAGACTTGCCGTTGCCAAGGCTTGTTGGGTCCAATCCGGTCGCCGACACCCCTGCAATCGACAGACGTCGTGGGACAGCTCGAATCCAGCTCCTAGTTGTCGTCGACGCCTCCTGGACCTCGTGGCTGAAGAGTCAAGACGACCGTCAACCTACCTGAAGCACTCGACATCGGTGGGCATCTGCTCATCACCTTCCTGGTCACTGGCTAGTGACCCAGACTCTGTCCCCTCTGCTTTCAGGTTCTTCAGATCTTCGATCCACCTTTGGATCCACCCGAACCCTTTCGACTTGGCCGCCAGCAGCACTTTGCAGCAGATCGCCATTGAAAGCGACGACGAAACTCGACCCCGAAAGACACCTATGCACCCGGCTTCCTGGGTGAGGTAACTCGAGTACTCCGGTGCTCCCGTGGGTATTGACACTAGAACAGCCTAGTTCTCAAAGGGTTTGCTCCAAGTCCTCCTCTAAGTGTCCCTTTTCTTTTAAATTCAAATCGCGACTTTCCCCATAGAAGTTAACGGTGGTTCGCGGTTGTGTTCATACACTGCACGCGTCCCCCGTGGGTCCCCTGTGTCACTGCCTTGGGTGGTTCCTTGTGGTCCAAGCACTTCTACAGGCTCTAGGCCTTGTGTCTAGCTCAGTCGTGGTTCTTATACCACTTTATTGGTATATGGTTTGGTACGCCCCTGGGGCTCAAACGTGTATTTGTGCTATTACTGTAGATAACTAACTCGTAACGTATGTACTTCGAACTCTAGCCTCATAAAGAGACTAGAGGGGTGTGTTTAGTAATAAATACATATATTTTGAATATATACCTGGTGTGGTCCTCTTTAATTTGGTCACTCAAGAGATTATAGACTGGTAAAACAAGCTGCTTTACATTCCTTCAAGACTTAGCCTGAAGGCTGCTCTCCATAGCTACCACTAGGATAGCTTTCAATAAAGGTTGTCTTTAACCTATCTCCAATAAGGGGTTGTTTGGACTGGTGCAAGGTGCCCACTATAATTAGTGGACAGCATATGCCAGGCCAACTTCTCACATTGGTGTCCAGCGTGTGGGATTCCAGCTTGCTATTGTTTTACCAGATAATCTCAATTGAATTGATCAACTGAAAACCACTAAGGGTACCTGAGGTACATATAAATCAAGCTTAGTAATACAGTAAGTTCTACTGAACTTAGAGTTGTGTGTTAAGGGACAGCACACCCTTTCTACAACTCAAGAGAGTTTAGTAGGCCACACTAGAGTAGGTAGTGCATACACCACACCTCACTAGTGATGTCTTCAAAGCCAGGACCCAGTGAGTCCTTGCCAGAAGCCAGTGGGCTTCTTCCCTCCAAGTATGATAAACTCCCATTCTTGGAATTGAGAGCATTATGCAATACTAGGAAGTTGAAGACAGGCAAAAGTGCCAGCACCCAACACCTCAGGGAGGTGTTACTAGCTGATGATCTCAGCAGGCCCATAGGGTCTGAAGGGGTAGGCAAAGAGGGTGGGGCAGAAGATGAGGAAGGGGCCAGGGGTGAGGAAACCCAGCCCCCCCCCCCCCCTCTGAAACTGGCCAGGAAGGTGAAAATGACCTTGCCCTGGAAAATCCAATTCCTCCTGAGGAGGAGGAGGAGGAGGGAGAGGATCAGACTGACCTCCCCTTTGTCCCCCCAGGAAGAGTTCTGAGTGTGCCCAGAAGGTCTAGGTCTCCTTCTCAGGAGTCTAACCACTCTGACACCTCAATAGGGACCTCTGTCTCCTCTCATAGGAGGGAATCCTCTCATGAGAGGAGAAAGAGACTGATTCAATATGAGCAAGCTCAACTTGAACTCAGGAAACAGCAATTGGCTATAGACAGGGAGTCCCTAGATCTCTATAGAGAGAGACAAAAGTTGGGACTAGAGTACCATTGTGGTAGCAGTTTCCCCAAAGATAGGGGACGGTTAGCTGTCTATCAAGGCCACCAAGTGCCAGATAGGGCAGAGTCAGGTTGTGTACCTGGGCCACCTTGTGGGTGGAGGCCAGGTTCAACCACTGCAGAGCAAGATCCAGACCATCATGGACTGGACTGCTCCAACTACCCAGACTCAGGTGAGAGCCTTCTTAGGCCTGACTGGGTACTATAGGAGATTTGTCAAGGGGTATGGATCAATAGTGACACCCCTGCATGACTTAACTTCCAAGAAAATGCCCAAAAAGGTTCAGTGGACGGTTAGCTGTCAAAAGGCATTTGATGACCTGAAGCAGGCCATGTGCACTTCTCCCATTCTACAGAGTCCTGATTACTCCAAGAAGTTCATTGTTCAAACTGATGCATCTGAATTGGGGGTAGGGGCTGTACTGTCACAATTGAATGATGAAGGTCAGGATCAGCCAGTAGCTTTCATTAGCAGAAGGCTGACCCCTAGAGAGAAACGTTGGTCAGCCATTGAGAGGGAGGCCTTTGCTGTGGTCTGGGCTCTGAAGAAGTTGAGGCCATACTTGTTTGGTACTCACTTCCTTGTTCAAACAGACCATAAGCCCCTCTTATGGCTAAAACAAATGAAGGGTGAAAACCCCAAACTGCTTAGGTGGTCCATTTCCCTACAGGGGATGGACTTCACAGTGGAACATAGACCTGGGAGTAACCATGCCAATGCAGATGGACTCTCTAGGTACTTCCACTTAGAACATGAAGACTTAACTGGGCAAGGTTAGTTTAATGTCCCTACGTTTGGGGGGGGGTTGTGTAGGAGAGTAGGATCTGCTTCACATGGGTACCCCCACTTTTTGCTGATGCTTCTTATGACCATAGAAACCTGAGCAAGATTGTCCCTCCCTACCAGAGTGGGGATGATATCCACAAATGGATAACTGCTCTAGAGAGGGCCTGTAAAGTACAGAGGGTCCCTCAGGAGCAGTGGGCAGCAATCTTGTGGCTCTCCTTTGCAGACAAAGGTAGAGACAAGCTCCTCACTGTTAGAGAGGAGGATGCTGATAATTACAAAGTCTTGAAGAGTGCTCTAATTGATGGGTTTGGCCTAACCACTGAACAATACAGGTTAAAGTTCAGGGATACCCAAAAAGCACAGACTCAAGACTGGGTGGACTTTGTTGATTGTTCTGCCAAGGCTCTGGAGGGTTGGTTATTGGGCAGTAAGGTATGTGACTTCACAGGATTGTACAATCTGATAATGAGGGAGCAGATTCTTAATAACTGTCAAAATCAGCTGTTGCATCAGCACCTGGTAGACTCTGATCTGACCTCTCCCCAAGAATTGGGAAAGAAGGCAGACAAATGGGTCAGAACCAGGGTGAAGCAGAAGGTACAGAACCAAGGTGGTGACCCTAAGAAGCAAGATTCGAAAACCTCTGATAAGGGTGGGGAGAAGGGTAAAGATCAAAAGTCTTCACAAGGCCCCCAAAAATCTTCTTCGGGTGGGGATTCACAGTCTACCAAAGGGAAAGGCCAAGGAAAACCATGGTGCAAGGTCTGTAAGCAAAAGACCCACTGGACCAGTGATTGCACCAAGTCCAAAGACTCTACTCCAGCCCCCACCAATGCCCCTAAGGCACCTGCTCCCCTAGTGCAGTTACAGTTGGTGGTGGGACTACACAAGCCAAGGGTTTAGTAGGGTTGACCCTGGGTAAAGAGATGAGCTCTGACCTAGTCAGAGAACTCACTCAGGCTGTCCTAGTCTGTGATGGAGGCATGGATATGACCTCCTCTGTGAGTCCCAGTAATCTGGGCAAGTACAGACAACAGCTTTTAATCAATGGAAGAGAGGCTTTGGCATTTAGGGACACAGGGGCAAGTGTCACCATGGTGACACAAGACCTTGTGAATCCTGGGCAGATAATACTTGGTGAAATGTACCAAGTGACCAATGCTAGCAACGTCAGAACAGACCATACTCTGGCAGTTGTTAACTTCTCCTGGGGAGGGGTAACTGGCCTTAAGAAGGTTGTGGTAAGTGCAGACCTACCCGTTGAATGCTTGCTTGGCAATGACTTAGAAACTTCAGCTTGGGCAGAAGTGGAGCTCAGGACCCATGCAGAAATGCTGGGGATCCCTGCAGATGTGTTTGCTGTGACCAGGTCACAAGCCAAAATGTCTAGCACTGAACAGGCCTTGGATTCTGGAATAATGGACCAAGTGCCTTCCAAGAAGAGGAGTAGCAGGGTAAAGGCAGTGCCTTCCCCTTGGCTCAGAAGGAAGATCAGTCCCTTGAGGGGGATGATCTCAGTCCTGAGGAAGGAACTGTCCCAGAGGAGCTTGAACCTGAACAGGTTGAGTTCTTGGGGACAGGGGGACCTTCCAGGGCAGATCTGAGCCAGGAGCAGCAGAGCTGCCCTCTCTTGAACCCCTCAGACAGCAAGCTGCTGCTGAGGCTGCTGGGAAAGCTAGTGGTCCCCATACTGTGTATTGGGATGATGGACTCTTGTACTCAGAGTGTAGAGACCCCAAGCCTGGTGCTACCAGGAGGTTGGTTATACCTTTGAAGTTCAGGGGCTTCCTATTGACCCTAGCCCATGATATTCCCTTAGCAGGTCACCTGGGCCAGAACAAGACTTGGGACAGAATTGTCCCTCACTTTCACTTGCCCCACATGTCTGAAGACACCAAGGAGTTTTGTCGCTCCTGTGTAACCTGCCAGGCCAGTGGCAAGGCAGGTGGCACTACAAAGGCCCCCTGATACCACTACCTGTGGTGGGGGTTCCCTTTGAAAGGGTGGGGATTGACATTGTTGGTCCCATGGATCCCCAAACAGCATCTGGGCACAGGTTTATCCTGGTGGTAGTGGATCATGCCACCAGGTACCCAGAGGGTATTCCCCTTAGGACCACTACAGCACCTGTGGTGGCAAGGGCCCTCCTGGGAATTTTCTCAAGAGTGGGCTTCCCTAAGGAGGTTGTATCAGACAGGGGTGCAAACTTTATGTCTGGATACTTAAAAGCAATGTGGAAGGAGTGTGGAGTACCTTACAAGTTCACCACACCCTATCACCCACAATGCAATGGTTTAGTTGAGAGATTCAACAAAACCTTGAAGGGCATGATTAAAGGGCTCCCAGAAAAGCTTAGGCGAAAATGGGACATACTCTTGCCCTGCCTTTTATTTGCATACAGGGAGGTGCCTCAAAGGGGGTTGGCTACAGCCCTTTTGAACTTTTGTTTGGTCACCCTGTCAGGGGTCCACTGTGCTTGGTGAAGGAAGGATGGGAGTTACCTCTCAAGCCCCCAAAGCAAGACATAGTGGACTACGTACTTGGTCTCCGCTCCCGGATGGCTGAGTATATGAAAAAGGCAACTAAAAACCTTGAGGCTAGCCAGGAACTTCAAAAGGCCTGGCATGATCAAAAGGCTGTACTGACTGTTTATCAGCCAGGACAGAAGGTGTGGGTGTTGGAGCCCGTGGCCCCAGCAGCTCTCCAAGACAAATGGAGTGGACCCCATACCATTGTTGAGCAGAAGGGTGAGGTTACCTACTTAGTAGACCTAGGAACACCCAGGAGTCCCCACAGGGTTCTCCATGTCAACAGGTTAAAACCATATGTGGACAGGGCAGACATGGGCTTGCTCATGGCTACTGATGAGGGACAGGAGGAAGAGAGTGACCCACTCCCTGACCTGCTCTCACAGAACCCTGATGATGGTGTAGCCTTGGCAGGCAGCCTCACTACCCAGCAGCAGACTGATTGCAGACAGGTGCTCAATCAGTTCAGACACATGTTCTCACTGACACCCAGTCAGACTACATGGTGCACTCATGAAGTGGACACTGGGGACAGTCTGCCTATTAAAAATAAGATTTATAGGCAACCTGACCATGTCAGGGACTGTATCAGGACAGAAGTCCAGAAGATGTTGGATTTGGGAGTTATTGAACCCTCAGATAGCCCTTGGGCTAGTCCAGTGGTCCTTGTGCCAAAACCTCACACCAATGGTGGGAAAAGAGAGATGAGGTTTTGTGTGGACTACAGGGGTCTCAATGCAGTCACTAGGACTGATGCCCATCCAATACATAGGGCAGATAAGCTAATAGACACTTTGGCCTCAGCCAAGTATCTAAGCACATTTGACCTGACAGCTGGCTACTGGCAGATCAGACTAGCTGATGATGCAAAGCCAAAGACAGCATTCTCAACCCCTAGTGGGCATTATCAATTTGTGGTGATGCCCTTTGGTCTGAAGAATGCACCTGCCACTTTTCAGAGGTTGGTGAATACAGTCCTTACAGGTTTGGAAGCCTATAGTGCAGCATATCTAGATGATATTGCTGTCTTTAGCTCCACCTGGGAGGCTCACCTGGTCCACCTCAGAAATGTTTTACAGGCCCTGCAGAAAGCAGGCCTGACTATCAAGGCCACCAAGTGCCAGATAGGGCAGAGTCAGGTTGTGTACCTGGGCCACCTTGTGGGTGGAGGCCAGGTTCAACCACTGCAGAGCAAGATCCAGACCATCATGGACTGGACTGCTCCAACTACCCAGACTCAGGTGAGAGCCTTCTTAGGCCTGACTGGGTACTATAGGAGATTTGTCAAGGGGTATGGATCAATAGTGACACCCCTGCATGACTTAACTTCCAAGAAAATGCCCAAAAGGTTCAGTGGACGGTTAGCTGTCAAAAGGCATTTGATGACCTGAAGCAGGCCATGTGCACTTCTCCCATTCTACAGAGTCCTGATTACTCCAAGAAGTTCATTGTTCAAACTGATGCATCTGAATTGGGGGTAGGGGCTGTACTGTCACAATTGAATGATGAAGGTCAGGATCAGCCAGTAGCTTTCATTAGCAGAAGGCTGACCCCTAGAGAGAAACGTTGGTCAGCCATTGAGAGGGAGGCCTTTGCTGTGGTCTGGGCTCTGAAGAAGTTGAGGCCATACTTGTTTGGTACTCACTTCCTTGTTCAAACAGACCATAAGCCCCTCTTATGGCTAAAACAAATGAAGGGTGAAAACCCCAAACTGCTTAGGTGGTCCATTTCCCTACAGGGGATGGACTTCACAGTGGAACATAGACCTGGGAGTAACCATGCCAATGCAGATGGACTCTCTAGGTACTTCCACTTAGAACATGAAGACTTAACTGGGCAAGGTTAGTTTAATGTCCCTACGTTTGGGGGGGGGTTGTGTAGGAGAGTAGGATCTGCTTCACATGGGTACCCCCACTTTTTGCTGATGCTTCAATGTTTTTCGACCTTAGCCTGGCAGGGGCCCTGCTAATCAGAACCCCAGCCTAGCTGCTTCCTCTCTAAAATGGTTTCCATGTGCCTTAGGCACATCTCTGATTGAAATCTGGAGTGCCCTTATAAGTCCCTAGTATATGGTATACTATGTACCCAGGGCATAGGTACCTCAGAGGCCTACCAGGGGCTGCAGCATGTATTGTGCCACCCCTGGAAGGCCATCCAAACTGACACCGCAGGTCTGCTACTGCAGCCTGGGTAAGGTGGTGCATGCACCCCTTACTGTGATATAGGCTACCTATATCACTATATACCTACACACATATAAACCTATAAGTCACTCCTATGGCAGGCCTTATCAATCCTGAATGCAGAGTGCGTGGTTCCTATGTGAGAGGGTGCCTCTGCAGCGTTCGGAGACCCTTCTCTGAGGCTGTTTGTAGTGCAGCCTGACCATATACTCTTAAGCGCATTATAACCTCGCGTTAAATGCTAACTTTGGGATGGCTGCACGGAAACATGTCGTGTTTGGTGTCAAACATCTTAGAATACTACCCCCCCCCCCCGCCAGTTCTGGCGGCGGGGGTAGCATTCCACCCTTCTAGAAGGAAAGACATGTACACACCGGTATGCCCGGTACTGACTTTCCAGAGCCCTGGCATCACAAAATGGATGCCGCTGCCACAGACACGAGTCTGGCCTCCTGCTGCTGACCGAAACTCCGGCAGGGGAGGCCTGGACAATAGGTTTCCTGTCCCAGGGAGGTGTGACCACCTCCCCAGACAGGATAGTGTGTATTGGGGCTGGGCGGGAGCACTCTCTGGTGCTTTGAAGTCCTGCACTGGGGGCACATTTGGTGTCCCTGTGCATACCCCAGTTCAAACCGGCTCAGGGGCTTCCAGCCCCTGCTCTGGCGCGAAACTGGACAAAGGGAAAGGGGTGTAACCACCCTTCTGCCCTGGCCCTCCCATAGGTGGGGCCACAGAGTATGTCCAACCCCCTACCTTAGTATAAGTAAGGGAACCCAGTCCTTAGGACTTTAGATTTACCTGGACGAAACTCTGATACAGAATCCTGGACCTTCGACGCTCTACTTTAAGATTAGAGGACTGAAGAATCTCCCTTGGGGTCAAGGAGTGACTCCCTGCTTGGCAGGCACCAAAGAAGCCATTGTCCGGTCTGCATCGCTGAAGCTCCCGTCGGACGCCGAAGTCTTTGCATCACCAGAGGTGGATTTCCAGACTTCCCCGAGGCTGCCCTGAGTCCCCAGCAAAGCTGAGGCCCGTAGCTGTCGTGGGTAACGTGGAACCGTGACCCCTGGACACCGAACGCATTTGCAAGTGCATCCTCTTCTGGGTCTCCCACGAAGTCGTGCTTTGGGCTCCGAGTAGCCCCAGCCTCCAGCACCAACTGCACCGAAGATCACTGGCCTCCACTCCACGAGTGTCCTGTGAGCCAGCTCCACGTGCATCGTCTCGAGGCTCCTTTGAGGTCGCTAGTCCGTTGGCTAGTAGGCCCTCCCGAAGGCCAATCTTTTTCTGCTTGGGGTCCCTGGTTGCTCCAGGTGTGCCCTGACTTATCCTCGCTGGGTGAGTCCCCCAGACCTTGCTGGTCTGCAAAATCGTCCTCCTTCTATTTCCACGAGACTTGCCGTTGCCAAGGCTTGTTGGGTCCAATCCGGTCGCCGACACCCCTGCAATCGACAGACGTCGTGGGACAGCTCGAATCCAGCTCCTGGTTGTCGTTGACGCCTCCTGGACCTCGTGGCTGAAGAGTCAAGATGACCGTCAACCTACCTGAAGCACTCGACATCGGTGGGCATCTGCTCATCGCCTTCCTGGTCACTGGCTAGTGACCCAGACTCTGTCCCCTCTGCTTTCAGGTTCTTCAGATCTTTGATCCACCTTTGGATCCACCCGAACACTTTCGACTTGGCCGCCAGCAGCACTTTGCAGCAGATCGCCATTGAAAGCGACGACGAAACCCGACCCCGAAAGACACCTATGCACCCGGCTTCCCTGGTTGAGGTAACTCGAGTACTCCGGTGCTCCCGTGGGTATTGACACTAGAACAGCCTAGTTCTCAAAGGGTTTGCTCCAAGTCCTCCTCTAAGTGTCCCTTTTCTTTTAAATTCAAATCGCGACTTTCCCCATAGAAGTTAACGGTGGTTCGCGGTTGTGTTCATACACTGCACGCGTCCCCCGTGGGTCCCCTGTGTCACTGCCTTGGGTGGTTCCTTGTGGTTCCTTGTGGTCCAAGCACTTCTACAGGCTCTAGGCCTTGTGTCTAGCTCAGTCGTGGTTCTTATACCACTTTATTGGTATATGGTTTGGTACGCCCCTGGGGCTCAAACGTGTATTTGTGCTATTACTGTAAATAACTAACTCGTAACGTATGTACTTCGAACTCTAGCCTCATAAAGAGACTAGAGGGGTGTGTTTAGTAATAAATACATATATTTTGAATATATACCTGGTGTGGTCCTCTTTCATTTGGTCACTCAAGAGATTATAGACTGGTAAAACAAGCTGCTTTACAATCCTTCAAGACTTAGCCTGAAGGCTGCTCTCCATAGCTACCACTAGGATAGCTTTCAATAAAGGTTGTCTTTAACCTATCTCCAATAAGGGGTTGTTTGGACTGGTGCAAGGTGCCCACTATAATTTGTGGACAGCATATGCCAGGCCAACTTCTCACAGGTAGGACCTTGTAATGTTCTTTTTTTGTGTTGCAGGCGGAGTTACAGGGCGATCGGGAGGCAGAAGGGTACCTCTTCAGGAGCACAATAGGGGTGCCTGTGCCAACTCCCAGGAGTCCTCATGGCAGGTCCCTGGAAGAAAATCGTCGGCGCCCTGCTAGTCCTTAGGGAGGTTGTAAGCCTGAACAACCTGGGGCTTGCCTTGCAACGCTCTGCCCGGAAAGGGGCGTGAGTAAGATGGTGGTCCACGTGATCCTAGGGAGGGGCATCACACCATAACTGGTAGCACTGATTGGGTTGGCCACAGTGCAATTTTGCTCATCAGGCGGGCAGGGCAGCGTAGGTTAGTCACCGATGCCTGCCCTTGGATCGCCCGTAAAATAACCCACCATGTTGCATACTTTTGTATGGAATAAACCTGCAGCAATATTTTCCCAACCAAAAAATTGTGCTGTGTATTTATTTATTCCATCATGCATGCTATTTGGCATTGGGTGGGGAGTGTTGCCTATAAAGGCACTGAGTGTTGCTCCCGAAATACACGAGGACCCAGCAGATTCTATCTAGTTCATTGTTTAATAAATAAAGAAAGGAGAAAATGTTTAAAACGGAAACACAAATTACTGGACACCGAAGATCCCTACTGTGAACTGCGCAGAAAGCAGACCGCTCATGATTGCAGCTCTCTCTGCCTCTCCTGCCTGGAGATAATAGCTCATTGTCAGAGCCTATGTAGAGCAACACCTGGCAGACTGGTTCATAACAGAGCTGCTGAGTGATACAGACCTCGAGACAGGACAGACGTGCACCGAGGCATTCCGACGAGACGCCTTGCGCAATGTTCAGCGAGGAATGTCTCGGTGCACGTCTGTCCCGCTGGGAAGTGGCAAACGAAACATGTTCTGCCACAGGTGAATCAGCAAGAGCGTTATCAATCGTAATACGAGTTCAGATCATTGACAGAAAAGACGGACCAGGCATAAAGATTGTCTTTGTGTGAATGCCACTCGGGCAGTCTTTCCTCGATGTCTACTAGTGGCACCACCCTGGCAAGGCTGAGCTGGGGTTCTTCGAAGTCGCAAACACTTTTTCTCGGAACAGATGACTTCTCAGGACGGGGGTGGAAGGCTATCAATCACCGCACGTTAATTCTACGTAATAAGGCAGAGTTGGATGCAGGCAGGCCCATTGTGGAATACCCTGTATCTGAAATTGATTACAACAGCACTCAAAATGAAAGCAGCCCTGCAAACCACTTCGTCGCTCCGAAGCATTAATCTCAATTATAAGGGGAGCTTCATAATGGTAATGCTCGGGAATAAAAAATGAAATAAATCAGGTTTCATAAGACACGTCAATTAATCAGCTTTGGAGCCGAGAGACGAAAGCTGCACATTTTCGAAGGTACACGTTTTCTGCACGCTTACTCTTTTTTTCTCTGTAGGTTTTTACAGTCTCCGTAACTAGATAGGCCAAGCCGTTTCTTTGGAGCACCGTGACCCTGACACAAACCTCTTAGAAGCCCAAGAGATGCACTTCGTGGAATCAGATGGGCCTGGCCCTGGTAGAAGATAGAGGTTTAAGGAGCAACTCACATTAACTTCCAGCTGCTGTAAGTCAGCATGTTAAATGTTGTTCTTCACCATATGCGAAATAAAACATAAAATCGAGGGAAGGGCCACCATCTGCCGAGCTACAAACAACTACAACAGGGACGCAATATCGAATGGGAACATGGTCGCCGTTAAACTGCTTCTTTATACGGAAGAGGTGAGATATGTGATCCAGTGGGTAAGTCAATGGCAATTTGATCATAAGACATGCATTCGAATCCTAGCTTGCACACTTCTTCAGTCTGTGTGATCCTAAACACATCACTTTATTTCACTATCTGCAAACACTTGGCATGCACAGAAACCGGCGATCCACCATCTCAGCCCTATACAAATGCATGCACTTTGTAACACAGCTGCTTGTTGCCATCGCATACCTCGCCAATAGCACTATGCGATAGAGCACAGTTGCCCCATTCTTAAAGTAACCATTTTGCGCTGTCCCTCTGCATTAGACTCTCTAAAAATATGCCACATTATCGCCTGATCTTAAACCTGATAAAATTGCCTTTGTTATGCCTAGATTAAAAGACTAGCATTTAAAATATCGCAGGGAAGTATTTAAGGTTGTGCAATGATCGCAAATACATTTACTATAGAAAAAATGTATATACTTGTATTCCACGAAAAGAAAAACTGCAATGATGGTGCTTTACTGCCAGGATGTCTCGTTGGAATATTGAGCTCTATTTTTACCTTGTGACCCTCTGCCACGCAATAAACCGCGGCGAATAATTTATTTGGCATCCCAAGTTTATTGAAAACATTCCAGGACATTTACAGTCAAATCAAAATACTCCTTTAAAGCCAAGTAGACACATTCAGAGAGCAGCGCACGACTGTATGCAAAACAGAAAAAGTTTATTTGGCACTTGCCAGGAAACCCCATTGAACGTTTCTGTCTTGCTTGTTTCCGACTGTCATGTTTCTCATTTGCACACTGATTTTTATCTTGGTCTCCCTTGCCTTTGCCATCTCTCTTGTGTTCTGAGCTGCCGGTGCACGAGGTAATTACTCACGGCAGAGCCCATGTACGGGCCTGAACATGCCCGCTGAATTATTGTGACTGTTACCTTGGTGTTCTCTCTTCTCAAAATTGTAAACAAGGCCTCCCTGAAGTGAATTCCAAAACCCTTTCTGTGCCTTCTCTGTTACTCCCACATTTCGAGAGGTGCCGCCTGGGCTGCTTCGCAAAACTCATAAAGACTTGTGTGTCCTTAGCACAACTCTTGGATTTGTACATCATCTTTATGACGTCAGAGGTGTAAACTATTGCAGCTTTTGCTTATCACATGTTCTGGGGCATTTTTGTTTTTAAAGTGGTGAGCAAGAGCGTAAACCTTGATGCATGACGACAGATGTCACTTAACACCCACTTAGTGACATCCACGGTGGCACTAGAAGCAAATAGTAAAGTCACCTTTGTGATTTCCCTTCCTCATTTTGCAGATAGCTTACTGCTAGAAATGGGGGTCTCATGTTGGCAGTGGCTTGTACCCTATCCAAGTAGGGACCCTTCTTCCTAGTCAGGGTAAGGGAGTTACACACCCAAGATAACCCTTGCTCACCCCCTTTGTAGCTTGGCAGGAGCAGTCAGGCCTATCTCAGAGGCAATGTGTGTAGCATTTGTACATAAAACACATAGTAACATAGCGAAAACACTACAAATGGACACCACAGTAGTTTAGAAAAATAACCAATCTTTATCTAATACCAGCAAGACCAAAACTAAAAAAAAATCCAACATACATATGCAGAGATATCACTTTTTAAAAGTTTAAGCATGTTAGTCAATTGAACTCTATGGATGTGTTGGTTTTAGTACAAAGTTCCTTTGATGCGGCAAAATCCGAAACGAAAAACAGCCACACAGGATGGAAGCATCAGAATACACATCCTCGTCGCCATAAAAATGTAGTAATGAAGTCCAGACAGATTGATGTAGCTCAAGATGATTTATTGTAGATATGTAGATGAGCCCCACCAGGAGCAGCCAGCATGCTGCTCAGCCCCATCACAACTGTGGCTTTTCTTGACAGACACCCAACATTCCATAATACATCATCATACTGTAACATTCTACTGGCAGGGCATGTGGTGGAAAATGGCATACACAAGCATGGACAGTAAACTAGGATACTACACAATGCGTTGATTGTGGAGTCTCAGGGGAATGGAGGTGCCAGTTTCGCTGCACTCAGACAAAGTGTTGTGTCGATTCCTTACTTCGAGGAAAGCGATGCGTCAAATTCCGAACACGTAGCCTCAGCTCCTTACTGTGTCGTTGGAGACTTGCAGCACTGCTACGATGCATGGAAAATCCAGGTACGCTGGGTCGATGCGTCGGCGAATTAGGCGCTGCTTCGATATTCTCTGCCGCGGGCAGGTGATGTGTCGATTCCTTCAGCCGCACAGCAGGGCCCACGTTGAAGTTGGGGTGGGGGTCACGGACGTCAGAAACACGGTGCTCAGGACTCTGGCGATTTCTCAGATGCATGACGGGCGTAGCTTCAATTCTATGGCCGCACCGGGCGATGCGTTGATTTTTCAACAGTACAGCAAGCTTGCGGTGAGAAAAACAGGCACTGAAGGGCGATGCGTGGATTTTCAGTTCTTGAAGCAGCAAAACGACCTCCAAGGACCCAGAACTGGAATTGGCACTGAAGGGCGACAGTACAGCAAGCTTGCAGTGAGAAAAACGGGCACTGAAGGGCGATGCATGGATTTTCAGTTCTTGAAGCAGCAAAACGACCTCCAAGGACCCAGAACTGGAATTGGCACCACTTGGCAGGTCAGAACTCCCAGCAGAGTAGTTCAGGGGAGCTGCAAATGAAGTCTTTGATGGCCCTGAGACTTCCAACAGGAGACAAGCACACACAAGCCTTGGAGAACCTTGACAAGCAGGATAAGAAAGTAAAGTCCAGTCCTTCCTCTGCCCAAGACAGAACACCAAGCAGCAGGACAGCACAACACAGCAACGAGCAGAGTGGCAGTTCTCCTTCCACAGCTTTTCCAGCTCTTCTTCTTGACAGAATCGCCTCTTGATCCAGAAGTGTTCTAAAAATGTGGAGTTACAGGTCCAATACTTATACCCCTTTTTCAATGGATAGTCTTTGTAGTGCACAGATCCTGCACTGCCCTGACCTGGCTCCAGACACACTTCAGGGGGGTGGAGACAGCGTTGTGAGAGGACAGGTACAGCCCTATTCAGGTGTCGGTGACAACCCCTCCCACCACTCTAACTCAGGAAGGCCCATCAGCCTGGTGATAGGCAATCGGGATATGCAGGGCACACCTCAGCTCCCTTTGTGTGACTGTCTAGAGTGAATGCACAAACAGCCCAACTGTCAGTCTAAACCAGACATGGATTCCACTGCCAGGCAGAGGCACAGGAGGGTAAAGCAAGAAAATGCCCACTTTCTAAAAGTACTATATAACATGCAGGATGTCCAGATAGAACATTATTAACAAATTAATGATTGAACGCGACCTTAGACTTTAAATTCCAAAGCCTGAGTGGTTTATTTCACTTTTCTTTTACCATTTTCTGAAGACAAGATTAAACCATTATTTTCATGTCATCTTGTAGAGCAACACTTGTTTTTAAAGGTGACATTTTGATATATACAAAAATCTTACACAAACAACTTATGATGCGACACAGTGAAATACAATAAACAACACAATGAATGTGTGAGATAATCCCAACTGTGATGTATACTAAAATACAAGTAACCAGTCCTTGTTTCAAACTAACACTGGGCGGACACTAAAAGTTCGTTGACAGAGGCTTCTGCCTACTGTCCTGCCCATGTCTAATGCTTTGGGAATAGTAATTTTGAGGGGTGTTGTCCTTGCGGGGAAGAAAAAGGATGTAGAATATTCACTCGTGGCACACCCAGTATGTCTTATCCCATAAGCTGGGACAACACCCCTCAAAATTACTTATCCCAAAGCATTAGACATGGGCAGGACAGTAGGCAGAAGCCTCTGTCAACGAACTTTTAGTGTCCGCCCAGTGTTAGTTTGAAACAAGGACTGGTTATTTGTATTTTAGTATACATCACAATTGGGATTATCTCACACGTTCATTGTGTTGTTTATTGTATTTCACTGTGTCGCATTATAAGTTGTTTGTGTAAGATTTTTGTATATATCAAAATGTCACCTTTAAAAACAAGTGTTGCTCTACAAGATGACATGAAAATAATGGTTTAATCTTGTCTTCAAAAAATGGTAAAAGAAAAGTGAAATAAACCACTTGGGCTTTGGAATTTAAAGTCTACGGTCGCTTCAATCATTAATTTGTTAAGAATATTCTATCTGGACATCCTGCATGTTATATAGTACTATAGTGGTCCAGTCCAGGTAGTGTAAGGACCCAAGCCTTCTTTGTTTAAACACTTTCTAAAAGTGGCATTTTCAAACCCACAAATTAAAAACCACTTTCGCAAAAAGATGTGTTTTTAAATCCTGAGTTCAAGGAACCCAAATTCCAAATCTCCATATCTCTCCAATTGAAAGTTACACTTGTAAGGTGTTACAAGGCAGCTCCAATGATAACCTATTGGAGAGATGGTCCTTACAATAGTGAAAAACGAAATTGGCAGTATTTCACTATCAGGACAGGTAAAAGATACCAGCACATGCCCTACCTTTCACATACACTACACACTGCATTTCCATGGGACCACCTTTGGCCACCTTAGGGGTGCCTTACATGTAATAAAAGGGAAGGTTTGGGCCTGGGCACTTACTAGGTCGACATGGCAGTTTAAAACTGCACTTGCAGACACTGCAGAGGCAGGCCTGAGACATGTTACAGGACTACTCATGTGGTTGGCACAATCATTGCTGCAGGCCCACTAATAGCATTTGATTTATGGGCCCTTGGCACACACAGTGCACTTTACTAGGGACTTACCAGTAAATCAAATATGCCAATCATGGAAAACCAATTATAATCACAATTTACACAGGGAGCACTTGCACTTTAGCACTGATCAGCAGTGGTAAAGTGCCCAGAGTTCAACAACGAAGTCTAGTATTCAGTCAAAAAATACAAGGGGCAGATGTAAAATGACAGAGGAAACCACACCAAGGATGCCATGTCTAACACTTACTGACAATCTTTATTATTGTGATTAGCCTTCCTCATCCCAGTACATGCTAAAATGAGCTGAGTTCACTTCCCAACACCAGGCACCACATGACCGAACTAAGAGCAAAACAGCCATTGCCCCCTCTTTTGAACTTCCACTCAGACCCCACCCACAAAGACACCATAAATCAGAGGCACACCTGTATCCCATCCTGCCATTACCAAGCACTCGATTTCGAGGACCATGGGGAGTGGTCCGGGCTAAATGCCAGGATAAGAAATGGTAATCAGAGTAAAGGCTATCACTGATTAGCAATTAGTGCCTTATCTCCTCAGACCTTCGTTGTCCCAGTCCTTACTTCAATGAGGACATACCTGAACAGTAAACCCAAACCAGATGGTAACAAGCACAGATACGCTAGAAGCAATGTAAAACATCTACTTTAATAAAGTAATAAACTGATAGGCTTATGCCCAATGAGAAACCCCATACATGAGGTGGCTACACAGATCCTCCATTTAGGATAAAGTAGCTCAATGGTTGCTGAAAATCTGAGCTATCAATAATAATAATAATAATAAGCAATTTGTAAAGCGCAAGGCTACTTCCATAGAAGTGTCCAAGCGCTAGCCAAGGTCAAAGCATCCAAAGTAAACAGGGGCTTACAAAAGGAAACCGGAAACTACCTAAAAAAAACAAGTTTTAAGATTTTTGTGAAAGGAGAGCTCTGTTTTAGACTGTTGTAGATCCAAAGGGAGGGAGTTCCATAACTTGGAAGCAAGAACCTTAAAGGAGCTGCCCTCAATTCGGACCTTCTTGAAGGAGGGGACCTCTGGCAATGAAGATCCTACAGATCTCAGACACCTTGATTGAAGGTAAGGTTTACTAAAGGGGTGAAGATAATTTGCTCCACCTTTGTTGAAGGCCTTGTAGAAATAACAAAGGACCTTGAAAGATACCTGCTTCTCCACTGGAAGCCAATGCAATTTGTGCAGGGCAGCGCCCATCGAGGCCCGACTGGTGAATTTCAGCAACAGGCAAGCAGCAAAATGTTGTATACGTTGGAGTCTCCTAAGCCATGTCTGGGAGACTCCTAGATATAACACATTGCAGTAATCCAGCCGGGAAATTATAGCGGCCTGAATTACTGTTTTACTCGCGGCTTCAGGCAAGAGCCCAATAATCTTTTTTAGCAATTGTAACATCCCGAAACACTTGCCGGCTAGAGCCCTAATTTGGCTGTCAAACGACCGGCTCGATTCAAACAGAATGCACAGGTCTTTCACAATAGGCTTTGGCTCAGGAAGGGGGCCAAGCGATGGTGGTCACCAGTCAAGAGTCCAGATGGAAGTCTGACCCACCACGATGAGCCTGAACCTGAATACCTTGGCAGCACCAGTAGAAATAAGTAAATAAGTAACCCCAGATAAAAAACATTCTATAGGAGTTATAAAATCCAACGGGACTCACAACTTCAAGGAGTGCTTCAGACACCAAGAAGAAGTGAAAGGCCAGAGACACTCTTGAGACCTGTGAATTAAGCCCAAGTGAGACTCCTGAATGAATGCTACAACGGTATATGTGACACCTAACAGCTTCACCAATCACCTCTAAACAGACAAAGCCGCTGGCTATACGTTCAGGAGAGAAAATAGCTTTTCAGAGGGCAGGACTTGATGGCCTATATTTACTCTGGGACCACAGTCACACACGAGTGCAAGAAAAAACTTCCCTTGCATAGCCAGAAAGCAACAGTCCGGATGATGTCTGTGCATTACATGTAGTGCTGAACCTGTAGCCTGGCTAATAGAGGAAAGGGTCGGAAGGCATAGAGTAGAAGAGGAAGGCTTGGCAGGATGCTGAATCAACTGCCATGCCATCTCCTCTGAAAACCTGAAGGGGAAGCAGAGCAGGAGAACACCACTAATGCTTACAAAGAGGCCATTTTGAGGTAGCTTAAACCTTTTGTACACCTCCACAGCAGTCAACAGAGACAGTATATGTTGTACTAAGATAATTCATCTCTATGTTGTCATTCCTCAGACTTGTAAAGCAGACGGGGCCTGCAACTATTGTCTAGTTCAAAGCTCAATCTTGAAAGCTGTGGCTTCTGAGCCCATCATTGACCGCTTAATCACATAGGTGTTCATGAGCATATTGCGAGTGCGAGGAGGCCCACATGGCTCTGCAAGAGAGCCACAAAATAGAATTGTGTGATGCAATTATCCAAGCTCCCTCGATAGGACCCACAGAAAGGGAGCTACTATCGCAGAAGTTCCTGACAGTCACATTCCAATCCAGCTTGCTAGCATCTGTAGTAACCACCTCAGGCTCTGGGAGAAATAGAGCAACATCTGGCTCAAGGGTTGCCAGAAGTTAAGTCAACGCTGCATAGGTTTACATAAGCTGGCAGGCACAGGCACTAGACATGTGAAATCCTAGCAAGGCTGAAATCAATGCTGGGGCACAAGGCGGATATTGGATCCAGGTGTAGGTAGACCCAGGGCACCTCAAATATTCAGGAAGTCTATAGAACGAGAACAGGAAAAAACTCAAGAATAGTTATACTAAGATCCAAAATGTTCCTGAGGCCAAGCCTCATGATATGCCGTGACCTACATACTCATCCCTTCCAGAAAGTAGACAGGCATTGTCTCACTCTGGTAGTTAAAATATAACAAAAACATATAATCATCACACAATTTACATAACAATACAATTAATTATTAATAATAATTAGTTGTTAATTCATTATTACCTAATTACCTTCCCTCGCTATACCCTCAGGTTGAGAGGAAAAACAGCCCCCAATATAGCCTTGCATCAGACTCCATACGCTCCAGTTTCTTGGAGGAATCAGCTAGACTCTCGTGATTTATGAGGCACCTAAATCAAATAAGCAGCTGGACTACCCTGTTTACCCTTGCAACAAATACTGAGGATTAGAACTCGCAATCATTCAAGTATGGATAGAAAATAATCCTACAGTTGTTTTGGATCTCCATCAGGGGGGCCACTCCTTGGTGAACACCCATGAGAGAGGGGAAGGACAAAAGGGAAACACTCTAAATTGCCATAGGCACCCAGGCATGCAAAACTGAGGAACGTGTTGGTCAGATCGTCACCCCTTGGAGACCACAGAATGTTCTACTGCAGAATGTCCACCTTCAAGGAAATCATTTTGATGTTGCAGTTCAACTACTTTAGATTTTCCCGGATCCTTCCATTCCAATAAATAAAGGTGTTTACAATCCCAGTTCAATGGCAGCCTGGAAGGAGGGTGAACCTAGCACCCCTGGGCAAATTATCATCCACATGATGATGGATAATCTCTGCCAAATATCTAAAAATGGAACAATCCTATCCATGGGAGCAGGCTGCAGGTCAAGGCCCTCACACTCCTCATGCTCAAGAGGGGGCAAAAAACACATGAGAGAGAAGAGACATTCCAGGAAGACAAGTACAAATTAAGTGAAGGAGAAGTTACCCCCACAGGCAGCTTGCCCACACCTTCATAACCCTTGGTTATTTCTAAAAGGCTTTAGTAATGGCCCAGATCAGGACATGTACCTAAACCTGAGGAATAAGCGGAGGGACATCGATCCCCTGACATTAAGCCCTGTCTATGTATGTTTCAAGCTTTTGCAAGAACAGTTCACACGTATACTGCTAGAGGTAATAGTCAGTGTTTCTCTCTCTGGGTTCCATGCATAGCAAGACATCACTAGTTCATGGGTCAATAATCGGATTTCATAACAGTGGGTTAAACACATCACAAAATGAAAATCCTGCTATATGTCTCAGCCAACTTCTAGTCTCAGTCCAGGAATTCAGACAATCAGTTCTTCATCACAAAATGATGATAGGTTTAAACTACTTTTCATACTCTAAAAGAGAGTTGGGACATTCAGATGATTATCATCCTTGATTCCATTGCTGATATGGATGATGGTGCATGTCCTACTTCTACATTTATTAATAATGGTGATGCATCTAGGCTGCACTTTTATGGCTCTCTTGAGTGGAGGAGCTTATCTCATACTTCAAGACTCACCACTCAGCCTCCAACACCCAAATTCATGTGAACAGTAACCCTTGGATGGGTATTTGGACAAAATATCGAGTTCTAAATATCAGGAGAAAGAAATATCGGGAAAACAATTGTGAAACAAAAATATCATGATGCAGTAATATCGTTGTCAAGGATATAGCTTTTTCAGGTAAGTAAAATCGTTGTTAAGAATATTGTTGTTAATATTGTTTTCAATAATATAGTTGTAAAAAGATTGTTTTTTAATTTATTTAATGTGTTTCAATGCATATGTTAATTTTGTTTTATTGTTTGTATTATTGTTAATAATATGTTTAATTATAGTTTGTAATTTTAAGTGATTTTTAATTGCGGATAGAAACTTAGGGCATCATTACGATGGCGGGCGGACTTTGTCCGCCCGCCACCGCAACGGAATGCGGGACCGTCCGCAAGGGGTGCGGCGGTCCCGCACCTGATATTAGGATGCCACAGTGGCGGTGGCAAGCCCTATTCCCAGCATTGTGGCGGGCGGGGCTCACAGCACCGCCCACCACAATGCTGGGAATAGACGTTGTGCATTGGCATGCACAAGGTGACAGGCACCGCGCGGTGCCTGCCACTCTGTCCATGCCAATGCAGGGGGGTCCCATAGGTACCCCCCATGTGCACCCCCCAACCCCCAACTATATGGGGGCCCGCTACGGGCCCCCAAAGGCAAAGACCGCATGCCTTTCCATGGCGGCAACGCCGCCATGGGAAGGCACATCTCCACCTGCATCCTAATATGGATGGCGGTGTCTTGCAGACACCGCCACCATGTTAGAGCTCTTTCCGCCGGTCGACGAGTCGACCCGGTGGAAAGCGGCGGACGGTCTTTCCGTCAGCCTGGGTCCCCACCGCCATCGTAATATGGCAGGGGGAAATGTTATGCGGGCGGACGAGAATGGCGGGCGGATCGCCACTGCCATACGGGCGGCGGCGATCCGCCAGACATCATAATGACCCTCTTAGTGTTTTTGAATATAGTTTGTAATTTTAAGTGATTTTTAATTTTTAATTGCAAATAGTAATTTATAGTGTTGTAGCGGGTTGCTAGGTTTGTAGCGGTTTAGGGTGGGAAATTAGTAATGAATGAACAATTAAATAGTAATAATTTATTTGGTTATTAATTATGTAAATTTTGTAATGATATTTTTTTGTTATACTTTAGGTGCGGGCTGCTGGGTTTGTTCCCATATACGGTGGGAAGTTAATTAAGTAATAATTAATGAACAATTAAATATTTGATTGATTAGTTAATTATTACTCATGTAAATTGCGTAATCATATTTTTTAGTTATATTTTAGGTGTGGGCTGCTGGCTTTCTAGGGGTATAGTGTGGGAAGTTATTTAAGTAAGAAATAAATGTAAAAAAATTACATTGATAATTCAAATGTTTAATCATGTAAATTGTTTAATTGTTTTATATATATATATATATATATATATGTATATTTTTTAGTTAATTAATAATGTTCATTTTAAGAATTTGCATATACATATATATAGTAGCGGTAACATTAAATAAAAGTATCCAAGAAAATGTAATATAATGTTAAATATATACTTCGTGACTTGCAACTTAGTGACATAGTGCTACTATATATTTATGTATATATCTACATGTATATATAAACATACACATATGTGTTTTTATTTAAGTATATATTTATATATATATAGTATTAAATATTTACATTTATTTCATTTACATTATATAAATGTTACATAATAACATATTTAAGATTTACTTTTTAAACTATCAATATATAAAAAAATTATCTTTGTATATTATTTAACAATATTAGTGAAACGTTATTTTATTTTCAATATTTTTTACTTGCCATTACAAGTATATGCAGACGATATTTTTGTAAATAATATTTTTGACACAATATTTATGTTACACGATATTAACCCTTTCCGTGCTCATGACGAGCTCAGCTCGTCATGCTGCGCGGTAGCGCTGTGCGCATGACGAGCTGAGCTCGTCACGACCCCACCCGCGATCGGAATGTCCAGCATACGAGCGGAATTCCGATCGCGGTCAAGGGGTTATTGATGTCGATATTGTGTCAGTGTTCCCTTTGGACCATGTTGCTGACTCTATTTATATCTTCATTTACTTCACACTTGATAAAGTAGTGTGCAATAAAATAAAGATGAAACACAGAAGGCCAACAACCTGGGTTTAGACAGTTCGAGAACTCCCTTGATTAAGAGGAACATGGTATTATCATTCTCACTTTTGTCCTTGACCACCAAAGAATTATTGATATGGCCTGGTCATCATAACAAGCCAACTCCTTGACAGAATGGCTCATCTCACTAACATATTGGATTTAAGAGCAGAGGAAAATTATCCCATTATGTAGATATTTTCTTCAATTGAATACAAAGAGGGCTCTTGAGCAATGTAAGTTGTTATTTTTCTAGAGTATAGGGTTTGGCTGCTCATTAGGATAAATCTGAAATGAATCCAGGTGCTTAGGGATTACTCTTTGAAGGTACATTATAAATGCAATGGAAAAATATGTTTTCAGGTTTTTCACCTTAAATAAATCACAAGCTTTTCCTAAACATTTTTCAGGCCAAATGTTTTTATTGGGCGGCAGTGGAAGGGACTGCTCTGTTTCAGCAGGTCACCTCTGTAATGTGCATGATGAAAGTCTAGTTTCTCTACACAAATGGATGGAGGGCATGCTTTTAGAGGAAAAACATAAAAAACGAGTTCTCTAGATGTTATTGATTCTTCGTTGCCCACCAAAATAGGAGATAGACTACCCTATTTTAGTCACCAGTTGCCATTTTCTCATCTTATAATATGGTTTTGCAAATAGTTCAGGGATTTACATAGTTTTACTACTCTTCAAGGCACATATCTTTCCTCATGGGATGTTCTTGGAAAAAGAGTTAACTCTGGTTGGTGTGGAATATTCAAATCACTTTTCAAATGCTCTTTAGTATGTTTATTCTCAACTGTCAATTGTGAACGACAAAAAGTTAACCTTCAAGAGCCCACCTGCAGAGAATTGTATGGGATCCTGGTCTTGGAAGATGTTCTTCTCACTGTGTCAGGATGGGTTGATCACAGGCAGTTTCTTCAATTCTATTGGGAAGTCAGGTTTTCCCTTTGATATCGCTCCCTTTCAGTGTCTCTACTGCACCAGAGTGTTTCAGGGGACTCTTATCCCCATTATCTTCAGCTTTCAGAGGGCAAATCTTGCGATACAGTGTTTTCAACAACATTCAGAGATTACTCTTCTTCGTTGAGTTCCTGTGATTCGTAGTGGATTCATCTGTCAGGGTGCAAAGCTGTACGCAACAGAGCAAGGGAATGTTGTATCTGTTTCTTATAGGTCGCTATAGTGAGAGTAATGGGCCTCCTTGTATATTCTATGCATGCAGTAACCCAGGCCCGCTATACCATAAGTCTCTATAAAGACTAGAGATTCCTGACTGTGACAGGGCTTGTTATATTCAGAGCCTGCGTAGATCAGGAAGCTTGTTAAAAGCTTCGATGGTGGCTAAAGCATGGAGCTATCTGGAATGGCAAGGACATTTTCATTTCCATCCCTGAACTAGTTTTAAAATCAGATGCAAGACTAGCCTGGCACAAAATGTGCCCAGTGGTAAAGCTGCGGAATATGGTCCCTGGAGGAGTCCTCATTACACATAAACTGTTTTGTGAGCTCATTTGCAGTTAGGGACCTCCCTAAACACAAGTTGTACCAATCGGCTGTCAGGAACTTGATCTAGCAATCTATAAAAACTGGCAAAGAGATAATTGGAATAAGTCCTCTTACTCAAATCTGAAAAAGCAGAATACATTCCTGAGATTCAGAATGTGTTGGTCAACCAGCATTCTGCATTTACTACTTTACAATGGATGACACCTCCACTGCCCAACTCTAAACAAGCCACCCAATTTAATAATAATTTGCCTTATTAGTGAATGATGAAGATCAAGCATTTGGGGGAGATGGTGGAAAAGTAGTAGTCATTTACCCCTGCTCTAAGGTTGCTGTCAAGGTTTATGCAGAGTTAAAAATGACCCCTGAAAGCAGCACGCATGACAATGATTAACCTTACTTGATGTGCGTTGATGTACTTTGTTGGTTCTTTATTGTGATTGTATTAAGTGAAACCGTTGAACAGTGTCAAGTGTTGGTGCTTCGGCTGGGCTGGGAATGGAGGGGAGTGTAGTCTGTTTAGGACATTATGCGCCTGATTCATAAAGCATTTTCTAACATTAGTTTTGTCTTACTCCTGTCATAGGTTATTCCTGATTACTCCTGTCCTAGGTTTTTCCTGATTATCTTGGAAAAAATCACAACGCATTTTCTGTGAGCAGTTTTATCTTACTCCTGGCTTTTAGTGTGACTACTCTAAATCTCCAGGAGTAAGATATGCTAACTCAGAAGAAAAGAACAACTTCTATCTTCCACGATGTAGATAAATTCCTTTGGAGAAATCCAAAATATTTATCGCTATGAAACGATAAACACATGCACACTCAAAAGCACCTCTTAGGCTAAACATCCCATATACATTTCATTCAGGACCAAAGCACCACTCGCAACATAAGACCGAAACCTCTCACGCACTAGCGTGTTTCAGAAATGGCATATAACCAGCAGCAAAATTATCTGACTGTATCTAATCCCCTGGCAAAAGGTATGTTCCCCTCTTAAGCCCTAGTAAGAGCTGCATTAGTATTTTTATAGAAATTTGTAAAGTTCACGTACACAAATATGTAGAGACTCTTGATGTGAAGTGAATGTACCATCAACAGAGGAAGCAGGTAGTCTTAAGCAAACCAAGTAAGATCAGGAAGCGAACAGCCAAGTTTTAAGTAGTTTATGCAATTTGGTTTCAGCTCTCACAGAGAGAGATAGTGAGTTCCAGATGATAGGACCTTTCACTTGAAAGGAGCGCCCTCCCCTGGCTTGATGTTTTGGTTTCTTCAACACTATGACACATTTACCAGATGATCTCAAATGTTATGTTGGAATGTATTTACAGAATGTTTCATGAAAGAATGGTGGCTTGTGCCGTAAGAATGGCTCATAGATTATGTGTTGAAGAAACAGGTTCAGGGTGTTTGCCTAACAGAGCGGACAGAAGAGGGCAGCCCCATTTATTGAACTTGTTAGAAATGTGTAGATTTTCTGATATAGGTGAATTTAATTTTAGAAAATCATTAGCTGCCCAATGTTGGGTGGCTTCTAAACTCAAAAGAAGATCAGAGGCAACATTGGAAGAATTATAAGAGAGCCAGCAGACAAATTGAGTGTTGCCTGAATAGAAGTAGGATTTACCTCTGAAATATTACCATAGAGGTGCCTGCAGGTATAGATACAGATTAAACAACATAGGGGAGATTATGGCACATAGAAGAGGTTTGGGCAATGAATGAAAGGGGCCTAAGTGTACTGTTCAGAATCTTCTTGGAGCAGGACCCTTAATGGCTAAACAGGAAAGAAGTTGCATCAGGAATTCATTGTCTGTGGTGTTGAAGAAGGTAAAAAGGTACAGAAGTAGCACGACCCTTCCATCACACTCATGCACCACCATTCGCAGATCACCAATTGTGGATGTTACCGCAGTCTATATGTTCCTACGAGGTCTGAAACTGGCCAATCATGCAGGCATTGGTTGTTTTCAATAGTTTGTTGCTGATGAGTTGCTGTGTTTTCAAGCACTACACTGCTACCTGTATTGGCAGACAGAAAAAGAGGCAAGAACAAATTAATTTAGTTAATCATCGAAAAAGGTGTAATACTGAATGACTAGTTTCAGATCGTTACAAAATTAATAAAAATAAACTAAGAGGATATCTGTGGTGTAAGTATAATTGAACCTTATCTCTTAGAATTCATTTGCCAGTGTTGGATGCAGCAATGTGAACTAAAGAAGAGAAACCGAATCCTAAAGCTCTGTATTTAGGCACAGTCACTATTGAGGTCTACCTTAAAGATTTAGCGCTGTTAGCACCCATGTTTCCAGATGTTTATTTGAAAAAAGAATGCAAGGCAGTTCTGTCCCACCTATACAAACTAGACTAAACTAGCTAGTAAAGGGTCATTAAAGTAAATGGTAGGTTTCAACGTACTAACAAACTTACCCATGTGTTTATTGGAAACCGTGGACAAATTTGAGCATGCTCTTCATTGGATTACGAATGACTTTTGATCTAAGGGTTTAGTTTTTGGAAGTGATTGAGACATCTTGATTTCAGATGTTCGGCAAAGTGATTTCAGCAGTCAGTTTCTAGTATTTTTCAGCTGATGATGTTGGATTTGGCAGATAAATGAAGTCAAGAATTGTCCCTTTTGTTATGTTGAATAAGTGGAGAACTCTTTCACACTGTTGCCATTTTGCAATTTCACAATATACATTTGTGATTGCCACAAATTCTATTAAATTCCCATTTAAAAATGTTGTTGCAGGAGCAGATTTGATGAAATATCATGTATTTTGTAATTTTATTAATGCAATTAGTGTTCTGCTTACAGTGATGGTATATGACACGAAGATAGATTATTTCATTTGGAGAAATGGTGAAGCTAACATCTAGATTATGTTGTAAAACGGTGTCAGCTATGAAAACACAGTAACTGTTCACAAACCTGCAACTGTAAATTAAGCATTTGATTATTCTGGCCATTTTGCAATTATGGCAGATGTAATTTTGAACACTGATAAGTGTGTTGAGGTTATTTTGTGATCTTGCTTTTGATTTTCTCTGAACTGTGTGTAAAAGTGGGATTAGCTTTGTGTGATGACACATTGATGATGCTTGGGGTGAATACATAAAAAGATAAATGGAGGGTATACAGAGTAGCTTATACATGGTTATTAATAGAGGTAGAAAACCACACAAACTTATTAACTTCACTTGTTAAGATTTCATTGAGTTGGGTTAATGGTCAGCACAGTTGATTAAATTCCTAACAAAAGTGAAGAATATGCAAAACATTACACTTTTCGTGGGGTTGGAAGACACTAATTGGTCTCTTGGGTACCAATGAGTACTTCTTTTTAGCACTGAACCGTCTCAGAGAGCCATACAATAAAGGATGAGACTGGCCTGATGCATCAAAGGTATCTACATTCTTTATAGTTCCCACTATGGGGTGCCAGCAGTTAGCAACTTTAATACCAGTGATTTGCTGACCTTGAATAGCAATAGTAAGCAGAATGGAGAAATAGTCCTGGACACAGAAAAAGGTCTTGGCTACCAGACACTGATCTTAGATCCTTGTAGGTGAAAGGTAACTGTCAGCGAGCCAGATGCGAAAGTAAATATTTTCACCTCTCATATCTAATGCACCTTGGTCATTCAGATGATAAAACGTGAGTAAACAGTGAAGCTTGTATATTCTATATGAATACATTTCTAAATGATTTAAAGTGAACAGAAATTGGAAAGATGTAGTTCATACCCCCTACAATTGCAGCTAGAATGTCAGTCATTAGACTGTCTTTCCTAAACTTCCTTATTTTTCTATGCTATATATCATTCTTTTCTAAAGGACTCGTATCCTACAGAATCTCTGTTGGTGGTGACTGGCACCTAAATTGTATTGGACATATTTACCTAGCTATCCAGTTGAGGCGGGTTTGTGGCTCCAGATGTGCAGTGCACTTACCAGTTGTGTTTCTACACTTCTAGTAGAAATCTTCAGTCTTTGTTAACTCTGAGATTTCAGCTACTGTGTTTTTATAAGGTTTTGATGCACATGTTACAAAATACTTCACAGAGCTTTATCTTAGAAACTGCTGGATGTGGTTGAATTATTACAGTCCCAAAATGTCCACTGGACTAAGGACTGGCCACTACAAATCATCAGATAGGACAGACCTTAGTGTATGAACCAAAGGATCAAATATCTACATATCCACATTTGTACAATTGATGTAGTCAATGTTTATTAATCCGTGCCATTTCCTCCACCTACTACTCTGATAACCCCAGGCCGGGGGAGGGATCCTCAGGGATTCTTGGAGGCTACTAAGGGGGCACACAGATTACTCATTAGCACCGGCTGGTCGTGAACAAAGCAGGCTCACCAACAGATTTTATAGGTGATGACCCTTTTCAAGGGCTCTCAGGTAATGCTGATTAAAGGGACCTCGTGTTCCGGAGTGGATGTTGTCCCATGATGGCTCCCACAGATCTCCCTACTCTAGTAGGGATTTGGTTCTCTGACAAGCAAGACTTTTGTGACAAAGCACAACACAACATCTTCTCTCTGCAATCAGTAGACCTCTTGCTGAAGGGTAACACAGCTGCTTTTCTTGAATTGTGAGTTGAAGCTGGCTCCTAGCATGGCAGGGGAGAACTGCCACTAGTAAACTGTTGCCTCTAGTGTGCAAGACTCTCTGCCACATCATCTTTGCTTTAGATTGTAGAGAAATAGTGGAACACATTACTTTACAAACAGAACAGCACTAGGAGCCAGATTTGATCAACTAGTTCTCTTGCAATGTTTATTTAATTGGGGTATCCTCCATCCATTCACAGACTCCATGGCTACTTCTTAACCAGTTTACTCATTGCTATGGATAAAAGTAGTCCTGGCTGAGTGGCTTCGAACTGATCCAAGTCAAGTTGTTAATTTGGCCCAGACAGCTGGCCACATCACTTGCAGATGCATAACAAGCAGAAAAGAGGGGACAGCTGAAAGTACTCTGGCAGAGGCACAGTGGCACATTCCAAACAGAAGATGTCCTGAGACTCCTACCTCCAGATATTATGTATTGCCTTACAGGAGATTACGGAGGGTGGGGCTACCAGGTCACTAGTGAATTGGGCAGTCTACCATGAAGCCATCCACCATTTTAGGCTGCAGCACACACGTGGAGTTCAAAATGGATTCCACTATCACTCCTTTCAAAGAGAACACAGCCCTTTTTCTCACCCCGTGATCCATGTAACATGTACCTACTCTATCCACCTATTAATGAAATATATTCTTAAAAGTGACTTAACACAGTCTTTTACTTGGAGGAGGCAGTAGCTCTCTCCCCTTGAAAGAGGCTGGTAAACAGTCCTGTCTCTTCACTAGAGATCACTGTACCCCCGCCATTCCTACCAAGATACAGTTAGAGAGAACAGCAGTCACTCTATTAAAGCGTCCTTTTAGGTGGCCCTTTGACTTCAAAACATAGCTCTGGGGTGTCATCGATTTAACAGGGAGTCAATGAGAAACAAAAAAACGCACAGGGAAGCAACACAGGGCAAGAAGGCAAGATCTTCAGAGCCATGCAGGGAACTTTCTGTCCCTACATCACTATCTAAAAATATATTGTTATAATGCCAAGAGCAAATAGAGATATCATTTATATTATATACAAAGGCCCAAGTCAGCTTATCTAATCAGTGGTATTGGACTAAAGTAACAGAGATGCCATCAGAGGTGTGATCCTCAAAGGCTCCTCAGGATCTCTACTGACAGATTTTGTCAAAACACAATAGCAACACACCAAATACCTCATGGTACCTCACAAAAGTAATAGCATAGTCCTGGATGTAATCGTAAGCTCCTCAAAATGAGGAATAATTTATGGACATCTGCTGCAAAATCTGCAGGATTTAACTGCTTTTTCTAGCTCAAATTGGACAAAAGATACAAAAAATGTGACAAAATGTCTTGCCGCGCAGTCGAAGACCCTTCACAAATGCGGCTGGTCACCTTTCAGTTGCTTATTTCTGTATGAATGTTAAACTAGTTCTACTGAAGTAAAACCTTTGCCCTGACAGTATTAAAATGTGCACAAATTGCAAAATAATATAAAGTAATACTATCACAAATTGTACCGCATTACGCTAAATAATTTGCCTTTTCTTGCCGCATAATTTAGTGAACCTTGCTGCATAATTTGGTCCTTTTCTGCCACATCATTCCAGTGGCCGCTAAGTTATTATTGAAGAAGCATTATGCCTCAAAATTTAGCAACCACTCTGAACAAAGCAATGCACAACTGTACACCTCGGCAGAAGGAATCAAATGTATATCCTTTGACATGCACATGCATGCTCCTGAAAGGTCCATTAGAGGAGCGAGCCAGGCACTTTTCAGCAGACTATCACTAAACCATACACTCGTTTATTCCACCCTTGCTATAAAGTATCTAGTATGAGCTACCAATAAGCAACATGAAATACCACCAAATACAATGTCAACCAATTACATTGACTATTTTAAATTTCCATAATTGTGTAGGGTTCCTATATTACAAAACTGCAAAGCACCATAAAAATACAAATGATAGTATAGCACTACACAAATCCATGTACTTAACATAACTTAGGGCCTGATTTAGAAGATGGTGGAAAGGTACTCTGATGCAATGGCAACAGAGTACCCTTCCACCAATCTGAGTTTACAGTCGGGCAGACCTTCAGTGTGTAGACAGATGGGGGACTACTCTGTATCCACCGCCAACATACACCTCCGGTGGCCCGATAGTGTAAGGGCCATCGGACGTTTACCCATGTGTCTGCCTGCAATATTTAGAGTGGTTGGACACATGGCCAGTTTTCTCTGGCCATCAATGCCATACAAAAATCGGGCGATAAGGGGCAGTGAAACTTTTAAATTATCCCCCGGCCATGGGAGAATGTTCCTAAGGTGAAGTGTCATTCTAAAAAAAATAATATTTTCCCCCCCAAAAAAGTTTGCTTTGGGATATTCTTTTTGAGAAGAAAAAAAAATGTGGAAGTTTGACGTACTGCTCATGCGTTTCTAGGAACCGCCATGATAGCAGTTCCTGGAAAATGAAAGAAATGTCTGCAGGGGCAGCGGGCATCTTTAAATACGACAGTAATTACTCTGTCCAACAAGATTTAAATCAGCCCCTTAATGTGTTGTTGTAGGTGAATGATGTAAGGGTGATGCATGGCTGACTCTGAATTATCAACATGCACTGTAAATATGTCATAAAGTATTAAAAAAGTAAAAACATATTAGTCTACAAATAGGAGCCTTTATGCAAATACAGTAACTGGGAGTTGTGGCAACATCCCCTTCACATTTTCCTCTGTGTCTGGGGTGATCTCTGCTGGGGTGATGCATCTTCTGTTTCCAGGGAAGTGATGCAGAGATTGCAGTGTAATTAAAGTTGTGTATATACCAAGTAACTGGAATCAAACGAAGATGGGAAACCGCCTTAACAAAGCGGGCTCAGCTATGCGTGCCGTTTCCCCTCAAGCCGAACCACGCTTGCCTTAACCACGCACATGCCTTAACAATGCATATGCGTGGTTAAGGCAATGCATGGTCTAGATGCCAAGTGGATGGTGGGAGAGAAAGACAGGAAGAGGAAGGTCGATCGGGAGAGGATGCGGTGAGGTAAGTGGGGCTGGGGCCGAGTCTTGACGGTGGGGGGTAGTTTTTCAGGGTGGGGGTAGGTTTTAGGACTCAGGAGGGGGTCTAGGTTGTTTGTAGGGCAGGGAGCAGTTTTAGGCCTCACGGGGGGGGGCTGGGTCAGGGTACTTAGCAGGTCTAGGGGACAGTTTTTAGGGCTCAGGGCAGGGGGGCTGTAGTCGGGGTCGTTTTTAGGGCAGGGACAGTTTTTAGGGCTAAGGGCGGGGTGGGTGAAAAGGGACAGTTTACAGGGCAGGGGACAGTTCAGGCCTTCAGGCGGGGGGGCTGGGTCAGGGTACTTTAGGGAGTTTTGGGACAGTTTTTAGGGCTGGGGGGTTGGGGTAGTTTTTGGGGTGTGGGGTAATTTGTAGGGTTCAGGGCAGGTTAGGGGAAAAGGGGCCGTTTACAGGGCATGAGTATGATCTTTAGCACCCATGTCCCTTAACCCATCATGTCTTTACCACGAAATTGCATGGTAAAGGCATGTGTTGTAAAGGCATGCGCTGTAAAGGCATGCGTTGTAAAGATGCAGTCATAGTAGAGACCATGTGGTACAGGCATGCGTTGTTCAGGCATGCGTTGTACCATCATAGAACCAACATAGAAAGGTTGAGATACAGCTAGGCAAACGTGGCTGTGATTTATATACATTGTGTGCTCCGTTTTCATCTCTAACAGTTTTCATACTGTAAATGGCAGTATGATTCTATAAAATTTTCATAACATATAATATTAATTCATTCTGCTTATATCCAAGAATTTTGTGCCCTTTTCATTTTTTCAGGTCAGCAATACGGAGGAGGCCAGCAGAGAAAAGCAGAGTAAAACTGAAGCCGTATTTGAAGTAAGATTCATCATTATTGACATCGTGTATTGAGTTGTTTAGAGGATAAAACGGGGAGTACTGAAAGGATTTCTGATTTATTCTCCGAGTATGTTCAGTGAGAATGAAGGGTTATGGGAATACTAGCATTCATCCACTCAGACCCTACATCTTATTCTCCCAAAACAGTAAAAAGTTAGTCATCTCATATTAGTACACATGTTAATGTTAGTTAATAAGACAATTATTAGAATACAAAAATAAATGTGTAAGGCAACCTTAACCCAGTAGCCCTGCCTTTTTTAATAACATCGCACACTAACAGTCAGTGTATTGACATGGACCATATTATGCATGCACCGTACTTTGTATATATGAGTGTGCATTACAGTATTGGCATTTATAGCTACAGAGAAAAGGAGCACTGCAGAGCTTAGTGAGGAGACAAAAGGAGCTCTTGTACAAAAAGATTGACAGCAGAGCGAGGCTTCATCTAATCAGTGGGCAAAGCAAGGCCGGAAACCCTCTATTGATGATGGTTCTGAAGTTCTTTGATGAGATCTGCTATTGCAGATGAATGATGTTCTTTACTCCAGGCTGGGGAAGGCCTGTTGCCAGGTATGTTTTGTTGCACTTCTTCACTTTTGGACTGGTCATGTACTTACTGTGCTTATTATACCAGGATAGTCAGTTATTTGGTCAATCTTGATTTATCAGACTGGGAAGGATATGATTAAATGGTTTCAGTCCTTCAATGAGGTGTGCAGCACTGCGAAGGATGCTCTTGAGTGGGTTCATTGTGGAATCAAGAACACCAGTGAGTCGAGCATTGACAGTGTTCATGTGTGAGAGGACGTGGGCTTGAACATTAGGTCGTAAGTTACTGTTAACTGGTTTTTGTATAGCGCATAATCACCGGCAGGTCTCTTAGCGCTTTAGAGAGAGTGGCCAAGGACCACTAGCGGTTGCATAACAGCGCAAGGAAGGTGACTAGACTGTGTCCAGAGCCTCCCTAAACAGGAACGTTTTGAGCCGTTTCCTGAAGGGGAGAAGTGCGGATTCCTTGCGGAGGTGATCAGGCAGTTGGTTCCAGAGTTGTGGGAGTAGGACAGAGAAAGCTCTGCCCCCTTTGGATGCTGTTTTGCACCGCGGGAAGGCCAGGCGGCAGGCCTCGGATGACCGCAGTGTACGACCCGGTACGTAGTTCCCAAGGCGTTCTTTAATATAGACTGGGGCTTGGCCATAAATTGCTTTGTGGGCAATGCAGAGACCCTTAAATTTTGCTCTCTGCTTAATGGGGAGCCAGTGCAGCTTGCACAGCAATGGGGTAGCGTGAGTCCTTCTAGGAAGCCTAAAGATCAGCCTGGCTGCATCGTTCATAGTCACCTGTAGTTTATTGATTAGTTTCTGAGGGAGGCCAATATATAAGGCATTACCGTAATCTAGTCTAGAGACAATTGTGGCTGACACAATCATCTGTAATGAGGCGGTTGAAAGGAGGGGGGCAAGTTTCCGCAATTGTCTCATTAGACCTGTACAAGTTCCGACCACGGTGGTAACTTGGTTGGCCATGGAGAGATCGGTATCGATCTTGATGCCCAGGCTTTTTACGATGGGTACTGGTGTGGGGGTGGCACCAAGCTCTTGGGGCCAGAAAAGGTCACTCCAGAGATTGTTTTTCGTGGGGATGACAAGGACCTCTGTTTTGTCGGGGTTGATTTTCAGTGAATTAGCTGTCATCCAATTCACCGTGAATCTGAGGATGCTTTGCGCCAGAGCATGGGCATGAGGAGAGTTGTCGATCCGGAGGATGAGTTGAGTATCGTCCGCATAGTTGAAAACTCGGCAGTCCATGCGAGCTAGAGCAGCCACTAGTGGCTGAAGATACATGTTGAAGAGGAGCGGGGACAGTGCGGAGCCCTGGGGGACGCCGCAGGTGAGGGTGCCCCTGTCTGATACCTGCTCACCCAACTGGATCCTCTGGGACCGACCTGACAGGAAGGATTCAAGCCACCGGTGTGCCAGCCCGCAGATACCCAGGTCAGTGATTCGGGCCAGAAGTTGTACATGGCTGACCGTATCGAACGCCGCTGATAGATCTAACAAAATCAGGGCGCTGCGTTTTTGTCAGGCATGATTCTGAGCTCGTCGAGTACAGACAGCATCACCAGCTCAGTACTGTGATGGGCTCTAAAACCCGCCTGTCGAGCTTGGAGTAGCTGATGTTCCTCCAAGAAGGACGAAAGTGTCTTAAGGACATGTTGCTCCACAACTTTCGCCAAGAAGGGGAGCTGGGAGATGGGCCTATAGTTCTTGAGATTAGCAGCGTCTGCCCCTGGTTTCTTCAACAGGGGATGACTCTAGCCTCCTTCAGGTTGGAGGGTATAAAGCCAGTCTCCAGGGAGTTGTTCAATAAAGCGAGGATCTGCCTTTCTAGCCCGGGAAGGGCCATTCGGAAAATCCTCGGGGGGGCAGGGGTCTGCTGGAGAGCCCGATTTGATACGATTCATCAGCAGTGTCAGGGAAGCCAAATCTAAATTAGGGAGGGTGGTAAGTTGCTTGCCGGGGAGGGGAGGGGCCTGGTTCTGGACCAGGGAGCCCTGATTGATAGGGGTGTTATCGTAAGTCTTCTTTGGCAAGGAAAGTTTTGACTTTCCATTAGAGTGAAAGTTGATAGCACGTTGTCTCCGTTTTCTTGGTGATGTGATTATTACAGGCTAGGCTGTAAAAGAAACTTGATTTGGAATTTGTGGTGAGCTGATATTGGAGAAACACTCCTGGAACTGAACTTGCTTCTTGTCCTTGGTGAAGAAGAAGAATTCTATCTTTGTTCAGTTTAGTTTTAGGTTGGTGGCGTGGCACCAGTGCTTGAATGAGGGAAGAGGCATTCTTCGTAGTGGTCAAAAACTTTCACAGTGGAACCTTTTGAAGATTTGTGTGTCCTCAGGATATTGGTGAACCTTTTTTTGTGGTTGATGAGAATTCTGAGTGCATGCACAGATTTAAGGTCCTTTGGAAGGGGATAGATCCTTGTGCAACATTGCAGATTGTTGGGATCTATTAAGGTCTTGAAGGGCTTTCTATATGAGCTGGGGAAGGCAGATAGGCAGAACGTAGACTGGTAAGGTATGGCACTAGGGCAAATACATGATTAATGGTGCTACTTCAAAGAGGACCTGATATCTATCAATGGTAAAGTTGTTATAGATAGTGACTATTTGCTGCTACATTGCTTGAAACTTGATTGATAGTCATGTAGGAGGTGACTTAGATCTATTTAAGAAACTGGATGGCACCAGCTTTGCCTGTGATTTTACTAATGAATGGCCTGTGGGCTGATATTTGTCCAAGTCATTGAGACCTAGGCTGGCTGTCTGCCAGCATTGATTCTCTAATTGACAGAACTTGGCATCATCAACAAGTCGGTATGCCTGAAAAGAAAGGATGTTGCAATGACATAGGACATTCCAATCTCAACTGATAAAAAACAATTGATGCCAGAAAACCTCATGCAGGAGTAAGAGAGAAACTCATCAACGTGGCTACTATTAAACTGAAATGCACAATATGGAGTCGATCATCAGATGGAATCTGTGTTGAATAAAATGAGGAAAAGGCACATAATTTGTACCATTTCCTTATAGGATTGATGAAGAAACGCCTACAGGACCAATGAAATAGGGTTCTGTTAGAGATAACCTAAAAACCTCAGTGCAAAGCTATCTTTAACTAGCTATATAAGTATTTCATATAGCACATGCACAAATTTGGGTGTTCCTTTTTAAACATTTTCCAAATATCACCTAAGTCTGGAGTGAGGCCCAATACAAACGCCAAGTTATAGTGAGTGAATCTGCACGCTATCACATATGTTATCCATGCTTTTGATGGCCTACCTATTCTGAACGTCTGATATTCGCAGTGAGAGCAAGGGAGTTGAGATGGTTGGCTGTTGTCTCTTGCCTTAAAATTCAAGACTTCACTTTTTTTATTCTGCTTTAACAATATTTGGACTCTATTTTCTCTTTAGTTTCACTCATTTTTACAATTTGCTGTGTAACTTGAAAGGAGAAGTGACTGGTTTAATAGCCAGGCTTATTTGCAGCAGTAACATTCAGTCAGTCCTTTGCAGAAAAAGTCTCTAATAGCGTAGATTTTTTGCAACATTTACTTATTTGTTTGAAAGCACCATACGAAAGTACCGGTATATTTAAACACACAAGAGAGGAATAATTTATGCAAGAAACTACATTCACAGAAATCAACGAGATGAAAAGGATCTCCAGTTTGGGTCCGTTCCTGGACCATCTATCGATAGGAAGGTAAACAATAACAAACAAAGGTCTCTGATTTGTGCTGTGCACATAACAGAGGCAAAAGTGGATGGAAGGGGTTATAAAACCATGGGGTGGGGAGGGAGTCAGGGAGAGAGGACAACAATATGATTAATATTATTAGTAATGTGGTTATAAAATAATAATACAATAAAATAACACAGCATTGCACTCTAACCCTGCCAGTGACAATGAAGAGCAGAACATCCTACACAGGTCTCTGCTTGGTCCGGGCTTCAGTTGCTGAAGGAGAGGTAAGGGGGAGAGGTAGAGAGGCCTCCCTGGGCAGTCAAGTCCCCTTATGTGGAGTCTCTTGTGTTAGATGAGGGATTACTTTTGACTAAGGCACTGAGGCCCCCAATACAGGCTACCATGCGTTGCCTTTCATATCATGCTTCCAAGGTAAAGAGCCACTTGGGCCTGGAGAGGAATGGCTATGAAAGGATAGGATTCAAGAGATCCTCTCTTTCAAGGCAAGGAATGTATCCCAAACCTTCTCAAATTTGTCTAGCTTTGTTCAATTTGTAGGTGGCTTTCTCTTGTTGTGCCACCCTGTGCTGCTCAGTGAGCCACTTGGTACATGTGGAGTTGGTTTGCTGTCTCTGGTGGCTCAGAATGCACATTTTGGCCACTGCTAAAGAGGTGGCTATTCAGCAATTAGCATGTACATCTAGATCCTGAATGCCAGATGTGTCTTGTAGAATTGCTAGAAGGGAGGATAAGGGGATGGTCAGGGAACTACAGCATCTGAGTTAGGACCACACCTTTGTCCAATAATGTTGGAGGACTAGGCAGAACCAGAGAATAATGTGTAGGTCACAGTTGTCTTCACTGCATTTCAGACAACTGTGACCATTTGTTTGGCAGCAAACATACCTACTTCAGTTTCCGTGGTGTCCAGTAACAGTCATTGGGGATCTTCAAGTACAAGAACTTCAGCCTAGATTTTCAGAGACCTCTGTCATGGTCAATGAGCAATGCCGAAACCCTGGAGGAGTGAGGAAATGCCCAGGAGCTTGTGCGTGGAGCTCCACGTCGTGATGGTCTAGTTTAGGATTAGGTTCCCTGCTGTGAGTCAGTGCACAATAGTTAAATATAGCTGAAGTAGCAAGTTGAGGAATCCAAGAGTTGACTTTCGAGAGGAATCCACATTGGGGTCTCTCTCTCTCGTTGTAGAAGTAAGAAGACGACTGTGACCAATGGAAAGCTAAGCTGTATGAGGCCATGTGTGGCAGATGTAAGCTTCCCATCTTAGTATCGTCCCTCAATGTAGATGTCCGTCGCCTGGGCTTGGGCCTGCTCCAGATACATGATCTAATATCTATCTCTAACTCTAGTAGGAGTGTTCAGGGGATGTATGACGGAACCACTCATTCCATTACCATGCATGCATTTACCATGCGTCCTTTACCACGCAGTGCCTTTACCATGCAATGCCTTTACCACACAATGTCTTTACTATGCATTGCCTTTACCACGCAAGTCTTTACCAAGCATATGCCTTTACCACTCATACCTTTACAACGAAAATGCTAGTATATATCGGGTAAGTGAAATCCCTTTTTATATACATATATACATGTATATTACCTACTGGCGGTCACCAGTACATAGCTGTAGTTAGGACCTAGTTTCCATAGGAAAAGCTTTTTTTTTGTTTTCCCAATAACTTTGGCGCAGATTAATGAATCTTCACCAAATTTTCAAAACTGGTACGCACTTGAGTTCAGCTGCTGTGTTGAAAGTTTTGGGGGCGATTCGTCAAGCTGGGCCAAGAAAAAGGGAGGTCCCAAAACGCATTTTCCCCATGTAATTTCTCATAGGGATTTTGGAAATTACTACAGCCTGAACCGCTGAACGGAATTACACCAAATTTGGCAGAGACGTGGCTCTTAGTCTAGAAAAAAGCTCTTTTTGTGATTTGGTGGTATTCAGTAGTTGTGGAGTTATTAATGAAACAACAATAATGTCTCTCTCACACCCACTCACAGACCCATGTAGTTACTCACACACCCATTCACAGACCCACTCAGGTACCCACACACCCACTCACATACCCACACAGGCTTTCTCACAGCCACTCACACACCCACTCATAGACCCATGCAGGCAGTCACACACCCACTCACATGGCCACTCACTCACATACCCACAGAACCACTGATACCTACTCATACCCCCATACAGCCACTCACACACCCACTCACAGGCCACACAGATACTCTCACACCCATTCACAGACCCACATAGCCACTCACACACCCACTCGCAGACCCACACAGGCACTTTCACACCTACTCACACATACCCACAGGCACTCTCACACCCAGTCACAGACCCACATAGGCACTCAAACACCTACTCACAGATCCACACAGGCACTCACAGACCCATGCAGCAGTCACACTTCCATTCACAGACCTATGCAGGCACTCACATTTCCATTCACAGATCCACTTAGGCAGTCACACATCTACTCTCAGACCCACACAGGCACTCACACAGCCATTAATACACCCATGAAGGTATTCACACACCCTCTCACAGACCCATACAGCAAGTCACACAGTCACTCACACATCTACAGAACCAATGACTCACCCACACAAACTCCTATACAGCCACTCACACTAGCTCACAGACCCACAGTCAATCACATACCAACTCACAGACACATACAGCCAGCCACACACTCACAAACCTATGTACACACCCACTCACTGACCCATACAGCTACTCACACACCCACTTATAGACCCACAGAGCCACTCACATACCCATTCACAGACCCATGCAGCCACTCACACATGCACACAGACTCATACAGCCACTCACACACGCACACAGATCATGCACCCACTCACTGACCCACAAGACCACTCACACACTAACTCACATACCCTCAAAACTACTCACACACCCACTCACACACATACAGACACTCACACCCCAACTCACAGGCCTGTACAGCCATTTACACACCTACTCACATACACTCAAAACTACTCCCACACCCACTCATAAACATATACAGACACTCACACACCCAGTTACTGGCCCATACAGACACACACACCCACTCACAGACCCATAAAGCCACTCACACACCCATTTACCTACCCATACAGCTGCTTACAGACCCATACGAACACTCATACACCCACTCACAGACCCATACAGCCACTCACAGACCCACACAGGCACTCACACACCCGTACAGCCACACACACACCCATTCACGACCTATCCATCACTTGCACACCCACGCGCAGAGGTTACAGGTTACAGTTAGGAAATACAATTAAAAATACCGTAGAAATTCACTAAAAAACAAAGGCTACAGGGACGTTATAGTTAGAAAAAAACATAAAAAAACATTGAAATTCATTGAAAAAACAAAGCTTACAGGGACTTATAGTTAGACTCAGAAGTCACACACACAAAAACCATAGAAATTCAGCAGTTATAGTTACCTGAGCTAAATATAAGTTATGCACTCGCAATGCACAGGTTGTGTAAGTGGATCTGTGGATGATGTCATCAGTGATTTCATTTGAGATGTCATCAGTGATGTCTCTGACCATCTCATGAGAGATGTAATATGTGAGGTCATAAGCAGTGCATTGTGGGGGGGGGTACATTTTAGCTAGCTCAGGTAACTGTAACTGCTGAATTTCTATGGTTTTGGGTATGTGAAATCGGAGCCTAACTAGAACATCCCACTGGTTTTTGCAGTGAATATATATGCATAGATATATCTATATCTATATATATACGTCTGGGCACCTTTCATGTTTCAGTTGTAGAGGGTTCTACATCTGGATGCCAGAATGAGTAAGGGACTTGCATAGAGTATGTGACCCCACTGAGACCAATTTATATTTAAAACATTACAGTAGGTCGCTGCACTTGAGATATTTCCATGACACTTGAAAGTACACTAAATAGTCACTCGTCTCTAATGAATATCGATACTGATACTCTGGCATCAAAAGAGAAGTCATAAATGGAATCTTTACTTCCATTATATTATGTATTTTGAAATATTTCTGAATAACATGAAATGTACACACTTGTGTAACAAGTAATGTAATTTATTATATTTTTATATTATTATTTTTCATTTTTTTCAAATGTCTATGGATATTTATTATTTACAAGCACTGAGCAAAAAAAAGTCTGGTGTTCTGTGATATGAGGATTTTTCAAACCATGAAATGTGTTCCGCAAGTCTTTCTACCATGTTTATTTGTTATCACTGACGTAGGTGATTTGTTTTCACTTTAGATAGGGCACTGTGACTGTCTGCTTGTTGGCTTTGAGGAAGACCGGTTCGATCGAAACGCATCAGCCGCAATAAATCTTTTCAAACACCCTATGGGGTGTAGGCTTCACTTGCACTGCTCTGTGAGCATTTGTTATATATATATACATATTTTCTTTTTCTTTCACTGCAAAAACCAAAGGTTACAGGGACGTTAGGCTCAGATTTCACTCATACAAAACCATAGAAATTCAGTTACAGTTACCTGAGCTAACTATAATTTATGCCCCGGGAATGCACTGCTTATGACCTCACATATTATATTACTCATGACATGGCATCAGTGATAAGATCATCCAGTGATTGTATTTTCTAAAAGATTCTGAGAGTTAAACATATATACTAAGGTATCACTAAAGTTAAATTACTTTACTTTGTGTACTACCAATGAGTGATTCTATTTTAAAACATAGATTATGTGAATGTCTATGTAACTGTATCGCCATGTGTGAGGGTGTATGTGCCTGTAAAGGTGAATAAGTGGGTGTGTGAGTAGCAGTATTGGTGAGTAAGTTGGCGTGTGAGTGTCTGTATGGGTGAGTGAGTGGGTGTGTACGTGGTGTATGGATGAGTGAGTGGGTATATGAGAGACTGTATAGATGGGTGAGTTGTGTGAGTTTTTGTGTGGGTGAGTGAGTGGCTGTTTCAGTGGCTGTATGAGTAAGTGAGTAGCTGTGGGAGTGGCTGTATGAGTGAGTTAGTGGATGTGTAAGTGGCTGTAAATGGTGAATGAGAGGGAGCATGAGTGGCTGTATGGGTCAGTGAGCAGGTGTGTGAGTGACTGTAAATGGTGAATGAGAGATGTTACATAGGGGTGTGAGTGGGTGTATGAGTGGTTTTGTGGATGGTGTCATCAGTGATGTCATCAGTAATGTCACTGACCATGTCATGAGTGATGTAATATGTGAGGTCATAGGCAGTGCATTGCGAGGGGTATAACTTATAGTTGCATCAGGTAACTACTGCTGAATTTCTATGGTTTGTGTGAGTGAAATCTGAGCCAACTATAATGTCCTGCAACCTTTGTTTTTTTTTCAATGAATTTCAAAGTTTAAAAAAAAATTATGTTTACTAACTATAACAGCCATGTAACATTTGGTTTTTCAGTGAATTTCTAAGATTTTTTAAATTCTATTTCCTAACTGTAATGTCCCTGTAACCTTTGTTTGTTTCCAGTGAATTTCTATGGTTTTTAAATGTTATTTCCTAGCTTTAACCTGTAACGTTTGATAGTGAGTGAGTGCATGAGTGTCTCAGTGGGTGTGTGAGTGAGTGCATGAGTGTCTCAGTGGGTGTGTGAGTGAGTGTGTGAGTGTCTCACTGGGTGTGTGATTGGGTGCCTGAGTGTCTCAGTGGGTCTGTGAGGGGATGCGTGAATGTCTGAGTGGGTGTGTGAGTGTCTGAGTTGTTCTGAGAGTGGGTGCTTGAGAGGGACTGCTAGGCCTGGAGGAGCTCACAGAGTTTCACTCTGTGGAATTCTGCAGACTTAATGAAAAACTCTTTCAAATTCCACAGAGTTCTGTGAGCGGGCGGAGTATTGCTCTGCCACCCCTAATAAAGTCCCCATGGATGCTGAGAGTAGTTAGGGGCCAAGAACCCCTACTTTTACCGCCATTAGCACCCTTATTGTTGCCACCAGTAAGTCCCCCAGAGCGGGATTGTTAAGACCTCGTGGTAGGCCCGCCCCCTTTCTCAACAACTCTGCAAACGCACCTCTTGGTGCACTACTGGTTGGGGGATGAAGTCCCCTTGGCTGCTGAGGGCCCTTGGGGGCCAGGAACTCCTATTGTTGCACCCTGTAAGTCCCCCACAGCGGCGTTGCTGAGATGTTGTAGGAGGCCCGCCCCTTTTCTCAACCACTCTGCAAACGCACCTTCTTGTGCACTACTGGCCCCCTACAGCAAGATTGCTGAGACCTCGTTGGAGGTCCCACCCCCTTTTTCAACCACTCTGCAAACACGCCTCCTGGTGCACTACTGGTTGGGGGGTGAAGTCCCCTTGGCTCATTGGAGGCCTCTTTTCGCTTGTTTCTGATCTCTATTGTGTCTCTTTCTGCTCGTTTTTGATCTCTATTTTGCCTCTTTCTGGTCTCTATTTTGCCTCTTTCTGCTAGTTTCTGACCTTTATTTTGCCTCTTTCTGCTCCTTTCTGATGTCTATTTTGCCTCTTGATGCTCGTTTCTGACCTTTATTTGGTCTCCTGCTGGTTACAAACCTTTATTCTGCCTCTTTCTGCTAGTTTCTCACCTTTATTTTGCTTCTTTTTGCTCATTGCTGACCCTTATTCTGCTAGTTTCTCACCTTTAATTTGCCTCTTTCTGCTCATTGCTGACCTTTATTCTGCCTCTTTCTGCTTGTTTCTGACCTCTATTCTGCCTCTTTCTGCTTGTCTCACCTTCAGTTTGCCTCTTTCTGCTAGTTGCTGACCTTTATTCTGCCTCTTTCTGCTTGTTCCTGACCTTTATTCTGCCTCTTTCTGTTCATTTCTGACCTTTATCTTGCCTCTTTCTGCTCATTGCTGACCTTTATTCTGCATCTGTCTCTTCGTTTCGGACCTTTATTTTGACTCTTTTTTTCCCCCCTGGACCACGGGGGGAGCCTCAAGGCCCTGCGGTCCCAGCCGGCTGCCCACCTCCTGCGGGAGCTGGCATTGCTCCCACAGACATGGAGCTGATAAATATGCAGCTCTCTGTCTGTGAGAACAATCCTTTTGTCTGTTTCCACACCCGCTTGACAACGGGCAGGGAAACAGACAAAAACTCAGCTGTCAGCAAGCGGGAGCGGTTTCACAGCTCTCGCTTGCTGAGAGCGGAGTTCGGGTTTGCTCTGACTTGGCGGGAGTCGTCATAGCTCCCTCCAAGTCAGAGCAAACAGCTATGTCCCGGGGGTGGGCACTCCGGGACACAGCAGGAGCCTCTGGGGGGGTGGCGTTCCCCAGGGCCATTATTGGCTCCAGGAGGGGGGACCGCGGGCCCCCCTCCTTTGATCTGCATAGGCCGGCCCTGGGGAAGTGGTGGTTCCCGTGACATATATGGTCCGGCAGGGGGGGCGTGACCCCCCTTCTTCTTTTGAGAAAAAAAGAAAGCCCTGGGGAAGTGGTGGTTCCTGGGGCGTGGGGGTGTCCATGCAGCCCCCTGATCCATAATTAAGATATCCCGTGGTCCCTGGGTCATAGTTTAGCCCTTGGAGGGGGCCCTGTGCACCGCCTCCACTTTTTTTAATAATCCCCGCATGCCCCAGGACATGGCTCACCCAGGGGCTAGAATTTAAATGAGCATGGGAGCCTGCTCTTGTTATTATTTTTGTATTTTTTGCCACAAATTTTATTAATTTGCAGCAATTAAAAAAATGTAAAAAATGCATTTATGCCTTGCTAGGTGCCAGGGGAGCTCCAAGACCAAGGCTTGGGGGTCAGGGTATTCCTACCATGACCCCTTTGTTTGTGGCACTCGAGTGAAGCCAAGTCCCAAGATGAACCAGGAAGTGTTGGCAGCCAATCAGAGCTCTGCATTTCACTTCACAAGCTCGTTATTTTTTGCAAAGCCCCCTGGCCACAGATATCCTTATTTTTTCCCTTATATTTCTCAATAACTACTGAACGGACTTACACCGGATAACTGAAAGCGTGATCTGCTCAACCAAATCTACCTTTCTGCCAAATTCAGTGTAATTCCATCCAGCGGTTTGGGCTGTAGTCGCTTTCAAAGTTACTATGGGAATTAACATGGGAAACACACTTTTTTGGATCCCCCTTTTTCTCATCCCCCGCTTGACCAATCACCCCGAAACTTTCCAAGCGCAACAAGAACCACTGCAGCACTTTTTGTGCAAAATTTCAAGACGATTCGTCAAATGGCGTGAAAGATATAGGCAAGTCAAAAAATGCTTTTCCTATGGAAACATGGTCCTAAATATAACTACGTACTGGTGACCGCAGTAGTATGTATGTGTATATGTGTGTATATATATATATATATATATATATATATATATATATATATATATATATATATATATATATATATATATTCAGTTTTCAACCCCTAAACTCCACCACCCCTAAACCCTAAATATACGCTTACCCACCCCTAAACCCTAAAATTACCCTTGCCACCCAATACCCTTACACACCCCTAAACCCTAAAAATACCCTTACCACCCACTGCCCTTACCCACCCCTAAGCCCTAAAAACACCCTTACTCTTACCCACCCATAAACCTTAAAAACACCCTTGCCACCCAATACCCCTATCCACCCTAAACATACACTTACCACCCAATATTCTTATCCGCCTCAAACCCTAAAAGCACTCTTACCACCTAATACCTCTACCCACCCTAAACCATAAAATACCCTTACCACCCAATGCCCTTACCCACCCCTAAACCCTAAAAACACCCTAAACACCCAATACCCCTACCCACCCTCAACCCTGAACACACCCTTACCACACTATACCCTTATTCACCCCTAAACCCAAAATATTCCCTTGCCACCAAATTCCCCTACCCAACACAAACCTCTAAAATCACCCTTATCACCCTATACCCTTACACACCCCTAAACCCTTAAAACGCCCTTACCCTAATTACTAATATATGTATTAAAAAATGGGTTTCAGTTACCTGATATAAACATACATTTTTGTTGTAAAGACATGCATTTTAAAGGCATATGCGTGGTAAAGACCTGCGTGGTAAAGACCTGCGTGGTAAAGGCAATGTGTGGTAAAGGCATTGCATTCTAACGGCTGCATGGTAATGGTAATGCATGGTAAAAACTGCATTGTAAATGTTCTTTCCTGCCTTCAGGGACCTGAAGCAGCAACCTACGGAGGACATAGGTTAAACCCAGGGGCAACAGACATTTTTATTGACTGTACTTTCCTCCACAACAAAAGGTTTAAGTTCTTACATTTAAAAAGGTCTTGCTTTAATCGTTCTATGAGAGGAAGGAGATTATCCTCGACCATGTGTCTAAGCCTGCTGTTGATGCTGATACCTAGATATTGGAGCCCTTTGGACACCGATTTGATTTAATAACTCTGCAGGCAAACCTGAGTTTGTCCAGTTGATCCTATGCCTGGAAGAAATCAGTAATGATGGATTTGACTCAAGATGTGACAAGAAGAGCAGGTTATCCTCTTCATAAAACCTTTAACTTGCTGTCTCCAGTTTGGATTCACCCTGACCTCCAGTGAATGGCATATAGCTCTGGACAGGAGCTCCATGGCAAGCTGGAATAGGACAAGGGAGATGGGGCATCCCTCCCTGGTGCCCCTAAAGATCTTGAATGTATGGGAAAGGAAGCTTCTACAGTAAACATCCGCCAAAGCACAGACGTATAGAAGGTGAACTTTACCTATGAAATCTTCACCCCAGCCCATTTTTCACATCATGTGGAAGCCCAATCAAATACCTTTTCAGCATCCAAGGAGAGGGCTAGATGTTCCTGAGAGTTGTTTTTCATTTGCCAGAGTAAATGTGCTACAGTTCGGAAGTGGTTGCAAGAGCAATGCCCTAGAACGAACCCCACTTGCAACTTATGAATCAATTGGGAGATAACCTTGCCCGATCTTTCATGGATTTTTGCAATTATTTTTAAATCCACATTAATCAAGGAAATCGGACAATAATTAGTACAGTTTAACAGATCCTTCTTCTTGAGGTGGAGGGTGGCTTTATTAAATATGGAGCTCATCTCCACTGGCTCCTGATACACCCACATCAGTAGGTAGATAAGGATGGGTTTGGTATCTTGTAGAATTGGCCAGGGTACCCGTCTTTTTCAGGAGACTTACATGTGAGTGACTCCTGGATGGCCTTGCCTATCTCCTCCTTTATAAATGCCACTTCTAAATATGCTTGTCCTCTTCGGTAAGAGTGGGGAGAAGTAGAGGGTCAAAGAAATAATCAATTTGATTGGGAGCAGCCTAGGAATCTGACACGTAAGAGAAGAATAATTTGAGGCAAATTGATGTGTGATGTTTAGTGGATGGATTAGCAAGATGCTGCTCTCATCACAAATGGATGCGATGGTCAATTGAAACTCCTGCTAGTGTAATTGTGTGGCCAAGAGCTGGCCCCCTTTTTCACCATGATCATATGTCTGCCACTACAAATTAACTGCAGCATTTGTGAAAAAAATTGTTTAAGCGTAACCTAACCAGTTTCAGTTCTTTCTGGTGAGCAGGCATGGGAGCTGCGATATACCGAGCATTAAGGCCACTGACTGCTGCCTCTAAAAGTCACAAATCTGATCAAGCTTTAAGTTCTGCCTTGGTAGAATCCCTATCAATACTTCTCTCAGTGTTGCCTTCCTCACTGCACATGGTGTCCTGTGGAAATCAACCAAGCCCTCATTTTCCACGAGAGAGAGCGGGTATGGTGTTAGAGTTGTACCTTCTGCTCAGGTTGTCGATAGGCAAATGCCTTAATTCGTCATCTAATCTGTGGTGGTGTCATAAACCCCAGATTGAAATCGAATTGGACCAGGCTGTTGTCAGAGAAGCCAGCCTCTTGTATTGCTTGATTCCCCCTCTGGTATCCACTTAAGTGATGACCTCAACTTATCTCTGTCTTTGTGGAGGGGTTCTACAACTTGCTAAAAGCCAGCAGTTATGTTAAAATAATTTAGTATAGCGCGAATGACTCACTCCCGAAAGGGTATCTTGGCACTCTATATAGTTCTAGACAAAAGAAACATTCAAAATAGCCAGGCCTTAAAACGGTTTTTGACGCTGTTAAAATCAGAGCAGGAACAAATATGAAAAGGAAGTTTGTTCCCATCATGAGGAGCCAGATAGGAGAACAACCTTTTGCCATATCTTGCAGTACGGATGCAGCGGGGCATAAAAGTAATTGATCCTTAGATCTAAGATTCCTACTAGGTAAGTAAGGAAAACGTGTCTCTTGTAGATAAAGTGGACCCTTGCCAGCCAAAGACAGAGAAGTTTGAAGAGGGACCATTTTCTCACTGGGAGCCAGTGAAAAGTTTTCAGTGTGGGTTCCAAAGGAGAACCAAAAGGGAGTTTGCAGACCAAACGTGCAGCAGTATTTTGAATAACTTGCAGTTTAGAAAGAAGCGACTCATTAGTAGCTACTATCAAGGCATTCCCGTAGTCAACCCAGCTCACTATAAGCACTTGAATAATAGTTCCCTTTGATCTTAACAGGAGCCACTGGAACACTTTTCTGAGCATGTGCATAATACTGAAACAAGCACCACATATTGACATAATCTCTTCTCTCATAGATAGATTTTCATCAACCAAGATGCCGAGATTTTTAACTGCCCTCCTGGGATGAGAGGCAAAGCCTAACTCAGAAGACCAACAGTCATCCTACCAATTGCCTTGGCCCTGCCAAACAGCAGAATCTCGGTCTTGTCTCCATTAAGCTGTAAACAGTTTGAGGTCATCCATGTGGCAACTTTCCTCATGTAGTCAGTAAACTTACTTTTGGCATTTTCTGGATTTTGCCCGAAGCAAATGACTAATTGAGTGTCAGCTGCATAAGAGATTATTTCAAAGCCACAGGATTTGACTATTTGGGCAAGGGGTGCGACATAGGTGTTAAAAAGAGTAGGGCTCAAGGAGGAGCCCTGAGCGACCCCCTTGTCCAAAGTCATAGTCCGAGATCTAAACAAGTCAATAGAAACCACCTGAGTCCTATTATCCAAGAAATCTTCAAGTCAATTCAGAGCTTTCCCATGGGTACCTATCTCATAGAGTCTGTGGCCCAGGTTGGAATGAGAGACAGTATTGAATGTGGCTGACAAGTCGAGTAACGCTAACATCGCTGGCAGGCCGGCATCTAGAGATAATGTGATGGAAGCAAGAACCAGAGCCCTTTCCGTGCTGTGAAAGGTCCTACAACCAGATTGTGTGGGATCCAATAAAAGATGATCATCCTGGTAAGAGGGGAGTTGTTTATTAGATACTGGTGTTTCAGCTGATAGTGGGTGGTTTCCAGGAAACTGGAGCAGCAGGCGCATAGGGAGAAACAGCAGACGTCTCTTGAGAAGTAGCCGTATCCATGTTGGATTTGTCTAGCTTGTCCAAAAGGGATTCAAGACCACCAGGATCACACAAGTCTTTAGTCTTGCAGTCCATAGTGATGAGCATGTGTGTGCTGGGTCCAGAAGACCACACTTGAGATCCCAACACCTGAGCTGTGGCCAGAGCACAAGGAAGTTTTTTAAGCTTGTTGGCTGTAGATCAGCAATATTCTGAGAAGAAGATGCTCTGGCCCTCAAAAAGCAATGGATTTTGAAACGCTTTGCTGCCTGCAGGATGGATCTTGTGTGCTGATGATGGAGGGCGCAACCGATGGTTTGACGTGGTGACTGCATTTGAGCAGCAGTATGTTCCCTTATGCTGTGGGCTCTCTGGAACTTGAGAGGTTAACTGAAAACTAGGTCCACCAGCTTGTGTAGCATGTTACCTAGAAAGTTCATCATGTCGACCTTCTCTTCGTCTTTGGGAAATTGTTGCATTGTGCCCTGTTTTCCAGGTCATTGACCTAGGGCCTCAGAAATTCAATTTCACTGCCCCAGTCTGGCAAGGTTCCATACCTGTATTCCATTTGGTCGAGCCTCTGGTCAACTTTGTTCAGTTGGGCTGGAAGGTTTGAGTCTTCCTGGCTCATCAATTTAATCTCTGCCGTGAGGTTGGTTATCTTGGAATCCATGGCTGGTGAGGTTGTCCCAATGGCAGTGATCTCCTTCAGGAAATCCTCCATGGCAGGGTAAGGTAGATTTAAGGTTTTAGGGTTCTGAGGAGGCTTAGGACAGCCTACCACCTTGGAGAATAATAATTGACGGACTGCTGGTTTGTGTGATGTTATGAAGGAGGAAAAGTTCTGTAAGGCCTTTGTGTAGGGGTGTTAGGACTTCCAACCCACTCTCCAAATGTGTGTGCCACGTGAGGCCCAAGCAGTACCAAGTAGATCATCAAGCCCATGCCCCATAATCAGTTAATCCAGTATGCTGCCCCTGTCAATCACAGTCACTGGGTGTTTTGTGGAACGGCTTCTGTTGTAGCCAGTGATTAGTGAGTCCAAAGACTAAAGAAGAAAATCTCAGTGTTTGCCAGTGGTATAATGTAGATGGGAGTGTGGGGCCTAACCATGTGAATGAAGTGCATTAGGGTTACTCGTGCCACAACAGAAAGCATGCCCCATGCAGAATATTGTCCTGGAGGCATTTGGCTGACCTACCGTGCAACATGCTGAGAGAGGGTTAAGTCATAAAATATCCTAATGGGTGGGCTACTGCTGAAAATGTGAGGTTATAGGTATGCTTGTGCCAACGTTGACTGAGTAGCCAGGAAGAGCAGAGGTGGCAGGGTACCTGAATCTGTATCTCCTCCATTGTAGCTGGATCGGTCAATCAGTAGCCCTCTGTAGAGCAGCGCCTTCAGTGGGTCCATTGAGGAATAGGGTGTTTGTAGGGTGACATTCTGTATGGGTGCATGCTATCCTTGGCATCGGGGGATGGCAGTTTTCCCCTTGCAGTTCCGCTTAGTGCGGCACCAGGGATCTTAAAAAAGCATATAGGACATTGAGTGAAGAAATCCAGTATACGCCCTCTGGTAATAGTCTCCAGCCAAAGGATCGCTCGCAGCGTCAGACTCAGGACATCTGCAGGCACCCTACTCAATAAGCTGTGAGCTCAGAGGAGCATAGGAGGAGGCCTCCAGGGTATTGTGCGACCCTCCGATGTGGCTTCAATGGCTAATTTAGTCCTCTGAGGGGGGTTAGACAGGAGTACCCGGACACCCTTTGGGGGAGAACCTCTTCTATTGCTGAGTGGTGTGAGCGGGCCGGCCCGATCAGCAGGGTGTGGTGGGGACAGTTGGCACCATGCCGGAGCTTCAGTAAGGAGTGGTCATGTCAGTCGGGTCTAAGCTCTGCCCTGAAAACAAACTCTAGCTCCATAGTTTAATATTTTTATTCCTTTAACTCAAAGAACGCATTTATATTGGAGTGATATTTCTAGCAGTACATTTAATGACAACACACTGAAAGAGGCTTATAATATATGTCTCTTTTTCTGACACCAATTCCAGTTCTATCCCTGTGTGCTAGTCAATTTCAACCCTATGTATTGTAAAACTACCATCACCTAAATGGCTCCCTAGCCATTTTGGGGAGAATTAGAAAACACCACTTAGGCTACATCTGCCTTATGCTGTATGGTGTAATTACATGTGTTAAATTTTGTGTAAGCCATGTGCAGGTTGTGCATTATCACTTAGAAAATTCACTACAAATCCATAACCTATAAATTACATAGTGAGGAGTATCGTGATATGCTCTGAATTAATTTTGAAGGTAATATTGGAATTTTTGTCTTTCAAGGGGCCAGAAATGATATGGGTTCGGAAAATCAGGAAAAATGCTTTCTTAAATTTCATATACAACTAGAAATACCTGACGCAGCATTTCAAACCTTTGATACAGTCACGGCTGCTACCTCCCACCCGCAGTGGGGCAGGTGGGGGAGAAGGGGCGGGCTGGGGGATCGGGTAAAAAAAATAAAAATCACTTACCTCCCGGCCGGTTGACCACCGCCGCCTCTTCTGCGTCCTCTTCCTTCATGGGAGAAACAGGATGCAGGAAGCGCCAAGGATCCCACGCTCCCCACAGCCAATCACAACGCTGCAACGCAGCAGCGTTGTGATTGGTCTGAGCGCCGTGACACGGCGCTCAGCCAGGGGCTGGAGGGGTGGGCATGTTCTAACAGGGAAAGTGTGCATGACTGTTTTGGGCGGCCCGAGACGGCCGACCAAACAGTCATTGCGCACTTAGGAGGGTTGTACCACTCCTACCCTGTAGCCCCGCCCCACCCCTTCACGCAAGATGCCGCAGCAGGAGGACAAAATAAAATGACAATAACAATAGTTATCATTTTATTTTTTCCTTTCTTTTGCTGCATCAAGGCAGTGGAGCGACGCTCCTCCGCCTTAGCGGAGGAGCCGCCACTGCTTTGATAGCGTTTTTGAGATAACATAGAAAAGGATAGATGACGTGCAAGTCCAGTCAAGGAGTCACAAAAGGAGTGGTCTAACCTGAATTGCTAGGTCTTATTAGTAAGTATGACATCACCTATAATGACACAGACAGACCGAAAACTTATAAAAATGCTGCACCAAAGTGTTCCCGGTGTGGTAGAATGCTATTTTAAGCAATTTGATTATATATTCTGTTCTTCATACAACATAGATCAAACACTGATTTAGACGACTGAAACCATCTATACGAAGCTACATACTTTTTGAGGTCTTGGTCCTAATTCTAAATGTTTGAGTTTTGTACATCATAAATCTGCAGCCATTCAAGTACTGTTCCTCATAGGTGTAGATTTATAAATGTTTACCTATTCAGAAAAATCAACAGGCATGTGCACCCACTTTGTGTGCCCCCGGGGCACTTTGTTACTACAGAAGAGGCCGCACATGCTTGTGCTTGTGGGGCACATGTAGCAGCAGCACTATCATTAGAGTGGCCCCATGCAAATAAGGGAATCACTTTTCCTCAGTGCCCATGCCATATTATGGACACAGATGCGGAGGCAAACATGCCTTTAGAAGGCACTCTGAGAGTGTGCCACAAAAAGGTGGCACACTTTCAGTGTGCCTCCTAAAGGCAACCCTCTGGTGGAAAGAGACATCCCCTTGCAGGGCGGTACAGTCACTCACTGCACCCCACTCCAAAGGGATCTCTCTCCCCTCTGAAAAGTGCAGGCAGGTTGCCGCGTGCACTATTAAACACGGAGCGACTTTGAGGCAGCTGCTCCATATTTCACTTGAATTGGCTGGCCCAGGGCAGCGCGACTTTGCGGCTTCCCTGAGGGCAGCGGATTCACCATAATAGGGTGCACGTTTCCTGTTTGCGCCCGGCGCACTTGTTTTAAGGTGCGCTGTGGTGCAAACAGGGAAAGTGTGCCCTTATGGTAATATAGGCCCTGGAAGGCAGAGCATGTTGCGGTTTCCTGAGGCTGCTATTTCCCTGAAGTGCTATTGTACACAGTGTACGAATGCACACTGTGAAAGGCAGTCTGGTGTGCAAATGCACATTTTCTTTTTTTCCACCATGGCAAAACATTTTCCCCAAGGAGAAACCTCTTCTGCTGCACCCTTAAAAGCTTCTTTTTTTTTTAGAGGGGGGGGAGAGTAATTCCTCTTCTGGAAGAGGGGTTATTCCAGCCGTTTGCTAGATTAAATTTTAGACTGTTTCTTTCCTAGAGTAAACCTCAGGCTGTTTCCATGATGAGATGATACTGGATGAGATTATGAATGGTGCTTACTCAAAAATTGGTGAGTGAGCCCAAAATACTTAAAAAATAAAAAATAAAAAGCAAGCACCTATTTAACACATATTTTCTGAATGCACTAGACACTCAAGTCATTTGACTGATATTTTCTGTGGAAGAAACATCTAGTCCCTGGATCGATAGAAGGGTTGAAGCAGAAAATAGTTTTTTCGGTTTTCTTTGCCTTGGTGAAAATAGGTCACATGTTGTTAGCAAGAACATTTGGCTTACTTAATTAACATAGACTTAACGCAGTCTTTGCACTGAGACGTGCCTTTACATAAAATAGTGAATATTGGTTTTGCCATGTCTCCGGAAGTGCATAGTGGAGATCTCCAGGGATCTAGGCAGTGTACATATATATTACTTTTGTTGCCTTCAAAAGATGTTGATGTAATGGCAGTCCATTGAGGCACAAACATACATTTCTACATGCATGGGAAAAACTATATTGAACTTTACTGGAACACACCTGCAAGAATTTACAAAAGATTAACCTTGTACCACACCTGATTATATCCCAGAAGTTACAGAAAATATGCACACCAAGCCACTTTATAGGTTCTGCTGTAGCAATGAGCAAATATTCCTGTTAGTCAAAATGAGAAATATTACTTTTTCATCATCCCAAATAACGTTATCACTCCCTTGTTATTTCTGGAAGAAATTTAAAAAGAAGGATCTGAGGTGTAGGATCTTGCACATTTTAATCACCATGTTGATGCTTTTAAAAATCGTGGAAGCCATTTTGAAAGGTACATGTTTTAATGTTTTTGTTGGGAGCACAAAATCACATTCAGCTGGATTGTTTGCAGTACAATATATCCAGCGGCAGAAAAGCAAATTAAAATAAATCCTTTTCATATTTTTTGCCATAAAATCTTTTTTTACTCACAATGATGACTGCCTTTGCGTATATTTTTCCAAAGTTGACACACTCAATACACGAGCGTGTTTGCAGTTCAAAGATTTCTGACAGGCATTGCTCATGATATTCAGAAATCACCCTTCCTTGCTTTCTCCGTGTGTTTTCTGGTCCTTAAACTAAGTGTAACCTGACATTACACAGTGTAAGACCACAGAATGGGAACACCTCTGTTAAAGGCACAAAATTGCATTGATCCACAAGAAGAAGATATGAAAAAAAATGTGTCTTGAAAGACAATAAACTTCCTATATTGAGAAGAAAGCACAGGGGAAATATTCTCTATCAATTTGGTCTGCTTTAGCCGCGAGGGAAATCAGAAACTTTATAATTGCAATATTAATTGATTTCTAAACTTACAATCACATTATTGTTTCATAATTATTTTTTTCAGTCTAACTGTAGACTTGCTTGGTATTTGTAAGCCTGCTAATCTGTTGCAATGTTTGAAGACATTTTTAGCGCATTAGGTTTCATTTCTAGACGGAAATTCGTTAATGCATATAAAAAACAAACAGTAGTGTCACAGAGTGGTCAAAAATGCAAAGGACGGTGATTTGTGAGCTGCAAGAATACGATTGGTTGTAAAACCGATTGCAGCTTGGTTGTAGCATTGTAAATCACAATCATTGCCCTGTGCCTATTTTTGTTTACAAACATATATAGATGTATGTTACTGTAAAACAGGAAGGTTTCAAATCATAATCCATTTCCTCGTATCAAATCATAATCCATTTCCTCATACCTGTCGAAAGTTACGCGAAATAAATTGAATAAATTAAAAGTAGATGGGAATATGTACATGTGTTACAATGTACTGGTAGCAGTGCAGGAAAGTTCTGGTTTAAAAAATATTATTATTAAAAGTAAAATGGCGTGTAAAGCAAGAAGAGAATCATGGGCAGTGAGTGCATCCCGTGTATTTTAGAAGAGCCATGAGGTTTGAAGAAAGATGAATGCTCGTATTTTACCACACCTGCATTAAAAAAAATTATAAGCATTGATGTAATGTGTAAGAATGTCTAAGGTTTATCAGTGTGACAGCAAAAGTTTAAATGTATATGTCAGAGAGAATCGTAAAACATAAAACATATCATAAAACATAAAACATAAATCGTAAAATCATAGAACAGAGTAACCCTTGACCCCTGGTCACTCCACCGCTCTCCAGCTGACAGCTAGTCTAGCCTGCGACGCTGCCTCCAGTTCAAATCCTGCCGTCACAGGTCCACTTAGTCTTCATTTCTGGCGTATTCACTTTGGATAATCTGTTGGTTTAATTTCAGTTTTCAGTAGTCTATTGGCTTAATTTCAGTTGACTTGTGGTATTAGTTTATCTTCACTTAGGTTTCACTGGTATTTTCGCTTTGTTACACTGTTTATGTTTGTCTCTGTCTCGCCTGTTCCCGCCGTTTTCCTGCTCTATCGCTGCCTCCCCAAAAGCCCCTCCCACCTCCCAGGACTACTTATGGAGGCCGCTATGTGGCTTCAGTGAGTAGCCCTTGAGCCCTGGTCACTGCACCGTTCTCTGACTGCCAGCTCCTCTAGCCTGCGACTGTACTTCCAGCCACCGCTGCCTCCAGTTCAAATCCTGCCATCACAGGTCCGCTAAATCTTAATTTCTGGCATATTTACTTTGGATAATCTGTTGGCTTAATTTCTGTTTTCAGTAATCTATTAGCTTAATTTCAGATAACTTGTGGTAATAGTTTGGTTTCACTTAGGTTTCACTGGTATTTTCACTTAGTTTCACTGGTTTTGTTTCGTTCTCTGCCCTGCCCGTTTCCACCGTTTTCCTGCTCAGTCGCTGCTCCCTCCCGCTGCCCTTCTGCCTCCCGACAGACCCTCCCACCTCACAGAATTACTTATGGAGGCCGATACATGGCCACGCACAGTGGGTGCACCACTGGCGCGCCAAGGGCACACCAACAACGGGCCCATCTGCACCCGTCCGTGCTTGGACCGTGCCCAGTGCCAGGACCCCTGGTCCTCCAACTAGCCAATGTACACCACCAAGGAGCTCCAGGCCCTGAGCCCCGGATCCCACAATGGCAACTGCTTCATATCCTTCCCACATTCAAGCAAAGGATCCTTCACATGCCACCACTGCTGCTTCTCATGCAACACTGGACCACCAGCCCAAACCGGACACCGCACTTCTTCCACACAGAACACCACAAACAACCCAGACCTGCTCCAATGCATCCTGCTCAATGCCCACTCCCTCGGCAAACATGCCACAGAAATATGGGACACCATCACCACCATCGCCTCGGACTTTGCCTTCATCACCGAAATGTGACTCAACTCTTCCTTGAACCCCGACATCGCCACCGCCACGCCCTACGGCTACAAGATGATACACCGGAACTGCACCAATAAAAACGGAGCAGGCATCGTCTTCATCCTTATGAAAACCCTCTGCTGCTCCACCACTGATGACGATCCAGCGCCACTCATGGAACACCTCAACTTTCGACTACAGACCAACTGCAAGACCATGATAAGAGGCATCCTTGCCTACAGATCCTCGGGACCCTGACCAGCTTTTTGCGACATCATCTCAGCAATCTCAACTTCCACGTCAATGACACCAACAATGCCAACTCCACCACCCTCCTCGAGAACCTAAACAACCTTGGACTCTTCCAACTGGTGGAGAATTTACACACAAAGCCAGCCACACACTCTGCGCCATCTTCTCCTCCAGCAACAGAATCAAATTCACCCATGTCACAGAACTCACCTGGACAAACCACGCCATTGTCCACTTCACAATTGCTGACACACAGCATGCCAGCACCAAGCACTACAGCCCCCCCACCACTGCAGCTGGGATAAAGTAAACAAGACTCATTGGACATAGGACCTCAACACCACCCAACCTGAAATGTCAGCAGATCTTAACCAGGCCATCCAGAACTTCACCACCTGGTTTACCAGAGTCGCCCCACTAAAACCAGCCAAAGTCAACAAGACCGGCAAACAAGCCAGCTGGTACACCTTATTCAAAAAGCCAAGGCTTATTTTTGAAGGCTGATACATGACTATGGTACACATAGCATGTTATTAACTTTTGTAATATATTTGGTGTTAAATTGATATATAAGAAAATAACAATAAAGAAAACGTTTTCAACAGACGCTCATAATGAATACAACCATAACCATTCGTAATTTTTCAATTGTTTCAATCGACATTGAGACAAACATTGCAGACATGTCACATTAAGTTTATTACTCACCATTGATTTCTTTCACTGGGCTATCGGTGTACACATTGTGCAGTGGTTCGTGTTCCTATCATTTTACTTCAGTTTATTTAAAGCCGACTTCCATTGTCATGCAAACAAATACACTTTATTGCCAGTAGTCTCACTTTATTATTGAAGCAAAACTTCATAAATTCACAGAATATCTTACATCAACTTTCACATCGATCTATCTGTCATTTGTGACCTGTGGTAGAATGATTTCAACCTACAACCGTGTTAGGCTTGGTGAAAGCAATTTGTCACAACTTGGAAGAGCAGACGCTACACCTTAGTCACCTGGTATTCCCAACTTTGCTCTGGTGGTTGGGAGCAGCCTGTGAGGTCCTCTAGCAGTGGGAGACCTAGTGACACACACCACATTATTATGTTTCTCTTGTTACATGTCCTCTAGTTGGTCAGTATACTGTTGTAGCCTTCGTACTATCATGTTGGTTGCTCAGATCATAATTTTATTTATTTATTTGTTTTGTAATGCGCATGAATCACCCCCAAAGGGATATCTCGGCGCAGCAGGAACAAAAACATCGGCAGTAGCCTAGGAGTTAAAATAGTTCAGTTTTTAATAATTTCCAAAAATTGTGGTGGGCAGTAAACTCTCGTAGGTGTAGGGGAAGTTTAATCCAAAGGTGGGGGGCTAGAAATGTAATTGCACGGCCTCCTAAGCGGGTTTTCTTGATGCGTGGTATGGTAAGTAGAGACTTGTTCATAGATCTTAAGGACCTTATTGGTCGGTAGGGAACACGGTTTTCCAACAAATAGCTAGGTCCCTTGCCATTAAGCGTTTTGCGCACTAGGCAGCAGATTTTGAAGGTGATACGCTTCCTCATGGGCAGCAAGTGTAGTGCACGTAGTAAAGGAAACGAGGCAGATCTTGCTGGTAGATTGTGAATTAAACGAGCCGCTGTATTCTGAACCACCTGGAGTTTATCCAGGAGAGATTCATTGACCGCGGCCAGAAGAGCATTGCCATAGTCCAGGCGACTAATCACCAACGCCTGGACTAGGGTCTTGCGTACCCTATTAGAACCACTTACTGTCCCATGCTAGAAGCCATACATAATATGGGGATTGACTTTGTAAAATGTTATCTTGCTCCCCCTTCAAACTTAATTTAATATTAAAGACCATTTGCAACATTGATGTTTCACCTGTATTGAGTTCTAGGATGTCTGCACTTGTGCATTGACCAGTGCCTAATTTGAGCTGGTGGTTGCAAGTGGGGCCCACCGGCTCTCATTTTTGGGGGTTGGCACTTGTTTCTCCTCATCAGACATTGACCGCAGCAAGAGAGGGAAAAAACACAAAGGGAAAGAAGTAGAAGGAGAAAGACGGAAACACGTCTCAAAGCAGATAAAGGGGCAGGAAGAGTCTCGTAGTGGATGGAAGAGCCATGACGTTGGTTCAAGACCCTGGCCCTGTCCCTGGTATTCGGGGCGCCGATGTTTAAAAACACCGGCCGCATTATTTTGACTTATTCTATTACAAATTAAGCACTGGAGACCCCAGAGCATTGCTGGAGGAGAGGCCATGAACACGCCTCTCTCCGTTGTCCCATCACAATCGTTTCAAATCTCAGTTTGGTATGCGTAACAAAACCAAGCAACAGACATGAAAGATACGATTATCACTTCAAAGTGTTCCAACTCCACACCAGCATGTGCCCTACTGCGCTGTATGTTAATATGACGGGACGGGAGCCACCTAGGCGCTTGGCAGTCATGTACCACTTTAAAGCCTCGACTGTCTCGGTGATCTGTTTCTAGGTGCGCCACAGACTGGAACGAGCTTTTGTCGAGGCGCGCTCCTGTCAAATGCCGATGAAATACAACTTGTGCAGGAGGAAATTGCTCTTAACCACCAGTTTTACTTTGGGGTAAGTATCTTGCTGTGGTTTTGCAACTGTTCGATACAATTAGACAAGAAGCTCCTCGCCTTTGAGCTAAAAAGCTCACAGTATGCTTCATTGTGGGCGGAGACCGAGCATAGCAAATGGCATACTTGTTCCACTCGCTGTAATGTGGTAATTACAGTTCTCAAACAATTATCTGCGTGGATTTCTATGTGGACAACAGCACGAAAGGTCTAATTTTATGGCTACTGTTTTTTTTTTTCTTCGTGTCTGCAGTTCGCCGGTGTGCAGTATCGAGTGTCTGTGGGAGTTGTTGCCTACTGTTATTAAGGACATCTTCTGTCTCGCTGGGACTGTTTTGCTTCGTGGCTACGCATTCATGTCGGTCTTCGCGGTGTTATGTTTCCCCTGGGCTCTTAAAAGATGACCCCCGTCACTCTGAAATTGAACCCCACTGTTTTTACAACTGTTCGCACAAATTGGAGAACTGAACATTTCTGTGTCTCGGCGAGCCGAATAGGGATAATTGCACCGACACTGCAGAGTCTGCACTTTTCAACACACAACCTTGTTCCTTGTATTCACAACATAACGTGACTTTGAAACTGCCACTTGCTCTTTAATGAAACTCGCTCGATCAGTGTTAAATGGCGCTGCTGATCTGTCTCTTCATCCACACAAATATATTACAGGTTTTCCTTATGGTAAGACGTGAATATTACTGTACAGCAGAAACGTGTGGCAATTCCACGCTAGCCATTTATCTATCCATGCATCTCTTACTGTTAAAAATATGAGATTTGCACTTCATAGCTTAGTTTCTGTGACGCAGGGAAAGATTTTAGGGCAGATAATACGAACCAGATCGCAAACCATTTTCTACTGGTGCTAGTTACTTCATGCCCTATGTGAAAACTTGACAGTGCTTTCTCTAAACATCCTTTAACACCGGATTATGAAAACAAGAATCTAAAGTTGGTAATGTGTGCCTAGAACGTTTGTGCACATTAGTTGTGTTTTTTGATCTTTTGTGTTTTTGTGCTGCATTATTACAATGTGATTTTCTTGTGCTGTTCTGCAGTTGTTGTGTTGCATTTTGCTTTGATTCATGTTATGTTTTTATTGTGTTATCTTACTTTGTTATGATCTTTTATGTGCTTTAAATATTTCAACAAATGCTGCTATATTTCCAGCCAAAAGAAACATATGTCTTCACAGTTCATGTGACAAGCAACCATTTAACACTATCTAAGGTGGTGAAATAGCACTGCTCTAGCTCTTCACCTACTTAGACAACAGTCAGCCCAAAACTGTGGAAGAGACTGTGCTGCGGCTCTACATGTTAATTTACCACTTTCCAACTGTACCGTAGACAGAATCCATCCCTGGCCTGGCCTCCACCCAAAACCACCAAGAAAGCGAAAAACATGAAAGCTCCTTGCTCTTTGTGACCAAAGGTTCTCGGTTGTTGTCACTAAACAAGAGTATGTTATGGCGCATGAACTGAAGGATCATATGCACAATGTCCGGGATCAAGAAGCTATGCTTCATCTCCTCCACCTCTCTACCTTCTGCTTCCTGACTTGAAGGATTAATGGCAGCCTGCTCCCTGCCACTACCTGTCCTATCGCCCCACCCCTCGCGGATCTGCAACCCTTATTCTGCAGTGCTTTTTTGCTGTCTAGCTTGGTTTGCATTTTTTTAAATCCACCACTTCACATATTCATCAATCCCTTGTACCAACATAAATAATTCTATCCAGGCATTTGTGGCTTTTGAATGAGAGGGCCATTGCCTTCAATGCAGTGCCTTCACCGTTAAGTCTTTAAGTGCCTATGAAATCTCAACATGAAAGATGAGTGCTAGTTGTCTAAACACAATGGGTTCCACCACACACGCTTCACGTGTTTTGCATCAAATCATCCTTTCACCAAGGTCACTAGGTTGTGTTCCACAACTTTACAAGAGCAGGACATTGAGGGGTGACCTTTACCGAACAGAATGGAGCGCTTCGGCCAAACAATCGCAGCCCATATATACTGTTCAGTCATCAGACAGGCAGCCCTGAATTTGAATATGAAATATTATTTTCAATTAAGCCATTGTTATTATTGTGGTTATTGATTGAGGAGCACACATTTGTTTATACACAACCCCATCAAGAAAGTACTGAAACTTAAAACCGGGCATAAAAAACTAGCTAAGTGTTTGCTGGGTCCTAGGAAGGGAGACCTGTGCGCAACATTAATGCACATGGTGGGCTGATCCGTGGCACAGCTGAAGGACTGCTGGAGCGGGTGGCAGGTTACTAGGAGATAGTGAACAGCTTAGGAGTTTACACAAGAGCCTTTCAGAGGGTAGCACAGAGCTTCTGGACACACAGTGGGCGCCCACACTGTCTCCGCTTCCAAAGGAAGGATATTCCCCAGTCTTAAAGTTTTCCCAGGTGGGGCATTGTGCGCCATCATTGATTTAACATAAAATAATGGGAACTAACCATTCATTCTCAATGTTAGTTATTGATATTATTTTTAAATATTATTTTTGTTTTTACTGTGACTAAATAATCTAAAGAAAATTAGGACTAACCATCCACTGTATCGTGTAATACAAAAGTGAGGGATTCCACATGGCAAAATATTTACACAACCTACACATTTCAATGAAAATCAACGGATAAAGTATTTTATGAACAAATGGAGAATATGCTTCTTTCTGAAATTAAAACGTGCATCATAAAGTGCTCGTTTTGTTTAAATGGTTTGCTTGCTCTCCATGTTTAAATTATGCACATGTAAATTCTGAGTGAGCTAAGAAAGTCTGCATTTCAAGGGAAGTGTTAGACGAGTGACTAACGAAATGCAAAGCGTGTTCATGCCCAGAAAGTATGGCCTTTTGGAGCGTTCAGAGATATTTAAGAACGCATTTGCAGCACACACCCAAGCATCTAACGTGTGTCCAAAAAGACATGGCATAAGTTCTGCAAAAAGGTGGCTGAGACGCACCAATCAATTCTGTATTTGCAATATGTACAAATGTGGGAAATCAATATTTAAGAGCTGGCCATATGGAAATGAATGATTCTTCCTGAACATGCACATGCATTACAAACGTACACAGCATGTGTACTTTTAGCAAAATAAGTGCAAGTAACCATTCCATGTAACCACCAAGCACACCTGTGCATTTCATAGACAATGGGGACATTGTGCATGACTCTGGAAAAGGGACTCAATTATTTTAGTTAGCTGCAACTTCCTCTTGGTGTAACTAATTGTATATTTTTTGTTTACATTTTCGTACTTAAAGGTCAGACATTTGCTTACACGAGCCCTTGTAATTAGGAAGCTATCGGTTGGGTTTTGTCCACATTTTTAGTCAACATGACTTTTTAGCGTATTGTAAAATGTGCACGTCAACACAATGCTTCACGTTTACTGGCAATACATCGGCAGCTGCTAAGAAAGTAACTGAGCAACGATCAAATGATGCAAAATTGAAACACACCACTGCTTGACTTTGCACTTTGACTAAAATAGTTTCTACCTGCATTCCAAGTTCATTTCAATTTTGCTTGTCGATGTCTTCCTCAAAATAAATACCATCTGCATTTTAATTGGGTTGAAGTTTCAAGCTTTACAACAAGCAAAAAACATAACCAGGACTGGTAATAAAAACGCAAGCAGCTTTCCCAAATTCGTGGTCACTTCTTCCCCATACTGGTATGCAGTCCCGACTTGCGTTTTTAGACGCATAACTGTTAAATAATGTTGTTCATAGTGCAGGCACATACAAAATAAAGTGATTAGAGCAATGCAGGAGGACAACATAAGAGCACACATTTTCAACATTATTAAAGCATATTACTAATGAATGAAGCCTGGAAAAATCCACTCAAGCTGAAAGCTCTCTGGAACAAAGGGTGGGGCGTTATTAACATTTGATATATTGGGATCTTAAGTGCTTTGCATCTGCAATTTCTGCGCTTTCAATGGTTGCCTCTTTTGGGGCTTTTCCCAAAAGCATGTTGGGGACCGCTACCTAATAGAGTGAACAGCAATCCCTTAGAAGGTGTTGGCAGTCTCTTTTAGCGTTTCTGCTCTGCGATGGAAATAGTTTACGTTTGACGAGCCGTGGATTTCGCGTGGTGATAAGACTGTTGACAAGTTCCCAGTATTTTAGGGGCTAGGAACATAAATCGCCGTGTACACGTCACGTTTGTTGACATTTGAGCTTTTCAGCTGGTAAAATGTTGCTACAGTCGGCTTCACACCTCACTGACTTCCTGCTATGCCAAATGGCTTTTATTCGTGGCACACAACAAAATACACACTTAGTTTTTACGACAGGATACCTTTAAGCATCACAAAAAGCCATGGCTCGCGCCAAAGCTGTGACGCCTTTCCCGAAGTATTACATGTTCAAATTCTGGAAAGTTGGAGGAACTCACTTTCACAGTGAAAGTATTGATATGAATCACGTTGTAGTTTTATTTGTAACATTATTTTTTTACCATATAGTAAAGAACGCTTTGCTAGGCCGGATGCAAACCCATTTGACTGCGTTCAGCTTCATAGGAAGTACAACAATTGTATATTGTGGTATTTTGCTCTGACAGCACACCAGGTTGAGAAGCAAGCACAAGGCAATCCCATCCATTCCCAAAATGCAAAGACACGATGCAGAGGTTTGGGTATATATGTAACTACACGTTTATTTGTTTGCTTTATATATAGCACACTTTTCCTTTGAATGATGTGACCTTGCATTAGAAAATGAGTGCAAAGACCTAGGTGTATTGACGCACAAAAGCTAAGGGTAGGTTTGCCTGCTTAATATGTTTGGTGGTCTTGGGGGTGGGTAGACATGACTTGGCATTCGTTGGTGAAGGAACGAGGGGACCTGAAGTCATGAGACCATGAGGACATGTTATTGTCTCATGAATATCATAAGATCGTTGTATTTTAGAGCTGATGATTAAAAAGTTCAAGGGAAATTAGCTAGCTATCGTGAATAATCAGCCATTAGAGTGGTTCCTTTTGTTGTGCCAAGTCCTTCCGAGCACTGCATGATGATGATGCCAGTAAGGGTGGTGTTCTGGCTGGAGCCGGTTTGTTGGGCAAATACACTTGCATTTTGTATGGGTATTTTTGTGAAAATGTTCATATATTTTATTTCTATTTTATGGTTAATAGACAGCTAATGAAGACATTAAAACATTGGTCCTCACGTCTGAACGAAACATTGTGGGCTGGACATAAATTATGATGGGGGATTCTCCTTGGCCCTGCAATTGCAATTTGCATTAGTTGAGACGGTCACAGTTCATGTTGTTCTGTTGCATGGTGAAGGTTTTCCCTCTTGGGCTTAGATATGAAGACACACACTGGAGAATTTTGTAGGAAGACTGCATGTTCACGTATCTGCAGGGCATTTAAGTCAGATGGCTTTTTTGTAGAAGCTCCCTCTCCCTGGATTGTTTCCAGTAGAGCATAGCCATGTGGCACAGTTCCTTTATTTGATTGAACAAGCGGTTGTATCTACAACTGGAGCAAATTCACAAATGGATTAGTTTGGCTATATGCTTTAGGATGTTATCACTGGGAAATTTCTTCAAAGCTTAAAGTTTTTATCAGGTGATCTAAGTGTTATATCTTTGTTACTGCTTTTCAGATTTAGTAGGCTTTAAAACTCTTCCCCTTTTATTGATTGGTGTGGCCCTTCTTTATCTGCACCACAGCTTGAGCAACGAGGGAAAGCTGCATCCCAATCAAATGTTGACAGCTCTTTGATGGATTACTACAGAACATTTTTTTCACAGTTAAACCAAATTATTTTTGTTGTATAGCTAAGTCACAGAGTCAGAGTTGCCTTAAAAATAGTGCAGTGATTGTTCTTGAAAGAATCCTGCATCTTGGATATAACTTGCTCTGAATCATTTAAGGTGGAAACATGCAGTAGGGCAAGAATTCTTCTAGGGGCATAGTCCCTTCAGGCACACAAAAGATTTCTCCCAACACATAACCCCAAATCTAACATGGACAAAGGAAACTAGAAAGGGGGAAGAGGAGGCAGTCTCTGAATATTGTAACACACCAAGGAAATACAGTAGGGCTAATTTAGAGTTTGGCAGAATATGTGATCTCCTTTAAATTCATGGTTCAACTTCTCCACCAGACTTGAAATTCCCCCGCCTCATTGAGAGGTGAAGAAATGATTGGATGACCAAAAGTGAAGCCTCAGCTGGCGTTGCCATCCGAAATCTCTTCCCAGCAACCTAGCAGCCACAGGCCCGCAGGCCAATGTGTTAGAAAACTCACACTATGTAGTGTGTGTGGGGGGGGGGAGGGGTCCGGCAATGCATATTTCTGTTGCCTTGGGGCCACCATATGAGGTTTGAGACCAACAACGGACAGGATAAATTATCAATGATTGCCACTCATGGAGAAACCTCCCTGCACATCAGGAACACATTTGTGTTTTTTTCTGTGAAACAAAAATAATATTGAGTTGACCGCCATCAGATGGGAGCTTACCTGGTATACATTTTTGATGAAGGTGCTCCCACCACATTTTTGTCAAATTGATCCCTGCCAACAGGTGAGGGAGGGCCTTCGCTATTACAGCAGGCTTCCCACTTTTGAGTAAATGGGGAGAGGATGTGGCCTAACGGCTAGGGCGTCAACCTCAAATCTGGGGAACTGGGTTCGAGTCTCGGCAACGACGCTCAAAATCCTGTGATCTGGGCAAATCACTTAACCTCCCTGTGCCTAACAAAAATAAATGTGTCTGTCTGTAACGAAACTGGTGCTCATGTAAAGTGCTCTGATACCCGATACCTTTGGGTCAAGTTCGTGCTATATAAAACTCCGAAAAAAGAATTACCCACTAAATACCATTCCCAGCAATACTCCTACGATGTTTCTATAAAAAGGGAGAAAGGAATGTGGGAAGAGAAGGCTCAGCCTACAGGAGCTATGACCTCAGGAAAATCTTAAGTAGTCACATTTGTCACTCTGCATACTTTAACCAACCACATAGATTCACAAATATTAAAAGCAAATCTTATGTTTCACATACAATTAGGTTTTTAGGAAGCTGTTCCTCTTGGAGTGGATTCCCTTTATTTTTCTATTGTATTTGCTGGTATTTTTTCACTCTGGGCACCAGCAAACTGCTAATCAGTCCCCAGTACATACTCTTTCATTTTAAACATGGTAACAATAGATAAATCATATTGTCATGTCTATCTCTTTAATAGGCCCCAATAATACAGACAGGGAAATGCTCCAGTGGTAAGAAGTTCATTGTCCCTTGTGAGCTGAAGTGTGGGATTAAACTTTTCACAGGATTGCCTCTAGAAGATGGCACAAGAATCAAAAGTGCTTGCTTCCTGTAAATGTTAAACCAGTGCCCTGCTGGTAGCATGGCGTGTAGTCTTTATCTAAGTGACCACCTTACCTCAAGTCATTATGGACGCTGTCTGTAGTCAGAATCTTTCACTTACAAATCACTGATTTCATGTGTGTTAGTTTAATTAGTTCAATGGAAGCAAAACAGGACTACAGTAACCAGAATGCATTAGGCAATGTGGAAAAGTTTTTCTGGTTCATATTTGTGTGCATCAATAATGATGATTACATGCATTTTTGCACATGATTCTACATATATAGACTGAATTAACATAAATTGCAATTTAAACAATTTTTTAATGATCTATAGAACTGAAGTTATTAATGTGTTTTAGTTAGGCCACATTTCTTTGTAAACCTTATATTTTGAACAAGACGGATGTCATCTCTATCACTCACCCCTGCTCTCCCCCCTCCTCACATCCTGTCCCCACAGGCTTCACAGAGCACAGTCCAGCTGATGTCATAATAGTTTATTTCCACTACAATAGTTGTTCTGCTAGTGTTGAATCTTCTATTGTGTGGATGCAAGACTGCAACAAGTATTTATGTTTTTCATTCCTGCACAGGTTCTATTCATTTATAGAAAGTCTTATTATTAAATGTTTCAAATTGGTTGAACATCTATGGATGACATTAGCATAGAAATGGGGATGGTGCTTATGTTTTAAGGCAATCATGTTAATGGTTTCTTGTGTTCCGATTTGCTAAAGAAATTATACTTTTGCTCGCACCACTATGAGTTTGTAGTATTGCTAATGATCTATGCAAGAATTGTGTATAAATAACCCTTGATTTGGGGGTGAGCCAGGAGACTTTCCTATTCTACTACAAAGGCTGCACAATTTCTTTTTGACTTTCCTGTTCATTTGGGACTTAGTATAATTTCTGATTTTACATACTCTGTATAACTCTTGTTCTGAGGAACTTCATGGCAATTATTCTGTATATCCTATTTTGAAGTTCATAATAAAACCTTTTAACTTCCTTTTGATCCAGAACTCAATTATTAAATAGGGTCAATTACTTTCTTAAAGTTGTTTACTCTGCTAATTTGCTGATTGGGGAGAAGCCTTAATGTGGAGATACATTGCCTAATAAAATTGAGGTTTAAAATCATCTCCGATCCAGTAACCCATGGGAGAACAACTGAATGAGGAAATATTTGGAGTGTCTAAATTTTGGGGTACAGTTTTGATCCCACAAATCTTGGTAGCAGAGGACAGTTGTAAGTTAAAGAGCACCTCCTTTTGCTAAGAGACCCAGTTAGGCTCCCTTCTACCCCTTTATGCCCAGACCGAAGAGATAGTGGATTTTCCACTGTTGAGATTTTGCTGGTCGGTCTGACTTGCAGTGGTGTTCCTGAACGATTTGAAGTGCAAGTATGAATAGGGTGGAATGATTCTGTAAGGTGTGAATTTCTGAGGCATCTGTGGTGTGTGCTAAAGTTTAGAGTTTGTGAGATTGATTGTTATGCTATGTGAGGTGTTTGGTTATGTGATGCTGGTATTGGGCTCAATTGGTGGTTAGATCACTGTTGTTTTGATGATGTATTATTTTAATTTGTGATTTATGTTTTATACACTATTTGTTTATTATTGATTGGTTTGGTTATTGGATTTGTTGAAATCCAAGATCTTGAGATATTATGGTTTACCTGTCTGCATAATTTAGTCTGTAACGCGAGGCATCATGTGCACACAGATAGGGATTTCGGAATTAACGAGTTTTCCTTTTCAGCATTGTGTGTTTAATTTGGGTTGATGTGCTTTGCTCCTAATTGCACAGGAGTAATTGCATTAGCCAGGGTAGAGTGCCACTGGACTGGAGTCTGCTTAGTTTGAATTGTGATTTAAAACAGAACCATGAAGGATACTGTTCTTGTTGCTCTTGTGTCTTTTCATTGCGAGATTTGTCCTACCTTAACTTGGTGATCTTCTTCCTATTTAGGTTAGGCAGACAAGGTTTATTTTAGGTAAATTAATTGGGAAAGGCATTGTAATTGGTTCACTGAGAAGTTGTGATGTGATTGATTACCCAGCCAGGGAACTGCCCTAGAACTGGGGAGACGATGCCACAAAGCTGTGCTGTCATTGGTTGGTCGCTAACAGAGCTGCACTGGGATAGTTTGACCTTTGACCGAGCCATGCTGGTATTGATTGTTGTTCGCTAGTTTGTTTTGTGTGACTTTTAGATTATTTGAATGAAAATAATGGGTGTTGTGTTATAAAAGCCTTAAAGTTCTGTTGACCTTCTACCAAGTGTCAGAGATTACCTGCAGAGGGAATGCCTGCATATAAAATGATGAGACATTGGGTTCTATACATGTACCTGGATATCTGGATTGCATAAACATACTACTGCTGATAGAAAACCTAATGTTTCCTTTAGAGGGTAGTTTTGAAATTAGAAAGTTAGATTTTCTGAGACAAGCTTTCAATTACAGAAAGCCATTACCTAGACGCACACAGGTTGAGGTGCTAAATAAATGGGATTGAGTGGTCACAGAGAAGGAAAGAAAGAAAATGATGAAGCAAGTGAAGTGCTCATTTAGGCAGTGGTTAGAGAAATAGTGCGATCAACAAGATGCTTGTTGGAGGGAGGATACGATGGAGAGTGTAAGAGTTTTTTTCTGCAATAATCATGGAAACCAATGACAAAAAGAAATCTAATGAGGGAGAAAAACAGAATCATGATACAGACGAAGAGGATAATTTTCTTTATTACCTTTTAAATTCTAGACCTCTTCCATATACTAGTGGGTCATAGGGAACTGGTCCTATCGGAGTACCAGATATGGGTGCAACAGGAGATAATACAGAGGTACAAATACAGAATCCACCCACAGCTGTAATTATGAGTAGAATAACACTGATCACATTGCAAAGTACTAGCAGAGAAACCACAGGTGGTTTGCAAATTCAAACTGATTTACCTGTTAATACAGTTATGGTTGAGGAGCCCCCTAAAGAGAGAGCTATTGATGTTAGACATTAAAAATAGAATTTGGAGAGATTTGATTGATTTGAACATTTGAAAAAGAAGGTGCCTGAAAAGGGTATTAATTGGGCAAACATTTTGAGAACCTCACAGGAACTGAAAGTCAGTGCTTGCTGATTAGGAAAGAACGTATGCATATTTTTAAAAAGCATAATGGAGTCGATGTCAAGAAAGATAGTGTGAATGGTTTTATTTCTTGTTTCATTATTGGTTTGTGTCCAGCACTTAGTAATCACATACAGCAAAAAGAAATGTGCTGGCAGACAAAGAGTATAGATGAGAGTTTGGAGCTGGTAAAACACAGTAAGGATTGGTTTGATACCAAGCAGAAGGAAGTCAATGAGAAATTGATGATTATCCAGACAAACCAATTTGGGAGGAGTGCTTGAAATCACTTGATGGATTTGGATTTGGGTTATGCCCAGTCTGGAAATGTTGGAATGAATGGGATGATTCAAACGCAAGGTGAAATAATGGGAAATGGGTCAATGCAAATACAAGGTGGTGGAAGAGGGATGGCGAACAATTCTGGAATTAATGCAAATGTTGAAAGGCTAAAAAGAACACTGCTGGTCACTTATGTGGTAAAATTGGGCACTGGAAGCGGAAATGTAGACAAAATCCAGATAGAATCCAGAATGAATTTGTTCCCAAGATGCAGAAAAATATATTGTCAATAGCCCCAATGCAATCAAAGTCTGTGCGTGATCAGAAACCATTTCGTATGACAATGCCTCCAGCCCCAGTGTTGCAGCAAAACAATAAAAACAAAATGCCATATAGTCCAGGATACCAACAGAATACATTGATTATGAGTAAGGATTCCTCTCAGTTTTCTTCAGGGAGTAATTCACAATGATTGTGCCTTGGAGGGTAGGAGGATTCCTTACTTGAAGCAGTCCTAGAGTTAGACCAAAGTGTCCCATACATTGATGGTGAAGTCAGGGGTGACCCCATTTCATTTTTGATTGATACGAGGCTACCAGTTCTACAGTTTATTCTGCAGAATTCCCAAACCTACCGCTCTCTGAAAGAGAAGTCCAAGTTGTATGGACCAGTAACAAACAAATTGTTAATCAGGGGACAGCAGATATCCAAGTTAAAATAGGACAAATAGCAAATACACATCACTTCACTTTGTGTGATTCAAGGCCTGTGAATTTGTTGGGAAGAAAGTTGCTTTGCAAAATGAATTGTGTGATTTACTGCACACCAGATAGTGTTAAAATTGAAACACAAGATGAGGATTCAGTGTTCAAAATCAAATTTTAAGGTTTATGGGTTCAATTGATTACAGACTTACCAAATGATGACCTACCTCTGGATTTAATACATGCCGTCAAAGAAGAGGTGTGAGATTTCCCTGGTAAAGAGATTGGCCTGATAAAAAGTTCTGAAGCAGTTAAGATTAGAGTAAAGCCTGTTTTCCCCAGAATTAAACAATATAAACTTTCAAAACAGGCAGAAGAAGGAATTGAGAAAATGATTGAGCAGGGAATTCTTCGAAAAGTGCTTGGTAGTCCTTGCCACTCTGCAGTGATGGGGATAAAGAAAGCAAGTGGGAAATGGTGTTTCATGAAAGAGTGAAAAAACAATGAAGAAAATTCTCATTCCGTGTTGACAAGTAGTAACAAATCCAGCAGTAAGTTTGCTCCAAATTCCATCTGATGCAGAATGATACAGAGTCATTGACTTATACCAAGCGTTCTGCTCCATTCCTCTTATCAGGAGAGCCAATGGTTATTTGCATTTCAATTTCAAAATAAAGTTCTTGTTTGGAGTGGAATGCCACACGAGTAACAAGGAGACTGAATATCCTTCAATCTTAGTCAAATTCTGAAGAAAGGAGTAGAAAATGTGAGGGTGCCTTGTAACTCAGTCTTGGTCCAATATATTTATGACCTACTGGTTGCACCAAAGACAAAAGAGGACTGTAAACTTGACACAATTGCTTTGCCAACTCATTTGGCTGATAGTGGTCATAAGGTTTCCTCAACAAAGATGCAGTACTGTAAAAAGAAAGTCATTTATTTTGGTCATCACATTGAAAAATGTACAAAGAAAGTCTTGAAAGAACGTGTTTCTGTTATTCTGAAAACTAATCCTCCTACCACCCAGATGGAGGTAAGGATGTTACTCGGAATTGTTGGCTAATGTCATCAGTGGTTTCCAAACTTTTGCTTGATTGCAAAACCTTTTATCAGGTTAACTCACAGTGACATAAAGGAACCAGTACCATGTGATGAAGAACATTCAAAAGCATTCCGGGTATTAAGAGAGAGTTTATGCAATGTACCCTCTCTTGGAATGCCTCACTATAAATTGATTTTCTTCTTGAGGGAGGTGAGTGTACATTACCACTTCTTACCCAGAAGCATGGTGACAGTATGGGACCAGTTGTCTACCATTCAGCTATATTGGATCTAGTAGCTGTAAGCCTTCCTGGTTGTTTGGAATTGATGACAGCTGTTTGCATTGCTATAAAACAGAGTGAAGGTATAGTGATGGGCCATAATTTATTTCTATATGTCCCACGCTCGGCTGAGATCCTGTTAGCACATGTAAGAACTCAGCACATGACAAACAGCCGATTGACCAAATATGAGTAAGATATACTGGCAGCAGAGAATATCTTGAATAAGTGGTATAATTCACCTAATCCCACAATGCTGCTTCCTATTCCGAAGTTAGTGAAGACAGGGACACTGATGATAATGGTAATGAAGATGATGAACAGATTGCATAGCAGTTACTGAATTATGCACCAAACCAAGAACAGATATCAATGAAACTCCTCTAGAAATCGCTGATCCGACTTTATTTATTGATATTTTTTGTTTGAGAAACCAGTTTGTAGCATTAAAGGCTGCCTAAGCAGTATGTTCCATTTCTGAAATTCTTGAAGCACCATATCTGCGGAATGTAACCTCAGCACAAATGGCAAAATTGGTTGCTTGTCAGAAAATGTGAATGTGACAGTCTATACAGACAGCCACTATGGTTTTGGTGTGGTGGATGATTGCGTTCAACTGTGGTCACAGAGAGGGTTTATGACCTCTTCTTAAGCTCCCATATGGAACAGTCCCTATGTACTAGATCTTTGCTAACGATAAAACAGCTAAAGGAGATTGCTGTGGTCAAGTGCGCTGCCTATAAGGCTGGAAAAGGTTTGGTCACTCTTGAGGACACCTATGCTGATCAAGTGGCCAAATATTGAGCACCTTAAGAGGAAAGAGAGGTCCAGGAAACTGAGAATGTTAAATCAAGAATAGGTGCGATGCAAAATACTGAAAATGTGATTTGCTTCTTATTGAGTTCAATTAAAACTTGTCTAAGTGAGTTGAGAGACCTTCAAGAGGATGCTACAGAAGATGAGAAAAGAAGATTGGAGGAATTGGGTTACAGGCGAAATCTTCAGGGTTTATGATTTCGATGTCACTTATGAAAGCAAATTAATTCTACTAGATGCTATGTTATATCCCATCATGAACAATCTCATTCAGGGTGAGACTCCACGCTCAGAACATTTAGGAAATATTGGGAAAATTTAAATTTTAGAGATGGTGCTGAAAGGTTATGTGTTAGATGTTTAGTGTGCCCGAAAAATAATCAGGGAAAGCTAACAATAACTGTGATGAGCCACACAGGCTCCCCAAAGCGGGAATCGAGCGGAACGGTTACAACCCAAGATTAATGTCTGGGAACTGTTTCGGATCTTTTGACCAACATTACTGAGTACGCGCACGGCAGGCCGTACCCTCCCCTCATATACAGATTAATGCCTGGGAACTGTTTTGGATCTTTTGACCAACATTACTGAGTACGCGCACGGCAGGCAGTACTACCCTCCCCTCATATACAGAGCTCTGTTGAGCCCAACTATCACAACATCGCCCAGCGGATTGACAGACACTGGATGTTTTATTAGGTGCTCCCCACCCTCACTGTCCTGAAGAAGACTCCACCCTAAGGCTGGAATCACCTAGCTGTTTTCACAGCGGTCGAAACGTAGACTACAACCAAACACACAAGCCCTGACAACTGTGAATTAATAACAGTGTACTTTAATGGCTATGTGTTACATAGGAACAACTGACCTATTCTAGGCTGGAATTGTATTTTGAATATGTGATGGATACAGGTCACACCTCTTTTCCCTGTCCACCCCCCTCACGGTTTCACATTGACCAACAACACTCCCTCCTCCCTTTTTCACATCTGGGCACCTTGGTTTTAACAAGATTAAAATTATGCGATGATGAAGGAGCAACTGCGTTGCCATATTTGAATTATGACAATATCCTTTGTAAATAAATTGCATTTATTGCTAATATCAAACAGGGCACCGTGAATACTGGCTTCATTTCACCTTTGTGTCTAAAAAGTGTTCATTGTTACTGTGACCACCTTTATACTGTACCGCTATATTAACCCGGGTCTGGTAGCATTTCGGGTATCCCCATTAATACATAATAGTTTTAGTTGGCCTGTTGTTGTGCTTACTATCTCCGGTAGGATATGTTTCCACAAGAGATGAATTAACAATAGTACATAGTGAAGTGAAACATAAAACATTGATACGCAGGGAAAGTTTAGTTAGTGAGTTTCAAGATAATATTTATGCTAAAATGGTAAAAGAATATTCTGAAATACTGAAAGTTAAGAATTGTTTGTTTGTATGTTCCTCCTTCTTCTGTAGGCGAGGGGTCCAGTTTTTCTCAACTTCACATTTCATATAGCTTGTTGTACAGAGTGTTTGCCAGTATATTTCATGATAATTAATTTTTGTCCCCCTATTTATTGGATTTCAACTTGTCACGGGTGGACTTGCCTATTTTGGACAATGAAGAATCTAAGAATGGTATCAAATATGGTACATTTCTGAAAATGATTGCACAAATTAAGCATTAAACTAAATCTTCTAAATAGGGGTATTTGTGTGAAGAGGAGCATGAATTCTCTGAAGAATATAATGATAGGAGAGTAAAGATTGTGAGACACTGGAAAGATGAAAACGCAATAAGAGAACCGGTTAAAAAAGAGGAAGAATTTATATTGTTGAATCTACATCCTAGATTGTCAATGGAACATGAGAGGAGAGGTGAAATGTATATGGTGCTCCATGAACCTTTGAAGGCTGGTAAGATTGAATATGTGGAAAAGAGTGAGTGTGAAAGAAATTATGTTATAAGTGGTGATTACTTGATTGACGAAGAGCCGATTCTGAGGGGTATTTATTAGGTGTATGGTAAGACTGCCTATTTTAATTTGCTGCATAATTGGGTTGGCTATTGTTATCTTGCTTTAGTGTTTTGTAGAGTTCATCATTTGTGTAGAACAGATGATGAAATTGGTTTGAGGGCGATGAAACATGGATTTGGACATGTAGTTTTAGATATATTAGTGGCTATCTTTCCCCCTATAGGAGGGGCGAGGATGTGGCGCAACAGCCCGAGCTGCTGACCTTGGAGCAGGGGAACCAGTTTAGAGTCGGGCGTCGGCTCAGCATCTTGTGATTCAGGGCCAATCACTCAATCTCCTCGTGCCCACCAAGAAATGAATGTGTCCTTGTGTAATGTAACTGGTGCTCGTGTTAAGCGTTCCAAAACCCTCAGGTAGAGTTTGCGCTACATAAATCCGCAACAAAAAAAAATAGTTGTGGCAATGAATGATGTGAAAATTAGACATTTATCTATACTAGTGGATAGACTTGCCTTAAGTACAGCTGGAGCATTAACTTAAATTAATTCAAGACTAATTGCTATTAGAGCGATGGTGGTGCAAAACTACTTAGCACTAGATATCCTTCTTGCGAAGCAAGGGGGTGTTTGCAAGGTACTGAAAGTTAAGAGATTCTGCATTTCATACCTTATAACAGCCCTATTATTAACCCTTATATCATAAACATGACTAATCTCATCATCATCACAAAACTTTATTTTGGTCTCAAGACCATAAAAGTACAAATACGATACAATACATAGAAATACTAAAAAGACAGACAGAATACAATAATAGCCAGGTCTAAAAAGGTATTGATTAATCCATAATCTTAAATTCATTAGATAAAAAATGAATGTTTTTATGCACATATAGTCCAGAGTTGCAAAGACCTATGCCTACTCCAAAATGGACGTAATGGTTTGCCATGTTAACTTAGGACATACAATGCACTACACTCATGACCATTTAGGTATTAGCATAAAATTTAAAAACAGGGAGCCTATTAAAATAGTTGTAAAGTAATGTGTGGTATTGACTCTAGTGTCAAATACATAGTAGTTGTTAAAACCTGCGTGGTAAAGACTAAAGCATGGTTAAGACTGCTTTGTAAAGGTACATCGCGGGTTAGACTGAGTTGGAAATGCTGTTTCCCTGACATAGTGGTGTTTAGCCCCTCCTGGCCCTTACATTTACAGCATCTATCAGCTATTCTATTCTCTGTGAAGGGCGTAACTTAGCCTTCTCTACAATAGGAAACCTACCCAAATCTAGCCTTAATGGGTGGAGTGGCGTACTCTGGGGTAACGAAACCAGTGACCTCAAAAACATATTTTCAGAATTCGAAAGGGCAACCCTCTCTTCAAAGCCCCAGAGTTCAGCTCCATAGAGAGCTGAGCCCACTGCTTTAGAATCATAGATCTGGAGTGGTGCTGCCACTGGTTTGCTAAAGGAAGTGCCGTGTTCTTTTATGAAAGCCCCTGCTGTTTGCCTGTGCTTTAGGGTCAGCTTAGCTATGTGAGGCTTCCAAGACAAATCTTCCGAGAGGGTAATACCCAGGTATTCAAAGGTGCTCTCCCTTTTCAGTGGAACCCCACCTAACGAAAGTTTACCCCTAAAAGATTTGTGAGGGTTAAGGAGTAGGAGCTTTGTCTTAGTGGTGTTATCCTCTAATCCTCAAGAATCACAAAAGGCTTTGAAGCGATTTAATAGTAGCTGAAGCCCCCCTGGGGTTTTAGATACTAACAGTGTGTCATCAGTGAATAATAATGTTACCACTTTTGCCCACCCCCCCAGAGTAGGGGCGTCTGCTGAGACATCAGAAAGAAACTGGACAACACCATTCAGAAAAAGGGAGAAGAGTGTAGGTGCCAGTACACAACCTTGGCATACCCCCTATTAACTTTTATTGGGTCGGTTTGTTGGCCTTGGGAACCCCATCGGAGCCTAGCAAAGTTAGCCTTGTGTAGGCGAATGATTAAGGATAGAATCTCCAAAGGAAGCCCATATCTTTTAAGACCTGCCAGAGCTTGTTTCTTGGGACGAGAGCGAAGGCAGTCTTTAACCCCTTCAATGTTCATGACGCGCGGTGGGCGTGTGCGCATGACGAGCTGAGCTCGTCACGACCACGCCCGCGATCGGAATGTCCAGCACCTGAGCGGAATTCCGATCGCGGGAAGGTGTTAAAGGCTACATAAAGGCTCCCCTGACCAATGGCTACAGTCTTCCAAGATAAAAGAAGAAAACGGAACACCTGGTCAATGGTGCTTGTTTTTTGTCTAAAGCCCGCTTGAAAGGGAGTCAGAATGTTGTGCTCGCTAATCCAGTCCTGTAACTTAGCAAGGACTGCACGAGCAAACACCTTTTGAACACAATCTATAAGACTGACTAATATCTCTTGTCAACTTAAATTTTTGGAAGAGCATGGCCTATGGGAAACTATAGGTTCCTCAGTTAGTGAGATAGGGAAGGCTTTTAGCAAGGCTGGTGAATGGATCAATAATTTGGGTAGGGGAACTTTACGTGTTATACTAACCCTTGTAATAATTATAATGATTTGTGCAACTGTTCTGATTCTTTTGTTAAAATCTACTGTGTGTCTGATATAAAAATGAGAAGAGGACATGGGCTGAAATCTATGAAATAGAAAATATCAAAGATCTTGTCTACAATGAGTTAAAGATGATGTAGGAGAATTCCAAAAAGAACCAGAAGGTGATGCAGACTGATTAGTTTCCTGATTAAAAATGTTTTAGTGATTATACAATAATCAGAGTGGGGATTTGTGGAAAGGTTTTTTGTGTTTATATTTTTATGACCTGGTCAGTGTCACTGCTCTCCCCCGCGCAGCTCCACCACTAAGTAGCTGCCCCCTGAATGCACTCTAATCCTTCTGGGTCAGGTGTTCGAGGCCCTCCTCCACCCGCAGGCTCCTTCCTGTGCCTCATCGCTGGTGGTCCAGTGGGAGAGCCTTCTGCTCTTCAGCTGTTCTACCCTCTGTCCCTCTGCTGCTTCTGTCTTTTCTTTGCTCTCTCATTTTCCTCCTACTCTTTGTGCCTTTTTTCTCTTCTTGCCTTTTTCTCAGTTTTTTCCCCTTTTGCCTCTTTACTCGTGTTGCATCTTTTTCTTGCCCTCCAGTGCTTTCCTGTTTTCCTGCTGCTGCTGACACCCACGGCCCCTCCTCCCTCCCCCTCCAGTGCGCTGTTTTTCCCACTCCCTGCTTCCCGCCTCCCAGCTGACCAGCCCTCCCCCTCACACTACTTAATGGGGACCACCGCATGGCAAGGAGAGCAAGCCCACTGACCTGTCAGTGTCGCTGCTCTCCCCTGCGCAGCGCCACCACTAAGTAGCTGTTCCCTAAGTGCACTCTGACCCTTTTGGGTCAGGTGTTCGAGGCCCTTCTCCACCCGCAGGCTCCTGCCTGCGCATCATCCATGGTGGTCCAGTGGGAGAGAATTCTGCTCTTCTGCTCTCTGTTCCTCTGCTGCTTCTGTCTTTTCTTTGCTCTCTCTTTTTTCTTTCCTTCTAATCTTTGTGACTTTTTTCTCTTGCCTTTTTGTCAGGTTTTTTCCTTTTGCCTCCTTACCATTGTTGCCTCTCTCCCTCCAGCGCTTTCCTGATTTCCCGCCACTGCTGACCCTCGCGGCCCCTTCCGCCTACAGCATGCTGTTTTTCCCGCTCCCTGATTCCCACCTCCCAGCTGACCAGCCCTCCCCCTCACACTACTTAATGGCAAGTGCGCCACTGGTGCGCTGAAGGTGCGCCAAAGGCAAGCCTCTCTGTGCCTGTCTGCGACCCAACCACGCCCAGTGCCAGGGACCCTGGTCTTCTGTCCTGCCACCGCTATAACACCAGCATCCTCCACGATCTCAACCCCGAACGCAACAACAACTGTCAGCTTTCGACGCCAACCAACACCCACGGCCCGCTCTTCTGCCTTCACTGCTGCCTAACCTTAACCCACCTCCGTACCCCGGCTCCCTCACCCAACCTACTGACCCTCACCACACCCAAGCCTCTCAAGTGCATACTCCTCAATGTACAATTCCTCCACAAACACGCCACAGAGATCTGGAACCTCCTCGACGCCGCCTCGCCTGACATCGACTTCCTGACGGAAATCTGGACAAACTCCAGCTCAGCCCCAGACATCGCCACAGCCATCCCCGACGGCTACAAGATCATCCGCAAGGACCGTCCCATCCAGCCAGGAGGAGGCATCGGCATCGTCCACAAAAGCTCCCTCCGCCTGACCACCCACTCAGACAAACCAACGACCCACATGTAACAACACCCCTTCCAGATCCAGACCAACCAAAAAACCACCCTCCACGGCACCCTCATCTACCAACACCATTGTTGACCTCATTGCACCCCAGGCCCTCGCATCCACCGACTACATCCTACTTGGAGACCTCAACTTCCACCTGGACAACCAAAATGATCCCAACACCTCTTCCCTCATTGAGAACATCACCAACGTAAGACTTAAGCAGCTAGTCACCTCTCCCACACACACAGCAGGACACACACTCAACTCTGTCTTCGCTGCAGGAAACAGCATCTCCTACAACCACACCACTGAACTCCTCTGGACCAACCACCACTGCATTCACTTCTCTTTCAACAAACCCACCGCACACCAGCACCCCCACCGGTCACCCCGCAGAAGCTGGAACAGAGTCACAGAAGATCAATTCACCACCTTCCTCAATGACACATCACCACCAACATCCTCAGATGTCAACACCACAGCACGCAACCTCCACTAATGGATAGCAAACTGCGCCAACACCCATGCCCCCCTCAAGAAAGCCACTGGCAAACAACACGTCAAGAAAGCAAGCTGGTTCACCCCGCGCTTCAAGAGTCCAGATGTACCTGTAGACGGCTCGAGAAGACATGGAGGAACCACAAAGCCCCAGAAGCCCATGCCACTTTCAAAGCAGCCACCACCGCACACCACCACCCCTTCAAAACCACAAGGAAGAAGGTCCTCCAAGACAGAATCACCAACAATGCACACAATACCAAAGAACTCTTCAGCATCATCAAGAAATTCGCCAAACCCAACAGCGAGGCCACAGACGTCGCACCCTCCCCAGACCTCTGCAACAGACTCCGCACCTTCTTCTACCACAAGATCAATACTATCTATGACAATTTCGACACCCAGGACCACCATACTGCGCCAGCAACCACCACAACTGACGCCGACCCACTGACCAACTCTTCACAGCTGGCCCCTACTCACCATGGATGACACCATAAAGACCATGAAAAGCATCCACTCCAGATCACCTGCAGACCCCTGCCCGCACCGCTTCTTCCACAGAGCCACCTCCGCCATCGCACCCGAGCTATGCCGAACCATCAACTGCTCCCTCAAGACTGCCACCTCACCGACGACTGGAAACACGCTGAGATCATCCCCCTCCTGAAGAAACCCTCCGCAGACCCGACAGACCTCAAGAACTTTAGGCCAATCTCCCTGCTCCCCTTCCCAGCCAAAGTCATTGAAAAAGCCATCAACGCCCAGCTCGCTGACTTTATCGAAACCAACTACATCCTGGACATTTCCCAATCTGGATTCCAAAGCAATCATAGCACAGAGACCGCCCTCCTCGACCAGGGCGAAACTGTGGCCCTCGTCATACTGGACCTCTCGGCGGCCTTCAAAACAGTCTCTCACCACACCCTAGCCACAAGACTCCATGATGCTGGTATTCAAGACAAGAGCCTCAACTGGATCTGCTCCATCCTCACAGGCAGAACACAACGGTTTGGACTCCCACCGTACCTCTCGAAACCGACGGAAATCAGCTGCGAAGTACCCAGGGCTCCTCCCTCAGCCCCACCCACTTCAACGTCTACATGGCCCTCCTCACAGCCACCATCAGGAACCACAGGCTCAACATCGTCTCCTATACCAATGACACCCAGCTGATCCTCTCCCTCACCAAAGAACCCACTGTCGCCAGGAACAACTGCCACAAAGGAATGAAAGCCGTTACCACCTGGATGAAGGACAGCTGCCTGAAGCTCAACTCGGACAAGACAGAAGTCCTCATCCTGGTAGCCTCCCCCTCCACTTGGAATGACTCCTGGTGGCCCTCTGCTCCAGGAAGTCCCCCTACCCCCACGAACCATGCATGAAACCTCTGCATCATTCCGGACTCCTCGCTCACAATGGACCGCCAGATAAACACCGCCTCCTCGGCCTGCTTCAACACACTCCGCCTGCTTCGAAAGACCTTCAGATGGATCCCCCCTGAATCCAGGAAGACAGTTAACAATGCCTTCATCATAGGCAGACTCAACTACAGCAACTCACTCTACGCCGGCATCACCCAGAAACTCCTCCAAAGGCTCCAGAATGTCCAGAACGCCACAGCAAGACTAATCCTCAACATTTCCCATCGCAGCCACATCACTCAACACCTCCACTGACTCCCAGTCGACAGAAGAATAACCTTCAGACTTCTCACCCACACATACAAGGCCCTTTACAACGCCGGACCCACATACTTGAATCTCCGCATCACATTCCAAGAACCCAACAGACACCTACACTCTGCCCAGCTTTCCCTGGCTACCGTCCCACTAATCCGCAAGACCAGATCCGGATGAATGTCCTTCTCCTATCTCGCCTCCAAGAAATAAAACCCCCTCCAATCCACCTCAGGAAATCACCCTTGCAGATGCAGTTCAGGAAGGACCTCAAGACCTGGCTCTTCAGATGAACTCAGCACTTAGTCTGATCCGCTGTGCCCCCCACAAGGCCTTGAGACCCTCACGGGTGAGTAGCCGCGCTTTACAAACCTTTATTGATTGATTGATTATGCATCAAGAATGATGATTACAATGCATTTCTGCACATGATTTTACAACTATATACTGAATTAACATAAATTGCAATTGAAACAATTTTCTTAAGTTGCATAGAGTTGAAGTTAATAATGTGTTTTAGTTATGATAGAGCCTGGATGTTATCGTTCATCTGATCTCTATGAATTCACCCTGGAAAAATGATTTGTGACAATAATTTACAGATATGACAAATGTGTGTCGAGTTATCATGTTTTAACAACATGCACAAAATGAAGTTTGATTTAAATACTGCATCGTAAAAGCATGCAAAATGTTAGACGTAGGTTTATGATGACACCTAACCACAGATGAACTAATGAGAAGTTTAATAAAGATATTGGTATATGATTTCTTTATTAACAATAACAGACAAACCATAACAAATTCCTTATATGTGTATGAATAAAGTAGTTATTTAGGTATTAAGAAAATGGGCATTTTCCATTAGAACGTGAAATGTGAACACTGATATTGATGAGAAAAACAATTTCAATAATAATTTGTGCTTCATAAAGGTTTACTTATGCTTCCAAATACTGAATGGTGTAATAAGCTTGTAACACGAGAAGAGTATTGAAAAAATGAGTATGCAAATTGATTATGAGATGTTATGAAAACATTTTTTATGGGTATTTCATACTTACATAATGTAGATACAATTATTTATTGACCTAAATAAAGAACTAATGGAATGTATTTAATGATGTGAAATATATTTTAGCACAAACTCAGAGCGCACAGGCTGCGTTTCATATTGGCCTCAAACTTCTTTTCTTTCCTAGCATGAACTAATGAACTGAATAGTCTGAAGCCTATGAGAACTTTTCGTAAAGTTTCTACTTGTGCTCTAACACTCAATAATTCCTTTCACGCTTGTAGCTTACTTGACCAGACTTGCAACAAATGTGTTACTTCCTAGAGTACATGCATGAGAAAGGACTGACAAAGGATGAGAGCATGGGCTCGCCTACTTCCTAGATGTCGAAACCAATGGTATAATTAAAAATCAGTGGTTTTATGGAAAATGCAAAGTAATGGATTACTTAATCTTCTGGATTTGTATACTTTACCTACTGCATTAGCTCATCCTACTGAAACTGACCAATGGGATAGAATAATCTGATCAAATTGGTGATGTCAAAGGATCTAAACAAGAAGTCGATGGAGTAATATTGCCTAAAATGCAGACAGGGGAGGCCACCTACATTGTACACCTTCTCACCTACCTTGTGGTACAGAGATTGATGTTTTGGACTTCCGGAAACTAACGCAAACTGAGACGTATTACTGCATTTGCTGCTGGCAGGTATGCTTGCGTAAGTGGAACCTTTCTGGCTGGAAGATTTCTGGCATTAGCTGTGGCATTGACGCTGCAGTGCGGACAGTAACAGACAAACCTGTTTGTGAACTGGAACTCGTCATTTAGAGATTTATGAACTTACATCTATAGGGTTCGTATGAGGGTTGTATGTTTCAAAGGACTCATTCCCATGATACAATCTCCCTCTTTTCAAACTTGATTCTCACAGCTTTATTAATCTTATTAAATCTCTGTCAGTTGTAAATTAATTTGGCTTAAACACTTCTTCAAATGCGATAAATATACCAACTGAGATAATTATTCTGCTGATTCTGTTTCATTCATTTGTTGTGGTCATTTTATCTGTTTCCAAATGCACTAACCTAAACAGATTCTGTCCAAGCAAATCCATTTGGTAATGAATAGATACTAACTATTATCTTATTCCAGGTCCTCATATGATAATAGTTCATCCCCTAAATATTCTAGTCCCTTTCAGCACAGACCAAGATCCATCGGAGGACTAAATGTAACAAAATGTGGTAGCTGAGCTTATTCTGGGAAAATGTATTTTGATGTAGAGAATTATTAAGACCCAACATGTTTACGCTACAAGAGTTATGGCACATTTCTTTCTAAATCTTCTGTTTTGAACAGGGTGGCTGTCATCTCTGTCACTCACTCCTGCTCCCTGTACCTGCCCACATCATGTCCCAACAGGCTTCACAGAGCACAGTCAAGTTGATGTCATAATAGTTTATTTCCACTGCAATGGTTGTTTGGTAGTGTTGAATCTTCTGTAGAGGGATGTATGATTGCTGCAAGTAACTATGTTTTCTGTTCCTTCACTGGTCTTACTCATTCAGAGAAAGTTTTATTGTTAAATGTTTCATAATTGTTTGAACATCTCCGGATGACATTGGCATATAATTGGGATGCTGCTTATGTATTAAGGTAATGACTTTTATTTTTTCTTGTGTTCTGATCTGCTAAAAAAAATTATTGTTTCGCTCACACCATGATGAGTTTGCAGTATTGCTAATTTTTTATGCAAGAATTGTGTATAAAAAAACCCTTGATTTAAGAGTGTGGCAGAAAACTTTCCTATTCTACTAGGGATGCTGCCCAATTTCTTTCTGATTTTGCTGTTCTTTTGGGACTTAGAATAATTTCAGATTTTACATACTTTGTATAACTTTTGTTTTGAGAGCTTTCATGACAATTATCCTGTGTTCCCTATTTAGAATTTTAAGATAAAACCCTTTAACTTCTTATTGATTTATTACTCAGTTATTGAATGGGGTCAACTGCTATTTGGATGGAGTTGATAGGCTTAACGGCCCTTCATCTCCTCACTTGCACTCCTGCTATCTGAAAATTGGAACAAAATGGGACGTGGTAGAGAAGATCACAGGACTTTGATTGGGAAAGCACAGAGCAAAATTGTATTGTTATCTATGGGAATGGTCTGAGACTGATCTCCTGCCCCTTGCATCTAAGTGCTGGAAGCGTGCCTCAAAGGATCAGTTGAACTGATCTCTAGTTCTCCCTGGGACATAAAGGACAAAATGAAAGTTGCAACCTTGCGAAAGACTCTGATAGCTCAGCCAAGGTAAACTCTGGGCTGAGGGGTCATAAGTGATATGACAAGAGTCGGAGAGAGGATGTCTTTCATTTGGAAGTACTGTACAGTGCTAATGGAACACTGGAGAGTTTTGGTGCTATACAGCTAGAACTCACTCAACACTTGGCAGAATGGGGTACAGGCTATTGGTAGTGCCTGGAAATCCAAGGGAAAGAGGACACTACCCCCACCTGCAAGCTGGTTGCCTGTGCCACTCCAGAGGAACTCTGAGAATACTGTAACCATTGGAGTGGACCAGCCTGCAAAACAGCTGCCTGATGGAATGTAGACTTTGAAAGTGAAAGTGACAACCAGTGGCCTCTGTAGGAAACGACATTGAGAATCCTATTGACTTCACTTCTAAATGATGCTTAGCTGTTAGGGAGCCTCTAGGCCAGGCCCAAAGTGTGGAGTGATATTTCTTACAACCACCTAGGTATTCTGATTGCGTTTTCTAATTTGTGCTGCAAATTAAGCTGTGGCTTGCTTTAATCATGTAAGTCTTTTTTTTTAATTTTACTAAATTGGTTGGGAATTTTACTGATCAGATGTCTGACCTTAAAGCTGTAGTGACATTGTTTGAATACTTTGCCCACATGCCTCTGAAGTCAAGCTATGACCAGGCTTTCTGTTTGAAAATGTTTTTACCCAACAAACCACTTGATTACTACTGTGGTGGGAGCTCCTACCCCCAGAGCACTAATTTGATTTCTTACCTTAGTTTTTAGTGGCTCATGATTGGCCTTGGGGCAGACAGTGCTTTTGAAATGTAGTAGTTGGTAAAGAAATGTTGCTTGTCCGATATAGCAACACATTTGTTGTTTTTAGAATACTCCACCCAGGAGACGAAAGGCGGCACAATTTGAAAAATATGATGGGACATGTTTGGGGGTCTGCCACACTCCTGGCACCCGGAAGTGCAGCAACACACATTTGGTGATGACCTGCTGTTCCTAGGGCGCCTGCAGAACAACTATGGATATTCTGAGTGCCTCTGCAGGGGTTTATTGGGTGATCTTTGCCCAAGAATATACCTCTGGTAATGATGCAGCCTTGCTGGCTGAAGAAGCATTTTCTTTCCTTTTTTCGTCCTCTTAATTTTCTGAATGGTCATTTACCAGCTGGCACTTCAAGAGGGTCTCTCTGTCCTCTTTTTGTGTGGGCACATATTAAGTACTAGGGACTGGGGCACATGGGGGTCACAAGCCCTTGGGGCACCAGTCGGCTCGCTCTACCCATCAAATACTCTTCTCTCAGTGCTGGACAGTTGAACGTGGTCTTTCTCCACCTTCTGTCTACCTGCTCCACCCCACTTTCCTGTCCACAACTTTGGGAGCAAGGTTATGATGGCATACTTCATGCTTGGGGGAATCCTCCTCACAGGACAATGCAAGCAGGCCTAGGAACTCGCCATGTGGATGGGATGTCTGTCTTGAGAGGTTGATGTTTTAAAAATATCACGCACAATAGTGCTTTTGAACTGCTCCAGGAGTGCTTCTGGAGGGGGGGGCGTTGACATACAGTGATGCACAGTGGTGCCCTGACCCTACGAGCACAACTGCCAATGTAAAATAGTGCTGCACAACTGCTTATTTATTTCCAAAAATCTCCAGTCCTAAGCTGTTTGAAGTTCCATCCTCCAGGAGGACTTTTACCCCTCCTCCCCGAAAGTTTGTGATGGCATTCAGGGAGACGTCTGAAGCACAACTGCAGCTTCTGACACTGCTGCGTCCTCCTTCTTAGCAGTAGTTTGTTGCAGGGACTTGGACTCGCCCTGACCTGGGATCTTCCTGGCAGCAGCACACGAGGGTCTTTAGGGCAGACAACTCTCCCTATCTGCGCAACCCAAGCACCTTATGTCTTTAGCCAACTCAGAGGTGCTTGTTTTTCCAGGAGTCTTTAGTATTCACTCTGACACCCACAACATGCCAAGTCCCGAGAAGTTCAAGGGGACTCTCTTCCTTCAGGGCCCCAAGCAAATCTACTCTCTACTGTCCCCAAGAAGGTAAAGGTGAACTTGTACCACTATCTCTGGAAACAAGTCTAATTATTGAGTCCTTCGCCTCCAGACAGTTGTCAATCCACGCTGTGGGTTCATCCTTCTTTTTCTTCTTTCTTTTTAAAGTTTTTCCCTTGTGCAGGGATTTAACCATGTAGGTAAAGGCTGCCCCAGATGTGGGGAGCAGGCAGCTGACTTTCTACACATTGTCTGGAGGTGCCCAGATAGTGATGGCTTCTGGCAGTCCATCACACGGAGGTTCCACTTGGTTACAGGATAGGAGGTCCCCAGGGGATAGCCCAGTGCCTATTGGGGCACATCACACTCTGTAAGAAAAAGAAGCTGAGTAGGAAATTTCTTATTTTGGGGTTGCTATTGGCTAAATGCAGAATTGTGACAGGGTGGATGTCCCCTAGATGCCTGAAGGTCGACGACTGGCTGAAAATATTGCTGAATGGATCAATGCTGAAGGGTGTCATATTAAACTAACACGCAGGGATGAGAAACTAGAGGATGACATGAGGGAATGGACAGCAATGCTTACGGAATTGGTGACACCGCCAGATGAATTTCCCCCATAGACTACATTGACACAAATGTTTGATGCGGCTGAAGAGTGACAATAAAGTAAAATGCAGAATGCCAGCAGCAGCTATGTATGGACCGAGGGGGGCCTTGGTACGCCTAGCCCACAAATAATGTTCTCATGTAATGCTGTATAGAAATGTTAGTTCCACTCACACTGAGACCTGGGGGGGAGGGAAGGGAGGAATGGGAGAGCCGAACATTTTGCGAAATGTACTAATTAGATGCGATTTCACATTTGGCTTCAGATTGCTGTATGTTGTTTTGTTTTCTGAAATGCTAATAAAAATTATACATAAAAAAACATGTAGGGAAAGAGTTCTAAAACGTGAGAATCCATACCAAATCCAGAGATGTCATTTCACCCGTTAACCCCTAACTCACACTTCCAATGAACACCGCTTTAGCTGTCCCACAATCCTGCACAGCACTATGGAAATTTTCAGAATAGATTGAAGCAAGGTTGAGAAAGACCTCCTCTTTGAGCTTGACTTGTTTTGATCAAAACTGGTTTCTTCCCACCAGGACTTCAAAGGACAACCCCTGGGTTGACTGGAGCCAGAACTCTGCCTATCTATGCGAGATTATCCTTCCTGGGCTTGTAAGAGATATGCAGCTAACCACCTTTCAAAGATTTCTCCCCTGCCCTATTCCTCTCCCAGGAAAAAACTAATCACGCCAAATGGGCCAGTTGTTCAGGAGGAGGATTTGAGTTTCCAGCTGTACGGCAGAGTAATTAACTTGGACAGCTATAGTAGTTCAAAACCTGAATCTTATAAGACTGGCTCAAGAAATATACCCATTTTTAAAATAAATGCAGAACGGAATGCATGTAGCACGGAACTGACCATGGATATCCATTCTAGACACAGGAAGCATTAGGAAAAGTCGTGTTGTTGGCTTTCCTATGTTGTACCAATCAAATGTTGCATATTGGGCAGCTTTTCCCAAAAAGTGCAAAAGCAGTTTAAAACACTACAGAGTTTACATTTCTGCCAAAAAGAATACATTTACTCTTAGATCCCCGAATGAATTATGAGTCCTCAACAGGCATTAACTAATGTAATATGGGGCCTTTCTGTTACTAGGCTGAGTTAGGAAAGCAGTCTATTTCTCAGCCTCTACACATATGCACAGGCATGTGAACCCATGTTCCGTACAACCTATGCAGAGCCATTTACCCTACCTGTACATAGCAGCCGACCTTAAGGTAGACATTGAGAATGATGTCACTGTCATGGGAGTGCTAAGGTCATTGAAGCTGTACACTGACTGCCTGCTTTGGGAGATGCCTTTCTTTCCTATGTTGTGCTGTATATTATAGTGACTTCCAGATCCAGGGGATGCATACCCCCTCAGACCAATTGCAATATATTCCTAAACATGTCGTATATTGTATTCAAAGTCAGTTAACAACACCCTTGTGTTTTAATTACACCTGATTTGAACTGTAACTGCATTATGTAAAAATCTTAATAAACAGATCAAACAAAAATAAAAGGTAGACACTGAGAAGTAAAATTTAAAATGAATCTTACTATTGGCGAGGCTCCATTACAGAGACTCACTGATAGAAAAGGTTCGAAAACCAGGTAGCCCAAAAGCAAAAATAAAAAAACGTTTTTTCTGTAGGTCAGAGCCTACTTCATCATGCAATCCATTCACATTCAAAGTCAGAAGTTGTTAACAACTTTTACTCTGCATAATAAGTTGACATAGGGAAACTGTAAATGAGTTTTCAGACCTCCATCCCACTACGCAAGCAAAGACCCACTCGAAGAGACAGACTATCAAAAATCACCACGTCATACTTTTTGTGCTGTCAGCTTTGCTGTCACCACCCCAACACACATAGTGCCTGTTCCCATAACATTGTAACGTTATCAATGGATCAATTCTTTTTGTAACCAGCACTGCTGTTCAATAATGTGGGGACAGCACAGCCTGTGGGACTCATCATCACCATCCAAGATAACAGGAATATTGCCAATATTCTCTTTGAAGAAACCACATATAGAAAACCAATCTATCAGTTAACAGGCACAGTGAAGCATTAATATTCATAGCTTGTTGGTTTCTGCAGTCTTTCTTCAACCCTACCTCATGACACCTCTCTATGATGCAGGGTTGTACTGTCATTTGCAGGATGGGTGACTGAAGTCATTTCCACTGAGTTCACTCTTCACTCAAATGACTCCTCACAGGCATGTGGAACAGGGAGGTGGACTTGCACCATCTTAACAATTCTGTCACCCTACAAGGATAGAATGTGGCTGTACCTTGTTTGTGAAGTAACACCACTAAAGGTAATCCCAGGCATCTTCTGGTGACCCGAAGTTCCATTCCATTATTTGAATCATCATAATATGCAAGTGTGCGGGAAAAGCATCATGTACATGAACCTTTTTCTCTTAGTTCTTCCTTGTCTGCTTCAAATGTCCTGGTTTACATCTGCACCACCTGAATAAAATTATGAATTAGGAATACTCGTGCATTTTCATAAAGGATTACATTAAGGGAATTGCCTCCTGCAGAACTGCATCCCTGTTTCAGAAGTTCAAAATGCATTCTGGTGTGGCACTAGAAAGATACAGGCAAAAGAGGGGGCTGACATATGGTTGGCTTTTCCATATGAAAAAAGGCAGCTAGTACCTTGTATTTTTGATGCTTTGTGATTGGTTCTTCCATGAAACGTTTAGCACTCTGTCCTTCCACCCTCTTACGGAATCCCTCTATACCAACATAGGTATGCCATTGGCAACACTTCCATTTGTGCAGATGGATATTTGGATTGGTTCGGTAAGCACGAAACTACCTCTTTCAGTAACCTGACATCTGTGTTTTGTCTAGCCTACTTTTTCACTGTGCCCACTGTCAGAAAGATTTTAGAAATCAGTCCTGAGTAGGTTTACACATACAGCCTTTGTGTCCACCTTTTTTTCCATTCCTGCTTTTGAATCTTTTGTTGTCATCCATACCTTGCAAAGGAAAATTTCCAAGTCAAGCATTGCTTTCTATTATTGGGTTTAATGTAGACAGAGATGGGATAACCCCACAGATGGGTGAGCAAAGAATGCAAATGTATTGTTCTTGCCCTGCTGCTGTGAATGCAGATGCCTATCCCAAATATGACCCAGAATAGGAGAAGGTAGCCCATTACAAAGAAATGGGTTAGATAGAGTAGGTGCCCACCACGGTCACAGTAGTGGAGGTCAGTATTTGAGGCCTCTAATCCTTTGTATAAGTGCCAAGGACAGGCTTAGAGGTGACTAGGTTTTATAATTAAGACACACTGTCTTAGAGGTGACTGAATCAGGATGCGTAAACAGCATTATGTGAAACAAATCACTCAACAAGGCTGTCTTTTGAACAGGACTGCCATACCCTGTGTTGACTACCTCCTGGCTGACAAGATTTGAAAGCACAAGGTGGGAGAGATCCATTGCCTGGAGATCCACCTATGCCATCTAGTGTGCTAAGGTCTGCTCTCGACTTCAGTAAGTTAATCCCATGGCCTCAAGCAGGACCAGTTGTAAGGGCCAACACCACAGTATAAAGTCCCAGCTTCCCTAAACATTTGGCTCAGATACGTGGCTGAGCTTTTAGTGTCCACAGCAGAAGTATCACTGTGCTGAGTGGGAGCAAACCCCACTGCTTCAGGCCATCCCCAACATCCAAGTATCATGAGGGAGATGATACTCTGTGTCCCCACGAGGAGGTGTTCTATTCGCCCAGCAGCAAGCATAACACCTCTCCACTCATCTGCTGCTCTAGAACAGGCCAAAGACTCATCAAAGTGTTCAGGGTCACCCCAGTATCCATTCATCACACCAGCTGGGCAGAGTGGGATCAATGGCACAGGAGAAGACAGAACCCATTTCCCTTGGTCCTAAATCAGATTGAGTCCCAATCATATGGCTCATAGTGCCAAGAAAGACAGGCCTGCAAGTCGGCTGAAGTTCTCACAATAGAGGGGAGGAACTTCCTCTCTCTCCAGCCATACACTGCATTCCCACCACCGAGTAGGATGATTCACCTAGTCCGTGCTAAAGCAGAAGTGGCTCCAGCACTAGTAGGAGCCGATGGAGCTAATTCAGAGTGGATGATCCAGCACATTAAGGCAGTTAGATTCATGGCCATGAGAGTTCGCTTAAATGGCTGTCACATTATTCAGCATCCAAGCCATGCATCTATGCCACCATTTTTATATTTCAGTTTTGAGAATGATCACCTTTTGGCACAACTTACATCATACGATAACATGAAATGTACATAAGGTTCATGAACTACTTTTTATATTTTAGTCAGGTATTCAGGAATCATTGGAGTATAACATATAGGAACTAAGGGACAGATGTACAAAGCATTTTTCTGGTCGCAAACGGCCTGATTAGCAGAATTGTGCCATTTGCGACCCGAAAGATGCTTTTTCAAATGTCCAAAATGGAAAATACGATTTGGTAACTTGTTACCGAATCGCATTTTGCATTTGCGATTTGGCATTTGGAAGGGGTGTGTTTAGGGCGTCCCTTCCAAATACCACATTGGTATGGTATGTATGACTGTTTTGCAACCGGATTCCAGCAGCAAAAAAGTAATACTACAGTTTAAAACTGGTGGAAACCCATTTGAAAAGGGGAAGGGGTCCCTAAGAATGTAAATAAAAATATTTTTTAAGAGCAGGCAGTGGTTCTACAGACCACTGCCTAATCTTGAAAAATGAAACTTCAAGGATTCATTTTTTTTCTTTTTAAATGCATCCTATTCTCCTTTATGGAAAACGGCTACATTAATGAGTTTCATACATTAGGAATACCGATTTCCTAATTGCGATTCGGAGAAATAGAATTAGGAAGTCGGTATTCCTAATATTTGTACATCTGGCCCTATGGGCCAGATGTACTAACATTAGTAATTGCGATTTCCTAATGTATGAAACCTTTAATATTAAAATAGCGATTCCCAGTGGGTCGCAAATCAGCCTACCTCGTGAATATTAATGAGGTAGGTAGCAATTTCAACCCATTAGGAATCACAACCATTACAGGGATGGTGGCCTGCTGAGGTCAGCAGACCAGCATGTCTGTGATTGCTTTTTAATAAAGAAATCTTTTTTTTTTTAAATGCAGCTCATTAAAGAAAAATGGGATGCGTTTAAAAATAAAAAAATGAAACTTTGCAGATTCATTTGTATAATGGGACCATGGGACCACTGCCTTCTCTTCAAAAATATTTATTTATTTAACACTCTTAAAGGGGAAGGGGTGCCTGAGGGACACCTTCCCGTTTGCAAATGGGTTGCCACCAGTTTTAAACTGGTGGCAAGGTATTACTGTTTTGTGACTGGAATTTGGTTGCAAAACAGTAGTACATACCATTCTGATTTGTTATTGGGAAGGAGCGGTATTTCGTAGTAAACGCAAATTGCGATTCGGTAACAAGTTGCTGAGTCGCAATTTGCCTTTTATACATTGTAAAAAGATGTTTTGTGGTCGAAAACAGCCCGATGCTATGAATCTGGATATTTGCAATTGCAAAATAGCTTTGTACATCTGGCCCTAAGGGCCTTCTTTAGGGTTCGGCAGATAGGGTACTACAACACAAACGCGGCAGATATCTTTTCTGCTGTATTACATGTGCATTATAGTATGTGGCACTTGTAATATGGCAGACAGGAAAGCCACGTTTTCACAGTTTCCTGTCCATCAAACTCTAAACAAGGCCCTAAATTATAAACACCGGATTAAGGGTAGGCATGTGGTAAGTGCTACCACAATAAATTATGTAGATGTATGGATTATAAAGGAATCCAGGGATACAAAACAAAATTATTTTCCAAATCATCAACTCTGTTCACAAATATTATATGTAATACGTATTAATGTTGGTGGATGATTATAAGGCACAGAAAATATAAATGATGAGTCAATTTACGGAAAGAGGAAACCGTTTGGATCTTTTCCAGACAGTGACTCTAAATGTGGACCAGAAACCACAGCAAAAATTGCTACAGACCATTCAAAAACAAGCTATTGGAAGGTATTGCTTGGTATTGCTCGTTAATTCCAACCATATTGAAAACAGTGGTGGGCGACTGGTAAAAGTTACAACACGATCAAGAATTTAAAACCATTACTTAAGAGAAACCCTTGTTGACGCATCAAACATCAAAGCAATCGGAGGTTGAGAAGGAGGGCAGACATATTTAACTTCACAGATAACGGGAGGGTATCCTTGTTTATAAAGTAGTTGATGTAACAAGATCACATAATACATATGCACACAAGATGATGACAAGGAATTTGTGAATGTATTTATAGCATAAAGTGTTCAAGTAGTCTTTTGTAAGTGGCTGAAAAAGCACAGGAGTCAAATACAGGTGTTTGGGGCGCAAAAGCAATATCCAGACCAGCAGCATCAAGTTGCCTGTAACAAGAGATTTTTTTAATACAAACATAATGTGAGTCAAATTAAATTTCAGATAATAGAAGTGGCATAAGAAGAAAAAGAGAAGAAATATGATAAATATAGCATGAACTGTTTACAGTGAGAGGGAAAAGACTGGATGAAACATCAGAACTATCTTGTTTCCTATTAGCATTTTAAAGTTTAACTTGATTGTTTTAATCGTGGGCCTACAATAACAGAGAACCCAGATTGACAAAAGGGTGGGTTGAAACATCGTGTGACAAATGCTGAGGAGAAAGAAAATGCACTATAGTGACTAGGCATTTGTGAACATATCAGGCAAATAAAAACAAAATGTAGTGTATCTTATGGAAAGAAGTATTAGTTTGAAAAATATATTATATTGGATGTAAATCTGAATGACTTGTTTGGAGTGATATTCATGGAATTTGTGCACATTTGGACTGGAGGCAAAAAGCTGACAAAGAGAAATGTCATGGTGGCATACCAGGATATATTTTACATTAAGTATTAATGATAACCCAGTGATATGTTCATTCCTTGCTCCAAGGTAAACCAGTGTGTCCCATCAAAGTTGGGAATAGTGAACGTACCTGCATGTAAGGACAGCTTACCCTTACCCAGTAAAGTCATGTGTCTGTAAAAGTCCTGCTTCCACCTATGAAATGTCTTACATACCTAGACACATAGGCTCCACTGCAGTGGTCTCTTTGGCCATTGTTATCTTGAAGTACTGTGTCCTAAACTGACTCAGATTCAGGCTCATCTGTCTGCAGAAACATAATTAGATTTTGTATTGCTGCTTTCCTAGAAAGTACCCACATGTGACTTGCAAAGTGTCCAAATAAAGCATGTACATTTATCCATGCTGTTTGCCTCTCTTTTCTTTATTAGACATCAGGAAATGGAACTTGGGCATTCCATTTTCTATTCCAACATTGTCCAATGTGGCCAACATTCCTGTAATGTGCATTTTGTTTTCCATATTAAATTTAATGATGGACAGCAAACATTCATACTTCCAAAACATTACCTTAGGATTTCACACAACTGAACAAAACAATTGCCTACAGGGAAATGTACGTCCACTGAGACAACCACCCTGGAATTGGTGACCAGAACTTTATCCTTCCTCATCCCTTTACATAATCATCGACAGGAATGAGAGGCTGACACAGGTGATTAACTCTTCTGATTCAGTGCACATAGAAAATGTTTGACGTTTGCAAGGCCTTGTCTGGCATGGATGCCACCAAAGACACTTAATTCTAAGGTGAGAACAGTCTCACATGTGTATATATTTCTTCTTGTCTCTAGGTTTCAACAGCATGTTTCCATCTTGACTAATTATGGACTAAATCATTCCAAAGGTCTAATGCGAAATGTGTCACTTATCAGGATCATATGTGCCTCTGGAGTAACGTCCTGGAAAGCATGAAACTTGAAGCAACATAAAATAACTTCTAAACTGTTCAATTCTGTATTCTAATCTGCCCTTCTTATCTTGGTGGATTGGTAGTTGTAGGGATTGCGTGTAGTGAGATTAGTAGGGTGAAACCGAGACGAACGAGGCATCCTCCCCATCCCCCAAGATGGGGAACTAATAGAAATGGAGATACAACGCCCAGCTCAGGATCACACAAGTTGGTGAAATGTGAGAGCCAGGATTAGAACGTCAGCGTGGGACTCGTGCTCTCACTGAAGAATCTTACATACAAGATTACGTCGCCCCACTAGAGCGAATATGTGAGCACGCCGTTATAGCGCCCAGAGGCAGCTGGCTCTCAAGCCCTGACGAAGTTCCAATGGAACGAAACGCGTTGGCTGTGGTTGAATTTTATATAAATTTAAAGAATAAAGGACATATTTGAACAATTCTGAAGCTTCATTTTGACTTCGTTTCTGGTGCACCGTCCTTATTTTCATGATTCTGTCTGATCCTCAGTGGAGTGAAAGTGCGGCGAGCTCAGGACGGGTGTGCACAGACAAAGGACTTACCCTTTTATTTTGAAATTGAGGTGCTGAACCTTGGTCAGCCGCATTGATCCTTTGTAACAATGGTATTTGTATATAGCATAGAACTGAAAGAGCATATGTATTTTATACTCCAGACCTTATCAAAAGAGATATTTTTGGCTACCCTTCACAAGCTTTCTGTCATCTCTATTCAATCTTAACTATTCTACTATTTGAGAGCAAGACATTCTAAACCCCAGTAATCATTTTTTCTCATTTCTCCTACATTATATAGTCTTCAAATTGTAATCTTTTAAGTCTTCCTCACAATAAAGGCCTGCTCTTGAATTGATCTTGTCATTTTTCTCTTCTCTCTCCTTTTTCCTTTTCTCTCCTCATTGTATTGATAACTCTATTTGCTACTTTTTTCTGCATCAAGTGTGATCACTCTGTGTATTAGTCTTTAACCCGCAATAACTTCCCAGTGCATATGTTTGCCATTGACCGACACTGGGGAGGCACATAATGGCACCTTTGGTGCAGAGCACTAGAGGGATTACATTATTCAATTTTAAACTTGGGCTGCTCGGGAAGAGCTTCCTGAGGAGCCTGAGTCTTGTTTTATTTTATTTTAGTGTAACGACGATCAGCACGTGTTAACATCATTACACTAAAGTGAAAGTACAATGAGCCAATGGGCTTTTGTTTACTTTCACTGCATTAATGCTCTGGGAGATATCTCAGCCCCTCTGAGCACTGATTAGGGTGGGAGGGGTATTGTTGGAGTTATATCTCTGCCCAGTGGATCCATGCTTGACGATCTCCATAGGAGAGCAATCCCCAAGTAGGGATTCATGTACTAGACCTCAGGGATATTGGGGGAGACCCAATCTGCCTGCTTGAATATTTTGGGGGGACCCAATCTGCAGAAAGCCCACTAGACAACAGGGCTTAATTTAAAATGAAATATAGGATTGGGGCTGCCCATCATGGGCACGGCCATACACACACCCCAACAAAATATGCAGGCAGTCTTTCTGTCCCCCTAGTGTTGCAGATGATGTTTATTATCCCCCAATCTGCCCCCCTGGGGGGCGGAAAGCTCACTAGACAACAGGGACATACAAAAAATAGGGGTGAGGGCTGCCCATCATGAGCATGCTCCCAGCCCACGAAAAAAGCACGCTGACAGTCTTTCTGCCCCCCCCCCGAGGGAGGTAGGCAGGTGATTACCCCCAATCTGCCCCACCCGGGGGTGGGCAGAAAGCCTATTAGACAGGGTTTAATTAAAAAAAATAGGGGTGGGGGCAGCCCATTATGGGCCCAGCCATGTCCCCACCCCCATTGAAATATGCAGGCAGTCTTTCTGCCCCCTGTGGTTGCCGATGGGGGTGTTTACCCCCAATATGCCGCAGGGAGCAGAAAGCCCACTAGACACTAGGGACATGAAAACAAAAATAGGGGTGGGGGCTGCTGATCATGGGCATGGCCATGCCTCACCCATCCCCTCCAAAAACTCTGCTGGGAGGCAGACAGGGGTGAATACCCCCAATCTGCTCCCCCCGGTGGGGCAGAAAGCCCACTAGGCAGCAGGGAGATATAAAAAAAAAGATACAGGGGTGGGGGATTGCCCACCATGGGCATAGCCATGCTCCCACTCCCTAGAAAATATGCTGGCAGTCTGTCTGCCCCCACAGGGGGTTAAAGGGGTTGATTATCCCTAGTTTTCCCTCCGGGGGGGGGGGCAAAAAGCTCACTAGACACCATGGACATATATAAAAAAGTATTGGGGTAAAGGATGTCCACCATAGGCATGGCCATACCCCTACCTCAAAAGAATGTATTGACAGTCTTTCTGCCCCCCTCCATTGTGATGGATGGGAATGATTACCCCAATCTGCCTCAACAGGGTGCCGTAAGCCCACTAGAACCAGGGACTGATATTATGCAGTATCTGTTTGAAGTGGGCATGGCCCCCCTGGGCTTGGGCCTGTGCCCTCCCTCACACCATGGCCCAATAGCCTTTCTGGCCCCCAGGGGAGAGATGGGGATCTTCACCCCAATCTGTACCCCCAGGGGAAAGAAAACCCACTGAACACCAGGGATTTCAAAATTGCACCAAAAAAATCAAAAGGAGGGGGCAGCCTAACCTGGCATTGAACCAAGCCCCTGCCCCAGGAGGGGCAATAGTGGTGTTCTGCCCCCATGGGGGCAGATAGGGTTGTCCCATTTGGGAAGGTTTTTCCCGAATCTGCCCCCTAGGGTGTAGAAAGTGTACCTGACACCAGGGATTCAGGCGAAGCACAAAACTCTGGACTCCCCAGGATGTTTAGTTTGCAGAACTGTCCGGATCTGTTACGTTTTTCCTGGTGGCAGCCTACCCAAGCCCAAAAAGTGAAGCCATTCACCATTGCAAGTGGGTCGATATTGGGAGTTAGCTACACTTTCCTGGCCCATGTGTAAAAACAACATGCAAATGAATCAAATGTTCTCTCACCTGCCATTTGGATGGGATTCTTTAGTCTGCAGAGGAGCAGAAAGACCGATGCTTTAGGGGTGAGGGTGGGGCCTGATGTTAGGATGGGACAGAACCACCCCAAGATCTGAATCAGGCCCTAAGTCTTAAGCAGGGCTTAGGAGAAGCAGCACTGACAACTAGCATCAGCAAACCTATCAGTTGACTCATGAGCCTGTAGGCTGTCCTAATAGGAATACAGACTGGTTTCACGATTAGTAGTTCTTGACAGTCTTCTCTGCAGGCCCTGCAAGGAGTGTCGCCTGGTGGCTAGTTACTGACACACACGCAGTGTACTGGTGGGCTTGGAAGTGCTGTGCCCTACTGTGCACTCCTAGTCATCTAGGTGTTTGAAAAGAATTTAACATTCAAGGAAGATTTTCAGGCTATTTAAACAAATTGAAATTACTTTTTATAAACATTGTCTGTCAAAAGTATTTTTCAGTTTACAAGCATTTTTCTGTCTGAACAGAAAAGCAGAGGACTTGTGTGTGTGTATCTATGTACATATATACATATATATATATATATATATATATATATATATATATATATATATATATATATATATATATATATATTTGTACAATAAATTATGTAGCGCTACCCAAGCAACAAAGACAGTTGAGCCCCGTTGTGCATGCATTATGTTGTGTATGGCTTAATAAATATCATATTGTATGGGACTTATTTTTATCTAACTAAGATTCAGTGTTAGATCTTAAAGTTTCTGCTAAAATCAGAAGTACATCTTGCCTCTAAAAGGTCGGAAGCCAACCTCAATGAGAATAACTCATGTACATTTAGGAATACATATACATAAATTAATGCTATTTGAATCCCGCTTTAATCAGTGGATCACAATTCCCTTTTTTTCCTGCACACTGACCAAAGGCACATTCTAACACTGTGGTAGAGAAGCTAGAGTGTCTGTAAAACAGACACATTCTCTTAGAAAACATAGTTCCTTGAATTTAAATAGCTGTTACTAACTAATCTTCCTCTGAAATAAACCAAATTTTAAGCAATCTCTTTCTGCTTTGGGAGAGCGAAAGGAGACAATACCAAAACAGATCAGAAACATAAGGTATAGTCAGCAGCCAGGAGCACAGCAGGGGACCGACTACTGCTCTAAACTGTGTCATTTTTTAATCCCCCATCCCAGTTTTCCCCGCCTGACCTCATGCTGAGATGAAGTTATCACAGAAGACAGCTTTACTCTCGCCAATGAATCTAGCCTGGATCTGTATTATCCTTAGCAGATCAAAACACTGCTTTCATCAAATAGCCTTATCTGCATAAAAGGCATGCAATTGCTTGATAAATTTGCTCAAACTATGCTATTCACTTAAAGGACAAGAGGACAAATCTAATTCATTCCTCTTAGGGACCTTGAACAGCAAACTTCTACTTTTCGCCTGGGAACTTTCATTTAAAAAAAAAAAAAAAAAAAAGGTTCCATGATGGGGACAATTTGGTATTTTCTCTCTTGTTTACATTTTTTTTGTGGAGCAGTTCGCTGTTCTCTTTTCACTGAGCACCAAAAGTGTACATTGTCAAAAACCTCAGTGAAAGATTTTGCAGTATCTATACATCTGATGCTACTAAAAGCTTCATCTCCACAGGGACAGGTAGAGAAATTTATTAGAGTGGACAGCCAGAGGTGGGTGCTTTTATCCTATAAATGTGCTTTCTTTAACAAAGCAGTTGAGGGATACGGGTTAATAATATGCCCCATTTCAACTAAGCGGGAAGTTATTGTGCAAATTGCGACGGACGAAAACAAGCAATATATTGCGCTGCAGAACCAGAGGCATGCAAAGAGGATTGCAAAATGATATGGGGCCCTTATCACAAGTTGCTTTTAGGCAGAAAAATGTATAATTGTTGATATTTTATAAATAAGCTTGTTTGTTTTTAGACAGAAGAAAATACAGTGTTTAATTTCTCAGAAATAAGCATTGCACTTGGTAGTAGAACAATACCTTAAATTTATCGTTTCTCGGTTCTACACTTCATTTGTGTAATGAAATAACCGAATTAAAAAAAAAAAATTTAACATCTAGAAAAATAGGGAAGGAAAGTATCAGAAGAACATAAATAAGCAGGGAAAATACGAAGGGAGGGAAGAGATAAAAAATAGAGGATACAAGTGATTCTCCCTTTAAGAAAAAAGTGAATTCAGAATAGAATATTAACAAAAAAAGACGAAGTAGAAAGCAGGAAACGGGGTGGGAAAAAAGGAAGAGAAGACAAAAAAGGTTGTACAGGGGTGCTATCACGTGGGGAAAAAAAGGCAACTCACAAAAATTCTAGCATCCACTTGCTGAAGGGAGTTAGTTAATTCCCTGTATTTATGCATTTATGTGTGTAGGACTGTATATCTGTATTCGTGTATGCATATTGTACTATGTCAGTAATATGGCATCTCCAACAGATAGCTCCTGCTGTTTATAGGCAAGAACTAAAAAGGGACTAATGAAAAGATAATTAAAAATGACAATGGATAAAGTAAAGGGGTGGGGGTACGGGGTGAATGTTGAAATGATGCCAAACTAAGCAATTTATTCAAAAGAAAAAATAAATTACAAAGTAAATCAATTGAAAAGCAATTAGGTAATTCTTTAACTTTACTTGCCTTGAATCTCTTTTTTAGGCACGAAGGTAACTTTTCAGGTGAACCAAATTTCTTAAATGAGGGCTGAGGTACCATGATATAGGAAGGGATTTAGGGACTGCAAGCTTTCGGGGCAGGATTATCCCTTCTTTGTGATTACAGAGGCGATGCATAGCAAACTTTCATAAACGTGTGAGATAAAATGTACATGTAATTAATCTAAATGGGAGTTTTTTTTTTTTAGATAGACAGTCCTTGAAAATCTACCATACTCGGACCCCTTCCGCCCAGTAGACCAACATTAGTCAAACATTGAGTATATGTGCAGTTGCACGATGAGAGATCTACCACTGTATTACAGTCTTAATTTACAGTAACCCTTTCGAAAGACCCTGAAACCCGTGGCAATTAATCTTTCCTTAAATGTCAGTTTGCATTTAAAAAATGTGATAAAAAATTATGAGAACATGCTTCACACTTAACTTTAAACGTAATTTAGGTATGTAATTTTATTGGCAATTAAGGTATTCTCTATCATTATTAGAAATTTTACTCATATTCATGTACAAAGTTCAGAATTTATTTTTAAAAACAAATGTGTGCACAATAGATCCATTTTCAGACAAAAGCGTACAGTTTCAAGAATTGTGCCACTGGTGAACGCATCATCACAGCATGTTGAGGTTTACAAAAATGAGGCAGACTCGTAAAATGACACAAGAACGCCTGGTTGTGAGTGAGGCAGCATCAATGAAAATATGCAGTGAAAACTTTAAAAAGGCAACAAAGCATCAGAGCAATAATTTCATGGTCTGTGAAGAATGGGAGGTATACATCTTCAACAGTATATTATTTTATGGCTTATTCCATATTTACTATTAAACTAACAAGCTGTAATGAAAGCTTTCTCCCTAACTGCAAGAACAGCTATTTCGTCCTTTTATTGAGCTCATGATCACAGTATGAAAAAAACCGGTTTGCTTGAGCTACAGAGCCTCTGTCTTTAGGATTGTCAGTATAAATAACTGTTGCTGAAAGAATCAACACATACCAAGATGCTCTCCATGAGTGTCTAATGACATTGATCTTAATAGCAACAAGCACTGGCAAAGCCAGTCGGTCTGGCGCTCTTTTGGCATTGCAAGTACTTATTTTGTTTGTGGATGCATTGTATGACAACTGCCTCTCTCTCTCTCTCTTTATATATGATATTGTAGCGGGGTTGGGAATTCAAGGACAGGACCAGGTCTAGGTAGTGCGGGTTTTATTTTATTATAGATTTTCCTTCGTCGGGAAGCCAGTATGACAGTCCAATGGGAGGATAATATCTTCTTATCCAGGAGCTGTAGGGGTAGGTCGGCGCTCTCGGCACACTCCACGTCAGCCTGGACATCCGGATACTGGTGGCTGGAGCTCCGATACAGATGTCATGGAAAGGAAAGAGGGGAGAGTGTATAAGTGCCCTGGGCTAAGCAAAAACGAGGGAGGGGAAGTGAGGGACACCCGATTCCCGTGACACACGTCTAAATGAAGAGGTGAGGTGCACAGGTATAGGGTATGAGAAGGGAGATAGGAAGGGTCCCTGCCTTAGTCCTCAGGCCTTTCCCTCCTCCCGACCCAGCCCCCAAACCGGTCGCGTACCTGTGTAAGCCACGCTCCTCCGGGAGCGTGGCTGGGCGCAGCGTGTTGTTGTTGGCCTCCTGGCATTTTCGGCAATTTCATCGGGTCCACGGCAGGCACTGGCTCCGACACTTCGTACGCTGGGGATTCCGTTCCTCTCCTCGGTCTCTCACACACCAACTTCTCTCCCTCCGGTGATTACACACCCCGCTTTCCTGGCTCCCTCGTCTCTTGTTGGCCAAGCGGGAGTGACGTAGCCAAAAAGGGCGTAGTCCTCCAGTGTGGCGGTCTGCTTAAAGGAGCCGCGTTGCCTCTCTATTTCTGCCTCGTTCATGGCGCTCGGTAGAGTGTACCAGTCATCTTGCTGTGGGGATATACAAGGGCCATATGAAGGGGTTATACACCACCAGTTCTCCTCACATGTCCGAGCGGCCTCGTGACACTCCTCCCCTCCACAATTCTCCCGTTCGGGGAGAGGGAATACCCTGGAGAGGAAATCCGCACTCCCATTATCCGTGCCCCTTTGATGCTTCACCACGAAAGAGAATGGCTGCAGGGATAAAAACCATTGCAGGACTCTGGGGTTATGTGTCATGTTCCTGCTCATCCTCTGGAGGGGTGCATGATCAGTGTATAGGGAGAAGGGGTGGCCCTCTAAATAGTATCTTAATTTATCGATCGCCCACTTCACCGCCAGACATTCCTTTTCTATAGTCGGGTATTTTAGCTCTCTGGGGAATAGCTTCCTGCTTATGTATAGTATTGGGTGTTCTAACCCCTCAGGTGACAGTTGGGACAAAACTGCTCCTATCCCGTAGTTGGAGGCGTCTGTGTGTAGAAGAAAGGGCCTGGAAAAGTCAGGGGAGGCCAACACCGGGCTAGTGGTGATGGCTGTTTTCAGCTGCCGGAAGGCCTCAAGCATCTCAGTTGTGGGGTGTGCTATGCTCTGGGTTCTAACTTCTTTGCGGAGGGTGTCCGTCAAGGGGGCTGCTATTTCGGAAAACAAGGGGATGAAGCAGCGATAGTATCCTATGAGTCCCAGGAACGCTCTCATCTTCTTTTTTGTGGAGGGGAAGGGGGTTTTTGCAATAGCCTTCACCTTTTCCTGTTGTGGTTCTATCAAACCATGACCCAAGATGTACCCTAGGTATTTTACTTTTTGGAAGCCCATCCGGGACTTTTTCGAATTGATATGTAGACCTGCTTCTTGTAGTGCATGGAAGATGGTCTGCAGGTGTCTCAAGTAGTCCTCCCAGGTGGGGCTAAACACCACTATATCATCAAGATATGCGGAGGAGAAGGATTGGTGTTCACGGAGCACCATGTTCATAAGCCGTTGGAACGTGGCTGGTGCTCCGTGAAGGCCAAATGGAAGGACCGTGAATTCGTAAAGGCCATTGGGAGTGGAAAAGGCAGTCTTCTTTCTATCCTCTTCTCGAAGGGGGACCTGCCAGTACCCCTTGGTGAGGTCTATTGTGGTGATGTAGTTGGCGTCCCCCAATTTCTCGATAAGTTCATCGATCCGGGGGATCGGATAGGCATCAAATGTGGAAATGGAGTTGAGGGCCCTGAAATCCATACAAAACCTTGTTGACCCATCGAGTTTGGGGACCATTACAATTGGGGAGCACCACTCACTCCGAGACGGGCGTATGACTCCCAATTCTAGCATTAACCCGGACTTCTCTTTGTACCACTGCTCTCTTGGCGGCGGGGATTCTGTAGGGGCATTGTTTAATGACTTTGCCCGGAGGAGTCACAATAGAGTGCTCTGCCAGAGACGTTTTGCCGGGTGCGTCCGAGAAGAGGGGGGAAAAGGGGTCGAGCATGGTTTGAAGAGAGTCTTTCTCTTCTTTGGTCAAATCAGGGTTAACCACCAGTTGCTCAAGAGTAGTCGGGGTGGAGGGCATGGTAGGCAGGGTGAGGAGGGCTTTCTTTGGGAGAGGGCCTAGCCACTTCTTCAGGATGTTTATGTGATAAGTCTGTATGCGTTTTGGGGTTAATTGCACTTTGTAGGTAGTCCTCCCTACCGTACCCACTATCTTGTATGGGCCCAACATCTGACTGAAACTTCCTTGTGCTGGAGGGGAGTAGAACCAGGACCCAATCGTTAACGGTTAATGTTCTCCATTTCTTCCCCTTGTCATAAAAGGATTTCTGCTTGTGTTGCCTGCGCTCTAGTTGTGAATACGCGAGGTCTCGTAATTTCCCGATTTTTAATTTCAGCCTCTGTGTGTATTCTAACATCTCTCGGGTTTCTTCCGCTTCCTCGTTTTCCCCATGCTTCTTTTGTTATCTCGAGAAGAGATCACGGTTGGCGACCATAAAGCATCTCGAAAGATGAGCACCCCAAGCTACTTTGTACCTGACCCCTCAGCACATATAGGGCGAGCGGGAGGAGTTGATCCCACTCCCTACCTTCAACTGCAAGCATTTTTTTGAGCGTCATTTTTAGGGACCCGTTGTACCTCTCGACTAAACCATCGGTTTGTGGGTGGTAAACCGAGGTTTTGATATGTCGGAGGTCCAGGGTTTTACAGACCTCCTTCATAAGTCGAGAAACGAAGGGGGTGCCTTGGTCTGTCAGTATTTCTTTGGGGAACCATACCCTGGAAAACAATTCCACCAGCTTCTCCGCGATGTTATGGGTGGTGGGGGCTCTCAGCGGAAACGCCTCAGGATAGCGGATGGCATAATCCACTATCACTAAGGCGTATTGATTTCCCTTCTGGGTTTTGGGTAGGGGCCCAATCAGATCCATTCCTACCCTTTCAAATGGGGTGCCGATTATAGGAAGGGGCTGTAGGGGTACCTGTGGAGGACGATGGGTGTTCCTCTTTTGACAAACGTCACATGATTGGCAATATGTCTTAATGTCCCTGTAGACCCCGGGCCAAAAAAAATGCCTCAGCACATTTTGAGTGGTTTTCTCGGCACCTGTATGACCTGCTATAAGGTGGGAATGTGAAAAGTAGAGGATTTGTTCCCTGAATGACGAAGGGACAAGGAGCTGGGACGGCTCATCCTTGGATCCCTTCCGATACAACAGGCCTTCTTTGAGGTGGAAGAGCGGGTAGGAGGGGGTGGAACCGGTCTTTACTTCACGGGCACTTGTCCGGGCATTTTTCAAAGAGGGATCATTGGCCTGTGCAAACCAGAAGCTCTTATCCATTAGCCAGGGTTCGGGGGTAATCAGGGCTGTTTTGGGTGTTTCCTCTATAACGGGTCCTTTCTCTGGTTCCCCCTGTTGTTTTACATTCCCCAGAAACAGATCCAAAAACCCAGGGTTGTCTGTCCCGATGATTAGGTCCTCAGGTAATCCCTCGAGTACCCCCACTTTGACACTATAAGGGGACCCTTGGTTCGGGGTAAGGGTGATTAAGGCGAGCGGGTATGGTTTTACATCACCGTGAACACATCTTATGTGGATTAGGGTATCGGGTACTATCTGTCTGGATTGGACGTGGATCCCCCTGATAACAGACTGTTTGCACCCTGAGTCTAGTAGTGCCTTCACTGACCTCCCATTCATCCGTACACTTACATAGAATGCGCTCCCCATCTCAACGGTGTTCAGGACAGACCGTGGGACATACCCCACTTCCATGGGCTCTTCTGTGGGTTTTTTCCTAGGGCACACACGGGCAATGTGGCCCCAATTTCAAAGCACTGAGGGCCTTTGAACGATGGAATCTCTGGTTTTTGGGGTCGAGGTTTAGGGGGTTCGGGTGGGAACCTATTCCGTCTCTCCACTTTTGTAGGTGCAGCTCTGAGGTGTTTTTCTTGTTCCCACACGGGAGTCTTGGGTTGTGCCCGTGAAAAGGTCGTGGCCATCTCGACTGCCTGCTCCGTAGTTAGGTGGGTATGTTGGCGTAGCCACCGTTGCGTATTAAAGGGGAGGGCTTCAAGGTATTGTTCTAGGTAAATGCGGTCCATTATTTCCTCTTTAGTGCTTACATGGGGTGTTAGCCACTTATCGGCGGCGGATTTTAAACGAAAAAATTGTGTCTTGGGATTTTCTCCAGGCGCTCCTCTTTCTCTCCGAAATCGGACGCGGTAAGCTTCCGCGTCTAAACCCAAGTGGTAGAGTATTATGCCTTTAATCTCTGCATACGGACTGTTCCCGGTAGCGTTGGCCACTTGGTAAGCCGCTTGGGCTTCTCCTGTGAGGAGGGTGGCTAAAAAGAAGGGCTACTTTTCCACGGGCCAGCCACAGGCTCTGGCTGCCCTCTCGAAGTTCAGGAGGAATGCGTCTGGGTCCTCCCCTGCTACATATTTTTGCAACGAAATCCCAGAGGGACCTGGGGTCTGGGGTCGGGACTCCCTGTTTAAAGGGGTCGGAGCCTCGGTCAGCACCTTCTGAATGCCTTCCATTTGTGCGGAGATGGAGTCCTTGAGGATGTCCCGGTCGGCCTGGGCCGACGACATTTGCCGTTCCACGGCCCATCCTAGTTTCTCCTGGCCCTTAACGAGGTGCTGGATCAGGGTGTCCTTTGTGTTTGGTCCAATGGAAGGGGTTATGCCTGCATTCTCCACCAGTTGTAGCGGGGTTGGGAATTCAAGGACAGGACCAGGTCTAGGTAGTGCAGGTTTTATTTTATTATAGATTTTCCTTCGTCGGGAAGCCAGTATGACAGTCCAATGGGAGGATAATATCTTCTTATCCAGGAGCTGTAGGGGTAGGTCGGCGCTCTCGGCACACTCCACGTCAGCCTGGACGTCCGGATACTGGAGGCTGGAGTTCCGATACAGATGTCAAGGAAAGGAAAGAGGGGAGAGTGTATAAGTGCCCTGGGCTAAGCAAAAACGAGGGAGGGGAAGTGAGGGACACCCGATTCCCGTGACACACGTTTAAATGAAGAGGTGAGGTGCACAGGTGTAGGGTATGAGAAGGGAGATAGGAAGGGTCCCTGCCTTAGTCCTCAGGCCTTTCCCTCCTCCCGACCCAGCCCGCAAACCGGTCGCATACCTGTGTAAGCCACGCTCCTCCGGGAGCGTGGCTGGGCGCAGAGTGTTGTCGTTGGCCTCCTGGCGTTTTCGGCAATCTCGTCGGGTCCACGGCAGGCACTGGCTCCGACACTTCGTACGCTGGGGATTCCGTTCCTCTCCTCGGTCTCTGACACATCAACATCTCTCCCTCCGGTGATTACACACCCCGCTTTCCTGGCTCCATCGTCTCTTGTTGGCCAAGCGGGAGTGACGTAGCCGAAAGGGGCGTAGTCCTCCAGTGTGTCGGTCTGCTTAAAGGAGCCGCGCTGCCTCTCTATTTCTGCCTCATTCATGGCGCTCGGTAGAGTGAACCAGTCATCTTGCTGTGGGGATACACAAGGGCCATATGAAGGAGTTGTACACCACCAGTTCTCCTCACATGTCAGAGCAGCCTCGTCACAGATATATATTTATATATGATATATGATATATATTTATATATGATATATGATATATATTTTATATATATATATATATATTTATATATATATATATATATATATATATATATATATATATATGTATGTGTGTGTTTAGACAGTGTTGTCAACACAATGCATCCACAAACAAAATAACAAGAAAGTGTTTCCACAACAACTCAGCAGTATGTCGGCAGACGCGCTACGAGGCAGGGAGGCGGCAGCGGCAGAGATGTTTGATGATGCGAAGACACCGAGGAGTTTTGTGTCTTCGCAAAAAACGGCAACAGGCAATGACAATCACAGTCTTAAAGACAAATTCAGGACACTAGAGAAATTGAAAAAAGCGGAACAAAGTAAGTGGTGGGAAAATAAATCTCTCCAGAGATATTTAGACGTGGGGAGGATACCACGTGGTCTGAGAATACTTACAGCCCCAAGTTACGAAAACCCAGACCCCGCCATGATGAAAGAATGGGCAGAGACCAATTTGGAGTCCTCGAGTAAGTTAGTAACCATCTTGGTTAAATTTGCGGAGAAAGACAGAATCAAACTGCAGGAGCAAATTGAAACAATTGAAGAAGAACTGAATGTATTCGAACATAACCCAGAAATGATTAGAATGAGGGAAGAAATGGTGAAAAGACTGAGCAAGGAAGAGGAAAAAATTCGGGAGCGTAAAGTATTTAAATTCCATAGGGATAAAATGGATTATGAATGCGGAAGAATTTTCACATTTGCCCGAAAGTATGACACATTAAAGGTATCAAAATATGGTGGCCAGAAAGCCACGTCAATGGGCTATTCAGTTGGCAGGGAACGAATTGTCAACACTTCTAACTCTGACCTCAGTTCAGCCTTGGAAAGCGAGGCTGAACAAGAATCTGTTCAGGCAAGAGCAGATTCAGTTCCAGCCAAGATATCATTAGTGGAGGAACTGGATTTTTTAGTGGAGGAGCGAAGGCAAACTTTACGCCCCAGGACTCAAGTAAACAAACAAAAAGCAAATCCAGGAGGCGGAGAGAAAGGCGTAATGCGCAACGAAAGCACAAGCAATACGAGCAAGAAACCAAACAACCGCAGATGGAAGAGGAATTAGCGAAGGCCAATTCCAATGACAATACAATCATTAACCTTGCAGATATCAATCTGGATAAAGCGGAGGAACAATTGTTAAAATTAGGTTTATCGTATTGCCCAGAAAGTACATTTAACTATGCCACAACTCGGATGGACATTTTTAAAAGTGTGCGCAAACTAAAACTCAAAAATTCCATTTGCTACAGAAGAAACCAATTGAGTCATCACCAGAAGATTTGTCACGCACCACAGAATCACCTACCCTCAATCTAACGCCTTCAAATTTGTTAACATTGCAAGACTTGCAGGATCTAGCCAATGAGGGTGAGACAAGCGACAGCATACAAATTGAATCAAACACAATAGCAGGAACGAAGGCAAAGATAGAGCAACTCGAGCGATCACCATTCAAACCCAGATAAACTTTCAACCCAATTACTCCGAGAGATGCGATTGATATATTCCATGAGAATGTAACCAAAGGCATCAAACAGTTGAATTACAAAATGTACAGCACTCAGAAAAACAAACAAGGACGGAAACAAAGAATTAATTCTCAACAACTCAAATACAATCAGTTGATATCAAAACTTAGTAATAATCCAGACATCATAATACGCAACTCAGATAAGGGTGGCAATTTGGTTATTTGGGACAAGAAATCCTATGTGGAGGAAGCGATGAGTCAGCTTCTAGATAAAACATGCTACAAAAAAATTGACATTCTAGTAGTTAAAAGCATATACAATGAGTACTATAGCAAGCTCCTGGCGTGGAAGAGTGTGGGGCTACTATCGATGGAAGAGTACAAATTCCTGAAAAATGAAAATCCAACTGTTCCAATAATTTATTTTATACCAAAAATCCATAAAAATCCAACCAAACCACCGGGCGACCTATAATATCAGCACGAAATAGCCTATTGGAGGCATCGTCCCAATATGTGGATTTTTATCTACAAGAATTTGTCAAGCAGTTACCATCGTACATCAGAGACACTAGTGACTTTCTAAATAAGATACAGGGATTTGTATGGCAAGAGGATTACCTGTTAATTACACTAGATGTAAGTGCATTGTATACTAGCATAAATCATCAAGACAGCTTAAGGTCATTACATCATTATTTAAATACCAGACCGAGCCATGCAAGTGCACACAGCAGAATGTTAATGAATATGGTAGAATTCTGTCTTTACAACAATGTCTTTTTGTTCCAAAACTTGTTTTATCAGCAACTGCGAGGAGTAGCGATGGGGGCCAGCTTCTCCCCCAGTTACGCGTGTCTACACATGGGCTGGTGGGAGGAGCTGGTACTCAAAAACAATGTACAAAGGAATACAATGAAAATGTAAAACTATGGCTTCGCTTTATTGACGATCTCTTTATTGTATGGCAAGGGTCTCGATCTAGTGCAGTGGATTTTGTAAATAAGATCAACATCAATGAGATCAATTTAAATTTCACAGCAAACATTAGTACCAAAGGGGTGAGTTTTTTGGATGTGCAGGTTTACGTGAAAGACTGTATGTTGGAGACCAAGGCCTATAGAAAGGAAACAGCTGGAAATTCGATGCTTCATGCATCCAGTTCTCATCCTCACCACCTCATACAAAGCATACCATACGGTGAGATGCTGCGACTAAAAAGAATATGCAGTAATGAGGGAGAACTCAAAATAGCTCAACAGGCAAGCAAAGAGCGTTTTCTCCGAAGGGGCTACTCTGATAAAGGTATTAATAGAGCGATTGAGAAAAGTAACATAACAAACAGAATTAATTTACTGACTAAATCGACAAAAGTGGGGCAAACCACAGTAGTTGGCACAACAAAGGAGAAGATAAGCCAAGTGATTTTAGAATGATCATACAGTACAGTGGCCAAGAGAAAGCCATAAGGAAAATACTTAAAAGAAATTGGCCCATAGTATTAGAGGATCCAACAATTGGACATTTATTACCTAAAAACCTATCTATTACATATAGTAGGGCACGGGCCATGCGTGACAGTCTGGTTAAGAACAATGTGGAAACACAGACAGGCACCACATGGCTCGCACAACGAAAGGGATTCTTCCGTTGTAAAACATGTAAGGCATGCCAACATGGGATAAACAAGACAACATACAGTAGCCCTTTTAATAACAAAGAGAAAACAATCACAAAATCATTTACGTGCAAGACTGATTATGTGATCTATGTGCTGGAGTGTCCATGTGGCCTAAGATATGTAGGGAGTACTAGACTCCAGGGCCATAAACGGATACTCCAGCACATCAGAGCCATCAAGAATAGAGATGTCACATACCCAGTCGCACGACACTTTGAAGAACGTCACGAATCTGACCCATCTAAATTAAAATACTTTTTAATAGACTCCATACCACCCACCAAAAGGGGTGGGGACAGGGAAAAACAGTTGCGCAAGCTTGAAACAAGGTATATCCTAGACCTCGATTCCAAGCAACCGGGGGGTCTTAACGTAACGGAGGATTTATACACCTGTCTATAAGCACTTTAAATTGAGAAGTGAATCATTAGTTGCCAGTAGGTATTGAAACCGGGATTAAAAGGGTAAACTTTCATCAGACAAGAATTATGCCGTATACCCCTTCCGAAACAAACTTTTAGCATAGTTTTAAGGTATCATTAGTCACTAATTTTAACACAATAATTTTCATTTCACAATTTTAGGTAAAGGGATATACAATTTTAATATTTAAGCACTTTGCACTTTTGATCAGTCAATAGGTTTACATAGTAAATGTTTACAGAATAGAATAGCGAATGTGCACATTATATATGGTATGAACACACTTAGATTCATGAAAAGGGAGGATTAAATGAGAAAAAAATGAATCCCAACCATATTGTTGTTTTAGATATTTTAGGGCTTTTATAATGTTATATTGTGTTATTTAAATTTTAGTAAAAGTATTTATACTTTGATTTTAATTATGACTCAATCATTATAGAGTGTAATGTGGAAAACAAATTAAGTGATTCCATTTGCCGTTAATAACAACGCAACATGAAAATATTTAAATAGTAAAAACTAACAATTGATTCCCATATTTGTAAATGAGTCTGTTCTCGTTATCTATGACTGATAATAATATATGCACTTGTCACTTTAACAAAGCAATGGAAAAAAGACATAAAAAGATGGTAGCATTACTGTGGGCGCGTCATGTGATCAAGGCCCTCCGGGGCTGAATCGCGTTGTGGCCGGCAACTGCTGAAGGGAAACAATAAAGCACTATTTTGCACAGAAATCGGTGTCTGTGTTTCTATCTCGGCGAGGGAAACAAGCCAGTGAGGAGTGGAGGAGATTGGCGCATATATATATATATATATATATTATCTATTTATTGAAAAAATTAAAGGTTAAAGTGATGTTATAGTTAGGAATTGTAAGAATATCCAACTTTACATTAAAGAAACCTTAGAATTTCACTGAAACAAACAAAGGTTAAAGGGATAATATAGTTAGGTCAAAATGTCCTGTAAAACATACCATTTGAAACTAACAAACCCACATAAATTCACCAAATATAGTAATCTCACGTAACTCTAACTCGTACCTAAAGTAACTATAACTTGAGCACCCACCATGCATTATCAACAATGAATTTTTTTCAAATATGATTAGGGATGTTATAAATGTAGTCAATTGAGTGATTTAATATGCAAGGGTAAAAGTAGTGCATGGCGAGGGTGTCTGCCCTGCACAGTTAACTTGCTGCCCCTACCTGGCTCCTCTCTGCCCTCTGTTGCTCGAGTCCATGCACCTGACACCTCCCTCCTGCCCTGCATGGTCCAATGTACTGCCACTGCCCACCAGTTAGCTTGATGTTCCTGCCCACTCCTCTTGCCCTCTGTTGCCTGAGGCTATGCCCCTATCATTGCCCTCCTGGTTTGCCTCCATCCTTAGATTACTGCCCCTACCCTCCTTCCCCATGCCCAGCAATAGGAGAGCCAGGGCTGTGTGCCAATCAGTATTGAGCCGTTGGTCTGACTCTCGCTCTGTGCGAGGATCAGGCAGATTTATGGCTCTTCTTACAGAGACATGCACTAGTGCGCATGTGCCCCTGTCGCAGTTTTTTCCGGGCTTGTCTATTATCAGCCCAAAGCACTTGCATCCTGTGACGCTGTAGAGCCACACCCACCCATGACACATGCACTCTCACTGTTTGAACACAGCATGGGCGCTTTAGGTTTCTGCCCTCTTTCCTTCCCGAGGCAGTTTGTCAAACAACGAAAGTGCACCTTTCCCACCTTGTCACTGGGTGGTGTGATATCAGCAGCCGTCGCTGTCTGAGTGCACCTGACTTCCTTTGCACTACGAGCCCAGAGCTTGGAGATCTCCCTCCCTAGATATCAAGTATTCAACAGTATCATTCTAGGAGTACCAGGCGTAAGTAAAACATTTAAATTAGATGCATCAGTTGTAAGAGATTTTATCCCCCAACAGTGTTCTGCGCTGTCTGGAAGATCAATTTGGGGTTTTCATCACACAGCTGAGTGTGACAAAAAGGAGAGAACACCAATATTTGGATACTGCTTGAAGTGCAGGGGGTTGCTTAAAGGCACCTTTTACCAGCACTGCAAGGGATGAAGGAAAACATGTGAGTGCGAGGAGAGGACTGGCACTCAGCATGCAAAACTGGCCATGCTGTGAGCAGTACATTTCTCAGATGACACCCCCCTGTCGCTGCCACAGTCAAATGTTCCCTTTCTCCTTAATGCTTCTAACCTGCCATCCTGTCCATAAGAAGGGAGTAGGTAAGAGAGGAGGGAGGAGTGTGGCATATGAAAGAAAAGGATAGAGAAAGAGTGAAAACGAATTAAAAGGACAAAGCATAACTAAGTGCAACAGAGAGAAAGAGAACATACAGGGAGAAAGAGCGAACTGTGTATGAGCAAATGTGTGTAGCTCAACTTGTCTGCATCTATGTACACTTAATTGTAAGCACATTAAAATTGGGTCTCAGAAGTACCTAGTGAAGTCATTCAGTAACATAGGAAATGCAAAACATATAAAGAATTGGGATGAAGTCAATATCTATTTTATTCTGAAAGAGAGCCACAAACATATTCCTGCACAGAACATACTTAATTATTTCATTGAATGCAGTTTATTGAAACAGCAAGACTTAAGTGCTAGATAGGCTAGTTGCAGAGAAGCAGATACACAGTAATAGTGGCAGGACTTGATCTATAGGCAGTTTTGGCAGCCAAAACCATCTGCTTCAGTGCTCTGGTCTAAGAAAGGGCACCTTTGAGCAAAAAGGCTGTTTTGCACTGGGCGGCGATGCTTGCTGAAAACCAGCCGCAGTCCGTGCAGGTAACAGCGGTGGGGCGGAGTAAGGGGGGATTTCGAGGGACGATGCAGAGGGAAAATTAAATAAATAATTAATGTTCCCTCTGCATCGTCCCTCGAAATCCCCCCCTTACTCGGCCCCACCGCTGTTACCTGCACGGACCGCGGCTCCTGAAAACCTCTCTGCTATGCCTCCACACCCTACCTTTTTATCCTCACTTTCAATCTAACTCCCTCATTTATGGGATTTTGGCGTAGTGCAGCGCAGCAAGGCACCTTGCTGTGCTGCCCTACGCCGAAGTGAAAGGGCTGGAATGCACTGTATTTATGCAATGTGATGCATTCCTGACCTTTCTCCCTGCACTGGCGCTGTTTCAGCAGCCTGGTGCAAGGGTGCCTCTGTTGCATGCAGGATTGTTTTTGTGCAGGAAGGGACTCCTTCTTGCACAAAAACAATCCTAATGTGTGCTGCAGAATGCAGCACACATAGAAAGAGGAAAAAACGAGCAGAAATAAACATATTTCTCTTGGTTACGCCTCTCCTCGAGAGACACATGGATTTGGAGCCTCCCCAGGTTTATATGATTTTGTGAATCTGGGGCAGCATCAAAATCCATGGTGTTGGGTGGGAAAACCCACTGCAATGCCCATGGAACACCTTCCGGGTGCAGAGTAAGTCGGCACAGCGATTTGCTCTGTGTTGCCGTACTCAAGGTTTATGAGGCCACTCAGAGACATGCAGGGTGGCTATGTGTGAATTCATAAATCGGATTGAGAGCCCTGCATCCCGCATGTACCACTTTACGTGGTGCAAAAGTGACGCAGGGCTCTCATAAATAAGCCCATAAGTACGCAGAAAAAACAAAATGACTTGCTAATAGCAGAGGTTGGCAAAGCAAGCAGTGCATCCATCTAGCAAGCATCAATCGAAATTCAGTTTGAGAAAAGTTTGTGATGTAAATAAAGCAGTCCAGAAGGTGCTTTGCCCCATATTTCATAGTGAATGTTTGCTTATTTAAGGAAGGCTGGCTATCAACACCCTGGAGAAGGCATATTTGAATTCACATGATAATCTTTGGAATATTTCAGGGACATCCTTTCAGAAATTCTGGAGTTCTGGGCAATTTTGTTCAACATTATTCTATAAAATGCTACATTTGGCACTTCCCCCCCTAAAGGGTTATGGGGAGATAACCTCCTAAAAATAGGTCATGCTTGCTTGATTTGCTCGCTATCTTCAGTTAGTGGATGGGATTTGTGCCCCACCACTTTTAAAGTTCACTTGTCACCACTGCCCCTGCCCTCTGTCTGTGTGCATGCCCGTACTCCCTCCCTTTCACCCACCATGTTCTATGGATCTGCCACTGCCTCTCCTGTCTACTCTGAGTGTTCTGTTGAGCTGCCACTGCCTCTCCGGCATGCCCAGCATAGCCAAATGGCTGCCGTCTGTCACTGCCCCCTCCACCCTGCCTTCCATTGTCCATGCCCCTATCCCCTCCCTCCTGTCCTTCATGGTCCATTTTGCTGCCACTCCCTTCTGCTCTACTTGCTCTGTTGTGCTGCAGCTGCTCCTCCTGCCCGCCCTGCGTGGTCTGTTGTGAAGCCCTGCCCCCTTCCCCTGCTCTCTCTTGTCTATTTCCAACCCCTAGCCTTCCCTTCTGCTCTCTTTGGTCTTTTGTCCATGGCCCTGCCCCCTCTGTCTTGTCCACCATGGCTGTTGTGCTGCCACTAACCTTTCCACGCATGGTCTTTTCTGCTGTCACTGCCCCTCCCATCTGCTCTGTGTAGTCATCTTTCTGCCCCTGACCCCCTCCCACCTTCCCTCCATTTTCTGTGACTATGCCATTATAGTCTCCCTGTTTCCCTCCATGGTGTTTTGTGCTTCCAGTGACCATCCCGCCTGCCCTGCATGGTCAGCTTGCAGCTCCTGCCCCCTTCCCCCTGCCCTCCGTTTTCCATGTGCGGGCCCCTATCCCCTCCCTCCTGCCTTCCATGGTGTGTTGGCATGCCCCTGCCCACTCCTTCCTGCTCTTCATGGTCTGTTGTTCTGCAGCTGTCCCTCCTGTCTGTCCGGTATGGCCAGTTTGCTGCCCTTGCCTCTTGCCTCTTTCCCCTCTGCTCTCTATTGTCCATGTGCATGGCCCTGTCCCTTCCCTATAGCTTTCTATGATCCGTTGTGCTGCACTGCCCTCCAGCTTGCCCTGTGTTGTGTATTGTGCTGCTGCAACCCCTGGTGTCTGCCCTGTAAAGTCAGTTTGGTGCCCCTGCCCACCTACCTCCTGCCCTGTATTGTTCGAGTCCATGTCCCTTCCCCATTCTTCCTGCCATCCGTGGTCCAATGTACCATACATGGCAACATTTTGAACTTGGTAAGAGGGAGATTTTGAAAAAACGAACCTGGAAAATGTTTTAGGCGGGAGATGGATAAAATAAAGCCCCTTTGGGAGTAAAAACATCGGGAGTATCCTGCCTGAATTGGGTGTGCTGGCATGTATGGTTGTACTGCCTCTCGCTCCTGCCCTCAATGGGCTGTTGTACTGCCACAGCCTATTTTGCCTGTCCTGCATGGTTGGTTTGTTGTCCCGGCCCCCCTTTTCCCTGCCCTCCATGGTCTGTTGTCCTGACACTACCCCTCCCACCTGCCCAGCATGGTCAACTTGCTGCCTCTGCCCCTTCCTACCTCACCTCAATTGTCCAAGTCCATGCCCTTGACCCCTGCTTCACCATAGGTTTTAATGAGATTGCTAACCTTCTACATTTATTACAAAAGTGTGGCACACCTTAAGTCATCTTGATGTTAGCAAACCTGTAAAGCATTTCCTTTAGAAATTATAAAAATGAGGTGGGCTTTTCCCCATAGAAGTTATGGTTAGTGCTCTAAAAAGCTAAAATGAGGACACATTTTTCTGAGTGCTATAATAGCAACAAAGGGCTTTTAAATTATTTGCTATGTTTTTTTTTATCCAGTTGATCACCTGATTATTTGTTGCACTTAGGGGAGAGAATGTGGTGTTATGGCCAGATTTGCCGACTTTGCAACTGGGGAACAAGGTTCGAGTTTCGGCGTCGGCTCAACATCCTGTGATTCTGGGCAAATCATTTAATCTCCCCATGGCTAAAACCAAAATGAATGTGCCCTTGTGTAATGTAATGATGCTCATGTAAAGCACTCCAATACCTTTGGGTCAAGTCTGCACTATATAAAACTGCAAAAAATAAAAATAAATTACTTGTTTTGCACACTTCTGTCATTGGGCTATATTGGACTACATTTGGGTGATATTTGTGCTACATTTGGGCTGTTTTGTCTCCGATGGCCATCTTGGTAAACTTTTTTGTAATGAAGCTCACTAACTTCCTCATTTACTGCAGTATCCACCGTAGAAAATGCATTCAGTTTTCTTCCACTTCAATTCCATCAAGATGGGGTTCAGATGGGCCGCTCTTTTGGCATAAATTAAGAATATTAGCACTCTAGTTGCTCATTAGAACACTGCGGTGAAGCTGCTGATCATCAGGGAGTTAACTGACATTCTGCTGTTGGTGTTGAAAGTGCAATGTCTAGCAATAATTTCTAGGACAAAATGAACCCCCTCAGTTAGTTCCTTTCTAAATTAAATGATTTAAGTTTTACCAAGATTCAATCAAGATTGCTTCAGGTGTGCCACACGTTTGTGTCAAACTGGGTTAGTGACTGAATGAACTGTTTCCTAATTTTACTTAGGCCGTTTCAGCCCCTCTCACAACTCAAGTGTAGTGGTGATATGATCCATTACGGCCCCTTTGAAGTCAGAATTTGATCCAGGTTTACCCATCTGAATAAATCGTGCGGTCTTGGGCACATCAGTTAATTCATTCTAACCCATTCCCCTTACTTTCCCAAATTGAAAGCATTTGGAAAGAACTACGCCCGATGTACGCAACTCAACTCATATATGTATATTTATATATGATATACAGGAGTGAGTGTCTTGCTCTATAACACACAACTGGCATATGCCTAGTGGAAAGTATTCGTGCTGGTGACAGTCCGTACTTAGCGCAGACCCCGTGAGCCCTTATGGAGTTCGTTTCAGGGGATGTCAGGACAGTGCAGGTTCCCTAACAGTAGTTACAGTTTTCTGGCCTTTGTAAGGCCGTTTGCACCGAAAGCATCAAGTACTTGCTACTACCAGGATCGCCGCCTTAGAGCAGTGATGGTAGACCACCCCCCCTCCCCACGGCTCGCATAGGTTTTGCCTCTGACAGATACATTAAGGAGGTCACTTGTCTGTTCTTCATGCAAATCAACTTTAAATTTAGTTTGGGTTAGGCTGGAGACATTGGCGCGAGGCACAGAGGTGAATTAGCAGCTGCTAACTTTCTGCTGATCAGCTGAAAAATGCGCACAACTATGCACAAGGAGCTCCCCTGCTTTCAAGGTCTGCACTAAAGTGAGCAGTGCGCTGATTTTTCCGTCTGCAGGCATAAATGATGCAAATGGCTCGAGGTGAACCAGGGCTCTGCAAAGATAATCTGTGGGTTTTCTGTCAGTGCAACAGCATCCATGTATTCAAATGTGATTTGAAAACATGGACATCTTGCTAACTCCTGCCTCGGTAGAGTAGCGCTCTGTTCTCCAAACAACCAAGCAGTGCTAAAACCCACCCCCTGGACCTGACCCACCCCGGAGCTTTTTTTAAAACAAGCACGGGAGCCTGCGCTAGTTTAAAAAAAAACAAATTTGAGTATCTATCTCAATTTTCGCTGCAATTTAAAAAAAAAAAATGCTTTTTAGCCCTGGAGGGGCCCCTTTGGGACCCCAGCACCAAGGCTAGGGGGTCAGGGTATTCTGACCCTGCCCCCTTCGCATTTATATTTAAATTTTTGTTTGGGTCTCCTGAGGCAGAGTCCTAAGATGGCTGCCAACACTTCCTGGTTGAAGTGTTGGCAGCCAATCAGATCTCTGCACGAGATCAGGAGGGTATGAATGTTTGCATCCCTAGATATACAAATTTGCATTTCTTTTAAAGACTCTAAAACTCCTGAACAGATTTACACAAAATAACAAAAAGGCCACTTTCCTTTCAGGACCAAGAGCTACCTTTCTGACAAATTTGGTGTAATTCTGTCCAGCGGTTTGGGCTGTAATCGTGTCTAAAATTCCTATAGGAATTAACATGGGAAACAGCTCCTGCCAAGCAAAAGTAAACACTCCACTTCCAGCAAGCGAGAGCTATCAAAATGCTCTCTCTTACTGGAAGCAGAGTATTCTTCTCTTTCCCTGCCCACAGACAAGTGGGCAGGGAAAGAGATGAAAGTATGGCTCCTGCATGCAGGGAGCTATGTTTCCAGTGGTTTCCTGTGTGCGGGAGCAATGCCGACTCCTACAGTAGGTGGGGAGTTGGCTGGGACCGCAGGGGCCTTGAGGCTCCCCTCACGGTCCCCAACATGCATACTGGGTGCCCTGGGTGGGGCCAGGGCACCCAGGGCGATGTGGCTGGGGCTAGCGGGATGGGATCCCCAGGGCCAAAATCAGTCTGAGGAGGGGGCTGTGCAACCCCCTCTCCCCCATTGAATTTCGGCTGCCCCCGGGGGATGGGGTCCCCGGGGCCAAAATCGGCCCGGGGAGGGAGATGCACAGCCCCCTTCCCAGTATTATGTTTTTTAATAGGCCCTGGGGAGGTGGTGGTTCCCAGGGCCCAGGGGGATCACACCCCCCTACTTATTATTCAATTTAGTCCTGGGGAGGCTGTGGTCTCTGGAATATGGTAAAACCCCAGGAGGGGGGTCCACATGGCCCCCCCTCCATTGATAAAATAAAGCCCTGGGGAGGTAGTGGTCCCTGGGCTCAATAAGCCCTATAGAGCGGGGTCCGCGAGGCCCCCCTCCAAAATATTAAATAAAATCCCGGAAAGGTGATGGTCCATGGGCCTAAAAAGACCCTAGGAGGAGTGCCCTCTCCATTTCTTTTTTTTATGACCACATGCCCCCAGACCTGGCCCTGGGAGACCGCGCTTGTTTTTTTCCCCCAATATTGCTGCAGATTTTCGGATCCACCCACGATTTCATGGCAAAATTGAAAAAAAAATGTTTTAACCCATGGCTGGGCCCCTCCGAGACCCAACCACCAGACCTAGGTGGCAGGGTATTCATACCCTGCCCCTTATGTCTTTTTCTATTGTTTTTTTGAGAAGCTCTAGGAGGGGGTCCCTTGTGCCCCCCTACTTTTTTAGTGCACACCCACTAACAGACCCACTCATACACTTACTCACACACCCACTCACAGACCCGCTCAGAGATACACACACCCAGTGACAGACCCACTCACACACACGCACCCACTGACATTCATTCAAGCACACATGCACCCACTGAGAGACTCACACACACACACCCTCACACTCACAGACCCACTCAGACCCTCATGCACCCTCTCACAGACCCAGTCAGACACTCATTTGCCTTTCACAGACCCACTCAGAGACTCATGCACACACTCACAGACCCACTTAGAGACTCAGACAAACACCACACATCCACTCACACACTCATGCACCCACTCACTCACCTATACAGTCATCACACACCCACTCTCAAAGGTTACAGTTAGGAAATAAAATGTAAAAAAGCGTTGAAATTCCCTGAAAAAACAAAAGTTACATTTAGTAAATGGAATTTAAGAAAATGTAGAAATTTACTGAAATAAACAAAAGATGTTATAGTTAGACTCCGATTTCACTCATGCAAAACCAGTGATATTCAACAGTTATAGTTACCTATAACTTATGCCCCCGTAATGCACTACTTATGACTCACATATTGCATCACTCATGACTTGGTCAGTGACATCACTGATAACATCATTGATGACATCTCAAATGACATCACTGATGACGTCATCCAGTAAGTGTGTTTTGTAAAAGTTTCTGAAAGTTAAAGATATATACTAAGCTACTGAATAAGTTAAATTACTATTCTATTTGTACTACTAATGTGTGACACTGTTTCTAATAAAAGTCATCTGAGTGGCACTGTGACTGCATCAGTGTGGGAGTGGGTTTCTGAGTGGCTGCATGGGTGTGTGAGTGGTCGTATGGGTGAATAAAGGTGTGTGTGCGTGTGTGTGTGTGTGTGTAGGAAAGTAACTCTTTCAACATGGTTAGCCCCCACTTTTTGCCTGGAACATGATGTGATTTCCACTAAAAATGCACTGAAATGAAATGAAATGAAAACGCGTATTTAATAGAGCGCACAGCTACTCAAGCTAGAGTGTCCTGGCGCATAAACAGCGAAAAGAGATGAGTGGAAGAAACCAGTTATTGATTGAACAGCCATGTTTTTAGACTCTTTCTAAACGAAAGTAAGTTTGAGTCAAGCCTCAGGGTTTCCGGCAGGCTATTCCATAATTTCGCACCCAGAAAGCCGAAAGATCTACCGCCAGTACGAGCAAGACGTGTTTTGGGCACAATGGCCAAATTAGTGTTTGAAGACCGCAAGGGTCTAGATGTAGAATAATGGTTTGCTCGTTTAATAAGGTACTCGGCACCAACCTTGTGGAAGGCTTTAAAAAAGATGGTCAAAGCCTTAATGTCAATCCGCTCTTTAATGCGGAGCCAGTGCAAAGATTTAAGAATCGGGGTCATACAAGTTCTAGGTCTTGGTCTCACGATGGCTCTGGCAGCCGCATTTTGAACCACTTGCAAGCGCTGGGTCAAAGATTTAGGAAGACCGAGGTACAGGCAGTTGACATAGTCAAGCTTAGATGTCACAAGAGCCTGCACGACGATCCTTCTACTCTCCAGCGGTAGGAGCGGCAGAATGTTTTTTAGCATTTGGAGTATACCGAAGCACTGGGTCCCTGCTAACCAGGTTCCCAGTGGCAGAGCTCTTTCCCAAAACTTTAGCACAATTGGCACAAGTTCAGCAACCCCTACAATGCCCTACTAAATGGTACTCCTGGTACCTAGGGCATTGGGACTGAAGAGGGTCCACTAGGGCTGGAACACAAATTGCGCCACTCTGGACCCATCACCAATACCATGCAACTGCCATTGCAGGCTTGGTGCAGAGAAAACTGAAGAATCAACATGGCACACATCCCTGAGTGCCATGCCCACAGACTCTGCATGAGCAATAGGTAAGTCATCCCTACTGCAGGCCTTACTGCCCTAAGGCTGGGTGCACTATATCACATGTGTGTTCATATCGGCCTGAGCTAATATGACCCCACAATATCTAAGCCCATTCTTGGATATTGTAAGTGCGCAGGGAAGCCATACAGAGTACATAGGCTGAACACCTGTCAATACGGGTTCACCAGCACCATGATGGCTTCACTGTACCCAGGTATGTTTTTTTATCAAACATCTCATCTTAATAAATCCACACTGATGCCAGTATTGTATTTATTAATAAATGCACACAGATGGCACCTTAGGGGGCCTCCTGAAAACCTAGCAAACACTGGTGTGGTCTCTGACAAGTCGTAGCCAGCCTGCCACCACTAGTTGTATCTGACCTCATGGGGTGAGAGCCTTTGCTCTCAGAGGCCGGGAACAATGCCTGCTCTGGGCTCAGGTGCTGCACACCTCTTCCAGGTCAGAATGGCATTCCAAGGTGGGAAGCTTCAAAGGCGATGCCAGCTTTCAAATGCGACCCAGTCATCTCCAGTTAGTGGAGGATGCCACCACCCCTGTCCTGTTCCACTTTTGGCGGGAGGACAGGCGGGAAAATTAGTTAGATTAGGAGGTGTGCCCACATTCAGCCAGCACCACCCTTAGGGTGGGGCAGGTGATGTGGACCCCACTTTTACAATTCCTCCATCTTGGGATGGAAGGAATTAGCCTCTCAGGGCTGTGCTCCTCCCCACAGGAAGTAGTCACTGAGGGTGTAGGCACCCTAAAAGTAGGTAGTCCATTGGCAACTACCTGCCACCCCTTTAACACCCCTACATTTAGTATTTAGGTGGCACCCCTGGACTCTGAACTTTTGGTTCAATGGATCTAAGAAGAAAACAGACAAAGAAGGGCTGCTGAACCGAGAGCCTGCTGTGGACTTTGGTTGAAAAACCTTGCTTGCTGCTGAAAAGACTCAACAACTGTGGTGTTCTGACTTGTCTTGCCACTGTGAAGAATTTACAAACCTCAGAGACCCTCCAGCAGTTCAAAAATCACCCAAGAACTCCCTTGGAGTACAGAAGCTACTCCCCTGCAGACTGCAGGCACCGAATCCCTTGTGTCTAGCCTATCGACTTGCAGCTCTCCAGCCTAACCAACGTGGCAGCCACCCAAAAAGAGGTAATCATGCTCTGGAAGGTCAATTCTGTTTCCCCACCAAGTGTGAAGACGCCAGGACCTATCGGAGCCATGCTGTACCAATCCCTAGGGTGCCGGATCACCTGCGACCTACACAGAGACAATGAGTCCAATCTGGACTCCAACTGCCCAGGAGGCAAGCACCTATCGAGGGACATCAGAACCCCTGAGACCCACTTCATGAGTGGCCCAACTGTCCGGAAATCTTCCCTCCAAACTGCCTGCCCCTGACCGCGAGGACTGCCTACTGTCTTCTCTGCACCCAGCCCGCCATCCTGGGTACCGATGATCCAGCTGTGCTCCTGTGGTCCTGAGGCCCTTGCGACCTGATTCCTCATTTGGGGTCCCCCGGGCTTACCTGTAAGTCCTCCTATGCTGCCTGTTTTTCAGTGGCCCCCCTTCTTCATAGCGCACCAGCTACCAATGACCTCAGCACCCTGCCGAATCCTGGATGCTCCCGACCATCCGTTGGTAGAACATTGTACCTTGGCCTGCTGCTACCTTAAACTCAGAAGGTGAACCCCTAGAACGACTGTAACTGTACAGTTTTACACATATTTTTACATTTTCTCCCATAGACTTTCATTGTGCGTAGGTGCGCACAATAGTGAGTTATTTTTTGAACTTCGATAAATCATATGAAATTAAGTACTTACCTGTGTAAGAAGTTCTTGGTCTGAAAAATTATATACAAATAAGGATTATTTTTGCAAATTGCTCTCGTATTTATTCTTGAGTGTTTGTCTCCTTTATTGCCTCTGTGAGTACAACAAATGCTTAACATACCCTCTGATAAGTCTAACTGCTCACCCGCACTACCACAAATTGAGAGTTAGTGTATCTACTTTTGCCTTTGTGTACTAATCTGGGACCCACTGGACTCTCTGCACAGTGTACTTAATTTTAGTACGCTATGTAGAGAGCTAGCTTCCTACAGGGTGTGAATAGCTGTATGGGTGAGTGAATGACTGTGTGAGTGGCTGTTTGGGTGTCAGTCAGTCAAAAACACATGTTTATTTAGACCTTAGTCTTTTAAAGAATAATTCTTAAACCTCAAATATGACAATTAAAATCAATGGTTAAAATTGAGCGATGCTTACGATAAAACATAATTAAAACCACAATTCATCTAATCATGTATAAATCTACTTATCATAAGAATACACAGGACATAAAAATTGCTCCTCTAATGCATTATAGGTATATCAATTTGATCATAAAAATGTTTCCACAGACATTAAAAACGGCCCTATAGCACACGTTACATCCAGGAATCTCATTTCCACAAGTAATTTAATCGCTTGCCCCCTATCCTTAATATCATATTTTTTAAAAACAGGGTTTTAAATAGGGACTTCCATTGTACAAAAAACCACAGGCTATCCACCAAGAATGTATTAAATCCCCCTTCATGTGGAGGGCACATTTACAGATTTTATCTTCATTTAGCAGAGTTCCATGCACCTCTGACATCAGAAATTGGTTTACCCCACATCTAAATCTCAAGAGACTTCGATGCATCTGTACATTAGGGAGTTTCACCAGGGAGGGAAAGGTCTCATCTCCCATCCATGAATTCATCAGGTGGAAAACAGATTCCTTGTTCTCTAGGTGGATAAAGTCGTCCTATCTGGAGACCTGTTTTGTTATTCTTCTAAGCTCAGCCTTGCTCACTCCTACCCAATCAATACCATCTTCTATTTTTAATTTCCTACAGCAATTAGTGATCCTCCCTCTAACTCATGCCCTGGTTAACTCACTTTGAAATATCTCCCTTTTGCATTGCAATGAGAATTTAAAAATCACCTTGCAGTCTATTCGTATCCATAATTTTATTATCTCTGCACATACTAAGTGAGTCCAACCCGTCAGACCCGTTTCTACTCGAACTGCCTGTACCATTGTAGATGGTGGGAGAGCTCCCAGCTTTTTTTCCATCTGATTCAGACCACCTCGGCACTGTACTGAAACTGTGGCCTTATCATACCCTGATAGGTTGTCAGCACCAGTCGCAGGGAGGGACCCTCATAGCAATTATCAATTTCTTCAGGAATCCCATGGATGAAAGTGCCTTGGCTTCTGTATAAGCTAGGTTATCCTTCCATCGAAGGTCATGGGACAACCACATCCCTAAGTATTTATATTTCCCGACTGTCTCAATTTTGACTTTGTTTATAGCCCAGGTCGACCTTATTCTCTTCTTTCCTATCGGGAGCACTTTGGTCTTTACCATATTGACTTTTAGTTTTTTCTTCTTATAGTAGTCCAAGAATACGTCTAATTTTCTCTGAAGGCCAGTTTCTGTCAGATCAAAAATTACTAAATCATTTGTATATGAGACAGCTGACATGAATACCATTCATTTTAGGGCTAAAACTGTTCTGTTAGATTGGCTGAGTATTTTAGGGAGGTCAGCCAAGAATAGGATAAATAGGGTTGGGGCCTAGACACACCCCTGTAGTAAACCATTTATTATATCGATCCTCTTAGAGAGGTACCCCTTCAGGTCTAGTTCTACTTGGGCCCAGTTATCCCCATGGACTTTTTGTAAAATTAAGAGTAAATAAGTGGGGATTCCATTGTTCTTTAATGCTTCCCATAATAAGACCTGATCAACTGTATCAAATGCAGAACTAAAATCTACAAAACAATAATACAGTCCTCCACACTGCTCCATTGATTTCTTAGCATTGGCCCATAAGCTAAAACCGCGATCAATTGTCGAGTGCCTCCCCTTAAAACCTTATTGCTCTTGTGGGATGATAGTATTTTTTCTGCCCAGTCCCTCAACATTCCTAAAAATATATTTTTAGAAGATCTTCCCACTTACATCCAGCAGGTTTATTTGCAATGGTTTCCTGGGAGGGAATGCTCGCCTTTTTTGTATATGGGTTTAATTACAGATCCCTTCCTGCTATCCATAAATCTTCCTGTCAGAAGGATTTCCTTAAAGAGGAGGTGAAGCAAGCTCATCCACCTGGCAATGTTTGTTTTTATTATTACTGCCGGCAGGTTATCTGGTCCCGCTGCCCTTGTGAGTCTTAACATTCAATAGTTTTCTTAATTGATGGTGTAGAAAACCTCTCCTTTGTTTCTTCATTGACAAGACATTTTTTTGGGCCCTGGGTGATTGTAACATCTTTGTTATAGATCTCCTCCAGAAATTCTACCCATGTATCCTCTCCCACTGAACATGTCAGTTTCCTCTAGGCATTTCCTATCCCACTCCGTACCAGCCTCCAGAACTTCCTTATATTATTTGACTCTATTGTCTCAAGCATTACTTACCAACATTTTGCTTTAAATGCCCACTTCTTGCTAGCCACCAGGTTTTTGAATTCTTTTCTTAGACTAAGGGCCTTATTATGAGTTTGGCAGTCCATGGACTGCAGTACCCACGGTCATGGTCTGACCACCGTGAGCTCGGCGGTCTGACCACCATATTATCAGTTGTGCGGATTGGCTTTGCAAAGACCGCAGCTGAACCGCCGAGAGCGCCAGCACACCGCCGACCGCGGGTTCGCCGTCGGGGAAAGGCAGCTGCCATAGGGTGGTACAGTTTACCGTTGTCCATGTTATGAGTTGCCTTTTCCACGAGCAGACCACAGGGGTCTGACCTCTAGCTACAAGTTGGCGGAAAGGAAGGATTTGGGGTGCATACTCATCCCTTTCTTATACTTCCAGGCAGAGCTCAACGTGGATCCTTTGCTTTAAGTTCCCCCTTCTCAGCAGCATCTTCACCCCGAGGAATACAACCATGTTTGCGGCGATATACAGGTGAGTCCTTTATGTACTATATACTCATTGCCAGGACTGCCTACATATGGGGCCCACTCCGGCGATGGGTAAGTAGTATTTTTCCACATGTAGCATGCACATGTGTGCATCCGACACATATGCAGTTGAAATGCTCGCACAGGCATTGATAAATGTGGAAAGATAATCACCACTGCTGCAAAATCTCACAGCCACACCATGGCCACTACAGTAAACTCGTAATATGACGGCCTATAGACCATCTGCGCTGCGGTCTCCTGGCGGATGGGGTCTTCGGGCAGTCGGATTGCCAAACTCATAATAATGCTCTATGAAGTCGTAGCATGCCCATTTTATTTCTAGAATACCTTTTGTACCTTTGAAGCTTCCTTATTTTCCGTTTTAAAAGTCTGCATTCTTTATCAAACCAGCTACTAATGGACTGCTTCACAGTCTTAGTTTTTTCTTGAGTACTGTTAAAAAATATCAATTTGATTTTTAGGAATGCATGGTAAAATGTCCGAGGGTGCCTCTTCAGAAGTGAATTCCCTATATTTATATTGGAGGGCCTTCAGTAAGCTTAAATGCTTCTCAGAGATTCTTGTTCTTAGGTGTTTCAGATATCCAACCTTTATAGGGAGAACCTTTGTCTGTGTTGGGACAACACCCAGGCTAAGGGTTGTGCTTAATGGGAAATGGTCACGCCCCTCAATCTGTAGAACCTCAAATTTCCTAACTAAATTGAAGGCCCATGCTTGCACAAACACATAACATTTTTGGCTTGTTGCCATACTGGGAGGTTCTCCTTGCTGGGATGTCTACATACGTATGACCATTTCTGTGGCTGTATGGGTGTGTGTGTATGTGTGTGAGTGGCTGTATGGGTGAGTGACTCGGTGTGTAAGTGGATGTATGGGTAAGTGAGTGGCTGTTTGACTAGATGCATGGGTATGTGAGTGGGTATGTGAGTGGCTGCTTTGCACAGTAAGTATATGTGTGAGTGGGCGCGTGAATGATTGAACTGATATGTGAATGGGTATGTATGTAAGTGGTTTTGTGAATGAGTGAATGGATGGGTGAGTAAATGGGTGAGTGAATAGCTCTGTTAGTAGCTTTATGGGTGAGTGAGTGGCTGTGTAGGTGGCTGTATGGGTGAGTGAGTGGTTGTGTGAGTGGCTGTGTGGGTATGTGAATGGGTATGTGAGTGGGTGTGTGAGTGGTTGTATGAGTGGCTGTATGGGTCTGTGAGTGGCTGTATGGGTGAGTGAGTGGTTGTATGAGTGGCTCTATGAGTGAGTGTGTGCCAGTAGTTGTATGGGTCTGTGAATGGGTATGTGAGTGGTTGAGTGGGTTTTGAATGGGTGTATGAGTGGTTTTATGGGGGCGAGTGGGTGTGTGAGTGGTTCTGTGGATGATGTCATCAGTGATATCAGCTTCGAGGTCGACCGCTCTAGCCGTAAGGCTACATCCTCTCTCCTACTTGCTCCTACCCTTTATGTTGCCTCTTTCTGCTTGTTCTACCCAATATTTAGCTTTTTTCTGCTCACTCCTGACCTTTATTCTGCCTCTCACAGCTCATTTCTGACCTCTATTTTGCCGCTTGCTGCTCATTTCTCACCAATATTTTGCCTCTTTCTGCTCATTCTGCCCATTATTTTGCCTCTTTCTGCTTGCACCTGACCTTTATTTTGCTGTTTTCTGCTAGTTGCTGACCTTTATTTAAGGTGAGAAACGAGCAGAAAGAGGCAGAATAAAGGTGAGAAACGAGTAGAAAGAGGCAAAATAAAGGTCAGCAATGAGCAGAAAGAGGCAGACTAAAGGTGAGAAACAAGCAGAAAGAGGCTGAATAGAGGTCAGAACGAGCACAAAGAGGCAAAATAAAGGTCAGAAACAAGCAGCAAGAGACAGAATTAAGGTAAAAATTAGCAGAAAGAGGCAGAATAGAGGTCAGGAAAGAGCAGAAAGAGGCAGAAAAAAGGTCAGCAATGAGCAAAAAGAGGCAAGATAAAGGTGAGAAACGAGTGAGGCAAACTAAAGGTTAGCAGTGAGAGGAAAAAGAAGGAATAGAGAGCAGAAAGAGACAAAATAATGGTCAGAAAGAAGTAGAAAGCTGTGAAATAGTGATCAGAAATGAGCAGGAAGAGGCAAAATACAGATCAGCAAAGATCAGAGGCAAAATAGAGATCAGAAATGAGCAGAAAGAGGCATTCAGATACTCATGCGCCTGCTCACAGACCCACAGAGAGACTCATGCTCTCGCTCACAGACCCAGTCAGACACTCCTGTACCCACTCACAGACCCACTCAGACATTCACACACCCACTCATAGACTCACAACCCAATTACATACCCACTCAGAGACTCATGCACCCACTCACAGACCCATTCAGACACTCATGCATTGACTCACAGACCAACTAAGACACTCAAATATCCAGTCACAGACCACTCAGATACTCAAGCAACCACTCACAGATCCACTCAGACACTCAAGCACCCACTCACAGATCCACGCAGGTACTCCTATAACCCCTTACACAGATATGTACACATCCATACAGTCACTCACACACCAAATCAGAGACCCAATTTGCCACTCACACACACACTCTCCTACCTATACAGCCACTTACACACCGACTCCACACTTTTCAAAAATGTAGAAATTCACTGAAAAAAACATATTACAACACTCATGACATGGTCAGTGACATCACTGATGATATCATTGATGACATCTCAAATGACATCACTGATGACATGATCCACAGAACAACTCACACACCCACTCACACCCCCATACAACCTCATACATCCATTCACACACCCACACAACCACTCACATACTTATTCACATTCCCATACACTCACTCTTACAGTCACTCACTCACCCATACAGCCACTCACAGAGCCATATAGCTACTCACACACCCATAAAACCACTCGCATAGCTACTAACAGACCATACAGCCACTCGTTTACCCATACAACCACTCGCATACCCATCCACACACCCACACAGCCACTCACACAGCCTCAAACCCATACAGCTACAATAAAGCTACTCACTCACCTATACAGTCACTCATCCACAAAACCACTTACCTACCCATTCACACATCAATACAATCACTGATACACCCCCTCACTCATCTATACAGCCACTCACACAAATACTTACTGTGCAAAATAGCCACTCACACCCACTCACATAACCATACACCCAGTCAGACAGCCACTCACTTGCTCATATATTCACTTGCACACCCAGACACTCACCCATAGAGCCATTCACACAGCCTCTCAGTCACCCATACAGCTACTCACACGCACTTATCCACCCATAGACCCACTCACACAGCCACCACAGTCGCCGATACAGCCACTCACACATCCACTCCAACATTGATACAGACAGTCACAGCGCCACTGAAATGACATATATTAGAAACAGTATTACTCATTAGTAGTACAAAAAGAATAGTAATTTAACTTATGCAATACTTAAACTCTCAGAAACGTTTGCTAAACACTTACATTCACTGGATGATGCCATCAGTGATGTCATTTGAGATGTCATCAGTGATGCAATCAGTGATGTTACTGGCCATGCCATGAGTAATGTAATATGTGAGGTTATAAGCAGTGCATTGCAGGGGTGTAAGGTATACTTAGCTATAACCGCTGAATTTCAATGGATTTGCATGAGTAAAATCATCTGAGCCTAACTATAACGTAAATGTAAACCAAAGTTACAGGTACGTTATAGTTAGGAACCAGAATTCAAAATCCTTAGAAATTGTTGGAGAATTATATTTATAGTTATATATAATTCTCCATAAGTCGGCTGTGATAGCGTGCACCAGACCACTGCTGAACGCCTGACTGAAGTGAATACTTCTCGGGCAGAGACACAACTGTTGTCTTTAGGGTTATCCTTTTGTCAGGACTCAAGTTTTGATTATGTTCAATCTAGAATGATTTATACTTGTTCATTAAAAAGTTGAAGTTGTTGAAATTGTTTGAAGAAAGAAAAAAAAACTGGATATCAGGCCAAACCACAAATGACTTTGAGAGGAGAGTGTAATTTATTCGCTGCCGATGTTGATATATTTGTTCAACATTCGGAACTTGAAGATGAATGTGTTGATGGTGAGAAACCCATGATGGGATCTGTTGAGTTTTCTGCAGGTGGTGAGTAGCATTTCAGAGCAAAGTGATTGGTTGTCCCCCCCGATCTCCCATGATAATATTACCTTGTTCTCTGAAGCTGTGGTAAAGGATTTAAAAGGTTTCAATACCAGACAGAGGTTTAAAAAGGAAATGTACAAAGACAAAAGGAGATAAACAAATTAATGATGAAATAAAAAAAATGACGCAGACTGTGTGGTAAGAAAGGCAGATAAAAGTGGAAATGTAGTTCTGTGACCAAGAAAGTGGGACGTTAAGGAAGCCTATACCCAATTGGATGATACCACCTGGTACATGAAAATTGATCAACAGACATACACTGATACTATCGAAGAATTATTATGAGAAGCTGAAGGGGTGGAATTTTAGAGAATTATGGAATAATAAAGTAAGATTTTGAAAAATTATTTTCCTAAGTTGCCAATTTTTACTTAATGCCCAAAGTCCACAAAAACCCTGTGAGGCCACCTGGCAGGCCTTTTATTTCAGCTATGGATAGTCTATTGGAAAATACCTCAAGTTTATTGACTATTTGAGACCTTTTGTATCTAGCTTACCATCTTATTTACAGGATTCAACTGATTATCCTAGGAGAGTGTTTGGTGTGGTGTGGGAACCAGACATGTTATTGATAACGGTGGATCTATCTGTATTATACACAAGTATAGTCCATGAGGATAGGATACAGGCTGTTACACCTTTTCTGAAGGCGATACCAATCAGATTTTTTAATTATAATAGGATGCTATGTGAGATGATTGAGTTTTGTTTAACCAGGAATATATTCTTCTTTGATGGGCATCTGTATAAACAACAACAAGGGACGGCGACTATGAAATTGCATATGGGCTGGTGGGAGGAGTTCCAGCACATCGTGTTATGGACTTGATTCATTGATGATTTGTTTATTATTTGGAGAGGTGATATGTTATCTGCACAGTATTTCATTAGTGAGCTCGATAACTACAAATTGAATCATGTATTACCCAGTAACATAAGTGGGAGTCACAGTGAATTTTTGGATTATCAATTGATATGGGGAACTGTTAAGAGCTATCTTTAGTAACACCTGTGCTGAGATGAAGGAGAGGGTGGAAGGCTCAGGCAAGAAGGTGTGTTGTTTAAAGAAAAACCAATGCAAGCATGGAAGGTACAAACATAAAATTCATTACTATCTATACTAAGGATCATTTGTCAGTGAGTGAGGAAGATGCTATTGAAACATTGGCATCTGTTGAAGAGTGATGTGGTGATTTCAAGAAAGATTCCCTATAAGCCTCTTATAGCTATAGGAGGGTGAGATCTTTTAGAGATAGATGGGTGAGTAACGACAGTAGGAGTAGTAACACTGCATGGTTGAAACTAAGAGTTGGTTTCTACACAGTGCAAGAAGTGTGAGGCATGTAGACATGGGAGCAACATCCCCTCAGTATGAACACCCTTTGGCCAAGAATTAAAATCACCAAATACCTTACTCGTAAAACAGATTTTGCAGTGTATATGATTACGTGCAGTTGTGACATGATATATATAGGAAGCACTATCCTACAGGTACACAAGCATATTTTGCAACATTTAAGGGCAATTAAGAATATTGATAACAGTTATCTCTTGGCAAGACACTTTTGGAAAAAGCATCAAGGTGATACTGAACAATTGCAGTATTAAGTGATTGACATATATTCCAAGAAGCCCTAGGGGCGTTAATAGGGAAAAAGCACTGTGTAGGTTAGAAGCATGAGAAAAGACTCAATTCATTGGAGCCAAGAAATTTGAACATAAATACGGAACTACATGTGTTTATTTAGGATGATGTTTCTGCTGTTTCTCTCGCTTCATCCATGCTATGGTTTTTAAATGTTTTAAAATTTCCTTTTTTTTTTATTTTCAGGACCAGAAACAGTATTTTGAAAATATATAGAGAATAGGTTAAACTAAATAAACCGTCTGTCGTGAATCCCAGTTTGCAAGTATAATTTTGTATGAGTTTATGTGAAATAGGTAATATGGAATGCATGTAGGTTTTGGATGAAGGAAATGTAGCTGTTCTATGCAAGCCCACTGGGGCGGAAATGCTATGAGGGCTCGTTATGTTCATCTTCTGTCCTTGACCTATCCCCTTGGGAGGTATTGGGTGAGATAGACAAAATGGTCACACTAATGCGATGGCAGTATAATATAGAATTGTGTATATGTGGGGAATGTTAAAGTTCTGAAATGATTATGATTACATGGGTTTGGCCTCTTCTTTCGTTCTTAATCTGTCCTCTCAGGAGGTGATGGGTGGGACTGTTGAAGAGGCTTATATCAATATGATAAGGGTATGAATTGTAATACTGTACTGAAGAATGCAAGAGTGGTAAAAGTATTATGATTATAGGGGTTTTGCTCCTCTATTGTTTTGAATCTGTCCCCTCGGGAGGTGATGGGTGGGACTGTCAAAATGGTTTTGATCAATACGATGATGGTATGAATTGCAATACTACATGTACATTTGAGGATAAAAAAGCTGTTGGTATTAGTGTCAGCTGAAACACCCTTGATGTTCATTATAATCTGACAACGGGGGGAAGTTGCATTTTACTTTAAAATGGATCGTTTTACTGCAATGTTTTTTGGAAATGGGGTTTCAACAACGTAATAAGATGGCTGGCACAATTTCAGTATCCTTTTGTAACAAAGAATGGTCCATTGTTTCATTTACATTTTAAAGCTCATACACGTTTAAAACTGATGGCAAATATGGCACAAGCAACCGCGATCAAGTTCCTGTGTGGACCGAAGCACGTTAGTTGGTTGACATCAGCTAAAATAAAGGAACTGGGGAGCACACATGCTGGGAGTGCCTTTGCTTTTTAATGAAGAAATGCTTGGTTGGATGGATATATATATATAAATTATTAAAAGAAAAATGCTTTTTTTGCCCCTGGGGGTCCTTGTGGGACCCCCTTAGCAGGCCTAGGGGGTCAGGGTGTTTCTACCCTGCCCCCTATTATTGTTTTTTAACCTCTTTTTTCTGTTTTTTTGTTACTCGGTTCTACCGAGTCACAAGATGGCTGCCAACACTTCCTTGTTTGGAGTGTTGGCAGCCAATTAGAATGAAGCTCGTGGTCGGGAGTGTTCACGAACCCTCCTCGGCCACAGATATCGAAACTTTTTCTTTTTCTAATTTCTCAGGAACTACTGAACGGATTTACACCATTTAACAAAAAGGGATCTTTCTGAACCAAGACCTACCTTTTTGCCAAATTTGGTGTAATTCCGTTCAGCAGTTCCGGCTGTAGCTTTGTCTAAAGTTTCCTACGGAAAACAACATGGGGAAAATGTGTTTTGGGACCCCCCTTTTTTCTCGGCCCCCGCTTGACGAATCACCCCGAAACTTTCAAGACAGGAGCTGACCGGAGCGGGCCACTAGTTTTAAAAATTTCGCAAAGATTCGTCAACTGGCGCCAAAGTTATTGGGAAACGAAAAAACGCTTTTTGAATAGAAACGAGATCCTAACTATCACTACCTACTGGCAACCGCCAGTAGGTAATATATATATATATATATATATATATTCACTGAAAAAACCATAGGTTTTAGGGACAGTTATAGTTACTTGGACATTGCACTCGTACAAAACCCGTGAAATTCCCCCGTTATAGTTAGTTCAGCTAACTATAACTCGCGCCCCGCAATGCACTGCTGATGACGTCACATATTACATCACTCATGACATGGTCAGTGACATCACTGATGACATCACTGATGACATCTCAAATGACATCACTGATGACATCATCCAGTGACTGTGTGTTTCTGTAAAGTTTAAATATTTTTAATATATATAGGAAAAGACGTATTGAAGAATGAGTGGGTGTGTAAGTGTCTGTATGGATGATTTAGTAGGTGCGTGACTGACTCTATAAGTGAGTGATTTAACGTATCTTACTGAATGCATGGGTTAGTGACTAAACTGGGTGAATGTCTGTATCCGTCTGTCTGTTGCTGTGTAAGTGGCTGCATGTGTTTGTGAATAGCTAAATGAGTGTCTATATGAGTTATTGAATGCTTGTCTGAGTATCTGTATGGGTGCCTGAGTGTTTGTGTGGGAGGGGTGTGTGCAACTCTGTGCATAGATGTGTGAGTGGGTGATTCACTGGGTGGATGGTTTCAAGAGTGCATCTGTGATAGACTGTATGGGTGGGTAAGTGTGTGTAAGAGTGTGTTAGTGAGTGAATGTATGTCCCAGTGGTACATGTGTGAGTAACTACATATGTGAAAGGTAGTATATATGTGTGTTGGAGTATATAAATAGCTATAAGCAAGAGTGAGTGATTGTGATAGTGGCTGTATGGATGAGTGTGTGCTTGTATCAGTGATTGTATAAGAGCGTAACAATGTGCTACTATTTGTATGAGTAAGTGAGCTGGTGTGTGTATAACTGTATAGGTGAGTAAATGGCAGTGTGTTTAATTATTTGCATGACTGACTAGGTGTCTGAGTATCTCTATGGATGAGTGGCGTTGTTTGAGTGTCTATATAGGAGTAAGAGTGCATATGATAGTCCTGTACTGAGTGACCGTAAGTGTGAGTGACTGTACGGGTGAGTGAGTGGATGTGTGTGTGTAGACCTAAGAATCAGTGAGTGGGTATGTAGTTATTGGTGTTGGAGTGTCTATGGTTTTGCGAATGGCAGTCTGTAATTTAGAGTGGGTGTATCAAAGATTATATTAGGGTGTGAGGAGGTGCATCAGATTATCACGTGGATGATGTCATCAGTGATGTCATTTGAGATGTCATCAGTGATGTCATCAGTGATGTCACTGACCATGTCATGAGTGATGTAATATGTGACGTCATCAGCAGTGCATTGCGGGGCGCGAGTTATAGTTAGCTGAACTAACTATAACGGGGGAATTTCACAGGTTTTGTACGAGTGCAATGTCCAAGTAACTATAACTGTCCCTAAAACCTATGGTTTTTTCAGTGAATTTCAAAGGTTTTTTAAATGCTAATTTGTAACTATAACGTGTCTGAAACCTATGGTTTTTTCAGTGAATTTCAAAGGTTTTTTAAATGCTAATTTGTAACTATAACGTGTCTGAAACCTATGGTTTTTTCAGTGAATTTCAAAGGTTTTTTAAATGCTAATTTCTAACTATAACGTGCCTGATACCTACGGTTTTTTCAGTGAATTTCAAAGGTTTTGTAAATGACAATTTTTAAATGTATTAATTGTTATATTAACTTTTTTCATACTGATTTACTACATTTTTAGAAACAATTTGTTTTTACATATTTTATTTTTTAAATTACATTGTAATTACATTATACATTACATTACAAAAAATACTTTCTCAGAATGAATTACTTTAGTTTAAATACTTTGCACAGAGGCAATAGACTTTTAAGTACAGTAGTTACAGTTGTTGCAATGGGCAACACATTTTCAAACACAATGCAACATTCAGCTCAATGTGAATTTCTAGTTAAATGCAATTAGTTACTTTATGGATTACTTTTCTAACCACAGGACTGGATCCTAGATTCAGTCCTGGTACATCTCCTGTAAACAGTTGAGTAAAAGCGTTTTGGTTACAGTCGTGATTTTTAAGGAATATTATTGTATTTTAAAAGTTGACACTTAGAAACTTTTTCTCATAGAATCACCAATGTTATCCTATGGAAGGAAATTCACTTAGCAGGTAAAAACTGTTATCGTTACTTTTTCTTACTCAGTGTTGGATCCTGGATCCAGCACTGGTGCATCTCCTGTAAACAGTTGAAAGAATGCGTTTAAGTCATACAGGTGATTTTTAAGGAATATTTGTAGTTTGTAAAAATCAACACTTTGAAACTTTTTGCTGAAAACCAGACAATGGATTCCTATGGAAGAAAATATAAGTTACTGGTAAGTACGGTTAAAATTACTTTTCAGGGTCAGTGCTGGGCTAAAAGATGCAGCACTGGGTTCTCTCCTGATAACAGGTGAGTAAATTGGTATTCGTACTTTGGTTGATTTTAGAGGAATATTATAAAGTTCAAAAACTCCACACTTAGAGGAATTTCCAAGTGAAACCAGTCAATGTTAGCCTATGAAGGTAATTCAAGTTACCGGTAAGTACGGTTAAAATTACTTTTCAGGACCAGTACTGGGCTGAAAGATGCAGCACTGAGGTCTCTCCTGATAACAGGTGAGTAAATCAGAATTCGTATTTCGGCTGATTTTAGAGGAATATTTGTATGTTTCAAAAATCAACACTTAGAAACTTTTTCAGCAAAAAGCAGGCAATAATATCCTATGGAAGGAAATTCAAGTTACTGGTAAGTACGGTTAAAATTACTTTTGAGGATCAGTACTGGGCTGAAAGATGCAGCACTGAGGTCTCTCCTGATAACAGGTGAGTAAATCGGAATTCGTATTTCGGCTGATTTTAGAGGAATATTTTAAAGTTCCAAAACTCCACACTTAGAAGAATTTCCAAGTGAAACCAGTCAATGTTAGCCTATGGAAGGAAATTCAAGTTACTGGTAAGTACGGTTAAAATTACTTTTCAGGACCAGTACTGGGCTGAAAGATACAGCACTGAGGTCTCTCCTTATAACAGGTGAGTAAATCGGAATTCGTATTTCGGCTGATTTTAGAGGAATATTTGTATGTTTCAAAAATCAACACTTAGAAACTTTTTCAGCAAAAAGCAGGCAATGATATCCTATGGAAGGAAATTCAAGTTACTGGTAAGTACGGTTAAAATTACTTTTGAGGATCAGTACTGGGCTGAAAGATGCAGCACTGAGGTCTCTCCTGATAACAGGTGAGTAAATCGGAATTCGTATTTCGGCTGATTTTAGAGGAATATTTTAAAGTTCCAAAACTCCACACTTAGAAGAATTTCCAAGTGAAACCAGTCAATGTTAGCCTATGAAGGAAATTCAAGTTACCGGTAAGTACGGTTAAAATTACTTTTCAGGACCAGTACTGGGCTGAAAGATGCAGCACTGAGGTCTCTCCTGATAACAGGTGAGTAAATCGGAATTCGTATTTCGGCTGATTTTAGAGGAATATTTTAAAGTTCCAAAACTCCACACTTAGAAGAATTTCCAAGTGAAACCAGTCAATGTTAGCCTATGGAAGGAAATTCAAGTTACTGGTAAGTACGGTTAAAATTACTTTTCAGGACCAGTACTGGGCTGAAAGATACAGCACTGAGGTCTCTCCTGATAACAGGTGAGTAAATCGGAATTCGTATTTCGGATGATTTTAAAAGAATATTTGCACAATGGTGAAGGGAGGGGCGGGGCCTGAGGTGACATCTGTGCAAACGCGCCCCGCGGCGCGTTTTAAGTTGGGGGATTAAGTCCCCTTGAATCCTGAGGGTCCCTAGGGGCCAACTAGCCCACCAGGAACCTCCAATATGCGCCAGGAGGCTTCGTTGCAGAGACGTGTAGAGAGGCCACACCCCTTTTACACCTCTCTGCAACGCAGCTCTGTGGCGCTTTCTGGATGTACCTGTTGGGCTAGTTGGCCCCAGGGACCCTCAGGATTAAAGGGATTTAATTCCCCATCTTAAAACGCGCCACGGGGCCTGTTTGCACACATGTCACCTGAAGCCCCGCCCTCCCTTCACCACTGTGCAAACGCGCCCCGTGGCGCGTTTTAAGTTGGGGGATTAAGTCCCCTTGAATCCTGAGGGTCCCCGGAGTCCAACTAGCCCACCATATACCTCCAAAAAGCGCCACAGAGCTGCGTTGCAGAGAGGTGTAAAAAGGGGTGTGGCCTCTCTACACGTCTCTGCAACGCAGCCCCCTGGCGCGTTTGCAAAGTGGTGAAGGAAGGGGGCGGGGCCTGCGGGCCCGATCGTTTTTTTTTTAATTTTATTTTTTTTGTCCCCTGAAGGGGGGCTGTGTGGCCCCCCTTCCTTTTTCCTGTTTTTGGGCCCTGGGGACCCCATCCCCCAGGGCCTTACCCCTTTTAAATTTAATTTAAAAATAAAAAAAATGGGAAGGGGGCCGCGTGGCCCCCCTTCCCTGGGCCTGTATTGGCCCCGGGACCCCATCCCCCAGGGCATGGCCTTTTTTTATTTTCTTGGGAGGGGGCTGCGTGGCCCCCTCCTCAGGCCATTTAAGGCCCCGGGGACCCCATCCCCCGGGGCCGGCCTTTCCATTTTTTTTTTCTTTTTTGGGGAGGGGGCCGCGTGGCCCCACTCCTGAGCCACTACTTGCCCCGGGGTCCCCATCCCCCGGGGCTGGCCTCTCCGTTGGGGACTGTGGGGGTCCCAATCCCCCACAGTCCCGCCGGCTCCCCACGTCCCTTGGGAGCCGGCATTGCTGTTCCACATGGGGAGCAGCTGACATGCTGCTCCCCATGTGGAAAAGCAATCGGCTTTGGATATTGGAGAGAGAGCAGGTTTCCCTGCTCTCTCTTCCAATATCCAAAGCAGTTTGCTATGGCAGGACGGGAGCCGCGAGGCTCCGTCCTGCCATAGCAAACTACAGTGTCCCGGGGTAGGCACCCTGGGACACTGCAGGAGCCGGCCCTGGGGGTGGCGGTCCCCAGGGCCATCAAGGGCTCCAGGAGGGGGCCGCGCGGCCCCCTCCCTACATCAGCACAGCCCCGGGGAGGTGGTGGTCCCGGGGCATCGGGGTCCAAAACGGACCCCCATTTTAATTTGTTAGTGCCCCGGGGAGGTGGCGGTCCCCGGGGCGTGTGGGGGGCTGGAGCCCCCGACACAGGTTGTTTAATTTTTTTTAAAAAGCCCCGGGAGGTGGTGGTCCCCGGGGCTGCGGGAGGGCTCAGAGCCCTCCCGCACCATTTCTAAAGAAAGCCCGGGGGTGGCGGTCCCCGGGGCTTGGGAGCCCTTTGAGGCCCCCACACATAAAATTAAACCCCCTACCATGCCCCCGGGACTTGGGCCACCCGGGGCAAATACAATCGAGCGCGGGAGACCGCGCTTCGATTTTCGGCAGGATTCGCGCACCCTGAGCGCATCCTGCCGATTTAAAATTTTTTTTTTTTTTGCCCAGGGGGTCCTTGTGGGACCCCTGAGCAAACCTAGGGGGTCAGGGTGTTTCTACCCTGCCCCTTTGTGCGCTTTGCGCACTTGTTTCTGTCCCTCGGTTCTACCGAGGGACAAAATGGCTGCCAACATTTCCTGAATGGAATGTTGACAGCCAGCTGACAGCCAATTAACATGCAGCTCGTGATCGGGACGGTGCGCGCAGGGTGCGCTCAGGGTGCGCGAATCCTCCGTGCCCATAGATATATATGTACTTTTACTTTTGATTTTCTCAGCAACTACTGAACGGATTTACACCATTTAACAAAAAGGGTTCTTTCTGAACCAAGAACTACCTCTTTGCCAAATTTGGTGTAATTCCGTTCAGCAGTTCAGGCTGTAGCCGTGTCTAAAGTTTCCTATGGAAAATTGCATGGGGAAAACACGTTTTGGGACCCCCCTTTTTCTCGGCCCCGCTTGACGAATCCCCCGAGACTTTCAGGGTAGGAGCGGACCGGAGCGCCCCACAAAGTTTGAAAATTTTGCGAAGATACGTCAACCGGCAAGAGAGTTATTTCAAATAGAATGTCGCGGATTTCCTATGGATAATAGGTTGTAACTATAACTATCTACTGGCGACCGCCAGTAGATAATATATATATATATATATATATATATATATATATATATATATATCTCTCTAAATATATATATGACGGCTTGTCAGTACTTTATTCTGGAACTTCCCTACCTTTTAGCTCGATGAACTATCAACATTGTGGTATTCATTTATATTCTGCTTTTAGATCTATGTATATGTATTAATGTATTGGTACTCTAAGAGTCTAGCAGATTTTTGGAACATTTGTATACTTGTCCTTAATTAGTTCACATATATATGTAAGGATGATTTTAGGGAGAGGTACACAGATTGTACTCAATTATCATTATATCTTGTTTCAGAATTTCATTTGTACTCTCAGCAAATTTTGTTTGCTATGTCGATTTGGCAGCAATCAATTTGAGTATATGTTTTCATTGGGTTTCATGACATCTTTCAAGTACAGTTCAAATTTCAATTCTTGTATATAAGTGCATCGTATCAGGCATCCCATTACTATTATATTGTTTAATGCAGTCTTTTGTCAGTGACTATCACTGTGTGCTGAGTCAGCCACCACGTGGTCTTGTGTTTAAAAATCAGCAAATGTCGTAGTGTAATCATGTGATCTAGGCCACAGGGCCTGCACTTGAAATTTAATAAACAATTAATTTTGCACCTCATTATTTTGGAGTCCGTGCCCACTTCTGTCAAGAAGTTGTTTGCTGTATTACGGGATTATTTGAAAATACTGTACCAGACGTTAGAGAAAACACACGAAAAAGAAATCCGAAAGTGGTGGAAGGCGACATCCCTTGAAAAATACCTTCAAGTTGATCGTATTCCAAGGGGCTTGCGCATCTTTATAGTCCCCTCGTACGAAAATCCAGACCCGCAACTACTCAAGGATTGGTCTGACCATACCACTGAATCTGCAAAAGGAATGGTCAGAATTCTGATAAAATATGCCTGGAGTGACCAAGCAAAACTTCTAGAGGAAATTAAGAGGCTGGAAGAAATGATCAGTAAGGACAAAGACACTAAACAAAGTGAAGACTTGAAAGCATCAATGATGAAAAGACTCAGAGAGTATGAGAGTGGCATTCGCAAGCAGAAACAAACCAAGTTTCAGCGTGATGAGCAAGATTATACTTCAGGAAGTATCCTGATATTTGCCCGCAAGTATGATATTCCGAGGAAGAAACTCAATCAACAAAGAATGGGGGCACCAAGTAGCAGAGATACATCAGAATCGGAAGTGGAAATCTCGGAGGAAGAACAATCAGCTAATGAAGATAGGGACCCAAACACAGGGTCTACTTATTTTCAAGAATACAGGCTTATCAGGGAGAATCGCCAAAGACCGGCACCATGGACCCATCCCCCAGCCCAACAGCAGAAAAGAAGCGAAAAACAAGAAGGGGCAAGAAAGGAAGGAGAAGGAATGCCGTCCCCCAGAGTTACCTGCAGCAAGAAGAAGCGAGGCAGATGGTAACCCCTAAAACAGTAATCAATCTTTCTGATAGAGTACTAACGGATGCAGAAACGCAGGTACTACAACTGGGACTGACCTTTTGCTCCACAGCTGATTTTGACTTTGTTGAAACGAGAGTTGACTTATTTAAATATACCAGAAAATTGAAGCTACAAAAAATCCATCTTTTACATCCACAGGCAGCTTTCAGTAAGGGCACTGGTATTACAAATGACACTGATCTACTTGTTGGCACTGATTTGGACACTCTCCTCACTTTGCAACTTTTGGAGTCCACAGAGCCAAACATAGAAGACCCAGGGACATCTTAAGGATTTTGGGGGCCCTGGGCCAAACATATTTTGCGGGCCCCTTTTCAGAACAGCTTTGAATTTATGATCCAATTTGAGCCTCTGTTTCTCACGCAGTTTCCGCTTCCTCAACTGCGTTAGCGATCCAGTTTGCATCATAGGCATTAGCCTATATATTCCCAATGCAAATGGACGCGCGCAGCTGGCAGCGGTAGGATTTAGTGTTTCCTGCTACTAGGTTTTTAATACTTTTAAATTGTATATGTGTGGCTGAATTACTCTGCTTTTTAACAATTTCTCCTACCTACGCGCACTTGCACTTTATTTGATTCTGCTTGCCTACACCTCCTTAGCTGCTCCGATTCGCATCTCGCTTTTCCTCCAGTCCAGGTCCGCCACGGCTGATACGCCGATTGTGCGGAGGCCTGGGGCTACTATCGGGCTCCTCACTTCCGCCCATGCAGTTTCTGCTTCCTCAGCTGCGTTAGCGATCCAGTTTGCATCATAGGCATTAGCCTATATATTCCTGATGCAAACGGATGCGTGCAGCGGGCGCCCGCTGGCACACCAAAGGCAAGCCCGTCTGCGCCCGGAGGCGTCCCGGAGGCATCCGGCACCGGCCATGCTGCCCAGTTACCCTCCGGTGAGTTTCTTCCACTATATTACAATAGGGAAAAACTGCTTAGCCTTAGGCGGCTACCATTATGTCAGTGTACAGCGGCTGATCCGAGCCTGGAGGTAGACTTTCGATGCAATAAGTGCAACTGGTCTCTCCTCCAGCCCAGGAAACTCGCACCCAAGATCCTCCCACGCAACAATAAGTGTAAAAACAATAAGAAAACAGAGGACTTAAAGGCCACCCTTTTGAATTGTCACTCTATGCAAAAGCATGAACCACACATTTATGACCTACTTTTAGATGAACAGCCTGATCTTTTATATCTCACTGAGACCTGGCTGTCTGAAGCCTCCAACCCTACTATCACCTCAGCCTTCCCTAAGGGTTATAAAATCCTTAGGAGGGGCCGACCGAGTGGGAAGGGGGCGGTGTCGCCATAATTTACAATCAAAAACTAGATTGCTCTCCCATCCCGATGGAAAACATTGAGGGCGCAGAGTCCTTAGGCTTCCGCTGTACCTTATCCCCCATCATAGCATAGCTGGTTTTCTGATTTACAGACCTCCCGGTGCAATTGGAAATTTTATTACTACGCTTAATAACTGCCTTATTCTGGGAGATTTCAATATACATATGGACAATGGAAAAGACCCTCAAACAATTTCCTTGTTGGAGACGCTGCAGGCCTGCAACATGTTTCCATCTATTTTTTCGGCCACCCATGAGAAGGGCCATACCCTAGACCAAATCTTTCACAACTTTGACATATCAGTAAGCCTACCTCTTCCCATTACCTGGTCTGACCACCTCCTATTAAAATTCCCAACTCTGCCACAGCCCCTCGGGCTAACGCAGGAGCAGAGGGTCCCTAAATACAGGACGTTCCATAAAATATCCATCCCGATGTTAGCAGATGTTAGCAGATGCCCTCGGTCGTTCCTCACCGGAGCTGTCTGGCTGCCCCGACTCGGGTGCCCTCTCCGAACCAACATTGGTGCAGCGCTACCGGTTGTTTCCCGCTTCTCAAAGAGGTCGGCCCCAACAGCTCCATGGTTTAATGATTCCCTCAGATCTAGCAAAAGAAATTGTAGAAAAATGGAACAGAAATGGCGTAAATCCTATCTACCTGAGGACAGAAAGGTGTATAAAGACACCTTAAAAGCTCATTACATTCTCGTGAAGGCAGCCAAGAAAAACTTCTTTCAAACCAAGATAGAAAATGCCCAAAATAAGAGTAAGGAAATCTTTAGCATAGTTACATGCTTTACCACCCCGAAAGCCGGTACAAAGGAAGGACCATGCACGGAAGAATGGTCTAAGCAAATAGCTCAATTCTTCCACAAAAGATCTCTGTGATCCAACAAGCCTTCACTAACATCTCAGAGGAAGAACTGACCTTCTACCTTAGTTCGAATAGCAAATTTCACCTCTTGGATCCGCCATCTTTACTAGCTTTCCCTGAGTTTCAGCTTGAAGAGTCACTGATCCTTCTCCAAAGCATTAAGTCTGGCTCTCCTACCGACCCATGTCCAGCGAATATCCTGAACCTATTAGCTTCCACCATAAACCCCACGGTATACCAGCTCATTCATGTTTCCCTCTCCACAGGCAACATGCCGAAATTATGGAAGAATGCTAAGATTCTTCCACTGATAAAAAGGCTAACGCCAAACCGACGGACCCTGCCAACTACAGGCCAATCTCCCTTCTTCCGGCCCTCTCCAAAGTATTAGAGAAGCATGTAAACAAGGCCCTCCAAAAACACATTGAAGATGGGAAGCTCCTTCATGAGTCCCAATCCGGTTTTAGGGCTAACTACAGTACGGAGTCCGCTCTGCTGGAAGTGACTGAATTTCTCAAGGGTAAGCTGGACCAGGGAGGCAAGGCTGTTCTGATACTGCTCGATCTGTCGGCGGCCTTCGATACGGTCCCACATGAGAGGCTCCTGGAGAGACTTGCTAACATCGGCTTGGGGGGACCGCCTTAACATGGATGTCATCCTTCTTGGCAAATAGATCTCAGGACATCTGGCTCCCCCTTTCTCATCCCCGGTTCCGGCCATGAATGTAGGTGTCCCTCAGGGCTCCATTCTCAGTCCTACCCTTTTTAATATATATCTATCCCCCTTGCATTTCTGGTAGAGGAAGAGGGCGCCAAAATAGTTTCCTATGCTGATGACACTCAGCTGATTTTTACATGTGAAAAAGGAACTGACTTTGACGGGGCAATGATTAGGTCTTGCCTCACAAAGGTTTTTAACTGGCTTAAGACCAATCAGCTGAAGTGCAATCCTGACAAAACTGAAGTTGTTTTCTTTGGTAATCCAGAAACGCCTGACTGGAGTTCTTGGTGGGCAAAAGATCTGCCGCCCCCGCCCGCGGAAAAGGAGAATGTAAAAAACTTAGGAATTGTCATAGACAAGACACTCTCCATGCACTTTCAAATCCAAAATCTAACTGGCGCTTGCTTGGGCATACTTCGGGTGCTAACAAATTCCTGCCACTGTTACCGCTTGAGAGCAGAAAGATCGTGGTGCAGGCTCTGGTGACATCAAAGCTTGACTATGTTAACAGCTTGTACCTCGGTATTCCCAAATCCCTTATCCAGCACCTACAAGTGGCACAAAATGCGGCGGCCAGAGCCATCCTAAGACCTAAACCCAGATCTAGTATGACCCCTATTCATAAGTCTCTACACTGGCTCCGCATACAAACGAATCGACTTCAAAGCGATGACCATCTTCTTTAAAGCTTTCCACGGCTTAGGAGCCGGCTACCTAAATAAGTGCGTTAATCGCTACACAACATCTAGACCCCTAAGATCTTCCGATGCCAACCTGGCCATCGTGCCTAAAATATGCCGTGCCCGCACTGGAGGCAGATCCCTCAGCTTTCTAGGTGCAAAATTGTGGAATAGACTCCCTGAGTCTCTGAGACTAACCACAGACCTACTCTCTTTCAGGAAGAACCTAAAAACCTGGCTTTTAACCCCTTCCGTGCTCATGACGAGCTCAGCTCGTCATGCTGCGTGGTAGCGCTGTGCGCATGACGAGCTGAGCTCGTCACGACCCCACCCGCGATCGGAATGTCCAGCACACGAGCGGAATTCCGATCGAGGTCAAGGGGTTAATAACTGATGGGTCTTTTACACACGTTTTCCTCCCCCTGTCACGCGCCAGGACACTCTAGTCTGAGTAGCTGCACGCTTTATTAAATACACTATTTCATTTCATTAGGTCCCTGACAGTGCAAAGGAACACTAGTCCAAATTCTAAGGGCCTTATTTATGAGGCCTTGCTTCACTTTTATGCTGCCGGTGCGTCACTTTTTGTGACGCACTGGCAGCGTAAAAAATGTGCCATGTTGAGCCCTATTTACAAAGTGACGCATCTAGGTAGATGCGTCACTTTGTAAACCCCTGCACCACATTATACCTGCCACAGGTATAATGTATGCAGGGTGGGTGTTCCCCCGCAAAAAGCCTCGTAGAAGTGGCGCATTGAAATCTATGAGAACTCAGTGCACCACTTCTAGAACGCCATTGCGTCAATATCTTACACCTGCCTCACAGCAGGCGCAAGACTGATGCAGGCCCTTTCACATGTGTGAAAGGACACATTGCTGGAGTTGCGTCTATTTTAAGACACACCCCAGCAATGCATCACTTTTGCGCCTACAGATACGTCAGAAATACTGACGTATCTGTAACTCCTTGCGACATGATGCGTCATACAGTAAATATGACGCATCCATCATGTCGCAAGGAGGGCACACTAGAAGTGACGCATCCCTGTTTTCACACAGCAATGCATCACTTCTCATAAATAAGGCCCTAAATGTGTTTACATCTAATATTCAGGGATAGTTATATGTGTTTTCAATATTGTAACACAGCAGCAGCTCACCAATATTATTGCAAATAATCTCTGTGACGCCCTCCCATTTCTTATATGTTAGGCCTTGTTTTGATCTAAAAGAAACTTTTTTTATGTATATTGCATGAAACATAAACACAACATTTTCTCTGCAAAATGGCTGTACTAGACTCACACATCAGGTACATAAAAAATAAACTAAAGGAAAACAGTATTTAAAACAATCTGTTTAAGAAATATTCAAGGTCATTAGGGCAAAACTCTGGAGAACGGAGCTGACTCTGTCAGGGGGCCCCCTGAAAGGCTGGGGCCCTGGGCCAGAGCCCACTTTGCCCTTGCATTAAAACGTCTCTGAGAAGACCAACAGCCAGACAATGAGAACTGTCTAGAGGTAGCGGGTATTACGCAAATAAGTGGCAAGAGCGGACTGAAAAGAAAATCGAGAACGATTCCACAAACTCCTTTTGACGCCATTGACGTCTTTAATGATGCAGTAATAGCAGACCTAAAGAACTTAAGGAAGAATACAAGCAACAAGAATAAAGACTATAACATTCCATTTGATCAATGGCAGGCTATTCTATCACTGAAAAATGATGGCTCAATAATAATAAAACCCTCCGATAAAGGGGGAAATATTGTTGTTTTCTCTCGAGAACACTATTGCGCAGAAGCCTTAAGTCAGCTTGAAGACAAGGAGTGCTATATGCCAACAAATAAAGTGGTTTATGCAAATTGTATCAAGACTTTTCACCAATTTTTAATGTCTTGGAGGGAGGAGGGAATGATCGACACAGATGAATTTAATTTCCTATTCTGTGAATATCCTATAATCCTCACATTTTATCACCTCCCCAAAATTCATAAAAACGCTAACAGACCACCAGGGAGACCTATTGTTGCTTCGATCAATAGTCTATTAGAAATTGTTCCATCTATATTGATTCCTTCTTGGCACCATGGGTCAGAGATCTCAGTTCCTACATGAAGGATACAGGCGACTTTTTAAGACTCATTGAGGTAGTGAGCTGGGAGGATGATATGCTTCTCATTACACTAGACATCACCAGCCTTTACACCTGTATTAATCATAAAGACGGTGTGGAAGCTGTAAAGTGTTTTCTCAACAAGCGACCCTTGAAATTCAGGAAACACAATAACATGTTATTGACAATGCTGACATTCTGCCTAGAAAATAACATTTTCATCTTCTCGGGCCAACTTTACAGACAACTACGCGGGACGGCGATGGGCACGTGCTTCGCCCCCAGCTATGTGAATCTTTTCGTAGGCTGGTTGGAGAAGCACGTGGCCTGGAGGGATGTACCCGAGCAATGGATGGACAACATCGTTTTATGGACCCGCTACATTGATGACTTGTTCATCGTGTGGAAGGGCAGCCGTCTCGCGGCCGAAAAATATGTAGCCTTCCTTAATTGCAACGACCTGAATCTAAAGTTCAGTGGTAATATTAGTAACACCAGTGTTTGCTATTTAGACCTAGAAGTCTACATTGAAGAGTCTAGAATTCTTACCCGCTTATACAGAAAACCAACAGCGGGAAACGCTGTCCTCCATGCCAGAAGTTTCCATCCAAAGAGTATGGTAAACAACATCCCCTATGGGGAACTCCTTCGGCTAAAGAGGAACTGTTCAACAGCAATAGAATATGACAGAGCTAAAGAGGACGCCCTTAGTAGATTTAAAGATAGAGGATATACTTTAAACATCCTCCATCGAGCACATGCCAAAACAGACAAAATAGACAGACTTCAGCTTCTGGTACCTAAGATCCATGACCCAGCCACTGAACCTAATGCCACTCCAGCTAGAATGATCACCCGCTACAATTCGAAATCCTCAGAAGTAGTTCAAATATTCAAGAAAATCTGGCACATTCTTCGAACTGACAATATTCTGAAAAAGGTCATCCCTATACACCCACTGATAACTTATAGGCGCAGTAAATCTATTGGTGACCACTTAGTACACAGCCATTTAAGGTCAACATCACACCAAATAGAAAACTTGAGAGGCTTTTTTCCTTGCTTAAAATGCAAGGTGTGTAAATATAGCCACAAAGTCTTAGACTACAAAACCTTAGAAAGTGGTATGGAAAAGAGCAAAATAAAAACCATCAATTGAGTCCTCAACTGTAATTCTGAGTTTACAGTGTACGTCTTGGAATGCCCATGTCCCAATAGATATGTGGGTAGCACAATTCACCCAGCAAAAAAGCGCATATTGGAACATATGCGTGCATTGAAAAAAAAGATGCCACCTATCCAGTGGCTCGTCATTTCGAGAAAATGCACGACAGTAACCGTGATCTACTGAAATTTCTTTGTATCGATCAGGTCCCCAAGAATGAGAGAGGTGGGGACAGAACAAGGCTGTTACGAGCTCTTGAATCTAAATACATAATTGAACTACAAACTAAAGCTCCATCAGGCCTTAACAATGAAGAAGAACTTTGGGCTAACTTAGAATTAACTTCCTGATAACTAGGCTCTTTTACACTTTTTTACTTTTTTACATTTGTCCCTTAAACTAAACATCATCTCCATTCTATCTCTGTTTTATTTGACATTTCTGATGATAACATGGGTGTTCAATCAATGCTTTCTTTATCCATGAAATTTGAGTATGTTAATCTCTCGCTAGTTCCGTGTTATTGATTTGCCCATTCAGGGCTCAATTGTGATTAGCTAATAGTACTCCCTGAAACAAAAAAGGTTATTTCTAGTTTAATCTTCTGTGAATTTTGCACAATAGGTTTGCCCATTCAGGGCTCTATTGCAATAACCTATCAGCACCCCCATAAAAGAGAATAGGTTGGGCCTTGCTTAATAATGGGATTCTCTATTATAGAGTAAGTATTATCATCTATCAGAGAAAAACTTTCTTTTAAAAATGTTAATTCACGTATCTTTAAACCTTGTAAGATATGAATTCATATGTTTATGCAGTGGAGTACTTGCTATAAAAGGATGACATAGATTTGCTTGAAATATGTTTTAAGATGGCCGCCATGTATTTCACACTATGTAGCTGCAAGATCTAGCCGTCTTCTATGTCAATGTTTTTAATTCACGTCATGCATGAATGCACTTTAAAATGGTGTTTGTAACTTGCTTTCACTGACATCGAGAAAGGCAGAGTGCCGAACCGCGTCTGTCAGTGCGGGGGGGAAAGGGGGGTCCCAGCACAATAAAAATTGCACTTGGTAACAATATCCTGTGAGTGCTCTCCCTTTGTAAGCCGACCGGATGGTTTGGACGAGTGGAGTTATATATATATATATATATTATCTACTGGCGGTCGCCAGTAGATAGTTATAGTTAGGACCTAGTTTCCATAGGAAAAGCGTTTTTTCTTTTCCCAATAACTTTGGCGCCGGATGACGAATCTTTGCGAAATTTTCAAAACTAGTGGGGCGCTCCGGTCAGCTCCTGTCTTGAAAGTTTCGGGGTGATTCGCCAAGCGGGAGCCGAGAAAAAAGGGGGGTCCCAAAACATGTTTTCTCCATGTTATTTTCCATAGGAAACTTTAGACACGGCTACAGCTCGAACTGCTGAACGGAATTACACCAAATTTGGCAAAAAGGTAGCCCTTGGTTCAGAAAGAGCCCTTTTGTTAAATGGTGTAAATCCGTTCAGTAGTTCTTGAGAAATTAAAAAAGAGGTCGGAAAATCAATTTCCCATAGGAAACTTTAGACACAGCTACAGCTCGAACTGCTGAACGGAATTACACCAAATTTGGCAAAAAGGTAGCCCTTGGTTCAGAATAAGCCCTTTTTTTTTTAAATGGTGTAAATTCGTTCAGTAGTTGCTGAGAAAATCAAAAAATAAAAGTTTCAATATCTAGAGGCGCGGTGGATCTGCGGACCCTCCCGACCATGAGCTTCACTGTGATTGGCTGCCAACACTCCAAACCAGGAAGTGTTGGCAGCCATCTTGTGACTCGGTAGAACCGAGTCACAAGAAAATAGTAAAGAAAGTGAAAAATGAAGAAAAGGGGACAGGGTAGAAAGACCCTGACCCCCCAGGCCTGCTCAGGGGTCCCACAAGGATCCCCAGGGCCAAAAAAAGCATTTTCTTTTAAATTTCGGTGAAATTCGCGAATCTTGCCGAAATTAAAAAAAAAAATGAAGCAATATGGGAACTGAAATGTAACAACAATATTGTAATCAAGAAATCTGATAAAGGTGGAAATGTAGTTGTGCTACCTATAGAAATGTATCTAAATGAAGGATATAAGCAACTTAATGACACTGAGAGATATGGATTATCCACTAGACAAAAATATGAGATTGCAAACAAGGAATGCCAAGACAAATTGATTGAATGGAGGGACAAGAGTTTATTACAATAGGAAGAGTATCAGTTTCTAACGTGTAAATTTCTTAAGATTCCAGCAATGTACGTTTTGCCTAAATTACACAAAGATATAACAAACCCGCCTAGTAGACCAATGGTCACCTCTAGAGGAAGCCTGCTGGAAAATACCTCTAGGTATGTAGATTATGTTCTATGGTCTTTTGTACAATCTCTACCCTCATACATTAAAGACACAGGGATTTTTTTAAGGTTGATTAATGACAACACCTGGGAAGACAACTATACACTAATGTGCTTAGACGTAAATAGCCTGTATATATGCATTCCTCATGAGCTAGGAATTACGGCTAGCAGACATTTTCTGAGAGTGAGATCCCTTTCTTATTTATTTCACACAGAAATGCTTCTTGAAATGATGAATATATGTCTCATCAACAATTTTTTCATTTTTGACAGACAGATATATAGACAAACCCAGGGAACGGCGATGGGGACCTGCTTCACCCCAAGTTTTGCTGGGTTGTACCTAGGCTGGAGGGAGGAGCAGGTCATTGGTAACATCAGTCATTTTGACAACCGTGTCATCCTATGGGTGCGATGTATTGATGACATTTTCTGTATTTGGAAGGGAAACCAAGAACAAGCATATGACTTCATTAACATACTTAATGACAACTCTTTGAATTTGACATTCACAAGTCACATGCATAAAACTACAATAGACTTTTGGATCTAAGGCTAGAAGTTAAAGGTAACAGATTGGAGAGCCATCTGTTCCGCAAAGAAATTGTGGGACACAGTCTATTGCATGCAGAAAGCTGCCATGCAAAAATTTTATCCGGAGTATCCCATTGGGGTAATTATTAAGAGCTAAAAAAAAATGCAGCTCGGTAAATGGATTTGAAAAAAAAGGCAGAGCATGCTAGGCATATTTTTAGAAAGAGTCTACTCGCAAAAGGTAATCAAACAGGCAAGTGAAAAAGTAGATGCATGTGATAGAATGGAACTATAAATTCCCAGAATGGAAAATGAAACAGTCAGACAACTAATAAGGTTTATTACCTCCTTTGATGGCCAAGCTTGGGAGGTTAAATGGAGCATCAAAATGTCCTGGAAAACTTTAAAAACTGACCCTGATCTAGAAAATCTAGTGGGAGGGAATACTCAAATTACGTTCAGAAGGGCGATGTCTTTAAAAGACACTTTAAGTCAGAGTGTATAAGATCAAATACTGAAATAAACACGATGCAAGGCTTTTAGACTTGCGGTACATGTAAAGCATGTAAATATAGCCATAATTGTAAAACGATCAAGTTATCCGCAGACCATCAGCCATTTAAGATAACCAAACACCTATCATGTTATTCAGACTATGTAGTCTATGCATTGAGATGTCCATGTAATAAACACTATATTGGAAGTACGCTTACACAAGGCTAAAAATAAGAGTGTTTGAACATAAGAGTACAATAAACAAAGAGAATAAACAATATCCTATTGCCATGCACTTTAAATTACAACACAAGCAGAACACACATTTTCTGACATTCTGTGTGTTGGACAGGATTCCGATCAGAGAGAGAGGTGGTAATAGAGTACAAGAGCTAAGAAGATTAGAATCCAAACTGATTATTAAGTATAATACTCTCCACCCCTTTGGACTGAATCTTGATGAAGAATTAGCAGTATATTTAGGCTAAGATCGTGTAAAATAATTAACTGTACGTTCCTTTGGATTAGGCCCCCCGATAGAGTAACTATTAGTTTAGGTTTGAATTTTAACTGCACAAAAGAAACGCTTTTTTGTGATTTTCTTTTAACTAGTTTTGTTTGATTTTTACAGATTTCCGGAATATCTTATGAAAAAATTGGACACAAGAGAGCTAATTATGTCAAGCTTAGTATCCCAAATTTTATATGACACGTGAGCAGGATGTTAGTTTAAGCTTTTCTTGTAAGATAATTTTATACTCCTATAATCAATTATGGTCAGGCCTATTAGGGTCACAAGTTATATGATGTCTGTTGTAGGATTTGAAGTAACTAAGATCCAATAATGAAATATGCCCATTAGGGCTGAATTGCATTTATGTAATATATTTTTCAGCTAAAAATGCACTATGCCCACTTGGCTGAATTGTATATAAATAAATATTGTTTCAATTTTGAAGGACAACAACACAGGCAGATAGGTTTAGAACAATGTTCAACATTTTATCTGATTGATGGTAAATATTTGTGGAGATGGAATCTTTTGTTACAATCTATGAGAATAATAAGGACAATATAGTTTTTCCTGCTAAAATATTGGATTGGAATAATGAAATGTATACGGTAAAAAACTGTAAAGAAATAACGGAAAGTCTCTTGTTTATGTTTATTACTTACAGGAAATCACATGTTGTTTAAAAGACTAGGAAGTAGATTGTAACCTAACCCGTGATCAAGGAGCAGGGAACTCCGAAACTCATTGGTATAGCGTTGCTGCACTCAATACAATAAACACGCTTCAATTGCATTTGAGCCGCGGTGTGTTTACATTCCATCTTGGCTAGTACAACCAGAACAGATGTTTAATATAGGAAGTTGGAATAATTAGGGGGTTTGCTACCCCACGTGCGCTCACCGTGATCAAGTGGCTTGGGATTTAGCAATGTAACGAGTTGGTATATATATATATATATATGTATATATATGTATGTATATATATATATAGAGAGAGATATGTATATGCTCTAAGAACTCTAACTGTTCCCCAAAGGCAACTAAAACTTGCACCCCCTACCATGCAGTTTTCTTATCAATAATTTAATTGCAGATATTGCAGTGATATTATCAATGATGTCACAGAATGTTTCATAAGTGATGTAATATGTGGGGTAATTAGCAGTTCAAGGCTTGAGTTCTGGTTGCCTTAGGGCACCTATAGTTACCAAACCTAACAATAACTGGTGGATTTCAGTGGTTTCATATCTTTAAAACTTTACGTTTTATAAAGTAAAGTAATATTTTTACCATACGTAAAGGCAACACCCTGCTGCTCATGGCCTTCTGCCATGTGCAGCGGGGGTTGGCCGAAGACAGCCAAATCCACACTGCACAGGGCCTTTGGCCATGTGCACTGAGGGGTTCGCTGAGGCAGCCAAACCCACACTGCACAGGGTCGTTGGCCGTGTGCAGTGAAGGGTTGGCTGCAGGGCCTGCAGAAAAACGGGGCCCCCGCAGGTAGCCAACATCACACCATGCACACACCCTCTACCCTGAGCCAATAGGGGTGCCAGGAACCCACCCTCCAGGGCCATTACATAAATATTAGGGAGTGGGTACATGCCCCCCTCCAAGAGCCTTATTAGGCCCTAGGGACCACATCCCCTGGGGCCGAATCCCATAAAAAAGTGGAGGGGCCATGCAGCCCTCCTCCTCAAGCCTTATTAGGCCCTGGGGACCCCATCACCAGGGGCCGAATGCCATAAAAGGGTGGGGGACACGCAGCCACCCTCCCCAAGCCTTATTAGGTCCCAGGGACACCATTCCCTTGGTCCAAACATTTTTATATTGGGGGAGGGGGCAAATGGTCCCCCGGGACCATAAATTAGCTATGGAGGAGGGGATGCGTGGCCCCCTCCCTGAGGCTTAAGAGGCCCCGGTGACCCCATGCCTGAAGAAAAAATATTATTTTAGGGAAGGGTAGAGTGTGGCCCCCTTCCTGAGCCTAAATGGGCCCAGGAGATGTCATCCCCTGGAGCCAAAGACTAATAATATCGAAGGGGGGAAAAGGCCCACCTCCCTGAGCCTTAAGAGGCCCTGGAGATCACATCCTCTGGGGCCAAAAACTATTATTTTTGGAGAGGTGGCATGTGGCCTCCCTCCCCGAGTCTTAAGAGGCCCCAGGGACCTTATCCACAGGGGCCAATCACTACTTATAGGGGAGCAGGGTGTGCAGCCCCCTCCCCAAACCTTATTAGGCCTTGGGGGACCCCATCCCCAAGGCAAAATGTCATACAAAGGGGATTGTGTCCCCTCCCTGAGCCATATTATGCCCAGTGTCACCATGCCCTAGGGCTGAATTGCATTGTGAAGCTAAGCAGGGTTTGCAGCCCCATCCCGAAGCCTCCTTAGGCCCCAGGGACCCCATCCTCTGGGCGAGAGGTAAGTGCCCTGGTGTCCACCTGGGGCACCCACAAACGACTAGATGGGGAACCGGCATAGCTCCCATTCACTGGGAGAAGATGTTTATGCTTGCCTACCCCTGACTGGAGCAATATCTGTTTCCCTGCCCACAGGAGAGCAGGCAGGGAAACAGACATCTGCTCCTACCCAGCAGGAGCATTTTTAATTCTCCCAACAGCTGGCAGCAGACATGCATTCCCTGTCTGTGCTGCTGTGGGCAGGGAAACTACTGTGTCCCGGGGTTGGCTCCCTGCGCCACAGTCTGTGAGCCGGCAGGGGGGGATGGGATCCCCAGGGCCTTTTATGGCTCAGGGAGGGGACCAAACAGCCCAATTCCCCTTTATAAACATATCAGCCCCAGTGGATGGTGTTCCCAGAGCGCTGGGCGACCCCGGGGGGATATTTGTTTTTCTGCTCACACTTTTTAATAGCAAATTACTGTGGCAGGGTCACTCTGGGATCTCACCATTAGGCCTAGGGAGTCAAGATATCCCTACCCTGCCCCCTTATATATTTTTTTGCATGTTTGTAGGGCTCACTCCTGAGTCCTAAGATGGTTGCCGCCACATCGTTGTTGATGTGGTGGCAGGCAATCAGATCTGTCAAACCCGCGGATCTTCAGCAGCATAAAATAAACAAAGTTTGAGAGCATGAACTGCTGTTTACTCTGAAGCACTCTTTCTGGGCCAAGATCTAGCTTTCTGACAAATTTGGTGTAAATCCATTCAATGGTTTGGGCTGTAGATGGGAAAAATTCATTTGGAACCCTCCTTTTTCATGCCCCCCCGTGGATCCCCCCAAAATTCCCATGTGCAAACTAGTCAAAAAATAGCATTCTTTTTTTGGAAAGTTTCGTGGAGATTCGGTCAAACGGTGCCAAAGTTATTAGCAACACAAAAACGGCATTTCCTATGATAACTATATATATATATATATATACACATATAGTCAGTCCCTGGCACTGAGGAAACTACTTATTGTACATATTTGCTCATTGTGCAAGAGAAGAATGCCATCACAGTCTGGTAAGCTAATGGCTGAAGTGGGATTAACGTGTGCCTAATGCATCACATTGTGATGTGTTGAAACAAAATGTGAATTACAGTACAGTAGGCAGGCAGACTGATGAAGCGGACTTACTGAAAGCCCCTATAAGTATGTATGAAATATATATTTAGTAAAAACAGGTCTTAGCTACCACCAGACCTAACAAATTTGATCCTCAGAAACATTTGAAATTGACTCTCTGAGCCATACCTTCTTGACTGGTGAAAGTATCCAGATGAACCTTGCAATTTTCCCTATGAGCTATGAAATTATCAGACGAGGCCATAGGAACCTTAGATTGATATACTAAGCACTTGTGCGCTTGTCCTATATATGTTAGAAAATATGGAATGTAGGGCATACACATACAGTACTGCCTCCTAGACTGATTATAAAAGAGCTATAGTAGGTGTCTTTTAATATTTAAAGTCAGCTTCTCTACCTAACGAATATAAACAAAAAAATCACTATAGTAGTAAGCCAAATTATACCACTCTGAAAGGTAGAGGGAGAAATGCCTTCTAGTTAATAGCAAGATCTACAGATAACTTATGAAGGCATGAAAACTTCTAAATTGATCTGATAGCTCAGTTGAGGAGGTGTATGAAGTTAATAACCAGAAAATCAGTCCAGGGACAAGTAGTGATCTTTTAAGGCCCATGAAGAAAGTGTACACAATTAAGTGGTTTGAAATAGTCCATTTCTTGGCGAGCTATCTGTGATTTTATAGTGAAATCCACATATAAAAGAGAAAACCTGCTTGAGTGCAGTCTATTTGAAAAGTTTTAATTGTTAATGTTTTAACTGGGAAAGAGTCAGTTATGGGGCACAGTGTTTTATCTCATAGGAAACTGGATTAAAACCAGCTATAGAGTTATCAGGCCAGATTAAAGTATGTGACATTTAAAAGATGGCTAAATCTCATAGAATAATATTCACAAACATAGATTGATATTCATAATTGAATGAATGTATAAGTGACCAGCCAACATTGGATAACATGAAACTGAAACTCTATGAAACATTGCTTGGCAAGAAATTTTTTAAAGTCCTCATACTTGTCAATACCAGAAATTATAATGTGAAACACCATGGTTCTTGTTAGGCTATATTTAGCAGACTACATGAGCCTCTTACAACACACATTAGGTTTATAATCATGGGACCATCATCTGGATGCTTATGGCCATTGCAAAAAACATGCCCACAGATTTTTGTTTTTCTTGCCACCAGAAGCCTAAATGTAAAAACTGGCACTTGTCTAACTACTGATAGCCATTCACTGATATTTGGAAGGCACTCTTTTTTAATCATTTACAGATTCTCGATCGAGCCAATTAGCCAATAATATATGATAAAATAGTAAATCACATTCCATTTTGTTAGACAAATTTTTCTGTTTGGAATTCAAAACTAATTAAAAACACACCGACCTCAATTTCCCTCCTGAATATCTTTTGAAGCAGCTTAGTTACCACATGCCAGAAGGTTTAGTTTACATGGATTTTAGAAAATGTGTAGATTATCTCTCTTGTCCACTCCACACCTAGGTCATTTAACTCATGGAGCTGGATGTGACTTTGAGAAGTTGTTTAGAGTCTACTATAACCTAAAGAGTGTAAAGACATGATTCTTTTTAAAATGCAGCATGGTGCATCACTTTGTGCAGTAGAGGTACTGCCATATATTTGATTCCTGAAGACTTGGCAAGCTCACCTACCATATCGGTTTCACTTGCTCCCTCCTGATTTCCTCTATCTCATTCAGCACTTGAATCCTCTTTGAGATTTCCTTCTTTGCTTCTGTGGTTTACTTGGCTTTCAACAATAAGTGAAGGCAGGCTTACCTCTCTATTTGGATCTCTTATAGCCATTTATCAGTTATAGAATTCCAATCTTTAGAGCTTCCCGCATATTAATTCTGTAAGACCCTGCCATGATTTTAGCGAAAATATAATAGATTTTTCTCTGGTTTCTAAATGCAGCAGAATATAGCTTGTTCCCATGAATTAGGAGCCTTACGCTTTTTAATTTCTCCATTGACTATCTCAACCAGTATTGGCATTGAGACATCATACAACAGCTTATAGAATTCTAGGGGAAGACCATCGGGGCCAGCTGCCTTACCACTATCCATACCTTCATTTAGAGTAATCTGTGATTCCAAAATGTCAACTACTGTAATCCTTAGTAGTAATGTTTCCCCTTCTCTTCTATCCCTCAAATTGCACATTTTTCTCCTCCACATTACTTTAAGAATAGATGGTAATAGATGGGAATTTAAGCTGTCAGGTTGTACCCAAGCTACTGAATTATGTCATTCCTTAGCCTAGTTTCTGTATCATTTCCTTATAGATTTGGAGTGGTCTGGTTGTATAGTGAAATTCTGTGTATCGACTTGGAGAGATTTCACAATAAGTGATCAGGATAACACTTTCTCCATGAGTGAGTAGCTTAAAATATTGACTGAAATTTTTCAAGGCATTCATCTCGTTGATTTTTCATTAAAAAGTTCCTGTTGCTATCTCTGTATATCTTTTGCAATCTTTTCACTTGCAACAACCCTCAAAACTTAATTATTTAGCAGCTGCAGTACAAAATGTTTAATATCTCTTTCTGCAGTCTGTGGAATTCCATTGATATGAAGATTGTTTCTCTTAGTAAAAGAGCTTTTGGGTTTTCATTCTAGCAATTATTTGAGAATTACTTAACACTTTTTCTACAGATTGATTTGATGTGGCCTATACATTTTGTGTTCTTATACTCCGATCTTCTTGTTATCAAGATTACCACACGTGGTCTGGATTGGCTTTTGATACTATTCTAATGTATCAAATTTCCCCATAGTTTATTTTCTCATCCGACTTATCCGACTTATCAGATTGTGTAGTCTATCTTCTCAAGAGGGCTGACATCTGTCAGTGTTAAATCATGGGCTTGATGTCTCTTTAGATATTTTCAGGTTGGTAGCGCTAGGTGCTTATTTCCCTTATTTATCTCTGATGAGCTACTATACTAAAGGAATTTGTTAGGTGGAGACCCAGTGGCTTCTTTTCTCCACTGAACTTTCTCATGTGGGTTCTGGGAGTTTGTTTTAGGATTAGTTCTGTCATTAATGTTATTCACTATGCTTTGAAGCTTTAGGGATATAGCTATCAAAATAACCATGGGTGACTCCAAGGTAGTCCCCTGTTTGAGTTCATACCAGAATCAACAATTCAACGATTCAGTTGATGGGAAAGTTCTATCAAATCATTTTCTCACTTGTACTCTATCTTCCCATAAGCAACTATATCTAATTCTCGATCAGGTAATGCTTGACTATCTAGTAATGATTCTTTTACATCACAGTTACTCATCTATATCCTCTTCAGTATGTAGTAAAACGTTTCGCTGACGGGGTCCCATTTATCAACCCTTCCTAGTTGGGTAATGTCTCCTGCTTATAAATAATCTGTCTTTTCTCTTTTAGGGAGTTTATCTCAGGTTTAGTTTTAGTATCACTCTGTAACTATTTTAGATTAGGCTTATTCCTTGATTAAACATTGTCTTAGCCAGAGTTTGAGGTCTTCTTATATTACAAATGTTAATCTCTTTTACATCTCCAGCTCATCTGATTTATCTCCTATCACTAAGAGTAAAACTATAGTCAAGGCAATTCCTTTTAATTTAGTTCTTCTCCCCATACCCTTCCCAGCTATTTCTACATTTTCCTGGAGGACCAAAGTAGCTCACTAAGATTTCCCTGTGCGGAGGTGTAATTTACTAAATTTCTGGGAGCAAGTTAGACCTAATCATGAATGAAAGCTCTGTGAATCTGACCTAACGAAACAATTTATCAGTCTCTTGGGCTTACCTGCAAGGCCAGAGGTCCATAAGTTATCTTGAATGTTGAATCAATCTCACATGCTTACCTCAGCATTTTTTCCTACTATCGGTTTTTGTGCCCTGAAATACCAATAGCCATTATCTGTTTAATCCTAGAAGCAAGGAGGTCATGCTAGTAAAACAATAAACAAATTCTGTCCTTCTTTCCCTACTCTAGTTGACTCTGTGCTGTAGATAGAAAGAATGCCTTTTTCCTATACCTTTCTATGACCTGTATTGAAAATACCTTTGATTTACACTAGAATGAACAAGGGGCTATGGGAGACATTTCTGTGATGCGAAGATCTACAATCAAACTATAATGTACATTATACAGGTACAAGCTCTCAACAACCATCAGCTGACTGGTTTAATGATGAACTTCTAGCATTAAAAAAGAATTGTAAGCGTCTTGAGCACCTTTGGCGCAGAGCTTATGATCCAGCGTGTAAAGCAGACTATATGGCAGCTCTTAAAGTTTACTACTGTCTTATCAAGCAATCACATTGTGACTTTTATACGAATAAAATTCAGTCTGCCCAGAATTCCTCCCACAAAATTTTCATCATTTTCAAGTCACTTTCCTCATTGTCTCCACCCTAAGCCTCTTTTTACCATCAGAGGAGGACTGTAATGCCTTAGCTCAATTTTTTCTGAATACGTGGCAAATATTTATGCCTCCTTTCCTGTGAAGGTCAGAGATGCTCGTTGTTTTAGTACTTGATTCGACCCCTCTGACAACATCTATAGGCTGCTGAACTTTAAGTCCATCGAACCTGAGGTACTGACCTTGCTCCACGCTTTGGTGAAGTCCAGCATCCCGCTTGATCCAGCATCCCCCTCCATTTTGGAGCGGGCTTGGAGGTGGTCCACCCAGTACTAGAAGAGCTGCTTAGCAGCTCCCTGGCCTCGAGCCAGTTGCCCCAGTGATGGAAGCATGCTATGGTGCTCCCACTCCTCAAAAAGCCTTCCCTGGATCCCACCAAATCACTGAAAAGCATGTTAATAAATAGCTCTTTAGCTTAATTGAAGTCCATGATCTGCTTCATAGGACTCAGTAGGGTTTTCACCCCTCATATAGCATGGAGTCAGCCTTGCTGCTTGCAACAGAGTCAATCTGTCAAATTGTGGATGCTGGTGACTCTGCAGCATTACTATTGTTGGATCTTAGTGCTGCATTCAACACTATGTCCCATAACATCCTGATTGAAAGACTCTGGAGCTGCAGCATTGACCATAAAGCCCTGAGGTGGATCGACTCTTTTCTGCAGGAGTGCACCTTTCAGGTGTCTCAAAAACTCTTTCAGTCAAAAGTGCTTCCTGTGCAGCAAGGAGGGGAAACAGACGGCGCATCGCAGTCTTAACCACGAGTGTTCCGTCGCTGCAAGCTAAACCACGCTTGCCTTAACCATGTATATGCCTTAACCACGCATATGCGTGGTTAAGGCAATGTGCGGTCTAGATGCTGGCTGCTGGGGATGGAAGCAGGAAGTCCTCGCAGAAAGAGATCCTCGGTGAGGTAAGTGGGGCTGGGCTTTAGTTTTCTGGGCTGGGGCAGTTTTTGGGCTAGGGTTGGGGGTAGTTTTCTGAGCTGGGGGTGTCAGGGGTAGTTTTGTGGGCTGAGGGGTCAGTGTAGTTTTGTGGGCTGGGGTAGTTTTCTGGGTGGGGGTCAGGGGTACTTTTCTGGGCTGGGGGGTCGGGGTAGTTTTATGGGCCTGGGGGTGGATTGAGGTAGTTTTTTGGGCTGGAGTAGTTTTCTGGTCGGGGGTTGGCTCGGGGTAGTTTTCTGGGCTGGGGGGTCGGGGATTTTTCTAGGCTGGGGGGGGTCAGGGTAGTTTTCTGGGCTGGGGGTTGGGGTAGTTTTCTGGGCTGGGGAGTCAGGGGTAGTTTTCTGGGCTGGGGGGTTGGGGGTAGTTTTGTGGGCCTGGGGGTGGGTTGGGGTAGGTTTTTGGGCTGGAGTAGTTTCCTGGGCTGGGGGTGGGTCGGGGGAGTTTTATGGGCTGGGGGGTCAGGGGTAGTTTTCTGGGCTGTGGGGTCAGGGTAGTTTTCTGGCTGGGGATGGGTCGGGGTCGTTTTCTGGGCTGGGAAGGTTCGGGGTCATTTTCTGGGCTGGGGGTTCGGGGGTAGTTTTCAGGGCTGGGGGGTTCAGGGCTAGTTTTCAGGGCTGGGGGGTTGGAGGTAGATTTCTGGGCTGGGGGGTCAGGCTAGTTTTCAGGGCTGGTTAGGTCAGGGGTAGTTTTTAGTGCTGGGGGGGTCGGAGTAATTTTTAGGGCTGGGGGTCAGGGGTAGGTTTCAGGGCTGGGGGTCAGAGTAAATTTTAGGGCTGAGGGAGGGTCGAGGTTGTTTTTTAAATTAGGGGTTAGGGTATTAGGCCTCAGGGCAGGGGGAGGGGAATGGGTAGTCAGGTCGTTTTTAGGGCTTAGGGGAGGGTGGGGTACTTTTTAGGGCCGGGGGTTTGGGGTAGTTTTTTAAGATATGGGATTGCCTAAGGGGTTGGGGTAGTTGTAGGGACAGTGCAAGGGGGTAGGAGGGGGTCAAGGTAGTGTTTAAGGGTTAGGGACAGCGTGGGGGTTTTGAGGGGTAGGGGTATTTGGACCTCAGGGCGGGGAGGGGGGTGGGGGAGTTTGTAGCTTGGGGAGGGGGATCGCGACCTTAGCCATGCATACCACTTTACCTTTCATGCCTTTACCATGAAATTACATGGTTAAGGCATGCGTGGTAAAGGAATGCATGGTTAAGACTCATTCATGGTTTAGGCTGCGTGGTAGAGGCACGCATGGTTAAGACTCATTCGTAGTTTAGGCTGCGTGGTAGAGGCACGCATGGTTTATCCAGTCGTGCCTCTATCATACAACCAACAAGGAGTGCTGCAGGGCTCTTCGTTGAGCCCAATTAATATTTATGTGTGCCCCTTGGCTGAGGTCATGGAAAGCTGTGGGTTTACCATCATCTCATATGCGAATGACACTCAGCTCATCATCACTCAAAAACAGAACTTCTCCCATATGTCCTCCTCTCTAAGCCTTTGCCTCGCAGAGGTTGCTAGGCAAATGGATTGATACTATCTCAAGCTAAATGCTGGGAGACTGAGGTACTAACCTTAGGCAATCATCCTGATATCTGCTCCACTGCTTGGCGGCCCAATAATCTGGGCCCATTACCCCTTCCTAAGCCTAAGGTCAAGAATGTGGGCATTTGGTTTGATGAGAACCTTTCTTTTGACAATCAAATCACCGCACTTGCAGGAAAATGTTTTGGACTGCTTAAAACTCTTAAGAGAATCGTTCTTTTGCTTACCATGCCACCCCAGTTTGGACCCAGCCATATGCAAATCAGTCTTGACCCTGTTCCTCATGGGAACAGTCCAGCCCGAACTGCGAAGCCAGGTCCTCCCTGGACCAGAAACAAGCATCCAGGGACCGGTTTCGGGGCATTACCCCTCATCAGCCAGGCTAGCTTGAATCCAGTGACGCAGTGAGCGCAGGACCCACATCTGGGCATACCCTTCCCACTTACGGTGAAAAAACCCCCATATACCAAACAATAAAATTAATTGATGTTTCATCACCATTAGAGTGCATTACAGACAAAACAAAAGGGGGACATTTAGGCTTCTTCTATCACATTCCAACTACATTAATATTCATGATTTTGAATTTTAATGTCATTTAAAAAAAATTATTATATAATTAATTAATTATATTAATCATTCCTACCACTCTGAAGCATAAATAATTAGTCAATTAAAGGAAGGAAGAAGCACTAGTCCCATAAGTGATGTGAGTTACTCAAAGAGAGGGATGGAAGGAGTGGAAAAGTGAAGCAACAAGGGACTATAGTCACTTTCTTGTGGCAAGTGCCTACAACACAGGAATAATAATGGGCCAGTTTGTATATATATATATATTATATATGTATGTGTATATATATATCTGTGTGTGAGTATATATATATATATATATATATATATATATATATATATATATATATATATATATATATATGTTTGAAATGGCTATTAAATGAATTCATGTCTATATGTTTTAAAACGATGTGCTTCTCACTGAACACAGCACATTGAAAGAGGCACACAGTCGAAACGCGCCTGTTTGGTTTTTTTCTTTAAAATAAATAACTTTCTGTACCCTGAGTGTGCCAGTCATTTCCTTGGAAGGATATATATATATCCTTCCAAGGAAATGACCGGCATAATTTAACATAATAACTTTGCCTAATCACGCCTTGAATGGGCTATGTACTCAATCAGTTACTGACTGGTCAAACATGTTCCACATGATTATGCTATCATATAGCACTTGGAATATCCTGTTCCTTGCGGTTCAAATAATCATCAAATTGCTATGTGATAAAGCACTTTCCCCATGTTATTTCTATGGGGATTTTTCATTTTTGAACACGACTACAGCCCGAAGCACTGAACGGAATTACACTAAATATGGCAGAAAGCTAGATGTTGGTCCAGAAAGCGTGCTTTTCGTGATTTGGTGTAAATCCATTCAGTAGTTTCAGAGATATTTAAGTTTAAAAAATATAGATATCTGGGAGCCCAAAGTCCTACTGAAAATTGATTGGCTGCCAACAATTAACACCAGGAAGTGTTGGCAGCCATCTTCTGACTTGGTTGAACTGAGTCACAGAAAAATGTTTTAAAAAAGGGAAAGGGGGCAGGGTAGAAACCCCCTAGGCCTCTTGGGGGGTCCCAAAGGGAACCCTTAGGGCCAAAAAAGCATTTTGTTAAAAACAAATTCAGCTGGAGTCACTGTTCGTTAATTATCGGTCCCCAAGTGGGGCAGGTCCCGGTGGCATTATCCAAAAAACGGGAGGGGGTGCCTGGGCCCCCCCTCCTGGGGCTTACTATGCCCCGGGCACCATCACCTCCCTGGGGCTTCTTTAAACATGAATGCGGGGGAGGTCCGTATGGCCTCCTTCGCTGCCTCGGGGACCAACAACTCCCCTGGGCTTATTTGTTTTTTAAATGGGGTGCCAAAACAATGCAGGAGGGCCTCATGGACCCTACTGCAGCCCTGGGGGCCGCCACCTCCCTGGTGCTTTAATTTGAAAAATACAGGGGTAGGCCAGGTGGTCCCCCCACAGCCCCAGGGACCACCACCTCTCCGGTGCTTTCTTTTACATTGAATGTGAGGGGCCACATGGCCCCCCTCAGCCCCGGGGACCACCACCTCCCTGGGGTAAAATTAAGAAAGGAGGGGGGCAAGTAGCTCTCCTCCTGGAGCCATACATGGCCCTGGTGACCGCCACCCCCCAGATTCGGCTCCTTCTACATCCTGAGTTGCCGACCCACAGGAGGTAGCTGTTTACTATGGCTTGGTGGGAGCTTTACCACTCCCACCAAGCCATAGATAGGAAACTTTACTCCGCTTCTAGCAAGCGAGAGCAATAAAAATGCTCTTGCTTACTAGAAGCAGAGCCGAATTGCTTTTCGACAGAAGGAGCTGCATGTTCAGCAACTCCCTTTGTCCAAACGCAATGCCAGCTCCTGCAGGACGAGGGGAGCCGACAGGGACAGCGGGGGCCTTCAGGCTCCCCCCGCAGTCCCCAGAGTGATAAACTGGGTGCCCTGGTTGGGACCAGGGCACGCAGTATTGTGGGGGGATGGGGTCCCAGGGTCCAAAATCGGCCCAGGAGGGGGAGCCATGTGACCCCCTTCCTTTATTAGAAAAAAAAGAAAATTTAAAAAGAAAAAGCCATGCCCCGGGGGATGGGGTCCCTGGGGCTGTAATAGGCCTGGGGAGGGGGACCACACAGCACCCCTTCCTTTATTAAAAAAAAAAATTAAAAAGAAAAAGCCGAGCCCTGTTGGATGGGGTCCCCAGGGACATAATTGGCCTGGGCAGGGGGGGGGGCAAAAAAGAAAAAAAAGAAAAAGCTAGTGGCAGGACACTGGAGGCCCGCCCCCTTTCTGCACCACTCTGCAGTTTCGCCTCCTAGCTCGCTGCTGGTTGGAGGATGAAGTCCCTTTGGCTGCTGAGGGTCCTTGGGGGGCCAACAAGACCTCCTGTTACCTCCAGTAAGTTACACACAGCGGGATTGCTGAGAGGTGGTCGGAGGCCATGCCCCTTTTCTCCACCACTCTGCAACGCACCTCCTGATGCACTGCTGGTTGAGGGATGATGTCCCCTTGGATGCTGAGGGTCCTTGGGAGCCAACAAGCCCTCCTGTTACCTCCAGTAAGTCCCAGAGAGCGTGATTGCTGAGAGGACTTTGGAGGCCACGCCCCCTTTCTCCACCACTCTGTAAACGTGTCTCCTGGCACCCTGCTGGTTGGGGATTGAAGTCCCCTTGGCTCTAGAGCGTCCTTAGGGGCCAACAAACCTTCCTGTTATCTCTAGTAATTCCCACACAGTGGAACTGCTGAGAGGTCTTCAGAGGCAATGCCCCCTTTCTCCATCACTCTGCAAATGCACCTCCTGGTGCACTGCTGGTTGGGGGATGAAGTCCTCTTGGATGCTGAGGGTTATTGGGGAACCAGAAGAACTCCTGTTACCTCCAGTAATTCCGACACAGCAGGATTCCTGAGAGCTGGCCCTTTGTCCACCACTTTGCAAACACAACTACTAGTTACAAAACCTTAGAAACTCACTTAAAAAAACAAAGGTTACAGGGTCATTATAGTTAGCAAATAGAATTTAAAAAACCTTTGAAATTCACTCAAAAAACCAAAGGTTACAGGGATGTTATAGTAAGGCTCAGATTTCACTCGTACAAAACCAGTTAAATTCGGTAGTTATAGTTACCTGAGCTAACTATAACTTACACTCTCGCAATGCACTGCTTATGACCTCTCATATTACATTACTCATGACATGGTCAGTGACACCACTGATGACATCATGTCTTGTAGTTCCTATACAGGATCTGCGTGTTTGGACAACATACACTGTGGGCTTGGTGTCAGACTGATTCTAGACACCCCCACCAGGTATGTTGACCTGTATACCAGTTAGCTCACAGTGCCACAAGAAACTCCTCTTACCAAGGAGAGAATAGTTCTTTGGCAACTATAGAACATGACAACCCTGATCCCTCAGGACCGTGGAAACAGTGTACTACTTTTCGCTCAGTCACCCATGCTTACTTGGTCTCAGAGAGATACACAGAATAAGCAGTGGGGACGTTTTCAATAAGTATTATTGAACAGTTGTTATTCTAGTGTAAAATAGGTGTGCTGAAACAATCATTAGACAGTAACAGATATAGATGATTAGAAGCACTAGGAAAGTGAATGATGGTTTAGTTCTACCATCTTGCTATTACCATGAATACAGGTGAGTATATAAAATACATGATAATAAAATACGTACTCCTACGATGCTACCCTAACTAGATGTACCTAAGTGTACCTAGCATGTATGTAGGTGTTAAGTCAAGAATCCCTCTAGGACGAAGTCAACCCCCATTACCTTAAGTGAGAAACTGTGGGACCCCGTCCTGTTTTCGGGTTGGACACCCCGCAAAGAATGTCAGACCACTGCGAGTTGGAGTATCTGCATGCAGGGGCTTTAGCGTCTCGCTTCAGTGTGTCAGCATGGAAGTCCTGATCTCCTCTCTCTATCTCAGCAAGATGTGAAGTTTATATACCCGAAGGTATCCCCATGGGTTCTAACTTGCTGTGCCACTGTCGGACTAAGGATGACATCGGGAATGAACCTTGTACATAGTAATTATGCAGGAGATGGTAGTCCAGCTGAGCTTCCAAGAATCCAAGGATCCTCATGCATAGTGTATGAGGCTATTGTTCAGGGAAAACCCCACGTTCTGTAAGCAGTACTGTAACTAGGTAAAGGGTCAGTCCCAACAGCCCGTTATGTATGTAGTGTAGGGATGAATATAGGTGAAAGGTTGGGATGTTACCCAAGCCTATATTGGGGTACCTATATGGAATATAACACCCACTCCTTATCCGACTGGACGACATAATCTAATTCTAACGTACTACCAGTCTAGGTACTGGTACATAAACATATTTAAGAAAAACCATAGTTTCGCTAAAGAATAAAAAATATGTTAAAAATGTTTTAAAAACTCTAAAAAGTGCTAAACAGCAAAATTGTCACTTAAGCCATAGCTCTAATATGTCCGTATATATAGTTCGAACAACTACAAGCATCCAAAAGCCATGCAGGTCATAAAAGTGTCAATTTGTTTTGGAGTTCCAAATTTAGTTCTTGTTTTTTAAAAAGCCGATTTTTTTCCCAGCACACGACGAGCCAAATGTTTATGTGTCCTGGCTGGTAGACACAACATCGATGTTGCCTGCCTTCGCAGACGACGATCCCTGTAACACCTCGCAGAGTACGTCAATCGAGCACAGATGATCTTCCGTACTGCCTGTAGCTGATGCTGGGGCAGCCGGTGCACCATCCAAGGCCTTGTTGTCAGTGGAGGAGCCGGTATCCATTCCTACAGGAGTAGAAACTTCCTGTGGAGGCTCTAAGAATGCCGCCATCAACATAGGAATACGCTTGGGACACTGTAGAACATGGGCCGTTATCAGGTCCAGTAGTGCATCAACGTCCGGTTGCGCAATCGATGGAAGTGTCAAACAAAGATACAACACGCATTCTTCTCTGCAGAACAGGCATCGGAGAACAGGCAAGATGCAGTCCATCCAGACTGGTCTAAATGACAGGAACCAAGATGCACTCAGTTCCCGTAGGCGAGGTGTGCCCAAATGTTGTACCATGCGATCACGGTATCTACACTCCATGAGCACTGTATCCATCTCCTTGGTGACTGGGACGTTCATTGCGTAGCAGAAAACTTACAATCAGGATACCTGCTATCAGAAACAGGATCAGCCGAAGTCCTCCAAAAATGCCTCCGAATACGGAGTGTATAAAGTTTGGTATAACTTCGAGGACCGTCTGAAAAGTGCTTAACAGTCCTGAACCTATGGTCTTAAATAGGTGTACTATCCCCGTCGAATCAGACATGTTAAAGATACGATTTACCATTTCGGCGAAATGGAAGGGGCAGTTCGTACGTATGAGTGCCTGTATCTTGGCTGAGGACCTTGCGAACTGGAGATCAAAAGTATCCCGGGCGGAGGTTAAGGGCACGGTTTTCTATAAAAGCATGGCTTTCATTCTGCTCAAAGTATCAAACCGTATAAGAGAAACATTTAGTGAAGGCCATAACGGTGCCTCCCTGACTGCATGTGTCGGAGAAAACAATACTTGCATACATCAAGTAACCCTGGAGCTCTCGGTTACCAGATATGCGATGCCTGGAAGCATGCCACAACAACCTTGATCGTTCAGCATCAAGTAACTCCCATTCGAAGGTAGCTTGAATACTGGAGTAATCACAGCTGCTGGGGTACCCCTCAAGTGGCAGGATAGGTTTGCTACCGAACCATTGCAGGCCCCGTGCAACTTAATATCCTGGCATATTAGAGATCTACTCAAAACATTCTTGCAGTTTGTACCGCTTAGAAACACTTCTCGATCCCCATCCCTGCATCGAAATCTATTCGGTAATTCCCAAGATTCCTTGATGAATTCCCTACCCATTTCTTCATATCTGCCTGCCTATTGTTGTTCTAGGGAATACTAAAACTGTAAAGTTGTGACCGGTAAGGTTATATGGCCATGGATTAACCACTCTGTGGACGGTGATTCTGCCACAGTAAAAGGTAGTCTGTCCAGTTTTTTAATACGCAGCATTTTATATTTTGCTCCCCTCTGTGCCATTTTCATTAGTTTTTCCGTTAGGTTGTATGCAGAAAATAGTGACGTACTGTTGATAAAACGCCAAGGCACATAACCTGCACGCAATGATTGCAGCGTCCAGTTTAATAACATAATAGAACGAAATTGTGACTGCCCGTGCTGTAGTATGGACAAATCTTGTTCTAGTACATCAATAGCAGAAGATACAATGTTGCCCAGTGAATAAATCCTGGAAGTTAATGTCGTGATGCCATTGTCAACTACTGCTAACACCTTTTCTAAATTGACCCTATCTATTGCTCGTAGTCTCTCTGCTGCTTCTTGTTGGGCGATTTTCAAAATTTCATTATAGGCAGCATAATAGAAACGTTTCTGACGTGGCTTTCTGGGACCTAATAGAAAATCCTGTAGGTCCACATCCTCTGTAAGTAAGGATAAGTGTTGTTTCACCTGTGGTAGTGTTGAGGTCTTTAGCCAATCGAGGCATAACTTCCCAACACTGTATGAGTTACCACCCCTGGATGTTCTCTTTCTACATAGCGTGGGTCTGGCCTATGGATACTGAACCCTTCGGTTGTACCCCTGAATCTTTCTTGACATCTGTTAGTGTCTGTGGGCCAAACCAACCATCCCTTCCAATTGGGGTCTGATCTATTGTATTGTAAGATGTCATCCAATGTAGCCCCTTTTAGTGATGTAATGTTACCCTCGGCCTCTGATGGTGTTGGAGTTTGAGGTGTATTTAGATCCTTGTTCTTGGCTATTCCAAGGCAGGAAGTCTGTTGCACAGTTTCATTTAGAAATATCATCTGCTGAGGAATGAGGCATGCTCTAAAAAGTGCTTCTGTTCCCTGGACTTGCCAGTCTCTAGAACCCCAGACTGATTTTAAGTCTATGGTGTCTTTCCATAAGTTGAAACCTTGTTCAGACAATTGGGTAATAAAGGAAGCAGAGTAAATCTGTTTTGTGTTAGTCAACATATTTTTCTGTGCAGGTGTAGGTGCAACATTATAGTAATATGAGGTTGGGTCTGAAATATTAAACCCTGAAAAATATGAAAATTTTTGTGCAAAAGTTTTCGAACTACTTTTTGGCGGTGTTGGGCAATGTTCCCATTGGTGATATGTGAAAACATTTCTAGGGTTACTTGATTTGTGTAGAAAATGATGACCAATATGTTGATAACAATACATTGTGTTAAAGTCTGATGTGTCATCTAGCATTTCATTGCTAGAAAATGCGGCAGATTGTTCTAAATCAGACAACATATTATTCACAGTTTCAAAATCCCAATCATCGGAAAATGTACTGGAGGTAATGATATCATTCAAGGAAATTTTAAATAAAGGTGGTATTTATAAAAGTTCTGTTGGTCCGAATATATCATAAGCAGCCTTGTCCCATACTATACCATGGGGTATAGGAACTGCTGTAATGTTCACTGATGACAAGTCTCTTTGTTCACGATGTGAGTAAACATGAGGTTTCAGGAGTAAGTTCACTTTTGAGGCTGCAGAGCACTTTCGAAGGTAAGTTCCATGAACAAGTAAGCAGAAGACAGCTACTAAGCCTGACCAGAAGAGAAAGAAAAGTATCCCGGTGCTTATCCAATGTTCTGTCCAAGGAGACACCAGTTAATTTTTTTTAAAGAAAAATGTAGAAGTCTTTGATTAGTTGTTTACGAGAAAATGGGGCTGGCGTTGTTTCAGGTTCACTTGGATCCAAAGAAAAGGTATCAAAGTCGATGAAATAGCCAGATGCAGTTCGATCTATGTTAGGTAGCTCGGCAGGTTTTGTTGAACTTGTAGATGGGGCTTGTTGAGGCATATTTATGTAGATATCAGTGTTTGGTTGAATTGAAAGTTGTCTTTCTTATTGATTTTGAATTCCTTGTTCGAGGGGAACGAGTTCCATTGCATTGTTGCTTAGTCCATCATTCCATATGGGTGGGTCTTTGAAGGTGATGAGCCTTTCTGTTTGAACTTCCTGTATGGTAGCTAGAGGAGTGCGTCAGCTACCCAGGAGCCCACGAGGCCTACTATTCAGTATCGGCCACATAGTGTGGTTTTATCAGATCAATGGAGACAAATCTTTTTTCCTTTTTCGCAAGGGGCGGCAGAAGTACAGTTCTTGTTCCTTTGATGGCCAGGACAGGCACAGGCTTTCTGTATGATGGCCCAAATTTTTTGTCCGTTATTTTCTCTCTGACCAGATCCCCAACCTTAGGGACCCAGACAGGTCTTGCCGTGACTGACTTGACTTCCCCAGTGGCGAACCTTTTCACTTGGACATTGCTTTGTAGTGCCAGTGATTAATTCAGATCCGGTAAAACAACCAAAGGTTTATGGATGTCAAAAGGTTTTTCATCCACCACTGTGCCTTCACAATCAAGACCAGGTACCCACATTCTTGTCCCAAATAGGACCTCATAAGGAGTGACACCCCCTAGAGAGCTTCTTGGCATGTTATTTAAGGCCCTCTGAACCCCATATAAGTGATTGACCCAACTACCACCCGTGCCTAATACTCTAGCTGTTAATGACTGCTTTAAGTCCCGGTTTTTCCTCTCCACAACTGAATTTCCCTCAGGATGGTACGGAGAGGAGTACCGCAATGCTACACCCAAACCTCCCATGGCCTCCTTTTAAGCCCTAGAGCGAAACGCGGGGCCACGGTCAGATATAATGTGCCAACTGCGTATGTCCATATAAAGACTCGCAAATCTTTGATAACAGTTTGAGTGTCAGCCGAGCGCTGAGGCCATACCCATAGGAATCTCGAGCAGGAATCCACTGCAACCATTATGTACTTGTAAGCTCCATCAGATTGTAAGGGACCGCAGTGGTCCAAATAGACACACGCCAGAGGTCTGTCCGATATTATCAACGGTGTCTGCTCTGGACGTGTTATGGTGGAACCCTTCAATAGTCTTTGGTCTGCTTTGTTAACCTTGGCCACCAATAGCATTGTTTCAATAAAGAAACAGTTGCTGTAACTCCTGTGTGTGCAGAGCCCAAACCCTCGTGTGCAGCTAATATTAAGCCTAATCTGCGATCCATGTTTGGTATTACTCTATCCCCCACTCCAAGGATCTGAGCAAATGGAACGTTGTTTGCATCTAACTTGTAGGAGTACTTGAGTGGAAAACCTTTCGGAAGTGCTTTGTTGTCCTTGCGTGAAGCAATGACAGCTACCATTATCTGTCCGTCTATTCTCGTTTTTGAACGAGCGATTGCAGCTACGGACGCAGTTCGTACTGCCCCCTTCGCGGCTTCATCAGCCAATGAATTCCCTTCAACGTGAACGCCATCACGTTGATGACTCAGCGTGTGTATCACGTGAGTTCTTGGTAGTTCGTTTTTCAACTCAGCTACCTGTTCCCATAGCATTTTGTGCTTGATTGTGCCACGTTTTGAGTCTTTAAACCCATTTTGTCCCCAATAATGAAGATATTCATTGTATGACTAGACACAGTAAAAAGAATCGCACACTATTAGTGTGGGGAATCCTCGATCTGTATTTATCAGTGCCAATAAAAGAGCTTTCAGTTCTGCTAACTGAGCTGTGCAGTCTCCTAGAGACTGAGTTTTTGTACAGCTTGGATGGAATTTACCATCTCGCATACGACCTTTAACAATAGCACACGCGGCGCTGTATTGTTGCTTGCTTCCTATGGCCGGTTGTGCAGATCCGTCAGTGTAAATTATGTATTCATACTTATCTAGAGGCATTATTTCATTTTGGAGAGGATAGTCTTGTTCATATTGCAGAAATGCTTGTGTTTTCAGATTTGGATCATATCTGTATTCTACACCTGATGCAGTGAGAGAATTAGCCCATTGTATCCACATCGGATGTAACGCTTTAGCGTTAGGAACATTTGCTTTTGTCGCAGCCTCTAAGGCTGGTACTGGAGTCACGACAATTATTCGTTTCCCCTGAGCCAGTGCTCTTTCTCTCACTACAGCAGTCTGTACTGCTGTCAGAATTTTTTCTGTGCCTGCGAAACGCATCTCAGCATTTGTGTACAAGTGTGATTTGTAAGCAATGGGTACTGTTTCGCCTTCATTATATGTGAGGTATGTGTACCCAGATTGACCCACAACTATACGGATCACCAGGTTGCAGACATTTACACGTGTCTGTAAGTGTTTAGACACTATCATGTCAGCCTGGAGTGTACGAAGTGCATCTGTATGTTCTTGTGTCCATTGTCTAACTGAAAAATCAGGCCTATAAGGTCGTAGAAAGGTTTAACCCTTTCTGCGTAATCCAAAATGTATGTTCTGCCAAAAGTTTGAAATCCCAGTATGGATTGTAAATTTTTCAGTGATTTTGGAGGTTGGAGCAGCGCACATTTTTCTAAAAAGTTAGCTGCCAGGCTTTTCCCTTCACTTGAAAGCTCATATCCCAAAAATAGGACGCTGAGGTGGGCTATTTTTGATTTTTAAAGTTAAATTTGTAACCCTCTGAGCCACATCCCAAAATTATGGTACTCACCCTCACCAAGTGTTCCTCCAGGTCATCATCCATCAGATAAATATCATCTACATAGGACAATGCCTCCTCATCCATTTTTTTAAGTAATTCAGTTACTCTGGCGGAAAACAGCCCCGGGCTGTTTTTATATCCCTGGGCTAGTCAACAAAATTGTCGCTGGGACCCTAGCGCTGAGAATGCCGTCAAGTATATGCTCTCAAGCGCTATATTCTGGCAGAAAAATCCATTTGAGATATCTAGTGTTGTTTTGTATTTTTTCTGCACAATGTTATTCATTAATGCGGCACTGTGTGCATTTTGTACTGCAAATGTTTTTGTGCATGAATTTAGATGTCTGTAATCCAAAACTAGACGATATGAATTGTCAGGTTTCATTACGGGAAACAAAGGGTTATTCATTGAAGAGGTGCAAGTTTCAATCACACCTTGGTATTCAAGTTGATCTAAGATCTCCCTGACCTGTTTTTTCGCTTCCTGTTTTATTGGATACTGTCTCTGTGGAGTTGGAGTACATTTTAATGGTATCACGTGGTGGGTTGACTCTTCATCCCATCCAACATGGTTTCAATATAGTACAGGAGCAAGGGCTACTGCCCACTCCCGTGCATATGTATGTTTTAAATATTGGGGAACGAGGTCGGAAAAAGCTGGCATAATTACCGTTTCTCCTTTTGGGCAATCCATAACAATAGCAGGCGGCCAATCTTTTTCAGCTAATAAAATGTCATAGCCAAAAGTTAGGTTCTCCCAAAAGAGACCTTTAATTTTCCTGGGTTTGTCCCCCTCCATCCGGAGTGTTATTTCATGTAACCTATGTGAGACACTCACCCTAGTATCAGGTGTTTCCACCGTGATATACTAACTCAACTCCTGTGTCACCAGAAATTCCATCAGGTTCTGGCGAGCTATTGTTACTTCTGCTGCACTGTCTAGCATCGTCAGAGCCCATTCCCCGTTCAGTAGTTGAGTCCTCAGAATTCTGGGCATGTCTGATCTTGAGACCTGCTACTTTCTTCTTTTTGAATTGAGGTTTAGGTTTTTATTTTTCTTGTGTCTTAGGTGCGTAGTCCGCAGCACGTTGCGTGTCTCTGGACGTTGTACGCTCCTCCTGTCTGTGTTCCGACCGTCCTTCCCTCTCGGAGTTTTTCGAAGAGCCCTGAAAGGAACGAGAGGAACGTGTATCAGTGTCCTGATACCTGTCTGTTTTTCTAATGTTGTCCCTATTCCTAAGGTTATATCTCCTTTCGGAGGTCTCCTGTTGAGGAGATCTACCTCTGGATTGAGATCTATTGTCTTTATTATTTTGTTGTTTGTTATTATCCCATTTCTTCTTTGAAGAAACTGGTGTTTGCTTTGCCTGTTCTTTATCTGGACCCCCCATTAGTTGCGGTTTTACTGGTCTAGCTCCCAAACTATCCCAGCCTAATTCTGCATAAGCAGTTTCAAAATTTTTAGGTAATTCTGTTTCTTGTTGTAAAGGAGTGAAATCTCTCAGGCTTTGCATATCGCCAATGATGCTGCTTCCCCTTTAATGTTTGCTAGTATTATAGCTGATACCTGGGCAAAGTTATTCAATAACTTCATCCCTAAGTTCAGAGCAGGTTCTGCTCCATACTCGTTCTGTATTTGTCTCAATACGTCTGGTATCACTGCTAATGAAGGGATACGATGAGTCCTGGTATATATTGCTGCGAAGACTGTACCCCAAGAAGTACAATCCTCTATTGGTGGAGCTATCCCCATTGGCAAGCAAATTGTTAGCATTCTATGCTTTTCATGTGGGCTGGTGTTTGGAAATACCACCTCTAGCTGTTTTATTTTTTGAACCACTCAAAATGGCATTTGTTCACGTTTAGTGGTCAATTTACCCATCACTGCGTGTAAGATTTGTGGTGTAATTTTAGTTGTAGAAGTTTGGACTGGTACTGGTTGTGTAGCCGGTGTTGGCTGAAGTGGGAGTGTTGTCATCACAAACTGTGTCATGTTTCTGTAAAGTTTTATTAATTATTTATGCTGTGTAAGTAAGTCTCCTCCTGGCATTGTGTCAATATCAGGGTGTGGTGTGTAGGCCGCTAGTACTGGCCATGTTGCTCCGTCTCTTCCGAGCAGACCGAGTCTTACTCTATTTCTTGTATGGGGTAGGGCGCCTTTAAACCAGTATATATGTTTGTGGTAAGTGAGTGGAATTTCAGTGTCCTCATATGGACAGTATTTGTTAGGTATTTAATCTTCTGTGTAGTAATGAAATGTTTTTGTTGATGCATTCGCATGTGGGAATGAAACCCATGAATAGAATAACTCTGTTCTAAATGATTAGTGTGCCTCAATCACGAATGTTACCTGCCCGCCCCTATATGTTAAACCGTATGTGGCTAGTTTTAAGGTGATGGCAGTTCTAACATTTTCTGAAATGTGTATTGCATCTGCATCTCCTTCTTCCTGGACTGATATATTCAGTTTGCGCACAGTGTCTCCCTGTTCAGTCATTGTTTTTTAATAAGAAGAGCTTTTCAAGGGAACTGAGATAAGGTGTTATGCACAATAGGAACAATGTACCCTTCAAGCTTGATTAAACCAACAGCCAATACATAGGATTTTGCCTACTCAGCTGCAGCAGATTTTTTGTTCCCTCCCACTCCAGACATCTCTGGGGAAATGTGAGTCGGGGTCTCTGAGAATAGCACGACTGAACTACTCAGGTTTGACCGTTAAATAAGTACCCAACCAACGTTGGCGGCGCCATGTCGTGTAGTTCCTATACAACCTATACAGGATCTGCTCGTTTGGACAACATACACTGCGGGCTTGGTGTCAGACTGATTCTAGACACCCCCACCGGGTATGTTGACCTGTATACCAGCTAGCTCACAGTGCCACTAGAAACTCCTCTTACCAAGGAGAGAATAGTTCTTGGCAACTATCGGACATGACAATCCTGATCCCTCAGGACCGTGGAAACAGTGTACTACTTTTCGCTCAGTCACTCGTGCTTACTTGGTTTCAGAGAGATACACAGAATAAACAGTAGGGATGTTTTCAATAAGTATTTATTGAACAGTCGTTATTCTAGTGTAAAATAGGTGTGCTGAAACAATCATTAGACAGTAACAGATCTAGATGATTAGAAGCACTAGGAAAGTGAAAGGATGGTATAGTTCTACCATCTTGCTATAACCATGAATACAGCTGAGCATATAAAATACATGATAATAAAATGCATACCCCTACGATGCTACTCTAACTAGATGTACCTAAGTGTATCTAGCATGTATGTAGGTGTTAAGCCAAGAATCCCTCTAGGATGAAGTCAACCCCCATTACCTGAAGTGAGAAACTGTGGGACCCCGTCCTGTTTTCGGGTTGGACACCCCGCAAGGGATGTCAGACCACTGCGAGCTGGAGTATCTGCATGCAGGGGCTTCAGCGTCTTGCGTCAGTGTGTCGGCATGGAAGTTCTGATCTCCTCTCTCTATCTCAACAAGATGTGATGTTTATTTACCCGAAGGTATCCACAGGGGTTCTACCTTGCTGTGCCACTGTCGGACTAAGGATGACGTCGGGAATGAACCTTGTACATAGTAATTATGCAGGAGATGGTAGTCCTACTGAGCTTCCAAGAATCCAAGGATTCTCATGCATAATGTATGAGGCTATTGTTCAGGGAAAACTCCACGTTCTGTAAGCAGTACTGTAACTAGATAAAGGGTCAGTCCTAACAGCCCGTTATGTATGTAGCCCGTTATGTATGTATAGGTGAAAGGATGGGATGTTACCCGAGCTTATATTGGGGTACCTATATGGAATATAACAATCACTCATGACATCTCAAATGACATCACTGATGACATAATCGATGACATCATCCACAGAATCATTCACACACCTATTCACACCCCATACAAATCTTGTGCACCACTTACACACCAGCACAACCACTGACATACCTATACCAGTACTCACACAAGCACTCACTCCTCCATAGAGGCACTCACACACCCACTCACTCACTCACTTGTACAGCCACTCACACAACCATTCACTCTCCCATACAGCTACTCATATGACCAGTTACTCACCCATACAGGCAGTCACATAAGCACACACTCACTCATGCAACTACTCACACACCCGCTTATTTATTTACAAAGTCACTCACACACCCACTCACTCACCCAATCAGCCCCTCAACACAGCCACTAACTCACCCATACAAGCCCTCATGCACTCACTCACACAACCACATATATACTCATTGACACATCTATACTAACACTCCAACATTCCCCTACTCACCCATACAGCAATTCCCACAGACACTAACTCTCCAATACAGTCACTTACACACCAACTCACTTAACGAAACACCCACTGAAAGAGCCACTCACTCACACATACAGCCACTTACACACCCAGTCACTCACTCATATAACCATTCAGACACCCACTCACTTACCCATACAGTCACTGCACACCCACTTATCCACCCATAGAGCCACTCATACCGCCACTGGCACACCGACTCACTCCCCCACACAACTACTCACACACCCACTTATACTCCCATACAGCCACTCACACACCCATATGCACAAGGATACATATAGTCACACAGCCACTCACATGATGTATATTAAAAGTAGTATCAAGCATTGGTAGTACACCTGGTATACTACTTTTGTAGTACTTAGTATATATGTTTAACAATCATAAAATCTTACAAAATACTTACACTCACTGGATGGTGCCATCAGTGATGTCATCCTGATGTCACTGACCATGTCATGAGTGACGTAATATGTGAGGTCATGAGCAGTGCATTGCGGGGGCGTAAGTTATAGTTAGCTAAAGTAACTATAACTGCCAAATTTCACTGGTTTTGTACGAGTGAAATCTGAATATATAAAGCAAAGGTTAAAGTGATGTTAAAGGTAGGAATTGTAATTCACTGAAAAAAAAGAAATGTTAAAGGCATGTTATAGTTAGGGTGAAAATGTCAGCTAAAACATACTGTTTTAAATTAACAAAACCACTGAAATTCACCAGTTATAGTTATCTCATGTAACTATAACTTGTGCCCTAAAGTAACTATAACTCACACCCCGCCATTCACAGTGTTGTCATCAATGTCATTTCAGATATTGCAGTGATGTTATCAATGATGTCATAGAACATGTCATGAGTGATGTATTATGTAAGGTAATTAGCAATGCAAGGCAAGGGTACGAGTTATAGTTATCTTTGGGCACAAGTTATAGTTACCGCAGTTATTGCACCTCCCTGCCTGCAAGAGTGCGGGCAGGGAGAACTTAGAATCCCTATCTGCACACTTGCAGGCAGGGAACACAGGTTTGCTCTCACCTGGTGGGAGCAGAGAAAAGCCTCACTCCTCAATTCCCCACGCAACTGCCCCCTCTCCCTCCCCCCGTCCATTTGCTGGGGCCCTGAAGTAGGAGGAAGCCATCATGGTAGAAAAAAGTAAATTAATAAATAAATATCTTCTATTTAGCTTCCTTTGAGATCATTACCGCTTAAATATATTCAAATATAAGCTGGAGACAAGCTTATGCCCTAGCAGGTACAAACCAGTATTTAATCACTTTTATTGATGTTACTTTATTGAAACATTTTTCATGTGGAATAACGTTTATATACACAAATATATAGGATTAGACGACTCCACTTGTAAACATTTCATAAAGAATGTTCAATTGAATAAAAATATGCTTTTAATTTACTTTTGAAAAGTTATCTTAAGTGTGCAGAAATGTTATTTTGTTAACTCGAATTGTATTTTTCTTAAAGTAGGCTTTGCATGAAGGGGAATTCTAAATGGCACTTTTTATGATTTTGATATGTATACTTTAATATAAGATTAACAAAGATGAGTTTTAGTATTTGGCTTTAATTGCTATAAATACACTAATTGATCTCAAAGACAAGGGATATGAGAAAAAGCTTAATAATTATTATAAATATACTCATTCTGTGTCCTTATTCTGAAATAATTTCTCTCTGCAAATTAGACTGCATTTAACAGAAGATTAAAAAATTAAATTCCTGAAAGAGCACCACATCCAACATCAGCAAAAAGCGTCTCAACTTCTGAAGATCAGTTAAGTCCAATAGAGAAGAAGCTCCAACATCAAGCATTATTTATTAGCGGTTTTATACAGCTTAAGCTAAGCCTACCAACACGGAGAATCCTTTACACATATAATTGGTCGATTGTACAGTGTTATAATAGAACAATATTTTACAGACAAAGGAATCAGCTAAAGGCAAAGTGCCCCTAATTAATAATTACATGATTAAAATACGCTTGGAGGCGCAGGACATTGCTTTCACCCAGCGATCTAAGTGTCAGAGACTTTTTCTTTTTGAATGCCTGTATTTCTAGCAGAAGGGTGTCTCAGGGATCATTGTGCCCCCTGAGATGGCCACTTGATACACAATCTCACCTGTCAGATGTAAAGCACTCTATTGGCCTTCACCTAGGTTAGTGCTATCCACTTAAATATCCACTTAAATATGAACGCAAACACAGCATCATAAGGTGAGGCACACATTATGCTTTATTGTATAGTTCAATTGCATATTTAATAATAAAGGCAAAACCCATTGTGATCCCTAATGTGGCACCCAACATAGAAAGGTTTTAATAAATGCCACAGAACCATTTGTGAGAATACTGGATTCAAACAAGCAGAAGAAAGCTTAATATACAGTGTAGGACTTTGAAATCTGTTGTTGGACAAGCCTTTTCGAATATGATCCAGTCTCATATGCTTTGTTAAGATTTTATGGTTTGTCCTTTCAGTATAACTCCTACAAATGTGGTTGAATT